>CM044986.1:32590417-33850417 GCA_024586325.1 Stellera chamaejasme
GAATTTATAACTTTTGCAATCTAGCCCTAAAATTCTTTAAAGTCCACTGAAATACCCTAAAATTAATAACTTTTGCAATCTAGCCCTCAAATTCTTTAAAGTCCACCTAAATACCCTAAAATTAATAACTTTTGCAATCTAGCCCTAAAATTCTTTAAATTTCACTAAAATACCCTAAAATTTTTAAATTTTGCAATGTAGCCCTAAAATTCATCATCATCAAACTCATCATCATCAAATTCATCATCATCAACAAACAATTCATCAATGCACAAATTCATCAATTATATATATATATACAAATTCAATGCACAAATTCATCAATTCATCAAATTCATCAATGCTCAAATTCATCAATTCATCAAATTCATCATCATTAACAAACAATTCAATGCACAAATTCACACACACATATATATATATACAATTATATATATATATATACAAATTCAATGCACAAATTCAATTAAACTTATATATACAAATTATATATACAAATTCATGTATATATATATATACAAATACAAATTATATATACAAATGATATATACAAATTCAATGCGGGCGGCTTATCGGGAGCGAGCGCCGAGGAATCGGGCGTCAACGAGCACCGGGCGGCGGCGGCGAACGAGACTTGCGACGCCGAGGGAGGGACGCCGAGGGAGGGAGGGAGGGAGAGGACGCGCGGACGGCGAGGGTGGGAGAGGACGCGCGCGGACGGCGAGGGAGGGAGAGGACGACGCGCGCGGACGGCGAGGGCAGCGAGGGCGAGGAGCGGACCGGACGGCGAGGGCGACGACGAGGGCGACGGCGACGGCAACTAGCGGCGAGGATGGGAAGGAGAGGGAGGCAGGGAGGGAGGGAGGCTATCGATCGGATGGAATGGGGGCAGGGATGGAGAGGAGGGAAATCCGATTTTGGGAAAGGCAAGGCTTCTGAAGGAAGCTTCGTTTAGAAGCGCTAGTTAGCGCTTCATAAGCGCTGTTAACGTGCGGCGCTTAGAAGCGCAATATGGCGCTTCATAAGCGCTGTTAGCCTCTTCCAAAAACTGTGCTACTATATATGTATAATTATATATATAATTACTTATATATATATATTACTCACATACATATCTATAATTATATATACATATATATATATATACATATATAATAACTCATATATCTATAATTATATCTATAATTATATATATATATATCCACAATTACATATATATCTATAATAACATGTATATGATATATATATATTATATATATCTATAACTATATCTATAATTATATTTATATATACATATCTATAATAACTCATCTAATAACTCATATGTATATATATATATATGTATATTATACATATATATATATATATATGATATATATCATGATAAATTAAGATTCTGAAAGTCTAGAGTACTTCGTAAATGTAGCATTACAAAACATTGAGAATATACTCGTCATCCTCGCCTTCAAGAACGTTACCATATTCCAACTGTTCGGGCTCCGCTTGACAATCAACGAGAGATATATTTATATCATGGTCGTCGTCACAAGTATGAGTTCCTCAACTCGTGTTTCTTGAAGAGGGTCATCATCGGTGGATTTTTGTGCATTATTATTATTATTCGATGATGAAATTGATAAGGACCCTCGTCGACCCTCACCTGTCCAATGTCGAGGTTTCATTTTGAAGACAGTCCATCGCTTCTTTAGATCCCGAAATTTTGAGGGATACTCAATATACACAACTTGTTGGGCCTGACTTGCAAGGATGAAAGGATCATACCACTTTAATCGAGATGTGTGATCAACGTCAATAATCCCGAATATTTATCCGTGGTCACACCCTTTGCTTTGGGTCAAACCATGTGCCCTTGAACACCGTAAGTTTGTTTCGTTGTAGCGAAGGACGAGAATCTCATCAAGGCACCCGTAAAAATCCTCGCAATTCTCTTCATCATTCAAATCGCCAAAGACACAGACACCCCAATTAGTCACAATTTTCCACTCCCATATTCTCTCGTATGGAATCTAAAGCCGTTAACATATGAGCCACCGAAAGATTTGGCCGTCGAGTGTGGACCACAAGCTAGATCGTACAGTAACGGAGGGAAGGACCATCTGCTTTGCTCGAGCCAACTCCTTGAACCACGGTGGCGAAATTTGCTAATCTGTAATCATTCAACCCTTCCTGAGCCAAATCCGGGTAAAGTGAGCATGAGAGCTCATTGAATTGACTGCAATTGCATGAAACATCAATGTAACCAGTTTATTTAATTCTTTAAAACAACGTATACTATTATTAAATAAAAACGAATCGACCTTATATAGGGATCAACTGACAGCTACGAGAATATAGGTCTGAACATGGTGCAACTCCTTCTCCGACAGCTTGTCTATTTCGTAATTCTCCAAGTTTTTCACCGGATGGTTAAAAATAGAAAGATCGTTTTCATCGTGCACTGCAGATAAACTTCATTACGTAATCGAGGGTTGATGTGAGTCCCAAATTGTCATCCATATAATGCTCGGTGAAATATGCCACCTCCCGTACTAAATACTTCTCTATGATCGATCCTTCCTTAAAGCTGTTTGTTGGTACATTTATGTTTCAAAGTTTTCATCATCCGTTCAAATCCATACATCCACCAATATTGACAGACCACAAATCCTTAGTTGAAACGGTATATGCGGTCAAGTGTTCCATGGAGTCAAATAATGATGGAGGGAAGATCTTCTCGAGCTTGCACAACGTCCACCGCAATAAATTCATCCAACTTCGCACGTCATCTAAACGGAACTCCTGGCGCAGATTATTCTAAAAATTTGCTAAATTCAGCTATTGGAATCCATATATCATCGTATGTTCCCACGCAAGATGATTGGAAGCAACTTTTGCATAAAAACATGACAATCATGCGTTTTCATGTCAGAAATGAATTATTAGACATGTTGACACAACTTCCAATGTTTGACGATATCCATCGTGAAGTTTGAGCGTGGTCTTCAACCACTTGCAAACATTCGTAATCTGATCTTCACTCAATGTATAAATTGCCTTAGGTTGACATGGTCTTCCATCGCGCCCGGGAACCAAATGTAACTCGCCGGATGTTCATTTTCTCGCAGATCACGTTTGAGTTCGCATTGTCTTTACTCTTCGCTTTTTTATTCATAATCAGTATAGAATATATTGTCGAAACAATTTTTCTCAATATGCATTACATCGAGGTTATGTCTTACTAACAAATGTCCCGATACGGTAACTCCCAAAAGATTGATTTCTTAATCCAGGTTGTGAGTCACACCGAAGCCCTCGTGTCGTTGTCTGTCCCAATATGACCCAAAAGGCGGGAACTCAATCTGCTCAATCTCTGTTAGTATTTCAACACCGGACTTATATTCAAAGGGCTCTGCCCGCTCTCGACTACCCCATGCTCGATACCATGTCGATAAGAATGTCGACGGTGTAAAAATCTTCTATGACACCCCCACCAACAAGGTTTACGCCATAAGTTAATTGGAAACTAGATACATCAGCCATACGGTATGGGCATGCAAGTTTTCCATGCGTACTCCACCGATAGCATACCGTAGGCCGGAAAGTCACCGATTGTCCAAAGCGGGCATGCTCTCATTGTAAAATTCTTCCTACGATGCGCATCCCAAGTTTCAACGCCTACGGTCCATAGACTATTCAACTCGTCGATCAATGGCCGCAAGAAGACGTCAATATTTCGCCCTCGAGATCGAGGACCCGGGATCAACAATGCCAAGTAGATATACGGCTGTTTCATACATAAATCAGGTGGTAGATTATAAAGCTGTGATGAATACCGCCACATGGAATAAGGGTTACCATCATCGATAGTGGATTAAATCCATCGGTGCATAAACCTAATCGTACATTCCCGATCTCTTCAAAGAAAATCAGGGTATAACATATCGACATGTTTCCATGCCTGTGATTGGCTTGGGTGTCCAATGGTACCATTTGCATTTATATTTGCCCTTACATGATAACTCATGAATTCAAATTGTTGACGATCGGTAAAGACGTTTAAGTCTTTCGGTTATTGGGAGATAACGTAGAACCTTCTTCGGTTTCAGCTTTCTTCGCCACGCCGATCAATACCCCCTTTAAAAGTATATCTATCCGAACCGCACACAACACACTTCAACAAATCTGAATCCACCATCGAACAACATACAATTATTCTCGCAACTATGAATTTTCAAGTACGGTAACCCTAAGTCCCCGATCATTTTCTTCGCTTCACCGTGCTCGTGGGCGTGAGTTTTCTCCGTAATATTTCATTGATATAATTAATCATTTTTGAGAAAACGGCATCGATATATTATGCTGACTTTTCAAGCTCAAAACTTGGTTAAAACCGATAGCTTCTTGTGTTCCGTGCGAGCCCCATCATAAAGAGGTTGCGATGCCGCCGCAACAACGCAAAAACTTTTGTGCCTCGGGATTTGGAATTTCGCCTTCATCAACTTGCATGTCTTCTTGAGTCTCCCAAAATTATTGTAACAATATTCGTTTTCATCATCATGATCATTAACATCCGGTCAACATTATTAGGACGAATTCCCAAACCTTCATGAACCATTTGACGGACATTCCAACCTTCATAGTCAGCAGATATCGAGTCCCTTTGCGTACTTCCACGTGAATTACTAGACGACGATCCTCAACGAATCGATCATGACCTCCAACAATAGTCGGATCGATCAATATTGCCTCACCATGACAATCCCATATATAATAATCTGGTTTAAATCCATACTCGCATAAATGATTTCCAATAGTCACCTTTTCATTATAGAATCTATTTCTACACTTTTACACGGACATTTCACTGTCGACATTCCATTCGATTCAAAGAATCGAAAAGCAAAGTTTAGAAAATATTCGACTCCCTCAAAGAATCTTCGACTGATCGTGACGGGTTCCCTTCTCTAACCGTTGATACATCCAATCACGTTCAGACCATATTTTACGCCCGCATATCAATATTACTTTATAACAAAACTTAAAAGGTAAAAACTTAATTACTTAAATATACGATTTATACATGCAAACCGTATAACTTATTTTCTCCTAATTATAAAGGGTGCATGGGTCCTATCCTATTCATAAAAGTACAATCGGTAAAGAAGTTTTATGATTGTACATGTATAACTCATACAACTTACATAAATTTCAAAGATTTCATCTCGCTTCCTCATTATACCATTTTTTTTGTTTTAACTCCCAAATCAGGTATAACAAGGAACGAGACGTAAAATGCAGCTAAAATTATGCAACTGTATAGTTTATACATATACATTCATAAAACTTCAATATACCAGTTGCACTTTTACAAACTGTCCAACCTGGACAATCCATGAATATTAAATTAAATATTATATTTTACAATATTATTTCCAATAGTGAAAATAATATTATGCATATAATATTCTACATAATATTCACAGACAGGAACTATGGCTGAAATCTAAAATATCATATTCCACTAATTTTAACAACATAAACTAAGAATAACAAAATCTATATAATTAAATAAGAGAAAATAAAGGGAGTATATAAATTCATACCTAAATAAGCCAACAAAATCTGCTTCGTTGCTTGAAAACAAATGGAGCAATATTTGTAACTCACAAATGAAAATGTGTAGGAAGTAGAGCAAGATCTGCAAAAAACGGAGCAAAACGAAGGTTTTCGTTTCAGAATCGATGCGGAGAGGGAGGAAGAAGATGGGTTGGTCAATTTAAAGGCCCATGAACCGCTTATTTACGCTACATTGGCGCTACTACCTCACAAATATCGGAGTCGACAAACAGTGCCTTGATTGAACCGCTTTTATGCGCTACAAAAGCGCATCTTACCCGCTCTCCCGTAAGCGCAACTTCGCTAGATGGCTTCTTCACTTTGGTTGAAGCGCGATTGGCGCTTTGGACGCGCTTCATAGCCGCTCAATGAAGCGCCTCGTAGCGCAACGGTTACGGTGGCTTATCGTAGCGCTATTATGCGCTTCTTATGGCGCTACGAATGTCCCCCACGTACATAGTGTTAGTTAAAACTAAAACATCAAAATCAATATCTTGAACACGAGGACAGCGAGACAGAAAGCTTGCATAATGTTGAGCTGAATATAGTTAGCAGAAGGGGATAGGTTATAATGGGCTCAACAGTTAGGTAAATAGGCTTAAAAATATAGGCTAAATCAATATGTATTTTTTTCGTTGTTGTCGAATATCCGCAAAATAACGAATAACGGTTAACCGCGGTGCGGATACCTCTTATCCGCTATCCGCATCCGCGAAATTGGCAGATACATAAAAAATTGTAATCGCAAAATCGCATATAAAAACTGCGGATAAAAATGACAAAAGTGGGCGGTTATCCGCGGTTTGCAAATTCGATCCGGCCTACCGCCATCCCTAGGTATGGGGTTTGGGATACTAAAGTTCGAACTCGATACCTCTACAAGTGTAACATGACCACTATACCAATTGCTCATAACTTATTCACTTTATTACGGTGTGTTATTTTTAAAAATTAAAAAATAAAAGATTGAGAAAAAAATGAAACTCTTTGAAATGATATTTGAAATTTTGAGGAAAAAAATATTGATTTTTCATATTTTAAAAAACATCTTGGAGAAAAATTAATCCAATTCCTCTATCCCTAAAAACTCCTTATCCTCACGTGCCCTCCAAATCATACAACGACACATGTATGTGAAGCAGAAAATAAAAATTAACATATACTCTGTGTTATTGTATGATTGAATGAGGGCACATGGGGATTTGGAGTTTTTAGGGACATTTGAATTGGATTCACAAAACACATATCCGTCCCTGAATAATTAAAAACATTCATTATCGGATTGCCCCTACAAAATTGCATAATTTTCTTAAAAGTAAACTTCTATACTTCAAAGTTACTAAACTATCCTCGATTTATCTTTACCTTTTTATCTCATTTTTTGTGCAACTTCCACTCAAGGGTATTCATGTCAAACAACACAAAATCTTACATTTACCTTAATCTCTGCGCCCAGTCAAACCTATCAATTATTTAGGGTCAATCATTTGGGAATGGAGGGAGTATTTTAAATGCTATTAAGATAGTTTTCTAGCGGTATTGTAAGATTTTTTTAATTAAACCCCATAAAATATTGCAGGTAACCCAAAATAAATCATCACCTTAGCCCCGTGGTGCACAGTGCAGTGGCTAGTGTGTTCTCCGGGCGAACATGACGTCTTGAGTTGGACAACCATTCTCTACAAAAATAAATGTTGAGGAAACGTGTGGTAACGAACAAAGGGGGCTATGCCAGTGACCGATAGTAATTGCGAGGTCTGTTGTCCTACCGAATGTTGTTGTCTCCAGCTGATCAGTTAGGGTATGCACCAGCTGACATTAGACCTACTTCTGCACACACTTTCATGACTAGTGAAAGAAAATGTGTGAGTATGTACTAATTAGTTTCCTCATCAATAAAAACATAGTGATCATGTTTTTTCCCTTTGAATATTTAAATGGTATGGATGAGATGACATTTTGATTGAACATGCTGAGGTGAGTGAAACATATCTGCCATTTTGTTTAATCTCCAGGAATAATGGAAGAAGATTTGTCATCATTCACTCTGAGCTGAGCTACTTGTGCACAAAGGCCTTTAGAAAATTGTAAGTATATCCATATCGTAGCTAACAACTTTTGGAACGTTGATCTAATTATATAATTAGTTAGATTATAATTTTGACTAAATAAATTGGTTGGAACTGTAATTGAATTTTTAAACGAAAATCTTATGGATATTGATTTTACAGTGATCAGAAGTTTTAAGACTTGTAGTTTACTGTAAATGCAAAGCTTTTTGACTCATTCAGAGAACTGAGGTATGGCCACATGTGCAAAATTATGGTACTCATTTTGGAAAGTTAAAATGTTGTATCGTTTAAATGAAAAGGAGGAAAAGTTTCATGACCAAAATTTTACTTTTCCATGCGTGTTACTTTTTTTCCTGGTGATGTTTTATCTTTTTGAAGCAAATATATATATATTCAAGGTCTAGTATGTCTTGTGGTTCAGTTTCAAACCAGGACTACAAGATAGCAGCTCGGCTGTAAGATTGTAGCTACAACAGAATGCAGGGATAAAGTTGAAATGCTAGGTTAGTTTAGGCTACGTACTTTCTTAAAGCTGTTGAGCTTCTCACTTCTGATAATGGGTGCGCTTCATTCATTTCTTTGTTTACCGTAAGTTTTCCCTTAACTTGATTTTGTACAATAAAAATAAATATATTTAATTAATTTAGGGGTGGCGCCACTTGGGAATGAGTGTCACCACTGAATTTTGGGGAAAATAGGGGTGTATATAATCTTATAAAATGTACACATCTGCACCCTCTAAATTTTTTAATTTGCACCTACTCACAAAAGTTTTTATTAATTGAAGCCACTGAGTAACATTGCCCCTGATTTCATTCAATAATTCTCCAAGTTACCATGGTACCATTAATTACTTGATGGAAGGTTATGAGCCATAGTACCTGCCCGCACTTGGTTTGGCATTTTGATCTCTGCTCATGGAGTTGCTGTGCTTGAATGTAACAGTTCTACACCAGCTGTAAGCATTACATGACTCTTTGAGCAACAGCTAATTTTGTTGGTGGCATGAGCACGTTTAAGATGAACATATTTTAAAGGTAATAAGTTATTGTCATTGGTGCCTTTCCTCTTCTTTTAGCATCTGTAACTAGCTTGGAGATATTCTAAACCTATTTAGCACAATGTTTTTTTTTTGGAATTCACATGGTATATATATATAGAGAACATATTTGTAGAAGGTAACTCGCGGTTTTTGGATTTAAATTTGTTTTATCTATGTATGTTATGATCTGGATGAATTTTTTCTAACTGAATTTCGATTAATTGATTCCTTTATATTCGGGCTTTAAGCTCTGAATTTCATGTGGGTTTTAGCTGAATCTGAATGAAGAATACTACTTTTTGGACCTAATTATGAATGAAATTAATAATGCTATTGTACCATATGTTCAGGCGTGGACATTCAATTCATGATAATTCACAATGAAGATCCTTTGAAACACTAAACTGGACAAGGAGTAGAAGGCGTTGTTGAATGTTATAATATCATATGGTATGGATATTGAGTCTTTCACCTTACAAATGACATGCTTGATGTTTCTAAGGTTGGATCGTGTTAGAACACATGCCATGTCTAAACAAGACAATTTTTTACATGCAATACGTGTTATGTACCTATATTTAAATTTCGTTGTTCTCAAATGTTATCCTTTTTAAAGGTGTGATGAAGTTTGAAGCAACAAAGATCCAACCAAGAGAGGTAGTATTTTTCTTGCGTCAAAGATATGGATGTTTATAAATCCGGCTCAACAAGTCTATTTAGCTAACTGTACTGCAGAGGAAACAATGCGAGCAAAAACAAATAATGGCAACAATGTCTCATGAGATGAGAGATCTCTACGATTGGGAGTTGTTAATTAGCATGGTACAATCTTTTCCTTCCATTGAATATTGATAGTGTTGAAACAAATCAGCAACATAATACTATCTCAAACATTGATCACGTGTAAATAGACATGCAGCTCTTAAACTGATCAAAACTCAAGAAAGAAACATCGAAGAGTTGCCGATAGATTGATCCCAAAACCAGTTCCCATCATTCCAGTTGATCATTCCGTATGTTCGATTGAAAATAAGTTTTACAAATTTTATTATATCCTCAAGTTTGAGAGTATTTGTTTGTGTTGAGCATTAACATGAAAGCTCGGTTGCTTATATTTTTTTTCTCTTTCATTTGTGGATTATTCTCTATAATAGAGTAAGATATCTGTAGGTTTACAAGTCCTTTTGCTAGAAATACCCTTCGCTTGTGGAAGTTTTATACTTTCTCCACCCGTCAAATATTATATCATTTGTTTTGACAGTTTCACAGTATTTAATCTATAATTTTTTTAAAATGTTTAGACACTGGAAATTAAATAGTTCATACATGTATCATAATTTGATATCTAAATTTTCTATAAAAAAAATTTGTTTTGAATTTGTTTTCTATTTATTTTTGTTAACATTTGAATCAAATACTATTGAACTGTGAAATAACAAAATCAAATACACCCCTTGTTCCCAAATAAATGGTGCGTGTTCTTTTTTGGGACGACTTCAAAAAAATTGGTGCATTTCTCTTTTTAGAAACTTTAGCTAAGTTGTTTTACTTAATTACCCCTAACATTGATCCTCTAATTTTTTTACCAAATTAGAATCGGGGAGTATTTTTAATCAATTTTTTTCCGTTCTATCATTTGTTAATTTTAGTGTAAAAAAATGCACCAATTATTTAGGGATGGTGGTAATAATACAATTCTTGGTAAACAAAGGAAGTATTTGACAAGTAACGTATGAACATTTTGGTTTGGTAGTTTAATAAAATAATCGAAATTTGGTTCATTATTAATTATATCAAACAAATATTTTACATTATTTGTTGATCGGCAATTGATTATTTATTCTCGTTCTGTACGAAGGGTACCATCTAATTGTTTTCAAAACTCTTTACAATTTTGTTTTTATTTTCATATGAAATTGAAAATGACAAAATAAACACATTTGTATCTTAAATTTTGTGAAAATTTTATCAACCAAACCAACCCTACATTTCTAAGGAATCCTAAAAGTTACCTGGATATCAAATAGGCAAACAGGCCCTTAAAGGAATATTGTACCATTGCTGTAACTAAATGCGGAGTATTTCCTGGATCGGAATTCGGAAATTCACACATTTAAAACTTGCAAGGACCGACACAAACCGAGTTTCAATTTGGGAGCCAACTCGACTAAGTTGATTAAGTTTAGGGACTCTGGTTGTGACAATGTCTTTTTCAAAATTTCAAATGTCATCCATCATCTCGACTACTCGATAATCCCTCCCAACAAGGATTTTGATGGAAGCAACAAAATCTGCAGGCGTAGGCGGTGAGAGTGGCGGAGCTGCCATCTCCTCATTATAAATGCCCAAACCGGTACTTATTTCCAGAATCTTCCGAGCATTCGCCTGTACATTAACCAACTCTTGTCCAATTCCTGTCGAATTATTATTCGAACTCTCAACAGATGATACAGACTCATGATCCCCCGATTCTTCCGCACTCTGTGACGACGCAATGGCGCTGCTGAACACGCCGGACTCTTTCAGCGTTTGAATAATGATCATAGGCTCGTAAATCCGGGTCAAAATCCCCTTGTTCAGAAGCTTAAGCTTAAGCTTAATGTCAGACCACACAACATGTTCTCTGTACCAGAGAAGCATTTCTTCATCGGTAGAAGTGGACGCGATTATGAAAGCGACTCTGTCAAATTGCAAAATGAAGCATCTCTGGACCTCTTCCTTGGTCGGCTTGCATTTACACCGATCACGTCTCGATGTCAGGTCGGAGAATTTTGGATACGTGTAATGCAAGACAACAGCTTCTTCCAGCTTGGTCTCCACCGCCCTCTTCCTGTAATTGCTCCACCGGTGAGCGCCGTTGGGGCGAAGATGGTCACGAATTCGAGCGGCGGATTTGCCATTCCCGTAAGTCAGAAAATAATTGGGATTTCCGCGAGCTGCTTCTTTGTAACTCCCGAAATAGATTTCTCTGGCGAGACGGTCGAAGTTCTTCTTGAACAGTGAGACCTCGCTGAAGGGCTCCTTGATGTCGTCTCGTTCAACAGCGCCCTCGAAGTTTGGGAAGACGACAGTATCGAAACGCTCTGGGATTCTAGCGAACAGCTGCGTCAGAGAGAAATCAGAGGTGCCAATCGGGTAAGCGAGCTCGTCAGTGTCGAGATGGATGATCCAGTCCATGCCGGAGTCTCTTGCCATGGCAATGCCCATTTCCATGTTCAAGCTTTGCTTCACGAACAATTCGTAATTGCAGGGCCTGTAGAAGAAGCTAGCCAGCCATGTCTCGTTCCAAATTCGGCTTTTAGCTTGCTCTTCGTCAAGTTCTTTTGTTCTGGGTATCACTTTAACCCCCGGGATTGATTTCAGAACTTTTACACCGTTAGGAGTTGCGGCCTTCCCTTCAACGAAAACGTAAAAATTGGAGACTCCGACGACCTTGTGGTAGAAGATCCATGGCAGGGTCTGTTCCAGGCCAGCGGAAGTGCTTGTGATGATGGAAATCCTGGGGTTGAGATCGGCGCCGTCGTAATTCAGTTTCCAGTTCCTGAAGTAAGGGAAGACGAAACGGTGGCTCTGGCCGAGAATATCAGCGCAATCGGAACCGGAGCTTGCGACGGGGTTGTGATCAGAGGAGGTCGTCATTATTCCGGGCAAATTAACCTGGTTATTAACGGAGAATATGAGGTGGTTGTCGTGGAGGCCGCCGCGCCATTGGAGGAGGAAGGCGAAGGAGGCGAGAGAGAATGAGAGGAGAGTGAGGAAGAAGATGAGACGCGAAGTGAAGGTGACATGATATTGTTGAGGCGGAGCAGGGGAAGAAGAGGAAGGACGGAGAGTCGCCATGGGAGATGAATTGATGGCGGATGTATGAATGGTGTTTGTATAAATTCCATGACTGGAAAGAGATAGGGACTTGATCAGATAGATCAGAGGGAGAGAGACGGAGTGGGGCGTCGAAAACGAAGAGAAGAGATTGTTACAAGTACAAACAAGAAGCCCTTCTGTTTGTTACATTACATCTGGTAATTTAAGGCTGTGCTCCAGAGCATAAGAAACTCAAGTGTGTGTGAAAAAGACCGGCCCTGGCCTGCGGGCAAAGATTTTCATATTCTTCCCAAAAGTCTCAAAAATTTCTTTTACTCCTACTATTCCATTTCGTCCCCTTGCCCTGCCATTGTGCCCATCCAACGTCTCCCTTGTCCTGCTACCTCTGCCTGCACCACCCACTTGTCAATAGCTATCTGCATAACCAACCCGCCCCGCCCCGCTCACGCCAACCCACACACCATCGTGCAAAGGTGCAAAGTTTTCTTTTTTCGCTAAAAATATTTTTCTAGAAACTAGATATACCGATTTTGTTTAACTAGTCCTAATACCCGACTTTGTCACGGGTTACTTTTTCAATAGAAAATCAATCATGTTAATATTAACATGTTAATATAAAATAATAACATTGTGTTCGGTGAGAACGATATTTTGTTTATCATCTAAAAAATGAATTAAAAATATAATAAATGATGAAAAGTACATGAAATGATAAAGAAATGTCTTAATCTAAATTGGTTTAACATATGCTTAGCTATAATACACTTGATTTCTAAGATCTACAATTAGATTGTTTGAAATTGCAGGCCTAAAATAGAATAAAAATAAAATATTTCAATATGATATATATGGGCTAGCCATACACTACTATATTATCAAATGCAAAGCCATATGGCGCGTCCCACCAAAGCAGATCTCGTCATTACGGAGACCCTCTTACGAGAAGGACGCCCGTATAAAGCCGTTAGGCACGAAGCGCTCTTGCCTCCTCAAGCTAACCGTTACACTATTTCGGCATTAACCCAAAGGAGAGGGAGTAATTCCCTAATAACTCCGTTATTATTACACCATTAATACGCCACCATTCCAATTATGGGCACATTTATGGAGATTCTCCAGGCGTTTAAGGTCCGTAACGGACCTAGCACCACCCTATATATTGGGTGGTGCCCGCCTCAAATAAGGGGATGACTACACACCCACACTTTCCTCCTTTGTGCACTTTTGAAAGTGTCTTTTGTCTTGTCCTTCGTATCGGAGCCACTGTCTGGCCGTCGGAAGATCTTTCTCAGGAGATCGTACTTTGGCTATCAATTTGGCGCCGTCTGTGGGAAAGAAAAGCAAGTCATTTTTTCTTTTCTACTTAACGCTTTTTCCTCCTCCGACCATTCTCATGGCGAAGACAAGAAGAACTCACAACAGTGTGCATGTCGAGGATGCTTTGCTTCCAGCCTCCTCCGATGTACCTCCACCACTCCCTGCGATGGGCGGCGGGGACTCGGCAGCCCCACAACTCCCGATTGGTGGCAATCCCGCCACTCCCCTGCTGCCGACACCCCGGCCGTGCGGCTTTCACAACCGCAAGCGCCTACTTTGACGTACCTCGCAGGGACCTCGAAGACCCCAGCAGTCATCGTCGATCCCGGCCGATGGCATTGCTCCAGGCGAGCATGCTCAATGAAATGAAGGCTTTCATGGTGCAAACTATTAAGGCGAAAATGCAGGCTGTTCGCCTCCCGCCTCCCAACGACCGGGATGAACAATCCCAACCAAAACCCGTCTGCTGCGAACCTCGGATGTCGACGATCTTCTTCAAGAATCAACGTGGTCGAGGAGCGAGGTTAAGACGCCAAACTGGTCCTCGGCGACATCGAGGTTCTCCTCACTCAACCCTTCACAGAGGACGTTATTGCCGTCAAAGCTCCCGCCGGCTTTCGGATGCGATCATCGAAAGCTATGACGCAACGACGGATCCCGTTGACCATTTGCGGCGTTATATCTCCCAAATGGAGATGGCTCGCGCCTCCCAGGCCCCATACTCTGCAAAGCTTTCAGCTCCACCTTGAAAGGGCCGCTTCAACATGGTTTGGAGCGTTACGGGGCCAGCATTTCAAATGCTTTAAGGACCTCGCCTCGTCGTTCCTCCGCCACTTCATGGGAGCTCGACCTCCCCAAGACTGTCCAACACTTGTTAAGAGTGAAGCGGCAAAGGGAGGAACCGCTCCGTGATTACATCCGGCGGTTTCAGTGCGAAGCCGCCCAAGTCTGTGGTCTCTCCTCGGACATGCGGCTCACAGCCGTCACTCGAGGCCTTCAACGCGAGTCCGGGCTCGCGTACAATATTAATGAAAACCTGTCACAACGATGGGTGAGTTCATCGATCGGGCAACCCGGTTCATGAACTCCGAGGAGATGAATATGCCTTACAACAGACCCCCCGCAAACGACCGCAGCAAGAAGTTTGACAAGGGGTCTGTTCCATCGAGGTACCAGTCCTCGAACACTGGTCTGAGGGCCCCCGACCACCACCCCGCCCTTCGTGACACCCGCACGAACATTCTTCTCATGTTGGAGAAGCAAAACAAGGTCCCCAAGTGGCCCCCCGATCCAACATAAGACTACGAGGGGTTTGACAAATCTTGCCTTTACCACAAGGACCGTGGCCACGACACGGAGGCGTGCTTTCAGCTCGGAATCTCATTTCGGAGATGCTTGAGCAGGGAAGCTCAAGGAATTCCTCTCCGACTCCTCTTCCTCCTGCAAGGAGTTCCCAAAGGACGCAAGAGGATGACGGCAGCGACGGCGACCAAAAACGCGTCGTCGGCACAACAGCCCTCGAGGCCGAACTTGCCACCACCACCACCCGCGGCGTCATTCACATGCTCACGAAATCGGAGGGCGCCTCCTCCAGAAGCGGTATGCAAGGGAAATCTTGCAGATCGATCACCTCGAGGAGAACGTCATCTATAGGCCCAATGGAACAAAGGTTGTCGTTCCGCACTCCGACCCACCGCTTATCACGGCGAGGATCGCGGGTTACGACACCGGGGTCTACATCGACACCGGTGCAAACACGATGTCATTTTCAGGGACATGCTCGATAAACTCGGGATACACATGTCCGCCGTGCGAAGGAGCTCCGGCCCTACCTTTGGCATTGGCGGGGACATTGTGCCAACGATAGGGGTCGCCAACCCGCCCCTCATGCTGATTGGGGACACACAATTTGGCACGGTTGATCGCCATTCCGTCATGACGGAATTCTTGGTCCTCGAAGTCCCCTCCACATACAACGCCATCGTTGGTCGACCCACTAGGTCGAATTCCACATGAGGTGTGACATCCGTTCTCTCACGGTCACATTTGCGACGCCTCGTGGGGATGCAAGCATCTACATTGACCGGCGAACGGCGAGGACGAACTACGTGGCCTCTTTGAGTTCTGCGGTTTGTCCACAAGCCTCGAAGCACAACGAGGCACTGCGGAACTCCGACGATGCACCACGCCTCGATGCCGTGACAAGAGATCGACGCGTTCCAGTGCAAGAAGTTCAAGGTTGGCAAAACCTTGAGCAAAAGGAGAAGATGGCGCTCATCCACCTCCTCGAAGCAAACCTTGACGTCTTCGCCTGGAGCTTGAATGATCTGCCGGGTGTCGACCCTAGCGTCATCACCCACAAACTGAATGTATTCCCGGACTCAAAGCCGGTTAAGCAAAAGAAAAGGGGTATGGCCCCTTCTAAGAAGAAATTTGTAAAAGAGGAGGTTTCTAAACTCCTCGAAGCTGGAATAATAAAAGAAATTCAGTACTCTGAGTGGCTCGCTAACGTAGTTTTAGCTGACAAAACAAATGGTGAACTTCGTATGTGCGTTGATTTCACGGGCGTCAATAGGCATTGTCCAAAGGACCCTTACCCGTTACCTGTCATCGACCAGCTCGTGGACGCAACTTCCAAATACAAATACTTGTCGTTCATGGATGCCAAGAGTGGCTACCACCAAATTTACATGGATCCCGAAGACGCCTTCAAAACGGCGTTCACGACTGGTGATGACGTCTATTACTATGTCCGAATGCCTTTTGGGCTCAAAAACGCCTGGAGCCACCTACCGGCGTCTAATGAACAAAGTCTTTGCCCACCAGATGGGCCGTAACCTTGAAGCGTACGTCGACGATGTCATTGTCAAAAGCATGACATTCGAAGATCACCTTCAAGACCTGGCCGAGACTTTCGAATCGTTCCGGCGGTATAACATGAGGCTCAATCCAGCCAAGTGTTCCTTCTTTGTTGGAGCCGGGAAATTCCTGGGCTATATGATCTCCGAAAGGGGGATCGACGCCAACCTTAAGAAAATTTCAGCCATCGCGGAAATGGCGCCACCACGGAGCATTAAGGAAATCCAGCAACTTACAGGAAGAATTGTTGCCTTGGGACGATTCATTTCCAATTTGGGGACAAGTGTAAGCCATTCTTGAACAGCTTCGTATGAAGAAGGCGTTCACTTGGACACCGGAATGCCAAGAAGCATTCGAGCAAATCAAGAAACACCTCTCCGATTTGCCAACACTGAAATGTCCGCAACCAGGGGATGAACTCGTCATCTACCTCTCCACTTCGAACAGCACTGTATCCGCAGTGCTCGGCATGAGGAAGGCCCGCAACAGGTCTGGCCTATTACATAAGCCACACGCTACGAGGGCTGAGGTTAATTACCCACCCTCCAAAAACGATCTACGCTTTGATCGTGGCTGCCAGGAAGTTGCGAGCATACTTCCAAGCCCACACAATCATTGTCAGAACGGACTTACCAATCCGAGACATTCTAAACAGACCGGAGCATAGTGGTCGTTTAGCTCGTTGGTGCATCGAACTTGGAGAGTATGACATCAAGTTTGAGCCTCGGCGAGCAATAAAGGCACAAGCTTTGGCGGATTTCATGGCCGAGCTTTCCATTTACCCCCTCGAGCATGGTCCTTCGAGGGAACCACCACCGGAGTTGGAGCCTCCCGAGTGGGACATGTTCGTGGATGGTTCATCCAAAGGCCGATCGCCCGAGGAGGAGGCGTTCATATCGGGGGCCCACACGGCATGGAGGCTAGCTTACGAGTAGCTTTCCAGGTTTCCCGTCACGAACAATGTGGCCGAATACGAGGCACTCGTAGCAGTCTCAAGACTGCCCGAAAGCTGGTTTGCGGCGTCTAACTGCATACAGTGACTCACGGCTCGTCAGTAAGCCGGAGTTACGGGGACCAATGAATGCAAGGACCCGGTACTCTCGAGGTACTTGCGCCTTGTCAAAACTTACAAGGGCAGTTCGAGCGGCTAAATATTAATAAGATCCCAAGGGATCAAAACACCGTGGTGACAGTGTCTAAGGGCGGGCGGATGCGTCCCTCGAAACCTTAGCACAACCCTCCATAAATACAATTCATGCAATCGACGCTAACGCAGCACCTGATTGGAGGGACCCAATCCTTCGCACCTCCAACCGGGTGCAATCGAGGGCTTTCTTTCCCTCGCTACCCGCCACACAGAGGGCTTCATCGACACCCTTGCATTCTTCTCCTTTATGAAGAATGCAGGAAACCCCAACTGTCTTCCTTCGGATGAAGAAGAAATTGCCCTTCCAACTCCCCACGAGCTGGTGGTTTCAAATAAGACTCCGATCTTCACCATTTTGTTCCCCACCTTCACCTCCTCGGGGTCGGTTGATAGAAGGGTGTCCGGCAGCCTCTTCGTATAGAATCAGAAGAAGGTCTCCGGTAGCACCGTCGTCTTCGCCAAGTGGCAGGCTACCACAAATGCGTTTACGGTGGTAAACACATTCAGGCCGATTGCCCAGGCAAACACCCCATCCTCACACAGTGCAGCAGGGAACAAAGGGGGAGCCTCAACCCGGCTTTCGGTTGGGCTTCGTGAGACCACCATGGTATTCTCCCTCATGGCCTCGTCGCTCAACTCCATCCCCGCTTTCCTCAAAGACATCCGCTGAGAAAGCCCACAAACCACCCCGTATACACATGGTGGTTACGCAGATATATCTGCCATTTTCGTCTCTGACAGACTTGTTCGGGGCAACAGCTCCTCGACATCAGGGCCGACGCCGGGCTTTCTTGGATTCTTGGGAGCCATCTAAAAAAGTAAACAGCAATATTCAAAAACTAAACCCTAGACCCAAGAACCCAGGCAGTGGCGCGGCGACGCCTCACTGCGACATCGTCGCGCGAGAAATCGAAAATTAAAAAGAAAACAACTTACCGATTCGTGACGGAGACGAAAGCGGAAGATTCAACGGCTGAGTTCTTGAATCTCGCTGAAATTCTTCGCTAGTTGCCGAAAATGGAAACTAGATTGCAAAGGAAGCTAAAGCGCAAAGGCAAGGAAAGCAAGATTTCGAACCGACTTGGTTGGCGTATAAGAAGAGCGCGATGGGAAGTGAAGCGACTTCCCCATAATTACGAACGCGCAAAAAGCGCAAATTTTGAAAAGCGCTTCTTGCCAACCGCCACAATTAGTATTGGGCCAAACTTTTGGGCCTACATTGGGACACTCTTGACCTCCCTAATAAGGCTCCAAAACACCACAATACAACGCGTGGGCTCAATGTCTATTGGCATACTTCCTTCCAAATCGAGCACGGGGACCCAACCCATCCTCCATTTGTGGGAGGGCATATCGATATATATGGGCTGGCCATACTGTCAGATTGTCAAATGCAAAAGCCATATGGGCCGCGTCCACCACAAAGAAATCTCGTCATTACAGAGACCCTCTTACAGAAGGACGCTCGTATAAAGCCGTTAGGCACGAAGCGCCATCGCCTCCCTCAAGCTAACCGTTACACTATTTCGGCATTAACCCAAAGGAGAGGGAGTAATTCCTAATAACTCCGCTATTATTACACCATTAATACGCCACCATTCCAATTATGGGCAAATTTATGGAGATTCTCCAGCGTTTAAGGTCCGTAACAGGACCTAGCACCACCCTATATATTGGGTGGTGCCCGCCTCAAATAAGGTGATGACTACACACCCACACTTTCCTCCTTTGTCTGCACCTGAAAGTGTCTTTTGTCTTGTCCTTCAGGTATCGGAGCCACTGTCCCGGCCGTCAAGATCTTTCTCAGTAGGAGATCGTACTTTGGCTATCACAATAGAATAGATTAAAAACAGCATAATAAAACTACTACAAAATGATCTTTATGTAGTCATGTAGATGATGCTCTTAAATATTTTTCGAGTTAAGGCGGATGAGTTATTTTCTTTCATTTTTTGGGGGTTTAATTGCATTTACCAAGTGACATTCACATCCAAACTACTGCCACACTATCCACACCCAGACTTCAAACTCATACCTGTTTTCTACGTTGTCTTTCTCCTTCTTCAACTAATCATGATTGTCTCTAATCTAAGTTCAGCTTACAAATATTTATGGAACTTTTTACAGCAGTACTTGTCATCTGTAAAAAATGTATTGCCCTATTATACAATCACAAGGAAAGATAATGGGGCAATTAATAATATATCACATCATTAATTATTTCACAGTTAACAAAGTTTAGTGTAACAAATGCATAGTTCAGTCGCCAACAATTAGGTTATAAACTACATCAACAAGCCAAAAAAATGCATAAAACCAATAAATGTAGATGGTTGATTTAAAAAGAGAGACACAAGTGCAAAAGCAAAGACACAATTAGAAAAGTGGACAAGAAAATGCAATGATAAAATAAAAATATCCAATTAAAAAACACCAATTTTTTTAAAAAATCATGGAACATTAAGCTTCGGTCACCAATAAAGATTCATCGTTGAACTCCCAAATCACATAAGCAAATATAAGGAATATTTTGGACGCAAAACAGGAATCTGTCCAGATAAACAATTTTAGAATAAAAAAGATTTTGCAAAATTTATTTAAGTATTCTAAGAGTAAAAATAACATGAGCAACTCTCTCTTTGTCAGCAACAGGGAGGGCGACGGGTGGGGTTGGAGGTGGAGGCGATGAAGGGGGCGGAAGGAACAGACGAGAGAGGGAAAGAAAGTGAGTAAAATAACGATTTGGGTTCTTATAAACAATAATATACTTTACGGGTATTTGATTATTTAATAATGATTATGAAGTTCCTAAAATTAAATAATTTATTATTAAGACCTTGTAAAAATAATAAATTTTTCATCCAATCAAAATCAAATTGTTAGAAATCTAAAACTACTATTCTCCTCGGAGTTGAGACGTACCCGGTCTTTCCATGGCCGTCATCTCCACGCTTCTCCCTTGGTCCTCCTCCTTCAATAAGGTGAAGTCAATTCTACCATTTCAATTCAAACATTTCAAGGCACACTTAATATTCGCATTGTCTCGATCGCAACCCAAGGTACACTTACACTGCTTCTGTTTCCGGTTCCCAGGATTCGTTGCCCTGCTTCCCGAATTCAGCGTGTTTTAGAGGGTTAAGCTGTTTAAGAGTCTCGACGAGTTTGCCAAACTTCCGGACGCTGTGTTCATCGTCACTCGTTACGCACGGAAAGAGTGTTCCGCTGTCAAGTGATTGTACGAATATGAAAATCCCACATGTGTTGAGCGTTGCGGGGTCTGATTCCGGTGCAGGAGCCGGAATTCAGGCCGATCTCAAGACTTGCGCTGCTCGTGGGGTTTATTGTTCGACTGTTATCACGGCTGTCACTGCTCAAAACACAATTGGGGTTCAGGTCGATTTTAGAGCTTTAATATTGGCTTTAATCAATCTGTTTCTTCCAGATTTCATGAGATATTATTCTACGGGTTTGTAAAATGTGGATAACTTTTCTTCTAATTGGAATTATCAGGGCGTAGATATTTTGTCAGAAGATTTTGTTGAGGAGCAGTTAAAGTCGGTGCTTTCTGATATGGAAGTTGACGTGGTGAGATGCTTGCTACCAGTGCTACTTTTGCTTTCATATTGTTCTGTTGAAATGCCTGCACTTTTTTTCCCCACATTGTTGTACTTTAATTCTGCCTCAAGAGAACGATCAACATACGGTATAAAAAGTTGGATACAACTGTCTTTGTTCTGACAGAATTTAGGTGTTGAATCAAATTAGGTGAAAACGGGAATGCTACCTTCAATTGGCATTATCAGGGTTCTTCATCGATGCCTGAGGGAATTCCCTGTCAGTGGTAACTAGAGCAGGAATAGAAGGTTGCTTTGTCTTATTTTCCTTAGTTCTTTAATTACCTATGGATTCTGATTAAACCTGGGTCGGTCATTGATGGCAGCATTGGTGATTGATCCTGTTATGGTATCCACAAGTGGAGATGTGCTCGCTGGGCCTAATGTTCTTGACGAGTTTCAGTATGTCATTGCATTTTCTTCAAATCTCCGGCTTCTCTTTGTGTAGTTTGTACCATATTATATACTCCATGTTTATTGCAAAGATCGTAGTTAGTTCACGTGCTCTCCTTTTCATTCTATGTGATTTGTCTTCATGCAATGATTGTTTTATTATCTCGTATTTTTTTACAGCACTTCTAACTGTTTGACCATGTCATCCTTTTCTAATGAATGAGCCCCAAGTTTGCCCCATCTACTGTGACGAACAGCTTCCAGTGCGCGAACTGTGGCTTTCAGAATCCTTGTGAACTGTTAGGCCACAAGATCCTCTCTCAATGACATGAAATAAGTCACATAAATTAGCCATTTCAGCAATGAATTTCCAGCACAGAAACTGCTGCATCCAGTTCTGCTCAGTTTGCATGCTAACACTCAATGTTTGAAGTCTTTTGCGTAATCAGCAAAACACTCATAAAGTTACCAGTTTACCAAGCATACCTTCCTCGAACACACAAACCACCACCTCATAGTTCCCCTTCAACTACATTAACTTCACTACGCCATGCTTGTTAAAATGTCAAACGTGTTTATCATTATTATCAGTTTAACCATTACTCAGGTATTAAAAAAACATTTAACCATTTGTTAAAGTATTGCTTTTTATATATAAAAAAAGAAACGTTTTTCTAACACTCCCACTTTGTATATGTTTTAAATTTCAGCATATTCTCTCGCTCGCTCACACTCTTTGTGACTTAGACATGTATAACTTCGTTTTCATTTCTGATTCTTCTTTCATATATTGTTGATTCTCTATACTTATGCTGCTGCGATGCTTTTAAATATGCAGATCAAAGCTGCTACCAATTGCTGACATAATAACTCCAAACTTAAAGGAGGCTTCAGCTTTGCTTGGTGGTTTGCGAATTGAAAACATAGATGACATGCAATTAGCAGCAAAAATGTTGCATGATATGGGGCCAAGGTTGGTGTAGGAGAAATTACATCACATTGAGCTGTTGCTGCTTCTCGTTTATTTTCCATTTCAATTAAAATGCTAGATAGTTAAATTATAAGTTTAGCCAGATATTTGATGATTGGTTTCCTTCCATTTACTTCTGATTAGTTAACTTTGTCAATTTGTTGATTTTTTTTTTGTATGCAGGAATGTACTTGTCAAGGGCGGTCACCTGCCTGATTCACTGGATGCTGTTGATGTTCTTTTTGATGGTAAGATACTATTTCAGCATGTTTTCATATGTATGTACTTATTTTGATGACATTCTTACATACAGGTAACTGACGTTGATGTTGCAGGGGTTGACTTCTATAAACTGCATTCTTCCCGTGTAGAAACTCGTAATACACATGGTACCGGCTGCAGTTTGGCATCATCAATTGCAGCAGAGTTAGCAAAAGGTTCTTCAGTTATCTCAGCTGTTAAGGTAAATATCTATCTTCTAGTCAGCTCCTTCCTCATCATTTTCTGAGACTGAACAAAAAGGAACTTTCTTCTATACATAATGCTGATTTTGCAGAAATTCGTTCCTGTTTAGGTTTCAAAATGCTTTATTCAGTCTGCTCTAAACTACAGCAAAGGCATTGTCATTGGAAAGGGGCCACAAGGCCCATTTGACCACCTATTAAGGCTTAAGGGTAGCTCTTATGGCCATAGTGGAGGAAGCACGTTTAGCCCAGGTGATTTGTTTCTCTATGCTGTGACAGATTCAAGGATGAACGATAAGTGGGGTCGTTCTATTACTGATTCAGTTAAAGCTGCGATAGAAGGGGGAGCCACCATTGTGCAATTGAGGTTATGGTTTCATTCACTTAAATGCAAACTAATCTTGAAAGTTTGACCCTTCTTGCTGGTCATGTTTGAGATGTTTCCATTTCCAGTTTAGTTGCTCTCATCCCATCTAATTATAGTGGTTTAATGGAGTTAGTAACCAATTGTTTCCTAATTAGTTCCAATTCCGTTTTCAAAATCAGAACAATTTCTTCAAGTAGTTCTCAGTTAAACACATACTTTTGAACGATTTCACATTGATCGAACTGGTTTTTTAATTTTATAGATGGATGAGTAACAACTCCGCCTGCCCGAGTTTCTCGGGTTGCCGGTCCAAGCCCGGATAAAGGAGGAGGGGGTGGTAGGTCGACAGCCAATTTAAAAAACTTGTCACATCTATGAGCATGAATCCTGCAATTACTTGAGTGGGGACGTCCTCCACACACAACCGGTTGCATCGGACCCTGGGTGTAGTGAAAAGTAGGCAAGGGCAAGCTAGGGCGTCGCCCGGAAACGGCGCGCCACATCGGCGCCCGGATGTGGTGACAAATAGGCAAGGGTTCCCCACTTAAATGGACGGGTAGGGGTAAAGAAGCTCGTAGACACCTTAAGTAGAAGAAGGGTTAACATAGCATGCCTTCAAGAAACAAAGTGGGTAGGAGCAAAGGCTAGAGAACTAGGTAACTCATGGAGTAAACCATCGGATAAAGGCAGGGTGGACAAAATGGGGAGGGGTTATTGGGGTGTTACTTGATAAAAACATCCCGTTGAAGTTGAAAGGAAAGTTTTATAAGACAGCTATCAGACCAGCCATGTTATATGGCACGGAGTGTTGGGCAGCAAAAACACAAGATATAAGCAAAATGAATGTCGCGGAGATGCGAATGCTTCGATTAATGAGTGGACATACATTGAGGGATAGAATACGAAATGAGAACATTCGAGGTTTAGTGTAAGTCGCACCAATTGAAGATAAAATTAGAGAGGGTCGACTTAGATGGTTTGGGTATTTACGAAGAAGACCATTAGATGTGTCAGTGCGTAAAATAGATAGGTTAGATTTAGGAGAGTTTAAGCGAGGTAAGGGAAAATTTAAACTTACATGAGTAAGTCTAGTTGAGAGAGATCTTAGGCTACTGGAACTTCTGGAGGACCTCGCAACAAATGAGCGGAATGGAGATGCAAGATTCATGTAGCCGACCCCAACGAGTTAGGATTAAGGCTCAGTTGATTGATTGATTGATAGATGGATGAGTAACACTGGTGTCTTAATTTTATAGATGGAGTAACACTGGTTTTTTTAATTTTATAGATGGATGAGCAACACTGGTGTTTTAATTTTATAAATGGAGTGGCTGTTTTTATTTTATTTTTTTGTATACTTTATGCTCGACCCGCTTCTTCACATTTAAAATTTACATTTTTAAGAACCATTTTGGCTGCTAAACATATCCTAAATGATCTCCAAGAAACTGAAGATAACCCTTTCAGCCAGACCTGTCTTACCTGCTACATGTGTACACCACAGTAGATGCTCCTTCTATTTTGCCCCTTTTCTCTGTGTCCGTTACAAGCTAATGTCTAGGAGCATAATTTTTTTTAAATTATCACGTTCTTTGCGTTGCTTGGTGTGACTTGGGAGCATTAACAGTTTTGTCCGCTATTGTAATCTCTGCAGGGAGAAAGACATTGAAACACGGGATTTTGTTGAAGCAGCCAACTCTTGTCTGAAGATTTGCCGTTCTTATGGAGTACCTTTACTAATTAATGACCGCATTGATGTTGCCCTTGCTTGTGGTGCTGATGGTGTACATGTTGGTCAGTCTGACATGCCTGCTAGCGTTGCACGGAGTCTCCTTGGGCCCGATAAGATCATCGGCGTCTCTTGCAAGACACCTGAGCAAGCTCAACAAGCATGGGCTGATGGTGCCAATTACATTGGATGTGGTGGGGTGTATCCTACAAACACCAAGGCTAACAACCCTACTGTCGGTTTGGATGGACTGAGAGCTGTGTGTATGGCTTCTAGGCTGCCTGTGGTCGCCATTGGTGGGATTGGAATATCAAATGCTGCTGAAATCATGGGATTGGATTTGGAAAATCTGAAAGGAGTAGCTGTTGTGTCTGCTCTTTTTGATAGGGAATGTGTTTTGTCAGGGACCGAGGACTTGCATGCGGTCCTAAAGAGGTCAAAAGTGAAGGAAAATGTTTGAATTATTAGTACTAGTTGATTGTTGGACACGGCTTGATTTTGGGCGATTAGTCCAGGTTAGTTTATGGAGAAACTGAATTATTTTCTTAGATATTTGGTAGGATGCTCGTACATCATGGAAAATAAACTGAAATGTACCTACATTTCTTGTGGTTGATTGGACATGCAATAATGAATGGAATTGAAAATCAAGGAGACCGTATTATAGACGGCACGGTCATTGATTTCTTTTAGAACTTTCTCCGTCTGTCCCATAATAATACACCTTTAATTCAACAATGTTTCACTATGTTTGTCTTTTTTATTTATGTTTGAACCAAGATTTCAGTAGGAAGAACTTATCAAAAAAATCAAAAAAAAAATATTTTTAGAGATTAGGAACAAATAACCTCTAATTTCAATTAAGAATTTGTTGGTGTTGAACATTTTTTGCTTTCTTTTCAAATAAGTGATGCAACAATAGAACTAGTTGGCCTAACCCGTTTAATATTGAAAGCTTAATTTGTGGATCGATATGGATACTGTTCAAAAGTTTAATCTTTTCGTAAGATATAGTAGGTTGAACAGAAAACACTGCTTACTCAGGTCTCATCACACTTATGCTACCTCATTTGGTTGGATTTAAACTACTAACAATTCTAAATTAAGTATACTTGTGTAATTTACCTAAAACTTATAAATGTACATTCGATGTGAAGATCTTCATGCAGATTGACTAAACAACTAAGTCTCCTTACAAACCACACAATGATTACTCTAGAAAATACAGGCCCTAACAACTTTTGATCCCAGCCTTATAACTCACCTGCAGAACATAACTCACCTGGAAAGATGGACATCACACACAAGGGAACGACTAAACAGACGCCAGTCTCGTCTATGAAATTTACAGGTGTTTATTTGACACAGGACAGGAGCCTTAAGCATGACGGACCTTTGTACACACAAAAACGAAGGAAAAAACCAGACCTTTGAGGGATTAGGTTTCAAAGGACTGGAATTTCTCCACTTTCATGAACCTCCTTCACGGTCTTGTCATACGTGTCTTCTTCCTCTTCCTCGGCCTCCTCAGTTGCATCACCATCTTCTTCTCCTCCCCATCCAAATCCGGAAATCGATCTTGTTGCAGGGGGTGGAGCTCTGGCCTCCTCAACTATTTTCATTATTTCCTCAATACTTTGAAGAGAAAAGGTAGGGTTTTCTTTTCTGTAGTACACGGCTTGAGCAGTCTCAGTCAGTTCTCTTGGCAAGTTCTTCAGAAACCATGGGTGGCTCTTTATTTCTTTGATTGTGATCCTCTTGAGAATTTTAAAAAGAAACAAAATAAAAACCAGAACTCTCAAAAGCGCAGAAAAACATGCAACAAGAGACCAACAGCATCATTGCTATATGCACTCTGCTTCACTACTAGGGAGCAAGTATACCTTAGAGGGGTTGGCAACAAATATGCGAGACAGAAGATGTCTGCACTCTTGAGATACGTGAACATAGTCGGGGATTTTGTACTGGACAGCCATTATTCTCTGTGAAAGAACGAATCAAAAGCACCAAGACTTAAACAGTGATGCATGAAAGTGAGTACAGAGTAACACTGGTAACAGTACTTACACTGATGGTTTTCCTGAAATTCTTTGGATCTGCTTGGTCCTCAAACGGGTATGCTCCAACAAGCATTACATAAAGGGTCACCCCGCATGACCAAACATCAGCCAACTGAACAAATGAAACAAAAACAAAATCAAGCCTGCAAATAAATACTGCGGATGAGCCTGAAATTTACCTTGCCATCATATTCTCGTCGAGAAAGAACTTCTGGTGCAATGTAAGCCGGTGTTCCAACTGTTGACTTTGGTCTGGAGTGCAGCAGGGATGACTGTAAACAGTAAGAGGAAAACCAAATTAGCTCGGGAGTCCTTACACAAGCAATTTTACTGTTTACTAGTGATTATTAAAATATCTCCACCTTGGAATAACCAAAATCACAGATTTTCAGGCGCGGGGCAGGACTCCCATCCAATAAGGTGTTCTCAAGCTTCAGATCTCGATGACAGATTTGCTATTAAATGATAATAAGAGAGGATATGATGATCATGCAGAATTCTGAAGTATAAAACTTTCAATTCATAATAATGGCAAGTTCTACTTACCAAAGAATGGCAGTAGTTAACCCCACATATAAGCTGCTGAAAAAAATATCTTGCCTGGACAAGAAAGGAGGGTTTCATGAAATGGATGATCAAAAAGCTTTTTATAGAAGCACCACCTTGAAAGTACATGTTAGCTATTCAGCCTGAAGAGGCTGACTTCATAACCTTACAGAAAACAAAGTGAGCGCGCACTCACACACACACAAAATCAAAGCAGCACATGGGCAGATGAAAGTAAATGGTGATGATTTTCTACAAACCTCATCCTCACTAAATCTTCCAGCAGTACATATCCGTTCAAAGAGCTCACCACCAGCTGCATACTCCATCACGATAGCAAGATGAGTAGGGGTTAAAACCACCTGGACATTTGCATTCAAAGAGTCAGTAAACAAAGCAAGTTGAAGTGAATTCAGGTGTAATACTTTATGTGAAGCAGAAAAATAAAAAGAGAAAAAAGAAAGAAAGAGAGAAGCAACCTCCTTGAACCGAATTATATTAGGATGGCGAAGAGATCTGTGGTTGATTATCTCCCTTGCCACATTCTCATCTATCTGTCACCAAAATAGGCCCCAAAGCCCATAAATCTCAAGCTCGACATTATGTACGAAACATATGAAACCACGAATATGAAGGAAGAACAGCCAGTGTATTTGACCCAAAAAGCGTACCCTTTCACACTGTGGACTCAACCAGATCAAGGGAAGACATGGAAAGAGGGATTACCTTGTGACCGCGCTCGATGTACTTCATGGCGACAAGTTCTTTGGTCTCTTTGTTGCGCATCAACCTCGCCACCCCAAAATTCCCAGATCCTATATCCTTCACCAGTTCGTACTTCTCCATGCTTGGCTGCGTTCCTTAATCTTTTCACAACTTAACTACCAGTGATCCGGAATAAAGGTTCGATTTTTCTCACGGAAAGTGGCGAATTTGAGCTCCAGGCCCAGCTGATGACAGGTTCAGAGGGCTTTCATACGCGATACGATTGGGAAACTGTATATCCTAAATCCGAATTCAAACCAGACATGGCAGCAAACGTAAAATCTAAACCAAAGATGTTATCTTACTAATAGTAGTGATTGTTTCTGTTAAGGAATCGGTGTCGTCGATGGTGAGTTTGAAGATTTCGACTCCGGAGAGGCTTAAGGCAAGTAAGTAAATATTCTCAGGAATCAATTAGGAGTATTTTGGGTAAATTACAAATATCCCCGAGGTTTAGTAAAATATTCAATTTATCCTCTCTATTTTTAAAAACTGTCAGTTAACCCCTGAAGTTTAACGAAACTTTCAGTTACTCTCATTGACTGTTTGTGATGTTAGTTGACCGTAAATAATTTTAGGGTTAATTACTCTTCTTATCACTACTATGTGATAATTGTGCATTATTCATATGTTTTTACCTCCATACACATGCTAGTATTTAAGTTTTGCCAGTACTTAGTATGGGTGCACGCGTATTTTGTAGGTATTCGGTGTCAGATGTAAAAATGGGTGAATTCTGACGTAAAAAGGGCATGGAGAAAAACAACGGAGGACCAAATTGAAAAATCTGAAAAAGTCCAATGAATGGTGAAGAAAGTGGTTCGGGCGAGGCTCAGGCGACCCAAGCCACTTAGTCAAGCGGTCGCCGGACCCGGAGAAATCCTTGGAGCTTCAGGCAATTCAGGTGGAAGTCAGGCGAACCACTCCCAGAGGTTAGGCGGTCGCCTCACATCAGAATGCAAGAGTTTGGTGCCCAGGTGAAGGGTCAGGCGAACCAAGCCTTTTGGTCAGGTAGTCGTCTGACCCCCAATTCCCGAAACTTCCCTCTCTCGAATAAATAGACTCCAAAGCTTGTTTGGCCCATTCCTCTCCACCCACTCCCTCGAAATTTCGCCCTCTCTGACCAAATATGCTTGTGGACGCTCCCCAAAGTCATTTCACCTTACTTCTTGTTGATTAGATGGGGTAGTTGAAGAGATTTGAGAAGGGTTTTTGCAAAAAAAGGCTTGTAAGCAATTTTCATATTTTATCTCTCTCCCCCAAGTTTTAGAGACTTGTTCTTGGCTAGGGTTTTGGTTCTTTCTTCATATATCCCACTCTCTAACTCGAATTTGAGTTGCTTTATGGAAGATTAGAGGATTCCACACCAACCATTTCTAAGCTTCCTTCTATCTCTTCTACTTTCATTTTGCATTTATGTTCATATCAAATGTGAAAAACGTGAATAGTATGAGTAGCGAGTAGTTCTCCATTTCTTCTGTTGTTTAGGTAGTTGATAGATTGTTATATGATATAAATATGTTGGGTTGATGATTATGCATGATGAGCGATCATTTCTTGGGATTAAAGAGTGTGTGAAAGGAGGTGGAAGTTTACTCCTCTTTAATACCCATCAAAGTGTTTGATGAAATGTTTGAGAGTATTTCATTGAATGTACCATGAGAAATGATTAGGTATTCTAGGATTACTTGGGTAAGGTAATCTGGATTATTAGGAGACATTAATTGGGTTTGCTCAAAGCTTCCTTAAATGGTGCAAATGTAGACATTTCATTTGGTCATTTATGGTTAAGATATCTCTAGCTTAGTGAGCTAGAGTTTGAATATTATCCAATCTCCTCCATCATTACATTAATCTCAACCAAACATGTCATCTAATATCATCAACCCTACGCAACCAAAGGGGCCTTTAGTTATTAAATTTCATCACGACTCATTTTCATTACATGCTAGTTTAGCTTGGCCTCATTTCTCATTCTAGTTATTTGATACGTTAATTTTCACTTGCCATTAAACTTGAACGAATCACTTGTCATATAACTTTACTTAATTCTCTTAAAATTAAAAATACTAAAAATATTGCATTTAGCTAAATTCTATGTATTACACTACAATCTCCAGGGTTTGATCCCGCTCTCCCAATTACAATTACAAACCTTGCGCTTGAGGTAGAATGAGTTTTATTACTTGATAATGTGCGTAATTTATAGACATGTAAAACACTCGTCACTATGTCAACCCCAACATTTAATTTCTCTTCTTTCTCCCTCCCCAACCGGCCACTCCCGTCAGCTGTCGTTATTGTCTGACCGCCGCAGCAACACGGATTAGCTTAGACCGCAGTGACGTAGATGAGACCATGCTGCCACAACGCAGGTGTGCCCATATCACCCCTTGACTGTTTTGGAGTATATTTAGTGCAATCACACCTAAAATTTTTAAGAGTCAATTAAAACCACAAACGTTCAATGGGAGTAACTAAAAGTTTCATTATACCTCAGGAAGGTAACTAAAAGTTTTTTAAAAATAAAAAGAGTAAACTGAACATTTCACAAAACTTTAGGGGATATTTGTAATGTACCTGGAGTATTTTACTCCATTTAGGTTGCACTGCAATTCTATGAGGCCAAAACGGGCAAAACTCCTCCTTTTGGCGAAAATACGCTTAAAACATAAGCAAATACTCACTTATACGTGCATGCATATAGGCATATACCATATACAATCATACTTATGTTTCTTTTGATTAAGTACTCGAGTAAATTCTAGTGGACTTCGTTTCTTCTTCTTCTTCTTCTTGATACATTTGGGGTAGGGCCTAGGGGGATGGGGATTATAGAACTTGAACTCAAGACTTTCATTTCACGTTCTTAGGAGTATTGCCACTAGGCTAGAAGCTCAGTATCGTTTATTCTTCTTATTCTGATACTCCATATGTATTTGAGTGTATTCTTCTTGCATATGAGTGTTTATGTATGAAAAAAATACATAAATAACTGAACAACTTTAAATTTGAATTAATTTGAATTTTTCGATTTGAATATTTCACTAATTTTTGGTTTTCAGTTAATCAAATAAAAATTCCGATTTTAATTATGGTACCGATTTTCGTGGTGATCTTCATCCTAATTTATGACCCAACGTCTTGGGAGCTGCTCTTAGAGTTAATGAGCATCTAGATTGTCTTTGGTCGTTGGCAGACCATCCTTTGCAAGCCGCATTTACTAGAAGAGAGATCGTGAAAGATTGATTGGTGATCTCGTCTCGTACTGTCGAATCTCCACCTACCACCGTTGGTTGCGACTGCTACATATTATTGGTGCTACTTCCATCATCGATGAAGGAAAGCGATAGACAACAACTGATTTTGGGGTTGTGGGTGATAGATTGCCATGGACGAAGAGTGAAGCCCTAAAAGAGTTACACGGGAGAGAGAAATAGAAAGGAGAGAATTGGGGAGAGCATAAAATGTTATAAGAATATATAATGGCCAAAATTTTGCTAAAAAATGAAACGTTAGAAACAACCAAAGAAGAAAGAAAATGTTTTAAAAAATTAGGGATGAAGGGAGTAAAATTAAATAATTTAAATACATACGAAAAATGAATGTGTCCAAATTCTTTTATTAAAAAACTAATGTTTTTAAACAAATTCTTACTTGTAAAATTATATCTATTTTGTTTGAAGGATCAAGGAAGTGAGTAGAGAATTATGTACATAGTTGCACAATTGTATCCTTATTTCACATTATCAATGAACTGAATTCTTCTCATAACACCGGTTGGGCTTGAGTGGTAAGGGATTCATCATTCTTAAATAATATTTTCGGCTCAGGTCTTATGTACCGCTGGGAGAACGACTACCTCTCGAATAAGACCATCAATACTCAACTCAGGTATAACTGAAAAAATTATTGTTCAAAAAAAATAAAAATTCTCACTTCACATTGTTCAAGATCCAGATCCAATCCAACGATATGTAATTCAAATCCTTAAGTATCTAAATCACTATAATTCAGGTACCGAATGTGTTATGAACCACCGCTCCAGCTGCTTGATAAAGCAAATTATAAACCAATGAAATACGATTCACAACCTTCAAGATCTTATTTTTTTAAAAAAAATAACTAAGTTTTGAATTTAATAAGAAATAAATAAGTTTCTTATCAAACTTACAAGTTTTAAGTGTATACACGTATTTACAAGTTTAAAAGAAAGAAAGAAGAAAGTGTAAAATTTTAGATTTCCTGAGGTCCAAGTCCTTTCTTGTGCAGTCTTCTCGATCGTCGTAAAGTTTCAAGTATATTGAGCAGTTGAAAAGATTTAGGAACTGGTACCTGTAAGCTATAAGACATAGTAATGCCTCGGCCCCCAAAGGGGTTGTCTACATACCCTTTCAGTATCGGTGATACTACTTAGAGAAGGATCAGAGGAATCACGTAGTTCTCAACCTGATTAGTCAGTATCTGATCTGAAGAAAAGAATGGAAAGAAAATAAAATAAAAGGAAAGAAGTATACCTTCTGTCGAACCTGAATAGAGGTTCTATTATTGATGCAGTTCTATGCAACTTGTATTATTTGATTCACACTTAAACAGATTCATCAGTAAACGACAGGTTTATCCTATGAGTTTTGGTTGCTAGGTGATAATATTCTTTTTGTTGCTTTTAGTTCATTAGCACACACAAGGAAAGGGTAGGAGCATGCCAGGGCTTAAGACAGAACAAAAGGCAAGCAAGGAGAATAATTAAATTAAACAAAACTCAAACATGCATGAATACTTTATAAGCTGCAAACACAACCCATCGTGCACTCTAGAGGAGGAGGTAGGAACATCTGGAATTAGTTTAGGGAGCATGGTAACCATGACCAAGGAGAAAGGCAGCAGGCAAGATCCAACCGGTGCATGTTTTCCTATTCATATTTCTAATCTAAAGGTTAAGGAAACATGGAGGAAAAAATATGGACAACAACCAAATGACAAGAGTAAAAGCATCACATACGATTATTACTCTAGTGGTGAACCGAAACAAGTAAGTTAAGCTAATAACTATGCTTCTTTCCCAAGTGCAACGTAGCAACAACTCAAAGGCCTGAACCTATAACACTTCATGAAGTATAGGTTCCAACCAATTATCTTAACTAAAAACTAATAGTCAATCGAGTGTTCAAGCTACTAATAAACAAATGTACTAATCCAGAGTTAGTCATCTATAAATTTAACAAGTCAATTAAACCAGCAGACCTTCATCAATTAACATAAACAGCTCAACCACCAAGTTTCAGGTCAAGAAACTCTTAACCGAAACTTACCAGTGCCTTAATGCCTAACCAAGACTCAATTCAATCAATGCAGCCACTAATTTAACTAAGTTTAAACAAGAAATTTGAATTATCAAAAGGAACCAAGAATGGTCCAGTGTTAACCTTGATCAGTAAATCATGAATATTAAACCAAACAATTTAAATAACACAAGGATTCACCAAACTAACATGTAACCGAATCTGTTTTGAGAGATAGAAAGCAACTCAAACATGCATCTTATCAAACTACAGCCACTGTGAGAAAGAGTTAATACAACGCAAGCATCCATAAATAAAAATCAAGCTTAGCTATTACTCTTAGTCAATCAACCAATTATTCAACTCAGTGATTATTCTAAATAAAATAAGAATCGAGAATTAATTAATCGAACACGCGGCAAATTAGTTAAGTTTTCAATGAAGTAGAAAGGTATTACCCATTACTTTTGCCTCTGTTCAAGCTGCTGCTGTCAGCCTAGACCGGCAGATTCAGCACGTCGGAGCTCTTACATCGACCATCGCATTCGTCGCACTAAAACGTGCACCCAGCCTCAAGCTCCTCTCGACTCTGTCTTTTGCAGCTCGTTAATTCCAACTTTTACTACTCGATTCCGACAGCACTCGATGATTCTAACTTCACTGGCCGATCTATAGCTCATCTTCCTCCCCAGAGCTCACTCGTTAATGTCCAGTTGAACTCGCTGCTTCCTAATCGATCCTCCTTATAGTCAAATTTTTTCCTATTCCTCATTCCCGTGATTTCTTGCCTGAAATCCGGTTGCCATCCCCAATTCCTCCGTTTTAGGGATGGTTGGTACGTTTTAGGGATGAGATGGGTATTATCTTTTTTAATTTTTTTATTCCATAAAAGCGGGATTAAATAATACCTCACCCACTAATGGATAAAGAGGGATGAAATAAAAAAAAAAAAAGAATAAAGAAATTTAAGATTATGACAAATTTATTTGATATAATCTCATCCAATCCTATCATAAATAATCTCATCCAATCCTATCCTAAATAATCCCACCCTATCCCATCTTAATCATCCCATCCCACTATTTTTTATCCCTGCAACCAAACGACCCGTACAATTTTCCAAGCCTCATCCTGTATCCTTCCCCGTGTCATAATCGTGTCATGTGTTAGAGCAGGTTAGTGTCAATTTTTAAGTTAATTATTACTTAGTCCCTAGTTTATTTTAAGCTTCATAATTTTACCCCACTCAAGGCTTAATTGAACCTTTTTCTGATTAATTCAACTTTTAACCTTTCTCAATTTTAACCCAAGTCTTCCACTTCCTTTAATCTAGTCCTTTACTTCAAGAAAAGTCTTAGTTTTATTACCTTACAATTGCAATTTAGTCTTTTATTCTTTTATTTTCTTATAACATGTCTGTACGTATCATAACAGAATGTGATTAATGGAGTCAAAAGTGTGGTCCATAGGATGTGTAGGATGTATGCATATATATGAGTGAAAATTCATCTTGATTCTTCATCAAATTATCCATTTCTTAAATTTTCCTTCTTAAATCTTATCTATTAATCAAAACTATCAATTTGCATAACGATTTTCGGTTATTAAGTTGGCCCAAAAAGAAGAATAAACATAATAAATGCTTATTGGGTCACAACTTGTATAGTTGGTTTGAGACTATGGACTGATTGATTTGGGTTGGATTGTCCATGGACGGACAACTTGATCGGCTAGTCAGTGAAAGTAAACTGAAATGTTCATTTCATTTCGATGGTCACATGACTCACATTCTCCCACAAAGCCTAATACATCTAACAATTACTGCTTGATTCGTTTCAAAAGTTTTGTTTCATCCTTTAATATATATTAAAGCTTATATATTGAGATGCAAATTTAATATTTCTATTTTATGAAGATACTTTCTATAAATTTTTTTTACCAAATAACGATATCGATAAATTGAAGTCAAGTTGACATAAAAAATCAAATATTGCAAAATTTATGGGACTGAGTGATTAAAATGTTAGGGTTGAGGTGGGAAAGAGATTCACTTATTTCACTTGTATGATAATGTACCGATACGTTTTTTAGTTTTTTTGAGTGATTATAAAAAAAAAACACCCCCTATGTTTGTCATAATTATCAATTACCCCTAATATTTTGATAATCCGTATAAAACCTTGTGAGGTTTTGTGTAATATGGAGTTTCCTATTAATTTCTCCATTAAATCTTTGAGTTATTTAGTAAAACTATACTTTAAGTTTCCACATATGACAATTAAACCTTAACATCTTTATAACTAAATATTTTAATCCCTCCCCCACCTCAGGCCAATTGACGACTTGTCGACTCCCTCCCGAGAGGCCGAGACTATCTCCAAACCATACCCCACCCACCCAGCTAGCCAACACAACTGACTGAGAGAGCCTCTCATCCATCCGCGATACCTTGCCTCACAACCCACAACCTCCCTACCTGTTGAATCCCGCCATAATCGCCCAAATCAACTTGAGTTCACATAAGCCCAAATTTGAGGTAGCATGAATTTGTGGTCTGGGTTTGTCGTGGTTTGTGCACCGGCTTTGAATGTAGGTCACACATGAGGGAGGTAGACAACAAGCTGTACATCTGGGCCGCTTGGTGGTAGTGTGGTTAGCATTGGCGAGTGCGGGCGAATGACGGAAAGGGATGTCAGGTCAGTGTGGTGGGCTAGGTGTGGGAGGAAGGGAGGTGGCCAAAGTGTATGGATTTAGAGTTTAAGGCTAAATTGTTAGGGTTGCAGAGTTTAAGCTAAAATCGTAACATTAATCTTACATAACTAACGATCAAAAGCACCATTTTAACGATCAAATAGGGGAACTTCATATTACGTAAACCTCAAGGGAAGATTTTGAGGCTTCATTGAGGGGAATGAGAAATTTATTTTGGAAAATTTGGAGATGTGTGTTTTGATTGATGGATGAGATGTATGTGAGTAGAGAAATTTGAAAAAAATATTAATTTATAGAGAAATATTGGATTTAAAGTTGTTAAATGTATTGGTATTGAGAAAATTGATTTTTTTTTGTGGAAAATTTGGATGATGAACTGACCTGAATAGATTATCAAAATATGGAGGCAGATCGATGATTATGACAAACACATGGGGTATTTGATAATTACTTATTTTTTTCCCTTCTTCTTCTTCTTCTAATTTTATTCCCTAAAAAGCTTTTGAAGTCCCTCACTTTATTTGAAGTCTCTTGTTGTATGAACAAAGCAAGTCCGTTGGCGATTAGTAGCAGACAAGATACCTGGTGGTGTATATAATCTCAGCGGCAGCGTATCATTTCTCCCGCTCGCGCCTCTCTCCAGGAAAAAACCCAAAAAGAAAAAAAATATCCATTTCTAAAAGGGAGAGTTTAAGCGAGTTGAAAGGCACGCAGGTAGACAGTGGTTCCGATTCGGAATCTGGGCATTCAGATCCGACCCATCGCCGAAGATCGCCATGTCCTCCGCCACCAGAGCAGCCCTCTCTCTCTTTGTCGTCATTTCGCTGCTTCTCTCTCATGCTTTTGCATCCGAGTCTGATCATAAGGTGCGTTTCCCCCTGCTTGTTTTTGTCTGATCCGTCGACCTAGTAGCTAGCTTATTGCAGATCTTACTGTCTGCTCGCTCCTTCACTTCGGTGTCCACGCGGGATCTGCACTTGCTTTGAATCAATCGTCCTGTTTTACTGGTGCAGCTTTTCTTGCTCAAGTGATTTTGTTTGTTTTGCTGATGCCTGAGCTGGTGCATCGCGTAAGATGGATTGTATGAAATTCCACTGTATGCACGTGCTTGGAGCATTTTCCTGCATTTTATCCTTGCATTTTAGCTTGAGAATGCCCGAGAATGTTGCAATCTGTACTACACGAGTGAGATAGTCTGATTTCTGTAGGGAGTTTTTGTTTCAGAATTTGGTATTTCCAGGCTGATTCTTCAGCATGCCTTCTCTTTTTAGATGCAGACAATGAGCCTTCCACCCCCCCCCCCCAAGGTATTGACTGGTGTTTTACATTGGGAACTCAGGCTCTAGTCTCAGATCAGTTCTCACATTTTGGTGCAAGCCCTGATCCGAACACATAAAGCTCATGCAATGTGATTTGCTATTAGCATGTCCCTGAAAAGAATAGTATGGGGGCGGTTTGTAGGGGATGGGGCTATGAGGGTCGGTTGTGTGCTGGGGGTCATGTTTGTGAGGTGGGGGTGGGAAGGGAGGTATGTTTCACTTCAGGCATTCATCTTGAGTTCATTCTGTTTCTGATGATGTACACAGAGCTATCCAATTTATCAGAAAATTTGGCAATTGTTGATGTGAACATATGCCAAAGTCTTTTCCAAATGCAAATATCGTTATGTTGGTTATATCCTGAAAAATAGTAAAATGTAGATATTGACCAAATTTCATGTAAGGACTAAATAGCATACCTTTTGACTGGATTATTATTGCTCATGTTGCACTTTAACTGGTATGGCCGCTATGCACAGTTGGCTAGTTATAGCTCGAGGGCATAACCAGTATTTCAGGTCCTGTAGTCACTGGGAGTTTAATAGGCCAATAATCTTCTAATGTGAAACACAGGTTTGGACAATGAATGTCAGAACCCGTAACACATCTTTTAGCAGAGCGTGCTCGAGGGTTTATGCTGTTCTTCAAGTTACAAAGAACCTTCATTTTGTCATGCCTTCATTGTTGCAAAGAACCATCGTTGTCATGTCTTACTTGTTACAAAGAACCATCGTTGTCATGTCTTACTTGTTACAAAGAACCATCATACTTCTACTAGAAAAAAAGAACCATCACACTGGCGTGTTCATTGTTTAATTTTCGATAGATCTTGTCTTTATATTAATTCTCTTATAGCGTATGTTCGTTTGCTTTGCAGTACCAACCAGAAGATCCAGTTACTCTCTGGGTGAACAAAGTTGGTCCTTACAACAATCCCCAAGAAACTTATAACTATTACATACTTCCATTTTGCCGTCCATCTGGCAGTGCTGCCCATAAGTGGGGCGGTCTTGGTGAGGTCCTTGGAGGCAATGAACTTATTGATAGCCTGATCGACATAAAGTTTCAAAGTATGAGTCTGGTTGTGTTCTTGAAAGTTCGTTCAATGTTTTCAATGTTCATTCAATGAACTTTTTTTCAATGTGAAATATTATTATTATTATTATTTTGGAATTTTTGTCCTTTTGTAGAGAATGTTGAGAGAGGTACCATCTGCCAGCTTGAACTTGATGAGGCAAAGGTTAAACATTTTAAGGATGCAATCGAGAACAATTATTGGTTTGAATTCTTTGTGGGTATGTTCTCTGCACTGTTATTTGATTAATGTAGAAATTTGAAAACATTAGTGCCTTCTTCCAGAATCTTGGTGTTTCTTAGTAATGTGATTTGTGCTTGCTAGTAGAGGATGCCTCATATTCATTTTCACTCTAGCATAATTTGCTACTAGATAACTTGATCTTTTTCTTTATTTCTCTTTATGACCTCTGCTGAGCATGTGCTGATTTTTTCTCTTTTGATGGTGTCTTGACCTACTGATTGCTAACCGTGAAAATGTCAGATGATCTGCCTCTGTGGGGTATGTTCCTTCAAATCTCTTTTCAGCTTCTTATTTGATATCCTGCTTTTGTTTTAGTTTTGATTTCAATGTTAAATGTTTCAGGATTTGTTGGTGAGCTACATCCTGACAAGAACAGTGACAATGGCAAGCATGTCCTTTATACTCACAAGAACATTGTCATCAAGCATAATAAGGATCAGGTCTGTGGTTCTGGAGCCATTATCTATTCCAATCAGGATTTTGGGATAAGTAGTTTTTTATTGACGGATTTTGCTCTTCTGGTCAGATTATTCATGTAAATCTCACTCAGGAGAGTCCAAAGACTATTGAAGTGGGGAGAATATTGGATATGACATATTCTGTCAAATGGATACCAACAAATGTCAGTTTTGCCCGTCGTTTTGACGTTTACTTGGATTATCCTTTCTTTGAGCATCAGGTATATAATACTAGAGGCATTTCTTTATGTTTACTTTATCTTTTAAAAGTTCCGTTTATTTATGGTTTTGCTCTCCTTTATGCAACATACAGATCCACTGGTTTTCCATATTCAACTCATTCATGATGGTCATCTTTCTAACTGGTCTGGTTTCAATGATTTTGATGCGGACACTTAGAAATGACTATGCCAAATATGCTCGAGAAGATGATGATCTGGAGACTCTGGTAATGATTCTTTTGTGGTTTTATCATATGCTGTAGATTTCACATTTTTTGAAGAACGATGGTTACAATGTAAATTTCCATCTGTCATCATTGCTGCTCAGGAAAGGGATGTGAGTGAGGAATCTGGGTGGAAACTGGTTCATGGTGATGTCTTCCGTCCTCCTCGTATGTTGGTACTGCTTTCAGCTGTTGTTGGCACTGGTGCTCAGTTAGCATTGCTTGTTCTGCTTGTCATCCTGTTGGCAATTGTTGGGACATTATATGTCGGGTATGTGAAGTTTGTTACATTTTTAATATAGCTTGATGATTCTCCTTTTGTGGCCCATGGAAGAAATGCGTGCCCCAAAAAAGGATGAAAAAGAAAATGTAAATGAGAGAAAATCACAAGCAATAGATTGATTTCTTTCTTCAGTTGGGCCTTGTCTATTTGATGTCTTTTTTGTTTTGATAAGATGTTTGCCATTGTTTACATGCTCATATGATTCAGGAGAGGAGCAATCGTGACCACTTTCATTTTATGTTATGCTTTCACATCCTTCATTTCTGGTTACGTGAGCGGAGGGATGTACTCACGGCAAGGAGGTATGCATTTTATTTAGCAGACATCTGACCTTTTTTTGGCATCTTTCTATAATCTCCTTTGTCACACTTGGTCTGAAAATGTGTACTCTGTTGCATTTTCCAGGGAAAAATTGGATAAAATCGATGATTCTGTCTGCATCTCTATTTCCATTTATGTGCTTTGGCATTGGGTTTATCTTGAACACAATTGCCATATTCTATGGATCGCTAGCAGCAATTCCCTTTGGCACCATGGTGGTTGTTTTTGTAATTTGGGGCTTCATTTCATTCCCCTTGGCTCTTCTTGGCACAGTTTTAGGAAGAAACTGGAGTGGTGCTCCAAACAATCCCTGTCGTGTGAAGACAATTCCTCGCCCTATCCCTGAGAAGAAATGGTACCTTACACCATCTGTTGTTTCAATGATGGGAGGACTTCTGCCATTTGGTAGCATATTCATTGAGATGTATTTTGTCTTCACATCCTTTTGGAACTACAAGGTAAAGTTGTTATGTATCATTTACTTTACCGTTCCACGGTTATATAGCCATATTAGTTCCGTGTATATGGGGATTTTGGAGCACAACAGTATAAAAACTTCTTTTACATTTTTCAGGTGTATTATGTCTATGGCTTTATGCTTCTGGTTTTCCTCATCCTGATCATTGTAACTGTTTGTGTTACAATTGTTGGAACTTACTTCCTGCTAAATGCTGAAAACTATCACTGGCAATGGACATCATTCTTCTCTGCTGCCTCTACCGCTGTGTATGTGTATCTGTATTCCGTGTACTACTACTACGTGAAGACCAAGATGTCAGGCTTCTTCCAGACCAGCTTCTACTTTGGATATACTTTAATGTTTTGTCTCGGTTTAGGGATCCTCTGCGGTAAGTTTTCAATGATTTCATTTGATTTGTTTAATTAATGCTGATTTCTTCATTCTTCTTTTCCCCATGATTATATTTTGGTGGGATCAAAAGAGTGAAATTCTATGATTGGAAATGGTGATCGTTATTATTGCATCTGGCTCTCTATACTCGGGATACAATGTCGGGTTTTTGTTGAAATTAGGCACATTAGTTTCTAGTGGGGCTTTGAATAACTTGCTTTGACCTTCGCGCTATTCACAGTGTCTTGACGATATTGTTTTACAGGAGCTGTTGGGTATCTTGGATCTAATTTATTTGTGAGGAGGATCTACAAAAACATCAAGTGTGATTAGAGCATCGAGTAGGAGAAGTAGACCATCTTAAGTGCTTCCAAGGGCATTTTTCTTGGATGAGAAGAATAAACATCGTGAGGAAGCATCTGGTCATGTATGATTTTCTTGGAAAGCTTACAGAGAAAAATCACAGGGTCCAACAGCTCTGGTGTATTCTTCAAATCTTGGCAAAGGGGGAAGCCATGACAATTTTATGTTTCTTGTTTCTCTCAATTTCCCCCCTCCAGCTTTAAATGAAAGCGTTTGATCTTGAATTCAGATTTTAGAAAAGTAGTATACACTAATGTAGAATTCTGTAAGTACCAATGTCTTATTGTTTAGCGCCATTCATGTGTTAGTTCTGTTTGCTCCTGCCAGCACGTCTACTATGGTCATCAAAATTTCTTTTTCATATTTCATATGGAATTTAATATGGCACCTAGGACATTTTTTTAAATCTGGTTGGTGCTTGCTTGTGGACTGTTTCTGGAGCTTTCCATTTTTCTTTTTCTTTTCCATTTTTTTTGCCCAACTGCTTATGGAATTTGATAAATCCACTTTTTGAGAATCTGAGGTGTAGCAAGCAGCTCTTGAATAGCCTGTGGACAATGGGCGGCTTGGAATTTAGAGCCAGAAAAATCAATTTAAAAAGTGTCTGGATTGTGGCAACCACAATCCTCTTGGCCATCTAGATATCATACTGATGATAACAAAAGAGATAATGCAACCACAGAAGGACGCCATGTGGCAGATTTCCTCTCAAGTTTCAACCCCTCATTCTTCTAGCCACACACACCCTTCCCTTCTTGATCCACCCACCTTTATCACTTATCATCACCAGCACACTCCTCAACACACCTTCTCAAACCCGCCTGCCTGCCTCTGCCTTCTCCAGCACTCCAACCATGGCCACCCTCTCCAACGCCACCCTCACCACTTCCTTGGTCACCAGGCAACCCGCTATGAGCAGCGTCCGCGCCCTCCCCAACATGCAGGTCTTCTTCGGCCTGAAGCCGCAGCAGCACCGGGGGCATCTCACCATTGCCAACTACAAAGTAAAGCTGATAACTCCTGAGGGGGAGAAAGAGTTTGAGTGCCCTGATGACACCTACATTCTTGACCAAGCTGAGGAGGAAGGTATTGACCTGCCTTACTCTTGCAGGGCAGGGTCTTGCTCCTCCTGCGCCGGCAAGGTCGTCACAGGTGAGGTGGACCAGTCTGATCAAAGCTTCCTTGATGATGAACAGATGGACGCTGGTTTTGTTCTCACTTGTGTTACTTATCCCAAAAGTGATGTTGTAATCGAGACGCACAAGGAGGAGGAAATGGGCTAGACGCTCTGATTCTTCAACTTCATCACCCCCTCTACGTACCTTCTGCCCTCTCTTGTCTTTCTTTTGGGTTTTACTTTTTCCCTAAACACAAGTTGGAGTTCTGTTGCACAATCAGCTGTTCCATCATATGCTGTTATAATCTTTTTTGTTAAGATCAAGACTAATTTATGAGATTGATGCAGCTCTAGCTTCTTACTCCATTTGTCTCAAAACAGTGCGTGGTAGTACTATAAGTAAGTACTCCATTCCATTGGTCTATAAAAAATGGTGCGTTTCTTATTCAAAATTTAATTTATTATTTTATTTCCTTAACATTTTGATATATAAAATCAAATAATTTAGATGTAAATTATAGTTGTGTAGTTGCTATATATATATTTTTCCAAACTTTTTAATAAGTTATTTCTAATAGTAATAATTTGAATTTTCAACAATATCAAAAAAGAAAAGCAACAGTTTTTTTAGGGATAGAGGGAGGAGTGTGTAATGGTAATATTTGAGGGAGAAATGCTCTTTGTGAGAAGAAACTAGAAATTTGATGTGAAATTTATGAGATACAAAATTTGATGGAGTTTTTGGTGGTGTTTGTTTCGTGGGAAAGAACACACCCCGACACCAATACGCTAATAGAAGGAAGTAAGTAAGTCTCTTTAAGTACCGATGTCTCGTTTAGCCCCCCCATTCATGTGTTACTTGTGTTTGCACATGCATGCCATGCCAGCAAAACTTCTTCTAGGCTCGTCGTCATTATCGAACTTTCTTATTCAAATTTGATCTGGAATTTGATTGATACGGCATGCATCGAGTACCTTTTTAATTACTACATCTTGTTGCCTGGTGCTTGCTTCTGCCTCAAATGTTGTATGGACTGTTTCTTGTATAGCCAGTGGACAATGGGTGGGCGGATTGTAAGGAAGGAGAGCCAGAAAATTCAATTTGAAATTCTTACATTGCAGTTTGGATTTGGATTGTGGTTCCTCCAGTGGTTTTTTTTTTTTTTTTTTAAGACAATGATAAATTTTATTACTAATAAAAATAAAATCACACCTTATTCGCAAAAGAGACTTTTGGTGGGGGGAAAAAAAAAGAAAAGCCCGCCTCCAAGCGACGCATCATATCAAGACCACATGACCTAAATTCCAAAAATAAAACCCCCCATGAAAAGAACCCATAAAACATGGAATAGAGACACTCGTAATTGCTCATCTTTTTTGCTCCCCTATACTCCCAATAAAAAAAATTGGTGTTTTTAAACACCTCCCAATTATCACCAAGAGGAGAACATGCTGCATTTTAGACTTCTGATGGAGCTGAAATAAGTCATTCCTCCTGCACCATCTTCCTCCCATCTTTCCCATTGTCTTATCTTGTCTTGGATAGAAAAGCAATGCCCAATGCAAGAACAGAAGAAGGCCACGTGGAAGATTTCCTTTCAAGTTTCAACCCCTCATCCTAGCCACACACACCTCCCACTCCCACTATTATCACTTCCAACATCAGCACTCTCCTCACATCACACCTCTCAAACCTGCTTGCCTGCTCCAACCATGGCCACCCTCTCCAACGCCACCCTCACCAATTCCTTGGTCAGCAGGCAACCCGCCGCGAGCACCGTCGGCGCCCTCCCCAGCATGCAGGTCCTCTTCGGCCTGCGGCCGCAGCAGCACCGGGGGCATCTCACCATTGCCAACTACAAAGTGAAGCTGATAACTCCTGGAGGGGAGAAAGTGATTAATTGCCCTGGTGACACCTACATTCTTGACAAAGCTGAGGAGGAAGGTATTGACCTGCCTTACTCTTGCAGGGCAGGGGCTTGCTCCTCCTGCGCTGCCAAGGTCGTCTCAGGTGAGGTGGACCAGTCTGAGCAAAGCTTCCTTGATGATGAACAGATGGGCGCTGGTTTTATTCTCACTTGCATTACTTATCCCATAAGTGATCTTGTAATTGAGACGCACAAGGAGGAGGAACTCATCTAGACGTTCTACTTCTTCAACTTCATCAGCTCCTCTTCCTTCTGTCACCCCTTGTCTTTCTTTTGGGCTTTCTTTTAATGGCGTAAGTTGGAGTTCTGTTTCACAATCAGCTGTTCCTGTCATATGTTGTTATTTACTATCTTTTTGTTAAGATAAAGACACAATTTATGAGATTGATGCAGCTGTAGCTTGTTACTACTCCCTTTGTCTCATATAAAAATGTTGCATTTCTAGGTTTCATGTACAACTTGAGAAGTAAAATAAATGTTTGAAAAACTGTAACCACTAATGCTCAGAAGTGAAGAGCATATGTCTAGGTTCTACTGAACAACTCAAGAAGAGTATCTGGTTTTCCATGTCCACTGTCTGCACAGTCTTCTTCATCTATGATAGGTGGTTCAGATGCACCGAGGCTTATGGATTCGGTCAAGTACTCCTCCACACTGGATGAGTATTCCCCTTGGATAGGATTAAGAGTCCTAAGAATAGGCTCAGCTTGTTCTGTTGAGGTTATAGTGACCTGATTGAGTGACTCGAAGGAAGAGCTCCGGGACAAAGTTCCAGAGGCAACTGTGATCTCATCCCCCTCATCAATGGTTGATACGAGGGAACACATGGATCTTGCAGCCTGTGAGCGTACAGAGTGTTTGGACCTCTCCTTCACTCTTTTGCACCAGCTGTGAAGAGATTCTCTTACACTTTCTGTCACCAACGCTTTCTTGAATCGAGACCCCATCTGAAATGCATGCATGATGAAAACGTTTAGAAGGCTATACCCACACTGGACATGTATGTATCTCTTTCCTGTCAGCTGCATTGTGATTGTATAAAAGGAAGTAGATTTCTGCAAGTTCAAGAGTTGGCATACCTGTGTAACAATTACATTGAGGGGCGCAGTGCTAAAGCTGCACCAGAACTGAACCAGGATCCTGTGTTCACAAACTCCAAACTCAGAAAGAAAATTAAGGACTGATTTATGCAACATAACAGAATATCTTCAAATTTCGTACGTAATTTCAGACCAAAGCTATGAAATATTCAATGCAGGAGAAAATTATGGAAAGATCTCTTACCCAGAAACAAGCCGAATGATTATCATGTAGTGATTTTTCATGAAGCATGACCTCTCCTTGAATCCCCACTGCATGAATCACAAATGTTCAAGTAGATGTTAAACTGGCTACATTTGGTGGAAATGGAGGCAGATAAGCAGGAGTTCTCACCAGTGACCAGATAAAGGTAGCCATCTCAAAGGCATTCTGCTTGAACAACAAAATAAAGCCGTCATTTGAATCAAATGCAAACGAGTAGATTAAATCATGTCTGATTTTGTACATGATCTAGTAACCATCACCTGGAAAATGATGAACTGTATTAACCTTAATAATATTTCTGGTTTTCTGAACCAAAACAAGTCATCACGCGGTTTCACATGAGCTCCTGCTGATGGACCTGTTTGCCCGATTTCAAGAGCTAAGGATGAAACAATGTGCTGAAGCTTTGTCCCAACCAACATAACCAGCTTTTTGCACCAGAAACAGTGTTGTACAGACTATATCAGTTTTTCGAAATTGTCATGGACTTTTGAAGAGAAATTTTTTGATGGTGTTACTCACAATTGCAGGGATGAATGAAAGCCAGAAGTAGATATTCAGGCCTGAAAAGTAAAGACTTTTGTTAGATTGAAGCCAGGTATAGGTTTTTCATTAAAATTTCCGTATTTTAAAGATGAATGTGTTGTAAACTCGTTAGGCAGAACAGAAACGGCTTCAGAAGCTGAGATGTTACCATGAATGTTGATGAAGATGCAAATAATGGCATATCCCCAAAGTTGCCAGCTGCAACATCAAAATTTTCATTCCAATGACCTATATGTTTCACTCGAGAAGTAGTAATAGTAACTCATACTAACTTGACCAAGAATCTGCTATATTTAGTTTTTCCGAGTAATGCAAATCAAGACATGCATGTGGCTGTGGATGCCCACATACCTAATTCCAAGAATACCATGAAGCTCATCCTCCATGCTTCGCACCATATATTTATGAAAATCGTAAGAAAGTGGCAGTTTGTGCTTCTGAAAATTTGATGAAACAAGATGCAATATTAGTTGCAGTAACACTCGACAGAAATGCAAATAAGAGAATGCTGGAGTAGTGGGTGCTAAAACGAAATCATGAAATCATATACTCACAGTGATGAAACCCTGTCGAAGTGCCAAGTAATCCGATTTCTTTATCGATCTCTTAAACTGTCTCAGGAAGCAAAGCTACAAAACAGTACGGCAAAGCAAATAAATGAGGAACTGATATAGATAGAAACAGGAACATTTCCAGGAAAGGCCATAGAAATACAAAGGGTTCAAATGAATAACCATCCAAATGAGAATTGGGCTCCTGCTCCATGGATGAGATGTGTGCTGGACAACAAAGGTAGTTTGTCGCATCATCACTTTGTCAATCCTTACTATGCAACGGAAGAAGTTATCAAAATGCTTGCTTGTTGATTCATAGCCAAAATGTTCAAGATAAAAGAACATGAGGTTTTAAAGAGCTAGAAGTTAACTTGACATTTCATCCTAATTGCATACCTTGAACGCTGGCTTCGTTTTCCCATTTCCTCCAACTGTATATCTGCATGAAGGATAACAGAAAGAAGCTGCTAATCTGGATGCTAATGTCAAGATATCTAGAAATACATGAACCGTTGGACAACATTTTCTCAAATTTTCAAGGATGGAACTGCACCTTGCTCATAGCCAATGCAACAGCCAGGCAACTATAGAGAACATGAGCGATACCAAGAACAAACAAAAATCGATGGAGCTGTTCGAGCCCCTCTAGCGAAACAAATGGTTCATGGCCCTGCATCAACCACACACTCAATAAGAGCTAGTTTATGTAAAGTGAAGTACGGCAGATTCAAATGAGCTAAATAGCTACTCGCCTCACCACATTGATGACTACTATGAGTGTTCAATCCTTTGGGAGGAATAATGGTGTCATTTGTGAAAGAGGAGGCACCTTCTAGCAAGAACTTTTTATTGATTCCAAAATCTTCCTCGGAACAAGAATAGAGCCTACTGGAGAAAACAGATGAGTTTATACAAATCTGAGATATCCACTTTGCCCATTGTCCCAAGAGCAATGATATAATACCAAGCAGCATCAACTCTACCAGAAGCGAGATGGGGCCCGAAAAAAGAAAAGGGGAAAAAAAAAGAAAAAAAAGAAATTCAGTCACACAACTGAAATTAGCAGAAACCAAATCCTAGAACTTGCCAAATTGAAACGTCTGTTTACCTTCCTTAATCTTTTCCAGAGAAGCAAAAAGAGCCTTCCTTCTTGTCTTTTTGAGCCACTGACCAAAACACAAAGTGACAAAACAAAGGTACATTGATTGTACAAACAAACTGCTGTAACTTTCCATAAAAAATATAGTAAATGAGAAGGCATCAAATGAGCAAAAAGACAGGTCGCTGTTCCATTACCTTCCCAAATCTGTAGATGGAGCGCTCAACCAAAAAACAGACAAAAACCAGAACTGTAACAACTGTAGCAACAGTATAGGTTGGGGTCTCAGCCAGAGACCTTCCTTCCCTTATCAACTGCTCCTCCATTTGGTACATCAGCAGCACCAGCTATAAGAGGCTGAAGTCGAAGTTCTAGAGATAAAAGCTTCCCTAGGAGATAAAATGTGAGATTTTCCCAGGAAACCTGAGCAAAGCAAGTGAAAGATCCAGGAAATAGGGAAGCTTGGATTTGGGTTTTCTATGTTGGCTGGCAGCTCCAGCGAGTGCATGCCCTGAACTTTGGAGTTTTTTTTTTTTTTTTGCCCATGGCCTCGGTTCAGAGAACGTGGGAAGTTTTAAGTTAATTAATCTTGATATTAATTATTGTACGGGCCTACTTGCTGGGTTGCTTCTTTAGTTGCATCGGAATCAATAGATCTCTTTGTTTGTCTCTTGGCCTTGCACCAAAAAAACCTAGGAACATGGGCAGGTCTCTCGGGTCTTATCACATATCCTTCTCCACCGTTGAGGGAAAAGGAGGGAAAGGAGAGGGAGGTTGGCTTGTATCCAAAATGCACAAGGGATGAATGTATCCTCTATTCTTCTTCATTTCCCTGTAAAGCTCAATTTTTTTTTTGGATAGGAGTAAAGCTCACTTTTTTAATTAGTCCAAATCACGGAAAGATGGAAGGAGTTGGTGAGCAAACTAAAGATTCATTCATTCTTCCTTAATTTCTTTATTTTCTGTATTTAAGGGAATAAAAATGGTTGCCTTTGAACACTGTTGTATCCTAGTACGACTAGTGCTGTAAACGAGCCGGGCCGAAGTCGAACTGTGCTCGACTCGAAAGTTTTTGATCGAGCTCGAGTTCAACTCGATAGCTCGACGAGCCTTCCTGATACGGGCTCGAACTCGACTCGATTGATTGCTTGAGTTCGGCTCGATTGCTCGCGAGCTGCTCGAAACGTGTCAATGATTATTCAAACTACGCTTGAGTTCGGCTCGATAACTGCTCGAAATATGATACTTTGTAATTTTAGTCTTGGTGTTTTATAATTTTAGTTAACTAGGTCGTACTACTTTCAAATTATTCATTATACTTTATAATTGTAGTAAATTAGGTCCTACTACTTCAATTAATTACATATGAATTATCCTAGGTTTTTTTAGTATGTATTGCTCGATAGCTCGATAAGCAATCGAACCGAACTCAGTTAGGCTCGAACTCGGTTTGATAAAATTATCAAGCCCTGAACTCGGCTCGAACTCGAACACGAAGCTCGATAATACATTGTTCAATAACACACAAGCCGAGTTCAAACTCGAGTAAATTCGATAACGGCTCGACTCATTTACAGCTCTAAGTACGAAGAGTGTATGAGTAGGAAAAGTAAAGTTGTAGCCCCGGATCAAAGTTTGTGGGTTCAACTGTTCATTTTAAAAGAATTGGGTGCAAACTGGTCACATACACCAACTCGCTAAGCCGAATTTCAGTTCAGTTAACGCTTAATATAGGGGAGCTTCCTAATGCTCAGCCAGCCGCTAGTCCCTAGAAAGCTCCTAAAGCCCGACCCTCTCATTCCATAAACCCTCACCCATGGCGTTGCGCGCGCTCCGCCTCCGCCGTACTCTGACGGCTTTTCCTTCTATCAGTCGTTCTCTGTCCTCTCCGAACCCTCTCTCAGTCCCTTCGTGTTCTCTTCTTCAAGATGCCAGGGCGAGTGATTCCCTATCACCATCTCCTGAGTTCTTCCACTGTCGATCGTTTCGGTCCTCGGCAGCTCTGCTCTCGTCAAATAGACAGTACAAGCTCTACAAGGAGGGTGATGAGATTGATGAAAATACCATTCTTTTCGAGGGATGTGATTACAATCACTGGCTCATCGTCGTCGATTTTCCAAGGGATAAACCAAAGCCTCCTGCTGAGGAGATGATTCAGATTTACGAGAGGATCTGCGCCGAGGGTCTTGGCGTCAGGTTTTGCTTTCATGCCCTTGTCTGTGCTTTTTATTTGTTTGCAGTTTTTCATGAAATTCGTTATTAATAGGTGTCGTGTGGAGAGAATTATTTCCGGGTTACATAATTTCTTTCTATTGAAGAACATTATAACAACCTTATGTTTTGTGCAATCCCATCTTAGTGCATTTTTTGCAGTCAGTATCGTCTGTAGCAATTACTTCTGCATCTCAGTGTCTTTAGGTAAGTTGGGGTTTTAACTTGATTCTACTTGTATCTTTCCAGCATTGAAGAGGCCAAGAAAAGAATATATGCATGTAGCACCACAGTATATGAGGGCTTCCAGGTTGAAATGACAGAGGAAGCCTCTAAAAAATTTGAGGGTGAGTGTTTGTGGTGAATTGCCTAATCGGTGGAGGTTACCTTCTTTTACTATTAGTAATAGTATTCTTTAGTGCTGTTTCAAAAAAGAACAAGTGTGTCTATTGTGAAGATACGATTTTTCTTTCTTTTTCCCACGACGATGCTTCGAGAAGATGCTAACTTTGTTGTCTGACTTTGAAAGATGTGCCTGGGGTGGTTTTCGTACTACCAGACTCATATATTGACCCAGTAAACAAGCAATATGGAGGTACGATGTTTCTTTTCTACTCCTAATCCACTTTAATTATGGTGCCAGTGCTACATGTTTTCCCTTTAGGCTGTCATTAGTTATTCTGGTTGGGCTTGAATGTTTTCTGTTGTATTTCCAGGAGACAAGTATGAGAATGGTGTAATTACACCAAGACCACTTCCTGCCCAATACGCTAATAACAATCGTCGAAGACCCCGTGATAGAAATGACCGGGGAAGATATGACCAGCAAGGTAGGCAAACTCAAAGTTGGCAACAGAATCCACCATACAATCATCAAGGACAAGCACAAGGGGATGGTAGAAACTTTGGGCCTCAGCAAGGTTATCCAGCACAAAGTTATGGCTCACAGCGATCAGTGAACAACGAAAGTTATACTCCACAGCCAGCAATGAACAGCCAAAGTTACAGGCCGCCACAACAGCAGTCAATGAACAGCCAAACTTATGCCCAGGAGCCCCCAATGAACAGCCAAACTAATGTTTCACAGTCCCCAACAAATAGCCAAAATTATGGTATGCCGCCATCAATGAATAACCAAAATTATCAAGGAGATGGAAGTGGCACATCTCCACCTGTGTACAGGGGAAATTTCAGTCAGGGTGGGCAGAGCAATTATCGTCCCCAGGAACAAATGGGCCAGGGGAATGTTGCTCCTTCTGGGCCAGCAGCCAGTCCTAGGTTTGGGCAGGGAACAAATACCAGCTATGGGCAGGGTAACTGGCAGGGAACAAATCCTGGAAGTGGACAAGGCACAAGTCCTGGGTATGTTAGGCAGGTTCCTGGGCAAGGTACAGATCCTGGGTCTGGATGCGGAGTAGGTCCAAGCTATGGGCAGAACTACAGCCAAGGTGAGAACCCTGGTTATGGGCATGGGATAAGTACTGGAGGTGGGCAAGGCCCAAGTCCTGGGTATAACAGTCAGGTTCCTGGACAAGGTGTAAATCATAGCTTTGGACAAGGAGGAGATCCAAGCTATGGGCAGCGTTACGGCCAAGGTGCAAATCCTGGTTATGCGCATGAAGCTGGCCAGAGGCTTCCTCATACAGAGCAGAGTTCACCTATTGGTCCAGCAGGGACAGTCCAGGTTAGATATTCCCGGTCAATCTTTGAGACTTGACTTCACATTTCGAATCCAGGCTATAGATAAATTGCCTGCTTTTATGTTATGTTGCCTACGGCCTGCCATTTTAATAGCATGGTAGACTAATTTGACTTTTTGGTTCCTGCAGGGAAGGTTTTGACAGTTTAATCTCATCTGAGAGACGTTGTGAGAAGAGACATATGCTGGAAGTTTGGAGAATGAAGTTTGGTTTCAACGGTAAGTGGTTGATGGCAGAATGTTACAGTAGTTTAAGAAAGTGCTTCTGTGACTCAAGAGTCGGTCTACTTTTGTTTGTCTTCAGGCATTCCGTGACTCACCATGTTGGTTGCTCTTTAGTTTGTCATCATCATCTTCTTCTTCTTCTTCTTCCTTGTCTGCTAGGATTATGTAAATCAGTATTTCATTTAGTTTGCTGTCTGTCTGAGGGTTCTTCTTTACTGTATTCCATCCTATGCCACAAGCTACTATGAGTATTGTTGATAAGAACATTTTTATTTCTGTTTCGCCGAAAAGCCAGAGAGTAATTAGCTGAATTTTAGTCTGGGTGTCGCAATTTCACTGTAGGACCTGGAACTTGACATTCAAATTCAGATGCAATTCAATTCGTGATATTATCTTGGTACATACCATCTCACATTAGATGGAAATTAGTGGTTTTTATACTATTATAGAGCGACTAAACTTAAGCAGCTTTGGTTGGGTACAACAACATATACTAGGAAATATGCTCGTGCTGGCAAAGTTATCATCATCTCCCTATCCTAAAAACGGTATCTACCATAATACTATAGAGTGTATGCTAGCTTACCTTGATTTTTAGAAATTTACATACCTCCTGGGGTTTAATAGTAAAACTTAAAGTTAACTCATTCGGTATGTTACTTTTAAACATTAAATCGAGGCTAAATAGTTTAACATCTTCACGCGTTAGAATTTATTTATAAAATCAAACCAAATACTACTACTACTACTTTATATTCCCTACGTAATGGTCCTAGACTTGGACACGTAGCAAATTAAACAACTTGAGGAGCTCATGTTTCCCTTTGTCCACTAGTCGGCCATGATTGGGAATAGGGGTCTCAATTGGACGGGTCATTCGGGTTTCGGGTTGGATTGTTTTCGGGTCGGGTTTGGGTTTGGATCATTCAAGATTCGGGTCATTTCGGGTTGAGTTGATTTCAGGTCATGTTGGATTCGGGTTCAGGTCGCCATCGGGTTGGGAATAGGGGTGGCAATTGGGCGGGTCATTCGGGTTTCGGGTTGGATTGTTTTCGGGTCAGGTCGGGTTTGGGCTCAGGTCATTCAAGTTTCGGGTCATTTCGGGTTGAGCTGATTTCAGGTCATGTTGGGTTCGGGTTCAGGTCGCCATCGGGTTGAATTTCTTCGGGTCAAGTCGGGTTCGGGTCATTCTGGTTTCGGGTTGTTTCAGTCCCAGGTTCAGGCCGGGTTCAGTTCAGGTTTCTTCCAGTCCAAGTTCGGGTTTCTACGGATTCAAGTTCGAGTTTCGTCGATCCAAATTCGAGTAGCTGAATTTTCAATCTAAACTTTTATTCTTTATATTTATATTCTTTATAAATAATACTCCCTCCGTCCGTGAAAGACTCCACCATTTGTTTTGACAGTTTCACAGTATTTAATCTATGATTTTTTTTACGAATGTTTAGACACCGAAAATTAAATATTTCATATGTGTATCATAATTTGAAATCTAAATTTTCTGAATATATTTTTTCCGAATTTTTTAAAACTATTTATCTTTGTTAAAATTTGAGTCAAACATTGAACCTTGAAACAACAAATTCAAATGGTGAAGTCTTTCGCGGACGGAGGGAGTACTGCGTATTTTATATTCATATATATATATATATATATATATATATATATATATATATATATATATATATATATATATACAACAATGATATACTGAGAAAATTATTCACACATTTTCTTCTCCCTTTTTCTTGGAGTTTAAAATAAATCTATTTCGCGGAGTTGTTCTAACAAAATTGAATAGAAATTAGACATTATTCCAACAAAATTGAAAATTAAATATTTCTCCAATAATTTAATAGATCAGCATCAATACCTTGTTAGATCGACATCAATACCTTGTTATATCAGCATTGTTAGATCAACATCAATACCTTGTTAGATCAGCATCAATACCTTGTTAGATCAGCATCAATACCTTGTTAGATCGACATCAATACCTTGTTAAATCAGCATCAATACCTTGTTAGATCGACATCAATACCTTATTAGATCATCATCAATACCTTGTTAGATCGACATCAATACCTTGTTAGATCGGCATCAATACCTTGTTAGATCGGCATCAATACCTTGTTAGATCGGCATCAATACCTTGTTATATTCGCATCAATACCTTGTTATATCCGCATCAATACCTTGTTATATCCTCATCAATAACTTGTTAGATCGACATCAATACCTTGTTAGATAAGCATCAATAACTTGTTAGATCAGCATCAATACCTTGTTAGATCAACATGGATTATTATAATTTAGAATTGTGTATTTTATGCGTTGAATGATTACATTTTGGATGTTACAATTGTTGTTGGTCATTAGTGCACAATTGACGTTATTTACTACCATTTTCTTGCTTTAGAGTTTAGACAATGAATGATAGTAGTTTAATTTGTTATGATGATAGTAACTCTATAATGCATTAGATGATTATATTTTGTTATGATGAAAGTTTATTTCGAGTTCCTTAGGATTCGGATTCTGGTTAATCAGGTCGGGTTCGGATTCGGATTAGCCGGGTTTGAGATTCGGGTCAGGTCAGGTTAATCGGTTTCGGGTTGAGTTGGTTTCAGGTCAGTTCGGGTTACGGGTTCATTCGGGTCGAGCTGTTTTTGGGTCGGGTTCAAGTTCAGGTCAAGTTTAGGGTCGTTGCTTTTTTTGGTCAGATCGGGTTCAAGCGGATTAATCAGATCGGGTCAGCTTTTGACATCCTAATTGGGAATTGAGGGTGAGGGACTGAGTTAACCCAAGTATTAACATCATCAAGGACCAAAAGGTCCGAGTCAGAAAGTTGCAGGGGCAAGCAAATTTTCTTCTACACCCCATTGCGTTTGTTCGCGTTCATGGCAAACAGAGAACGCTTACTGTGAAATTCCCGCCATAATCGTTGGACCCTCTAATTTTCTCTGCGAGGGAGAGAAGAATGAGGCAAGCCAGTCTCCTCTCTGTTCATGTCATGCCCCCCCGTTTCCCAAAATCCATGAGTCGAAATGATTGCATCTTCAACGTTGGATCTCGTGCGAATTTCCCCTCCTCTTATGGTCTTTCGCAGCCGGGACCAATTTCTCTTCGCGCATCGGGCTTTGCCCTAGCGATCCGATCCAGCGGTCGTCCCAAAATCCTCCAAGGTCTTGTTGATTGCTTGGTGAATAATTTGCAGGTACCAGAGGATGAGTGGTGACGCTGCGGTTTTCCTCCATGGCGATCTGGATTTGTGGATTCTGGAAGCGAAGAATCTCCCCAACATGGATCAAGCTTCCGAGAGAGTGAGGAAATGTTTGACCATGTTTGGATCTTGCGACTCCGGTTTCGGATCTAAGGCGAAGCGCAAACCCAAGTTGTCGGCCAGACATTCCATCATTGCCAACACCACTGACGCTTATGTCTCGGTCTGCCTCGCAGGGGCCACAGTGGCTCAAACGAGAATTATCCCAAACTCTGAGCATCCCTTGTGGGATGAGCACTTTCATGTGCCAATTGCACATCCTGCTACCAAGCTCGAGTTTCTGGTAAAGGACAATGATATTTTGGGCGCTGAGGTTATTGGGACCGTGGAGATTTCTGCTGAGAAGATTCTGTCTGGGAATGAGATCAATGATTGGTTCCCTGTGATTCGAAGCAGCGGTGGTAAGAGTTCAGGACCACGTCCTGAGTTGCATATTACTTTTCAGTTTAAGCCTGTTCAAGACAACCTTCTGTATAGAGATGGTGTTGGTGTTGGCCCGGATTATGTTGGAGTTCCAAATACTTATTTCCCGCTCAGGAAAGGAGGAAAGGTGACCCTTTATCAAGATGCTCATGTGCCTGATTCTATGTTGCCTGATATTTCACTTGATGGTGGAATGGTTTATCAGAATGGCAAGTGCTGGGAAGACATCTGTCATGCCATTTTGGAAGCACACCATCTGGTATATGTGGTTGGTTGGTCTGTCTACCATATGGTGAAACTGGTGAGAGAACCAACGAAGCCTGTGCCTTCTGGAGGAGAGCTTTGTCTTGGAGACTTGTTGAAATACAAATCACAAGAAGGGGTCCGTGTTGCTCTGCTGATTTGGGACGATAAAACTTCCCACGACAAAGTACTGCTGAAAACGGTACAATTCATGGCACTCATGCTAATGAATATGAAAAATGGATGGGCTTTCCCCCCCTTTTCCTGCTTAAATTGTTGCGAAGTGGGAGTACCTGTTTGGATTGGATATTACCACTAGTGATAAATATAATGGGGTGCTTAGAAACAATTAAGAAATGCATTCTTCTCCGTTTTTGTTTTTTGATACATTTGGGGGTAGGGGATGAGTATGGTGGAGGTTTGAACTCAAGATCTCCACCCTGTATCTGTAGGAGCATAACCAATAGGCTAGATGCTATGGATGCATTTTTCTCCATTTACTTGGAAGCTTCATGTACTTTCAAGCTGTACTTCTTTGATGTGCTGTTTTGAGCTTTCATTAGTATGAATCTTGCACATATGAGCATTTGGAGCTTTCATTGTAATTACATAGTACTTAAATGCCTTTTGAACAAAATCTAACCTCCATCTTGAAGCTTCTACTATGTGCTCGGTAATAACATAATTGTGATGCACAGAGCATCAGTTCAATCTTATCCTTTTTTCCTAGATGATTTTTCAATAAATGCTGTTATTGATGGAATGGTGGATACAGGAAGGTATAATGCAGACTCATGATGAGGAAACAAAGAAGTTTTTTAGGCACACAAATGTCCATTGTGTGCTTGCTCCTCGTTATGCGAGCAATAAATTGAGTATTTTTAAGCAACAGGTATGAATTCGAAAGGTTTGGGAGCATTTTTGAGATGCACGACATTCATGAATGGCTTCATTAAATCTGATAAGCCCTGTTAATCTGTTTTTTTTCTTGTTCTTCTAGTTCAGGTTGTAGGAACCCTTTTCACACATCATCAGAAATGTGTTATCGTTGACAGCCAAGGTACTGGAAACAATAGAAAATTAACTACATTCATTGGCGGTCTCGATTTATGTGACGGAAGATATGACACTCCTGAGCACAGGCTCTTTCGTGAGCTTGACACCATTTTTGCGAACGATTTCCATAATCCAACACTGCCGGTGAGTGATCCACCTTTAAACCTTGTTATTTTGTATTTTTCCATTGGAAGAATATCGTTTAAATCTTGATGCAATTATGAAATAATCTTCTTGTAACCGTGCTACAAAAGATTCTTCTTCTTTTTTTACTGTATGCGTTTTATACAATTGAAATGCATTGATCTATTGATTTAATATTAGAGCAAAGACTAAAGGTTGGGATGAATTTGGTTAGTTGATGCTCTGATTTTTGTCACTTTGCTTGGTACTTACCGCACTCTGGCGCACAAGCGTTTTCTATCTCTTACGATTTCTAGAGGTGCTGCGAATAACCAGCTATTCATGATTTATGGAAAAAGGTGGTAGCTTCTGCCCTGTCTTTCTGGCATTTGTGCTCGGAAACATGTCTCTGGTAGCCACTGTCAATTGTGTCATTGTTTATGTACCCTGTTATGTGTAGAATGCTGTGATTAGCCTTTGCTAGATGGACAAAGTCCTATCTACTAGAAATTGTTGTTTTGACAATTACTCTTATATATAGTCTTATGCTCAAAGCCCAAGGCAACCGTGGCATGATCTACACTGTAAAATTGAAGGTCCTGCTGCATATGATATATTGACTAACTTTGAGCAAAGATGGAGAAAAGCTGCAAAATGGCGTATCAAACTCAGGAAGGTGAGTTCCTGGCATGACGATGTCTTGTTAAGGACGGATCGTATATCATGGTTGGTAACTCCTGGTCCTGATGGTGATGAATCTGTGCGTGTGAGTGATGAAGATGACCCTGAGAATTGGCATGTGCAAGTGAGGGACTGTTAAATTGATATTCTGTTTATGTTTCTTTCAACCAGTATCATACTTGACTGGATTACAGCTCGTTAGTGTTAATTTTTCTTTTAATAGGTGTTTCGGTCCATTGATTCAGGATCTGTGGAGGGATTTCCGAAAAACTTTGAGCGAGCTGCTGCTCAGGTTTGAAATTATTTTATCCCGAAGTGTCACTGCATATAGTTTAATCTTTCTGTAGTGACTACATTAATCGTTGTATTACAGTGATTAGAAAGCTTTTAGAAGGAATATAGTGACCAACTTGTGAATTCTTCTGCTTTTATCTGTGCAGAATCTAGTCTGTGGAAAGAACTTACAAGTAGACAAAAGCATTCACACGGCATATGTTAAAGCAATAAGATCAGCGCAGCACTTCATTTACATAGAGAATCAGTACTTTCTTGGATCTTCATTCAGCTGGCCATCATATAAAAATGCAGGTAAAACATCAGTCATGCATTTTCCTGACTGTCGACTGAAGATAAACAATTTTTGCGTTAGCATTTTTCTTTATCTCTATTGCTGGGAAAAGAGGGTTCAATTTTAGTGGATACAGTCAATGATAAACAATAGCAGGCTGCATGCAGAAGTATGGTGAATGGTGATATCTTGACTTCCAACACAAGGTCCCCAGCATCTGTCTGCTCAAGTCCCTAAATAGCCTATGGATTTTTTGCATAGAAAATACTATGTAATTAAAGATCTTGCTAAAACCTTTTTACTAAATGATGTGCCGGGTAGAAACGAATGGGTCAATGAATTAAGAACATTAAAAATATAAGTGTCCGCCAACTATTGCACATCTCTCCCGAGTCTCAACTTATTGGTAAAGCAGAAATACTTCACCGGGCTGACATCAATAGTGCATCAGGGTTTAGTAATGCTTAACAAACTTAGCATTAGGCATTGCATGCTGAATTTGTATACTGCAGCTGAAAGGTCTTGCTGCAGGTTTGATTTGCCATGTTAATGCTCAAGAAAATATTACCCCTCCTCTCCCTTTATGTCATATATAACCCTTTTTTTCAGTTACACGTTTTCCTTAAATATTCTGGTGATAATTAACATAGCTACTCTTGCTAGCATAAAGCTGGCTGGCATATTTTCAACAGAAGAATCTTTCAGCTAGTTGATACTAGCTATTTTCTCATATTCACTACATTTGCAGGTGCAGAGAACTTAATACCAATAGAATTGGCCTTGAAAATTTCAAGCAAAATAAGCGCGCGTGAGCAGTTCTGTGTATATATTGTAATACCAATGTGGCCTGAGGGCATACCAACTAGTTCAGCAGTCCAAGAAATTCTGTTTTGGCAAGTATGCTAAGTTTTTATTCCCGCATCCAACAATCAATTATGTTCTGGAAATGACACTTTGATTTATTTTGTTTTTAATTGCAGTTAAGGAGATGTTTTATTCTAGTTGGACAGCTTAACTTTATTTCATTAAACTTTTTGTTGTCAGCTTGAATAGGTTTTTTTCTCACGTAGTAGTTTATACCATCCATTTGACTAGTTACTGAAGGTATACTTGGAGCCAGGAGAAATGAGAGAGGATGGGAAGAAAATAATACTACTATATTGATATGCTGGGGAACATTTGCGCCAGTGGACAAGTGGGAAATGTAAGCAGATAAAGAGAAAACTAATGGGAGTGAATAAGGAAACTAAAATTTAATGGAGATCAGACTGTATCTTCTTTAAGCGAAAAGCATAGATAAGATAAAAAGGGAAGAAGTAATTTTAGGGTGAAATATCAATATCCCAGGTATATATGAGTCAACAATATTCATTCTTATATCGAGTAGACTGTCAAGTGAAATGGATAGCCCAGAGTTCTGTAGTACTATGATATACGTAGTAGAATGGATTTGAAGCCCAGCTTTTGTAAATTTTATCTGCATTTTAGTTTTTAAAAATAATTTTACGACATTCATTACTGGTGTGTCTGACAGTTCTGACATGCATACAGGGACAAACGATGGCCATGATGTACAAAATTATTGCTGGGGCTCTTACAAAAGCAGGTCTCTCTGGTCAGTACCATCCTCAGGATTACTTGAACTTCTATTGCCTTGGCAAGCGTGAAGCTCCATCTGCAAAAGATGCACCTCACTCAAATGAGCGAACAGAAAACCGTGTCCTGGTAAGCAATCGGGCAAAGTTCTTTTATAAATTTCTGCCTACTTGTCTGTTAAAAAACATATTTACGTGTTTCTTATCCTTTGATTTCTGATAAAGTTCTTTCAGTTGTTATGTAAATCAAGCTAAATAATCCCTATTTTTGGTGTGGTACATATCCCTATTTTTGGTAGATAGGATGATGAGAAGGAAATAAGGTATTACCCTGCATGTCATTGATCAGCAGATGATAAATAAGCCTGGGGTAGGAGTCAATATGTTCAAATGGACTTGAAACTGTCTTTCATATGTTTAGGGAAAGTAAGTTCTTCATACTTGATTTTGAACTTATGAAAATTGTTTCAAAACTGAAAACAAACACAAAAAGAAAGTGGTGTTTGATTCTGATATATAGTGGGTAATCCTTCAAGCTCCATTGCTAGGGATGCTCTCTATATTCACAGTCGGTTGATATGGAGTATTTATTTTCACAAGCAGCTGCTTGAGTTAGACATGTTAATAATGTTCTCCTTTCTTTAAGGCAACCCAAGCAACACTAACAAGTACACTCAAGTGTACAGTTTCCTCATTTGATGCTTAAAACCATATCAAAATATGGTGTGGTGTCTTCTCATCTGAAAATGGTAGCAACCAGAAAACAATAAATCAGATTTTTTTTTTTTTTTAAAAATTCATGCTATCTTCTCCTACCACCCATATGCAGTTTATTTTCAAATGATCGAACAATGATCTTAAACTTAGTTGGCAACCTGGTTTCCTCTTGGCTGACTGGTATCAGATCAACGAGAGTAAAGCCGTAAGCTTTTTCTTTTTCCTTTTTTTTTACAGGCATTGGTTCAGAAATTTCGTAGATTTATGATATATGTCCATGCCAAAGGGATGATAGTTGATGATGAATATGTACTGATGGGATCAGCGAACATAAACCAGCGGTCGTTGGATGGTTCAAGGGACACAGAAATAGCAATGGGGGCTTACCAACCAAAATACACATGGGCAAGGGGGAAATCTCATCCACATGGCCAGGTTGGTGGTATCTCTTAGTATGTGATTATGGGGACGAAAAAGATCTCCAACCTGTTTTGTTGTAAATTCAGGTTTATGGTTATCGGATGTCTTTATGGGCGGAACACCTGGGGGTGATGAAGGATGTTTTCCAAGAGCCACAGAAGCTAGAATGTGTGAAGGCTGTGAACCAGATAGCAGAAGATAACTGGCAAGCTTTCGTGGGGGGTGAAGTTAAGGAAATGAAAGGACACTTGCTGATGTATCCAGTAACAGTAGGTAGAGATGGAAAAGTTGGTGCTTTAGCAGGACATGAAACATTTCCTGATGTTGGAGGTAAAGTTCTGGGAGCAGCAAACAGTCTCCCAGATACTCTAACCACTTAAAACTGGAGCTGGAAGCTTAGAGGAGAGGAGCAGGTGGTGATATATGGATGGAACAGCTAGGTGACTTGCAGCTCAAGCTTGGTTGTGATGAAAGCGGGTTTTGTTTTGTTGCCTCCTTGACGCGCGTGTAAATTAGTAACTTGTTTTTGTTGAGTTTGGGTTAAGCAGATAAGTTACGTTATGCCTCTCGTTCGTTCGTTCGACTTCACTGACCGACCGCATTAGTGTTGGTTGTCCCATACATACATACATAGTCTTCAAACCGCAGCTGTGGGTGAGCCGTGAGGTGAGGAGCTAGGGCCTTCATTTCAACCTAAGGCGTACCACCTTTATTCCTAAACACTTAGTATTACTGACGACTACTCATTTTTTTTTTAAAAAAAGATTTGTTTAGTTTAGAAAATCTTCCAACTTCTCTTTCCCAACATCTTTTAATAAATGTTTGAGTGTCTAACTTCCTTCTAATGAGTGGATAACCTTAGGGGCAATTTGGTAGGGCTTTTACAATCACTTTTTTGTAGAGGAAATTACTAAATTACCCTTTTATTGAGTGATAGAATAGAATGATAAAGTATGTAAACTAGTAATTTCCTCTAAAAAAAAGTTGAATTAAGCCTTTGGCTTTACATTGCAAAGCCCTACCAAATTACTTCTTATTTCAAAAGGAATATTCTATGATACCTAAGCCAAAGTCCACTAGTCTTTATTGCAATAGGAACGAACGAGGCCGCGTTTCGCAGCGGGAGACAGAAAATAAATTTGAAAAACAAAAATTTCCCAAATTTGTAAAAGAAAAAAAATCCCTATAAAGATTGTAAAATCAGTGATTAAATGTTGTTGCGGATTCTTAATGTGATAATTGTTGAAATAACCGTATATGTTAGTTTTTTTAAGTTTCACATAAACTCTTAGATAGTTTTAATTTCGTGCCTATGGAAAAATTTACAGGCTATAGAAAATAACACGATCATTTTTATCAAATATAGTTGGGATATCTCTAGGCTTCATCGCATTGATCAATATAACATGTATGCATTCATTTAGATAACACTACGTGGGAAGCTTATTATCACTGCGGCCTTAATCGCGGTTAAGGCCGCGTGGCAACTCCATGATGAACGAAGCTGCGCCGTTGTGGCGATTCGTGTTTCTGCCTTAACATGATTCGGCCGCAGTATGTGCCTCGTGTTCCACGAGCCTCACCTACCACCCACCCTCTGCGGCCACAAGCTGCGGAAGAGGCCGATAGAGAGAAGTCTATAAATACCCCTCCATTTCCTTTCCCTTCATTTCACCCATGAGAACAAATTCCTCGTCTCTCAATTCTCTGAAGTGAAGTTCTGGTGGAAGTTGCGATACCGTCGATTTCAGGTGTATTATTGAGGTAATAAATATTGTATTTATTTATTTATGCCTATAGAGTTTTTAATTCAATTTAAGTTATGTATGTAATTTTAGTTTATTTTTAAGTAATTTAATTAAATTAGGTAGTAGTAGTTCTGTCTATGAAAACTTGTAAGAATATATTTTTACACTTTATTTCAATACGTTGGAATAACGGTGTGAAATAATATATTGTCTGAGTTTTCATGGATTGTCCAAGTTGGACGGTTTGTAAAAGTTTACTATCGGTGTATTAAACTTTTATGGTTGTGTATGTAAAGCGAGCGGATTACATAAGTTTGGTCGCATTTTCGTCTTGTTCCACGTTATACATTGCAGGAGTAATATTAGGAGAAATGGTATAGTGTGGAACTAAGGCGAAATCTTTGCCAAATTTATGTAATTACGATTTACGTACGCAACGATAAAAGTTTATTCACTAATAGTACTTTATGAGCAGGATAGGACCCATGCACCTGCATCTGGATTAGGCGAAAATGGTATGTGAATATCAATTGTGCATGTTTATTGTTTTTATTGATGAATGAACGATCATATATAGGAAAGACCGTAAATGGGCGAAGAACGTGGTTGGATGTATCGGCGCTTTGAGGAAGGGACTCGCTATATAAGTGAAAGATTTTTCACCGGACTTGAGGAATTCTTGGATTACGCTTTTGTTGTTGCTAAATCGAATGGAGAAGAAGCTGGTGAAATGCCCGTGTACAATTTGTAAAAATAGATACTATTATGATCGAATTACAATTGGCAATCATTTCTTGTTAGACGGATTTACACCCAATTATCATGTGTGGGATTGCCATGGTGAGCGACTGAGATTAATCCATGTGTCTATCGAGGTTATCGCTTTGACGAAGTAGCGTCGACATCATCAAATCGCGCAAGTACAAGTACTAGAATACATAATTCTTCTGATGGTAGCCAAGAACGGCCGACTTACGAAGAAATGGTTCGTGACGCTTTTGGGTTTCATGAGCACTCTAATTATTTTGAAAATGATCAGAGTAATGTGACGATGAGGGCGTTTGACTCCCAGTGCCAAACGAAAGGCGCAGCGGTTTTTGAGCTGGTGGAGCATGCATCAAAACCTCTATATGAAGGTTGTGGTGATAAGTACACCAAATTATCGGTTGTAGCGAAGTTGTTGAGTATGAAAAGTCAACACAACGTATCGATGCCTTTTTCTCTGAGATGATCGGATATATCAATGAACTATTACCGGAGGAAATTCGTTGCCAACAAGCATGTTTAGTCTGAAAGCTATGTTGAAGGAGTGGGGTTACCGTATAAAATAATTCACGCTTGCGAGAATAATTGTATGTTGTTCTACGGTAGCTTGACAAATTCTTGAACTGTAGGGTGTGTGGAGCGGATAGGTATCAAGTGTGTGTCCCGGGTAAGAAACCGAAACCGAAAAAGGTTTTGCGATATTTACCAATCATGAGCGGCTACAACGGCTTTACGGTCGTCTAAAACCGCAGAGTTCATGACGTATCATATTAGAGCGAGAGGAAATGTATCTCGCTGTTGGACATCCATCTCAAGGTGAGGCTTGGAAACACGTCGGCGAAATGTATCCGGATTTCGCACCACGAGTACCGAAGCGTCACGATTGGGGTTAAATCTTGATGGCTTTAACCCGTTGTCGAAGCAGGGCAATCGTATTCGATGTGGCGGTATTCATCGTTGTTTACAATCTGCCGCTTTGATTTGTGCATGAAGGAGCCGTACACTTTCATGCCTCTGCTAATTCCAGTCCCCGATCTCTGGCCGTAACATTGACGTGTTTCTACGTCCACCGATTGAGGAGCTACAAGTTTTATGGAATACGGGAGTGGAAACTTGGGACGCGCACCGTAATCGAGAACTTTGTTATGCGAGCATGTTTGCTTTGGACGATAAGTGATTTTCGCGTACGGAATGCTATCGGGCCGAGTACGCATGGAAGACTTGCATGCCCATGTGCATGGGTGATGTTAATAGCTTTCGGTTGAAGCATGGACGGAAAACCAATTGGTGGGGGTCATAGGAGATTTCTACCACGTCGGCATGCTCTGCGTAACAATACCGAATCGTGGGGACAACCGACCGTAGTCATCCGTGTGCGTATAACTCGGTCATGAGATCTTAAGGGATCTTAATAGGATTGTATTCCGGCATTGAACACCGTGGGACAAAATGAGGGTGACAAGTTTGGCGTTGAGCACAATTGGGTTAAGAAATCAATTTTACGGGAGTTGCCGTATTAGGCGGACTTGAGAGTACGCCACTGTCTGGATGTAATGCACATTGAGAAAAGCTGTTTTGATAACATCTTCTACACGATTCACGAGCGTGAAAAGGAAAACAAAGGCATCCGCACCGATAAAAGGCATCCGCACCGATAAAATTTCGGGGATCATCGATGTCGACTACACATCCCGACTATATCACGATGATCCATTCATTCTTGCAATGCCCAACAAGTGGTATACGTCGAATATCCCATAAATTCTCCCTTTTGTCGAAAAATGCCACCACCACTTGTCGAAAAGGACTAAAATTCTCCCTTTTAGAGCATCTACAACAATACTAACTAATTTTAAGTTAAATTGTAGTCAAAATGACAAAAAAACTATTTTGACTAGTTAGTTTAACATTGTCATCACATCAATGTTAGCTATTATATGTAGTCACATTTATTATTAGGTTGAAATCATCCACATTTAATTTTGGCTAGCAACAAATTCTCTCTCCTCACCCATAAATTTGGAGCCAAATAGCAAAAGCTATTATGGCTAGCATGATAGCTAATATTGCTATATCAAAGATTTGTGCACTTTTTCTATTTTTATTAGTTATATTTGATTCAGAAGTGTGATAACTAATATTGTTATAGATGCTCTAAAGACTGCTAACTGATAACTAAAATTCTTCCTAAAAATCTCTCTTTATTGTCACATTATCCTTAATTTTTCAATTTACTCATTTTCACTTAATTATCATCCATTCATCTTTTACCACGTTATTCACCTCATCACAAGGAAAAAAATATGTATATTATTAGTGACCGAAAATATTTGCAAAATTTTGAAATATACGAGATCCCAAAAACCCTAACTTTGAAAACATCAAAAGAATCCTAATTTGTGGAATACTACCTGAGAGATTCAATCTTCATAATGGCGAACATCCTAGAGCATAGATGCTCGATGTATTTAATCTACACCGTGTAGAGTAATGGAGTCATGGAGGCGGCAAGAATGAACAAGGCAGTAGAATCGCTGTGGGCGGAGGTGAGGGAGCTGAGCCTCGGCTACTCTGTGGAGCGTCTCGATAACCCTCCAGACCCCATCCATTTCCTCCGATATTTCGTCTCTCAGAACCGCCCCTGCGTCATCGCCGGCGCCGCCGCCCATTGGCCAGCCCTAAAACTTTGGTCCCCTTCCTACCTCTCCTCCGCCCTCGCCGATTCCCTCGTATCCCTCCACCTCACCCCTGACGGCCGCGCCGATGCCATCGCCGCCCACCCATCCGCTGGCCTCTGCTTCGTTTCCGCTCATGTCGATAAAGTCTCCTTCCCTCAGGCCTTAAACTCGGTCCGCCGTCACGACCAGAAGCCGGTGGCGTATCTGCAGCAGCAGGACGATTGCTTCCGGACGGAGTATGGACAGCTGAAGGCTGATTGCGACGCTGATGTCCCCTGGGCCACAGCGGCGCTAGGGCGGCTCCCCGAGGCCGTGAATCTGTGGATTGGGAATCATTTGTCTGAGACGTCTTTCCATAAGGACCACTTCGAGAATCTCTACGCCGTCGTGTCGGGCGAGAAGCACTTCCTTCTGCTTCCTCCGACCGACGTCCACCGGATGTATATCCGCCAATATCCCGCCGCACGGTACTCCTGGTCCCAGGTTCTCCTCATCAAGTACGATTTTTATTGTGTAGTTCATGAATTGGAGCCGTTAACTGTTGATACTTGTTAGCAGGATAAAGAAGAGCTAATTCTGGAGCTTGAGGAGCCGCTGAGACATGTGCCTTGGAGCAGCGTAGAACCTTATCCGTCTCCAGCAAATGAAGCGGAAGAAAAGTCGAAATTTCCGCTGTACTTCAATGGCCCCAAGCCCTTCCACTGTACTGTAAAGGCTGGAGACATTCTTTATCTGTAAGTTCTCTTTCTTGAACCAGTTTGCTTATATTGGTTGCTTCTATGTGATTAGAAGTTGATGTTTGAGTCATTCATGGTTAAATACAAAGTTTAAAAAAAGAAGAAGAGAAAATTACCTGCTCAATCTTCTATTGTTGCTTTTTGGTTTTCTTATTGAAGTATTATGTACGCTGTACTCTATTGTTGCTTTTTGGTTTTCTTATTGTTGGTTTCGTCTTGTTTGAAGCCATGGTCTACATGGAAGTTTTTTTCATCCAGAGAGATGCTTTTACTCATCAATCTTTTCATCTTTATGCTTTGATGTTCTAGGACCCAGGTTCTAGAGGTTTGGTTAGCATTTCTGTTTCTTGAATATAACTTTGATGATATTTCATGATGATCGAACTCTGAAGCTTAAAAAGTCATTCGGGTTTGCTGCGCTGTTCGAAGTGTTCTCTCCTATTATAATGTGTCCTGTCTTCTTTTTGTTCCTAACAATTGGAGTTGTAGCAGTCATTTGGCAAGCAAATTAGCCACATTTTCTGACTTCATTTTTCTGTTCCCAAGTGTCAGTTTAATTTGTTTAGTTCCAAACTTTTGTGTGCCTAAAGTTACGCTAAATTGGAGTGAGCATTGCTTAAGATACAGAGTAAAAAGAAAGCAAAAAGAAAAAAGGAAAATATTGTCTTCAGTTGTTCTTTCTTGGTACATGAGAGGGATGTTCGGGATTGAGGTTAATGTGCAAAAGTGATAGGATTAGTTTTGAGTGGTGGTAAATGGGGAAACCGGAGACCCCAACTAGGTCAGATTTTCGCGAAAGGGATATTTCTTCTTTAGGACTTTTACAGGAGCTTGCTACCAATTGAGTAGAATGGAGACACAAGTTTCATCTACCTGACTCTAATCAGTTTAGATTAAGGCTTCCTTGTTGCTGCTGCTGCTGTTATTGTTATTGTTGATGTATGAGAGTGAAGGCATGGGGAACCGGGGGATTGAATCGTCGACTTTATGACAACATTTATAAGCCTTAACCACTAGGCTAAGCTTTGTTGTTAGGTTGTCTTCTTGTTTGGTATTCCTTTTTAGAAGAGTCCGTGCTTGAGAATGATATAGAGTTGTTTTTGGTGATGTAAATAGGCCAAGTATGTGGTTCCATCATGTTCGACAGAGCCCGGGTGATGGAGGATGCACTATAGCCGTGAATTACTGTAAGATTTCATGTCCTTTCAAATGTTTCTTTATCATCTGACCTGATGCAGTGGTGCCTGCTTAATCCTGAGAATGAGAATTTTGTTTTGTAGGGTATGATATGGAATTTGACATCAAGTATGCATACTTTAACTTTTTGCATTCCCTAGAGTTCAAGTCGCTCCATAATCCAGAATCGCAAGACGAGGATTGGGATGCTAGTCAAGGGTTAAAGTGATTGCAGATGTTGGAGCCTAGTGATTTATTGCCCATCAAAGAAATATCTGTGATGTTGGAGCCTAGTCATGTACTTTAGAATTGTCCAAGTCGGGTTTGAGCTCCTTTTAACCACAATATTGAGCTGAGTTCATGCATTTGTAATTATGTTGCTCTAATTTGGCTTTTTAACCTTTGGCAATTTAGCCTCTATTGGTTGCATCAATGGGTAGGCAGAAGCAACTTAACCCTCGTCGGTCGGGTGCATTGCTAATAGAGAACAATGACAGTATAGCGTCAAAATCGGATACAAAAGAAGCCGCCCGGAAGCGGAAAACTGTTAAAGGGCAAGTTGGGGATAAAGGGAAACCTTTTTATTTTGAAGTTGATCGGACCGGTTGGACTTCTAACGAGCATCTTGATATATCTGATATTTTTCTGACAGACTTGAATCTTGGGGAAGGGTTTACTGGTGATAGACTGATAGTCTCGACGAGGAAGGTTTTCTAAACTTAAAAGTATTCCTTAAGGTTTCATGTGTGTAATGTGAATGACTATGTTGCTCGTGTTAAGCTTGGACATTGGCCTATATTATCTTCTAGTGATGTGTCATTGGAATTTGTTATGAAAGGTTTCTTAAATGATGCAGAAACGTCCTCAGTGATCTTATCAGGGAAATTTGATGGTCCTAATGAAGGTATTTCTGGTCTTGTTCACCTGGCAAATCAGAAATTTCTTACCTTGAGACCAGTTATGAGCAGCAAAGTTCCAGAGGGCGCTTTGTCACAAAGGTTAAGAGTAGAAATACTAAGGGGTGCATTTGATGCTTGTGAGTCAATTCTTGAGAATGGCAGGCAATTATAGAAAAGGAGTATGCTGAATTTGATGGATTGGTTATGCCCGGAAGTGTTAACTTCAGAGACTCGGTATGGAATCATTAAGCCGGTAAACATGGAAGTTGATCTATTTCCACAGATGGGAGATGAAACATCTAAGTCCAGCAAACATACAAAATTTGATGTTGCTGGTTTTTATGAAGAAATAAAGCAATCAAAGTAAGCTTGAGCATCATAACATTATAGTTACTGTATTTGTAATTTATGGTCATTTTTAGATTTAGAAGCCATTCATGTTTTGCAGATTCAGAATCTAACTACTAGTATGTTTTTAGACGTCAATAGTAGAGACTGAAAATTTCATATCTGGCATTTGTCCTGTGCAGAAAGAGCTTAATGTTAGAAGACGAGTTTCCCGATTTGCTCCTTGTTTTAAGACCATATCAGAGTCGTGTTGTTTATTGGATGATCCAAAGAGAGAAGTGTGATTCAGAAATGTTTGTGGGCTAGAAAAAATGGCCGGTTTCTTTCTCCATTGAGCGTGCCTGTGGAATTTCTTGATACTCGATCTAAAATGTTTTTCAATCCATTCAGGTAAAAATTTTGTGTTGTAATTGTGAAAGAATGTTAATAGTCAATTCCTTTGATCTGATGTGCATTTGATCCATCCTTTCTTTCCATCTAGACTTTACTCTGGCTGAAGCACTTCTCTTGAATTGAGTTGATGGAATTCTCTGTTGCAGAAATATGATTCAACACGGAGAGAGAGAGAGAGAGAGAGAGAGAGAGAGAGAGAACTGTTGACGGTCTTACTTCTTACTTTACTGGACTAGTGCTTTAGGATTTATTGCACATGTGTTTTCTTGAGTGTTGTACATGTTAATTAGCCTTGTCTTATAATGGAACATGAGTAGTTAGATCTTCAAATGCTTTTCCATGATTGAATCTATACTGGGTGATGGTTTTGGAATTTTATCTTATTTCTTTCCCAAAAAAGATTGTGCAGAGGACACAGGGTAAACATAACCGCAGTGTTTATTTAGCATGGATTTTTAATGTCAATACTAGTTTTAACAGCGTAAGAATCTTATGCTATTTACTGCAGCATCATTTTGATAAGCCGCAGTGTTATGATAATGTCGATTCGTCTGAATATGTTAGCCAAGCTGGAGCTTGATTGGAAACAAACAGCAACAATGAACCCAGAATCTTAATATGTTAGCCAAGGTGGAGCTTGATTGGAAATTGCAGATATTGGAGTGGGGTAACAATAACATGGTGCCTTGATCTCAAGTACTGGAGGAGGGTGATCAAACAGGCTTGTCCTCCTCCCAGAATTTGGAGACGTGATGAAATTATACTGTTCAGGAAAGTTTTGGGAGACATTCAGGCTTGAACACTCTTGTCCTTAAGTTGATGGTGGCAATCTCGCCCACACATCTGTTCAAAAAGAAAACGTTCTTGTCTTGTCGCTGGGATCGAAAGCCAGAGTGCATAGTGCACCATGTCCCTCTGCCCATTCCAACATTTCAGAGTACATGATCTTTGAGTGCAACTGCAGTCTTTAGCCTCCACTCCACTCGCGTTGATCCCAGTCTTCCAGTTCCCAAACTTTAAAATCCCAGCCGCTGAAATGCCAACAAAGACCCTTCCCAACCAACCTACGGAGTTCATCTCCAGGAGTAGGAGGGTGAATAGCATAACAGACGGTGTTGTTGAAGGGATCATGGACTACTACTCCAGAAAATAAGACCATTCACCTTTTAGGAGGAGGCAATTTCGCTGGTGGACTGGTGGTGATGTGTGGATACAAAGGATGTAAGAAAATGGTGAGTTGATATGAGGGAGAGCCAACGCTTACAGACTGATTTGCAGGCTTGGAGGGTGGGTAGAGAGAATTTGCAGCAATATGTCATCGTTATGACAATCGTTAATACCCTGAACAACCAACCGCTTTTAAAGTGTACAAAAATGAGGTAGAAAAAGTAAAGATAAAGTGGAGATAGTTTAGTAATTTTGAAAATGATAAGTTTTTTTTTAAAGAAAGTGATCAATTTTTCTGGAATAACCAAAAAGGAAATGTATTCAAATTTTTAATTTTTCAAATTTCAAATAAAATATGTTCATAAACTAGACACTTCAAATTACCGTTTGTGTATGAAAAGTTTGAACATACTTTTGTACACACATGATAATTTGATATGTATGAACATATTTTTTTGAAAATTTTTCCACTAAATGGTTATATAGATAAATCATCAGGTTTCAAACTCGATCCCAAGCCTATATTCTAGATATTCCACACTATAATATTTGATCTAAATGGAAATATAAATCTTTGAATAATTGTTTGCAAAGAGAAAGCGGAAATCATGATGAATCTACTATTAATATATAAACAGGAACATACTGACGGCGGATCTGCCAGGTGTAATTTTTTTTTAATATTTATTAAAACCACATGATAAATTTAATCTAAAGATATCCAAACAAATTGAATCATAATGACTATATCTAAACTCTCTAAAAATTCGTAATAACCTACAAAATCGGTGTCAAACTCAATCTCAAGCTTACATTCTAGATATTCCACACTATAATGTTTGATCTAAGTGGAAATATAAATATTTGAACAATGTTTTACAAAGAGAAAGCAGAAATCATGATGAATCTACTATTAATATATAAACAGGAACATACGGAGGACCTACCACGTGTAATTTTTTTAATATTTATTAAAACCACATGATAAATTTAATCAAGAGATAATATCCGAATAGATTGAATCTGCAACAAACTGTATCTAAACTCTCTAAAAAATTGAAATAACCCACAAAATCAGGTGTCAAACTCAATCTCAAGCCTTCATTCTAGATATTCCACACTATAATGTTTGATCTAACGGGAAATATAAATCTTTGAACAATGTTTTACAAAGAGAAAGTAGAAATCATGATGAAAAAAATGTTAAGCATGTTTGCCACCATCGAGTCCGTCGGAAAACATTTTTCACGGTAGACACTCGACAGAAATACATCTACGAGGCAATTTTGGTGGTTTCTCATGATGAGCAGAAGAATTCGGTATGAACATTGTTGAACTTTTACACACACACACACACACATAGAGATGCAACGGGTTAGGGTTAGAAACGTAAGAAGGTTGGACACTAGGTTATCTATATGAGGGTAGATGGGTTAGAGTTTCGGTTGGAGTTACGGGTTGGGCTAACAATTTGGGCTTAAGTGTTTAAGGCCTGGGAGTTTGGACAATGTTGGGTGTGAAAATAAAATTGAAATTTGGGTAAGCCAACTCGCAATTTGTGGAATTTTTGGATTACTATTTGTATTCAAATCTTTTTTTAATATGTAAAAGTAACTTTATTTATATTTGTGAGTATTATTAATTGTAATAATTATATTTTTAAAATACGATAAATTACCTTAAATTTATAATGAAATCTTGTAATAATTAACAACTAAAAACAAAAGAGTACGCATAAATTGCTTATAATCATATTCAAGTCTATTACTATTATCTATAAATTTAAGACTTTCTATCCTTTTTTGATATATTTGGGGATTGGGGTAGGGGTTGTGGAGGCTCGACACTACGTACTTTAAGGGGTCTGTGGCGCCTTAAGAAGCGCCAAACTGAGTTACAAAACCTCCACCAGGCACCTGGCGCTACAAGGCGCTTTAGGAAGTGGCTGTGAAGCGCCTTTGTAGCGCATGGAATAAGCGGTTCCCGAGACCTCCACTTCATGTCCAATGAACATAGCCACTAGACTAGATTCTCATGACTAAAACTTTCTATCATTGTTTCACTAATACATAATTTCTTTTATAATTTACAAGTTTCATAAGTAGCTAAAAGAAGATGGCACACATAAATTGCTTTTAAGGTTTCTAGTCCATGCAATTAAAAGAGAATGTAAAAATTAAAATTCTAAGAAGACTAATAACAAAATAACAAAAAAGAATTAGAAAGAGAAAGGAAGAAACGAAAAAGAAAAGGAAGATTCAGTAATAAGCTCGAATGTTTTACCCTTTTGGTTATCGATTCTTAAATAAAATAGCACATAAGTTATCTTTTCAGAAATTTATTCGAATACATCGATAGTATCAAGACATAGGCGTTAATTATTTTTACCCCGTCTGTAGGAGGGGTACCATCTAATTGAAATCAAATGAATATCAAAAGTCAAGCATTTTAAAAGATTTGAGGCGCAGGAAGTAGTAGTATTTAACAATTTGAAGAAAATACATAGGGTCAGCTATCTATGTGGTAGATCACACATGGATGGATTAAGGTGCCAAGCTCCTAAGTATGTATCCTGGCAAGGCAAGATCCGTCGATCAAATAAATCATTATGGGTCTGCTTACATTACTCACATTATCAGGCTTTCAACAATATTAGGGTTTAAGTGATATGGGCAAATTATGAGCTTCACCCCCATTTTTATAAAAGTTCATAAAATCCCCAATAATTTTAAAACCCTACAATTCCCACCCTCTTCCCCATCCCACAATCTCTGATGCCCCTATACATCACTGATATCACCTGCAAACCTGCTACCACCATCACCACCATTTTCATCACACCGTCGACACAATTCGGTGAGCCCTAGTTTGGCTGTTGTCGGCCCGAGCCTTCGATGTTTCGAGATATGGCGTCCTCCGACGTTCCGAGATCTGGGGAATCCCCACCACTTTCGGCATCAGTGGTAACCTTTGCATCCTAACCTCAACGGCGATGACGGTCACTGTAGCCCAAGGCAAATTCTTCTCCAACCACTCGTCCACATGGTCGATTCCTTTAGACTCCTCGTCTCCGCCTTACTGCCATAATCAACAATAGTAGGACCCCCATGGTACAAATAGAAGATGACAGTTTGAAATCAAGTATTTCAAACAAAAGAAGAAAGACAAATCCTTTTGGAGAAACAAAATCGGGTACCTGGAGAGTGATTTAGCACAACCCATTTTGAAGGAGAGGGGAAGAGATGGCCAGAGATCGGAGAGGCCAAAGCTCAAGGAGCAAAACGCGCCGACCAGTGGCGTCGTACAATGGTGGTGGACGGAAGCACCATGATCAAGCGAGGGTGAAGTCATCGGAATTAGGGAGGGGCTTCGCTGGGTATGGTGGGGATGGGGACGAATTTAAGTAGTTAACAAAGTTTTGGAATAAAGAGTTAGTTTATTTGATGTGGAATTTGACCATGGATGTCAAAACGTGATATTGGCAAAACCTTGGTTTTGCGAACACGGCCTAAGATTTTATCAGAAGAAGTTTGAAACAAACACCAAAATATGACTAAAGATCACAGCTTCAGCATTTTCACACAGCGCGCAAATACACTATATCTACTCTACTCTACATCTAACATGGATTTATCTGAAATTATTGCTGACTCTGATGTTTTCTGCAAGAAAAAAAAAACTCACTTATGGGACGACCAACACAATACAATGCTGCTCAGTTTTTTTCTGAATGTAAGGAAAGAGGTATGGACGCTTCACTAGAGGTGTTCCATACTCTGCTCCAGACACACAGGCGAAGCTCCTGCAGAAGAGCAACTGAAAAGAGATGGATCTAATGGCATGGAAACAACGTAATGAGGATGGAACTCAGTATTAGTTTTGGAGACAAGTGCTCTAAACAACAGAATAAGAAAGTGGTACCTGTTCAATGTCAGAGGTCCGGAAGCCGATCACATCCACAGAATTTCCTGAGCTTTGATTCTAGGTGTTGCTTATGAGGTGCGATTTCTTCAAGAGCCCGAAAGATGGTAACTTTCAGCACAATATCCTTGGTACTGATGAGCTCAAAGACACAAACATCTCCTTCATTCAAATTGTTTGCATACACAAAGTCAGGCCATCCTTGGCTAAACTTTAATCCTCCACTCCCACCAATGACTCTAACACGCCAGGTTTCCACTTCAGTTAATTGAAGCGTGATGAATCCGGGTTGCTCTTTCAGATAATGCCGACCAAAGTTGCGAGGAATATGCTGAAGAAGCAACAAATGCCATGTTTTCCTTTGCAAGAACGTAAAAACATAAACATACGTATGCAAGTAATTATTTATCTACAATGAGCCTACCAGATTAAGTCCCTTGTATACATAGGAAGGCCGCAATATAACCTTGAAATAAGGTCGGTTTGGGTTGAATAGAGTTGCTGCACGGATTGTGTTAATCTTTTCTTCAGCTGTTGCAACCCTCCACCTCCTTGCGGAAGGTGCAGCGGAGCTAGCAACAGCAGGCAGCTCCGCTTTCACTTTTACTTCTTCAAAGTTCACTACATTGCAAGTGAATCAGAGATAATAAAAACACAGAAACACATATTCATAAGAAATAACAGGAGTTTGTGAGGCTTACGAGTCTCGGTTTCTAGTTTTACTCTTTTAAGTCTTAGTTCTCCTCCTTGCAATGAATGTAAGCCATTTTCATCTACTTTAGAGACAGGATCAGACAACCAGCTGCACTGAATATCAATGTCCTTAATGGATGGAACACTTGCCTGTAAACCCATGTCCGTTTCATTACCTTGACAACCCGTTTTCTGAGCACCGGTCAATCCAAGACCTGTAACAGTCACCAAAATCAGTAATGATCGAAGATATTTCCATGTTCATATCATAACTCTAACATATAGAGGGGGAACGAAAATCTTCTTAGTCTCACCTGTTTCCATGGCTTTGACATTCTGAATGGAACACTGATCGTGATTGCTTGGTTGCTGCGAAATGTTCAGAATACTACATGGATATTTTGTCTCTGAAGCAGCTAGATCAAATATATGAACATGGAAATGTGAACACCCTTCATACCGAAAGAGCAAGAGATGGCCAACAGAGATGGTGTAGTGTTCAATAAATGCATGCCAACCACCATCGAACCAATACTTTTCGTTAGTTTTCTTCACCTCCACCAGCCATAGACGACCATTTGGAGCAGCAAATGAAACAACTGAAGCTAGTTCGTCTCCATACTTCTTAACAAACTTGCTAGGGATTTTCTGTAGATTGTAAAGAACATATATCTCACCTCTTTGCACATGAGAAACAAGGAATGGCTATTATCGAAGCTATGACTAAAAACTTGACAAATTACAAGCAAGTTGGAGCTGAAGCATATACTACTTCATGTTAACAGTAAACCAAATATAGTCTTTTAATCTGTAGAATAGTAGAATACACTATAACAGCCCATCTTTCCCCTAATAAGATGCATTTAATCAGTGGTGGTAAGCAGAGAAAGCAACCTGCAATACTATACAGTCTTGTACTTTTTGTCTTATATAGGCAAACACCAACCAGAAAAATGCTGCAGTAGAGATATTTTCTAATAAGGAGGAAATAAATTAATGGTCAGTCTCTCCGTATTAACCAGGTCTATGCAGGTTAAGAAAACTTCAGAAAATAAAAAATTACTAATATTTTTTTTACAGGATCATTGGTGATGAAAATGGGAGATTAATCCAAGTTAAGCAGGAATTGGGAATTGGGAAAAGATGGTATCTTCTCTTCTCTTCTCTCCTCTTCTCATCTGTCTTTCCCCTCAATCCACAACCAACCAGGCAGTCCACAGATTGGTCGCGACAGCGAGAACAAGGAATTGAACGATTTTGAATTCATCAGACGAATCAATAAATTAAAAGAGGAGGAATATTTGTGAGGTTCGGATTAGCAAACAAAAAGAGGAAGAAAAGTGTGAGTGAGCTTACGAGGCGCTGGTCCTGTAGAATTGAAGCCACCATGAGCTTGTAAAAAATGCAGCTTTTCTTAAGAGACAAATCAGGAGCCACGGGAGTCTCTGAGACTGAGTGCTGCGACATGTTTCTTGCTTTACCGAGTCGACTCAACTCGGCTCACACTGGAACTCAACTCAGCTCACAGATGTTTTGTTTTGTTGGCGAGGCGTTGCTGGTGCTGGAGGAAAGAATCGGGTGGATCCCCTCTCGGACTGTAGATGTTCAACAACTCACCATTTCCATCACTTTCAATACATAATAATAATAATAATACTCCTAAGTAGTAATGCTTTATCCATCACTTTTTAATTGCATGTTAAATGGGCTACTTAATTTTACAACTACATTACTCAATTAAAGCAAATTCACCACTGTTTTTTTTATCATTACCACTTTATGACCAAAATTATAATTTACTTGCAATTTTATCACTACACTCTCCGTTCTTGGGAAAATTGCAGATATTTTCTTTATGGACTATCTTAAAAAATTATTATTTCCCTTAGAATGAAACTCTTTACTCTCTAAGTTATGTACTCCGTAATATTGAACTATCATCACTTTATCTTTATTTTTATTATCTTGTGTTTTGTGATTTCAACCAAAAGATAATTACTCCCTCCGTCCGCCAAAAGTTGTAACGTTTGATTTTACTGTTTCAAAATTCAATGTTTTACTCAATTTTTAACAAAGATAAACATTGGAAAAAAAATATATTTGAAAAATTTATATTTCAAATTATGATACAAGTATGGAAATTTTGATTTCTAATATCTATACATTCATGAAAACAAATCATAGATTAAATACTGTAAAACTGTCAAAACAAATATTACAATCTTTTACGGACGGAGGGACTATGTCACAACACACAAAGTATTACATCCACCTAATCTTCACTCTTGGTTAAATTTAAACCCTTTCATTTTCGTGTCCGTACATTTTTTTCTGATTGGATGTTATGTGAACAGTAGCAATTATCAAAAATCTTTAAAATGCTGTAAAGTGTGTAAGGTGTATGGATGGAACGGATGGGGAATGAAAAATGTACTTTGCTAATTAATATTTAGGTTGTGCTCTTTTTGTTAAAATTTTTGGGAATATTTTGGACTTTTGAAAATTGATATAACAATTAGAAGAAAATTTGATTTGATGTATTGTTGTTGTTTTATTATGGAAAGAATACACCCTTAAACAGGTAGTGAAAGTTAAAAGTGTTCTATAATTTTAGGGAGTGGTGTCAATATTTCTTGAGTCATACACATGAAATGTCGTGCTAATAGCTGTGTTCTTTATGGATAGAAGTGGATAAATAGTAGTATAATTTATTCTTCCTCTTTTCAAGATGGAACCCACGAAAATGGAGTAAAAGATAATGGTAAAATCAAGCTTCAAGAGGTCTATTTTGAATTCATCATTTAGGAGATAGCACAAGTGGAATTCATCTTATAGTTAAATATCGAAAATTATTAGAGATCGCGTTCCTTGTGCAAAAAGAAAAGTAGCAAAACACTAACAATAAATTTAAAAAATTATAATTCTTAAAAACCTTTTTACTCGCAAATTTAAATTGTTGTTGGTTTTTTTCCAAATCTATCAAATTAAATTTTTCTTATAACAAATTTTACATCAACTTTTAATAGCTTAAAATGTGTAAGGGTAATTTTATCACTGAAGTTTACGAAATCTATAAAATTGTCATTGAATTTTATTTTGAAGTGAAAATGTCACCAACGTTTTAATGAAAAGGTAAATCTGCCACTTGACGTTAATTTATCTCAATTGGCGCTCATGTGGCGTGCCACTGGATGATTAGGTGGACATTGACTGTACATTTTATAGAGTTAATATTGAATTTTACCTTAAAATTTGTAGGGTTGAATTTTTTGTTTTACAGATTTAAAGTGAAATTAAAATATTAACCCTATAAAAATGTACTGTCAATGTCCACGTAATCGCACAGTGGCACGTCACATAATCACCAACTGGGACAAATTAATGTTCAATGATAAATTTACTCCTTCAATAAAATATTGGTGACATTATTGCTTCAAAATGGACTTTAATAATAAATTTAGAGATTTGGTAAAAGTGGTAAAATAATATTTTAAATCTCTTAAAAAAACACACACAAACTTTGCCCGGGGAAGTATTTGCTTTTCAGCGGGAGTAGAGCACTCCCTTATTTGCTTTTTGGCGGGACTATTATCCTGGAATGGAATATAGTAGCTCCGTTCCGCGTTCTTTTGTTGAACTTGCGGTGTGTTCCGCAATTTTGCAACAATAAAATATTAAGGGTGTTTTCTTTTCTGATAAAGTTTCAAAAATTTGGTGAAATTTTAAATTTGATATGATGTTTGTGAAATGAAAACTTGAAAAGAAATGATTTATTTATAGAATTTTGATAAAAATATTTGCGTAGAATATAAGTTTATTCAACATTTTGTCTTCAATTATTCTCACAAAATAATACATCAGGATAAAATTTTTTAATTAATGTAAAATCTGTTAGATGAAAGACAGACACCGTGGAAAAGAGAACAAAAGGAAATTAAAATTAGCTTTGAATTTTGTGCATTCTCATAGACTTGAAGGGTAGGGGCTGTAATTTGGGACTGATGCATAGAAACACTAGCCTTGAATTTTGATTTTATTACCAACCTACCACTTCACGCCAGACACATATAGGGGCATAAACCCAATTAATGAACCGGGAAATTCGGTTATTTCAACACCCAAACTGATTGTTCGGTTTTGAAAAATTTTCCTTTAGGTCTGTTCTTTTAAGAATTTTTTGGGAAAATTGTGAGAATTTTTTAAAATTGATACAAGTTTAAGAGAGATAAATGTTTGGAAAGTTTGATTTGATTGAGTTTGGATAATTTTTCAAGGAAAAAACACTAATAATGCTACTGGAGAAAAAAAATGGGTTGGTACTTGAGACTAGAGACTAGAATAACATACTCACCTCTCCAAGTCTACCTAAAAAGCATCTACATAAATCACTTGTGAGTTGTCTATATCTCTAACTATTTAATTGTTACATTTAACTTTTATATTTTTATTTGATACATTTTTTACTAGAAAGAACTTGTTTTAAAAAAAGTATAAATTTTTTTCTAGAAAATAGACATTAATTTAGCTTTTGTTACAAGTTTTTTTTTGAAGCAAATGACTTATTTTATTAATATCGAAATATTATAAAATAAGTCATAGGAACGTAAATTAAGAAATTATCTACCCATTCACCCCTTGTCAACCTAGACATAAAAATAATGAAATTAACGCGATAATTGCTTATAACATCAAGGCATACCCATTGGTAGTTCTTACTCTACCTCAGAAGGCTTCTAATCACTAGAAAGACCGTGACGGATAACACATCTAAATCTAGCTTCTGGTACCCATGACATTCTCTGTTTGAGTAAAATGGTACCGACACATCACAACAATGCATTAGTAAGAAGTACCAACAACAGGCTGGTGAACAAAATTAGCAATACCATGAAGTCTATGGCAACAAACCGGATGTATATAAGATGCATCCAAAGAAAAGTTAACTAAAGAACCACAAATAAATAGACTACCCACCCACAAGCTAACTGATACTAAGAGTCGTAAGAAAATCGAGAACCGCGTAGGGTAACCCTTTACCCAGCCAGTTGCCCCAGTTAAAGATCATGTCGCCAGGCAGGACGAGAAAAATGACAAAAAAAAACTATATTGGCTAGTGAGTCTAACATTGTTATTGCAACGGTCTTAGCTATGCTATTGGTGTTTATTATTGATTTGAAATCAACCATATTTATCATATAACTAGCAATAAAATCTCTCTTCCCACTCTCAAATTTGGAGAGTCAAGTAGCTAAAACTATTATGGGTAGCGTGATAGCTAGTGTTGCTATATCACATATTTGTCTACTTTTCATATTTTTACTAGTTATATTTGACTTAAGAGTATGATAGTTAACATTGTTGTAGATACTCTAAACATGTGTATTAATTCAGTTTTAACGTAAATTGCAAATAAAATATTGCATATTTGATTAAATCGAATCTAAGTCTAACAAAATGTAAAGTCATACTCCCTCCGCCCAATTTTAATAATACATTTATTTTTCAACGTCTAATTTATATTTTTTTCTTTAACATTTTAGTATATAAAGTTAAGTAATTTGTATACAAAAGCTAACAAACCGCCCTGCCGTTGCGCAGCCTCCGGTCATCGATTCCGCCGTGGCCAGAGCAGCGAACGTCACCGCCAAAGGAACTCGTGACATCATCTTCTTTTTTCCTTTGTCGTTTCGTGACTTGCTGACACAGGTGCACGACAGGGAGATCTAAGCTGTTGTCATTGTCGCCGTCGATTTCGTTGTTGCTGCTACCGCTACCTCTTTTCCTCTAAGGTAGTAAAATTTCCGACATTCCCTCCTCGTTAATCCGCCACCGCTAGTTGGTGTTGGTGTGGCGCCTCATTTCTTTGTTGGTGTGGCGCCTCATTTCTTTTCCATCGCGGCTTTGGTTGCAAGCAGGTTCATCAATGAGTTGCTTGAGTCTCAATTGTTAGGTACTCCTTCAGCAACCGTGGGCTCGATCTTCCTTGGATTTCCGGTCTCTACTGAAGTAGTCTTCGACCTCCACCGACAAAGGCTCGATGAGGGGCTGCACATGTTTGCTATTTGGGGGGTTGCTGCCCGGGGAGGACCATTCTGTAGGGCTCCTCCATGGTGTAGGGTAATGCAATTTGTTGGTTATTTTGGTCGATGGAATTGGTGCTGGCGCTACATATTTATTGCAGGATTTTTGTTCGGCCCTGGCAAATTAGGATTGCGGATGGTCCTTGTAAAGGTTGGGAGATTGGAGGTGTTGGGCGATGCGTTATGAATGTTGGGCTTCTATTGTGTCTAGCAGAACTGAGCGATGTTTCCCTACCATTTAACTTAAAATTAGCTAGCTAATATTGTTGTAGATGTTCTTAAAAATAGTAACTTAAATAAAAAAAATTCTAAACCTTTTCATACCAGCTGTAACTTGATCGGGCCAAATTGCTTAGTTGACATTAAACTTTTAGAAGTTTCATAAAACAGCCTCTGAATCTCTGCAGCTCTTTCACAATAGCCACTCTGAAGGCTGCAGCAAGCAACTAGGTTAAGATTTGACGATTAATTAGAACTCTCACACGTACTTGACCAACAAGTTACAACAGCAGAAACGCGTGCTAGGCCCGCTTAAGGCATAATAAACACAGCGACTAAATATAGCAGCATAATCACAACATTGAAGAAAGAACAATATTACCAGTATTCAACATTCTGCTGCTCATCCCACCACCCGACGACAGTCCTAGCCATCACTCCACCAGTCCGAGCCTCCTCCGATTGCTGATATTACATGTATGCTAATAATATGGTCCTTCAACGTATAAGAATAGAACAGAATGTCTACCACGCAAATCTAAACAGATAATCTGTTTAGATGACAGACAACCTACATGCTTACAGATGACAGTGCTCATCCAAAGCTGATGGAGATATTCCTGGGTGAAAACCACAAACTTGAACATGAATCTGAACCTTCAAAGATCTAGACAAACCCACATGGTCCAATCAAAACCACCTCTACAAGTAGCAAAAGCCAGTAATGCTGTTTCAACATGAATATCTCCCAATCCTGATCCCACAGCAATGCAATTCAAGCTTCAGAACCGCGGTCAAATACATACAATATGATCTAACAGGACAACAGAATGGCCTGAAATTCATCTTCAATCCAGTTCAACGTCAACTTAGGTGGTAGCCTATTTACAGCCTAGACAAGCCATAAAAACTTGCATTCACTCACAGCCCAAGGAGAATATGTCACATTCTAGAGCTCATACAAATCTAATGGCATGCCATCTAGATCCTTTTTTACATGGGAACCACCATCAGTAAGAGAGAAGATGATGAATAGAAGTCGATGGATAAAACTTTTTGCATTTCAGATATATTACCCACAAAATATGTTCAGTCGAGTTGAACAGGAACTGTAGCGAGCGAGGAATCAGGAATGGCTCTCCGCTAATTCCCATCAAGGACACGGAATGCAGTGACTTTAAGAATCAGCTCCCTCGCATTGAGCATTTCAAACACACAGACATCTCCCTCCCCCAAATTGTTCTCCAAAGTGAACTCATACCATCCTTGACTGAACTTAGCTCTGCCTCCTTTGTAAAGACATCGAACAGGCCACTGTCTGCCATCAGAGAGCTGAAGTTTGATGAATCCTGAAACTCCACTTAAGTGCTTTTCTGCAAAGCAGGATGGCAAATACTGCAAAAAAGAAAGCGCATGTTTACCTGTCATATATGCAGCTGGTAGTATAATACATAACCATTGATCTATCACAATAACATCTCATAGCCTACCATAATGCAACCCCTGTATAAATATGATGGTCGAAGGACGACTCTGCAAAAGGGGTTTGAAGGCTCAAAGACTTTGGCTGCGTTAATTGCCCGTTCTCTTTCTTCAGCTGTTACAGTTCTCTTACGTGCTGAAGCACTTTCATAAAATCTGAAGCGCATTTCTCCCTCATACCCATTTGTAGCTGCTGGTCGATCCTGCTGACCTATTTTTATATATAACAACTCATGAGGCGTTCTGATCCCAAAACATTCTAATCAGCAGACAAGATAATTGCACGGAATTTACCTGCTTCAGATTTCCGCTTTCTCCCAGGCTTTTTGGGTTTTGGTGGCTCCTCAACTGCAGACAACGTAACCAATTTTAGCATCAGTTCAACTTCCAATGAATAATGGTACTGCATGAATGCTACAGGAATCAAGCATACTACATACCTTTCGGTGTGTGAAGGTTGCCTTCATCAGACCAACTAATATAGTTACTAATTTTTGCTCCAGTTAGAAAATTTTGCAAGGCCGGAGTGCCATCCTCGTCTTCGAGTTCTTCAAAAGCATATAATCTCCCTTGCTTGACTAGTTCTGAGGGACTGTGATAATTAATCTCGGAGTTGGGCAAATTAAATATACTGACACTGAAAGCTGAGCTTCCTTCATATCTAAATATCAACAGGTAGCCAATGCGAATAGAGTATCGCTCCATGAATTCATGCCAGCCCTCCTGAAACCAAATCTTGTTGTCAGTTTTCATCAACCCTACTCGCCAAACATGGCCATCAGGAACAGTAAGAGCAACGGCAACTGAGAGCTCATCCTTGACTTTCTTCACGAAGTTATCGGGTAACTTCTGCATGGACCATAAGTCAAGTTAGAAAAATTTGTTAACAAAATGCAACAGTAAAGACACAAAGTCCCCTATTGACCAACTTGAAATGCTTCTTCGCATCTTGAAGCTGGAAACACTCCTAGGTAAAAGCAGCTGCAGCACAATAGTTTATTCTACATATATCCAAGACTGCTGGAGGCATCAACATACTAATACCATCACCGCGCAGCAGAGACAGAGTACATTTGATGCTTACATTTATTCTAGATATATCCAACTCAGTTCGGGAAGGTCATCCGTTATACGCGCATGACACAATATCCTGTGTATCCGTCTCCCAAATTTCCAAATTCTCTACACTGTTATGGAGTAACATGTGACAGTACTAACATGCAGACAATTAAAACCAACATTCTGAGACCATGAATAGACAAGGCATCCCGAGAAACAGCAAGCCAACTGGCAGCAAAAGCAGACAGATTAAAAAAATTATCACGTTCACTGAGACAATGCTACCAAAACTGGAAAAAAATCATAAAATCCCTTCGACGTGTGTGCCGGCCGGGAACACATGAAAAGCAACATTTTTCCAAAAGAACATTAACAGCAGGAGAAGAAAGGGAATCCGTTTCACAAAGTCAAGAGCAAGAAAGAAGCCAGAACAATTTCAGTCACACTGGCAAAAAAACAGAGATCCCTTTCTCCAGAATTCAGGCACCCAAAAACACAACCATGCAGGAAATTCAACAGAAAGAAAGAAGTGGGAAGGCAGGCCGTAAGTGGAGTGAGAATTACCAGTCGCCTCTCTTTGAAGGTAGAAAGAAGTATGAGCTTCTGGAAGAACGGGCGTGGCATTTTGGAGAACAGTCGGTCAGATCATATAGTATCATATAATGATGTGGGTGAGATAGTGAAGTGAATATGTACGTCTCAGTCTCTCTGTGTGTGTGTGTATTGGATTTTGGGGGCTGGCTGAAATGACTTGGTGGTGGTGGTGAGTGGCGCTTCTAGAGAGAGAAAGCTAAAGGAAGAGGTGAGAGAGAAATTTGGTCTCTTTCTCTTCAGATCTGCTTCTTCTTAATTCTCAAAAACACTGCCTTTATATATATATATATATATATATATATATATATAAAGCCTCCTCCTGATCTTGGACCTTAAAGTTGAACTCTCTCTAATCTATGACTATCTAACAACCCCATGTCTTCAACTCGGGACACGCGCGCCGAGTCGCGACTCGGACACTTTCCGAATGACCCACCATTTCAAGTTCAACAACCTCCCCTTTCATCTTTCCTCTGCTTTTTGATGCTTTGCCATATCTGGGCATAACGACAACAGAGCTCCTGACATTTTATCAACTTTCATGGTTCAGTCCTGAACGTCATTTAATGTTTATGTAACTCTTATTAAATGACTGCCTTCTTTTCTTGGACTGTTCAAGAAATTTGTAACCCATCATCATCATCATCATCATCGACCTGGAAACACACAATAGTATGTTAGCCTATCCAGTATCCACTGACTTGTTACGCTTAAGTGTGACTTTACTCTGTTTTATAAATTTTATGAAAAATAAAAGATAATCCTAGTAGTATTCAAACAAAAGCACGAACTTGTTTATCCATCTACAAAAGATCTGCATTCCTGAAAAATATACTCCATAAAAAGTTTTTTTTTTTTTTAAGAAAAAAACTCCTGCTGTAAATGGCTTTTGGAGAAATACAGCTCCTCCGGTCTTCTAAAACTGGTGGCCTAACTAACTCTGTAGGGGAGGGGGCCATAGTCATACAGGCACAACACAAGGTAGCTATACTTAATTGTCGTCGAGACCCCATCCCGTGTTTGTACTTTGTACAACGCTTTTTTGAGCATGTCCAAATTTCATTTACTATTGTGTTCTATTTTCAAAAAAAAAAAAGCGTTATCGTGTACTATAATTTTAACAAACGATATACTCCATATGAGAAAAAACATGGACGAAGAATTTAAATTTAAAAGTTTACGAATTTTTATAAGGCACTAATTTTATGAAATTACTCTGTTCTTTTGTTGAAAATGTGGGAGAAATTTTGAGATTTTTAAACTTTGAGGGATAATTTGTGAGATGAAAAGCTATAGGGTTGGAGAAAGTTGGGTAGAAAACCCAAATCATTTAATTACAGAGCACCATCCAAAAAAATATCTATAATGCACACTAATTTTTATCCCTAAATCAAAACAGATGCTATTAAGTTATATAGGAGTATGTACAATGGCGAAGCTAGGAATTCTAGTTGGGAGGGACGGGATCGATTTAGATATTAATCTCTTACAAAGAACTTGATTGAAATAAATAATTTTTTTTAAAAATGATTTATATAAAGTTAATGCATATAAAAAAATCATTACAAATATAGATATAAAGTCAGAATTACATAAGACTATTAGCAAGAAACTCATTGTTCATATTGAATTTGAAAGTTGAAATTTGAAACCAGTGGCTTGTCGTTAAGCATGGCGGGCTGGCAACAATGGAGGAGCACCGTCGAGGAGGCTGGGCGGCAATAGTGGCAATTAAAACTGATTTGGAAATTGGAATTGAGATTGGAAGTTGAGTGGGGCAAAAAAAAAATTAATCGACTTTCACGTGGGGTTGGTTGATGGGCTTCTAGTTAAAAATGGTTTTTATTTTAGGAAAAATGTTTGGATTTTAGGAAAAATGTTTGGGTTTGTGTTGAGTTTATTGTTTTTAAGTTTGGTCTATTATAGATATAAATTGTAGTGTATAAATTCACATAATGGATATAATTTATAGATAAAATTCATAATTTATAGATAAAATTCATAATTTATAGATAAAATTCAAAATTAATCCCTTAATTTATAAAAATGTACATTATATACTCTATATTTTAAAAAATGTTCATAACACACCTTCCCCCACTGAGTATGTACTGTAAATGGGGAGGGGAATACAAGCAAAGTGGTTGGGGTGGTGGGATCCAAATTGAAATTGAGAAGAGAAGAGAAGCGAAGTGGTGGAATGGAATCAGTGAGTTGAAAAGACGGAGATCCTTCATGAGTAAAGGACAATGTTCTTCAAAGACACGTGGCGGGTCAGGGTTCAAGAGGGACCGGACCACAACTTCATAATCACTTGATTCCTTCCTTCATTCCTTCATCCGAAAACTATGGTTTTAAACCGGACTGGCAATAGAACCGTTCAGATGCAGTTAATGATGCGATCGGTTGATCGTTTGACATTCATTCAATCGGTTATTTTTATAAAATTAGTTATTATCATTCATTGTTTAGAATTATCATGAAATAATCTAAATATGAAGTAACAATGCACATTTTTTATATTAAAATAATAATTTAAAATACAAATTAGTCATTTTATAATAAGAAAAATAATATTCTATATTTTAATTAATTATTTCATTGAAAATAATAATTTAAAATAACTGAAAATTATTTTGTATATTTATATTATAGTTTAAAAATGTTTTAAAATATATTATGAGAAAATATTTAAAAAATTTAATGTGTTAAATATGAATTTATAAGTAAATGTGGAATAAATTAAAATTAGTGATAAAAATTTGGGAGTTTTTGACAATTTTTCAAAAAAATGCACAAAAAAAGAATCACCGGTTTTCCGGTTCACCGGTTCTTCGGTTCTCACCGGGTTTGACCGGTTCTTGACCAAGCGCTTCAAAACCGAAAACCGGACCGGTTGGCTACCCGGTTCGCGGTTCGACCGTTCGGTCCGGTTTTCAAAACCATGCCCAAAACAATTCAACCCCGCCCAAACCCAAACTTCCCGTTCACGCCCACACTTTTCTCAAGTTTTTGAATAGGGGTTTCAAAGTTGCACTTTTTAAAGTGAATTTTGAGTTTTTCACACATCTTTTTTCACACGTGAGTTAGTAAGTTTTCCACCCTAAACTAATTCGGACCTAACATGAGTTATGGAGGAATAAATTAGCTTTTTCACGGTACCCTTGTTCATTTCACAGACGAGACGCATCGCAATGAACACCTTGACTTTGACCATGCTGACCAAACAATTCTACAAAAATTATTATTAACTTGAACACAACCATTCTGAATTGTCTGCAAAATTTTAGATAAAAAGTACTTCCTCCGTCCCATAAAGGTTGTAGGATTTGTTTGGGCACATATATTAAGGAGAGTGGGAGAATAGTAGTGTATTGACAAAATTACCCTCATGAAAAAGAAAGAAGGAGAAGATTTTGTGGACCCCAATTTTAAGTTTAATGGGAGGAAAGAGAAAAACTTGTGGGTCCATGGTGTGAGATAAGAGGATAAAATGGTAAAAATGGTGATAGAAAGTTTCTGTTTTATGAAAGTTGACAACCTTTGTGGGACGACCCAATATAGTAATGTTGACAACCTTTGTGGGACGGAGGGAGTATGTTAGAAGCTTAAGATAACATCAATTCAAGTTTGATGCATAAAGTGTTAGATTAAAAGCAAGTTAAGCAAGTTAAGTGTTAGATCAGCATGATAAGTAGTTTAAATTATCATCGTCACATCCACATGACTACCTTATTAGATCGACATAACAACTTGATTGATCAGCATAAAATGGTGATCAACATGATGAGTTGTTTAGATCGACATCACTATCTTGTTAGATTGAGATGCCAACATAGTTAGATCGACATCACTACCTTGTCAGATCTACGTGACTACAATGTTAGGTCGACATACCTACACGATTGATCAAAATAAAATGGTGATCAACATAATGAGTTTTTTATCGACATCACTATCTTGTTAGATATCTTGTTAGATCAACATGACTACCTAGTTAGATCGACATCATTACCTTGTCAGATCCACATGACTACATTGTTAGATCCACATACCTACTTGATTGATCAACATAAAATGATTATCAACATGATCAGTTTTTTAAATCGACATCACTATGTTGTTAGAGCAACATGACTACCTAGTTAGATCGATATGACTACCTTGTTAGATTCACATGACTACCTTGTTAGTTCGACATACCTACTTGATTGATCAGCATAAAATGGTGATCAATATGATCAGTTTTTTAAATCGACATCACTATGTTGTTAGATCAACATGACTACCTAGTTAGATCGACATCACTACCTCGTCAGATCCACATGACTACCTTGTTAGATCGACATGTCTAATTGATTTATCAGCATAAAATGGTGATCAACATGATGAGTTTTTTATATCGACATTACTATCTTGTTAGATCAACATAATTACCTAATTAGATTAACATCACTACCTTTTTAAATCCACATGACTACCTTGTTAGATCGACATACCTACTTGATTAATCAGCATAAAATGGTGATTAGCATGATGAGTTGTTTAGATCGACATCACTATCTTGTTAGATCGGCATGACTACCTAGTTAGATCAACATCACTACCTTCCTTGTCAGATCCACATGACTACCTTGTTAGATTGACATACCTACTTGATTGATCAGTATAAAGTGGTAAAAAAGATCTTTTTATCACCCATGTTTGGTCAAAATATCATTTTTTACCAATTGATTAAAATCAGGTTCGTTTTTACCATTAGTTTTCATTTTGTGGACTAATTCTACCACTGAAAATACTTTTTGAACTCATTGCACCACTGGTTTGACTAACGACGAGAATATTCTGTAAAGGACGTATGACGTGGATTTTTTTGTCTAACATGACGTTCATGTAAGTTGTTTGGACCCATTATATCACTTAACTTATTTTTTTGGATCTATTATACCACTCAACTTGTTTTTTGAACCCATTATACTTTTATAATCTATGATTCAAATTCGGCTTCGGTAAACGAAAAAAAATCAAAACAATCACATTTCACCCAACTTCTCCCCTCCCATAGTAGATCCTCCTTTTCCAGAATCATTGCTAAATCTCAAGCCGCCCCTGCTTTCGTCGCCGAACTGGCCTCGATCCTCGTCGAGATGAAGGCGTGGATTTGCAACGAATACGACGTTGTTGAAGTGCTCAATCTCGATGATAAAGCGGTAAACAAGATCAAAAAAGATAAACGGTAGTGGAAAAAATGGACCCAATTTCAAAAAAGTGCTAAAAAAAGGTCTTTTGGCCAAACGTGGGTGGTAGAAAAGGTTCTTTTAGATTGTTCAAGTAGCCAGGTAGGCCGCCATATCATCTAATATTCGTTCCCGTCAGCGCCAACACATGCTAGTGTGTCATTTTTTGACGAAAAGTGGTAAACGGGGTCCAAAACGCTAACAGTAATGGCAAAAACGGACCAGATTTAAAAAAAATGGTAAAAATGGTTTTTGACCAAACGTAGTGGTAAAAAAGGTCCTTTTCCCCAACCAATCAATTGAACTAGCTAAATAGGATTAGAGCTAATACTAATGTTATATGTAAAACTATACTTTAAAGCACCACATGGTAAATTTTCAAACAATTTAGTGAATAATTTTATTAAAAAATGGATCATTTTGTGATATACTTCCTCTATTCCAAAAGTAATGTAACAGTTGACTTTTGATGTTAATTTAACTTCAATTTATCTATATTATTTCTTAATGCAAAAAAAATCAAAATATATATATTCATAAAGTTAAGACATTAAATTTTTAGTTGTGTATAAAATTTTAAAATATCTATTTGAATTAATATAAAAATAAAATCATAGATTAAATAATAAAAAAAACAAGTGTTACATTACTTTTGGAATATAGGGGTATAAAAGTATGTTATAACTGTAAGCAGAATGTTGAAGGTTGGTATTGTTTGTTTAAGCTTGGATGTGAGGGTAAGAAAGGTGAAAGGTTAGGGCTTACGGGCGGTGGTGGTGAGAAACTAGGGATCAAGACTGGGTCTACAGATAGGGGGAAAAAAGTTATCGAAAGAGCCCTAAGATTATGAAAGAATACAACCGCAGCAGCATCACATTCTCAGCTAAAGGCAGCTAACGAACTCAGTGGCAGAGTTTTGTGGAAGTTCAGATGTCAAAATTGCGCTAAATCACTAATGCTACTAATTGCAAATTTGTTTCTTCTGCCCACCGATTTGTAATGAACAACAAAGGTAGCAGGCACTAACTTCTCACTCTAGTCTAGACTGGCCCTTTATTAGTGTGCATGTGTTCCTTTGGGGCGACTTTTCTCAGTAAATTGACAGTCTGTCTGGGCGAAATTGGTCACCATTATTTTCCTTAGGTTTTGTCTGAGTGCGTTGTACCAGATTGGACAAGTTTTTTTTTTTTAAAAAAATAAATATTATTATTATCATTATCATTATTATATCGTGGTAGCAGCCTAGCACTAGAAGACGACAATGATGCTCGACACTGGACTTCAAAGTTGCAAGAAGTTAGCCGTATATGCGCTTCCGTTTGTCCATTGGCCTAGCACCACCCCATCCCCAAGAACTCCCATACCAACCTTAGCTAACCCCAAGAATTTTTAGGAGCAAGGGCATTAGCGATTAAGTAGTAAACATTTTTAGGAGTGAAGGCAGAGCAGCAAAAAAGTTCAGTGAGGGTAAGGTGTATACTATTTTACAAGATTTTTTATACTATACCTTATTTTGCTTAAATTTCAATGATGACAATTGTCACTACTCAGCTTATGTTGAGCCAACCGATTCATCCACATACTTTCTCCATATGAAAGATACTACTACTTCAGTTAACATTAACTAACTGAAAAACAGGTCTTTGATGTTAACGCTGAGATTTGATCAATAAGTATGAAAGAACAAACCAAATTCATCAACAAGCAACAGCATAGATATAGATATGCATTCATTCTTCACAAATGAATTCATCCCCCTGAGGGCTGAAGTTAAGAAATGCTGCATAGATCAATGACCTCCTAAACGGAAACTCAAGGAAAAGATATACACAAACTGACCTCTATACAGAGCAGATGTACAGCCCTCGCGAGCACTCTTTTCTGTCCACCCAATTTTTCATCTACAATCTACACTGTACATTTACAACCCTGATCAGAAATTCTACATCTGAATTCCAAAACCAGAGGGGGGCAAGATAAACCTCTCTAACATCATCATCACTAAGGAGCCAAAAAAGTATCAAGATTTAAGGGACCACACCCAATTCGCCGAATTGCTGCTGATAGAACTATCAGCATGCTTTCAAGTTTCAACTAATCCAACGCCACTACCAATCCAATTCTTGAAAGGAGATGAACCTCATACGTCCTGCCTAATCCATTGACTTCTTAATGCACATTTTTTCATGAAGATCAAGTATGAGATCCCGCAGCTCAGGAAATATTGACACCAGCACTAATTCCAACATCGCATAAGCAAGTTGCTTCACACAGATGGTCGACTGCAGTAGAATAAAATTAACAGTTACTTCAGTTATCTGCTTGCAGTCAATGAAAATGACTATCAGCTTACCAAGAACAAAGTATATGAAGGGCAAAGAACCAACCTGAGAGAAATAATATATATCACTTGCACATCTTTTGTACTGCTTTTGCCCAATTAACCCAACCAAGGCTGCTGGAGCTCCATCTAACAAAAATGATTGGTTAAACTCTTGTACTAGCTGAGACTAATAAAAATCATTCTATATGTCCAGTTGGGAACTTTTGTTGCTTAACTAGATGTTTAATGTTTTCGCAGGTCAGTTCTCCGTACGAGGAGATTGTTTAGAAGAAAATGAAAAGCTCATTCACAATATACAACTGGTCTCTCTTAGTCTTGATCAGTCCATAAAAATAACCAAGAAATATTTCCTAAAGAAAACAGAAGATGGACTTCAATATCCCGACAAACTTCCCAAAGAAAACAGAAGATTAGCATCTGAATGAAGTTGCTGCAATTTCTAGAGAGCACACGAACACTCACCAAAAAGCAACTTCTTTATTTCACTTGCTCTACGTGCAGCCTCCAGTTCTTGCTCAAATGAACCTTGACTAGATGCTGTTGTTCCTAAAGATGGGTCACTTTGCTTGAAACGCATCTCATCAGGCTGAAAAACATTCGGTTTTCCTAGAGTAGGTCCTATTTTTGTGAAGAACTTGCCGCCAGGCCAGAGCATCTGAATAAGAAAACACTAGTCTTTTCATCTATGCAATGTACACAACTCTTCATAAATAATGAAAGGAAGTCAACTCAAGGAAAAAAATAATTTCCATTCTAGTTAATTCGTTCTAAGCACTGCATGGATATTCTCAACAGAACCTGCTTATAAACTAATTGCAGAAGAAAAGAAACTCAAATTTGGATATGCAACCATAAGATCCAACATGCCGTCAACACCTGAAGCATCTTTGCTTCGTAACATTAACACATTGGTTCTTGTACCCGAAAAAATATTTAATTTTTGCCTGATTTTTTACAGTACTAAATCTTCCTAATTTTTTACAGTACTAAATCTTCCTATACATTCTCATTTTCTTTTTCTTTACAGATTCTTTGTGTGCGTATCTCTCTCTGTGTGTGTGTGTGGATTAAGAAACTAGCAAAAGATTTAACCACAAACAAAGCACTCTAAAGCAGCACTAACTCTGCAGCAAGGATGGATTTTCTGTCAAACCAAAAGGTAAAAAGTACAGGAACATGCATCCTGTAGGAAATCTGTACTTTTAGGAAAGTATATTGTGCATTATTGTGTAGTCAACTATTGATTCCTAGAATCAGGGAGTAGATCTGATTTAGTTGATCTTAGGATCCTTATGTATCTAGTTACCTAGAATAGAGAGATTCTTACTGTATATATTTAGCCCTTCCTGTAACTAATGAAAAATACATTGTCCTACTTACCATTTTTTGCAAATGTCTGAAACCTCAGAAAACTCTACTGCAAAGACCCAGACTACATTCGAATCCTCAAAATCTGGAAGTGACTCCCACTCAATCCAGATCAGTACCATCTGACTCAATGGAGAGAATTTTCTCCGCTGGTCACAAGCAGTTCGATTGTATATCAGAGGTCGTAGCAAGATTGGGTACTTGACAGGAGCTACAGATGCCCCAGAAAGCACAAAGCCGGCCTATGCAGTATGGGATGCAGAAAATTCAATGGTAATGACATGGCTGGTGAACTCTATGGAGGAAGATATCAGTTCCAATTATATGTGCTATTCAACAGCACTTAAACTATGGGAGGACATCAATCAGATGTACTCTGATCTGGGAAATCAATCCTAGATTTTTGAGCTGACACTCAAAGTTGGAAATCTGTCAAGGGGATAATACTGTCAGCAAGTACTTCAATTCTCTTCAGAGGATATGGCATGATTTGGATCTCTTTAACACTTATGAATGGAAGTCCAGTGTTGATTTCCAACATCACAAGAAGACTGGATAACAATAGGATCTTCAAGTTTTTGGCAGGGTTGAATGTGGAGTTTGATGAAGTAAGGGGAAGATTCATTGGGAGGCAACGTCTTCCCAGGTTTTTCCACTCCATGGATCATAGATTCTGGAGCTTCAGACCATATGACAAATTCTTTTAAAATATTTTCATCTTACCAACCTTGCCCTGGAAACAAGAGAATTAAGGTGGCAGATGGCAATTTCTCTGCTGTGGCTGGAAATGGTTCTGTAAAAATGTCTGAAAAGATCACTCTTAAATCTGTTCTCCATGTTCCAAAATTAGCCTGTAATCTCCTATCAGTTAGTAAATTGTCCAAAGATTCAAATTGCTTGGTTATCTTTTATGAAACTCATTGTGTGTTTCAGGACAGGAACTCGAGGATGACGATTGGCAGTGCTAAGATGGTCAATGGACTTTACTATTTTGAGGAGGAGTCACCTAGTATTAGACCTGCTCTAGGAGTGAGTAGTAATGGTTTTACATCTGATAATCAAATAATGGTTTGGCACTACAGATTGGGCCACCCTAGTTTTCCTTATCTAAAGCATTTGTTTCCTGGTTTATTCAAAAATGTGAACCCACTCAGTCTGAAATGTGAAAGTTGCTTATTTGCAAAAAGTCAACGAAAATCCTATGTTCCCAGACCTTATCTACCCTCAAAGCCCTTTTATCTGTTTCATAGTGATGTCTGGGGACCCTCAAAAGTTGCTACCATTTCAGGAAAACGATGGTTTGTAACATTTATAGATGATCATACACGTCTTTGTTGGGTTTACTTAATGCATAAGAAATCAGATGTGGCTACAGTATTTCAGAATTTTTACCACATGATTGAAAACCATTTTGAAACCACACCAAGTATTTTGAGGTCTGACAATGGGACAGAATATTTTAATAGAGTTCTTGGAACATTTTTGGAGGATAAAGGAATTCTGCACCAGTCTTCTTGCACAGACACTCCAGAGCAAAATGGAGTGTCGAGCGTAAAATAAACATCTTTTGGAGGTTGCTAGAGCAATGATGTTTCAAATGAATTTGCCAAATTATTTATGGGGAGATTCTGTCTTAACAGCAGCATATCTAATTAATAGACTGCCCTCTAAGGTGTTGGAGTACAACACTCCACTAGAATGCTTGACAAGCTTCTTTCCCCATTCTCGCATTCATTTAAATTTGCCCCCAAAGATTTTTGGTTGTACCGCTTATGTGCACATACCAAAGAGATCCAGGTCAAAATTAGAACCTAGGGCAGAAAAATGTGTCTTTATTGGTTACGCCTCAAATCAGAAGGGGTACAAATTTTTTGAACCTCAGACCCGTAAGGTGTATGTCACAATGAATGCAACCTTTTCTGAAAATCTCCCCTTTTTCAGCAAAAATTTTATTCAGGGGGAGAGTCATAGTCATAGTGAATCAAATTTTTGGGAAATTGATGTTTTACCAACTATTTTGCTTGAAACAGAAAAAGAAACTAGGGTTACTCAACCAAGTAGTGTTGAAACTGCTATAGACTTATCAGATAAGGAAATACTACGGCAAGAAAAAATCGTGCCAATCTAGAGCCAATAACCTACACTAGGAGGGTTGCTCCTCAAGTAGGTAAAGCACCCTTGATCTGTCCAGCACCTGCTCATGATGAATCCTCAAGTGAAACCTGTCAAGAGGTACCAGGTAACTCCTCTCCCATCATTCCTCCTACTGTTCCAGATTTAGCTTCTAATTCTAATACTCCCATGCTAGAATCAGACCTTGATGTTCCCATTGCCATTAGAAAAGGAACCCGTACTTGTACTAGACACCCAATTTCCAAATATGTGTCCTATGAAAATCTGTCACCTAAATTCAGGGCCTTTACTTCAGAAATTTCGAACCTACTGATTCCTAGAAACATTAAGGAGGCACTAGATGATCAGAACTGGAAATCTGCAGTGTTGGAAGAAATGAAGGCACTGAAAAAGAATAATACGTGGGATATAGTGCAGTTGCCAGAGGGGAAGAAGACTGTTGGGTGCAAGTGGGTATTTACTGTCAAAAGTAGAGCTGATGGCACCATAGAGAGATACAAAGCTAGGTTAGTTGCAAAGGGTTTCACACAAACTCTTGGTATAGACTATCAAGAAACTTTTGCCCCTGTTGCTAAAATAAACTCCATCAGAATTCTATTATCACTTGCTGTGAATGCCAATTGGCCTTTATTTCAGCTTGATGTAAAGAATGCTTTTTTAAATGGGGCTCTCAAGGAGGAGGTATTTATGAGTCTCCCACCAGGCTTTGAGGAAAAACATGGAGCTGGCAAAGTCTGTAAGTTAAACAGATCTCTTTACGGACTTAAGCAGTCCCCAAGAGCTTGGTTTGAGCGTTTTGGGAAAACAGTTAAGAAGTTTGGTTTTTCGCAAAGTCAGGCTGATCATACCTTGTTCTATAAACACACTGATGGGGACAAAATTGCAGTCTTAATTGTCTATGTTGATGACATCATTTTAACAGGAAATGATTGTGGAGAGCTAAAAAATCTGAAGAGTTTTTTGGCCAAAGAGTTTGAAATCAAAGACCTGGGAAACTTGAAGTATTTCCTTGGTATGGAGTTTGCAAGATCCAAGGAGGGAATTGTGGTAAGTCAAAGGAAGTATGTCCTTGACTTACTCAAAGAGACAGGTATGTTGGGATGCAAACCAGCCGAGACACCCATGGAACCAAACCTGAAGTTGCAACCAGCAAGTGCTGAAGAGGTAACAGATCGAGCTAGGTTTCAAAGACTAGTAGGTAGACTCATCTACCTATCACATACTCGGCCTGATTTAGCTTTCTCGTTAGTGTTGTGAGTCAGTTCATGCACTCACCAGGCCCACAACACTTTGAGGCAGTATATAGAATTTTGAGGTACTTAAAAGGCACTCCAGGAAGAGGTCTTCTCTATAAAGCACAAGGTAGCCTGCAAGTTGAAGCATATACTGATGCTGACTGGGCTGGGTGTAAAACAGACAGAAGGTCAACCTCTGGATATTGTACATTTATTGGAGGGAATTTGGTAACTTGGAGGAGTAAGAAGCAGAGTGTTGTGGCCAGAAGCAGTGCAGAAGCAGAATTTCGAGCAGTTGCACAGGGAATATGTGAAATTATGTGGATCAGAAGAATACTCCTGGAATTGAAGGTTCCCCTGGTACTTCCTATGAAACTGTATTGTGACAATAAGGCTGCAATCTCAATTGCTCACAATCCAGTCCTCCACGATCGGACTAAGCATGTAGAAGTGGACAAGAGTTTCATAAAGGAGAAACTAGAAGAAGGAATAATCTGTATGCCTTATATTCCTTCTAAAGAGCAAGTGGCAGATATACTTACCAAAAGTCTTCCAAAAGGACAGTTTGATGTGTTAGTAAGCAAGCTGGAAATGAAAAATATCTACCATCCAGCTTGAGGGGGAGTGTAGGAAATCTGTACTTTTAGGAAAGTATATTGTGCATTATTGTGTAGTCAACTATTGATTCCTAGAATCAGGGAGTAGATCTGATTTAGTTGATCTTAGGATCCTTATGTATCTAGTTACCTAGAATAGAGAGATTCTTACTGTATATATTTAGCCCTTCCTGTAACTAATGAAAAATAACTGAGTCATATTTTTCAAGTCATCCCTGGCACAACAAAAGAACCCTTTTTACCCTCAATAAAATTTTTCTTTCCTACTGTGTTAAGTGAGGGAAGAGGAAGAATAATTACTAACCATCCTTTGTTTGGACAGGAGAAAATGTAAGGGGAGAGACTGTCATTAACCCCCCACTTCCTTTCAGTCCGCGGGGATGTACGTAACTTTTAACCCCTCCAACTTGGGGGGAAGCAAGTGGTCCCTTACTTCCCCTTCCCACATCTTCCACTCCGTCCCCTCTTACCCTTCTGCCCTTCCCATATCAATTTATCCAAACACTGCCTCAGTTCTAAACAGAGCAACAAAGAAATTAACAGAGCCACTAAGAGCATTCTTCTTTCATGATTCTGTCTGGGTAGAGCATGACGGTTATTCAAGTTGCCGTTTAACCAGACATTTGCAGTCCACGTGCAGTGGAAAGCTCAATTTGGTAAGTCATTCATTGTGAATTTTGTTCAAGGTGGGTGCATCTGAAAATGACCTTCAATAAATAATTTGTTCTTAAAGAGAAAGCCATGTGATTGACATCTCAATTGTTTGTTGTTTTGGACTCTGGAAAATCACCTAGATAACAATATCCAAATAGAACTTCTAGTACAATAGTTTTTCAATAGGTCAAGACTGTCAAAAGAGGCTAATACAATTTTTTCTTCCAGAATGCCACAATAAGGTGCATAGAATGTTACTATTCATTCATCAACAATTAGCCCAAAATCTGTACATGAAGACTTAGACTTTAGAGACTCCATGACTAAATCCATAAAGGCATTTCAAACAGAAAATAAGTAACTATCTCTCAAGACTGTGTTCCATGATATGCATGATTGTTTTACAATATCAATCTTGTAATGGTACATGACTATAGCAAATATCTCAACTCATCACTATCTCATGATATTTTCCATGCAAGTTGGAAAAGACCTAAGATGATAATAATTTTAGAATTTCATTTCATAATTCTTTAATGAGGTTATGACAGGAAAAACATCCAACGTGAAACTTGGCCACTATGCTTTTTGTAAGAATTTATAGAGTTAACTTTAGATAACTAAATGACACTACAAACTTTATGCCACTGACCCATCATAGTTGGAATTAAGGTGCAATAAGATGATTAGCACTTCACAAACACAGACTTAAGACAAAGTATTCCGTCTCACTGATTTCAATGTATTACATGAGAACGAAAGTGAACTGAAGTTGTTTAAATCCATGGTGAGATAATGCTCTGGTTGTTTTGGCCAAGGTAATCAGGATTCGGGGGACATGAAACCTAACTGAAGAAACTCCACAAAGTAAAATTCATTCATGCTTGGCCTCTTCACATAGAAAATGGAACACTTTTTTAACAAGTCAATTTGAATACATAATCAAGTACTTATCATGAGTTTATATTCTATAGAATAAACCATGCTCCCAACCATCCAAAAAATCAAAGTTGAGCAACAGGATACTTCAAATCATTGTTCCTTACATCTTGAATCCACCGGATCGCTTGGACTATAGTATCCTCTCTTCGAAGCCAATATATATGCCTCAGGAGAAAGTCATCTATAGCATCTTCCATCACCAGTTGTATTATCTGTTTGGATATCCAAAACACCTGCCTTCTGTATGAACACAAAAGCACCAAATTTTGTGTTAAAATACCATAGAAATAGACACTGGTGCACAATAAGACATACCAGACAAATCACCAGATGTTAATTTCAGTAACACCCATAAGGCTCATATCATAACAGGTTCTCACCAAGCAGCTTTATAAATTCATTTCAAAATCAAGTTTCCTCTCAGTATCATCAAAACAAAATCGAATTATTAAAACAACCTCCGATTTAAGCTCATTTGTTCAATTTTCGTCACAGTGAAACAAAGACCACTGTCTCAAAGAGAAACAAGAAAAAGAGACCAGCTGTTTACAGTGTAAAATCACACAGTAATCACAAAAAAAAACTTCATCACAGATTGTGTTGCTCATCCAGAAAATGAGTAAAAATAAATTTTAAAAAATCAGAAAATGACCATTGAAATTTGAAGAAGCTCCTATTTGCTACTTGCTTTTTGCAACAGACCCCAAAAACAGTACAGCCATTATTCAGACATCACTGCCACACTGACTCAGAAAAGGAATAAATAGATCACCTTAGCCAGCCTCTTTTGTTAAGCTGAAACACCTTGTCAACTAAATTCAACAAAGGTACACTCACATTTGGCGGTGTCCACTGCATTACAAGCCAATGGTAAACATTATGACACTTTCAGATGGAAGAGAATATACTTTGATGTACACCGTTCGATTTAAAAATAAATATGTGAATCAAAGGTGTAACTCATATGGACACAGGTTACGAATGCCCACAAATTTGTACGGAAGATAAGATGAAAGTGATAAATAGACCATAAATTCAACAAATTAAGAAAGCCTGAGGACATGGCTGATTCTACCTAGTGCTACCATAGTACATTTTCAAAAGAATGGTCTACTCAATAATGTTGCCAAAAGCTGTCAATAATGTGGAAAGCAAGCACAGCAATTAGGCACCTCAGCTGGCACCTCAGCAATTAGCAACCATTTCACAAAATTTTTAAATTTAAATTTTCCCTCCAATGTTTCCCCTCTACTTTTTCATATCTACTTTTTAAAAAAACTCAAACTATTTACCAAAATTTCTAACAAAAATAACACAACCATAATAAAGAGAAGAGGTATGTTCAGGTGTGGTTATAAAAAGAAACGGCATTTAACTAAAATATACCTCAGGAGGTATCCAAGTTGGATCCTCCAAACGGGTAGATGTTGCTAAATTTTCTGAAGGAAATCTGGAGCCAATCACTTCTTTCTTTACTTCTGAACTCTGTTTCTCAGAAGGCACTTCAAAATTTTGGAAGGGCTCAGATGCAAAGCTTTTAAAATTCAACTCATTATTTGAGAGTGAAGCATCAGTTGGGGCAGAAATTGTGCCACTGTGGCCTGCTCGTTTGTTAACTTCTTCAAAATCAGAAGAGCTATTGGCTGCTTCCAAATAGTTTAGCCTTTGAATAGATTTACTTGACTCATCAGGAGCCCAGGACAAAGTCCTCCCACTGACAGCCGGATAGGTTTCACTAGAGGCTGAAGACGGACCCGCAACTTTCCTCATCAAGCCATCTGAAACTCCTTTGAACTGGCGAACAATGTCATCAACCGCATCATCCACATTAACTGTTTACATCAAAATATTAAAGGAGATAAAGCATTAAGAAGGGGCAAGCCATGAATTGAATAAAAAGATGGGGCAATAAGATCTATAAACAGTAAGAGCTCCACTCTGCTCCCAAAGTCCAAACAGGAACCCACATCTGGATGGACACAAACTAGCATGCAGCAAAATGAATAGAAGAAAAGATGAGGGCCATGAGGCAATAAGAACTATAGTCAGAGCTCCACTCTGTTCCCGCAGTCCAAACATGAACCCACATCCAGCCACAAACTAGCATGCAGCAACCCCCCAAGCTGCCCTGAACTAAAAGAGAGAAGGAGAATAGCCTGCCATCATTTGGGAGGCATTTGGATGGCTTAAGATGGCTTAAGCTTTTGCTTAAGTCAATTGGTGGTCCCACATTTAGACACAAAAAATGTGTCTAAACGTGGGACCACCAATTGGCTTAAGCTTTTGCCATCTTAAGCCATCCAAATGGCCCCTTAAACCTATTGTACCATCTGTACTCCAATCAACGAAACTACAACGACCATAGTTCTAAAACCTAAAGCATTTAGGATCATAATCTCGTAAACAGCACAGAATTTTCTTTCTTAAGAAAAAGGAAATACCTGCCAGTGTTCTCATTACTGATGAAGATTTCCCAAAGGAGTAATTCTTCAAAAACAAAACACAGTTAAATAAACAAAAATCCTAATAATCCTCATCTCAAAAGGGACCTTTGATGAAACACGGTTATCAATACATGTAGTGCTACAGACCTTTGATGAAACACTGAAAAAATCCCACACTTCATGCTGTTCAGCAACATTAGCTATAGACAAGAGATCCTGTTCAAAGGTAGAGTCATAAACGGGCACACACACAAATTTGTTTTTGTTTTTCTTTGCAAGAACAGTTTGTACTATAGAACAGCTCCAGTAAGTATGAGCGTATAAACCTGCAGGTATCTGTCCAGCTGAATGCAGCGCTGATGAACAAATGAGTCCTCTGTACTCGATGAGAATATTCTTTTGGGGGGTAAATGCAATGTATAGTTAGGAATTTCTTTGAGGTGTCTATGTAATCTCTCAAAATTCCTATATCTGCAGGAGAGAATGAAAAAGAATAAAAATAAAAATAAACAAAAAACCAGCATCGACACTAACAGATGGAACTTAAGCATAACAGTGTTTTATTTTACTCATATATCAGAACAACCTTCTCTTGACAAACCAAGTTTTGTTTTCTGCATCAGTTACAGCGATAGAATAAACAGCAAATGAAGTTGAACCAATTTTCTCAAAGTATGCTCCCACTACCTGCCAAGAAACACCGTATAAGAAAATCAAAATCAATGGCCAATGTCACACAATTACCCTGGAGCTAAGAAACTATTGATGTAGACAGCATTGTATGCTATTCAAGAGGCCATATCTGCCATCAAGGTGAAGAAATCCAAATCTTACAGAAAATTAAAACACTAAGCTTACCCGGCACCTGAGTTTGGGAGGATGCTGCAAGTCATTACGGAGTATGACCTTTGAGGCATTGTTATCCTTGTATTCATCAGCATGCCTACCAAAATCTGGGCTGTAGAACTCAGAGATGATAGACCCTCCGGCGTCTTCTGTTAACAGCCTTCTTGAATCAGATTTGACTTTGAGATCAGAAGTACTACTTGATCTCTTCAGCTTACTTTTGCTCACATCAGAAGTGGGCTCGTTAGTGTTATGCAATCCCTGAACTGTAGAGCTTCCCTCAAATGAGGGCCACTTACTAAACTCTCCAGAAAAATGTGCATCTTTAAGGATTTGGTCAGGAGATGGTCCCATCATGATTTCTTGTTCCTCTCCTACAGGTGTTGCAGTTTTGTTGGCAAGAATTTCCTTGTCTGATATTTTTGGCTCCATCACAACATTTGTTGAACCCTTTGAAGCATGTTTTCGAGCCCTTGACTTGACGATTTTCTCCTCTTTCCTTTTGTAGTTTCGTCCTTTTGCCCACCAGTTCTCAATGTTGTCAGGAGCAAGAATTTCACTTCTTCTTTGGGATGCCACCTCTAACATCCGAGCCCAATCAGAAGACCTTTGCAGCATTAATTCCTGACCATTTTCACAATTGTTTGAATCTCTTTCTCTCACGTCATCAACTTTAAGGCTAGTTGTATCAGTTGCTTGACTGTCAAAGGCATGAAATTTTTCTAGAGTATTGCTCCTAGATTGCTTCCCACCTCCAGAAGAATCGGGATCTGCATCTTTGATGGCAAGCAAAATGTACTCAATCACTTCATTGATGTACCTGAAACGAGATCACGACTACATGGTCATACTGTCCCTATGTAGAGAACTTATAAAGCATAACAAATGAAATTGTTTAAAAATGATAAGTTTGTCATTCACAGCCCAATAATCATGAGAAAAATAAGAAAAAAAATCTGGGACTAGACTTCCAATATGCGGACAATATATTCTCAGTGAAATAGTAGCCAAGAGCTTGTCAGAACTAAGAACAAAAATCTCAGTAATCTCTATAGTCTCAAGAAATGTTTGGGTATTCATTCTTCTATAATGTTCTCAGAAGTTTCTAGCCAGAATCCCAAAGCATCTCTATACAGTATGGTTAGCAGTGTCTAATATATTGCCCCATGATACTAGTACTACAAGACTTCACTTCCACTTTATATCCATTTAAGTGAATAAAACCATCCAACTAGGGATGCCAGCCAGATTCTTTGCTTGTTATTTCCAAGTTCCAGATGAAACAAACTTACACTGGGTTTGCAAAGTTTAGAAGAGGTTGGAACACCAGGCAAGTTACAAACTCCCGAGCAAAGCATCGAACTAAAGGGGATTGAGCATCTCGTGATCTTAGAACTACAGCTAAAATTCCACTTACGAGCCGCTGAAGAACCTGCAAATGTACAAACAAGTAAACGACAGGGAAGATATAATGACTACAACAAGCAGAATGTTTGATCAGAACACTCAACTCACACCTTGTACTCACTCTCGGGAGATACAAGTGCAGGATGAAGCTCTCCAGAAACCAGAAGATGATGTTTTAGCCGCTCATCCCTCTCATCCGAAGACAATGTTTTCATAACATCAACACCTATGCCTGCTTGGTTTCTTCTAAAAAGATCAATGTGATCTCCAATTAAATCGACCATATCCCTGAATCATGTGGCAGTATCATTAAAGAGTGTTGAGTAAGTTTGCACGGCTGAATATGCTAAGAGAAGTGGTAAAGTACCACAAAGAGAAGAGTCAACCTTGTTAGTAAGTCGACAAGGTTTATCTCTTTCACCCTGCCAGATATTTCAGCAAGAGCATCCATGATTATGGCATTTATCAGCTCAGGGGCCTCCCTGTCCGGTGTAATCTCTGAGTACCATAAATCTGTTACAAAATCCCTTAGAATCTTCTCAATGAACTCTTGCATTGCAGCCTCGACCACAGGAGAGTCAATCTTCCGCTTCCACTTGGGCGGTGGAAGTGAATAAGAGAGACGTGAATCACTAGCAGACAATTGTTTCCTCTCCAAATGAGACAAGTAAGTTTGCGGTCGAATTAATGGAACTTTCATCCGAAACTCAACCTTGTAGGTTAATAGCCGCAATGCAGAAACAAGAAGAATTGCCACCGGCAAGTTCAACCACATCGATTTACTCGTTTCTGAACCAAGCAGACACCAAAACCGAGCAAGTAACATCAATACATGTACCGGACAAGCAAGAAATATAAGGTGCATTAAGCTGGAGGCATTTCCAAACAAATGGCAGACTATATACCACCCTAACGGGGCACACAATAACATCACCAAACCCTAACTAGATCTAACAATAGGGTCGGGAATTTGGTGAATAAACCAGAGATTCATAGCACGAACGAGAAGCTACCAAATAATTTGAAAGTGAAGGGAATTTCATGAAAGAGAGGGGAAAAACAACTGAAAGAGAAGTATTAAACGCAACAAGGTAAACATCGGGAAGATCAAACTCACGAGACAAGAAGTAGGTGACGATGAAGATGAGCATGGCCCACCAAAGCGTCCGCAATTTAGCTTCTTCGATCAGATCCTCTATCTCCTCCACCAGCTTCATTTCTGATGGCTTTTCTTTCTCCCTTGGTTTCCTCCCAAAACAAAAGCCAGAGAAATTTCAGTTGTCTTGTCGCACGATTTCTAGTTTCTCATCCGATGCAAGCTCCGGGAGTCTGAATTGAAGAAGAAGCAGGGGAGCAACAGTGCCCATAATTTGTTCGTTTACAGAGATACAAGCGTGTATTAATATGTTTCTCGTCTGAATTTGGTTTCTTTTTGGTTTCTCCCGGAAAATTCTTCTGCTCGACAGCGAAAACCTACGTGGAGATTTGGAAAAAAAAGAGAAAAACATGCATACTCCCATGAGAGATGGAGGAGTTGCGATCGAACACGGCCAATCTTATTTTATCACAAATTACAACAGCTAGAATAACCAACTCGTCGTGCACATGGTCTGGACTCTGGACATGGTAGCACGCAGACACCTAAGGGTGTGAACGAGTCGAACAATACGGGAACCTCCTCGTTAGTTCGACCTTGACTTCCGGTTCGTGATGGTTGTGTCGTCATGTATGTTCAAAATTTTGAAGAAGTTGATGAATTTGTATTGTTTTAATATGTTGTTTTTTTTGGTGAGTAGGTTTAAGAGTCATTGTTAAAATGGGATTGTGTTTTTTTAATTAAGATGTGATTAGGTTTTATGTATAGCCTATATAAATGTAAGTTATAATATGGTTTAGAGCATGACAAAAAAGTCAATGTGATGGAGAAATAAGATGTGAGAGTGAAAAAAGAGAACAATGGTTTGGAAGCTGAGATAGCTAACACGTTAGAAGTCTTTCGTAATTCTCATTATCCCGTCAAAAATATTCTAATAGATTTCTCTCATCCGTGAATGTAGGCTAGTTAAGAGCTTAACCACATGATTTCTTATTTCCACTACAAGTGGTGGGGTTTGGGAGAGAAAGATGTTTGTTTGTTTTTTTACCTCAATAGAGTGGTGGATCTAGATTTTTTTAAAAGGGTGTTCATTTATATTTTCCAATATATATTATTTTTTTCGCTCCAAAAGTTTTGCAACAATTCGACTTGAAATGACGATTAAGTGAGCAAATTTTGGCTTTTGATTTTCCTATTTTATCATTTTTTATGTTGTACGATATTATCAGACACATAAATCAATTAAAAAATACCAAAATCAACTATAAGTTCGAATTGTCCGAGGAAAAAAATCAAATAGTTAGAAAATTAAAGAGGAAAAACGAGTAAAATCCGCGTACAGTCCCAGTTTAAGTCTTGGCGACCTATTTTAGTCCCAGTTTAAGTATTTGAATCAGTCGAATCCCATTTTTTGAATTCGTGACCTAATGGGGTCCTTTCCGTCCACCCATTCCGTTATCTTGGACGGAAGGCTGTGAAATGTCGATTTTGCCTTCTTGTATGCGACTTGGTGAGGTGGATATAAAATCAGAAAAAATAGGAAAAAATAGGAATAAAATCCGAAAAATCCGAAAAAAAAAATCCGAAAAATCCGAAAAAATAGGAATTAAATCATATAAATAGGAATCATATAATTATATAATTATCATATAATTATATATCCGAAAAATCCGATAATAATTAAATAATCCAAAAAATCCAAAATAAAATCATATAATTATATAATTATCATATAATTATCATATAATTATATATCCGAAAAATCCGATAATAATTAAATAATCCGAAAAATCCAAAATAAAATCATTTAATTATCATATAATTATAAATATTTAAATTTTAATTTCAAAATCGACTTAAATTATTATTAATAAGCTTTTATCAAATAAAATCTAAGAAACTTATTTAAAAATGTCTTTGTATGTTAAAATATTGTTAAAGAAATTAAAACCAAACATCAAATGCTAATAACTAATTAAACAGTACATTTTTTTTGTTTTATATATACATGAAGGTAGTATTTATAATTATATGATAATTATATAATTATATGATTTTATTCTCGATTTTATTTTGGATTTTTCGGATTATTTAATTATTATCTGATTTTTCGGATATATAATTATATGATAATTATATAATTATATGATTTTATTTTAGATTTTTTGGATTATTTAATTATTATCGGATTTTTCGGATATATAATTATATGATAATTATATGATAATTATATGATTTTATTTTGGATTTTTCGGATTATTTAATTATTATCAGATTTTTCGGATATATAATTATATGATAATTATATGATAATTATATGATTTTATTTTGGATTTTTTTGATTATTTAATTATTATCGGATTTTTCGGATATATAATTATATGATAATTATATAATTATATGATAATTATATAATTATATGATTCCTATTTATATGATTTAATTCCTATTTTTTCGGATTTTTCGGATTTTATTTTGGATTTTTCGGATTTTTTTTCGGATTTTTCGGATTTTTTCCGGATTTTAGTCCTATTTTTTCGGATTTTTCGGATTTTATATACACCTCAGCTGCCAAGTCAGACACAGTAAGGGCAAAATCGACATTTCACAGCCTTCCGTCCAAGATAACGGAAGGGGTGGACGGAAAGGACCCCATTAGGTCACGAATTCAAAAAATGGGATTCGACTGATTCAAATACTTAAACTGGGACTAAAATAGGTCGCCGAGACTTAAACTGGGACTGTACGCGGATTTTACTCGAGGAAAAACATATTCAGAAGGTAAATGAATCGATATTGACTATTTTTCCGTATTTTCGAAACATCAGTCAGTGTTCTAAAACTTTCGGAACAAATAAAATATAAAATATAGAAATAATAGTACAAAATACAGGGGATCCATTACAATTTTTAAGAAATTTTATCTATAATTTATATACCATATATATATATATAATTAAGAAGAAAAAAAAGGTCCATGGACCCCCCTAGATCTGGTTGGTAGCTTAAATTTGACAATCTAAGAAAAATGGGCTTTACCTTAGCTCATCAATTGCGGTTCGATAGTTTGTGGAGCTTGAAAAAGTATAGTGACTAAAATTAAAAGAGATTGAAATGGTAGGGAGTAAAGCTGTCATTATCCAAAAAAGGTTTTATTTTTTGTCTCTCGCAACATTTAAACGGCATCTTGCACACCCATTCTTGGCCTCCTTTTGGACAAGATTAACATCGATTCCATTAAATCGAATTCCGATGTCATGGTGGTGGTGGTATGCAGGGGTAAAACCAACCAGGAAAATTTACTTGCTTAATTGTTTTTGTATTTTCCAATTTTCGAACTAATATCGCATGTTTTGAAAATTAAAACTTCAAACCAACCCACATTCACATTATTTTAACATTCATACTCCTGATTCACTTGAAAAGGGTTTTAACTAACTAGACTCAACATCATTCATAATAATGAGTTGAATTGCGTTTTTAAGGTCATACTCTCACTACTTCGTTATTTTGATGGTGTAATGTAAAGCCCTAGCTAGAGTCTAGACCAAGTCAAATATCCATAAGCGCCTCCATTAATTTTAGCAGTACCCCCCCTCCAACCGTCTTACAAGCAAAAACTTAATGGTTCCTAAATTTATTGTACAAATCCACCATATTCAACGGTGTTGAGAAGAACAAACAAACAAACATTATTACTAAATTTGCATTAAATTTGTTGAACTAATTAGATTCTTCACAATATATAAAAACACCAGCATTTTCATTGGCATCCGCTGCACCCATGGGCACCTCTGGTCACCAGCCAAGGTGCTCTACCATGGTTGACCTTCCTAATATCCACGCCATAATTATCTTAACCTATTTTATAATTACATTTTCATCTCTTCTTTCCAATTCCCTCTCCATCGCCTTAACCGATGATGATGCCTCCTTCATTGCTCGCCGTCAACTCCTAACCTTCCGCCATCTGCACATTCCAAAACTCCCTACCTTGTTTGAACATAACGGTGACGGAAAATTCGCTAATGAAAGGCTCGAGAAAGCTTATGTTGCACTTCAAGGATTGAAAAACGCGATCCATTCGGACCCTGCAAATTTTACAAACAACTGGGTTGGACGTGACGTTTGTGGTTATAACGGCGTGTTCTGTGCTCCGGCACTAGATGATCCTAATTTGACGGTTGTCGCCGGCATTGATCTTAATGGTGCCGACATTGCTGCATTCCTTCCCCAAGAACTGGGACTTATAACAGATCTGGCTCTGTTACACATAAACTCCAACAGATTCTGTGGAATTGTCCCCGAGAGCTTTGGGAATCTCAGCTTGATGCATGAATTTGACATCAGCAATAATCGCTTTGTGGGCCCATTTCCTTCCGTAACATTATCTTGGCCAAATATCACGTACCTCGACATCAGATTCAACAACTTTGAGGGCGAGCTTCCACCAGAGCTTTTCTTGCACAAGTTCGACGCTTTGTTCTTGAATGACAATAGGTTCACCGGAAGCATCCCTGAAACGATCGGGAACTCAACAGTTTCCGTCATCACGTTCAGTAACAACCACTTCCACGGTTGCATTCCACGTCATGTTGGGAACATGGTGAACCTGAATGAGATTAACTTTCGTGGGAACAAACTCGGTGGTTGTTTGCCGTTGGAGATGGCGTCATTGACCAACGTGACGGTGCTTGATCTAAGCTCAAATTCATTCACAGGGGTGTTGCCAAAGTTTTTACCAAACTTGATGAGGCTAGAAAGTATTGATATCAGAGATAATAAGTTGACAGGATTTGTGCCGGAAGGGTTGTGTAGGTTGGAGGGTTTGAAGAGCTTCATGTTTTCGAAGAACTACTTTAATGGTGAGGGAAATGGTTGCATCCCGAATTCGAGACGTAACATTGAGTTGGATGATCGTGAGAATTGTTTGCCTGAAAGGCCTAACCAAAGATCTTCTAAAGAATGTGGGGTTATTATAAACAAACCCATTGACTGTAGCAAAGACAAGTGCTCTGGTTTTTCATCATCAGTACTCATGTCTTCTCCTCCATTTCATGATGATGATCCATTTGAATCATCGCCGGTGAACCCTGTTAGGCCTCCAACACCCAAATCGGTGGTTCAATCTCCACCACCACCACCACATGTATACTCCCATCCTCCACCACCAAGGGTTCAATATTCTCCCCCTCCACCAGTTCATTTGCCAACACCTCCAGTACATTCTCCTCCACCACCTACCTTGGTTCTCTCTCCACCACCGCCTGGAATTTCTCCTCCACCACCACCACCAACGCCACCACAATTTTATTCTCCCCCATCACTACCACCGCCTACCGGTCATGACTTTCTCATCCTTCCACCAGATGTGGGATACTACTACTATTCACCACCTCCACCAATGTTCCCGGGGTATTAAGTGTATGTAGTCATTGGATCCGAAATGAGACTGGGCAACAATTTAAGGTGTATGCATGACAGTGGCTACTTTTCCATGTAATTCCGGTCAATGAAAATGTACTCAACTCAATTTAATGATGCAACTAGAGAAGACGGGGTATTTGGTGAAAATATTGCTACCACTACAACCATAACATCATCATCATTAATAACAATAACAATACCACCATCATTATATCAACAACATCATCACATGCCTCGTGATAATTGTGATAAAAGCGGAGCCTAGAGAGTAGATCAGAGAAGAAACGAGGATACCTCGTAAGGTTAAATTAAACAGGCAAGAAAGAAATTTAAATATATGCGCGTCCACCAAAGGAAGATATTGATTTTCCTGGGAATGATACTGAACCAAATAATTGGAGGGGATGAGCCCACTTTGCAGGAAGGGCCAACAAAATTAGACTTCTCACTGAAAAAGAACCATTGGAATGGAAGAGGCAGACCAATGCGAAGAGTCCTCCTTGAGCTGCAAAGCAAACTTTAACTTGTTTTATAACATAATATCAAGTATGTTTTACTTCGAACAACTGGAGTTGCAATGCTTTTTTTTTTAAACGGTCGAAAGATGGAGTATATTGGAGTTGTCATGTCTACAGTGTCTAGTTTTCTTTTATCAAAATTTTGGCAAAAAAATAAAATGATGTGTATTTTAAATTGGGAGGGGATTTTGTTAGGGTAAAGGTTTTGAGTATCGATTGAAATTTAAATAGTCGTTAGTTTTGTGTTGATTTTTTGGGTAAAAGAACACTACCAATTATTTATTAACATTTTTTCTTTAAATCTAGTAATTTATAATCCTCTATCTCTACTTTTTCATAATTTTATTTTCTTAGTTTTCAAAATAGTTTGTGTTTTTTTTTCTCTTGACATGCAACAAAAACTAACGATCATTAATTTGACACATAAGTTGTAAGTCTGCCCCATGGTCCCTATCCATATTCACTGCTTACGTTACTTGTTTGACACACACAACGTGGCATCTAGACTTGGGGGTTCTTGTTCCAGATTGCTCAGCAACTATTACTATTATGTTTGTATCCAAGCAAGCAAAACATGTCCACGTTCAATGTACCAAAAAAGGGCAGAAAAGAAAACACTTGCTGAAATCAATTAATCAAGGAGTAGCTGCCCAGAGCAATTACTCTATTAATCGCAGTGCCACCAGTCCCCTTAATTTGTTATTTGCGCCATGGGAGAGGTTGATCCAGCTTTCATCCAATCCGAAGAGCACCGGCCTGATCTGTCAACGAAGCCGCCTGAAGTTGAAGAGGAAGTGCCATTAATAAGCCTCTCAGCTCCGCCGGATCGACTCGTCTCCGAGATCAGAGACGCGTGCAGGAAGTGGGGTTTTTTCCAGGTGGTGGATCACGGCGTTCCGGCGGAGCTGGTGGAGAGGATTCGGGCGGCGGCGAAAGAGTTCTTCGATCGGCCGGCGCAGGAGAAGAGGAAAGTGAAGAGAGATGAAGTGAATGCGATGGGGTATCATGATGCAGAGCACACCAAGAACGCGAGGGACTGGAAAGAGGTGTTCGATTTCTTGCTCCATAATCCGACGACTCTCCCTGCTTCTCCTCTGCCTCATGATCATCAACTTCGAACCCTCAACAATCAGTGGCCCTGTTTTCCACCATATTTCAGGTAATTAATCCCAAAAGTACCTTTTTAATATCACAAAATTGAAATAATTTTTTGGTTTTAGGGAGGTGTGCGAAGAGTATGGTCGAGAAACAGAGAAGCTAGCGTATAAATTGTTGGAACTGATCTCCATGAGCCTGGGCTTGCCGGCTCAGCGATTGAAGGGTTTCTTCGAGGATCAGACCAGCATATTGAGGCTAAATCACTACCCTCCTTGCTCTCACCCGGACCTGGTGCTGGGTGTCGGCCGCCACAAGGACGCCGGAGCGCTGACCATCCTCGCTCAAGACGACGTCGGAGGGCTGCAAGTGAAACGGAAGTCTGATGGACGGTGGATCTCCGTCAACCCTGTGGCCAATGCATTCATCATCAACGTTGGTGATACCGTCCAGGTTTGGAGCAACGATGGTTATGAGAGTGTGGAGCACAGAGTGGTGGTGAACAGGGAGAAGGAGAGAGTTTCGATTCCTTTCTTCCTTTTCCCAGGGCACTGGGTGATGGTGAAGCCATTGGAGGAGCTGGTGAAGGAAGGGGAAGTGGGCAGCAAGTATAAGGAGTACAACTGGGGGAAGTTCTTCGTTGCTAGAAATCGGAGTGATTACAAGAAGCTGGAAGTGGACAACGTTCAAGTTTCCCATTTTAGAAACCAGTAATAATAATAATTAATAATAATAATTACTCCTAATCACCAGTAGTACAATTCAATTCAGATTTCACATTTTTAATCACTCGACTCGACCACGACGACCAGGCGTACGTGCTGTTACAAATAATTGTACTATGAGTCGCGATTTGATCGAATGCTCGAGTTCAGAATATGAATACCAGAAACTAACACAACGAGCATAATGGTATATGAATTGCAGTAATTAAGCATAATTACTACAAGCATAATTTATCAAGTAGCAAACATATTTTAACAGACATAATCCTTTGTTCTCTTCTACAAACATAATCTAACAGGCGACACTTAAAATCGCACTAGTACAAATATTTATAATTAGAGCTTTGAATAGAAAATATTTTTTTTTGAGCTATAGAGCTAGAATTAGAGCTAAATGCTTGCTCTTTTTGTCCCAAAAATATTGCAACATATGACTTTTTATGTGTATTTGACATCAATTTATCTATATTATTCCTTAATAGAAACAATTTTTAGAAAAATATTCATAAAGTAAAGATATCAAATTGTTGTTTGTTTACAAATTTTCTAAATTTATAAGAGTAACTATATAGTGTGCACTCTTTAACCTATGCTAAAGTGTGCACCCATAAGAATACGAAAGGAGTCGACAGAAGTGATGAATTCAACAATTTAGTAATTAATGGATAAGAGTGCACACTTAGCACTGTATAAGGGATGCACACTTTATCCTAAACCAATTTATAATTCAAATTGATGTAAAAATAAAATCGTAGATTAAGTGCTGAAAAATATATGTTGCAATATTTTTGAGACGATGAGTGTATTATTTAGGGTCAATTATAGACAATCTAAACCATTATTTATTAATTCATAAAAAAAATCTAATAAATTTGAATTTAGTTTGATAGATACTGTTTAATAGGTTTGGCTAACAAAAAAATTATCTTCCTTTCTATTGTTATTGCACTCTAAATTTTAAATCCAGACTTTGCCACAATTTAATGGGGCATGTTATACACTTCTTATTTCATTAGAGAACATTTTAAGTTCAACCTAATTACTCATTATCACCTCAAACTTTATTGACTCGTTTAAAGTAGGGTCTGAATTTTGATTCGAATTTTGATTCGCTTCGAGTCGGTGTCTGAACTATGAAAAAAGTGTAGATAAGAGTTTTGATAAAAAAAGGTTGTTAGTTGACTAGCTCTAGAATTTAATTTTTTAACCATTTAACTTTTGACACATTTCAGATTTACCCCCAAAGACAAATGATACGATTGTTGTCATTTTGGCGTTACATCTCGATACATACATGAGAATTTCAGAGTTTCATCGAGTTAGTGAGATGTATGAGGGCAACAGATTGTGGTACTAGTCCAACTAGAAGGAAGCAGGACATCGAAAAGCACCCTATCCAGATTCATGGATTCACTACACTACTTTGCGACCGTGTTTGATTCGCTGGACGATTGCTTGCATTAGAGAGTGAATAAAGGTTAAGCATCGAGAAGGGCCATGTGGGCAAAGAGATAAAAAGGATGTTCAACTGTGAGGATGAGGATGCAAACTCACTTGCCCATATAGTCACTTGTTTGTCCATATGACCATTTTACAATTCATGTTTTCATACATATACCCACGGTATTTCTCCATGTCTTCCTTTCTTACCGTCAACATGGTAAAATTTACAAAGAATGGTAAATGAATTTTTGTGATAAAACGTTGATGACAAATTTAGTGCAAAATCTGCTAAGTGGCAAGCCCACCCTTTCGCGTCGAGTGCCAAATTGTCGGCAAAAAAAAGTGGTAACCTTTCAAATTTTTGTCTCTAAAGTGAGTATGTAATGAGTTAAATTACTCTTTTATCCTTTAAACATTTATGCTTGTCTAGCCGGTCTACCGGCCCGCTCTCACCACCCTCGTATACACTGGTCAGAATACTCATAATGATCAAGCTTCGTATAGTCCTGCCGATCGCCGAGTTCAGCAGATTCTAGTTTGTGGGTGCTAAATTTCTCATATGGTTCATGCTTCGTTTTCCTTCTTTGGGTTTACCCACTACTGCATTTAAAAAAAAAAAAAATTAAGACGAAGACCGGTCCTCTTCTTTCGAGCAAGACGAAGACGAAGTGAACCGAGTCCTCCTCTTCTCTCGAGCCTTCACGCTGTAGTCCACAAATGAGAGTGCGAGAGTAATAATTAACTGATGCAGTGGCTATTAACATGAAAATATTAGGGCAGAGTTTATTTCAATAGCAAGTGAAATGACAATTTATGTTTGAATATTGAAAATAGGTTACTTTTTTGTTATTTTTTTGTACGCTCGAGTCGAGAGTGACAAAATTGCCAATTTTCCTAGATCTTTTTGAACACTATTTAGGCATTATATAATAATAAAAGTAGTAAGCCTCACGCACAACACAAGCACGTGAAAATTCAAATGCAAAGTTCGGTCATTAGCCGTTGAGGAGATTTTAATTTTAGACCAGGGCATTATTACAAGATACCCTCCTCATAATTTCCTCTTTCTGATTACAAGTCCCCTCGAAATTCAAACCCAAACCCGCGGTCGTCCATTTTGAAATCTCAATCGACCCTCCACCGTCGATTTCCTCCAGTTTGAAATCGCAGCACCACTGGAAAAGCCCTTCCAAGATAGAGTGAGAATTCAGATCTCAGTCCTCAGTGGCGCAGCGCAGGACCTCTAGATGAGAACCTAGAAACAGCTTCAGCTCTCTTCCCAGAACAATTTCAGGGAGGACTATCCTCTACACCTTCTCTCTCAAGTACCCATTTTCCTCAGCTCCATGTTCTGGTTTTGTTATGGTTGTTGAGCAATTTTGGAATTTCTGACCTGTATTCGTTTCTGCAGAATGCTGCGGGATTTCAAGTTCCTGCGTCGGAATTCTAGCAAGAAGGACGAGATTGAGAATGTCCCGGTGAATCCAGACGGAGAACCCAGTTTCCGGAGCTGCGATTTATCAATCCGGCCTCCTCTCAACGCGATTCAGGACCCTGCCCCTAGCCCTAAGCCGGAAGCAGATGCGAGTGTTCGCACCAGGATTGACAAAACCCCGTCCAAACCCAAAGCAAGACAGGCAGATCACGCGCTGCCTAGAAAAACACCTGACAAGAATGCGATGCATTCGAAGTATAGGTTCGGTTGGTCAGCGAGGAACGATCCGTCTGATGACTTTCGGAGTGAAATGAGAGCAGGGGCTCCAGTAAGTTCGACTCCTGGGGTGAGCAGGGGTGTGGGGAGGGCTTATTCAGGTTGTTCTGAGTCCGTCTCTACTCAAAGTACGCCCACGAAGAGTGTAAGCAAGCCACCGCCCTCCGGTTTCCGAAGCCGGATTGATGGCAATGGTGGGGCTCGTGGGCCAAATTTTTCGGCATTGTACAAAGGAATCCCTAATTCCTCTAGCGCAGCTCCGGTTGTCAACACTGTTGAAGTTCCTCACTTTGACCTTAAGGAGGATCCATCATTTTGGTTGGATCATAATGTACAGGTTCGCAACAGCTACACTGTCCACTCCATATTTCAGTTTATGTCCGACTAGCTATTGAAAATAGAAATGGATTCAGAATGTTCGGCCATCTAAGAAGCTCCCAAAACCGTTTTTCATTTCTTCTCCAAAACATAAGCGCTTGCCAATTAGTATCAGAGGAATCACCGAGGGATATCTCTTATAGAAGGGCGTGACACTTAGTTTGAATCATTGATGTTACGGATGCTGAACCTATTTATGTATTAGTGGTCTTGATTTGAATTTTAACCAGGTCATTATACGTGTCCGTCCTCTCAATAGCATGGAAAAGAGTACACAAAGTTACAACAGGTGCTTGAAGCAGGAAAGTGGTCAAAGTATCACTTGGGTTGGCCAGCAGGAAGCCAGATTTACATTTGATCATGTGGCGTGCGAAACAGTTGATCAGGTCTGGTTCTGCGTAAAGGATTTTCAGTGTTAGCATTTTGACTTGCTCGATAAGCAATTGTTGCTTACTATATCAGTTATGCAGGAAATGTTGTTCAGGATGGCTGTTCTGCCAATGGTGGAGAATTGCTTGGCTGGCTATAATAGCTGCTTGTTTGCTTATGGCCAGGTATTTCTTAATTCTCACATGTTCTGGTACAGTGCAATATTTTGTTTCAATCTTGCGTGTATTTCATCCTTCCTCCCAACCCAAATAGTACATGCAGGTCTCCTTTCATCTCTTCTAGTTTTGTTCCTACCCACATTAGATGAAGGTGGAAAAATAAGAATATGCAGTCACCATTATAGCATATGCATATTATGTGTAGGCCAAGAAACATATTTCTCCCATTTGTTGTTAGAGCAGTATTATCATTAAGATAACTATGTTCAAGTTACTAACTCATAAACATGTTGCTTTATGCAGACAGGAAGTGGTAAGACATATACAATGCTTGGTGAGACAGAAGAATTGGAATTCCGGTCAAGTCCACATAGGGGAATGACACCGAGGATATTTGAGTTTCTGTTTGCAAGGATTCAAGCGGTAACCCTTTTAGCAATGAGATTGGCCATAATAACTGTTTGGAGACCTTTTTTTTTAAATAAATTTGATATCCTGTCACAGGAAGAGGAAAGCCGAAGAGATGAACATATAAAGTATAGTTGCAAATGCTCTTTCCTAGAAATATACAATGAGCAAATAACGGATCTTCTTGATCCTTCTTCTACCAATTTGCAAGTAAGGTTATTTTCGTGAAGATATTTAGAAATTATTTTCAGTTTAGATTTTTTTATTCATGCATTTGTTTATTCAGTTGAGAGAAGATGTTAAGGCAGGCGTCTATGTTGAGAATCTTTCTGAGTTTGAAGTTCAGACAGTCAGTGACGTTCTGAAGCTTTTAGCCCAGGTAATTTGAAAAAGTCGTTTCTCTATCTACACTCATGGCTTCTCTATATGTTCTTCTCACTTTTCTACTCTTTCTGATTACAGGGTTCGTTAAATAGGAAAGTTGCAGCAACAAATATGAACAGAGAAAGCAGTCGATCTCATTGTGTGTTCACATGTGTAATAGAAAGCCGCTGGGAAAAGGATTCAACAACTAATTTAAGGTTTGCCAGGTTAAACCTGGTAGACCTTTCTGGTTCAGAGAGGTAAGGGATTCTTCAGATTGTAGAACTGTTTCTTTTACAATTGGGACATTCCTATCTAGTATGTATACTCTGTGACAGGCAAAAGATTTCTGGTGCTGAGGGTGAACGTCTGAAAGAGGCAGCTAGCATTAACAGATCATTGTCAACTCTAGGGTAACCCAATCAATTCAAGTTTTTTTCCGTTAATTGTTTGAGTTCGCTTTTGTAGTCCGATAAGGTTAACAACAGTAGAAGTTTAACCAACTTTTCAGTCATGTAATAATGATTTTGGTGGATGTGGCAAACGGGAGGCTAAGACATGTACCTTATAGAGACTCGAAACTAACATTTCTGCTCCAGGTCACTTCATCCTCCGTATCATCTCTTCATTGTGCTACGATTATTTTTGATGAACTAAACCTTCGGCCTTCATGCGCAGGACTCACTTGGCGGAAACTCAAAGACGATGATAATTGCCAATGTCAGCCCCTCTATCTGGTACATATATGTATATTTACTGCTTAGTCATCATTTTGGTATTCATGTGATACTGATGGCTTGCCTATGCGTCTGAACAGCTGTGCAGCAGAAACATTGAATACCTTGAAATTTGCCCAGCGAGCTAGACTTATTCAGAATAATGTGAGCTTATAGATGTAGTAGTAGCAAATTCATGAATCATCCATAAAACATTCGAAGTCTGACTGATCTTTTTCTTTGGAGGAATGGTTTATAGGCTGTGATAAATGAAGATTCAACTGGTGATGTTATTGCTCTGAAGCGTCAGATACAGATTCTGAAGGTAATCACTTGATCAGATCCGTCTTTTTTTTAAAAAAAAAACAAAAATCTGATCAGATCCTAGTAATACAGTATTAGAATCTTGTTTTCCAAATGCTCTGGATTTTTTTCTTTCTATTTTTTGATTAACCGATGAACTTTCTTACCATAATTGAACCATGGTTCAGGAGGAGCTTGCTGCACTTAAGCGCCAGAGTGTGTCTAGATGCTTGACATTTGGTTCCTCATCAATTGATTCAGCTGAAGAAGATGCCAGTGATTGTATTAATTATGATACGAGTCAACAACATGTTGACAAATCACTTTCAAAAGGCATTGTGACGGTGTCTACAAAGCAGGTAACTAGGTCACATTACAGTCTTTAAAATTTATACGGATGAACTAGGAATTAAAAGGTGTATTTGTAGAATACCATAGACTTCTAGGCTTATACAATTAATACAAATGACAAGATATCACTCAATATACATGTGACATGTAAGACATATTTGACTTGGCATCAAGTATTATCTTGTAAAATGTCATGCTATAAGGTTGTTCATAATTCTAATTGCTACCGTGTGATCTGATTTCATACTTCACTTTTGGCACTAAACTGAAAAACTCTTTCTAAAACGATAACCAGTTAGAATCTTTGGAGGCAATACTTGCTGGTTCCTTAAGAAGGGAGCAGATGGCTGAGATGTCTATGAAGAAGCTTGATGCTGAAATTGAACAGTTGAATCATCTGGTATTATTCTTTTGTTGCTTTTCCATCAGAAACTTGGTCTTGGAACTGCAGCTCAAGTATTCTACGATGAATCGGTTTCAGGTTCGTCAAAGAGAGGAAGAGACCAGAAGCACTAAAATGATGCTTAGGTTTCGTGAAGAGAAGATTCAGCGAATGGAGTCACTTATAAGTGGCTCATTATCTGCAGAAGCTTATCTATTAGGAGAGAACAAAATGCTTTCTGAAGAATGTCATTTGCTTCAATCAAAACTTGATAAAAATCCTGAAGTAACTCGCTTTGCACTGGAAAATATCAGGCTTTCGGACCAACTAAAAAGGTGTAGTAGTTTACAAAGCTGGTAGAATATTTCCTGATATACCATTGAGCCCATCTTCCTAACTTCTGATCTCCAGGTATCAAGAATTCTATGAAGAAGGGGAGAGAGAGATACTCAAGGATGAAATATCCAGGCTGCGGGGTCAGGTGTGTTTTACCTATGTGAGGAACTACACTTAAAAGTTTCTCTAGCTCTTGTCTGGTTATAAGCTTTTTCATTTTGTTTGTAGCTCCTCCATTTTAACGATGGAAACTCTGACCCGATTGGCTATCCGACCTCCATTCAATCACAGGTTGTTCCCAGAACCATCACATGTGATCTATTTCTTATGCGTATCTGCCTTATCTCTCCTGAATCCTGATGTTTTTTTTTTTTACATTGTATAGGACACTCAAAGTTTTGACAAGGAAGACAGGTCTCTGCAATCTGAGGTGTGTAACAATAAAGAGATATTAGAGGCACTGTCTTATCGTGTTTTTTTATTTTTGTTTTTTTCTTTCTTATGTTTTCAGTTGGAAAGAACACTAGCTGAGTTGGAAGAATGCAAATGCAAGCTTGATATTTGTTTGCAAGAAAACGCAAAACTAAACCAGTAAGCTGCATTCATTTTAACTTGTACTATTTTCTTTTCTGGTTGGTTTGACATACTCAACTTTTGTATTTAAAATGATGTGCGACTTTTCGTTTTGTTTTCAGAACTTGTGCTTTTGTTGACATTTGTCATAAAACCTTTCCCTTTAATCACAGAGATATAAGTGATTTGCAATCAACGTTGAGGGTTCTTGAATCGAGACCTGATGATCAAAATTTACATATCAACTCCAAGAAGGTAAGAACTGTTTTAAACTTGATTTCTTTCAGCTTTTCTACCAATAATTTTGCTACATGATGTCTTTTAGTTCTTAGTATTCTTATTACACTCAAGCAGCCATCAGCTTTTACTAACAACTATAACTCCTCTATTGATACAAGAGATGTTGGGCCCATAAGCTTTCCTTTCTTCATTAGTGAGAAACTCAAATATTGTACTAACTAGGAAGCTGTAACCAATTTCAGGATTCAACTCTAGGTTACAATCTTGAGAGAACTGATTCTACTCGAATAATGAAGACAGATGAAGAAATCATGGATCTGCAGCTGGAGTTAGATATTACAAAGATAATTCTTCAAGAAGAGAGATCTCTTCATGCCAAGAAGGAAGAAGAGGGAAATGCCTTGTCTAGAGATCTTGAGTTGGTGAAGGACAAATTGCTGATAATGAGCAGACAATATGAGCATGCGAACAACGAACTAAAGGAAGCAAAGTCAGTAATTGAAGAGTTCGAGTCCCAGCAAATTTTGTTAATAAATGAGATTGAGGGGCTGAAGAAAAGCAACAGTCATCACATTACGGTAAGGGATCAACCACAAGCAGAACATTGTAGAAGTGAAAAGTCGACCTTGGAGGTGAAACTATTAAGGATGAATGAGTCCCTTGAGAATGCTAAGCAAATAAATAGGTGGTATCAGACTAGTCATGTGCTTCAGTCATCAAATAAAGAAGAAGTCCAGAAAATTTGTAGGCAGGCGGAAGCTGAAACTGCAGAGGTGATTGTCTGTATGCAGGAAGAGCTTGCAACCCTTCAACAGAAAATTCAAGAGGGTCAATTCCGAGAGATTGAAGCTAAAAAGGACGCTGAAGTTCTGGAAATGAAGATGGAGGAGCTAGATAACAGAGTATTCCTTTTAACTGAAGCTAATGAAGCATTGCTAGCGAAGCTAGATGAGAAAGACTCTGAATTGATGAAGTTATCAGAGGATTGGGAACTTTTAGCATCTGAGGTTGAAGGTATTCTCGCCAACGGGCATGATGAACTCATCAATGCGTCCTCTGAACTTGACTTTATTTCAAGCTCCTTCCCAGAGAGGAGGATTTGGATTTGTGAGCAAGTTGGAAGAATGATGAAAATCATTTCTGAGAAAGATGTATTAATTAATGAACTTGGCAGATACCTAGAGGATGCTAACAAAAAGAAAGTTAAGATGGAAAGCAAGCTGACATCTTTAAGAGGTGCTGCATTTGTTATGAATGAAGCTCAGGAACATGCACACAGTGAAAATGAGAGGAAAATTCTCAAATTGAAATCCCTGTTGAGTGAAAAAACATTGACCATAAACATATTGAAGGACAAATTAAGGGAGGCTGAACATCTCATCAAGAAAACATCAACCTGTGCCACTGCTGCTTTTCTGGTCGTGAATAACTTTTCAGAAAACAATCTTAAACATCTAAGTGAATTAACTAGCAAAGATGTCCAGCTCAATGAGTCGTCTAATAAGATATTGAGGATGGATGCTTTGCTCAAAGATCAAGCTGCTCTGATTGAAGAAGATGAAAAGCAAGTTTGCTTTCTTACTCATGAACTGGAAAAAGAGAAGCAAACTTGCGCTATGCTTGAGAAGAGACTTTCAGAGCAGCAGCAGCATGCTGATACTGTAAGAAGGGAGCTTGAAGATTCTGAAATGAATGAGTTGTTGAAGACACAAGAGAAATTGGGTGAGCTGAGAAGCAACCTTGTTATGCTCAGATTATGCATGAGCACATGTGTGGAACATGAACAGCATCCGAAGTTTGAAACAAAAGAAGGTGATGGTATTTCTTTCATTGGCAGTCTTGAAGGGCTGGTAAGTTGATTCTGTTGTTCAAATTCTAAACTGTGCTATTGGAAAATAAGAGTTAGTCATTAAAACTTTTGTTTGTTATTGCAGTCAAGCAATGGGACAAATCAACAGGACTTGCAGTTCCATTTTCTTGAGTCCATCAAATCTGGAAAAGACCGACCCTATGGAGATCTGACCCATAATCTTCTGAGGGAGGAACTAGAGTTTGCTTTGAATCTTTTGAAAGAAGTTAAAGCTGACATAACCAAAATATTTAATATAAAAGAAGATAAATGTACATCTAGAGACCAGAGTGCAGCAAACATGAAGGATCTTAGCACTCTAGTATTCGCTCTGCAAGAAGCTATGAGTGGGTTTGAGAAGCGAGTAGAAGACCAAGTTGACGCCATCAACCATAGGCTAGAAGCTTTTGAGATAACTATTCAGTCAGCAAGGACCCAATATTATCAAACAAAAGAGGTACATTTCTCAAGCTTTTATCAGTCATCTCTTTAAGCTGCAAACATGACATTTTTTATGTAACCAGCAAACCAGTATTTTTCCCATACACAAACACAAGTAAAAAAGAAACCCATTCGTTACACTAAATCTGTTTTTCAGTCTTTAGCTTGGTGGATATTGTCTTGAAAGTGATCTGATAGATGCACAGAAGAAATGTATGAAAAAGTATTGATGTTTTATTAGCATTATATGTGTGAAGATCTTGCTTACCTAAATACAAATAGCTGTTTTTTTATACATACTAATAGCTGTTTTTTTATACATACTAATAGCTGTTTATTATGTGAAGAATAGGATAAATAATGAGCAAAATACACTTTAGTACCTTGAACTTTAGTAACTCGGACATTTAAGAGCCTGAACCACAACCCGGTGTGACTCGAACCCTGTATTATGAAAAGTAGGACACTTAAAGACCTTAACTATAAAAAAACATTTATTTAATATTAAAATATTTACAAAATGGTCGTCAAAATTTTAAGAAGTGATAAATTGGTCTTCAAAATTTCCAAAATGGCCCAAAATATTTGCATATTTAATCCCTAAACTTTGTTCAATAAATTGTTAGAGAACCCAAGTTTTGAAAAGTTACACTTTAGTCACCGTGTGTGGAGCGAGTGGAATATCCACAATTCAGGCTGTAAAAATTTAAGTTGTTGCTTCTAAATATTTACGGCTTTCTATTAGTCAATACACACATTCGCAGACAATAATGCTTCTCTTTAAAGTGTCAATCCATAAATAAGAATGATTAATTTTTATTAAAGTAACAATAATGCTTCTTTTAATTGTTTTGTGAGCAAGTGTTTGGAAATTGTTTATGTTACAAAGGAAAAACTGATAAGTTTATGTTGTGCATTAACTGTTGCCGAATCTATAATGTACTCTTTACATTTCAGCAAAACTGATAAATTTGAGGATGATTTTGTCACTTTTTAAATGTTTGAGGATAATTTTAGTGTAAATAATTAATTTTCTTAGTTCATGTCCTTATGTGTCCTAATTTTTATAGTTCAAGGTCCGAGTCGCACCGAATTATATTTTAGGTCCTTAAATGTCCGAGTTACTATAGTTTAAAGTACTAAAATGTGTTTTGGCCATATACATATCCTCTGTTGTTGCGTATTATTCCCCTTTTGGGAATAGGTGTTTCAACTAGCTATAACATTTTGGATAGTTTTTGGTTGAGATTGAACAACTATAGCTAAACGGTAAAAGCTACAGTAGATAGCTTTTTCAAAGCATAACAACTACTTGAAAATGTGTTGCCAAACACAGACAATGTCTTCTTGTTTAACGCTATTACAAACCGTGTTTCAGTATCTCGAATCTGAAGTTGGTGACGCAAAGGTAAGTGCTGCACAAAAAGCTGCTCAGGCTTCTCATGTGCTTGCTAAATTTGAGGATGCCCAGTCTGTGATGAAAGAAGCAGATGCCATGATTAAGGGACTCACGATTGCTAATGAAAGTCTGAAACTTGATGTTGAAAGGCTAAAGCAGGCAGAAGCTACCTTAGTTACTGAGAGAGATAGGTTAGTTAAGCAAGTCGGCAATTTAGAATCTACGAACTTTTTGAAGGATGTGCAACTTGAAAGACTCGAAGAGCAGTTTGGATCAGATTTAGCAGAAACAAGGGATTTAGTGACTGGGTTAGAGGATTGTATTGCACAGATGCAGGCTGATGTTGAGGGGAACTTATTGGGTACCATGTCTGACTGCCTCTGCATTAGGCCTGCCATTTTAGAAACATCAAAACTGATAAGTACATGGCTTGAGGACATTTGGTCTGCGATAATTGGGAAGGATTCTGCTGTCTCAGCATTACATCTGTGCCACATGAGAACTTTACTGGAAACAGTTTCAGGAATGAATGTCGAGAATAGTTTTCTCCAGCACGGACTTGGTCAGTCAAACACTGTAATAGCCAGTCTAAGAGAGCAAAACTCTAAGTCTATAAGGGAGCTGGAAACTTGCATTGTTCTTAAGGGAAAACTTTTGGTGGATATAAAGAATTGTTTTGACAAAATCTTACAGAAAGAAGAGGAAGCTGAAGTGCTTACTGGCAAGTTAGCTGTCTGTGAGAAGAGGATATCTGATTTACAGGCTCAAGAAGAAATGATGCTGCAAAGATCTAATTACATGGGATCCGAGCTTGCCATTTTAATGAAGGAACTTGATTTCAGTAATTCAAATTTCATTGTGTCCCTTTTGGAGCAAGAAGAGATAATGAAGGACCGACTTAGTTCTCATTTTGATAAATCATGCATTGATTCTTGGGAAAAAGAAATTGAGTCCCTTGTGTTGGGATTAACGTTAGAAGAAAAACTTTCCCTTGCTTATACAGTCATAGATAAACTGAAAGAAGAGCTGATTGTCTCGAAAGCGGAAGCAACCATACAAGAGCAGTTGTTGGTGGACCGGGGAATTGAATCCACTCTCCTGCTTGAAGAGATTGGCAGAACACGAGGTGAGTTGAGAGAATTGCAGGTAGTAAATGGGCAGCTTTTCCAAGATCTTGGAAGAATGACTGCAGAGTATGAGTCTTCTCAGAGTGGTGCTACTGCTGCCAATATTGAGAACCGAAGGCTGCAAGAGAGAGTTTTTACTCTTGAGAATTCTCATTTTGATAAATCATGCGTTGATTCTTGGGAAAAAGAAACTGTGTCCCTTGTGTTGGGATTAACGTTTGAAGAAAAACTTGCCCTTGCTGATACAGTCATCGATAAACTGAAAGAAGAGCTGATTGTCTCGAAAGCGGAAGCAACCATCCAAGAGCAGTTGTTGGTGGACCGGGGAATTGAATCCACTCTCCTGCTTGAAGAGATTGACAGAACACGAGGTGAGTTGAGAGAATTGCAGGTAGTAAATGGGCAGCTTTTCCAAGATCTTGGAAGAATGACTGCAGAGTATGAGTCTTCTCAGAGTTGCGCTACTGCTGCCAATATTGAGAACCGAAGGCTGCAAGAGAGAGTTTTTACTCTTGAGAATTCTTTTTCATGTTTACAGAATGATCTTGAGGCAAAAAATAATGAATCGAGTAAGCTTCAACATTTTCAGGCTGAGTTGTTAAGAAAGGATGAAGTCCTGAAAGGGCTGTTGTTTGATCTGAGTCTTTTACAAGAATCTGCCAGCAATACTAAAGATAAAAAAGATGAAATGGCAGAGATGATAACTTCTTTGGAGGAATTAGAGGAGGAACTTGTCTCTAAATCAAATGAACTTGATGAGGCCATTAGCTATGTCCAAAAGCTTGAAAATGAGTTGCAGGAAAAGATGGACATAATTTCGAATCTTCAATCAGATATCTCAAAGGAACGTGATGCCTGTAAACTTGTGATGTGTGAAAATCATGATCTAAGGGCTAATATAGAAGATGCTGTATCAGCTAAGGGTTATTATGAGGAGGAGTTAAGAAAGAGCGAGGAGATGGCAGGAAATCTGGAAACAGAGCGATCACAGTTGGCCTGTGCACTGGGAAAGATGAATGATATGATTGAATCTTTGTCAGCCAATTTAAGTGAGCTGGCCGGTGAGAAAGAACAGCTTCAACATGAGGTTCTTAACTTGCGACAACAGCTTGAAGAACAGAAAACCGTGGCCAGGAAGAATGAAGCTATAGCTGCAGAGGCTGAACATGTATGTCTCAATCTAATACTACAATATTATTGCTTTGTATTTTCCAATCTACTGAAATTGTGCCTTCGAAAATTTATATCCTTTATGCGGCATTATTTTAGATGTCTGAATCAAAGACAAAATATGCTGAAGATAAAGAAGCTGAAGTGAGGTTACTGGAGAAGTCCATTGAAGAGTTAGAGTGTACAATACAGCTCTTGGAAAGCAATGTCAGTAATATTTCCTGTAATTATGTTGCATAATGTTTGGTTTTCTAATATGCACGTCCAACAAATAGCGTCTTGTTTCAGGTTGAGATTATCAAAGGAGAAGCTGAACGACAAAGGTTGCAAAGAGAGGAGCTAGAACTAGAGCTTGTTGCCCTAAAAGATCAGATGCAGAATGCTAAAAGAACTGACTCTGATTGGAAAAGGTCTAGAACAGTCTCTATGTTTTCATATTTTAAAATAGTAAGCTTGCTTTTGTTATGGGCATGAGCTCCATTTGCCTATCCCTATTTTCTTCAGGCACTTAAATGAGAAAGAGAAGGAGCTTGAAGAAGCGCTTGAGCGCATACAAACCCTTGAGAAAAAGATGGCCAACAAAGATGCAGAGGTGAAGTATAATGCCTCACTTTTAAGCCTTGATGTTTGATGTTTTTTCGTAAAGTTTGGAGAATACTTTGGTAATGCTGCCATTTATAGAGCAACCTTGAACCTAATTTCAACAGATTGCAACGTGTAAAGATCATATATCTGAGTTGAATTTGCATGCGGAAGCACAGGCAAGTGAGTATAAGCTCAAGGTAGGAGCATAAGATGTTGAAGGTTTCACTCTTTACATTTATTTTCTCTCAAGCATAATGTCAAGTCGACCTGGCTCACTGTTTTATGTGATTTGGCTGTAATTTTGGAGAGCAGTTCAAGGAATTGCAAGTCATGGTCAAACAAGTGAAGCCTGAAACACATACAATAAACGCTGTAAATCATTCATCAAGCAATTCGGAGAAAACTGCTATGAAGTCCAGGGGCTCTGGTTCCCCATTCAAATGTATTGGCTTGGGCTTGGCTCAACAGATAAAATCTGAAAAAGATGAGGATCTTACTGCTGCAAGGTTGCGAATTGAAGAGTTAGAATCTTTAGCAGTTAGTCGGCAAAAAGAGGTTAGAATTCTGCAAAAGCATTAGCTGTTTCCCATAGGTAATGTTATATTTTCTAACTGTTTCTATTTCAATAATGCCAACAGATATTTGCACTAAATACCAGATTGGCAGCTGCAGAAAGTATGACGCATGACGTAATCAGAGATTTATTGGGAGTCAAGTTGGATGTGACCAATTATGCAGTAAGTACACAAGTTCTATTATAGTAACATTTTAACCGAAGAGGAGCTAGAGTATTAATTTTTTCCCTCCGCATGTGAAATTGAGTTTGTTTGTAGCAAGAAAGTAATCTCCCACGTTGATAAAAGAAAAGTTTTTCTGTTAGAACTGTACAAATTTCCTTTAGTTGGAATAAACAGGAAAAATGGCCATTATCTTTTATTTCTGTGATGCGTCTTTTATTTACCTTTCCAAACAAGTCATTCCAATGTTTAGTAGTGTCTTATTTGTCCATTGATTTCTGAACTTATTGCTGCAGTCGTTGTTGAATAATCAGCAACTGCAACAAATAGCAGACAAGGCTGTAGTTGATAATATAGAACCACATGTAAAGGTATGACAGGTTTGAACCAAAATTATATTTCAATGCTCGAAGGTTACTTTGTTAACTTGCTCAAAAAACAATGATTCTTCATGCAGGAGCAAGAGCTTTTGAAGCTTAAACAACAGCTGAATGATTTTATTGAGGAGAGACAAGGGTGAGCGACTTTTAGATGGAAAACATTTAGAGTTGACAGAGATAGTTTCTGTGATTATGTTTTGCATGTGCATTGATAGAAGAGGCATGGTATTTCCTTTTTTTGCTTGGCAGATGGCTTGAAGAGATTGACCGGAGACAGGCTGAGTTGATCGCTGCACAAATAGCATTGGAAAAACTTAGACAACATTACCAGTTGTTGAAAACTGAAAATGAAATGGTCAAGGTAAAATTCAGTTGTTGTGCACTATTTTGTTTCCTTTTTTTATTCAATTATCAATGTGTTCACTGTTTTGAACATGCAGATGGAGAATGTAAAATTCAAGAAGCAAGTAACAGAACTAGAAGGACATGTCAATAAACTCTCCGGACAGCAAAACCTTCACCAAAGAATTCATCATCATGCAAAGATTAAGGTAAGAAATTAACTTGTCTCCACTCTTTGTAGAACTTGTGAAGGTAACATTGATGTTAGAAACGGGAGCACAAATTTAATTGGCTAACTCTATCTGTTTCCCAAAACTATCACTAAGCCAGGTTAATGATTCGTCTTTCTTCTACAAATCATGTAACAGGAGGAAAATAACATACTAAAGCTTCAAAATGAAGAACTCGGTGCCAAATTGAAGCGAGCTGAGACTATGCTTTCTCGGATAAGGGAAGAGCTTGCTCACTACCGGGCTTCTATTGGGAGGGGTGCTTTCATTAATTTTGATGAGGAACGGAGGTTGAATGTAAAAATGAAGGTTAGTCCAAGGAGAGAAAATCAGAGGTGTACTTAACCTGCTCATGAGATTGCTTTAACAATCTAGATGAATCTGCCACAGGAAGTTGAGGGTGATAGGGTGCAACTAGCACAACAGTTATTGAGATTGTGCACCAGTGTATTAAAGGTGATTGAGGAAATGACTGGATCACTCACCTCTGTGCATCTAACCAAAATGAAAAGGATTTAGTGTTTACAGAGCTAAAAGTTTCCGTTTTTGGCTTAAAACCTCAGGCTGCTGGCATAACTAAACCCCAAGTTTCTGATATATCCCCTGATGCTGCCGAGAAGGCACTTGAGCAGATCAAAAGCAACTTTCACTCAATGGAAAGAGAGATGCAAGATTTGGCTCATAAGGTAACTGAAAACACTACTCTTATCATAGTTTCTCGGTGAGACTTCAGGAAATTCTCAATTCTGAATTATTGCAGAACAAAGTTGCAAATGAACGAATCCAATTAATGGATCTGGTGCCCCAATCTTCATCCACAAGTCAGAGAATAGAAGCAAACTGCAGAAGTCCGAGAAGAGCATCTCCAGCTCGTTTCCTTTCTACCTTTGATCGATAGCAGAAATTGTTACATGGATGTAGTAACCAATGGAGCTGTCATCTTGGCTTTTGCTCTTTGACCTGTTTTATAGCTTGTATATTAGTTCTTGTATAGTGATGACCTTTTTGTCTGTATAGCAGTTTGACATTGGAATACAAAATCGAGTAAGCCTTTAAAATTTGAAGAAATTCTGTATATCCTTTTTGGAGGCAATTTTATTTAATAAACAGCTTGTAATTTCTAACTCAGATAAACAAGTGTTGTTTATAAAGATCACCTCTTGGAGTTAAATTTATGGAAAATTTCCATTAGTATACGGAACGTTTTTTGTTTTTTGCCATGTAAACTGTATTGGTAGGGATTATAATACAGTTGAATTGTTAGATAATCACTTTCTGCGATGCACTTATTTTAAGAAATAATTTTATTGTTTGCATTTGGCGCACGCCTAGTAGAGATCTTTAAACGTACGTTTTCTCTCTTGTAGATGAATTAAGTTTTCAGTGCTCCATGCATTAAGTCATGTTGGATCAGGTAAAAGAAATTAGACGAAGTGGTCAACAAGAAGGGGAAAGAGACTACTCCCTCCATTTTTTTTTAAAGATGCTCTGAGTATCGGTGTTTGACTCAAATTATCACTAAAATAAATAGTGGAAATAATTATAAAAAAAATATATCTAGATAATCTATACTTCAAATTATGGTATGCATATGAATTATTAAACTCTATATGTCTAAATATTGATGGAAAAAATCATAGATTAAATACAGTGAAAACAACAAAATAAAACCTACAATCTTTAAAAAATGAAGGTAGTATAATTTTAAGCAAAACAAATAGAGTAGGCCTTGGCTACGGTCTTTTAGAGCCGACGGCATGCTCAATTTTGATAGCATCAGCACTTGATTCAAGTCGAAAACTGAGTGTATTGTTAGGTTTAGTTCTATGTTAATATGTTATGCGTATGCTACCTATGAGTTTTACCCAAGTCTTATAAGCTAGGTTTAGTCCATTTATTTATCACATATGTGGAAAAACACATACCTAAATGTACTATTAATTAACTAACTCAACTAACTAATCTATTAAATTAAAAGACTAAAACACCATTTGTAGAGATTTATTAAAAGGGTAAATTTAACATTTTTATGATATATGTTTTTTCACATATGTGGTAAATAGACACCCATAAAATATTGTACAATTTGGTCACAAGACAGGAAGGCTGAATCGGGTGGTGAACCCGCGGCGACTCTCCTTTGATTTTTGATTTGTTTCAGTCTGAGAGAGAGAGTAGCTGACGGCTGACGACGAGTCACATTCTCAGAAATCAAATTTCTATCAGCACATTCCCAATCCCATTCTTCAAAGTGTTTTAAAGGGAGGGATTTTGCGAGGAAAGTTTCTGTAAAGGTTCTATCTTGCTTCAAAACCCTTATCCTTTGCTTACACCCCTTGATTCCCCATGAACGCAGCAACTTTAAACTTGGTGGTTCCTGATTCTGGATGGCTGTGCAAGGTCTGCAACTAATAAACCTTGTTTTTGTTTCCTAGAAAATCCAGAAACATGATCTGGTTTCACCTTCTACAGATTGCTCAAAGTTCTTCTCTTTCTATGCTTTTTGGTTTTTATTAAGATGTCTCTGCTTAAGAATCAAGGTGAGAAACTGAAGACTGCGGCTTTATCGACCAAGACCTCGCAATTGATCGACGGCAGAGCTCTGAAGGGCCGAAAGGAAGTTCGAATCGGTCTTCTCGGCGCAAGCGGTTACACTGGCGCTGAGGTTCGTGTCTCCTGCTGTCTTTTCTGCTTAAAAATGGTTTAATCTAATTGCTCAAAGATAATGTGTTCGAAATGATGGACATGGTTGGCCATATCTTATCATGTATTATTATGTTTCTAGTAGATAGTTCGACTCCTGGCGAATCATCCACACTTTGGAATTACACTGATGACTGCTGATAGAAAAGCTGGCCAAACAATGGGATCAGTATTTCCTCATCTGACCTCACAAGTAAGTTGACCGTATCTAATTTGAACCGGTCGCTGCTGTTTGATTGGGTGGAGTTATAAAGTGACTACTTTCTTTTTGGGTCTTTACCAGGATTTGCCAGCTATGGTTTCTGTGAAGGATGCAAATTTTGATGATGTAGATGCAGTTTTCTGTTGTTTACCTCATGGAACCACTCAGGTATTCTGTTTTTCCTAGACAATTTAAAAGGTTTGCGATATGTTATTTTAATGAACCTTTATGGTTTTCATTTGCAGGAAATTATCAAAGGCCTTCCTGGAAATTTGAAGATTGTTGACCTCTCTGCGGTATGATTTCAGTGCATAATCTAAATAAGTACTCTTTCTCTTGAATTGCTGCTTTTAATACTGTGCTGAACAGAGGCTTTGTCTAATGCCCAGTTTCACTTGACACCTTTCAGGACTTCAGGTTGAGAGATACTGCTGAATATGAAGAATGGTATGGCCAGCCACACAAGGCAGTGGACCTTCAGGTCTTTTGTTTTCTCATTCTAAAGATTATGTACCACTGATGAATACTTCTAAAGATTATCTACCGCTGATGAATACTCCCTAGGCCTAGTCGCTCCTACCCTTTTTAATTGTTACGTTTTTTTTCAGAACTTAATTTTTAAATTCTTTTATTCAGTGTTTTGATATACAATGTCAAATAATTTATATGCATAAGGTAATTGAATGTTTGTAGTTTCTAAATATTATTCCCAACTTTTTCCAAATTCTCTAGTAAAAGTTTAAGTCAAACACATGATTGAAAGTTAAAAATAACAACTAAAAACAACAGAAGTAGTAACATTTATACGGTTTTTCAAATAGTAGATATGTTTGTGTTTCATATTATTACCCTTTTTCCCCCTATTTTATTGTAATTGATAGCTTGTTTGACTTGTGCAGAAAGAAGCTGTATATGGATTGACAGAGGTTTCAAGGGAGCAAGTTATTAATGCACGCTTGGTTGCTAATCCTGGTTGCTACCCCACATCTATTCAGCTTCCTCTTGTTCCTTTGATTAAGGTCCGTGCTTGCTAGGATGCCTGTGGTTGTTATCTTGTAGATGCTGAGTTTATATCTTATTAGCCTTCATATTACAGGCTAAACTTATTGCATTCAGTAATATAATTATCGACTCAAAATCTGGTGTTAGTGGAGCAGGTTGGTGTTGTGCTTTTCTTTGACAACTTTTAGCTTTATATTCTTGATCATGCTCAGCTGTCTGATGTTATCTCTTTCTACAGGACGTGGAGCCAAGGAAGCCAACTTGTATTGTGAAATCACTGAAGGGATTTATTCATACGGTGTCACGCGGCATAGACATGGTTTGTCTACAATCTACTTTTAATTCACAATTGAGTTTTTGTTATTTTGCAAAGGTATACAATCTCTCCTTAGTCGGTTAGTCCTAGAGGTCACATGTCACAGAAAAAGGTTAATGCTTATCATAGACCCCTAAATTTGTAATATGGTGGGTGCTGGTTTAGAATTTTATTTGAATTTTCTTGTATGTTGCTGCAATGATAACTCAGGTGTTTTAGTATTCAGTTACAGTTTGATTAAAACCCTAAATTGATTAATATCCTGGTAAGTGGTAACTTAGCCTCTGTGTAATTTTTATTTTATTTTATTTGTTTGAAGTTCCAGAAATTGAACAAGGGCTTTCAGATGCTTCGAATTCGAAAATTACAGTCAGTTTCACCCCACACTTAATGCCAATGGTAAGAGTTCTTACTATAGATGGCACAAGTTAATTTCTATATTTGTGTTTACTTGATAGATTCTGGTAAATGTGTGCTTATCATCATGTCAGAGTCGTGGAATGCAATCTACCATATACGTGGAGATGTCAGCAGGAGTAACAACCGAGGATTTGTACCACCATTTAAGATCGTTTTACGAGGTATTACTTACTTGCAGCACAACTCTTCAAGTCTGATTTAAGTTCATTTAAGATTTGCGAGGTATTTCTTGCAGGATGAAGAGTTTGTAAAGGTGTTGGGGAAAGGAGTTACGCCGAAGACTCAGAATGTCCGGGGTTCAAACTATTGTCATATGAATGTGTTTCCAGATCGAATCAATGGAAGAGCGATAATTATATCAGTTGTATGTGCCAACCTCTTTTAAGCGTATGTTTAACGATATGATCAGGTTCGCTCCTGCTATAATTCTAAGCACTCATTGTTTTATGTGCAGATTGATAACCTTATGAAGGGAGCTTCTGGTCAAGCTTTACAAAATCTTAATTTAATGATGGGGTATCCAGAAAACACAGGGCTATTGTACCAGCCCTTGTTTCCATAAAAGCTGTGTTCCCAGTAGTTGTAGTAGTAGTAGGTAAGCTTTTAATGGTTTTTCTTTTTGTTTCCGTTTGGACAATTGCCTCCCTCATTGTTCTACATAAGAAGAAAAGGAACAACATCAATCTTTCTGCTAAGCGGTAAACAATGCAACACTGATTAGGTTCGTTTGGGTCACCGGAAATATATAGCTTCCGCTAAATTGTTAAGTTCGTCGGCTTTGATTAACTAACTAACGTCTCCTGCCAGAAACCTGCAAATTGCAGCTTCTTCATCCTTCACTCAATACCTTTTCCATTTCTATTTGTTTCTATCTGTTCCTTTGATAAAAACATCATTCAACACATTGAGCAAATCCGGTCCAAAGGAGGTCTTCATTGATGTCAAAAAAATTTCTTGTTTTCTTTCTTTGTCGGCTCCCTGTCCGATCTTCTCCGTCAAACCATTAATATATATATATATGAATTGCTCTAATTAATTTCTATTAAGGATTTTGTCAGTAATTTATCGAATAATGACTATTATTGTTATTTTTACCACTAATGGTAGCAGAATGTTATCTACCAATTACCAACTAGTTGGGAAATGTCAACATTACACTTCTATTCTATTAAATATTTTAATGTTTCAGATCTATAACCACATGTTTTCTCATACTACTTTTGATGCAAATCTACTTTGTTTTGAGCTTAATTGGATATCATCTAGAGCAAATTACTTGTTATAGATGCTTCTTATTGGTGTATATAATTGGGAGGGAAAAGTGTGTTGATGTGGAGCTTAAAGCGTTGAAGGTTAGAAGAGCTGAAGGTCTTAGAGAATATCTGGGCAACACTAGGGCGAGCATGGGGCACCAATCTGAAGGGTGCCTGAATTCCAGTTTCTGTCACTTGGGGCGAGCATGGAGCACGAAGTAGATGTATGCCCCAAATTTCTGTTAGTTGGGGCACAGTTGGGGCGAGCACGGGGCGCACACAGCACAAGTACTCGCCCCGAATGCAGTTCTATGGATTTTAAGTAGATCATTTCAGCCGAGTCGTTATCGAACTTACTCGAGTTCGAACTCGGCTCGTGTGTTATTGAGCAATGTATTATCGAGTTTCGAGTTCGAGTTCGAGCCGAGTTCAGGCTTATCGAGCCGAGTTCGGTCGATTGCTTATCGAGCTATCGAGCAATACATACTAAAAAGAACCTATGAAAATTCATATGTAAATAATCAAAGTTGTAGAACCTAATTTACTACAATTATGTTGTATGAGTAATTTGAAAGTAGTACGACCTAGTTGATTAAAATTATAAAGCACCAAGACTAAAATTACAAAGTATCATATTTCGAAAACTATCGAGCAGAACTCGGGTGTAGTTTGAATAATTATTGACACGTTTGAGCAGCGAGCAATCGAGCCGAACTCGAGCAATCAATCTAGTCGAGTTCGAGCCCGTATCATGAAGGCTCGCCGAGCTATCGAGCGAACTCGAGCTCGATCAAAACTATCGAGCCGAGCACGATTCGAGCTCGGCTCGCTCGTTCTGCCCCTAATTTTAAGTCACGGGTAGTGGCGGTTTCAAGCATCTCAGAGGACGGTTTTCACAAGTTATTTTGCACAACTTGCTCTCCCATTGGCCTAGGGATATGTGGGCCTTAGAATTAGGTTAAATAGACTTTCAAAAACATGTTAGGAGAAGTTACCACGTACAATTTCAGATTCTAGACTAGAGATTGTTCTTCCTCAGAGCCTAGAGCGCTGGGAATTTCCTGGATACTTCCATGGAGGAAAGTGAAGATCAATATGGGAACTTGAAGAACCAAGATTGAATTTGATTCTTCTACCTTTCTCTTGTTATTTTCACTATCTTTATGCTTAGTTCTAGAGTAGTTATGGAGTAGACATTTAATCTCCTTAGATCTAGTTTGTGATAGATGATTGAGACTTGATTCATGACTTATAATGGTTGCTTTCCATCATTTATGTGTTATTCCTCATGCTTCATGGTTAACATGTGAGATTCAAAGTATTGCTTGCATGTTGTTATCAAGTGCTTGATGAATTGTTTGAGAGAACATTTGTAGAGCATAGATGAAGGAATAACGTAGTAGTTCAATTAGCTTGAGAGGATTAATGAGAATCTACTAGGTGTGTTTTAATACTTGAGATTACTGCAATTCTAGGTGCTCAATTGGATAAGAGATTTACCTTGAGTTACTTAGTTAATTAGGATAACTTACTTCCAAAAGAAGTAGAAGTTAGGCTTTAGAATGCTAGCATCCGTAAATGCAGCTCATAATTTTGTCTCAATCCAAATCATATAACTAAGGTCTAAAGGGAGATTCGATTAGTAAACCAACTAGATTCTTGTTCTCATAGTTTGCTTAGTTATCATTTAGTTGTAGAATTGCATTTAGTCGTAAATTCTCATCTTACATATTCACTTTGTATTTCACATTAAAGTTATAATCTCTTTAAACAATTGTTCATCTTAGTTTTTCTTTTGATAGAAAACATACTCACACACACTTCACACATTATCTTCGTGGGATCGACCCCTACTCACCACTCTACTACAGAACGATCCTTACACTTGATGGTGAGTCGGGCATACATTTATTTATCTCTGTCTGATTCGCGACATAGCAGATTCCAGATCTGAAAGATCCCCGGCAACGTTCGCAATTTCTTCTCCGTTGTGTCAGGAGAAGAAACGTGAGGAATGTCATTTACTCGTTTGTGGAGGAAGAGAATCAATTGATTGTTGCGGCTTGCCATCAGAGGGAGACAATCGTCGAACCTCCAGATCTGGACACCTACAGTGGTTGACGAGCTAACGATGAAATCTCCAAATCTGAACAGAGCAAGACGGTAAAAGACAAATGAGTAGCTGCAAAATTGTTTTATACATTTCAAAATAAGTTACGATTTTTTATGCAAATTATTGTTTATAAAGTAGACAGTTTAACTATCACCTAAAATGTGCATGACAAATAAAAAAATAGTTTCCAATATTTATTCAAATATTATATCATTTTTTAGTAAACACTATAAAAATGTGTAAAATAACTAAATAAATAGTAAAAAAAACTCTTTTAATAGAGAGTATTGCATATCACATTAGACACTATGTAACTAATTATAAATTAACAAAAATTATTTTATATTATGTTAGAAACACTTTTATAAATTCTTTTAATAAACTCTTTTAATAGACAGTATAAATTCTTTTAATAAACAGTATAAACTCTTTTAATAGACAGTATTGCATATCACATTAGACACTATGTTCTAACGACTGCTAAGGTGGTACCGATAACAACGACATTGTCGGCGGATGCAGCGGTGGTTCCGGTGACCGCACAGGTGGTTTTGGCGGCAATGGTGGTGGTTCAGGCGACAAACGGCGGCGGTTCCAATGACTGTGCCGGTGGTTTGATGATTGCAGCGGTGGTTCCGTGGATCGCAGAGGTGGTTCCGACAATCGCGCGGTGGTTCCGACGAACGTGCGGTAGTTCCGACGACCCCGACAGTCTCGACGATGGTTCCGGCAACTGCTTATTGGTTCAAACGACAACGTGGTGGTTTCGGCAATTGCGGCGGTGGTTCCGGAGACCGCGGCGGTGGTTCCAGCAACCGCTGCGGTGGTTCCGGCGACTGCATGGTGGTTCCACGCGACAACGATGGTTGTTCGGCGACCACATAGTGGTTCCAGTGGTGGTGTGTGTGAGGGTGTATGATGATTTTGGGTAGATCAAATAGGTAATCTTAGGAACTATTGGTGATTTTTCCTTAAATATTTATTTAATTAATAATATTTATTTAATTAGGTAATCTTAGGAACTATTGGTGATTTTTCCGATTAATGGGTAAATAAAATGGCTGCTAATGGTATGCTAGCAAGATCCATAAGGAGAATCGTGATTCGGTGGTACGAGAGCAGTGATCCGGTGGTACGAGAGCCGGATAGTGGTGGCGAAGTTTTGGAACATTCGAAGCAACCCGTGCAGCCACCAACTCGCCGGGAGGAGCCATCATCTACGCTGGAAAATCACCATCGATCCCGCTCTCAATTGATGCTTCCTTTCCTCCCCTTCTATTCCGGCGATTGCATACGTACTTTGCTAGACAGAGCGATGCTCTACAGATCCGTCGGCCTCGAGATGAAGCTCCTTATCGATGCTCTTCGGTGGAGTTACAGAGGGTGATGGATAGCCTGGCGGTGTCGCTGTTGTGGGTGGTCTCAAGGAGGCGCTGCGGCTATTGGACCAAGAAATGCTTTAGCACCGGAATCGTGTTCTATCTCATATTTTAGGCATATCCCAATTGAAAGTTGGAAGCGGAAAGAAAAGTTTTCAATGAAAAGATCTATTATTGTTGGGATATGGAATTCAATCTATTATTAATTTATAAAAGCGAAGCATACAGAGAGATGTTTTTGTCTTTTTCTTTTTAGAGTATTCTCATGACGACACGTGTCCATTTATTTTAGGAGTGTAGTATAGTTGAAATGGCATTTTTCATAAATATAAACTAGGGGTGAGGACAGTTAAGTAATAGTAAATAAACTAATCTATTGTAACAAATCCGCAAAGGATCCAATCTATAATATCTCATTAGCTTACAGAAATTCGAACTTTAAAATTCGAATATTTCCGCCGAAACTTTAAAATTCAGAATTCAATAATCAAAATTCGAACTGAAACTCTGAAGCGGGAAAAAAACGGCATTTCGAAAGCTTTAGACGACCTAGATGTTCTACTATAAATAAAACATTTCGGATCCCATCTCTACAGCAACAACAATTAGAGGTGAGGCAAAACAATGTCACAAGGAGCATCTCAACATTCCATAAGCCGGCCGAGTGAGTTGATTGATCAACATGAACGCCTATACAACAAGATCGAGCTGATCCACACAGAGGTAATTTGTCATTTACAATCAAGTATGTTCAATCATCACAATAGCGAATAAATAATATATACCAATGTTGCAAATTGTTAATATTCACGCAGACAGATACGAATCTTCATATTAGAACAAATTAAGCGGCTATTGTTTGCGTTCGTGCTTCTCAATAGTCGTGTGGAGTTTATTAACAGAGAGGTTCGTGGTGGTTATTCATATTAAAATTTTGAAAGCTTAAAAAAAAAACAGATATCAAAAAAAATTGTTTATAATATGCAGATAAATTAGGTGAGATACCTAAGGGCTGCAGTTACAAGTGCCGGAAGGCGACTTTACAATGACACAACCATGTGGAAAGGATGGCGATAACACATCGTGTTCTTGCTTTTAGTCCAGAAAGACTTTTGTGGACGTCTGCCAATGAACATAGCGAAATAAATGAAGACACCGCAACTACCAACCAAGATGAAGTAGCGTGAAAATATTTCATGTTTTTCGTTTAAGAATAATAATGGATCGAACATGCTTGTCTTTTTATTTTATAATATTAGCAATAATGAATATCGATTCATTCATGGATCGATTTCACCAAGGCATAGTTTAGGATTTTTTTCACTAATGATATATTATTAATTTTTTAGTTATTCAATTGTGAAACTTTATCCTCATTCTGTTGTCCATGTAACATACACCAATTAAATTTCGGTAAGCTTTATCACCACTAAATAGATACTTTATAATATTAGTAGTAATAATGCCTTAATAAATAATCTTTCATGGATCGGTTTCACCAAGGCATAGCTTAGGATATTTTTAAGTAATGATAAATTATTAATTTCTTAATTATTTAATTCATGGAGATTAGAATGCAGAATTCGATTGTATCCTAAATGAATTGTGAAACTTGATCCTCATTTTGCTGTCCATGTAAAATAGGAGCAAATATAATCCTATAAAATACTTGCTCTATAAAATTTGAAAGCTTTATCTCCTACTAAATAGATAAGGTCTCTCATACTATATAAATATGTAAAAACTAAACAAATTCGAAAGCAGAAACTCTCACATACGCCAGAAAAAAACAATTCATTCAAAGTTCACTGATATGAACATCTCATTCAAGGATGTTCTCCTATACACCTCCAAAAGGCTGGGTGTTGAGAAGCCAACCTATGGTTCTCATAGAGCCGATAGAGGTTATGAATCATCTGTGGTTATACAACCAAATCCAAATTGCCTTCCACGTTTGATACATTCATACAAAAGCTATCCAACGAGGACAGATGCCAATGAGGGTGCGGCGAAGGCATGTCGGGTAGCTCAATTTGTGCAAAACGTTGATGTCGTGGGCATGCGGTACCAATTGATGGAAGAGAGGGGTGTAGATTTCATTGACATGTTGGACATGATGTTGGCGATTGGCGAAGAAAATTCCAAATTTAGAGCAAAGATTAGAGAACTCGAAGAAAGAAAACGAAATACTAAAGGGAATTCATCACCACCAATGGTGACAAGGTCGCAAAGCGTGCTTGGGTGCATGATTAATTTTCGGGTTAATGGGTCAGCAAGGCATTAACTGTGTAATATATTTTTGGGATATTAGGGATATTTATGATATTTAGGATATTGTTTTGGGATATTTAGGATATGAGTTCTTTTCGGATAACTAGGATATTAATTTTTGACATTTTGAATATTTAGGATATGATTTGTTCTAGGATATCTAGGATATGATTTGTTATGGGATATTTTATTCCAGATCATCGAATTGGTTATGATAATTATCTCACATAACAAATCTATTTAATAAATCAATGTTTTACACCAAGTACACTTCCTATTCATGCATAGCCTTATATAATGTCGATGCTTTACTAAGTAACCCACTCGAGTCACAACACACCAACTCGTGCGCATCAAATAGGTCCAACGACTAAGCGAAAGTATGTATCACTTATACCAAGCTAATTCTTATGATTGAGCTGTAATTGCTTTAAAACAACAATTAATCTTCCTTGCAGATGCACGATTTCTCGATTTGCAATGTTGATGTTATTTCGCATCTAACAAAGGAACTGAAATACGAGTGTCCAATCTCTTGTCCCAAATTAAGTGACAGTGGATTTTTATGGGCAAGGTTCTTCACGTGAGACCCCAAACGAACGACTCCATAGGAATTGTTTCACAAGGAGGATTCGAACAAGAAAAGAAGCCAACGAGGAGCTGCAAGAGCCGGAATTGATTACTTGACCGTAATGCATGATGTGGCCCTTCACGATGTGAATTATGAAGCTCTTCAATTTTAGAAAACAGAGTACGTGAAGTTGGAACATACATTGAATGATACAAGAATGAGAAGTTCGAACTTATGCGATGATCCGAGAGTTGACACAACGCAATTTGGCACTAGAGGCAGAGATTAGTGATTTGAATAACTAAGCTAAGTGTTGTTTGTTCGGAAAGACGGAATACTACTGTCTCAACCGAATTTGTTATCTTAAAATTGTACTCCCTCCGTCCCACAAAGGTTGTCAACATTACTATATTGGGCCGTCCCACAAAGGTTGTCAACTTTCCTAAAACAGAAACTTTCTATCACCATTTTTACCATTTTATCCTCTTATCTCACACCATGGACCCACAAGTTTTTCTCTTTCCTCCCATTAAACTTAAAATTGGGGTCCACAAAATTTTCTCCTTCTTTCTTTTTCATGAGGGTAATTTTGTCAACACTCTACTATTCTCCCACTTTCCTTAATATATGTGCCCAAACAAATCCTACAACCTTTGTGGGACGGAGGGAGTAGTTTTTTTCTTTTCAATAAAGAATACCAATGTGTTCCACGAATTTCGAATTATTTGTTTTCCATTTTTAATGATGAAACAATATTTCAATTAAAACATTTTATGAAAATTATTTAATACGTTTGATGAAAAACAACAGTCTAAATATATTTTCCCATCCAAAATGATGTTGAAAACGTTAATTGTTTTGATTTGAATACGCTTTGAAAATATCATGACAAGGAGAATACAAGCATTCAACTCATACAAAATGCTGAATTTTACGAACAAATTTTCTATGTTCGATAGAAATGAAGTTGAAAATGTTAAATTTTTCAAAAGAAAATAGCGATTTTAAATTATTTAATTAACACGTTTTATTATAATTATAGAATACATTATATGAAAAAAACATTCTAAAAATAATTTTGATATCTAAACTTGATGTTGAAAATGTTAATTGTTTTGATTTGAATAAAGTTTCAAAATATGATGATATGGTGATACATGCATGCAATAAACAAGAATGCTGAATTTTACGCACGAATTTGCGATGTTTGATAGAAATGATGACATTTGTTGTTTTATTTTAATTCTTACCTATGACTTTTGTTACCGTGATTTGATTAATTAGAAAATTATAATATTATTATAATATTTACTATAATTTGTATTTTATTCTTTTTTCCGTCCCGAAGGAGGGGTACAAGCTTCGGAGATAAACCAGATACAAGGAGGTGAAATGGGAAGAAAGTGACAAATTTGTAATTAGACGGAAAAGTTAAGCGCTTGTACTGTACTGCGCCATTCCCATCGTAACTTGGGCGTTCCTATTTGACTTCATCAAACAATATGGGTGGTTTGTTATGGAATTTTACCCCATAAAAGATGATGAATGATGAACGGGTCTAGAGATAAATAAACTCGGGGCTGCTCCAGCCAACGGGTTTATCTTCTTGGAAGAGTTGCGTTGCTGTGTCCGTCTGTCTTGCGACTGAATTCCGGGAACATGGTTGCTGTGTCTGCGCAATGATGTTGGCCAACAGAACCCAACAGCTTGCCTCAACACTCGCCCTCACGCCTTTCGTCTTCTCCACCCCAAAACCCTCCCAAAGCTTCGTGCCCGCTTCTCTCTTCCTCCTGTATCGCCGCCCCCTCCTCTGCCTCCGTCTTGCCGCTTCTTCCTTCTCCGCCTCTCCTGAAACTCTGGTGCTGACTGAGACCGACCAGGAACCCGATGAACGAGGATATGGATCGTTGGAAGACCAAGGGAGAGGATTTGTAGCAGAGAATGATATGAAGCACTTGGACCGGGCGGAGGTGGAGGTGAAGGAGTTGGCAGAGCTTCCGGAGCAGTGGCGCCGAGCGAAGATCGCCTGGCTCTGCAAGGAGCTGCCTGCGCACAAGCCGGGGACGCTCGTCAGGCTTCTCAACGCTCAGCGAAAGTGGGTTCGCCAGGAAGATGCCACTTACATTGCCGTCCACTGTATGCGCATTCGTGAAAACGAGACCGCATTTAGGGTAACTTACTTTTGTCCCCCCATTTTTCTTCTTGTCAGATGAATTCTTAGATGCATTGCACGGAGTATTTTTACTGCAATTGCCTATCAGAATCCTGAATAGACTACTGGTGTTGGCGCGGTTCTCCTGTTTACTTCAAGTATCATGTGTTGGGGGTTATGGCCTAATTGAATCATTCCCTTCCCTACATTGTAGGTTTACAAATGGATGATTCAGCATCATTGGTACCGCCTCGATTTTGCTCTCCCTACCAAGCTAGCAGATTATCTTGGTAAGGAAGGGAAATTCGCGAAATGCCGTGAGATTTTTGATGATATAATCAATCAGGGGCGTGTGCCGAGTGAATCTACATTTCATCTTCTGATTTGTGCTTATCTGAATGGGCCTCTTCAAGGTTGCTTGGATGAGGCATGTAGTATTTACAATCGAATGATTCAATTGGGAGGGTATCAACCTCGCCTCTCGTTGCACAATGCTTTGTTCAAAGCTATTGTAAGTAAGCCCGGAAGGATTGCTAAGCATTATCTTAAGCAGGCTGAGTTTATCTTTCACAATTTGGAGACATTTTCCTTGAAGATACATAAGGATATCTATGGTGGTCTGATTTGGCTGCACAGCTATCAGAGCAGCATAGACAGAGAGAGGATAATGTTGCTAAGGAAAGAGATGGAACAGGCAGGTATTGCTGAGGGCCCGGAAGTGCTTGTCTCTGTACTCAGAGCTTGTTCGAAGGAGGGGGATCTGGAGGAAGCCGATAAGGCGTGGATCAAATTGCTTGGTTGTGACATTAGTGTACCATCACGCGCATATGTTTATAAGATGGAAGTTCATGCAAAGGTTGGAGAACACATGAAATCTTTTGAAGTTTTTAGGGACATGCAGAAGCACGAGGGTTCAGCTAGTGTTGCAGGATATCACAAAATAATAGAGGTGCTATGCAAAGCTGGTGAAGACCAGCTTGCAGAGTCCTTAATGGAAGAATTTGTGGGAACTGGGAAGAATCCCCTTACTCCAGCTTATATTAATCTGATGGACATGTACCTCGATCTGGGGTTTTTTGATAAGGTTGAGTTAGTCTTCTTTCAGTGCCTTGATAACGGTCAACCGAACCTTGCCATGTACAATATTTACCTGCGTGCTTTAGTCAGAGCAGCAAACATTGGTAAAGCAGAGGAGATTTTTTACAGGATGAAGCAAAACATATCCATCGGCATTAACTCAGTATCATGCAACGCAATGTTGGGTGGGTACCTTTCATCTGAAGATTATTCGAAGGCAGAGAAAGTATACCATCTCATGTGCCAAAAGAGATTTGAGATTGAATCTCAATGGATGGAAAAGCTGGACCATGTTCTCAGCTTAAGCAGGAATGATGTGAAGAGGCCAGTTTTAACACTGAAGTTAACCAAAGAACAGCGAGAGATTCTGATGGGGTTGCTGATGGGTGGTTTGAGAATCGAGTCTGATGAGAAAAGGAAGAGATTCATGTTGCTCTTCGAGTTCAATGAGAACTCAGCCACACATTCCTTTTTAAAGAGACATATACATGCTCAGTTTTATGAGTGGTTGCATCCATCTTACCAGACAACCGAAGATAGTAATACCCTGCCTAACAGACTAAGCACCATCTCACACACAGCTTTCGCTTTCTATGAACAGCAATTCCAGGCTGGAGGTCAACCTATCATCCCAAAGCTGATACACAGGTGGCTGTCACCTTGTGTCCTTGCATACTGGTATCTATACGGTGGTCACAGAACATCGTCCGGTGATATCCTGTTGAAGTTGAAGGGAACCAGAGATGGTGTTGAGAGAGTTGTGAAGGGATTGAAAGCAAAGTCAGTTATCTGCAGAGTAAAAAGGAGAGGGAAGGTGTTCTGGATAGGCTTACTGGGAACAAATGCTTCCTTGTTTTATGAACTGATAGAATCTTGCATTTCAGAAAGCTTGAGAGATCTTGTAAAGCCAGATGGCCATACCACCGCTGAACCTCAGAGCATCAATTTTGACGGTGGTTCCGAGTCAGAATCAGAGTTTGATGAAAGGATTACCTATTATGGCGAAGGTGGGTAAGTGGCTGTGTCAATATCATTGACCATGTAGATAAATTTTATACTAGAACATTGTACTGCTGTAACTTATCGACAGATGTAGCAAGTGGCAATGGAAGAGCAATTCGTTTTCGTTCGTGTGATCGATGCTCTTGCTCATCAAAGACATCATGATTTCTCTCCCTCTTAGCCCAGGCCCAGCCCAGCCCAGCCCACTCAGTTGAACTCTTTAGTCCATGTGACTTATCCTGCAAGTTTTATTGGTTATTCACGCAGCACATGCATGTGATCTAGGGTGAGAAACGAGCCGAGACAGCTTGGGCTCAAGAGCTCGAGCTGATTTTTAAACTTGTATATTATACGAGTTGAGTCCGAGCTTTAGAGGCTCGGCTAAATGAGGCTTGTGGGCCATAACGAGTCCTAAGAAAATATCTATAATACCCTCATATTGTACAGGTAAGGAATTTTTGAGCATCATGACCTTGGTTCGAGCCTGATCAAGTCGTGCTAAAACAAGCTTATCCAACGACCATATTGAACCCCACGAGTTTTTGAGCCGAGCTTGAGCCAACGAATCTCATGGAAATACCCATAATACCCTCATACTGTACATGTAAGGAATTTTCGAGCATGGCGAGTTTGGTTCGAGCCGAGCTGAAAAGAGCTTACCTAACAACCATATTGATCCTAACGAGCTTTCGGGCTGAGCTCGAGCTTTTCACAAGCCGAGCTCGAGCTTGATTTTAGGCTCGAATAGAAATCAAACTAAGCTTGAGCCGAGCCTAAACTTCACGAACTCGAACTCAAGCATGCCAGGCTTGGCTCATTCTCAAGTCTTGAAGAATGAAGAAACACATTTTTTTGAAGGGGAAAGAGACGCACTCACTTGATATTGGTAATAGAAATGTTATTAACATTCTTGTGCCATCGCTAGTTAGTATTGGTTCTCGACACTATTCGCTAGTTAGTCATGTCGAACACCTCACTACCATGGCTGGTGTTCCATCTCTGCCATATCGCAACTGTGCCTTGGCCAGGGCCACTCCTTGGCGTACCGGTTTTGACGCGGACCCGTGGTGGCTCCAGATGGGTGGTTCCCTTTGTCGCCGCCCACGGTGCTGGTCTACTAGCGGGATTGCCCGCGAACTCGATCCAGTCCCCTGTTCGGGACTCAATCCATCATCAGGATCAATGGTGGGGCTTCTTAGTTGTCTGGTGTGAGCTCCGATCGATGAAGGCGTAGGTTTCCCTCGGCAGTGGTTGATGCACCAGCAGTGGTCTAGCGTCTATTCTGATCGGGATTCCCTCACCATGGGTTCCCGGTCGAGACCGAGCTGCTGGTGTGATTGATGGACCTCGCTGAGTGCGGGGTCGCTGATAATTGTTCATTATGGATATGTATTTTGCCCTCATACACATGCTTTATCAGAGTTTTTGCCAGTACTTAGTGTGGATGCGAGCATTTTTATAGGATTATCCATGTCGGGTGAGGAACGGGTATAAAACAAGAGATTTTCGTGCAAAACGACAGCTCAGAATAAAGTTTGGGGCAATTGTGCACGATCTGGAGAAGTTCAAGGGCAACCAAGGACAGATGAGGGGAGCGACCCTGGCGGTGGCCCCAAATCTAAAGGGTGCGGTCGCTCCCTCGCACTTTTCAGGATTGGTCCCTTCTTCTTTTCTCGCGAAAAATAGGCATAAAAGGGCGTTTTTTCACATCTCTTCACACACTCCTCACTATTAGACTTGCTCTTAAACCCATCTAGGGTTCTTGAGCTCTTTTTTCTCCTCCATCATTTTTATTTATGAATTTGTGTGAAGGATTGAAGATTTGAAGACTTGATTTCTACTCTCTAGCTTCTTCCTTTTCTCTTCATCTCTTCCTTTCATTTTTGTTCATTGTTGTGAATAGCTTGAATATTGATTAGTTCATTCCTAGGGTTGGTTAGCATGTTGTTGTGTTGCTAGATGAATTATAGTTGTTTGGTTGTTGATTATGCATGATTAGTAGCATTTTCTTGGGCTTAAAGAAGGTAGAGGTAGAGTGGAAGGTCAACTACTCTACTATGCCCACCAAGTGTTTAATGAAATGCTTAAGAGAGCAGTTTGTTGAATTGACCAAAGAAAATTGGTTAGATACTCTAGGATTATTTGAGAAGGTAATCTAGGGTGTTAGGAGACATCTATTGGCTAAACTTAGTGCCTCCATAGTTGATGCAAGTGAAGAGATTTTACTTGGTCTTCTATGGAGAGAATGATTCTAACTTAGGAGGTTAGAACTTGTTAATTATCCAACTCCTCTAACTTGTCATATATCACAACCAAACACTACATCTAATAGCCTCAACTCTAATCAACCCTAAGGAACATTTATTTTTTATAATTGTTTGTTGCATTGCATCCTAGTTTTATTTGCATTAGTGATAGAAGTAGACTTAGTTAATTTAGATTTATCATCCATCTTATCACTTGCCATCTAAATCCAAAAACACCAAAAATATTGCATTTAACTAAACTTCATAAATTGCACTACAATTTCTTGGGTTCGACCCCACTCACCCTACTACAATTACACACCTTGCACTTGAGGTTGAATGGGTTTTATTACTTGATATTGTGCTTAATTCATACACATGTAAAACACCCGTCAAGTTTTTGGCGCCGTTGTCGGGGATTGTTTGTGTGGTTATTGATTGTTTAGTTATTTGTTTTTCATTAAATAAATAGAAGTTAATTGGTGTTCATGCTCTTTGTATTTAGGTACTCCCTCCGGTTCGTGACACATAATGCACAAGTTCAACTTGTTAATTGGCTCCGGAGGTTGAAGGGACTTTAAGAATCTTGTGAAAAAAAGAGCATGATCACTTAAGATGCTTTAAGGAGTAGGACTTCATTGATTGATGTGGAAAGACGTTTAGAGGAGAAACTTGGACCGTCATTCCCTTTCCGCCCCACCACCGGTACTGAGGCCGGTGGCACCGACATGGACATGTAACGGGGGCCTAACTTGGCCCCCGGGTAAGACTCACAATTCTTCCTTTCAAAGTTCACTTTCCCCATTGTGGATAATGCTAGACTTAAGTTTGGGGGAGTGTTTGAGGCATGAATATTGTATTGATGTATGTTTTATTGTGAGTATGATTGCCTTGGTTCCAATTGTAATGCTTGTGTCTTGTTAGGGCTGCATTTTGCATGATTAATGGATAGTTGCATGTTTTGGTTATTCTTTGACAAATTTATTCTAGGATAGTTGCATATGCATTAGCTTAGTTTCATGATGCATTGTTAATGTAGATGCATACCTAGGAACCTAACCCCGAGTTGAGAGATTTGCAAGCTAGATTATTGTTGATATTTATGTTTTGAATCTAGTTGACTATAAAAGGTTGCTTTGGATGTTACAATTGGAAATTTCATACAATGTGAGTAATTGAGCCTTAATTATTTCTATGCATGGATTGTGTGATTATTTTTGTTCTTCATGAGAGAATTTTGGATTATACTTGAACTAGAACTCGAGTGACTTGACCATTACAAGCTCACCAAAGGAGGATTCTGGTGTGCTACTGCGCCAGCCTCGTTTTGGCTTTGTACTCGGCTCCACCAAAGGAGTTTACTTATGTTGGAATCAGCTGCAGGGTGTTGGGTTACCTTTAAGACCATTGCAGGCCTTTCGAAGCAGAGTTTAGGTGCTGGAAGATTGGGGTATTGTGGGTTGTTTGGTCTGCTGCGTCTAATCTGGATGATTTCGTGGTATGGGGTAGGCGAACAAGAGCTTCTCCGTTTGCTGGCAATTTGGGTGCTTGGTGTTCTTCGGGAAGAGATGGCAAGAACCGGCATGAAGCAACAGTACCGTTCTTTGCCTGGCTCCATGACGATGTTGGTTTTGGGTGGTTGGGATGCAAAGTCCGGCCTAACCATCTGTAGTTTGTGTGGGACTTAGGATATTCAGTAGATAGTGCCATTTAGTTGGTTTTGGATTTGGTTCATACAGGGGCGGCTTAATGTTTGTTGATGCTCTTTGGGAGACCTTGTAGGGAACATACTCTTTTGGGCACTCCATATGTTGCGGGTGGATCCTTGAATCTAACCGAATGGCAGTTTGAGAGTGCTTGCGAAGATCAGTATCACATGTGGATCTTTATCCGTTGCGAAGATTTTAGGTGTAATTACTCTAACTATACTCCAAAACCATCACAAGGCAGCCTGGACTCATTTGCGTCATAGCGGCATCTGCTCGTTTGCGTCATTGCGGTCTGAACTAGTTCGTATTGTCCCGACGATCAGGTGATAACGACAGCTAGCAGGAGTGACCGGTTGGGGAGAGATAAATGAGAGATCAAAATATTAGGGTTGGAGTTTTAGGGTTAGAAATATTCATGACATGACATGTGAAGTAGGTAAATCTAAAATTCTTAAAAGTCAACTAACAACACCAATAGTCAATGGAGATAACTGAAGATTTCACTAAATCTCGGGGGGTAATTGACGAATTTTAAAAATAGATGGGGCAAACTGAAGATTTCACTAAATCTCGAATTTTTTTGTAATTTACCCTAATTGAAATTTGGAAAAGAAAATTAAGAAAGTTATCCAAAGGTGGTCCTTTAACATTCTCCACTTTAGCTTTTCGAGAAATACTCCTTTTTGTCACATATTTTTCTAATGTGTTGACATCGCACACATTTTCAAGGCCATAAAATTCTTCTCCGTAATTTTTTTAAACTCTTTTTATCATCCACCTTCAAGGCTTCAACACACAACCGGCAAGAAATTTTTTGAGAGAGACGGAGAGCGCTAGTGAAATGTAGTAATTATTTTCATATTGGTAGAGTATGTTCTGTCAATCATACAACACTTGTTTTTCAGCATTTAATTTATTATTTTATTTTTATATTAATTTAAATTATAAATTTGAAATATTTTATATACAACTAAAAAGTTGATGTCTTAACTTTATAAACATATTATTTTAATTTTTTCATTAAAAACTAATTTAAATAAATTGAAATCAAATTGACATCAATAATTAATTGTTGCATTACTTTTGTGATGTAATGAATAATTATTTTGAAACTTCTTTAAAAACCATAACAATTCATTTAAGATGGATAATGAGCATTATCTTCACTCTAGAAAACTTCTACACATGTCACTAGTATTTCATCTTCTCTCTTAAGTTACCTCTCCCATCTTACCCTTTTTACTTTAATGGTTCAATTTGGTGAAGTATTTGAAAATTGAAGTGATATTTGTGAGATAAAAATACGGAGGGAAGAGAGTGATTTGATGGTTCATTGATGAAATTATTTAGTTAATAACACATCCCCAGTCTCTTTACTAAGAAAATGTAACATTATTATAATGGAAGAAAGTGTATAAAGCAGTGGCGGATTTAAATCTATAAATTAGGTAAATAGAAGAAAAAACAATTAATAATAGATAAAATTCTTAATAAGTCAAAACACAATTCTCACACAACTTCATGACCTCGGGAATGATCATCTACGTACCCAATCAAATGTACTTCATCTGTTCTAAGTGGGTTGTTACTTTTATTTTTTTATGTAGATTAAGATTGTCTTTGGTCATTAACTCATTTCACATGAACTTCCATCATTACTCATCTCAAACTCATTATCACCCCTCCCAACCCACTCCTTAGACTCCTTAAATATGTATGTGCATTTGCAGGGGTATAAATGGACTGGAATAAAATAAAAGTGGTAAAATATTATTTTATTTGAGACAAAAATATTCTAGTATTGTGACAATACACTTGCGACAGAGGGAGTATAACATTTAGTACTATTGATGGGCGAGTATTTGCCTAGCCAGCTCTCGCCTGGGGAAACTTTTTTTTTTTTTTTACCCAGGGAAAAAAAGGCAAGCGAAGGTGCAGCTTTGTTGAAGATGCATGCATGATGGAGGTTTGTGATCACGTGAAAGATTCTTTGAAGTGGACAAGGGGATTAGGTTCCAAAACCAAAACCCTTCAAACCCAACCCAGGTATCTACTTATCTTCTCCTTTGGATTCCATCTCTATCCATCTACTTCTTTTCCTTTCTGCCTTCCTTTGGACCAATATCTAGAGCAATCATTCTCATGAATATAACAACCATTCTTTAAAAAGTAAAAGAGGAATAGTGATTATAGAGTATTTTATGAGTGTAAAATAAAAGAGTTCACACACTTATTACACCCATATTGTGAACGCATTGTATAATGGGTTAATTTCTTACTCACACCTAATCCGTTGCATAGGTTCATAAAGTTTCACTTATGATTTTATCATCCGTTTTTAGTATGATGGTCTAAATGTATAGGTTTTTAGTATGATGGTCTAAATGTATAGATATCGTTTATGTGGGTTAATCATGACTCGATACAAATACGAAATTTGTTATGGAAGAATGATACTATTGTCCCATTGAAATTGAGTCGCTACATCCTAATATGTTGAAGTTTAATTAGTTATTTATATAATCTATAACTATTTGATTTGGCTAGTTGTGGTTGAACAACAGTGGTTGGGCTAGGATGGCCGACCACCGGTGTGTGTACTGGTCGGAGGTGAGGTGGGTCGCCAAAATGGTAGATCTAAAACTTTAGGGTCCAAAGAGTGTAAAAAAGAAAACTTCTTCATGATAATTATTGTACCATTTATCATAAACGGAAAAATTGACAGAAAGGATCATGAATGTACCATAAATTTTAAAACATGATTTGAAAACTTAAAATAGGACTCAAAACCGAATAATAGTTAAAGTTAAGAGCTAACTTGTCATAATATCATTAGTGAAGGAGAGAAGGGAGGAGAGAGGAGAAGATCTGGACTCCTTCAATCCATTTGGGGTACTATTAGAGAGAATCATAAAGAATGGTTTTGTAGGAACTCCTTCATTAGACGGTATGCTAATTGGGGGTAGGAGGACTTCCTTCCTATACTATAGCCGGTAGTGTAGTGTAGAAAGGTGCATCTGTTGTTGTTGGGTGGGGATTAGCTTTAATTTTGGGGAAAAAAAAACAAAAACAAAAACAAAAACAAAAAAAGGCAAGAGGGAATCTTGTGGGCAAGGTGACCAAACAAAACCTGTTTGTGTTGACAACACGATTCCTTTTACTGATTTATTTATTTATTTATTAACGACTCCTTCCAAAAATTCCATCTTGGTGAGCGTCTTCTTTCGCAACCCATTCACACATGTAGGCATCACCAAAAGTGGAAAACATCCCCTCCCTTTAATATTTCTAAATACTATTCCCACATTACCAATCAGTATTACTCTCAGTTGCTTTAAAATTAGTGCATTTTTTTCCTAATACTATGATATACTCAAAATATTATTAAAAAATATATTTAAAAAATTAGAAACATTAATATATAATTTATATTTAAATTATTTGATTATGTATATTAGAGTGTTGAAAAAAATAAAATCTTACATTTTTCTCAAAATCCATCAAATTACGTACAGTTTTCTTCCAATTTTTCCTCGACCAAAGATAACATCCTTTTTTTGGCTACAATAATAGTTTTTTTATTATTGAAAATTAGAACATTACACCCCCAATAGTATGGGCATAAAGACAAAGATAACATCGGAGTTCAATTTAATCGTTAAACTGTTTTTTCAACATCTAGTTTATGTTTTTTCCCCAATATTTTGTTATATAATGTCAAATAATTTATATATAAAAGGTAAATCAAATAGTCTAATTTCTAAAAAAATAGTTTTTTAACACTCATTTTAATTAAAAATTAAGTTAAATAAAGTATCAATGTTAAACGTCTCAATTTAAATTGTTGTTTTTTTGTGTTAAAGAACACAATACATTTTGAATAGATGAAGTATTTTTGGCAAAAAAAAAATGGTTTATTTTTTTGGCCAATGAAGTTAGGAAGGGCAGAAATGGCGAGTGAAAACTGTGTCTTGACACGGATAGGATAGGCTTGGTGAGATACGCGATGACACGACGACGACGACGACGACTTGGCAAGCAAATACAATCTGAAAAACGGAATCTTCTTCTCTACCTTCTTTCTTGCTTGCTTTCTTCGATTAATCAAATTACTAAATAGATTTACCATTATATATATATATATATATATATATATATATATATATATATATATATATATATATATATATTCCTCCATGGATCTCATCATCATCATCGCTTTCTCTTCCTTCTCCAAGCTTCACAAAACACTGAATCGCAGAACCAGAACAACAAGAGAATTATTATATGATCTCATTCATTATTCACACCCCAGTTTTTGAGAAGCTAAACCAAACCAAACCAATCGAGATGGGTTCGATCCCTCCTCCACAACTGGCCTTTGATTCTAGACCCCCCTCTTTCCTTTCCAAACCGATCGCTGATTTTCTCACAGAGGTTTCCATGGCCAACCTTGATGCTCTTCTAAACAGGTTGGAAGACGAAATGAGGAAGATCGACGCCTTTAAGCGCGAGCTTCCTCTTTCTATGCACCTCTTAAACCATGGTTCGTCTCCTTCTTTCATTCTTTTCTTTTTTGGATCGAGCGGGATGGGTTTTTCTTCATGTTCTCCTTTTTTAATTTTTTGGTTTCAGCGATTGTTGCTTTGAAGGACGAGTCAATGCGATTCTCCACGAGAAATGCAGAGCCGGTGTTAGAAGAATTCATTCCGATGAAGGATAATCGTAGTGATAATGATGATGATGATGAAGACGACGATGGCGAATCGATCACAACCAGGAAGGAAAATGAATCTACTGACTCAAATAAAGACAAGAAGAGTTGGATGAGCTCGGTTCAGCTCTGGAATAACGATGAAGATTGTCATTCTGTTCAAAAGAGTAAGATAGAAAGCAGGGTAGGTGAAGAGATACCAGAAACATAACTATTGATCCTAAAATGCTCATCATGTGTTATGTGATAGAGCTGGATTGTCTTGGTTTTTTTTCTTGTAGAGAGAGATTGAAGATTCTTTCGAGGGCTTTAAAACGGGGGGAGGAACCAAATCGTTTGTACCATTTAAGGTTTCTGAAGCGAGGAAGGATGAGATAAAGGAGTTGCAGGTTCAAGAGCTTTCATTTCTAACTTCTGGAGTGAAAGATCTGAAAGAGGAGTCTGATTCTACTGGCTCCAGAAGTAGTTTCAGAAGAGTTGTCTCCTCTGATCCCAGTCTGAAGCCAACTTTTCGGTCAGGGCAGCAGCAACAAACTGCTAGGAAGCCAAGGAGGTGCTGGTCACCGGAGCTGCATCGCCGGTTTGTTAGTGCGTTGCAGCAGCTCGGAGGCTGTCAAGGTATATTTGCTACTCCATTGGGTTTGGGTATGTTAATTATGCGATGGATGGCTTTTGAAGAGTGTAATTTAGATCTGATTGGACCCACCCAATTCTGGGCTGGTTTGTTGAACATTGATGTTATCTGGATCAGGAACCAGTAAACATGTACTGGTATAGTTATTTTCCTTCTGGAAATGGAATTGCAAATTGGCTTCAATATATATTCCACATGTGTCCACTCCACCATGGTCAGTTTTAAAGCTGAGCGTTTCTTCTTTTCGCAGTTGCAACGCCAAAGCAGATTAGAGAACTTATGCAAGTAGATGGCTTGACAAACGATGAAGTGAAGAGTCATTTGCAGGTTGGGTTTAACTTCTACTTTCCATGTTTCTTATTCTGCTTCAGGGAAGGTGTTAATATAGGTCATCTTGAGCTGTTCTGTGCAAGATTTAGATTATGCCTTGCATTTCAATTAGAATGAAGCATCATCATATTGATGCGATGTGATTTCGCTTCTTGTCACAGAAATACCGACTTCATACACGAAGAATGCCTGCTCCTGCAAATCAACCGATGGTTGCTCTGGGGAGTGGCCTGTGGCTGTCCCAAGATCAGCATGGTGATTCAGTAAAGGCAAGCAACTCACAGTCTAGTTCTCCTGAAGGTCCTTTGCAGTTGGCTACCAACGCCGGAGGGGCCAACAGCATGGTCGACGATGATGGAGATACAAAATCCGAGAGCTGTAGCTGGAGAAGCAATGTGAACATGGCTGTTAAAGAAGATGATGTATAGTGTATCCACTATGAATTTTGCACATACAAGGGCGGAGATTAGTCATTATAGAGAAGAAGCTTATGAATACAATTACAGAACAGTTTGGAGTTAAATCAGAAGAGGTTTGAAATTTTGTGTTATTAGCTCTCTCTCTCTCTCCCCTCCTTTACCTGAGCTCTGTTTTCTCTAATAATCCAGTTACCCTCCAGTTGTAGGATCAGGATTCAGGATCCCCTCTGGAAGATTGTTTCAACTTGTTGGTGTAGTTGGCACTGTGGCATTTAGGGTAGGTGCAATAAGAACCAGATTTGTCTTAGACAGAACATCTAGAATTAGCATAGTTTGGTAGTAATTGGGACCCCAAGTCTCTCATCATGAGGAAGCTAGCTTGTTGGGGAAGGCAGTGAGTAGATAAGTATAAGAGAAGTTTATGCTTTTGGTTTGGTACGTATCTTAGCTGTTAGATTAAAGTAAGGTTGTGTTCTTTGTAGCATATTTGGCAAAAAAAAAAGTAACAACCAATTGAATTTTTTAGAGAAAAAATGTGAGAGTAAAAATTTTTAGAATTGATGAAAATTTGAATTGTTGTTGTTTTTTTTTTGTATTAAAAAAAACAACTAACATGGCTCTCATGAATCAAATATCTATGATGGTTGCTGCTGCAAGTAGCAAATTAATATTCCACCGAAAGTGGTGTGGTTTTCATTTTTTTACTATACAACGTTTTCTCTTCTCTGTGGTTATTTTTAAGTAATCATCATTGGCGGGTTTAATTCAATTTATGGCTATAAATGTTTTTTAAAACATGTGCACAATTTAGAGGACAATACTTCAATAATTGTTTCATCTCATATCAATTATCCTTTTTTTCTCTTCATAAAATGTATAGATAATTAGTATAGAGTAGAGGTCGTTTCGAGACATGAAAAAAAGGTGACAAAGAAAGATAAGGGGGTCCTCCAGTTAGTTCAAAGAGTTATGAAGATTATTACATCTTCACTGTGTCTGTGGCGGTGCATGCCACCACCAGGTGTTGTCTGCTATACAATTCTCGCTCTTACATAAATAGCTAGGCATGACAGTAAAACATCAGTGTTCTTCGTATTTTATAAACACAAAACATCAAACATTTACTTTTCAGTTTGCTCATGAAAAATTACACATTTTTCTTAAAAGAAAATTTCTTTCATCCCATCCAAGTTACTTTATTTAATTTTTTATCTCATTTTTTATGTCTTAATCTCTGTGTTTAGTCAAATCTATCAATTATTTTGAAATGGGTGGAGTACTTTTTTTTTCAAAAATTTTCATGTTACAAAGCATCATAACAATTTTCAAATACACCTCTTTTCTTCATTAATTTATACCAGAAAAAAACACAAAATACCAAGGGTCTGTATTTCGGTCATGCCAACTGTGCTGCTATTATCACAAAATACCCATCAACTCACCATTAAATAATATTTTCTTATAAACTATTTTTTTTCTCACAAACATCATATTTATAATTGGAAGAGACAAATTTTGCATCACAATGTTCTTTAAGCCTTCTTTACAAATTTTTTACAACAAATTAAGAACTATTTAAATTTTCTATTCCAGATTACTACTCCACTTTCTATCTCTCTCCTTCCAAATTTAAAAATTGTCACCTTTTTGCTACTTTTTTGGAGAAAGAACACAATAGTACATTTAATTAACGATGATAATGAATTTATTGTACATTTAATTTTTTCTGTCCATCTGTCCCTATATCATACTAAGGTGTTGTTCAGATATAAATTTTGGGAATTCTTTTGGGGGCTTTTAAAAGTTAGGTGTGTTGTTTGTGAGTTTAGAAATTTGATAAAAAGAAAGTAAGATCATGGAGAATTTATGCATATATATATATATATATATATATATATATATATATATATATTCATGTATGCCGATTTGGAAATGTATGATTTTTTCTTTCGGTGAACACAATATTAGGAACATGGTAACAAAGAATATGAGGATATGTGGTGTGGTTAGGTCACAAATTTTCTTATGAAATGTATCAATTTACACGTTTAATTGATGTTGAATTAATAGATTTAAGGTTCAAATTGAGAAAGTTGGGAAATAAATTTTTGAAATTTTTTGTGTTTGAACACACCCATAGAGTTTGAACATGTTATTGATGCAATGAATTGTTTGTGTATTTTCCTTTTCCTTTTTCATTTGTATAAATTATTTTTTTTAGAACTGAATATAAATTATTTCTTTGACCGTTTGGTAGTGGTTGAACCGCTTGAACGAGACCAATGCTAGAAGTTTTTCAATAAATGGCCAGAACCGGACAAGTCTTATCTTGTTTTTGGGAAGACCGGCAATATATCCTTCAAGAGGCAATCCATTTTTTTCAAAATATGTTGTTCGAATAGGGCTATTTAGTGGGTAAATTACTAGTTGGTCATTGCATTATTTAACTAATTAATATTTTTTAAAGATTAAAATACCTTTCATAGTTAAATCTTTATACAAATAATACAATTAGTGGTCTTTCCAACTAGTGTAAATAGACTCGGCTGTTCTCAACACCCACTAATTTTCTTTTCATTATTTTTCTTGGAAATGATAGGGAAAAGAGGTCATTTCATCATTAAAATTTACAGAAATTTCTAAATTTACCGTTAAAGTTTATGTCACTAACTGATGGCGGCGCTGATTGGGCAGTTGCCGCCACGTGTCTACGCAATTGACGCGTGTTGACGTTGCTTGATGCCATTGGTGCGTGTGTATTACGCGATTCTCAGAATTCGAGGAATGGGAGAAATAGAGGAAGGGTCCTCTGTTTGTCTTGTCGATGAAATGACTCAAAGTCCGAGAGAGCGCCAGGGTCCTGACTTATATCGTCAATGTTTGTTATATAGCAGGTATTAATGGTGGCAATACCGTAATATGTCAATATTCCGTTATTTACACAAGTGTCCTGTATCGTACGGGAAATGGTTCTCCGGGAATCTCTCATGCCTTGTCCGGGTAAAACGTTTTATTGAGTCCGAGAATATCACTTAGGTTTTTGTAATCATTATTGAAGGGATAAATTTACAATGAGCATTAAATTTTTAAAACTAACAATTCAATCATTAAATTGTGACATATTATAAGGTGAAATTAAATATTAAGCCAACAAAATGTATAATCAGTGTCCATGTAATCACCCAGAGGCAAGCCATATTTTTTTTAATGGCAAGAAAAATATATTAAAGGATGATGACTTTGCTCCATTGAGGAAAGGAAGCAAAATCAGAAAACAGGGTGCAAATGAAGCTTACAACAGGCTGAAGAGAACACCAAATCAAGATAACGAGACCACCTTCCAAAAACTGAAGAAAAGAGAACTGAAAATAAGGCTTGTTAAGTGCAGTTACTGATTGCTCCAATAGGGATGAGCAGCCAATTGCACAAAGTTAGCTTGTTGCCTTTCCACCTGCTTGAAATCCAAATGAAGGAAAGATATTGCACAGAATCAAAGATGTGAATGGATGAGTTAGCTTGACCTCAATGGACAGTATTGTTCCTCTCCTTCCAAATGACCCAAATTGTAATGAATCGAATTGTCAACCACCCAAAGTTCTGATTTCGAGACCACTTGTTTCCTCTAATATCCGCAAGCATATTAGAAACGTCAAGATCACGAAATTGACCTGATTGGCACCAAGAAAAAATCATCTGCCAGATTTCAACAGCAAACGGACACCAAATCAGCACATGATCTAAAGACTCCAAGGATGAGGAGTCACATCTATCGCATCCTACTGGGGTGAGGTGAACATTCCTCAAAAGAAGTTGCTCTTTTGTTGGTAACCTGTCTTGAATAGCTTTCCAGCAGCAGATTTGAACTTTTTTGGGGACCTAGGAACACCAAGAAATACGCCAAGTATCGCTGGTTGCTGAATAAGCAATATTAACCAGAATAGCGTTCATCTTTGAAACAGAGAAATCCCCATTTGGATCAAGAGACCATTGCCAAGAATCTTCTGAACCTGCACTTAAGAAGGTGTTAGATAAAAGTTTTTGCATATCTCTGAATTCGCCTCCCTCCCTCCCGCTTGGATCTCTCCTCCAATTCCAAACCTATCCCCGAGAATCATCATCCCGAGCACCTCTATCTGCAACTTTGCAAACTGGATCCAAATCTAGTCTCGCTAATATAGGGAATAAACTTTTTAAAGGTGAGTTACTTGCCCAAATATCCGTCCAAAAGAAGGTGTTTTCCCCATTACCCACTTTTTTATGGAAAGATTTTGCAAAGTTAATGCCTATATCTTTCAACTCTCGCCTGACACTAACGATTTCCCCCCAAACTCCACCAACCTCTTTCTCCTCATCCCCTACATTGAAAAGGCCACCCTCTTCACCATACACTGCTTTAATGATCATAACCCACAAGGCATTTTTATCTTCCCTAAACCTCCACCACCATTTGCATAAGAGCGACCAGTTTTTAAACTTCAAGCTACCTATGCCCAAACCACAATTATCCTTTCTACTTACAATTTTATCCCAAGCCACCTAATGAATCCCTCTATTTTCCAAATTCCCTCCCCAAAAGAATCTTGCTCTCAAATTTTCAAGGGTTTTCAAAACACTCATTGGGGCACGAAACAAAGAGAAGAATGATAGAGGTAGAGCTGATAAAACTGATTTTAGAAGGATAAAATGACCTCCAATCGATATGTTTTTTGCATTCCAGGATGAGAGTTTATTTCTGAATTTCTCTTCCACTTTTTCCCATGATTTAACCAGCATCATGTGTGAGCCAACTGGTAATCCGAGGTGAAAGAATGGAAGCTGACCTGATGCACAACCAAAATGATCAGCCATGTCTTGAATATCTTGCGGCCGAACCCCTACACCATATAACATGCTTTTCTCCAAATTAATTTCCAACCCCGAGACTTTTCTGAAACATTTCAAAATTCGCAGCAAATTTCTTATATTTGATCCTTGCCACGGACTGAAGAAAATAATATCATCTGCATATTGAAGATGTGAAATTCCAACAGATGACCTGCCAATTTCCAAAGCTGAATATAGCCCTCTCTCCTTAGCTTCTTTTATCATAATGTTTAAACCTTCAGCTGCTAGAAGGAAGAGAAAATGGGAAAGAGTGTCTCCTTGGCGTAAACATCTTTCCATTGGAAATTCTTTGGTTGGAGAACCATTAACAAGCACCGAAACCGTCGCAATATGAATGTCATCTAAGCGCATTTCACTGCCAACTATGATAACTTAATCCAGTGACAAATTTGCTCATTCAATAAAATATTGGTGACATTAATCTTGCTTTAAAATGAATTTCAATGATAAATTTAAAATTTTCGAAAATTTCAGTAACAAAATTGACGTTTTCCCGAAATGAAATCACACTTATTTTAAGAAGTATTATTTGTACATATTTTCATTGAAATTTTATCATAAAACTAAATACTCGTACATAAATAAATGGATGACTAGCTAGCTAGCATTTCTCATTTCATTTTTATGATGATAACTAGCTTATACCCCTCCTACGGACGGGTAAAAAAATTAACGTCTATATCTTTATACTATCGGCGTATGTATAAATTTCTACATAAGTAACCTATATGCTATGTTATTTAAGGATCGATGACCAACCGAGTAAAGCGTTCAAGCTCGAATCTGGTTCACAAACATTTACGATTAGAAATGAAAAGAAAAACCATAACACATGTCAAGGCACGAAAGAAAACACCTAACTTCAAATATGAGTATCAGAATATTGAAAACACGAACGGATCTTATTGGTCCTGTACATGCACACGGTCACATCTCGTCATTGCTACATGGCTCATCAATAATCCCTAATGTGTTTATTGGATGCTGGGAAAGTTCATCCCTACAAATACATGTCACATAAAGTTAATAACATTTTAAAGATTATATTATAAGTAATAGTAGTAGATGCAACATACGTACTTGGATTCTCCGACACATTACCATCATGTACTTCTAATGTGCCAATGTTATCTATATTACCAAGTACACCGCAGCTACCAATCTCTTCAACAATGGCAAACTATACAAAGAAAACATCATAATATAGTCAAACCGTAGTTGTGTTTATAACATAGTTTATTTTCCAATCATATAAAAATTTAATACCTATCATTAGGGCTATCGCCGTTAATCCGATCTGCCGAACGCGTTTTAGTGGTAGTAAAAGTTTTTCTTGTAATTGTCTCTATGATCCAGAAATGCAATACGTTTTATTATGTATGAAAAATATTATTACTTAGTATTTATTACATGACACAGTACACAGTGCACACATACTTACCAGTTCGATGAGTTCTAATGCATCTCGACCATCTGTCGCATAATCAATTTCGAAAAATGTCTGAACAGTAAATCCTGAGCGTTTGTTTGTGATATTATAGTCGTGACTTTTATATCCCATGCATATTTCATTCCTTTCAAACTTTCGTACATGCTCTCCAACTTCATCCGTCCCGCTTCCTATATACGATTTATCATGTAAAATGAAAATTTCGAATAAATGTGAGCATGTATGTAGCGCGTGTTATATTTGAATTGACAAACCATCACTTACGCTTTTTCATAACTGCGAATGTCCGAGCATCACACTGAAAAGTCTGCATGCTACATTATCAAACATTATGAACTTTGACTCCCGGTGCGGTCCATAACTATTACTTCGACTTTATACCTAACAAAAAGTACACGTGTAGTCATATCAACATTATTAGATATACTCATAATAAATCAATATAATCAACATACATAAGCGTTGTCGAACATACCGATGAATTGCGTAACGGACAATAGTATTACACCCTTACGGAATAATCGTGACCTTGTTCGAATACCTTTTTCAAGCATACCCGACATGCTAGGTACCATAGTGGATAACCAAGACTAACACCCATGATCATCGCATTGCATCTAAAATTCCTCATCCGCATAAAATCATACAAACCATTATCATGATAAAATGTTATTTAAAAATATGAAAATACAAAACACAAACGCATACAGGTGATTTTCCAAAAGACCGAATGACTTCAAGTTGACGCAACATGGCACGCTTAATAACAACAGTCGTCCCACTCATTGAAATAGTTGAAGTTCGCTCAAAGAATACGATTAGTGATAGCATTTCCATTTACAACGAACCTGAAATTCATATGATGTTATGACTAACAATTGAATGTTAAAATAAATAATTACATATAAAACATACAAAATACGTACAAGTCATGTAAAGCTTTCACTTACGGAATGTCAATGTTGACATGGATTTTTGTCCCACAAGTTGCATATAAATGAAACTTACGATATACAATTCAAAACAAACATAATAAGCATCATTACATATCAATCACTCAATTCCATAGATCATATGTACATACCCTGATACTTCTTAACATAAGTGGTAGTGATAACAACTACCACACATGCATCTAAATCAATATCTGCAAGACCTTGTAAAAGTTTAACCTGGTCACCCCAAAACATTATATCGACATCGTGACCGCTGCGCAAAACAATCATGTATACGTGTTTAGGAATAAAAATCTCATTTCTATGTCATCAAATAATATACGATAAATGATACATACCTTTGATCAACAACACTTATAGATTGTAGCTTGGATAAACTACCACTTTTCAAACTCTTCTCACGAGTATCGTCGGTTTGATTAATCGCCCAATAACATCTGCAACGAATAATTTTTTGCAATTTGCGTTTAACCAGATTAGAAACTATACCAAAAATTAATATAAAATTAATATAAATAAACAGACTAAAACATCCCACCTATGCAACATAAATTCTGCGGAAACTTGGACGATAAATCCACAATGTCGACAAAGTCAAATTTATGTTGAGGAATGTCAGTCGTATCACCCTCAACAACGCTAACATTTGTATATCTGGTGAAATAAACTTTATTCACACATGATACTGGTCGCATATAATCCGGTGCCTTACCGACCGCAAAATTTTTAATGTTATAGACCAATCCTTCCTTTAACAATGGACGAAATTTATTTTCAAGTGCCGGGACACGCGTCTTTGATATGTGATCATTCTGTAAGATATTATAATACTTTGAAATATCGCACATTATAAATTGAATAATTATTACTTCATAAAAATCAAAACAAAACTTAAAATACTCACATTAGCATCTAACAGAATCAACTCGACACCGATGAACCTCTCATCATTCACAGTAACAGCATTCCAATACCGCGTTAAACGGACCCTCAATGACCAATCCTAAGGCTAAGTCGTACTACCTTTTTTATGGCTATGCACATTTGTCATCTGGCCTGGCTTGTAGCCTGGCTGGTCTTTCTGCTGGAATGGCTATCGGGATTGTTGGTGATGCAGGTGTTAGGTATGATTTCCATTTTTTGCTTCAATGCATTATTCCTCTCTGTGAACTCTGCATGTATAAGGAGGTATTAAACTTCTTACTGATAGTGTTATATGCACAAAAGAGTTGTGCAAATTTGATGCTACGCACAATATTTATTCATAGCTGCCACGCGGAATAGTTGAAAGTTAAAGTCATTCCTTTGAAAATTGTGGGATGGATTGTGAATCAGCTCATTCACTGATATGCTTCGGTTTTTCTTCTAATTAAACCAACTTCATAGAAAGCGAGTTGTCATGTTTTTTTAGTTTGAGAATTCTCAAGCCAATCATGATGGATTCAAATGGATTCTAATTAAACCCTCAATTTTCGAATTTTTGTGATAAGTTCATTGGAGATTTATTATATTCGAATAGTATATTTGTATAGGTCTCTCCATTTGTTGTTATCTGCATTTTGAAAAATTATGAAATTCAGTCATTTATTTTTATAGGTCTCTTCATAAAAACGATTTTTTTGTTTTTAAAAAATTAAATGTATTTTACACGTGGCGCTCCTCCTTCAAGATGAACTCGTTTATATATTAATAGTAGATGATTCGCTCTACCGAACCCAACGTACGGCGGACGGGGACCTTGGAAACCAAGAAAAGAGCGAGATAGCTGGCAAATGAAATCTATCATGTTAATCATTATTTTACCCACTAATTTAAATAGTTTAGTTACAAGGTAAAACTGGAAGTCCAAGTCCAATTAACTGAACAATTACATATCCACCTTTCATTTTTCAATTGTTCTAAATGGGTGAAAATTCACCCGTATAATAAATAACATTGACGAAATGAGATGGTCGTGGTTGCAAGTGAGTAATTATCTAGATTCTGCTCTAAATTCTAATCCCAAAAAATTAGAAAAAAATTTGTCAGCTGCAGCAGAGAAAATATAATGTAGATTAATAGAGAATCTAAGCAAGCTATCTATATATATATATATATATATATATATATATATATATATATATATATATATATATGTGTGTGTGTGTGTGTGTATGTGTGTGTGTGCGGGGGGTCAAGGTTAGGATGCGCTAATTCAAAAATGCGCATTCTGAGTGCAATATTTTTCAATTTATTTACAACCATGTCATTAATCTAAGTATCATTTTTTTCATTACGTGTCATTAATTTATTACACTGCATCACTGACTTTTCACTAGTGTATCAACACATCATAAATTTCCTACATATCATTCTTTTTTCAATACCGCATCACTAATTTTTACCGTATCATTAATCTTGACAGATTTGGAGTTTGTCTCCTTCTCTCTCTCCTAGCCACTAGTTACTGGTCTACATCGCTAGTCCAGCCGCCCAGTTGTCCTCCTGCAACCGGTGAACTCATAAGGAAATCGCCTGGGCGATGAGAATTGTGAAGAATACCGCCTGCCCGTTCCACCGGTTTGTCGCTCCTCGCCTGATTAAAGCGTCAAGCAACCACCACAGCGCCGCCTTTACCGTTCTAGATCACCGGTGTATCCCTTCCGTCCAGATCCGTTAAAACTTAACTGAAATTTAGGTTAAAATGTTCAAATTGACAGTTGGGATATTTGAAATGTGTTGAACATCCATCTAATTTTATAATTTTACATTTTGAGTCATTATTCTTAATTACGTGTGTATTATTTCAAATAATCTTTCCGAATCATGAATACTAATATATAGATCAAGTATTAGTTTTTACGATTTTACTGTTCACTGATATTTCGGAGGCGATAATGTCAAAAACAGTAACACAAATGTGTAGTTTAGTTATTGGCAAAACTGTATGTAGTAGACTAGAGGGTCTTGCATTGTCCTGCCACCTCAACCCACGTGTACTTCCATTTACAAGCTGGTAATAACAAATTACTCGGTTGACTTACCAAATCCAATGTTAATATTTAAGAAATCAACTTAAAATGGAATCCTGGCCATCCATGTCCCAGATAGATAGATGCTCTTGTTTGTTTTTTATCACTTGGTTTTTCGGCATGTGACTGAAACCTTCTCAACTTGTTAACATATAGCACTAGAGTAACTCGGTCGGCCGTCCCTTAAATAATACGATTGTCTTATTTATGTCCTCTTTTAAAAATTTGTATCCAATGACGGAACCAAATTTTTATAATAGGAGGGGCTAGAGTTGCTTACTACTCAGTCGTGCATTAGTTATATGGAGGGCAGCACACAAAACTATCACATAAATCCCTAAAAAAAATTTCTAATCAACCTATACATAATAATACATCTCATAGTTATAGGAGGGGCAGCAGCCCCCTCCGGCCCCTTATATGTTCCGTTCTGTTATTTTTCCCGCGATCGTATCGTCGTTGATTTATCGCTGTTAAAGTGAAAAAATTATCAAAATGTCAAGATCTAATATTAAATTTAACACTAATTTCTTAAAAAACTACAATTGAACCCTAATAGTTCTAAATTCTCACAACCACACCATTTTTCTTATTGTTTTCTCACTGGTCCAAACCCAACAATAATACCAAAAAAACCTTCTCTGCGCTCAAGCGGCGGCTAAGCAAGGCCAGGCTCACCTCCAAAGCTCTCCATCGCCACCTTTGTCTCCAAGGCCTATAACCGTGCCTTATCGCCACTGTCTGCAGCATCCACAACTGATTTACCCATCAATTCTTCAATCTTTAGTGTTCAAATTGCCCACAAATCTATCAAAGGCACACACTTTCCATACTCAGAGCTGGAATCGAAATGGGCATTTCATGAATTCACTGTATCAAAGTAAAAGAGGACCAATAATTGAAAATTGACGAGAACAACAGAAGGTTTGGTGTGTTAGTATCTCTTCAATCGAGTTCAAGGTCTCATTTTTCTTTGCTTGCTATGAACAATCTTCGGCTCTCAAAGTCCACGACAAATCTTGCCTCATTCTGCTACTTCTGGAAGATCCTAATGGTTAGCTTAATCATCAAAAGCAAGCAAGGAGATCTTAGCAAATCGGAGCGCATCTTCGAGGCGTTCAATCGGAGCGGCCGATCTGAGGTTCTCGTTGCACATCGGCGATCGATCGACGCCGATCCAAGGTTTTTGTTGGACATCGGTCGTTTATCTGCTTCTGATTTCGACGAGTCGATGGCTTTCTTGGGATGGATTTTGATTGGGAAACTCAATCAAACTAATACCCAGATGAAACCAAATGAAAAAAGTATCTGATCTGTGTTTTGATATCATATTACCACATTTTATCTATTACGAATGTGTTTAGGTGAAAATCGAAGCTAAGAACGGTTATTAATTTTTATTCAGATGGTTTGGATCGTAATTCTTATATTCATAAATCGAAGCTGAACAGAGGGAGTTCGCAAGTTCGCGAGCTGTTGATTCAACGGCGAAGCTTGGCGTGTCGCTAGAAGACGACGGCGGTTGGTGGTGGCACAGGCCGGCGGATGTCCGCCGGAAGTGGGGCTGCACGTCGGCGCCAACGGGCAGGATGATTTGAGCCTCAAACAACAAACTCGATGAGATTCGGGTTGTGGATCGTCGGAACCGGTCCGTGCCGATTCTTTCCTTTCCAACGGCGTTAGGTGGCGTTAGGTGGAGGAAGGCCGTGGTTGGGCTGTTGACGGTCCACGGTGGAGCTGCGACTTGGATGGACTGTTGGAGCCTCCGTTCCGGGCGAGTTCCGACGGTAGTCTGTCGCGTTTGTGGGTGGGTTGAGTGGGAGAGATGGTGAGGTTGTACATTTAGAATAGTTAGGATTTATTTGTAGTTCTTTTAAGATATTGGTGTTAATTTGAATATTAGATCTATGATATTTTGGTAATTTTACCATTTTAATAGTGATTTTAACAGAAAAAAAAGTGACGATAGGACTAACGGTGCACACGATTAAAACTTACAGAATTAAAGTGATACAAATTCTTAAAACAAGACTTAAATAGGACAAATCGCAAATTTATAGGACTACTGGCGAAGTTTACTCGATAGTACTATAATATCTTCATTTAATCGTTAGTGCACAAGGGTGAACAAGTTTGAGAGAAAGTGGAGTTGAGCACTGATAAATTTCTCCAACAGCTTTACAGCAAACTGAGGTATGATGATGCGCCACAATGTTAGCAGAAGAAACCTAGAATTTGAGATCGTGTCATGGACCAAACAGGTTCTGCGAGATAATGTTATAACTTAATCCCATTTAATCACTCTCAACGCTAAAGTTGAGGAAACTAGCTTCACCTGGGCTGCTATATAAATCATCATCATATGCCCATCAAATTACCCAAGACTTTGGAGATCTTTAGCCATGGGACTCAACCTGTTCTCATGCTTCACCTTAGCCATCTCAGTTTTGTGTTTGTCCCCATTATGTTCTCCATATCCACATCAATTGCCAGATGTTCCCTCCACTACTTCTAACCAGCTTGATTACCATTTCTATGATAATTCATGCCCCCAGTTGCAGATGATTGTGAGTAATGGTGTTTACAGGGCTTATCAGAGTGAAAGTAGAATGCCTGCATCGCTCCTACGCTTGCACTTTCATGACTGTTTTGTCAATGTACGTCTGCTTTTCACTTCTCTATCTCTCGCTTATTACTACTAGTGCCATGTTCATGTCAGCTGTCTTCGTTGTCCAAGTATGTATGTGTTTGTTGTCCAAGTATGTATGTGTGTTTTCTGTTTCTGCTGCCTCAATCTCCATATATAGGGCTGTGACGCTTCGATTCTACTTGATGACATGAGTGATTTCAAAGGGGAGAAGAATGCACTGCCTAATCGAAACTCAGCTCGAGGATACGAAGTTATTGACAGTATAAAAGCTGAGGTGGAGAAAGCTTGTCCTTCAACTGTTTCATGTGCAGATATATTAGCTGTTGCTGCAAGGGCTGCTGTTTCCATGGTAGTACTCAACTTGCTCACCGCAGTTGCCTTGAAGAGTAGAGGCGAGCTAATGGTTTCCCTCCTATTTCTGTTAGGTTGGAGGTCCTTTCTGGCCAGTTCTATTAGGCCGAAGAGATGGTACGACAGCGAGTGAGCAGACGGCGAACACTGACGTGCCATCATCTTTAGAGCCTTTAGAAAATATCACCGCCAAATTTGCAGCAAAGGGTCTTGATCTTAAAGATGTTGCAGTCCTCTCAGGTACCTCTTTTCACCTTCTCTAATAGCATGTGTGAGCTTAACTCTTAGCTAGGCTTCTAAATTCTGCAATATGCTGAATTATTCTGAAAGGTTTCTGGTGTGATTATATTTTCCAGGAGCTCACACGATAGGTTTTGCCCAATGCTTCACATTCAAGAGAAGGTTGTTCGACTTCAAGGGATCTGGGAAGCCTGACCCAACTCTTGTGGCATCCATGCTCACAAACTTACAAGGCACCTGTCCTAATGTAGACTCCTCCAACGCCAATCTCTCCCCACTAGACACCGCAAGCTCTGTCAAGTTCGACAACCTGTATTACAAAAACATTGCAAACAATGCCGGGTTGTTGGAGTCTGATCAGGCCCTGTTAGGGGATCCTAAGACTGCTGCATTAGTCAATGCCTACACAGCAAACCAGTTTCTTTTCTTCAGTGATTTTGCAGCTTCTATGGTTAAGCTTGGTAGCATCGGAGTGCTCACAGGGAAGGATGGGCAGATCAGAAATAAATGTGGTGCTGTGAACTAAGACTAGGTTTCAATCTGTCAATCAATGTAGAAACTTCTGTAGAAAGTAAACTGAGGAGGCTCTCGAGAGTAAAATAATAATAATGTAGTCCAACAAGGTTTGCACATATATATCCAAATGGTAATGTACTCCCCTTTATTCACGCTACCAAGGAGTTCAATGAACTTGCTAGGACTAAAAGCATTATGATCACAAATAAAAAGAGCACACATTAATAAGTAATTCAAGGGGCTAGCATTGGATGCTTTGATCAGCTGTGAGAGTACTGGTAAAAATTAGTAGTACTATGCAACAGTCACATGGCAATATAGAAGCAGAACTCATTTGCTCAGCGTAAGAATGGAAAATTAATCCCTATTACAAAGAAATGTCCCTACCCAGTCCCCATTTTCGACTTGCCAATCGAAGGATCAAATCAATGTACTTATGAATAATTCAGCAGCTAACACAAGTTTGCCTAACAGTAGCTGGTGAATCAGTATCAGTACATCCAAACTCTGATGAATTTCACCATCACACTTCATGTTAACTTTTACAGATTGGACAATCAGACATACATTTTGAAGAATTAGAAATCTAAAAGTATATATTATCTCAGACTAGCTGTCAGTTGTGCAAAGTGTACCGAACCCTTTGGGAAAAAGAATTTTGCCTAATCCATTTTTACACGTGGCAAGCAAGTACCTATCCTCAGTCCTCTAGTCAAAAAGTCTGAAAAGGTTCTCAGGTTTGAAGTTCTGACTTCAAGGAGAGAAGATCCAGATAGAACCAAACTTATCTTGGGCAGCAATATGATCCCTGACACTGTAAAAGGCCCCAGTATTACTCTGTAGGAAGTAGGAACAAATGATGATGCTCATATTGCAATTGGAACAGCCCTCCAAAAAAAATCATCAGTGCCACGAAATGCAAAAGCAACCGGAAGGTCTGGCTAGTCACTGTCACTTTGATGCCTCTCTGAAAATAAACATGAAAAAAGAAACAATCAATAGACTTAAAACAAATTTGAATCAAGCATACACCGAGGTCAGTGTTTGAACATACTTCCAGAGGGTCTCTTTCCTTCCATTGCTTCCTTCTTTTTCTGGCACGTTGAGCACAGAAAAGGTCCATCATAGGGACCCAAATGCCCGGATTTAGAAGGGTCAGCACGTATTGATATACCCTCTCCAGCTTTAATGTCTACTTGACACACTGCACAGACTAACAGCTTAAACATATGGCAAAGAGGATATTTTGAATTTAACCTGCATGGAAGAGAGGTTTTTAGTAAAAATGGATGCAAAAGATGACTAACTCCTTGAAATAGATAAAAGAATTGTTATAAAGGCAATCACAAGCTTGCAACTTTGCAGCGCAGTTAACAAGTTTTGCCAGTGGGGGCAGATATGCAGTAGACATTGATAAAGAATTTCTATTTTACTCATAATTATATTTCAACAAGTATCATAAGATTTGATCATTATTCTCGGTATGAACTTAGAGAATCATTATTATTTACATGTTAGAACTGAATTTTATACTCCCTCTGTCCCTTTAAATGTGCAATATTTTGACCGGCACGTGGATTAAGAATGTGTGTTGACTTGAGGATAAAAATGTAAAATATGTGTATAAGAAAAAAGTAACTTTTTTGAGTGGTAAGAGAGAGTAAGTGTAATAAAGTAAAATTAGTGTAAAAAACTTTCCTAAAAGGAAGTGTAGCAAGTTTTTTAGGACAACCCAAAAAGGAAATTGTAGCAAATTTTAAGAGTCTGAGTATGATCTTTCAAAGAAATATAATGGCTACAATTTCCTTAGTGAGTGGGTCAATATAATGTTTTACCTAAATAATGGACTAATGCATAGAATTACAAAATTGAGAGGCATAGCGAAAAAGAATGCTGATAGTAATATAAACCTTTCTGAAAGCATAGCAGACCCCTCCTCATATAATTCTTCCACCACATCAGGCTCCATAAAGTCTTTATCAATACTAGCCATATCAGATGATCTCTTACGAAACACAGCCTTGAACATCCCTTTCATTGGCTTCTTCTGATGTGTCAAGGGAGCAGGTGCCTTCTCCTGTGCTAGTATATCAATGACAATACATGTTGTATCGTCACGAATACCTTTTGGTTGCACAGATTCCTGCTCAAGAAACATCAAAAGGAAGCATAGACCCAGTCTTGTCAGAAAAAGTATTTCTAGTGAAAGTCAAGATGAAGTGAATGGAAGAATAAACTGACAATTTAGTATCATCGTACTTTAACAATTTGTTGAGCTGCAACATCTGGTTGCATTCCACGAGAGCACTCAACTGCAGCTTCGGCCGACAAAGCATCCCAAACACCATCACTTGCGATGATGAGCCTACCCCCACCAGTAGACAACTAGAAATAACGAAACAAATAAAATAAATAAGTACAGACCATAAATTTTGTTTACAATAATACCACACAGGCATCTGTATGTCCTTCAGAGCTGAGTAGAATTTAACATTCTAGGGAGTTACAAAAAGTGATCATGGAAGGACTATAGAATTGTTATAGGAACACAAGATATTGAAGTTAACAGGATCATAACATTCCTCAACCACCAAGCACCGAGAAAGGATGATTCTGAAAAGAATGGACCTCATTTCATGGTTCATTGTGATCTAATGTAGACACTGCCCAAAACAAATGACTAGAACTGAACGAAATATTACCATACACACATCAAGAATAAGAAAAAAAATCACTGAATGCATTATATATGCAAGTTCTTTATCTAAATTTTCTTAGCAAATTTTCAGTCACAAGAAAGGATATTCTTGAGGCATTAGGAAGCGTGACTAGAAATGTCCATCATAAATTACTTAGCATGCAACTATAACATACAAACGAATAAAGTATAGCAAAAATAGGAGAAATCAGACATGAGAATAATATGAAGACAACCTTCACTTGCTTCACGTATGGAACAGGAACAATGAACTCTCCAACATCCATATCTCCAATTGATCGAGAAAGACACAAGCCTCCGGGCCAACATCTTAAAGGGCCAATCTGATAAATGTATTCATAATTAGATATGCTCTAATCTACAAAATACATATAAGCAGCTTCTAAACTTTATTTTTTCGCAAGGAGTTAGATGCCATCGGCTGCAAACTAAGAAAATGAAGTTTTCTGACAACCACCTTTCAAACTCCTAGATACTGGAAACTTTATAAGATAAAATGACTGGAAGAACTCGGCACTACAGGTTTTTCTGCCATCAGTTCCTTGTCACCATTTCTGGATTACAAAGACAGGCAGACATCTTCATCTCTAGTATCTGTTTTATCTGACCAAATTACAAGATTGACTATAGAATACATTGTTTCTTATTGCTTCAGTTTTTTCAAGCATATCATCAAAGCAGTCACGTGCTCTTTTAGCAAGGACCATAGTCCTTCCCTACAGGTTGTAAATGCATTCCTTATAGAAAAGTTGTGAGTAGCACAAGGCCAATGATTAAGAAAGAAAATTCCCAGAGGTAGCTTGAAATGTATGCAAAGATACTCCAAGCAAACAACAATGCACAACAATAAGGGATAAGAAAAGCACCTCTGCGCCCCCACCAGTATTTAGTCTACCAACCTCACCACCACTGGATGTAACACGGTCTCTCCTAAGAGAGGGGAAAGAAAGGACAAGAAAAAATAAATAAATTAAAACCTGCAAAAATAAAGGGAAAAGAGGGGTTATTAGGAAAAATATTTGAGCTAGTAACTCACTCTTCTTGATTGCATTCAAGCCTGTGATCAGCTGACAAATAATAGATGTCACCTTCAGCGGACTCCAGTATGCAACGTGAATCACCAACAGATGCAACAGTCACAGTCCAACCTTCTATTATGACAAAGGTTACTGTTGTTCCTGACGGTTGTCCTGAAAGCATAACCGATTCAGCTTGCACAGATAAGAGTGTATGAGCAGCCGAAAAACCAACTTCACAAACCGAGGAGAGCACCAAAGGAGATGACCAAAAAATTGACCCTTACTCACTAACAAAGCTTAGCTCTAGATTAAGGAAGGAAAATAAGTCGAAATATTGCAGTAAATGATAGGTATTTATGAGACAGGCATCATTCCCAGCTATATGTATATTCCTATATTTAAAGACTCTATTATCATTACCTTTCTGTTGAAAATCTTTATCCGTTTTAACAAAGCCTGCAACCAAGGCCCTAGGCAGTGCAGAAAGCCAATCATCTCGATTAAGATCTGTGGGTATAGCATTCAAAACATTCTTAAGAAGATTTTCCTTGGTGTAAATAGCGGCTGCAGTTCCATTATGCCCGTCAAATACCTGCAAAAGAATTATGAGAATAGAAAAATGCGTAAAAAAACATGAACATAAGGGACGGAGAGATTATTGTGAATAAAGGTGAAACAATTGATCGCACGTAAAAAGATGAAAAGAGAAAGGAATCTGTGATGAGAATGGAGCTTGGAAGTAAAGAGCACCCCGAAAGCCGAGAATGTGGGAACACCATCTGGCAGTGTCCTCTGACATTCAGAGTTAAGCAGCGTAAAATCCTCGCCCTTCTTGCTCTGGCTGGCCTGCCCGAAAACAAAATCCGGATTCTCAATCTGCTCCTCTCGCTTAAACAGAACCGAAAGCGGCACCGTTTGGTGGGTTTGGTTCTCTCGTTTGCTCGCCGCCATGGTGGTCGTTTCCCAGAAACCACAAACCGCAATGCCTCGTGATCCTAACTATCCATCCATCAATTCACACAATGCAATTCAGATTGCAAGCCTTGTGCGGCAATCAACGCCTGATGACAAAACAAAAACCAACCAGGATCAAAACCGAACCGCAACGGAAAAGGTGAAAATCGAGGGAATTACGGCGAAATTCAGAGAGGCGAGGGTGGGTTGTTAGCGACGGAGATTACGCGGGAATCCCGGCGCGGTGCAGAAACTTTTCCCCGGGTTCCTTCGCTGCCTGCTGGAATACGCGAAATTGCAATCGGAACCTCGTAACTTTTTTCTGTCTTTTTTTGGATTGTTCAGTAAAAAAAAACAACAACAACAACAACTAAACTCCTGATTCTGTTTTGCTGTTTTTCACTTTCATTCATTCCAACGACGCGGCGCGGAATTGAAGGAAGCTGCTAGCTGCTTTGCTTTCTCTTTCGAGCCCAGCCCAGCCCAGCCAGCAGATCAACTTCAAATTCATTCGAAGCTCCACTCCTGGCTGCGCCGCTGGCTGGCTCGATCTTCACCACGCGTATATGGAGTAAAATCGGCGGTGCTACTTTTTATGTTTTTGATCTATTATGATCTCATTTTAAGTTTTTACCCTATTTCAGTTTTAAATTTTGAATTCTTGACCTAATCGAATCTTTTCCGTCCAGTTTCGCAGTTAAAGTGGACGGAATGAGTAAAATCCGTCAGCGATCATACTTTTTATATTTTTGACCTATTATGGTTCCGTTTTAAGTTTTTGGCCTATTTTAGTCATAAATTTTGAATTCTTGACTCAATTGAGTCCTTTCCGTCCAGCTTCACCGTTAAAGTGGACAAAATAGTACGAAATATCTATTTTACCCCTCTGTTAATTGCGATAACACACCTCAATATTTTTAAACTAAACAATTGGCAAAAAAACACGAATAAACCACTAAACTGTTCGAATCGTCACGACTCGGCCATTGATCTACTTAACGGGCCGAATCACCCCTTGAACTTCTCAGATTGTACCGAACTCATCATTCCGTTCATTTTTTGATGATGTGGTTGGCGGACTTTAACACGTGGATGTATCTGGCGGGAAATATAAAAAGGGGTTAAGGGTGGAAAGGCGGGAATCAACATAGGTGATTTCTATTTTTCCCAAGTGAGAGAGGAGGGTTAGTGCCAGAAGACGACAGTGGTGGTGGGGTGTAAGAATCAATTTCAGAAACGATTCGATTCTTTCTACAAAAGACGCTTATGAGTTTGTGACTTTGTGCAGATGGGAGAAAACGAGTATGTTATTTTATTTGTTCATTGTGCTGATTGAGTGGGTTTTGAATCTAGCAACCCTAGACATTGGTAGATATGGTTTTCTTGTGTTTTTTATTGTTCTCACTCACACATTTCTTTTTGGTACAGTATTATATTCGGGTAGTGGTGTTTATGTCCAAAACAAAAATCGGTTGGTGGGGTATTGAATTTGGTTGGTGGGTCTGTGTTGATGTTATGCTGGAGGGACCGTTTTGGAGGGGCTGTAAAGGTGGAGGGGTTGTTGTAAATTTGGCGTGGTTATTTTGCAAGTGAATTTCGTTGCTTTGAATGATCTAATGATTTTCTTTTTTCACACTTAAAACAGTGGGACAAATCAGACAACTGCAAAAGAGAACAACATGTACACACACACACACACACCAAGGTGGGGCTTTTCTTCAAAAACCTTTTAAATATGTAGGGTAGGGATGTCAATCGGACGGGTTGGGTCGGGTTCATGTCTGGTTATTCGGGTTGAGATCGGGTTTATCTATTTTCGGGTTGGGTTGTGTTCAGGTCAGGTTATTTGGGTTCGGGTTGAGATCAAGTTTCTTATTTTTGGGTTCAGGTTGGGTCAGGTCAGTTCGGGTTCGGGTTAAGAATTAAAAATTTAGGACTGAAATGGGGCAAAAACTTAGAACGAGACCATAATATGTCAAAAACATAAAAAGCAGGACCGCCGACGGATTTTACTCATTCCGTCCTCTTTAACGGCGAAGTTGGACGGAAAAGATTCGATTTGGTCAAGAATTCAAAATTTAGGACTGAAATAGAGCAAAAACTTAAAACGGGACCATAATAGGTTAAAAACATAAAAAGTAGGACCGCCAACGGATTTTACTCCGCGTATATGAATGATTTTAGGTCTCCCCTGAAGGTTTTGAAAGATGACAGTTTGCCCTCTTTTTTATTTTTATTGAAGTTTGCCCTTTCTTATTTCATGTTCTCCCACAACCTTGGGGCAAAAGAGGCTGTCTTACATTTAGATCTGGAAGGAGTTAACTATAACCTCCTTAGATTAATAGAAATATACTATTATCTATTTTAAATTAATTGAAACTTTATTACCACCAATGTAAAAAAACAAACTTCTGATAGGGGTGAGCATTGGGTTTGTTCGGTTAAAACCGAACCGAATAGGTCGGTTTGATCGGTTTACGATTTTTGACCGTAACAAACCGAATTGGTCGAATTAGATGTTGGAACCGAAAAAACCGAAACCGAATTTTTACGGTTCGGTTCGGTTTTAAACCGAACTGGTCGAATTTTTCCTTTAATTCTATTTTGTTTCGGTTTCACAAAACAAAATCGAACAAATTGAATTTTAATTACAACAATTCATTCATGTAATCAAATCATCTTAAATAGCTAAATAAAGTCTTAAACTACCATAAAAATACCACCATACCACCGACTTATAGTTTACTTTAGCCTCTATATATTCTTGACCAAATTAAAGATTAGTACCCTGAACTTTTATGACTCGTTCAACAAAGGGCCTAGATTGTAACTCGTCCTAACTCGTATTCTGAACTATGCAACTCAATGCAGCTAAGGGCCTCAACTCAGTGACTCTGTTAACACCATTACATTGCTAAACAATTCAGTGACCTTAAAGTAAAGTTTATAAAGTTGAGCTCAAAGATGGTATAAATACTCCCTCCGTACCTCATTAATTGATCCATTTGTTTTGGTTGTTTCACAGTATTTAATCTATGATTTTATTTAGGAATATCTAGACATGTAAACTTAAATAATTTACATACTTATCATAATTTGAAATACAGAGTTTCTAAATAGATTTTTTTTAAAAAAATTCACTATTTATCTTTATGAAAATTTGAGTCAAACATTGAATTTTGAAACAGCAAAAACAATTGGATCAACTTTTGAGGTACGGAGGGAGTAATAAACTTTGGGTGTTTGATAATCATTCACCCAACATTATGTTCTTATTACAGTATTCACCCAACATAAATGACACAATAACAATTATGAACTAAATTTTTCTTATTACACTATTTAGACTATCAAGTTTTAAAAATTTACAAACACATCATCTCTCCCACATCTCCATCTTAAATTTCTACACATGATTAGCCCAGATTCAATTTTTTTATGATCTAAGTAAAAATCCACCTCTCTCTATTTCATGATTAACAAATGCCTAAAATAGTACCAATGAATCCTCCACATCCTGCCTCTTTCCTCTCCCTCCTCCGTCTCCCACCGTCTGCAACCTTAGATAATCCTCCCCATATTCGCCTCCACCATCACCCTTGGTTTTCACGTCTGCCGGCCTGTGGAGGAACTTTCCGACCTAGGTCTAGCAGAGCTCGAGACAGGGGATAGGTGGGGTGTGCTCTTGGGGAGGCGGGAGACACCGGAAACGCTGCCGGATCGAGGCGATGAACTCCAGGATGGACTAGGAGATGGGGAATTTGTTGACAACATAGGTGCGGTTGGGAAGAGGGCATAAACATAGGTCATTAATTGGATTGGGTATTTATGAACTTTGGGTGGACAATTAACTAATTAGATTTTAATTTGAGAAACATTGTTCATGAATTGGAAGATCTGGAGATGTATTTTGGATGGAAGGAAGCGGGTGAGTATGGGTGTTCATTGAATTTGGGGTTTCATGAACTTAAAGGAAGAAAGATGGAGGAGGGGGATTTGTAAAATTTTAAAACTTTAGGGCTTAATTATAGTGATAGGAATAGTTCAAACCAAAAATATTATTGTATCATCTTTTCAAAAGGGTAAACTTGTAAAAATTTCGTAGTCATTTTCTATCAAACTTCCATTAAGTTTAACGGGGAAAAAATAATTTTAACAATTCAACTTTTTTGAAAAAATCTTTTACCTAATTTTTAAACCTAAACATTTAGGCATACCCCCAATAATTATAAGTTTATCATTAGTACCCAAATGTTTCCAAACTTCATATAAACTCACAACACCCGTCGGACCACCGCCGACGATTGCCGGGAAATCCATGATGGAGAAAATCGGGCCTTTGGCTCTCTGGATCTCGGCCTAGGGCCGTCGGATCTTAGCCCAATACCGGCCGGGTTACCGATTCGCGGCCCCGGAACAGCATTTCGTGAGCCCAGGCCGCAAATCGGCGACCCAGTGCCGCGATTCAACTGCCTTGGGCGGCGATTCGACGGCCTTAGGCCTAGATCCGACTGCTCAGGGCCGGGATTCGGCAACCCTATGGCCCGATCTACGGCCCCGAACTGCGAATGACGTGTTCCGGCGAGTCGGCGGCGCCGGTGACCAGACGGTGGCATGATGATTGAAGGAATGTGAGAAAACTTATTGGTAAAAATGTCAAGTTTATAATTGTTGGGGGTGTACCTAAATGGTTAGTTTTAAAACTTGGTGTGTAAACAGATTTTTTTTTAACAAAATCGAGTTGTTAAAATTATCATTTTCTCCCAAAGTCCGTTAAACTTAACGGAGGTCGGATGGAAAAGGTCCACGAATTTAAACTTTAATTGTTGTACCACTACGGTCATGTTTTAAATTTTTTGTACTAATAAAGTCCTTTTTTAAGTTTTTTTTCTTCATCCATGGTCCTTTTCTGTCCATTGACCGTTAACTTTAACGGATTTGTTGAGAAAATGATAAAATCAGCAACTCAATTATTTTAAAAAAATTTATTTACACCCTAAGTTTTAAACTTAACCATTTAGGCACTACCCAACAGTTTAAAACTTAACACTTTAACTCAAATATTTTAATTAAGCCCAATAACACGCAGCCACCGCCGGGCCGCGACCATCGCTACCAGACAGCCGCCGCCGATCATTGCCGCCACCGTTGGACACGCGGAAAATGCCAGAAACTGTAAAAAATATATGAGAACGTAGATCGGGGCCTAGGATCTCGGAAGCCCGCGGCCTCTCGTGGCCCAAATCACAAATCACGACCCTGTGTCGTCGATTCGCAGCCTAGGCTAGCAATTCACTGGCCCTGGGCCAAGACCCTACGGTCCTAGCCCTCGATCTACGTTCTCGGCTATTTTTTTTGAGTTTTCGGCATTTTTTGGCGGTGTCCAGCGGCGGCGGCCCGACGGTGGCTAGGTGTTGTTTGGCTTAATTAAAACATTTGGGTTAAAGAGTTAAGTTTGAAACTGTTGGGAGTGCCTAAATGGTTAAGTTTAAAACTTTGGGTTTAAATAATTTTTTTAAAACAATTGAGTTGCTGATTTTATCATTTTTCCCATAAATCCGTTAAAGTTAACTGTCAATGGACGGAAAAGGACCATGGATGAAGAAAAAACTTAAAAACATGACTTTATTGGTACAAAAAGTTAAAACAGGGCCGTAGTGGTACAATAATTAAAGTTACAGGACCATAGGTGCACTTTACCCTTAAATTAAACATCCTACAATTAGGAACTTTGGATGAATACGAATTAATAGTTATTTGAGTGTTTTGCAAGGTGTGGTAGTGTGTAAGTTTGAGTGTGTTTCAATCTTCTTATTTGAACATTTGAACATTTTGTATTTTCTTAATTTACCCTACTTTTATTTGTTAAATGGGCAATTTACTTCTTATAACTTATTTTTAGTTTTTTTAATTCACAATTTTTTCCATATAAAATTTTGGCTTATCTTTTAACTTTTCCATAAATACATGTGTTTTTGTTTTCCAAGATATATTTTTACGTATATTTTTATGGTTATACCTTTTTTATTAAGGGTTATACCTCATTTCTCACATACTTTATTTTCTATTTCTTTAATCTTTTATTAATTTCACAGTGTGTTGTGATGAAATTGAATAAAATATTATTCTCATTCCTTATAACTTACTATTACCCACTATGTAATGTATCTTTCATTCTTTTTCCTTTGTTAGTTAAAAAGATAGAATCCATTATTCTTATCTCTTATTGTCATTCATTTAACACATCAGTTTTAAATGGTTCGAATCTTTTAATTTTGACATTTTATCTTTTTCATATTTTTTCAAAATATATATATATATATATATATATATATATATATATATATATATATATATATATAACAATATAAATAGATTACAACTTAACCAAGTCTCAGCAACCCGTTGCGGATCACGGGTTATAATGCACCTCGTTAAATATAAGAAGAGAAACAAAAGAAAATGGATAGAAAACTTATATATTTCGAAAATATCTAATATTAAAGTGGTAAAAGAATAACGCTTGACGAATAACGTTTGACCCATCAAATGATACCAGTTAAATGGATTAAATGCATTATGCATCCAAATGGACTGTAAACCTTTGGAATCAAAATAACACAAAAAAAAAAAGAATCCAAATGATTTACTTTTTTTTTGATACATTCAAATGATTAAATTAAGAAGTTCAGCCGAGAAGAAAACTTCAGGTGAATTCACATGGAACGGTTTAAAATGGTTACAAACTTAGAAAGGAAAAGTTTGATGAAACATTCATTTGCACGTCGGCCTTTAGTTTGGGCACCGAATACCAACAAGAGCCCAATAGTTGTGTTGGCCCAAATAATCAGCCCAATCATTGAGTCCATGTTCATGTAACTCCTTCACTATTTGCGATTGCCAGAAGCGAGGCACGCACGCGACTCCGACTCAGGCGACCGATCAATATCATTTCTGTTCTTCTGGACTTGCCTTTGGGTGTGATCGAAAAAGATGGTGATTTTAAGATCCCTTCTCCGAGCAGCTCGTCATAGATCTTCCAACTTCGCTGTCGCCGTCTCTTCCACTAACTTCCGTCACCTGGGCTCTCGGAAGTTCTTCGCTTCTCCTTCCTCCAATCTTCCCCAGAATCCCCCCTCTGGTAACTTGTTCTAACCTCGGTAGCCTATTCTTTCATTATTATCGATCAGGGAACTGTTGCGGGTGTTTTGTTGGAAGTATAATTGCTTATCTTTGAATTTTGTTTCCCACAAGCTTCTCCGATGATTTTGACCACAAGGCTTTGATCTTTGACCCTTTTAACAATGGATATCGATACACACTCTAGTGGTTACGTATTTTAGAAACAGGTCATGTGTTAGGAAGCTGATGTTGCTTAGCGAATATTTTACAGATGGGAGGTCTCCTTTTGCTGCAAGTGTGGGAAGCTTCCGCTGTTACAGTGAAGATGTTTCTCACATGCCTGTCATTAAAGACCCTGAAATCCACAGTGTTTTCAAGGATTTGATGGCTGAGAACTGGGATGAGCTTCCTTATTATGTGGTACAGGGGGCTAAACGAGCATTGTCCAAGAACACTGATGACAAGTCTGGCCAGGAGATCTTGGGCAATGTTTTCAGGTCGGCGGAAGCAGTTGAAGAGTTCACTGGTATTCTCACATCCTTGAAGATGGAAATTGATGATAGCATTGGATTAAGTGGAGAGGTACTTATATTTTCAAGATGCTTGTGATGAGTTTCTCTTGTATTATTGGTTATTTGTAATTGGAGTTCTTATCTGTTGGGCTTGTTTATTTTTCTTTCTTTTTTCTTGTGTAGGATGTAAAGCCATTGCCAGAATATATTGCCAGTGCACTTCGCACAGCATATCAAAGGTATGAAGCCTACTTGAATTCTTTTGGGCCAGATGAAGTTTACTTGAAGAAGAAGGTGGAGACGGAGTTGGGAACAAAAATGATACACTTGAAGATGAGGTGCAGTGGACTTGGTTCTGAGTGGGGAAAGGTACTGGTGCTCTATCTTCATGTTTTTAGTGATAACAGTATGTGCCTATATGGGTGACATGTTGCAGGCTGTTGGTTGTTTATGTTCCTTAGCAAGGATATAATCATATAACTAATGCACTGATCTCTCTCTCTCTCTCTGCTATTTATATCCCATGTCTGAAGTAGATATCAGCATCTACCTAGCATAAAATGAAAGGGCTACTCATCCAATAATAAGGCCATAGTTGGAAGAAGGAAACATGTTTCATTCTTCCCCTTCCTATTAGGAGAATGCTTTCTCGTAGTGCTGTTTACATTTTCCATTATTTTACTTTCACGTGCAGTATCATTTTCTATAGTTCCTTCTTTTAGACTATTCAACATGCCCAAGCTTTGAGTATTTGGACATAGTTAACACACCTGTCATCCTACTGTCAATCTTTGGTAGCTTGTGGTCATCTTAAGAAGCAGATAGTTTTCTCCTCTTTCACATGGTGAATTGTGGGGGAAAACTCATGATGGACGGCGAAGGAAGTAGTACTGGCTTTGGGGACATTTTGAAAGCACGTTACTAACGGTGAGTGAGGGAGGTTGGTGTTGGATATAGAGGGAAAAAAGTAGAGGTGGGATGGGATGCAATCATACCAGCTTGGAACATCATGTATTAGCTAGATTGCTGTTCTAATGCTAGCATTTCCACGTGATAAACGAGAGTTGATAGACTTTAGTGAGCTGATGCTTTTTGGTTGTCTTATTTACAGGTGACAGTTCTTGGAACATCTGGAATTTCTGGATCGTATGTGGAGCAGAGAGCTCGATAGTGATAGTTGTCGGAAAATTTGGGGCTTCACTTCAGCCTTGCTCTGTTTCAGACTTCATGTTATTTGGAGGCTTTTGAAGACTCAATATGGAGAACCCCTTCTAGAGGGGCTTGCAATGAAAACAGAAATAAATGTTTCATCTTTGTCAACAGCTAAGAAATGGGCAAATAACGGAAACTTCTTGCATTCCTTTTTCGTTTGCTAATTAGACAGCTGCTCACCATCTTCCTCTCCTTCATGTTCTGCTATGCTTCTCTTAATCACTCAGGTCACAGTTTTAATGCGAATCATAAATTACTCCTACTTGCTAAGAAAGTTACATTGTTGCTTGTACAAGCTGTCCCAGCTGATTAGAGAAAGGTCGATCTTGAAGGAAAAAAATGATCATCTTGGAGCATAATGGAGATTTCATTCTTGGAATCAGAAATGTCTGAATATTGACAAATACTCTAGAACATACTGCTAAAATGTTAAGAGCTACAGAATAAACTCAACAAGGCCCCAATTCCCAAATCTTATCAACATTGTCCATGGCAGAGATCAGAAATGAAACAGCCTGAGCACGAAACCTACCAAATGGGTCAGGTGGTGGAGTTCGATGGTTCTTCGAGCTGTTTGGAAACGAGAGATATCAAAGACTGAAGCTTGGCTATAGCGGAGGTCTTCTCAGGCGGGCATTTGGAGAGAGCGAGGTTCAACGACTGAAGCGCCTCATCGAGCTTGCCAGCCGCCATGGCCGCGCATCCCGCCTTGTAAGCCTTATCGGCGGCACGAGCGTCATAGTCCAGCGGTGCACCTGTATGGATCCAAGAGTTGAGCATGGCGGTGGCGCGTGAGTACTCGAGGTTAGTCACGGCGGCGTCGATTTCGGCCATTAGTGCTTCGGGCGTTGAAGGGAAAACCTTCATTCCGTCGTAGACAGTCCAACGAGGATTGCGATCACCGGGAGCCGAACCCATCTCAGCATCGGTTGCTGGGGACGAAATGAAATGAACCGAAAGGTGAAATCTTGGGTTGGTTGGTTTCTAGATACTAGATATTATTGATGTTGCGAGAAGACAACAAAGCAAGAAGAGCCGCCAAAACAAAACAATTAGGGATGTGGGATTATTATTATTATGGACTAATCCTAGATTCCTTTAAGATGCAATCAACGACGATCACCTGATCGACTGTCACTGTCTGTCTGAGTGGAAGTTGGTATTCGCAATACAAATTTTAGTTCCAGATATTTGTCTTTTAAAAATTCAGTTCTACAGCCTGTCTGAGATTTTGGAGTAGAAGTTTTTTTTTTCTTGCGTTAAAGAAAATGGCATCAAAGGAAAAAGGGCAGTTCATTTTGGGACGGAGGTAATATGGTGAATTAAAAAAGGATAAATACAAAATTTTCCACAGGAAAATGGCGGTCCTGTGTGTATTCGAGTGTTAGCTCACAAAAACCTTAGAATCTGGATTTATCAACAGACATACTTGCAAGGAGCAAGAACCACAAGGGAGAACAATAGATGCTGGTGACGCATTGGGAATTTGGATGGTTACTTCTGTCCCTCTCCGTAACAAGACATAACCCATCTCACCCAAATCAAAGGAATCAACACAGAAATAGTCTCCACAACGACACTTGTAAGAGAGCGCAAGCTGCTCACCAGCATTCTCAACAGACATGTCCTCTAAGGTGATATCATCAGAAGCAACTGTTTCACGCCTTGATGCGCGCAGCTCACTGTCATATGCAGCACGTGTCCGGGAATTTCCTAGGACTCCCCAGGCCTTTTGTATCTTCAGAAACCTATCCTCTGAGGCATTTTCAGAATGTGACTTATCAGGATGAGAAGATAGTATAGCAGATCGATAATTTGCACGGATTTCTTCATGAATTGCATCTTCTTTTACAGAAAGAATCTCATAGTATGTTTCTTGAACGCCGTTACAGCCTTGAATCATGATTTCAGGCTGCTGCTACAGGGTGATTTGCTGCAATACATGCAAAGAATTGTCCAAATGTTCTCAAAAGGTAAGATTAAAATGAAATGTCAACCAAAATTAACACACTTTTACAGTATTGCTGTATGCAAATATGTCTGATGCAAACCAATAAATTACAGACCAAGGCATCACACAGAACCTCTAAAAATCAGTCTATCATGAAAGAGAGGATACTCCAGAAAAAGAATAGACTGATAAACCAGATTTGATAGAATTCAGTGTACTGATGTTTTTTGGTTGTTTTATTACGCAGGTGACAGTTCTTGGAACATTAATTTCTTGCTCTGTTTCAGACTTCAATGTTATTATGACCAGGGAAGTCAAAATCTGGTATGTCCAAAGTTGGCAGCATAGTATGAATTGCAGATAAATAAGTGGCAGGATGGCAAAATTATCTTTCTTTCAGGTCAAGAACGGTAATTGGCACTTTCCCTAGTGAGCTTGATTATTAACACCAGCTAAAAGCACTATTTTTGAGTAAAAACAACTTACTGTATTTCTTATGGTAATAACAGAAGTGGTTTGCTATCATTCTTCTTCTCAGATATCTTACATTAGCAGTCATAGGTTTAAGATACTTATCTAGTTCTGGCTGTGCTACTTATAGATCCCCTTCACAGAAGTTCCAGAATTAAATCAGAATTGGTATGTAACAAATCAATTTCTAGTACATAATTTTATTATTTTACAGGGGTCGATTTTCTCATAAGTTACAGCATAGACCATTAGTAAGTAAGAACCTTATTTGCATGTTTTCTTTCACTAAGATGTTCAACTAGTGTCAATGAAGAGCTTATGTAACCCTAATTTAACCAGACATTATTCTACAAGGAGAACAATGCGATTAACTCTAATCGACCTATTTTAAACTAAATTACCACAACGATCTTTCTTATTAAGCAGCAGGATTGAGACCGGCCACCAACAAACAGAGCTGCTCGTGCTATTAACTCGTTCAACCAAACCAACAGAAACGGAGATCAGAATACAATGACGGAGAAAGCTTACCTTCCTCGGCGGTCGTTGGTTTAAAACAGAGCGGACTAAGAATGGCAGATTGAGACTGGAGAATCTTTGAGGCGGCGGACGTGGGAGTGAAACAGTTGTCGGATCGAGCGAATCGAAATCAGTAAACCGAGACGAGAATGGGAAGAAAGAGTCAAGAAGGCAGAAAGAAGAAACAATGTTGCCACTGCTTTTAGTGATTTGGTCCAATTTCGCCACATATGTTCATTTTTGCGCAGTTTTGCCATCCAACCAACCAAAGCTCATTTTGTGAAGTTAACGGCCAAATGGGATGAGCGTGAAAAACTAAAAGCAGAAAAAGGGTAGACGAAGATATATTACTTACAACATCCGAGAAGGCAACAGAAAGAGAGCCAAGAAGTATGCAGAAAGCAGCACTATACTTGCTGTCAACAAATGAGGCCATCAAACTCCAAGAGAGGGCAGCAAGAAGCCCTGATAAAACCAGATATGACCTTCTTCTATGACCAAAAAGTGGTACAGAATCACTGCCACAACAAAACGACAGACATGAGAAGCAGCTAGAAACGGATTGTACCTTCAGAATTTATAGATGTGGAGACGCATAAATGAAGGGATCAGAGACACACCTAATAAACCCATAAACGGGCTTAATAAGCCAAGGCAAGGAAGAAAAACCGGAGATGATAGCTGTCTAGCCAACCATCAATAAGTCATTAATCAAGCAATTAAAACACAATAAGCACTCATCATGATAACATGTTACAGTCAAATACTTATATGAGAACTATCAACATTTACTTAGAGATATAACTGTTCTGATCAAAGGGGCAAGCTTTCAATTAGGAAAGAAGTTGTCACAAAATTATGTTGCAGTTACACTGGAATTGAGAGCCGGTAAACGCCTTAAATTCATTTTCACTGCTAGCTTGTCTCGCCTAACTTGATCCAGTTAACATCAACTTTCAACGGTGGGTTTAAGAAACATACTAGTGGCCACTCTAATGAAAATGGGACTGACCTGCTCTAACTTTAAATTGAGTTTGTGCAGCTTACTCTCCGCTTGACTAGCTCAGCTTTCGAAAGCGTTATTCTCTATTTCTTTTTGTTCTAGATCGCTCTTAAGCTTAATGACCTGCAATGGGCACAACTGAAAAGATTGACATGGAAGCCGTGACGCATCTTAAAAGAATCTGATAATGAAAGTGGAAGACGCACCTGCTTCTCCAATTCAACTAGGGTTAAATTCAATTGACTAAGTAATTAATGCCGTAGTTCGGACTTACTTGCCACCGGAGAGAAGCTTGAACAAGGAGCCTGCGACAGGCAAGATTGAGCCGCTTAAGGTCAAGCAATCGAACTTGCGACCGGAGCTCCTAGCTAGCGTGGTGGTGGTGAGCTCGGCAACAAGAGGGTGAGAGAGAGCGGCGAGGATGGTTGCCGAATCTGAGACGAAGGGGACTGCTGTCGTTGCTGCCTTCATCGGCTACACGATCGTCTTCGTCGTCGCCCAACCATAACGCAGCCCTTGCTGTGTTCTCCAATGTTTCGTGTCGCCTACTTCATTTTTGGATTGGTCGAAGCCGAACTTCTGCCGTAATCAAAGATGAAGGATTGATTGAAGAAGATGAAGGATTCGCGAATCGTGATTCGCGAGTCTGCTGCTAAGTGGTCTAACCCTAACATATTATCACTCACACTCACACCACAGATATCACAGTTGGGCTTGGGCTCACATTCACGCTTCAGCAGGCTTCACGCAGCAAGCCACAGTTGGGCCTCACTATGGGCTTATTGACTATGGGCCTCACTAATCTTTGGACTTGGTTTGCGGTTTGTGGGTATCCGCGGTACCGCGGATAGTGGTTATCCGCGGTGCGGATACAACATATCCGCAAACTGTAACCGCGAATTAACGGATGTGAAAAAAAACCGTATCCGTGAATAAAAACCGCGGTTAAAACCGCCACTAACGTGCGGTTATCCGCGGTTTGCGGATACTCATCCAACTGCCAAGCCTCTACTATACAAACTAAAAAGTACTCTGCTGGCAGCTGCTGCCTAGTAACGCAGTGGGAAACCAACGGTCAAATTCTGCACCTGTTCTTCTTCCCCTTACTCACACTTCCCAAGCTTGCTTCCTTCAAATCGCTTCACTACTAGTAGTATCTTTTAAAATTCAAAAACCTTTCCGATCATATTGTTGGTTCAAATTCGAAATTTCAGCAAGCCAGAGAGAGAGAGAGAGAGAGAGGAGATGGTGTCCTACGAAGAAATCCGGCGGAAGAGAGTGGAGGAGAACCAGAAAAGGATGGAAGCCCTCAAGCTTCACCACCTCTCCCTCGCTCTCCGCCCTCCTCCTCCTCTCAAACCCTCTCCGGTCCCTTCTCATCTCTAATCACGAATCACTTGTTTAATCTCTGTTTATCCAAGCTAATCATTGTTAATTCTTCACCAATCCACAGCGGAAAGCTATGGTTCCCAGAAACCTCGAGCCGCAAATGATGGTGGTGCTTCGTAGGTCTCATCGGGTCGCCAAGAAGCCAACCCCTATGTACAGCGAAGTGAGTCGCTTCTACTGTGTTTTGTTTTGTAGCCCATGTAAATGGATTTGCTGAATCATATGTTCCAGCGAGTAAAACTAGTGACCTTGTTGTTTGCTTGTCGCAGGCTGTGGTTGAACGACATCGTGTTTCCATTCCCAGAAGGTAAAGTTTTCCTTTTTAAGGAAATCAAAAGTTAAAGTAGGTTTTTTTTTGTTTTGTTTTTGTTTGTTTGAACCAGCAATTAAAACAATGGAAATGGTGGAGAGTTTGCAGGATCACGAAGACCCGCAGAGATCTCTCCAACAGGGTCTACGCTTCTGACGAAGGCAGACAAATGGCTAAAGAGAAAGCAGAGAAACTGGAATCGTCTTTGGGAACTGACTTTCCCACATTCGTCAAGTCCATGCTTCAGTCTCACGTCACCGGTGGATTTTGGCTGGTCTGTTCTCTTTTTGCGCATCTGTTTTGTTCAATTAGATCATCTGGATGATTGAAGTTAAATGAAAGTCATGTACTAGTATATTGTTGGTTTGTTTGGGGTTTAATTGAGCTGAGGTGATTTAAAACAGGGTCTGCATGGCCATTTCTGCAGCCGGTATCTTCCTAAGAAGGACCAAGTTATGAGTCTGATAGATGAAGATGGTGATGAGTATCCCACCATATATCTGCCCAGGAAGACTGGACTTAGCGGTGGATGGAAGGGATTTGCGGTAGCTCATCAGTTGGTAGATGGCGATGCACTGCTTTTCCAATTGATACGCCCCACAGCATTCAAGGTGTGCTCTTTCTTCCTTTAATACAGTACTACTACCATTTCTCAGCTCTTTCTTCCCGACTACTGATCATGATGCTCATCATGAAACCTACTGGTCACCACTGCTGTACTTCTTGCTTTCTCTATGATTGTGACAGAATCAAGGACTCACAGTCTCAGCCCAATTTCTGCACCCGGTTGAGATGAGACTGTAACTTTGTTTTCTTGCTCAGCTAAATGACCATTATAAATTTCAGGTTTACATTGTCAGGGTGAAAGAATTTGAGAGGGTGAGAAGCAACTCAATTGAATCTAGCTAGTAAGCAACTACTTTCAGGTAACCCAAACATCATAACGTATAAGACGAAGCACAAGTTCTCATCCTTTTTTTTATTGATATTTGCAGGTTAGTTTTTAGGTTAGTTTTTGTAAGTCCACCACCAGATCTTCAACCTCCTCATTTTGGATCCAGCAGCAGTTGATCTCATTCTAAAAGATAAAGGTCCATCCATCCATCCATCATAGTGACAACATTATGAACAAAGAGGGGATTTGATTGATCCGTATTTTGAGTCCCCGTTCTTGCTGTCTGTCTGTCTGTCAAGTAGATTGATTAATGGCGCTGAGAAAAACTCTTGTTACTTATGCGTCAACATGTAGAAAATGCGATCGGCTTAGGAGTCAATTTGTCTATATATTACTACTCCATTATTCAGAGTAAAATCCGCGTACAGTCCCAGTTTAAGTCTCGGCGACCTATTTTAGTCCCAGTTTAAGTATTTGAATCAGTCGAATTCCATTTTTTGAATTCGTGACCTAATGGGGTCCTTTCCGTCCACCCATTCCGTTATCTTGGACGGAAGGCTGTGAAATGTCGATTTTGCCCTTACTGTGTCTGACTTGGCAGCTGAGGTGGATATAAAATCCGAAAAATCTGAAAAAATAGGAATAAAATCCGAAAAAAATCCAAAAAATCCGAAAATTCCGAAAAAATAGGAATTAAATCATATAAATAGGAATCATATAATTATATAATTATATATCCGAAAAATCCGATAATAATTAAATATGAATTGTTATTGTCATTTGTTACTTACAAATATGAATTGTTATTGTCTTCTGTAACTTCCGTCAGTCCACCAGAAACCACCACCACCTTTCAAAATCGTTAACCTTTTTTGAAAGTACAAGACTCGCTTACAAAATAAAAATTAACCTCAATTTTAATTAAAATTCAACACAATTTCCCTCAAATGAATGATTTTAAACCAGATTACTTAAATGAAATATAATTTTTGGGTAATTATTAAACACCCCAAATAATTTGTCCATAATGTTTTTCCAGTATTTTGAGAATTCATCAAAACCTCCTAAAATTTGGCTTAACATACCACTCGCTCGCCCCTCCAACTGTAATTGTTATATACACACACACATTGTAAAAATCTAAAATAACTATATTTAAGTTTGTAAATTGTACCACTCGCTCGCCCGTCCAACTGTAATTGTTATATACACACACACATTGTAAAAAACTAAAATAACTATATTTAAGTTTGTAAATTGTAGAATGATTAATTTAATTTAATTGGGGAAAAATAAAAAAAACCAAGTTAATGCACCCAATCACACACGATCTAAATTTCCAATAACTGTTCATTATTGTAGCAAAGGTTTGTAATATATATACACACACACACACCACACATTGCAAAAAATTAAAATAACCATTCAATCCTATTTATTTGAAGTTTGTAAATTGTAGGATGACTAATTTAATTTTATTGGAGAAAAAAAACCAACCCCATCTAAACTTCCAATAACTGTTCATTACTGTAGCAAAGGTTTGTAGTTGTTATGTACTCCCTCTGTCCCATAAAGATTGCGGATTTTTTTTATGAATTCATAGATCTGTAAAGTTAAATGATTCATATGCTTATCATAATTTGCAATCTAAACATTCAAGATTTTTTTTTATCTTTTTTCATATTTATCTTTGTAAATCTTGAGTCAAACAGTGCAATTTGAAACATTAAAATCAAGGGAAGTTATCAAAAAAACCCCTGAGGTTTGTCATAATCTCCACTTTCCCTTCTGTATTTTCGGAATTCTCGAAAAATCCCCCCGAGGTTTGTGAAAATATACAAAAACCCCCTGACAGTAACCACTGTAAGCGATTCCGTTAAACTTTTAGGTTTAACCACAAAACTTGGACCCTAACTTTTCTAACCCTATCAATTCTACCCTAAGGTTTTTACCCCTTTACAATTTCAACAACCACCATCTCCACCCTCTGTCCGTCACGTCCGAGCATCGTCGCACTTCCCACGCCGCCTCACACCTCCCAAATCTTGCCTATGGTTGAAATCAGAAACAGAAAGAAGAAGATGTGAACCTTGTCTGGGTTCGTAGGTCACTGCTTCAATTCGAGGAGAAATCGACCGTGATTGGTGGTCGAACGTGTCAGAAAGTATGCAACGGTGAACAGAGACTTCGGAGTTGGTCATGGCGCGCCTGATTGGGACGAAGAGCGGGCAAGAGGCAACAAATCGGATTTGCGAGTTGCTGTTGATTCTGCTTTAATCCGAGGAGGAGCAGACTTTGAACGACAAGTTGTTTCTCATCATGTCAGGGATGCTGGGCGGAGGACCGACAACGGTCGATTGCGAGCGGTGGTGGTTGGGAGAAGGCCAGTAGTTGGAGCGGCTTGTTGCAAGAAGGGTGGGTCTGCTGGTCTGGGCCCTGGGGTTGGTGGGAGAGAAGAGAAGGAGATGATAAATATGTAAGGGATAAAAAGGTTTGGGTATAATTGTCAGGGTTAAAAAACTAAGGTTTCAAATCTTGTAATTAAACCTAAAAGTTAACAGATATTCAAAATGGACGTTACTCTCTAAGGGGGGTATTTGTATATTTCTTCAAACCTTATGGAGTAAAAGAACGAATTCTAAAAATACGGGGCAAAGTGAACATTATGACAAATCTTAGGGGGTATTTGTAATTTTCCTAAAATCAAACACAACAATTTTTATTGGATGAAGTGAGTATATAATATCTAGTATTCTATCCATCCAGTAAATTAGATAGAGATTTACCTTAGCACAAATATTAAGTATTGTTATTGATCACGTGATAATAAAATAAAATAGACATATAGAATAAAAATAATTTTTCAGGAAAAGAAAATAGAAATAATAAAATAAATATGATATGAAAATGTTTCTTAAACATGAATGACTGCGAAAGAACACAGCACGGCACAATTATATCTGATCTATAATATTGGAGCCTCCGAATTGAGAGAAATTACAACGGGTGCCATTTTGTTGACTTCATTGCCAATGTCATAGTGAAAGGTGAGTAATTGTTGACTTCCTTGCCAATACATGTAAGTGGGATGTACATCTAGCCAAATTGGCTCCTATATTCCCTCCCCTTCAAAGATTAGGCTGATTGAATTGTATTTTATGTTCCATATTATAATGTTTGACTTAAATTATTTATAAAATAAATAATAATAATTATAAAAATATATTTAAAAAATTATATTTTAAATTTTGATGTACATATAAATTATTCAATTTTACATATCTAAACATTAATAACATTAATGATAAAAAAAATATAGATGGATGAAGTAGTATTTTGCTCAGGACGGCAAATCCAATACTAATTTATGTGCAATATCTTTTTGCTACGGAATTGACAGTAACAGTATGATCCATTCACTACTAATTAAATACAGGCAGCAGATTGTTTTTGTCTTCACAAAATAAATGGTCCTTTCGCAAGAGCATTGACCCATTCACTACCACGGCTGTAAATGAGTCGAGCCGATCAGTTCGAACTGTGCTCGACTCGAAAGTTTTTTATCGAGCTCGAGTTCGGTTCGATAGCTCGACGAGCCTTCGTGATGCGGGCTCGAACTCGACTCGATTGATTGTCCAAGTTCGGTTCGATAGCTCGTGAGCTGCTCGAAAATGTAGCAATAATCATTCAAATAATACTCGAGTTCGGCTCGATAGCTACTCAAATTTAATGCTTTGTAATTTTAGTCTCGATACTTTATAATTTTAATCAATTAGGTCGTACGTACTACTTTCAAATTACTCTTTATAATTGTTGTAAATTAGGTCATGCTACTTTAATTATTTACATATGAACTACCCTAGGTTTTTTTTAGTATGTATTATTTGATAGCTCGATAAGCAATCGAATCGAACTCGGCTCGATAAAATTATTGAACCTGAATTGTGCTTGAACTCGAAGTTCGATAAAACATTGCTCAATAACACATAAGCCGAATTCAAGTTTAAGTAAGTTCGATAACAACTTGACTGATCACTGTTGACACCCAATTTTATCCCGGAGATTTTTAAAAGTGTGCTGTGAAAGGACTTGAGTGACTAATTGAATAGAAATGGGTCATTAGTGGTGAAATTGGAAAACTAGGGGTTAATTTTGAAAATCAGTTAAACATTGGGCACTGAAGTGAATGTTGCACAAAGTTAGGGGTTAATTCGATGGTTTGCCCACTTATTCTTTTCTTGTTGCAGGCTCGTCGTGGAGAACGAATGTTTCGCCGGCGATGAACACGGACCTGAACCTCCACTCCTCGCACACGAACGAAGCAGTTTACAGATTCGTGGGAGGAGAAGCCGTTCGATTCTTTCAGCTACAAAAGACACAACAGAAGCAACAGATGGAGGACAGCAAAAAAAACGAGAGCTACGAAGAACACTAAAAAAACTGATCTCGGTAGCAAAATCGATTGCGGCAGAGGAAGGCAAAATCAAAGGCAACACAGAATCGATTTGGGCACCTCAGCAACAATCAAGAAACGGAAGAAGGGAGGACGAATCAACAGAGAGTAATTCGCCAAAATCGCAACAAATCAGAAAAAAAGCATTTGGGCGTTTCTCATTCCAGGTGCGTTCTTCCAAGCTCCAGCCTCGTCCAGCCTGCTGCTGCCCACCAGGAGCCATCCCACCGTCGATTCGAACGCCTGGCCTCATCTGCGACCTCGACCACCGCAGTTTTGGAGTCCTCATCGTCCGATCCAGTTGCCGCCCAATCAGTCCATCATCAGATACTTGACTCTCAGCCGCATAATCGCTAAAGCTCTCCAATCATTTTCCGATCCCTTGTTCGCCGGAATCAACCATTCGAGTCTCGCCCGCTGCAATCGTTGAAGGCATACGCAACTTCAACCGGTTGCGAAATACGCAATTTCAGGTAAGGACGCACATTTGTTTTCTTTTTTCTTTTTAAGGGTAAGATTACATCTCGGTCCCTATTGACTATCATGGATTTTGTTGAGGTTCTTGGACTGTAATATGTTGCAATTTTGCCACTGTTGTAAAGAAATGGATAGTTTCATTAATGAGGTTTAAGTTTTATCAATTTTCATGTGTTTGTCTTTTTCCTATGTTAAAAATTAAATCAAGTAAAAGAAAAATAAATGGAACCCGTGGTACCGATTTTCGGGCGTACGAAAAATTATTTTATTTTGTACGTAATTGACTAACGGACTTTCGAGTTTCTCGTGGACTAGTTTAGGTTTCCAATCGACCTTTCGCAAAAAGATTGGTGGCGACTCCCGTCGAAAACCCCGTCGCTACAGCTGGCGACTCCGCTGGGGACAGTCCGGCCACATCAAGGGTTTGATTTTTATCTCTTCGCTTGATTTGATTTGATTTGATTTTTATGTGTGGTGTTTTCATTGTACATATTGTAGCTCACGCACCACAAAGCATGCATTTTCGAGCTCTCCTCCCGAGCTCCTCATAACCTCGTTTTTGTGAAATACCCGGGATAGGCTAGTCGTGTGTGACAATAGTCACCGCGCTTTCTCTAGACCGTAGTGGTTAGTAGCGTTGTTCGGGTGTGGCGGTAGTCACCCAATGGAACCACGAAAGCCGCGACCCGAATTAATCCTTCCTTACAAAACCCTCGTGGGTAAGGAATTGGGCCTTTTCTAGTTCGATAGAACTTAGTAAAAGGGATTCGAGAATCTACCCTTGACCTTTCTTTCGAAATCCACCCGTGCATATAATGACCACAGTTTCTTCCACTAGATTTGACCCGAATAGAACAGGACACCCGACATTTACTTGAGGTGAATCAGTAACAGTTTCTATGTAAATAACCTCATTATCTCATCGTTGGCTTTGCAAACGTCATATGCTGTAATCTGTGTGGATTGTGGTTAGCATGAATTGATTTGATAGGATCAAGTCTGAACACTGGAGGTATCAAATTAGTTGTGGGAAGGATTCCGAAGAACAGACAATATCAAATTCTTGGTGGAACACGTACTGGACTCTACACTCGACCGATATTTTTATATAAAGGGAGCCATTTCTTTCATCAATCGTCAATTCCATCATTTATTACTCATACTTGTACATTATCATTGTACTAATTGGTGTTCTTTTTTTCTTTTTTCTCATGGCATTCGCATGCATCATACTGACACATCTTTAAAATTGCACATCATTCATGCATTCAATCATTTGTTTCTCGAGACTCATAATTGCAAATTTTCATTCTAAAAGTGGGAGCATGTTGGTCGCAAAAAAAAATGTGAACATTAAGGACCTTTAAAACAATTTTATGATGTGAAGTGTTCGATGACCCCCGATCATGGCATGGAAATACAATTTCTCGCAAGTAGTATTTAAGCTAGCCCTGACACGTTGATCGATGCAAATTGGTGATTAATTGGGGAAGTCTTTGAATTCACTCAAATCTTTGAGAGCTTGCCAATATAACTTGAAAGTCAAATTCTCTAGATCAAGTCCGGAATCTAGGGTATTGTCTTTGTTGGAACGAATATCTGTTATTATTTCCCTTGATACGAGAATTGGTACAATGCGCACTTTTGCATCCTTCACTAAAAACATCGCATCATAGAACCCCTGTTCTCTTTTCAATATCCTTCCACTCAGTCCCAACATAAAGAATGTCACCAACGAGTTAAGATGAAGACTTGGTAGTGGTTATCTCGAAGACGTCGCTATATCTAATGGAAGTGAGTGGTTTGCGAAGTTCATTTTTCTCTCTCAACATCAATCATCTCTTTTTGACCAAGATTCTTCACCACAAGGACAAAGAAAGAACCTCATTATCCGAAAATGGGGGCTCATTCACCGAAAAATAGTCGGGGAGACAGGAAAAGGGTCAAAGTAAATTCTATTACTGTCTTTAGCTCGAGGTTGAGATCAAGTCAAGTTTGTCTTTGCATTTTAGTCAAGTAATCGGGCCTAGGTAGCAATTTACGCCGCATGAAAATGACTTCGCAAGTCAATACCCGTGACTCTCAAAAAATAAAGGAAAAAAAGGAAGAATGAAATGAAAAGTAAAAAAAAGTGAGTCGCAGAGTCTAAACTGAAAACCTGCAAAGGTAGTTTAGAATGAAGGCATGGATTGAAACAATTTTCACCCGCTCAATGACCCGGGGGCAACATACATCTCAAGCACTATCAACCACTTTTCGAGTTTTTGAGGAGCAATTCCACACTTTACGAGAATTGGGGGCAACATTTTGAGATTGTTCTCATTGGATAAGGCGATGATTTCGTGATGGACACTACCAGGTTTTTCAAAGAAGTCAAGTCGCTGAGTGGTGACATTACAAGGCCTTTCGCCTGAACCACCCTATTTTTCACCAACCCCACATCAGTGGATGGCATTAACCTTACAAAATTCTTTCAACTGATGTTTGTTCTTCACCTCGACGTCCACCCAAAAATATCCTTCATACTAAGAAGCCCTTTCGCTATCCCCGCACATTCTACTTCTTCAAGTGGAAAAGGGAAAGAGTAACAGATTTTAATGATTACACAAGGACCATCATATATTTTGTCAAGCTCTGCAAATTGATAAGAGTTGTCTTTAAGGATCAACCATTGACATTAATGGGCATGGATCGGACGTAAGGATATGGTTTAAAGATATTTGAGGAGGATGAACGATTTTATGATCACGTTTGGGGGGCAAGTGAATTATTCACTCATATGATTGTTTTCAAGGCCAAAAGAATCAAAAAAACGAAAAGGGGGAGAAAGAAAAACTTTTGAAGGCAAGGTGAGAACACCCCGAACAAGATAAAAGGCATCCATGGGGTAAGCTTAAGAAAAGGTTATCATGCACCATTTGTTTTCATTGAAGAGCATTTTGGATTTTGTGAAGGTTTCATAAATCACTTCAAGCATCAGGAATTTTAAGGCACGCATCATGGTCATCATGTATCATGCACTTTGTCATCATTCATTCTCAAATACAGGTTTTCAAGGAGCCATCAAGGAAAGACTTGGATCAACGACAATCAAGTAAGGCAATCTGGGATCAAGGATATCAACTAGGAATATCTTTTCACTCAAAGAGAATGAAGGTTACTTTGCCTAAGGTTAGAGAGAAAAGTTTCTCTCTCGATATGGTAAGAAAATTCTTACTATTTTCGACATTTTCCAAGATCAGCCAAAATTTTCATCAAGATAGGTAAGGAAAGTTCCTTAGTCTATTCCCAGAGAGAAAGGTTCCTCTTGCAATCCAGGATGGCAAGAAGGCTCATGTTATTCTTATTTTTCGAAGTTTAGTCATTTTGTCAAACTTCTACTTTTTTTAAAGATTCACTCATTTTGTGGGATCTATCATTTTTGAAAGTTTAGTCATTTTGTCGAACTTCTCATCAATCTCAAATTACTCAGGTTTTCACTAAAGGTAAGGGAAGGTTCCCTACCTCAAAACAAGCCGAGGTGGCAAAAAGGGAAGGTTCCCTACCTCGCAATTCAAATCTAGGTGGCAAAAAGAGAAAGTTCTCTACCTAGTAACCCAAATTCAGGACAGGATAAGATAGGAAAAGCAATTTGAGGTGGCAAAAAGGGAAGGTTCCCTACCTCGCAACCCGAAACTAGGTGGTAAAAAGAGAGAGTTCTCTACCTAGCAGCATTTTTCTTTGAGGTAAGGAAGGTTCCTTAGCCTCGAATAGCGGGAATGTTTCCGCTATTCAAACTCAATAGGAAGGTTATTATTGAGAGAAGCAAGGAAGGTTCCTGGCTTCATTTATAATCTTTATTAGAGGCAACGAGAAGGTTCTCGACCTCACATCTGGGGGGCAAGGAAGGTTCCTAGCCCTGAATCGCGGGAAGGTTTCCCTTATTCAAACTCAATAGGAAGGTTCTTATTGAGAGAAGCAAGGAAGGTTCCTTCGCTTCATTTTTCGTCTTTATTAGAGGAAACGAGAAGGTTCTCGACCTCATACCTTTGGGCAACGAAGGTTCCAAGCCCCGAATCGCGGGAAGGTTTCCGCTATTCAAACTCAATAGGAAGGTTCTTATTGAGAGAAGCATGGAAGGTTCCTTCGCTTCATTTGTCGTCTTTATTAGAGGAAACGAGAAGGTTCTCGACCTCATACCTTTGGGCAAGGAAGGTTCCTTAGCCTCGAATAGCGGGAAGCTTTCCGCTATTCAACTCAATAGGAAGGTTCTTATTGAGGCGAAAAAAGAAAGGTTTCTTTTCTTCACGAATAACAAAAAGGTTTTTGTTATTCGCGGGACAAAATTTAGGTCAATTTACTTTGCATGCTTCATTACTCATAAATCACGCAAAGGGGGAAGTTGTTGACACCCAATTTTGTCCCGAATATTAAGGGCTTAGACGAATTCCAAGGGTCGTAAGTGAATAATTGAAAAGAAGAGGATCATAGTCAAGGAAATCGCAAAATGGGGACTAAATTGAACATTACGAAAAGTTACAGTCCGATTTAGTAATTTAATCGCAAAAGCAACATTCCCGTAGCAAAAATCGAAATTGCAGCAGCAATCAAACGCAGCATCCACAAAGCATCAAAAAATCAAAGGCAGCAACAAATCGATCAGAACAGAAGCAATTACAGAGAAGAACGCATCAAATTCAGAGGAGGCACAATTCGCACAAAAATGTAACAATCAGCGGAGAAAGAACTTAAGCGTTTGCTGGTTCTGGGGTGCACGTTCAAGCGCTCGTCCAGCCCGTTTCCGATCATCAGTAGCTGTCCCGCCGTCGATTTGATCGCCTGGCTTCATCTCCGACCTCTGTTGCTGTAATTTCGGGGTTTCGCATCGCAAGCTTCAGCCGCTGCTCCGCTCTCTTACCGCGCCTCCATACGATCGCCTGCTTGGCGGCATCTTACCGGCAGCCCGGCGTCAGAAACCGTCGTCTACGACGTGCTCGTCGCGGAGAGCTCGGCGGACCTTGGTTGAGAGCGGCCAAGCAACAGAGCAAGCACCTCAGCTTCAGATTTGCGATTTGGGGAAGATAGCTACTGCTTGAGCTTGGTAAAATTCATATTGAGTCATTGACATGGGTCCTTAGTTTCATTTAAGTATTAAGCTTTTGATATATGACAATCAAAGCACTATTATCAATGGCTAATAACTTTGAGCCCAATGGTCGAGCTGTCACTTTTCAATATTAGTTTCTCCTGATTGCAAATACGTTTTGTTAGGATGTGGTTGGCAGTTTTGATGGGCATTAACTAAAAAAGGGGCATCAATTTTCTTTTCTCATGTTTATCAACTTTGAATAATTTTTGTTTTCGTGCATTGATATGTTTATTTATTTATTTACTTATTTTTTTCACACCTTGTCTTTCAATTAAATCAAGTTTCAATTAAATCAAGTAAAAGAAAAAATAGAAATTAACCCGTGGTACCAATTTTCGGGCGTACGAAAATTAATCGTTTTTTGTATGTAATTGACTAACGGACTTTCGAGTTCTCGCACTGGTTTAGGTTTCAATCGACCTATCACAAAAAGATTGGTGGCGACTCACGTCGAAAACCCCGTCGCTACAATGGTCATCATGTATCATGCACTTGTCATCATTCATTCTCAAATACAGGTTTTCAAAGAGCCATCAAGCAAAGACTTGGATCAACGGTAATCAAGTAAGGTAATCTGGGATCAAAGATATCAACTAGGAATATCTTTCACTCGAAGAGAATGAAGGTTACTTTGCCTAAGGTCAGAGAGAAAGGTTTCTCTCCCGGTATGGTAAGAAAGTTCTTACTATTTTTAACATTCTCCAAGATCAGCCAAAATTTTCATCAAGACAGGTAAGGAAAGTTCCTTAATCTATTCCCACAGAGAAAGGTTTCTCTTGCAACGTACGATGGTAAGAAGGCTCATGTTATTCTCATTTTGGGAAGTTTAGTCATTTTGTCAAACTTCTACATTTTTTTAAAGATTCACTCATTTTGTGGGATCTGTCATTTTTGAAAGTTTAGTCATTTTGTCAAACTTTCATTTATTTTAAGAAATTCACTCGTTTTGTGGAATTTCTCATTTTTGGGAGGTTTAGTCGTCTTGTCAAACTTCACCGTTTTCAGAAATTTGCTCATTTGGTGGGATTTCTCGTTTTTTGGAAGTCTAGTCGTTTTGTCGAACTTCTCATCAATCTCAAATCACTCAGATTTTCACTGAAGGCAAGGAAGGTTCCTTAGCCTCGAATAGCGGGAAGGTTTCCGCTATTCAAACTCAATAGGAAGGTTCTTATTGAGAGAAGCAAGGAAGGTTCCTTCGCTTCGTTCATCGTCTTTATTAGAGGCAACGAGAAGGTTCTCGACCTCACACCTTTGGGCAAGGAAGGTTCCTTAGCCTCGAATAGCGGGAAGGTTTCCGCTATTCAAACTCAATAGGAAGGTTCTTATTGAGAGAAGCAAGGAAGGTTCCTTCGCTTCGTTCATCGTCTTTATTAGAGGCAACGAGAAGGTTCTTGACCTCACACCTTTGGGCAAGGAAGGTTCCAAGCCCCGAATCGCGGGAAGGTTTCCGCTATTCAAACTCAATAGGAAGGTTCTTATTGAGAGAAGCATGGAAAGTTCCTTCGCTTCATTTATCATATTTATTAGAGGAAACGAGAAGGTTCTCGACCTCATACCTTTGGGCAAGGAAGGTTCCAAGCCCCGAATCGCGGGAAGGTTTCCGCTATTCAAACTCAATAGGAAGGTTCTTATTGAGAGAAGCATGGAGGGTTCCCTGACTTCATTTGTCATCTTTCTTAGAGGAAACGAGAAGATTCTCGACCTCACACCTTTGGGCAAGGAAGGTTCCAAGCCCCGAATCGCGGGAATGTTTCCGCTATTCAACTCAATAGGAAGGTTCTTATTGAGGCAAAGAAAGGAAAAGTTTCTTTTCTTCACGAATAACGAGAAGATTCTTGTTATTCGCGGGACAAAATTTAGGTCAATTTGCTTTGCATGCTTCATTTCTCATAAATCACGCAAAGGGGACAGCTGTTGACACCCAATTTTGTCCCGGAGATTTTTAAAAGTGTGTTGTGAAAGGACTTGAGTGACTAATTGAATAGAAATGGGTCATTAGTGGTGAAATTGGAAAACTAGGGGTTAATTTTGAAAATCGGTTAAACATTGGGCACTGAAGTGAATGTTGCACAAAGTTAGGGGTTAATTCGATGGTTTGCCCATTTATTCTTTTCTTGTTGCAGGCTCGTCGTGGAGAACGAATGTTTCGCCGGCGATGAACACGGACCTGAACCTCCACTCCTCGCACACGAACGAAGCAGTTTACAGATTCGTGGGAGGAGAAGCCGTTCGATTCTTTCAGCTACAAAAGACACAACAGAAGCAACAGATGGAGGACAACAAAAAAACGAGAGCTACGAAGAACACTCAAAAAACTGATCTCGGTAGCAAAATCGATTGCGGCAGAGGAAGGCAAAATCAAAGGCAACACAGAATCGATTTGGGCACCTCAGCAACAATCAAGAAACGGAAGAAGGGAGGACGAATCAACAGAGAGTAATTCGCCAAAATCGCAACAAATCAGAAAAAAAGCATTTGGGCGTTTCTCATTCCAGGTGCGTTCTTCCAAGCTCCAGCCTCGTCCAGCCTGCTGCTGCCCACCAGGAGCCATCCCACCGTCGATTTGAACGCCTACCCTCATCTGCGACCTCGACCGCCGCAGTTTTGGAGTCCTCATCGTCCGATCCAGTTGCCGCCCAATCAGTCCATCATCAGATACTTGACTCTCAGCCGCATAATCGCTAAAGCTCTCCAATCATTTTCCGATCCCTTGTTCGCCGGAATCAACCATTCGAGTCTCGCCCGCTGCAATCGTCGTTGAAGGCATACGCAACTTCAACCGGTTGCGAAATACGCAATTTCAGGTAAGGACGCACATTTGTTTTCTTTTTTCTTTTTAAGGGTAAGATTACATCTCGGTCCCTATTGACTATCATGGATTTTGTTGAGGTTCTTGGACTGTAATATGTTGCAATTTTGCCACTGTTGTAAAGAAATGGATAGTTTCATTAATGAGGTTTAAGTTTTATCAATTTTCATGTGTTTGTCTTTTTCCTATGTATATAAGCCGTTGACACATGTAAATGTAACTCGGAATTCTATCGGCATGATGAATTTTGTTAGTAATTTGGGTTAATGATGTGTTTGGGTGGTTAGTAAAAATTGAATCAAGTGAAAGGAAAATAGAAATAAACCTGTGGTACCGATTTTGGGCGTATGAAATTTATATTTCGTACGTAATTGACTAACGGACTTTCGAGTTTCTCGTATACCAGTTTAGGTTTCCAATCGACCTATCCCAAAAAGATTGGTGGCGACTCCGTCGAAAACCCCGTCGCTACAACCATGATGCGTGACTTTTAAAATTCCTGATGCTTGAAGTGATTTATGAAACCTTCATAAAATCCAAAATGCTCTTCAATGAAAACAAATGGTGCATGATAGATGCAATAACCTTTTCTTAAGCTTACCCCATGGATGCCTGTGGTCTTACCTCACCTTCAAAAGTTTTTCTTTCTCCTCTTTTTTTCCATTCCTTGATTCTTTTGGCCTCGAAAACAATTATATAAGTGAATAATCCATTTGCCCCCCAAATGTGATCATAAAATCGTCCATCCTCCTCAAATATCTTTAAACCATATCCTTACGTCTGATCCATGCTGATTAATGTCAATGGTTGATCCTTAAAGACGACTCTTATCAATTTGCAGAGCTTGACAAAATATATGATGGTCCTCGTGTAATCATTAAAATCTGTTACTCTTTCCCTTTTCCACTTGAAGAAGTAGAATGTGCGGGGATAGCGAAAGGGCTTCTTAATATGAAGGATATTTTTGGGTGGACGTCGAGGTGAAAAATAGAGTGGTTCAGGCGAAAGGCCTTGTAATGTCACCACTCAGCGACTTGACTTCTTTGAAAAACCTGGTAGTGTCCGTCACGAAATCGTCGCCTTATCCAATGAGAACAACCTCAAAATGTCGCCCCCCCAATTCTCGTAAAGTGTGGAATTGCTCCTCAGAAACTCGAAAAGTGGTTGATAGTGCTTGTATGTTGCCCTCCGGGTCATCGAGCGGGTGAAAAATGCCTTCATTCTAAACCGCCTTTGCAGGTTTTCAGTTTAGATTTCATGACTCACCATTCTTCTTTCTTCTTCTTTTTTTCTTTTCTTTTTTCTCTGGGTCGGACCTTGTTTGACTTGCGTTTTCTAGTCATTTTCATGCGAGCGTAAATAGTTGTTGCTACCTAGGCCCGATTACTTCTGACTAAAATGCAAAGACAAATGGCTACGAGCGCTACTCATAACTTCAGCCCTTTTCGAGCTAAGGACAGCGGAATAGAATTTACTTTGACCCTTTTTCCTATATCTTCCTGTTCTCTTTGAGCTCGACTATTGATGTGTCGAAGGCCTTTTGATCCGATGATCTCAAATGCCCCCCCATTTTCGGATAATGAGGTTCTTTCCTTTGAAGGAATCCTTGTGGTGAATGGAAAGTCTATGGTCAAAAAGAGCTTTCTGAGGGTTTGTTTTGCCGATCCCTTTTTTTTTGTAGGTGACACTTCTCTGAAAAATGAACTTCGCAACAAAAGTTAAAGTGCCACACTGAAATCACTTCCATTAGATATAGCGACGTCTTCGAGATAACCACTACCAAGTCTTCTTCTTAACTCGGTGACATTCTTTATCTTTGGGACTGGGTGGAAGGATATTGAAAAGAGAACATGGGTTCTATGATGTGATATTTTTTTCATTGAAGGATGCAAAGTGCGCATTCTACCAATTCTCGTATCAAGGAAATAATAACAGATATCCGTTCCAACAAAGACAATACCCCAGATTCCGGACTCAATCTAGAGAATTCGACTTTCAAGTTATATTGGCAAGCTCTCAAAGATTTGAGTGAATTCAAAGACTTCCCCAATTGATCACCAATTTTCATAGACCGACGTGTCAGGCCCGGCTCAAAGACTACTTGTGAGAAATTGTATTTCCATGCCATGATCGGGGGTCATCGAACACTTCACATCATAAAATTGTTTTAAAGGTCCTTAATGCTCACACATTTTTTTCATGTTTTTTTTTGCAACATGTTCCCACTTTTTAGAATGAAAATTTGCCATTTAAAAGTCTCGAGAAACAAATGCATGAATGACGTGCAATTTTAAAAATGTGTCATTACCGGTTAGAAACAAACATGATGCATGCGAATGCCATGAGAGAAAAAAAAGAAAAAAGAACACCAATTAGTACAATTATGTACAAGTATGAATAACAAATGATGGAATTAACGATTGATGAAAGAAATGGCTCCCTTTATACAAAAATATCGGTCGAGTGTAGAGTCCGGTACGTGTTCCACCAAGAATTTGATATTGTCTGTTCTTTTGAATCCTTCCCAATCAATTCATGCTAACCACAATCCACACAGATTACAACATATGACACGTTTGCAAAGCCAGCGATGAAATAATGAGGTTAGTGACACAAATGAAAAATGTTCTTGATTCACCTCAAGCAAACATCGGGTGTCCTGTTCTATTCGGGTCAAATCTAGTGGAAGGAACTATGGTCATTATATGCACGGGTGGATTTCGAAAGAAATGTCAAAGGTAGGTTCCCGAATCCCTTTTACTAAGTTCTATCGAACTAGAAAAGGCCCAATTCCTTACCCACGAGGGTTATGTAAGGAAGGATTAATTCGGGTCGTGGCTTTCGCGGTTCCATTGGGTGACTACCGCCACACCCGAACAACGCTACTAACCACTACGGTTTAGAGAAAGCGCGGTGACTATTGCCACACACGACTAGCCTATCCCGGGTGTTTCACAAAAACGAGGTTATGAGGAGCTCGGGAGGAGAGCTCGAAAATGCATGCTTTATGTCGTGCGTGAGATACAATATATACAATGAAAACACCACACATAAAAATAAAATAAAAATCAAATCAAGTGAAGAGATAATAAAATCAAACCCTTGATGTGGCCGGACTGTCCCAGTAGTCATGCCATGTGACGGGGTTTTGACGAGTCGCCACCAATCTTTTTGTGATAGGTCGATTGGAAACCTAAAGCTGAGTGCGAAGCTCGAAAGTCAGTTAGTCGATTACGTACAAAAATACAATAATTTTCATACGCCCAAAATTGGTACACGGGTTAATTTCTATGTTTTCTTTTACTTGATTTAATTGAAAGACAAGGTGTAAAAAAATAAGTAAATAAAATAAATAAACATATCAATGCACATATACAAAAATTAATCAAAGTTGATAAACATGAGAAAAAGAAAATTGATGCCCCTTTTTAGTTAATGCCCATCAAAACTGCCAACCACATCCTAACAAAACGTATATGCAATCAGGAGGAACTAATATTAAAAAATGACAGCTTGACCATTGGGCTCAAAGTTATTAGCCATTGATACTAGTGCTTTGATTGTCATATATCAAAATCTCAATACTTAAATGAAACTAAGGACCCATTTCAATGACTCAATATGAATTTTACCAAGCTCAAGCAGTAGCTATCTTCCCCAAATCGCAAATCTGAAGCTGAGGTGCTTGCTCTGTTGCTTGGCCGCTCTCAACCAAGGTCCGCCGAGCTCTCCGCGACGAGCACGTCGTAGACGACGGTTTCTGACGCCGGGCTGCCGGTAAGATGCCGCCAAGCAGGCGATCGTATGGAGGCGCGGTAAGAGAGCGGAGCAGCGGCCGAATCTTGCGATGCGAAACCCCGAAATTACAGCAACAGAGGTCGGAGATGAAGCCAGGCGATCAAATCGACGGCGGGACAGCTACTGATGATCGGAAACGGGCTGGACGAGCGCTTGAACGTGCGCCCCAGAACCGGCAAACGCTTAAGTTCTTTCTCCGCTGATTGTTACATTTTTGTGCGAATTGTGCCTCCTCTGAATTTGATGCGTTCTTCTCTGTGTTTGCTTCTGTTCTGATCGATTTGTTGCTGCCTTTGATTTTTTGATGCTTTGTGGATGCTGCAATTTCGATTTTGCTACGGGAATGTTGCTTTTGCGATTTGGTGAATGGTCTTCTTTGAAATCGCTTCTGTTGCTCTGTTGATGGTTTCGATTTGTGGCTGCTGAAATGAGTTTTTGGGTTTGCTGCCTCTGTTCTTCGAGATTGATGGATTTGCTTCCGTGGTTTCTTCCCTCTTGTAGATGAGGATTGCAAACCGCTCCTTCTCCCACGAACCCACGAGCTCCCGTGATCGTGTCGCAGCGGGAATGCGCAACCGTCGCCGGCGAAACCTTCGCCCTCCACGTTCATCTGCAAAACGTAAAAATTAAAAGCAAAATTACCAAGTCAGCCCGTAACTTTCTTAAAATGTTCAATTTAGTCCTCAATTTTCGCGTTTTATAACTAATGACCCACTTCTTTAAGACTAGTCACTCAGACCATTGAAATACCTCTAAGCTCCTAAAGTTCGGGACAAAATTGGGTGTCAACAATCATTTACAACTCTATTCAATAATACTACTACTACTCCATTTTTGAAGCTTTAGGCATGTTTACCTGTTTCAACTTTTCCCCAAAAAAAATAATAATAATAATAATAATAAAGAAAGAAAACGTAATGGCCATCTAGTTAGGCAATTACTCCCTCCGCTACTGAGTAGTTGGATTTTATTACTTTGGAACTTTTATTTGGCTAATTGTTAATAAAATATTATGAAAAAGATTTTTTTAAATAATATTGTTATATTTTTATTTCATAAATTAAATATTTCCAAATATATATAAGTTTGAATTATTCAATTTTATAAATTAAAAAATGAATGAGAATCATAAATTAAATGTTACAAAAACAATCATTCAAGAGCAGATGAGTACTCACTCTATGGGGTGTCTGTTTTAACATTTCATTGGCGCTTGTGATCTTATTAATATATTACTTTTATAAAATTATGAACAGTATTTTGGTCAAATCCAGGTTTCAGGAAACTCATCCAACTTTCATGTGTCATTTTATTATTGGTTGGTGTACCGTTGTTTATTACGGAACTGTCATTATTAATTACGATGAGTGACAGTCCTGTAATTAACAGTGATGACACTAATTAATAATAGCATGATATTATAGAGGTTGGAGGACTCCGACTCGAATTGGACAAAAATATTTTCCTAAAATTATTACCGTTAAAACAAATTAATGATCCTATATAATGCACCAGGTCTTATATTGGGACTCCCGGAGGACCGGAGTAGCAGACGGATCCGATTCTCTCTCTCTCTCCTGTTTAACACTCTCCAGTTGGTTCGTTTCCAGTCTCCATTTTTTTTTAATTTATATATCACACATTATATTAATTTAATCTATAATTATATTTTTTATTTGTAAACCAAAATCTTGATAAGTAATTATTAGTATTATTTACTTAAAGCTATTTTTCACCTAAAATTTAATACTTTTGTTTAAAAATAGAAAACATAATTATAGACTTAATTAATACATTCATTCCAACAAAACGATCATGTTTTTTAAGCATTTAATGCATGATTTATTTTATTCAACATTCTAATATAAAAACATTCTAATATAAAAGTTAACTATTTGTATGTGAATCACAATTTAATGTGTCTAGCTTTTGAATATGTTTTTTCAATAATTTATTACAATAAACATTTGAATTAAACACAAATTCATCTTAATATAATGTATGATATATGAGTTAGGGGGAAAAAAAGGACGGTAGCAGAATAAGAGAGAAGCCGCGGATCCATTTTCCGAAAGGCTGCGAAATGGTCTTCTATACGTGGCCAGTTTAATTGTTTCTTTATCCCTTCCCACTGCTCATAAATTGGGTCCGTTGCTTATTCTTGAAGTGCCTCGCTCATCTCTCTCTCTCTCAAGTCTCACTCTCCAGCTTGTTCAGTCGTCGTCCTCCTCCATGGGTTTAGAAATTGCTCTCGACGTTTTCCCCTACGTAAGGGTTTACAAAGACGGAACAATCGAGAGAATCAACGGAACCGAAGTAGTCCCACCCGGACTCGACTCCGACGCCGATGTCCTTTCCAAGGACGTCCTCATCAATCCCCACACCGCCGTGTCCGTCCGAATCTACCGCCCAAACTTCATGCAACCCGACAGGAAACTTCCACTCGTCGTCTACTTTCACGGCGGGGCCTTCTGCATCGCCTCGCCGGCGGAGCCCAAGTACCACGCCTGTCTCAACAAGCTCGCCGGCCAAGCTCACGCCGTCGTCGTATCCGTGGGCTACCGCCTCGCCCCGGAGCACCCTCTGCCGACGGCATACGAGGACTCCTGGGCCGCTGTACAGTGGATCGCTAATTCCCACGGCGACGAAACAGCCGGCGGCGAGCCCTGGCTGAAAGATTACGTGGATTTCGAACAAGTGTTCTGGGCCGGGGACAGCGCCGGCGCCAACATAGCCCACCACCTGGCTTTCCGGGTGAAGGAATCGGGTGTGAAGATACTCGGAATCGGGATGATCCACCCTTACTTCTGGGGAGAGGATCCGATCGGGTCGGAATCGGGTGACCCGAGGAAAGTGATGGTGGATAATTGGTGGAGGTTCGTGTGCCCATCGGACAAAGGGTGCGACGATCCGCTGATAAACCCGTTTGTTGATGGAGCCCCGAGTCTGGAGGGGCTAGGGTGCGAGCGGGTGTTGGTGATTGTGGCACAGAAGGATATATTGCGGGACAGGGGGGAATTTTATTACGACAGGTTGGCGAGGAGCGGGTGGAGAGGCAAAGCAGAGTACCTGGAGACAGATGGGGAGGATCACGTGTTCCATATATTCGATCACAACTCTGCTAAAGCTAAGACCTTGATTAAGCGCCTCGCTGCTTTCGTTAACAGAGGCAACGATGAAGATGAAGATGGAGATGAAGATGGAGATGAAGATCATTAGTAGTAATTAGCAAGCAAAGCAAGCTACTCTAGTACTGCTACTACGCTCTGATGCACCAATCCAAATGAAACTGAGCTTCACGTCTTGATCTCATTCTCAACTACCCAGTTTGGTGACTTATTGTGCATTTTTGTCTCATTAGCGTCTGATGTGTTAAAAAATTGTGGACTGAGTCAGGGGAGGATTGTGTTTGTGCCTTGTGGGAGAGGCCACTTTGAACTTGAAAATCATACACATGACATGTAGATGTAGTGTACTTTAGTGGGTCGGTGATTTCCGTATTCGTGTAAGATACTTTATTCCATTTTTTTTGGAAAGCAACGAGATGATTATATATATAAAGAAGAAACTAGTCGGGGACTCCTCCAAGGTAGAGGAGAACCTGAGAAGTTTGAAGTTTGAAGCAAGAGATATAACAGGTTACAAACAATTAGCAATTCCCCCTGAGGGGTTTACAAGCCAATCACACCAAGGGACCTTGAAAATTTTCCAACGGTTGGAGATCCAAAGAAAAGAGACAAATTGGATCTCCGATAGCCGAGGGGGCTGGGAGGATTCATCTTTGAATATGACTGCGTTCCTATGTCTCCATAAGCTCCATGAAGTCACTCTGAAAATAGCATCCCACCCCTGCTTCTGAAACCGAGAAAGCTTTGTGTGGCCGGGGTGGGAGAGAGTTGGTTGGAGTGCTCCAAGAAGCGAGTCCACACATGTGAAGTCACCAAAATCACACCAAGCATAAACCATTTTCCATAGAGCAATTGCGGTTGGGCAAAGAACCAGACAATGATCTAGAGTTTCTATCGCACATGAACAGTTTGGGCACCCCACATTATCAATTGGAATATTGTGGATTGCCAACTGAAGACGTGTGGGCAATCTGTCTTGGGCTGCTTTCCAAAAGAAAATGTTGATCTTCTTGGGCACCCATCTGTTCCACGAGGTCGACATCAGGTTTGGCTGTCTTGAGAGGATGAGGTTTATTCCATAGTTTATACTCCCTTATCACTTTTAATTTTTTTCTCACATAGATTAAGTTTTTTTTGGTCGGCAAAGAGTAATATTTAAAAAGAATCCGAATGTCCCTTCCCTTGAGGGGAGGAAAGAGAACAACAGATTACAGAAAAATTGACAAAGTGTCCCCTGTAAAAGGAGTAACAGCCAAGGGGAAACCTGATGAAAAAACAAAAAACTGTCAGATTAATGGCACCATAAATCTGCATAAGAGAAAACCTCCTACAAACATATCACAGAAAGCACCCAAGGGGATTGATGAACCATGTGTCCCATGAAGGAGTACTACCTCCTCTGTTCTTGAACTAAAGAAAAGATTGAATTTGAATTTATGAGATTATTGCCAAAGAGCTCCAGGGACACCTTGCATAACATGACGGTCCCTTGATTTCCATATTGCCCAAGCTGTGATGACTCCTATTGCTTGTCACGCCTCCTTTGCCTTTTGGGAGCAACCTCCGAAGAAGTCTGGGTCTGCGAGATCGTCAAATAGAAGCATACGAAAGGGAAGACCGCACCATTGGCGAACTTTGTCCCAGATTGATAGAGCAAAGACACAATGGAATATGGCATGGTCCACCGTTTCCGGAAGATCGTTGCAGATGGGGCATATCGTGTTTAGCACCGGAATACCCCTGCGGTGAAGTTGCATGAAGGTAGGGAGAAACCGTCGCTGAGTACGCCGATGGAAAATCAAAACTTTCTTTGGGAGGAGCCTGGACTAGAGGCAAGGAGGCGAATTAGCTGGGTACTTCGCCGCATCCACCAGCTTTGCCAAGGCAGCCACCGTAAATTCGTTTGCAACGATGCTCTAGTTCCAAGAGTTAGATTTGGAGACTTCTAAGGTGACTCCTTGCAGCAAGGTTTGGAGTTTTTGAAGTTCATCAAGGTTCTGCCCAAGGGAGGAGATCTCCAAGTCCACCGCCATTCCGATGTAGAAAAATGAGTTGTGGCCTTCTCCGCACTTGGAGCGATGCTTCAATAGAAGCCTGATCCATCTCGACAAAAGTCGAACAATTGTAATGCGGCCTTAATGCACAAAAAGCCGCAATAAGCCATTTAAAAATAAAAAAGGTGGATAAATCCGGATGAGTTTTGATTCATCCAAAACCCAATTGTTCATCCAAAACCCTTAAAATACTAATTTCATTGATAAAATGATCACAAATTACTAAATCATAAGAAATCATAAATAAATATATTGAAAACTAATTAATGACGGCGGTTGGACGACAACAAAGGAGTAGGTTCGGCGGCAGCGTAACAAGGGAGATAGTTCGATTTGGGGAAGGACAAGCGGCAATAGATCTTTAAAGCGTGAAGTGGGATATGCAAATATTAGTACCAACCATCCAACACGCTCGGGGTGGACGGCCGGAGAAGGAGGTGAAGGAGAGGGTCATACCAAAATTTTGTTAGGAGACCATTACCCACAGCTGCAATACGAGTCTTATCATGCTCTTATTGCGCTTAGGCCGCAATAAGCTTTGTTGATACCAATGGGCCGAGAAGACGCCGACTTAGACACAATGTTTACCGCTCTCAGATTTTCCTTCCAAACGCTCACCGCACTAGTGCCCATTCGTATGATATTCCCTTTCCTATCATCACCATATAAGTCACTTACCACCTTTACCCACAACCTTTCTTTTTCACTAAAAAAATCTCCACCACCATTTTCATAATAAGGCCAGATTTTTTGCCCAGAAGCTTCCTACAACTGGACCTCCCTCTGAATAGTCCCCGACTAGTGCTCTAAAACTCGCCCAAATAAATTTATTTGTCCATGCCCCTCCCCCAAAAGAAGTTGTTACGGGCATTTTCCAACTGATTAAGAACTTTTTTAGGCACCTTGAACAAAGAAAAGAGGTCAAGGGGCAATCCACCTAACACCGATTTCACCAAAGTAAGCCTCCCTACTATAGACAACATTCTTAGTTTCCAAGAATTGAGTTTTGATTTGAATTTGAGTAGGAGAGGATCCCAGCTTGCCACAAGTGACACATCCCTGCCAACTGGAAGACCAAGGTACTCGAATGGTAGTTTGCCGGAGGCACAACCTACTGGCAGAGCCATCTGCTCCACTTTAGCGTTGTTGATCCCGACTCCGAACAACCGAGTCTTTTTGAAGTTGTTGATCTGAAGACCATATGCAAGTTCAAAGCACTTTAGGAGCCGCAAAGTGTTCTTGATATTTACGGTATGCTTTATTTTATGTTTTTATTATTCTTTTGTTTCTATTTAATCAAAAGATAACTTCATTATTTCCCCTTAAATTAATGTTTTTTGCACATTGATATCGAACGTTTTAAAGTTAATTTAATGAACAATTCTCTTATTGTTTTAAAATGAAAAAAACCTCACTCCCCAATGTTTGTGTGGGTTGCAATAATCTTACTATTGTTTTTAAAGATATTTAGTCATTTTTCACATTTTACCACATTAGCTCTAATACTTTAGGTGCCAATATGCAAAAGAGTAAAAAATAAAAGCCAAATAAGAGAGTTCTTGCAACAATTCAAATAGAATATAAGTAAATAAATAAATCGGATCAAATTAGGATGATGTGACTCAATCCCGTTGGGAGAATAGCACAACATAAGAAATAAATAACAAAATAGTGTAAATGAAACTTTGGAGACTGTATCTTGAAAAATAAAAAAGCTGTGTACAAATAAATGAATTAAACACTTCAATAATTTAAGACGAAAAAACCAAAATTGTACCGTTCATCTACCGTACGTTTTCCGTATTTGTATAGTGATGTATAATGGAGTATAATATAATGAATGTGTAAGGCTTCTTTCTACATCCATATCCAGTTTATATGAATTTGTTTTGTTTGGTTTCTCTTTTCCTCGATGGGTTTGTATGCAATGTACCTACTTTTGTTTGGTTTATATATAGTTTTCACCCTAATCCGTGGTACACTATCCAAGCAAAAGCCTCTCGCCATCAGCCAAAGCCGTAAGCGTCTAAGGATACGGACCGCGATGTCATCGCATCTCGCGAAGGTACTCCCAAGAGAGCCTCGCACCCGCTGCCTTCGCCAGGTAGGGTTTTCGCATCTCCTGGCCTTCGCCACTGTTGACATCCGATTTTGTCCGAGGTAGTAATTTAGGTTGTAGTAATACCTAATTTGTAATTGTGGTTTTTGATATTTTTCCGTATTTTTATTTCATGTGATTTTTCATCAATATTTTATGTATTTTTCGTCAATTTTCGTTATTCTATGTAATTTTTGCCATTTCCATTATTTTACGTAATTTGTATCATTTTCATGCGCTTTTGTCACTTTAATTATTTTCATGAACTTTTTTATTATTTCACGTGCTTTTGTTAATTTAGTTATTTCATTAACTTTTTATCATTTTTATTATTTTGTATGCTTTTGTTAATTTAATTATTTGTTAACTTTTGTCATTTTTATTATTTCGTGCGCATTTGTTAATTTCAAACTTTTTGCCTCGTGAACTTTTATTAATTTCATTATCTTGGAATTTTTGTCATTTATTTCATGTGCATTTTGTCCTTTTTATTTCATATCTATTTTTGATTTTTTAATATTTAAAACAATATACTGATAAATAATAATGTTAGTATTATTAGATAATACATATGCCCAAAACCAATAAGTCTACGGACTAATATGTAAGTTTTAATAAAATTAGGACTCCTTATAGTATTAGGAATTCTAATTTGATTAGAATTACTCATAGCCTATAAATACATCATATGTGGGATAGTTCCATATGATGTTACATGATATTCTCTACAGAAAACCATAGCTCTCTAGGAAACATCCGGTCCACAATTCCGCTAGCACGGAATCATCAGAGTGGTGCGTCGATCGTGTGGATCAACCTTAGAGGAGTCGCACTCGAGGCTCTACAATGTGAATCAGGTTTCATCATTCTGATTATATACTTTATGCTTCCATGTGATGCTATGCAAATTGATCCGTATATTATCCAACAGTGGTATCAGAGCAAAGGTTATATTATGATTCTAGCATGTTTATGTGAATTTGATAATTAAATATGTTTAAGAATTGAAAATTGCATGAACCCTAGATCATAATGTTGTATGTTCTTTGATTTAAGGCTTTACTTAAGAGTAAAGTACATTTTTAGTCCCTTAGCTTTAACACGTGTCCTATTTTTGTCCACTTTTAAGAATTCGTCCTATTTTGGTTCTAAAGTTATGGTTTTCTGTCCTATTGTGGTCCTACCGTTAATTTTTCCGTTAAATACGCTGTTAGATTAATAAAATGACTAAAATACCCATAACTTAATTTACAACTAAGTCCCTAAATTTATAACAATTTATCAATCTCATCCCTACAACTAAACTCTAATACTTTCACCACCACCTACCACAAGTTTGTGATCTCCTAGTAGGAGTCAATGGATAAATCGGGTATTTCTGGATCTGAATTTCAACGGAAGTTTTTCCTATCTGATTGAAACAAGACAAGAGATCTTGGTCATTCACACAAATGATTTCTTAGAAAGTTCAAAATGGTTTCTTAGAAAGTTCAAAATGCCCTCCTGTGTGTGATTTTTGTTTCCATCATGTTTATGAAACTATACAGTTCCCTTTTCAGCTTTTCTATTTTTCTTTCTCACACCGCCTCGACCGCCGCCGGAAGCCCCGTCCAGAACGCATCGTTCGCCGGATTCGCCGGACTCGTCGGATTCGTTCGCCGGATTCGTCGGCGCCGGAACAATCGACAGAAAGTTCCCCGCATTTCTAGTCCTCGACGACGGAACAGAGCTGGAGGGCGAATCCCTATTCACCGGCAAAAGCTCGCCGGACTTCCAGCCTCTATTCACCGGCAAAAGCTCGATCGTTCGCCCTTTTCGCCTCCAAAACCCACTACCATTACCTCCCCCATGACGATACGAAGCTAGCCCACCATCTCGCGTCGCCGGAGCTGCATCGGAGAAGGAGAAATCGGACAAAAACCGTCGCCCGTTTCGACGTTTAATCGCTGGTCCGTCATTCCATCCGCATTCGGCCGCTCCCACCACCACCGTTGGAACCATCGGCCTGTTCTCCACCATCTGGACCTAAGTCCGCCGCCGGAAGTCGAGCTCCGCCGCGGGCCGCCGTCCCCTCCGCCGCGAAACCCAGATTCCGGCAAGCCCATCGAAGAAGAAGGGCAGAACGTAAATACGAGCGTGAGAGGGACTTATATGAATATTTATTAAAAGTTTAGTGATCATGCATCTATTAAATGTGTAATTAGTTTGTATATTTAGGGGCATTTATGTAAAAATAATTTAATTAACAGCCAACTTAACGGAAAAATTAACGGTAGGACCAAAACAGGACAGAAAACCAAACATTTAGAACTAAAATAGGACGAATTCTTAAAAGGGGACCAAAATAGGACACGCATCAAAGCTAAGGGACTAAAAATGTACTTTACTCCTTTACTTAATGATTATTATTGCTAGAGATCAGTAATAATTATTATTTTTACCTAAAATCAAAGTTTTGTATGATTCAAGAGTTAAATCATTAATCTGGATATTTTTTTGGTTGATTATGAATTAATCCCGAATTAAACCCGAATTGGGAATTTTTTATCCGTTCATCAATTGGCAAATCCAATGATTCGGTTTGGTAGAGGAAGGGTTCTCTAATTGCTTCTGGAAATCATCTAATTTCGAAAATTGTTTTCGAAAAGGTTTGGGTTTGGGTTTGGGTTATGAACCCTAACCCAAATTGCTCAAAATTTAGAAGATTTGAGCTAAATTGGAAGCAATTTCGGGATGCTTATGGCTCGGGAAAGGTAGTGGAGTGAAATTCCTTTGTTAAAACTGTCGTTAACCGACGTTTAGAGGCCGGAATAGTTCTGGCAAGAGCAGAAACTCGCCGGCCATAATGCGTGGATTAGCGCCGGGCCGGTGCCGAAAATCGGCCAGGCACGCCGACCTCAACGTCGCCAGCCTTCTGGCTGTGTCGCCTGGCGTCGACGACGCTCCTGGATGCCAACGGGGAAGTGACGGCAGAGGGGATCGGGAGAAGGAGAAGCCCAATCTAGGCTGGAACCTGTTCTCCGGGTCGGGTCGGGTTGGATCAGATCCGGCCTGTCAACCCAAAGGGTTGGGTTTTGACCCAGCAGCTCCCAGCCCCTAATCTTTTCTCCTCTGTAAACTTAAGGACCTAAGTTTTTGAAATGTTCAAATTTTGAAAGGTTCTTAAGAAATTGATGTGATATATCCTTGAGATTTTAATTCTTGTTCAAATAAGGACTTAATTTTCTGAAGAGTTCAGAGAATTGGAAAATTCTTAAGGAATTGATAGGACCAGTCCTTGAAATTTTATTTCCTATTAAATTAAGGACCAAATGTTTTGAAAAGTTCAAAACTTGAGAATTTAATTCTAGGATTGATGAGATTAGTCCATAAAATTTTCTGAAAGTGTTCAGATTGGTCCCAAAACTTTATAGTTTGAATAGATTGGACACAAACTTTTGAGAAAAGTTTATAATGGTCCTCAAATTTTCTAGTAATACCGGAAAAGATACAAAAGTTTTTGTTCAATGTCCAGATTAACCCTTATAATTTCAAAGAGTTTGAAAGTGCAAAAGTTACATAATTCTCGCTAATAAAATTGTTTTATTGAGTGGGAGTTTTTTTATATTTAGCATGTTAAATTTGTATTGCGCATGTAATGATAATATGTATGAGATGCATGTTTAGTCTTATAAATTTGACTTAGTGATCATGCTTAATTCATGAGATGAATTTTATGATTAAAACCTTACTTGAACACTTGCAAAAAGTTTCAAGTTTAATATTAAGTTGAAAGCGATAAATCAAAGAGTTTGATTAATCGTAGCCTTTCCATCATACTTAATAATATGAGATTTTGTTATGTTTAGTATGAATCGCCAATAAAATTTGGGGCATGCTAAATGTGGCAAATTGTATTATTAAGATGTACATGAGATGTGCGTAGGGTGATGCAAATTTAGTGCTATCGCTAATAAAATTTAGGGGCATTATCTTTTTATCATACTTGTGCAGATGGTGGTTGACTTAACATTATTTGCATAAGGGCGCTAATAAAATTTAGGTTTATGCAAATACGAGGCTAAACAAAATGAGGGTCACATGAGATGTGATTAACAAGAGTTGTTTAGAGCATCTCCAACAGACTCCCCATTTTATTGGGGAGTTCACTTTTGGAGATTTTTGGACTATTTTTTGGTCCAACAGCCTCTCCATCTAACTCCCCAAAATGGAGAAGGGTGAGAAAAAAAGAGGTAGGCTCGGCATTTTCGCAGCCTTCGCCAAATATTTGGCGAGAAGGCAATCAATTCTTTTGCACTCTTTCTCAGGCTCAATTCAGCCTTAATTAGTCAAATATCAAGTCTCTCTCTCCTCTCTCTCCTCTCTCAGCCTCTCTTTAGTCAAATATCTCGTCTCTCTCTCCTCTCTCCCCTATGTGATTCATTAATATTGAACAAATATTGAATAAAATTAAAAATAATTCATTAATTATTAGTTAAAGGTGTGAATATTTTATTATTATAATAAATGTATGATTCTCCAAAATAGAGAAGCTGTTGGAGTTGAAACTTTTTTTTTTGGAGAATATGGTTATTGCTTCTCCATTTTAAAGAATATTTTGGGGAAGCTGTTGGAGTTGCTCTAGTTTACTTTTATATCATGATCATTCGGATTGTAGGTTAATCATATTTGGATCATTTCATCACCAAAATGAAATGAGAATATTTTTTAAAAATATACCGCACTATGATATGCTATCGCCCATTCCTTTCATTCTTCCACCTATTTATATCACTGATTCGCATATTCGTAGAAGAGTTCCTCTTGAAACTTCTACAAAGCGTGGGTGCGTGCGCTTCTAATTCTGTTCATTTCATCACCAATTTTCTCCGTCCCGTCCCGCCACATTTTTTTTATTTTTTATTATCAATTACCAGATCACCGCCGGCAAAGACCATTCCTTCTTCTTCTTATACAAACTTGTAAAACAAGAAACTATGCTCCGCCGTTCTTTCAGTCCCCGCCGATTTTATCATCTCCCCCTTCGCCATCCCCGCCGTCTATCTTCCTCCTCTAAAAACTCCGTAGAACCGCCTAATTCTCTCCAAAATCCCCGTCCTGCTCCCTCTACACATCCGCCGCCATCTCCGCCGCAAATCATGCAGCGATCCCTTTCTCATTCAACTTCCGCCGCCTCATCCGGATACCTTACCAGGAACTCCGCCCTTGCTCTCTCCGCCGCCGTAGCAGCTGCTTCCTATGCTATCTTATCCAACTATGGCTACGTTCAAAACCCTAATTCGAATGCTTTGTACACGTCGATTGAGAATGCTGTACACCGGTCCAACGAGTCCGTCAAGAGGATCGTCCACCACGCTCGGCAGACAGGCGTAGCGGCCTCGGTTCTGTGGAAATCTTTAAGGTCGGTGTTGTCTTCGGCCAACCACGAGATGCGGACGGGGTTCGAGCTGCGGGTTGCCTCGTTGCTCGCCGACATTGCCTCCGCTAATGGCAGTCGAAGGGAAGCGCTTGTTAGGGCTGGTAGCGGAGCGGTTGTGGATTGGTTGCTCGAGACGGTGGCTGTGGCTCCGGAGGGATGCGGAACACAAGCAGAGGCTGCCCGGGCGCTGGCGTACTTACTGGCGGACCCTGATGTGCGGCATGACGTGCTTGGGATGCCCGGAGCTGTTCCCAGTTTGTTGAAATTCATCTTTTTGTGTCAGCCTCAGAACCAATCCAAACAGGTACAATCATGTTTTGTTTCTGCTCTATGCATTTTTCTTGTAGTGGATGCCAATCGATTAGTTTATGATGTAATGGACTGGGATATAGAGTCACCCTTGTTTTGGATGCTTATCAGTTGAGTAATGCCATTAATATATAGTTTTTGTGTGGGAGCAGCATTCAAGGCGTAGTTCATTCAGTGTTTCTGATTCTTTGAAAGGTAGGAGCATGCTTGTGACGGCTATTATGGATATTGTGACATCCAACTCTGATAGTCTCGATAAGGTATTGCTGAGGCCATTGCTATCAGCAAATGCTGAAACCCGAGATATTGCAGCGGCCATTCAGGTTATTGAAGAAGGTGGCTTTGATTTGGTGAATCCAGAGCGAAATGGGGACGATGAAGATGGCGGAAGAGGAATGAAGGGGATCGGAATCAAGATCATTGAAGGCACGTCAGCTCTTGGACTTGCAAGAGATAATGCACTGATAGGGGTTACAGATAGGAATACTGCAAGAACCCTTGCTTTGCTAAATAAACACGATAGCTCTTTGGCCCAAGCCAATTTTTCTTCTTCAGTTGTTCCTGGTGTTTGGGATGATTTGCATTCTCAACATGTTGCTGTGCCTTTTGCTGCATGGGCATTGGCTAACTGGGCAATGGCTTCAGAGACTAATAGATCTAATATTCGTGACCTGGATAAAGACGGAGGTGCTGTCATGACTGCCTTACTGGCCCCCGAGAGATCTGTGAAATGGCACGGTTGTCTTGTTGCTCGTTTGTTGTTAGAGGATAGTAATCTTCCTCTAAATGCTTCTGTCTCTGATTGGGCATCTACTCTTCTTTCAACTCTGTCTCAAGCAAGTAAAACTAATGACATATCTTTAGTTCAGATGGCTTTGTCTGCGTTTTTAGTTTCTGTTGAGAGGAGCCCTGGAGCCCAGAAAGTAGTCATGGAGAAGGGTCTCCATCTGATGAGAGATGTCACAAAGAGGACTTCTGAAAATCAGAAGGTTCAAGAATCGTTGGCCAAGGCTCTAGAGCTGCTCTCCACGGGGGACCTGCGATTATCTCTTGATGAAAGTCATAGATGGTCTGGCATTTTGCTTTCCTGGATCTTTGGAAAAGTCTATTCTGTTCCTATCCACTCATCAGCTACGAGAATTCTTTCATGTATTCTTGAAGACTATGGGCCATACTCTGTGCCGGTATCTCAAGGATGGCTAGCTCTTATGTTAAATACCGTTCTAAGTTCAAACAAGACATCATCGTCTACTAAAGCAAGCACTTCGCCTAAGGGTGATGATAAACTGCGGGTATGTACATGGATCAAAGAGCTTAGATCTTTATTTTTTCTTTATTCGTGCTAATTTCTAGGTACTCATCCTTGTTTATATGTTTCAGACTCAAATCGATCAGTCAGCTGCACAAATTGCAAATCAGTTGGCCGTTTCTGTTGTTAATCTTGCTAGAAATCAGTTAGGAACACGCATCAATTCCCAGGACTCATTCCCTCTTGCGGATCTTCTCACTCTGGAACCTTTTGCCGGACCGTATAAAAATTTTAAGAAGGATAATCCACCAAAATTTGATGTTGCTGATGCTGCATCAGCAGCACTGAAGGGTATCAAGTCACTGGCTGAAATTTCTGCTGAGGATGTTCTATGTCAGAACAAAATCACTGATTATGGGATTTTGTGCTTATTAAGACATTTCTTATTACGTGATGACTACGAAAAATTGGCAGCATTTGAGGCTTATGATGCCAGCAGGACCCATGAAACACAAGAACGAGTGCCAAATAAAGCTGATGAGTCTTCTCCTAATACCAATGGTCCATCTAGCCTCCGAGTACCAGACACAGCCCACATCCGAAGGCATGCGGCTAGACTATTAGCTATCCTCTCTCTGCTTCCAAAAGTCAAGAAGTTGATCATGGAAGATGAAACTTGGTGTAGATGGCTTGAAGATTGTGCTGCTGGAAAGATCCCTGGTTCGAGTGACTTAAAAATACGGAGTTATGCTAGGGCCACATTGTTAAATGTATTGTGTGACCAGCAAGGTGAGAAAAACTCATCAAACGGAGGCCGTGTCAACGGTACTGGTGCAATGAGAGCCAGCAATTGTCCACAATATCGTGACAGTATATTTTTGGTTAATCCTGAGCTGCCTCACTGGAAATGTCCTGAAAGCCAAGATCAATCTGCTGCTCAGGAGGGGGTTTTTCCTCCACAGGAAACCAATTCGACTGACACATCCACTGTGAATGATTCATCCATAACATCTGAGAATTGTAGACATAGTTCTACCTCTGAGTCCCCTTCTCTGGATATCGTCTTTGTGCATGGTCTGCGGGGTGGCCCATTCAAAACTTGGCGCTTGGCAGATGACAAAACCTCTACGAAGTCTGGCTTGGTTGAAAAGATTGATGAAGAAGCAGGGAAGCTAGGTACATTCTGGCCAGGTGAATGGCTTCCAGCTGATTTTCCTGAAGCCCGCATATTTTCACTTAAATACAAGGTCTGGTTGAATCTCATAATAATGGCAGTCTAGAGACTTCGTATTCAACCAGGACTCAGCTTTGTCACCTGACCGTTTTTGGCGTCATGTAAAAAATTATTGAACTCTAGGGTCTTTTCAGATCATATTCTATGCTTAACCGAGCTTTTCTACTATTCAATGCAGACGAATCTTACTCAGTGGTCTGGAGCTAGCCTGCCACTGCAGGTATTGCTGATAACAATATCTTTTGCAGCATTTGATCTCCTGTGCTTCCTTTTTTTTACTGGTTTTTGATTTGTTGATGTTGAGGAGTTTATACTCAATGAACTTATATTCTGCTGTGAACAATGCCAAAAAATTCTGTTGTAACATAAACAGCAGCTTTGGTTGGCATTGCATTTGGAAGGGTCATGCATCATTTGATTGCATTAAAAAGGCATAGATGCCACTGTTATTGTCGTTATTGTATTTTTCTCGTTTGTTTCTTTTTGGTTTTATGTTTGTTTAGCTCGGTACATTTGCAGGTTTTAATCCTCTTCACTGAAAAAAATTGTTGTTGGAATGATAATGACTAAAGTAGTACTTCAACTATTGTTGGTCTGATACTATAGTGGCACTCATTTAGTGCAATTCTAATGTAAAACGTGGATGACCATTAATCATTACCAATCAAGAGTCAAGCATTCTGCTTGTTTACATATTCAACATTCAATGGAAATTACTAGAATTTTGCCTGGCTATATCTGTGCAAAGTTGACCACTATGTTTTGGTCTTTGCGTTTGAACAACTGAATTCTGGTTGCAATCACTGATTTATGCCTTTATACTGACGATTTATGGTGGATTGGTGATAAGTATATTAGTAACTTTAGTTCTGTATCAGCACACATCCAATCGAATTTTCATTTAAAACCTGCTTTTGTCCAGTTATCATTACCAGTCTTGTACTTCTGGGAATCACAAAGCTGTCACATTCCATGGCAAGTTCTGTTTAGATTTTGGCTCTTCTGTTTCTGTACTTATTTGACCCCTACGATTTGATCATTGCATTTCAACAGATATTCTTGAAATTGATTCATACCTTATCCCAGCATGATATTGTAGGGTACATGATTTCTTCCATGCTCTTTGGATAAGAGGGATCCCTTTTGAGCATAAATACTCTTCTCACTGTTACAACCCCTGTGATTCAAAGTCTACACTGACTCTATGATATCTAGTTTGTCGCTTTGATACACTAGCACATTAATTGCTCTATGTTGGAATTGATTAGACAACTGGCAAGTTCTGCACTGGCTGCCTGTTGCAACCTCCAATGCAGTGCTAAACTAAGCGTCTGAGCCTACTTATGTGACATCATTTTTCTTCTTTGTGGTGGCATCCCACTTTTGGTATTTGGTCTTCTCTAGAGCCTATATAATTTTCTGCTGATATGTTTGTATGCCTTTTGTTTCACAGGAAGTCAGCTCGATGCTGTTGAACAAACTTGTTGCTGCTGGTATTGGGAACCGACCTGTTGTTTTTGTGACTCACAGGTTTGACTTGAACCTGCTGGGTGGATTTACGTTTATTCCTAGTTTTCTTTTTGCTATTGTTAGTAGAACCACGTCTGACACAGTGGGTGTTGCTGTAGTTTAATTTTATTGAGCAAGATCTAGGATGTTTCCTGAATGCTTTTCCTAACCTCAAAATTTAATCGTGGCATAAAGTGCTTGTAGAACAAGGTCACTACAGAATACTGGGGGTCAAGTCTTAGGGTGGAAGTTCAGATTCTTTATCAGTGTGCCTGATTTATGTGCGTGTGTATTAAATATTGCTGAATACACTGCATTGTATCTGAGGGCTGGTGATCGACTCTTATTAGATTGTTTTTTTATAGAATAAAAAATGTTTTTACTTCAAATTTGATTGTAAACATTGTTTTCTTTCTTTCTTTCTCACATTTTGACAAAGCAGGATGGTTTAATTAAGCTGTTGATGTATTTCTGATAGACATAGATAAACAGGAAAAGATCTAAGGGCAATCTTTTTCGTGAATGCAGTATGGGAGGCCTGGTTGTCAAGCAGATGCTGTTCAAAGCTAAGACTGAAAACATTGATAACCTGGTTACGAACACTGTAGGAGTAGTAAGTTCTCAGTTTCTATGCAATTTTTTGTTCTTCCTCGACTTAACCTATTGAAACTGCCTTCATCTGTATCTTTCTGTTTCCCCAAATTTGGTAGTTTTGCCTGTAATTAGTAGTGGTATATTCATGACATTGCCTTCGGTGTGGTCTCAGGTTTTCTATAGTTGCCCACACTTTGGCAGTAAGCTGGCAGACATGCCTTGGCGAATGGGCCTCGTTCTTCGTCCTGCACCAACAGTAAGTATATGAATGAAGTTTCTTTTCTACCACCCAGGAGATATATCTCTTTCCAAAAAGACAAAAACGCTTTTCTCTTTGGTCTTGGTCAATGAATGTTATCTTGATTGTGTTTTGCTCAGATAGGGGAGTTAAGAAGTGGGTCCCCCAGGCTCATACAACTGAACGACTTCCTTCGCCATCTTCATAAAAAAGGCATGGTTGAAGTTCTTAGTTTCTGTGAGGTATATGTACATCTAGCCGTCATTTTGGTTGTCTTTGTCTTTCCTTGTAGCATACGCCAGATGTATGTGGTGTCAAGTTAGCCTCACCGACTGTGGGTTTTTGTTTTTGTTTTTGTTTTTTTTTTTTGTTGCAGACTCAGGTGACTCCAATAGTTGAAGGGTACGGAGGATGGGCATTTCGTATGGAAATTGTACCAATTGAATCTGCATATCCTGGATTCGGTGACTTAGTTGTAAGTATTGAGGAGCTTGAATTTTGACGTTATTGATTTAAAATGAAAGTCTTCTGTACTTCAGAACACCATGTCAGTAGCTGCAGATGTAAGTTTCCTGAATCGACAGAATGCTTATTTTCATTGCAATGATGTCACTGCTGCAACAGGTTTTAGAGTCATCAGATCATATAAACTCGTGCAAACCACTGGATCGGGCAGATCGTTCATACGCTGAGACAGTAGAGTTCTTGCGGAAGCTCAAAACCACACAGCACATGAAAAAGTAGCACATTTGCTCGAAGACGTTTTCACTGACTGGTCAGTGTCGGATAGCAGAAGTGATAATGATGATGATGATGATGATTGCCGGACTGATCTGACACTTGATGGTATCGAAATCAAGAATAAACCACCACCATTAGCACACCACCATTAGCAGCAGCAGCAGTTCTCCTGAGATTGTACATGTATGTTGGTATGTATTTGGTCGTCACCCTCCCTGTTATAATCTGTACATACATATTAGATGCACACCCAACGGGAGGGCATATGTTGTAAGTATAGTATCCTTTTGGTAGTAAAGGCCTAAGGACAGGACACACAGTCGCAAAGATGTCCAGTTTTGATTTGAGGACAATCACTACCACTTTTTAACATCAAACCATTTCAAGCTCTCGCTAAAATTTCTCTTATTAACTCTGGGCGATGCGATTTTCTACATCAAATCTGTGATTATCGGAATTACAATTATCTTGATCAAGCATATTTCTGTTGTTTTTTTGTTTGTGATTAACGCTATATCTATCCACGATTAACATATATATTCTCTCTGTCCGCAAAAAATACATCAATTTGCTTTGACAGTTTAATAGTATTTAATCTATGATTTTTTTCACAAATATTTAGATACTGAAAATTAAATATTTCACGTATATTATAATTTGATATCTAAATTTTGTAAATATATTTTTTCTGAATTTTTTAAAACTATATATCTTTGTTAAAATGAGTAAAACATTGATTGAATCTTGAAATACTAAAGTCAAATGAGTGAAGAGTATATACTTGCCTAAAATCGTCTGGTACTTACCCGAATTCCACATTTCTAGTATGCATGTGTATGAGCTGTCTTCTGTGGGTGGGAAAGATGACAATCATCCATTAACTTTCGTTTAGGAAGAATGTTTGAAATTAACAAAACTTTTGAATGATCCTGATAGCCTTTTTCAGACCTGTAATGTGCTCGTTTAGATAGTGTTTTCAACCTTTAACAACGTTAATGTTGTTCCCAACGTACCCTCAGCCATGAACAGAAACGTTTGCTGGGCAGGCACCAAGTGATCCAGAGACATCCAGCATAAAAAAGGTAGCAGTACTCCTTCCTATCTATTTAATGTAAACATTATATACCTCATTGTAAAATGGGTAACACTTAAATGACCTCTTCTGTATTTCATCACATAGCTTAGCTAGGGAAGGCGCTAGCAATGGCATCAAGTAATTCAATCCAGGACTCAACTAAGCCCGGAAGGGGAAGAGGAGGAAGAAGAAGAAGAATGATTTCTTCTAGAGTTACTTTCTCATCTTCCAAGCCTCATTTCCTGCTGCACGACCCTCGCTCCATTTCTCCAATTCCATGCCCCTGCAATCTATCGTTTCCAAACTTGAACATCGTACCCACGAATCGCGAATCCGTCACTTTGCGCTCCTCCGCTTCAGAAACGAGGACCATCGGCGACCCAACCCGGCCGATGAAGAAGAAGAGGCAGCGGCACCGAAAGCAGTACCCAGGAGAGAGCAAAGGCATCACGGAGGAAATGAGGTTCGTCGCTCTGCGGCTCCGCAACATTAATGGCAAAAAGTGCAATGATTCGGGGGAGGAGGGGAGTGATGAAGAATCACAACCACCGTCGAGCGGTGACTCCGATGCCGGAGTCAATGGAGAAGCAAATCCCTGGAAGCCCAGTATGCAAGGGTTCATCACCTACTTAGTCGACAGCAAGCTCGTGTTCAACACCATCGAGAGGATTGTCGACGAATCTGAAGATGTTGCTTGTAAGCAGATCGGAACTTCTCTTTTCAATGTCATTTCAGGTCCTTTAAGGTCATTTTTTTTTGCCACTCATTCAGATGCTTACTTCAGAAGAACTGGGTTGGAGAGATCTGAAGGTCTTTCAATGGATATAGAGTGGTTCAAGCAGCAGAATTATTCAATTCCAGAGCCTCGCAACCCAGGAATTGCATATGCAAAGTATTTGGAGGAATTGGCTCAAGAAAGTGCCCCTCTTTTCTTGAGCCATTTCTACACTATTTACTTCTCCCATATAGCAGGTGGTCAAGTCATTGGCAGAAAGGTGACTCTACTCTCTCTCTCCTTCTCCAATTTGTGACCTCTTTTGGGACATTATTAGCATTTAGCAGCATTAAAACTTAACAGATGTATCTAAAGTTATCGTATCTGTTTGAAAATTTTCTGACTTTTAGAGGTAATCAACGCTGTCCAAATCTGGTTAGATTGCAGCCTGGTTGTTGACATGCCTCACTCAATGGTTCTTGTTTTTATTTTATTTTTTTTGGGGGGTCAAATTCCTCAATGGTAGGTCTCAGAGAAGCTCCTGGATAAGAGAGAACTGGAGTTTTATAAGTGGGAGGGTGATGAACAAGAATCATTGAAAGGCGTGAGGGAGAAGCTCAACTTGCTTGGAGAGGTTGGTTGGTTTTGTAATTTCAGTGCATTGTAGGAATAATAGGAATGAAGAATCAAGCTTCATGGTCCGTGGCTTCCGATTCACTTGATATTTGTGTCATTTTATGCAGCACTGGTGTAGAGACGAGAGAAACAAATGCTTAAGAGAAACGGGCAAGTCATTCAAGTATTTGGGGCAGATTGTCCGCTTGATCATCTTGTAGCGTTTGGTGTTACGTTAGCACTTCTCTGGTTTTCAGTAGACCAAGTGCATGCTTGCGCTCCACGGGAATCAAGAATGTAAATATTTTATGTAGGAAGCAGAATGAACCAGTGATGATGATGATCAACTGTTACATTCTCCAGAATTCTTGGATTCATTGTCGATGCAGATTCGTTGTCAATGCAGTCTGCCCGATACCTGGCCTAATATTAAAATCTGTGGGGATGATAGTATTTGAATTGAGATCTTCTATAAGAAGCAAGGTGTTTCTGTTTTAAATATTTAATAGAGGCTTTAAAATGAATTTTAATATTTACCTTTCCTCTTTCTCCTTTTTTACACATCTCTGCTTCCTTCCTTCCTAGTGTGGGAAAAAGAAATTACAATTTCCACTACATGACTACTGAGAATCTGATCAAATGCTTGATGGAGAGGCAGGTGTTTCCGACTGTGTGATTACGAAATGGTCGACGATCCTAACTGTATTTACAGGGTCTTGGTGAAATGCAGATGCACTCCATTTGCTGGGGAATTTCCGATGGTGACTCAGTTGTTGTGGCTGTTTAGGCTCCATTTCCCAATCAGGATCTAGCTTCCATTCCTTTGGTACCTGCAACACAAGAAGAAAATTTGGCCATCCAGCTTTAGCATAGGAGGGTAAAACATCTACTTTCCAACTTTAAATCTTAAAGACTCTTCAGTTTTATCAAATTATCACTACATAAAATTGGGTTAAGATTCTATGCCCCTTCCCCATCATACACCATGTCTCTTGTCTCTCTTAAGATCCTGCTTTGCATTCTATTCTGATTCTGAAACTAAAATGCGATCATATATCAGAGTGGAGGGGATGGGCCACCTAACTTCCACGGTAGAAAACGCCTACGTGTGTTGCAACAACAATGCTAGTAACTAAGAAAAGCATAGCGAAGAACATGTATCCAGATGTCATGTTGAAATATTAAGCTCATAAAAGTTGACAGTGAGTGCTGATACAGGCAGGTCACATAATAAGAGGGACTAATCATTCTGCAGCTATAGGAGGGACTAATTAATTAATCAAAATTCTACCAGAGGCCCGTCACTTCGAAATGACAGGGTAAATGCTTCCAAGTTCCAACAGCAGCAATAGTGGACCCATGTCCTGTTTCTCAAAGCAATAGTATAGGCAAAAGAAAGTTGTGCACTAATCTGGTACCTTGTCAACAGCCAGAGTAAAGACTTCCAGATCACCATCACGATTAATATGAAATCGTGTGAATGACTTGTAATTTGCAATTCGCAGAGAGGAGAATGCCTCATCAAAATGTATGTGAAGCCAGTTAATGCAGATGTACAAGTAGCTCCCGAACACAAAAGAGACCACTGGTGTAGAAAAGACCCAGAAATAGAGGAAAACTGAAGCATAATAAATGATTGCACCTCCCCGGGAGAGTGACTGCATCCCATTGCTGCAAATATTGGTCCGACTGACAGCCATAACCTAGCCAGGTATTTTCCACCACACAAGAATACAACAAAATAAATACTAGTGAGCAGGACCAGAGGCATGACTAGGAACCTTGGAACTAGTGGTAACTGGTAGATACTTTATGATTATATCTGGTAGATAGAAGTCATATCTCTTTTTATTATTATCAACACCTTAATCCCAACTATGTTGGGATCGGTGGCATGAAGTTTATAGTGGCAATTAATTGCCCACTATAAATTCATGCAAAAGCATAGTGGCATATGCAGACATTAGATACTCTTGAATGATAAAAAATGGTTTACCTCTGGAACATCAAATGCAGACATTAGATACTTTATGCATGCTGGATATAGGCCAAATGTCCATTGCTCTATTCGTGATCGAAGACCAGTGGGGTCCGGAAAATGCTCACGCTCCACTTGTTGGTACCATTGGTATAAAGAGTGATAGCCTGATACATGGAGCTGTTGTTGTCACACTCTTCATGATTATATCTCCAGTCAAAATAATATTTTGAAAAATTCAGGCCAAAGAACTACATAGTTTCCACTTTTTCTCATCCTTATAAAGTTCATCATCAAACAACACCTTAATCCCAACTATGTCAGGGCCGTGGCATGAAGTTTTGTATGTCAATGAATTATCCAAAATTAGTTAACACTACAAATTTTGTGCAAAAGCATAGTTGCAAAGCTTTACGCAACAACCTTCTTATGAAGGAATAATGAGCTGAAATCTCAAACTGTGTCATCATAGATTTTTTTTTTTCACTTGCATAAAAAAAATTCATAAGATGACCATGACTTGAGATGATTGCTAATCATATTACAAGATTGATATTGTAAAATCAACATGCATATCATGAAACATGACTCTCATCCTTATAAAGGTGTCCATTTTTATCTCTCTCTCTCTCTCTCTCTCTCTATATATATATATATATATATTCGTTTTGCGGGGTGGGGGTGATGTTACTGATTTTTGAGAAGATATGTTTCCATCATAGAATTCTTCAATTTATAGATGATGGAAATGTGAAACTTATGCCTTTTCCTGCTTCTCTTTTCATACAAGGAATAAGTAGTCATTTCTACTAAGACAGCAGTGTTTATCGAGGATACTTCTCCCGTCACCCAATTTGGCAAGAAAACGTACCTGAGGTTGCAAGAAGTTTATGACGGATACATGTCTCAACACCCAGTTCCAAAAGCACCATAAGAATGATAGCTGCTGCCAGGTGTGCGAAAACATGAAGAGTTCCAATCACCACTAGCTTCTTCTTAGATAGTTTTGATGGAATAAAAGTAAATGCCGAAATCAAGAGTAGCATAGCACCAGCCAAAGATACACGAGAGTGTCCTAGCAGATACATAAGAGCATTCCACACTGTGCCAAAGAAACTCCATACAAAACCTGAAAAGGTATCCTCTTGCAATATGTGATTGAGGTTACACTAGACATGTATGAAGAAAATCATTAGTTACGTACAAAGGGTGTTATTATAAGTAATAAATGAAAAAAAATAAAATAAGCAGGATAGAACTATAATTCACATTCTCCAAATCGAAAATAAGTGCGATTAGGTAATTCAAAGCATATAAGATGACATTTGGAATTCATAGGTCACTGAGGAAATCACAAACTCAATTATGTGACACTACCAAAATGAAAGCCAGATTTTCAAAGCAGACAGTTTATCTCGGAGCTGCATATAATCCATTATGTGACGAGAGATTATGGGGTCAACCAAAACGAGGCTGCAAGCTGATGAAGGATGATACCCAAAAGTTTCGTTTTACTAGAATTTATGAAATAGTAATAATACCTGTGGAAACATAGAGAAGACCAATACAAAATACACGATTCCTCCAATAAAATCAAACTGCCAGTTCTTCTTCCGAAACTTCAAAATGTTTCCCAATGCAATCTGAATCAAACAAACATATGGTCAAATTGTAAACTTAAAAATAATAATAAATAATAATAATAAAAAAAGACAAGAGGATGAAAATTACCCTGCTTGAATCTTCAAAGGAGGGATAAGCGGCCTTCACCTCATAGCTTTTTCCGCAGGTTGTTTTATAATTTCTAAACACATGGGTTGGATGTAAAAATGCGCCACCGCAACCATTTACAATTAAATGCTGTACATTAGCTGGTTCTTTGGATGGGACATATGAATGACGCATATAATGATGCAGGTCCCCTGCAATTCTAAGTTTACATCTCCCTTTCAAATAATCACGAATCAGGTGCATTACATTCTTTCCACTGACATCATTCCAGTACCAATCAAGAATCCAAGTTGGTTCATGTGTCATCACAATTACACAATCAGTTTTCTCCACCTATTATAAATCAACACTTACAATGAGATCTATGAATACAAATATGTTTCATTTAAGGAGTTAGTAGTAATTTATTGCGATATCTTTCTCATAAAAAATCTTGCATTTGAGTACATGGAGACAAAAACAATTTTTAACATATCCAAAAGGAGGGAAATATTGATGAGAATGTCAACCATCGGATAAAGGCAGGGTGGGCAAAATGGAGAGGGGCTACTGGGGTGCTACTTGATAAACATATTCCACTAGCGTTGAAAGGAAAATTTTATAGGACAACTATCAGACCAGCCATGTTATATGGCACTGAATGTTGGGCAGTGAAAACACAAGATATGAGCAAAATGAACGTCGCGGAGATGCGAATGCTTCGGTGGATGAGTGGACACACCTTGAAAGATAGAATGAGAAATGAGAATATTCGGGGCTTAGTGGGAGTAGCATCAATTGAAGATAAAATTAGAGAAGGCCGACTTAGGTGGTTTGGGCATGTGCGAAGAAGACCTTTAGATGCGCCAGTGCGCAGAACTGATAAGTTAGACTTAGGAGAGTTTAAACAAGGTAAGGGAAGACCTAAACTTACATGAGTAAGCCTAGTTGAGAGAGATCTTAGGTTACTAGAACTTCCGGAGGACCTCGTAACAAATAGAGCGGAAGGGAGAAGCAGGATTCATACAACCGACCCCAACGAGTTAGGAGAAAGGCTCGGTTGATTGATTGAACATATCCAGGAGTTAACAATTTGCAAACCATAACAATTAGAGACCGGCACATTGAAAATAGAGGCCTGTTCTATGTGATCAATCTTCACTGGTTTATTATTGAAATGGCTACAAAAGAATAGCTTTAGAGTTGAGTGAACATCCTAAGATAACTGCCAATGAGGAAAACTTCGAATCAGTGAAAATGATGTAAGTTTTCACTTTCAAAAAGCTTGTCTAATCTGAAAGGAACAAACAGAGATGGCATAATAACCTTGTTCTATCTAAGCATGGAAATTTGTTCCATTCAGGCGATACTGCATCACATTCATGGGAAAAGCTAATGATGAAAATAAATAATTCAACTTTTGAAACTGCCAGTACTGTCAAGAACTTGAGAAGTACTCCAATTATCACTCAAATCACAAAATAAAAGAACGGGGAACAGGGGTAAGAGAGCAGGAGACTGCCCGCAATACATGTGGCATTTGCTGTCATTATTCAATGAGATAAGTTAATGAAAGAGTAGTACGAATTGAAATCGCTAAATTCCCCCACCAATCACTTCAATCAATAATCAAGTTGAATTAAGTTACCATAATCACTATAGTCAATAAATAGATTAATAGGTAATCACTTAATACAAATTGAACTCTTTGCCCTGACCAAAAAAAAATTCATTTTTTTTAAATCAGTCAGTTCTGAAAACCATTAACTGGACTGCTGAGCAAAGACACCATGACAGTAGTACCTTGTACATCTAAGAGTTGCTTATCATTTAGTGAACCCTATGGCAAGGCTCAGACTATTCAACGAGTAGAAAGCAAAATGGGGCAACAACATGAACACTTGCAGCATTGCACACATTACAACAAACATTATTGTCATTTCCTTAATAGAAACAGTATGGCATAAAAGATTTAGAAGCAAACAATACCTTGTTCTTCACGAGCTCAGCAAAGAATTTGAACTGGTACTCATCAATGTCATTGTGGAGTGCTAAATCAAGACCAAAAACCCACCACTGTTTCGGCAGTTGCAAAGCAAAATAACTTTTCTTTTGAGGCATAAACCACCCTCCCAACCAGCTCTTGTGGCATATGTACCTCATAAAAGTATTAAGTCCATCAAACCAGTCTGTAACGTCAAAAAGTGATATCAACTTTAAAACTGACAAGGCTATAATATAGGCGATCTATGCACTGATCAAAAGCAATCCACAAATGGATACACACGTAGAGTAATACGCTATCCGGTCACAATTTCTCCAACACAGAAAAATTTTATGCCGATGACCTCTACAGCATATTCAGATTAGAAAAGCGAAAGGAGAATGGGGATGAAGATAAACCAAAGCACCAAAAACTAACCATGGTTTCCAGGTATAAGAAAGCACTGAGGCCCATCATATTGATTTATGTCAAAACATCCCTCTGGTAACTCAGGCTTGTCTACAGCAATCTGATCCTTTTTATACCATGGTGGGGGTTGGAGAGCATACTCAAATGGACGAAAAAGGCGCCTTTCGTACGTGAAAGCAGATGGATTTGGATATCTAGACCATACATTTAGCAAATAAATCAATATAAAATTCTAAGCAGCTAGAATTAGCTAACTGAAATAATTTTCCAAACAGATTATCATGGCTACAACACCATGGAACGTACTGATTCAGATTATCACACTGAGATTGAAATGGCTACTGACCTCTATGCCTGATATAATGGAAAGCAATCATGTCGTATTTCCCTTCTACAAAAGTTGCACTATATACTAGTTTCATCTTATTTCTCAGTTTCGACATGCAATAATTCGCAGCATATCTAATTAATTAAAATTTGTTGTTTATAAGTAAGAAAATTCCTTATCTTCTTGTTACTTCCGCATGTGCCTACCATGACACAGTAGTAACATGTCATAACATTTTTGAAATGTTTCTATATGGATATTATTTTTGGAGTTTAAACTTTTGGAAGTCTTTCCAATATACTAGAACATACTAAAACTGTCTTTACTAATTCTTACACAACTGTGGACAAGCATGTGCCTTATTCTTCATCATCGTTATCATCAACACAGTTGCTGTTGTGTTGCTGTAATTGTTTTTTTGTGGATTTATGATCAGATATCATAATTTTGTGCATGTCTGTGTTTAATCAGTATACCATCATCATTCCCTTAATCTGCATGTTAGCCTTAATGGCAATAAGGTCATACAACTGCATGTTGGCCTTAATGGCGAATTGGCAATCGATAAATCAACAACCAAGCCTTAATTCCAACTCGTTGGGGTCAGCTACATGAATTCTGCGTCTTCATTCCGCATGTTGGCCTTAATGGCGATAAGTTCATAAAACTGCATGTTGGCCTTAATGCAGAATGCAACCAATCATCATCATACTGCATCTTAATCTCAACTATGTTGGGGCCGGTAGCGTGAAGTTTATAGTGTTGTTTAAAATTAGATAACACTAAATTTATGCCAAAAAAATGTGGCAAAATTTTACACCAAATTTCATTCCTATCACAACCTTCTTGAAGGAATATTGAGATGAAATCTGGAAACCGTCATCATCAAAGATTTTTCCACTTGCATGGAAAATATCATGAGACGGTAATCAATTGAGATAGTTGTTATAATCATATCCCATTACAAGACCAATATTGTAAAAGCAACATACACATCATGGAACATGACTATAATGCATAAATAGGAAAACGTATTTTATCCTTAAACCACTCACAAAAATTCAAGCCCTACCTCCACCATCCTCTGCCCCCTCCCCCTGCCTTGCTTATCAAAACAAAAAAAAAAAGAAAAAGAAAAAGAAAACAGGCACAAAAATGTAATTGCCATAATGATAGCTTGCAATCAAATGTACCATTTGAAGGGTGAGACGCACAATATCACTGATATTGAGAACACTGCCAATAGGCACTACATAACGCCCTAGAACCAAAAGCATCTTCAAAACCAGGCATGATTTAAGAAGTATAATTCATAAAAATATAATGCAAATCATGCTCCAACAAGGATGGCTGTCAGTCAATAATAGAATAAAATGGACAGAAGACAATACATCAACTTACGCAAGATCTCCTCCAATAAGCAGCAAATCACCACGAGGCAAGGTAAGCACTGAGTCACCATTTAAAACCCGTATGGAAGGCTGAGCAAGTAATCGCGCCACAGAATAAGACGGATTTCCACCATCACCAGTATCAGCCATGAAGTCAAACCATAGGTCTTCTTTCACACTCAAATGATCATAGAGAAGATCTCCTGGTTGAGTGCCACCATCATCAACCTTGTTCATTGCTGCCTAAAAAGAGCAGAGAGGATGAAGTGGATCGAATAAATACACAAGTATTGGGTAAGGTTAAATCTACTAATAACTGTCCTGGCCTGTATGGTATTCTGAGGAAAGCAATGTCTTTCTTAAAAAATATGGTTTATTTTTTTCAACCGTTAAGATAACAAGGTTACACCAATATAATAGTGAAAACCTTGTTTCTTAGCATGAGCAAAAAGAAAAAACAGAATCAGGAACCTTACCTGCATCATACGCATGTCAAATCGGCCAACAAAAACGGTTACTGACACCAAAAGATCAAAAACTGTCTTGAACAAATCAGCGGATGTCCTGTAAGAACAGTATGGAAGTAAGAAGAGTAGCCGACCGCTAAGTGACCCACTGAAAAGGATATGAAGGGGAAATAATAACCAGTGACATACCCTGAATACCACGGTACCATGTCCAAGAAATCAGGTCTCATCTGCTCCTTCTTCAGCCTCTCAAATTCTTTAACAGGCAATGGATGGGTGAGAGCCCATCTGAGATCAAGTGATGTCAAGTGCATATTAATGAAAGATTACAGAAGATTCACTCTTACAAAATAAGTGGATAAGATTACTTCCAATCTAATCCATATATAACTCATATAGATCAAGTAAGCCTCAAACCCAAATAACTCCTGTATCACTCCTCAACACGAGCAGTTCTTGGTCTACGATGTATTCATTCAGACCATCTAGAAAAGTATCTCATGGTATACACATGGTAACTTAGATTTCATCTGTTTTTGTATAGCTGCTATCCTGTTTACTTTGTACCAGAGGGCTTTGATGCTACTTCAGAGAAGCCCTTCACTGACAACAACTCAGAATAAACAACACACAACACATCTAAGCAAGAGATCAATGGACAACTCAACAACCAGAAATGAATACTTAAATCCAGTTCACAAAACTTAACAACGTGATGAAATTAGGAGATCTACATGACATTGGCATATAAGAAGCTGGAGGCTTAATCAATGCACAGAAAACTTCGTAAACATTCTTAACAAAAAGCCCAATTGCTCCACAAAATTACAATAGTTTTTATTTTAATTAAAAAGGTGCGGTGAAATAAGGACACAGACACTTCTGTAATTCTGTAGGGAGAGTTGATCTGTCAAGAGATTTGTCCCAAGGCTTCAGGCACTCCAAATACAGCCCAAAAGTAATAATCACTATATTGCAAGTTACTGATACAATAGAGTTACTACTCACCCTGTTGACCTTTCAACCACGTAGTTAGCAATGTAAAGCCCGATAAAAGTGGCCCACAGTGAGTAAATGGGAGAAATTTCATCTGACGAGCCTGGACATGAACCATTGCAATCAAACTGCCAGTTTGGGGAAATTGTGTCATCAAACTTATAAAGCTCAAGAGGCACAAAAGTTAGCATACAAAACTTTCTTTTATTTTTGAAATTTTGTACAGCTGATGACTTCAGAAATATTAGTTCAGTAATTATATAACACATACCTCACCATATATGACCCACTTCGACAAAAGTGGATAATCACTTGCACGTCCAACTGGTGCAAACCAAGACGAGCATACTTGGTCTTTTAATTCATTCATGCGGAGAAATTTTGCAAACCATCTGTATCGCCCTTCTTTCTTCAATGAGGAAAACCAATTAGAGTTTCTTTCCTCAAAGGGTTTTTCTCTCAGCATAGCACGGTTGCCACAATGACTATAGAATACACAGCATGCTACACTAAGAACCTACAAAAAGACAACAAGAATAAAAATAATTTAAGGAAAAGGTGAAAAATGATGAATACACAGAAAAGGCTCAATCTGCAAATAGCAAGATTCTCAATTTAAGCAAGCAACTTCAGCACTTACAGCGCAATTTTGAAAAATGGTCAAGATCTCCGGCTTCTGTCCAGCCACACGGGAAACAAGACCAAGATACCATAGGCCAAGAAATATGGCATGAAAGACAAGAAGAAACACGATTGAAGAAACATATATGGTCAGAAACAAAGATAAGTTCATCCTCATATCTACTCCCATTGACTGAAAGCTGGGAAGATGGTAGATAGCAGCAATTAATATCCATGCTATGTACCTGCGAAGAGAAAAAAGAAAAAAGCCATTACTGAAGGTTTACTGACAAACAGGAAAATAACTTGTTTTAAGCTGCCTAGGACGTAAAAGCAACTTAACATACCTATGTACAGTATTTAAGAATAGAAAACTAACCATCGGCTAAAATTTGAATAGCTTGGCTGAATTGTCTTCCCTATGAAAGGAGATGAAAAGAAATAGAAGAAACCGAGCAAACAGGCATACATTGACCACCATTTGATATTATTATCCAACTTCTCTACCAAGGTATGGATGTTATCAGAAGAGATAAAAAATAGACAGCCGACAGCCACTGCAATTACAGCATGGCGTGAATGCTGATGTGGATAAGGGTATGTAGGAGTAAATATGGTCCTAACCCTCTCCATTTTCAGGGTATCTAACAATCCAGCAGAATGCTTATCAGATCCCGTGAACAAATGTCGCTCCATTTTGTGTTATGTTAATTGAGTTAAATGTTTTACTTGTAGCGTTTCTTCCCTCCCCGGCAGACCAGTATGAAGCCCCCAAGCTCCTGGTAGAACACGACAAGACAGATAACAACGAGCGTCAGCGGCTGTCCACAATCAATCAAACACTTGATTAACGAGGAACGTAATGTCCACAATTATCGCACATTCGCACTAATCGATTGAAAAACGTCAATAATAAGCGGTAAAACTCGTTCACTAGGTTTTTCCTTAACGAGGAACGTGATGGTCAGGAAATCATCCGCCATTCTCAAGTAACAAAATCATTCCGGTAGGGTTTGGTTCGAGAACCGAACATTGATCACGAAAACGTAGTGCGCTAAGACATTCGACAATCAGGCATGAAAATGGCAGTCGAACGATTCTTACCTGAAAGGAAAACGCAGAAACAGAGGAAGGAGAGAAGCAACCGGAATTGGAGGCAAATTTTAAAATATGAAAAACAAACAGCACAGGATAATTTCAGCTTGAAATATTGACGGCCATCTGATCTGAGAATGTCTGCCAGGAAAACCGTGTATTGCGTTCCTGTGTTCGTCTTCTTCTTCTCTTCCTTCCTCTGCGACCTCTCTCTGTTCTCCCTCCCTCCCTCGAACGCACATTATTATCTTTCTCCCTTCTCTTACAGCAGGATCGCGACACTTGTTCCCCCGTCGTATCGTACTCCTGCCTGCCCGAGGAGAAATTTTTTTTTTTTTTTTTATTTTTTTTTTTTGCTTGTTCCATTGACCGTTGGCTTGGACCGTGATGGTATGGGCCTGTGCACGTGGATCAGCCTTCGATACGCCGCGAACTTTCCTCGGCTGGGCCAATTTGGCAGTGCCACGTCATAATGTAGACTCACATCACATTCCTAACTTAACTTAGATGCATGCCTAGCCTAGTTCGAGAAAACTGCAAACTCACTCCTAAGATTTTGACTTGCTTAACCACTTGGTTCCAAATGTTTTCAAAAGTAACCTTACTCCTAAACTTGTCCAATCGCCGTACCTCATTTCAGTTCAGTCACAAACAAACGATTCATGGTATGTGGTTAACAGAAAAGTTATGTGATCTTGATGCCATTATAGGTTGCCAGATTATGAATTGACCCTTTCTTACAACCACCAACCAATCCCGCGCACCCAACCTCCCTACCTGTCACCATGCCTCCTCCTCCTCCCCTACCCATAGATGGTCATCTCCATCAAACTAATGAAAAGCATGTTTAAGTCGCGGCCAGAAAGAGCACGAGTTGCTTGTTCCCTCGCAACACGTCACCGTGGGACTAGATCGTTTGAGGATCCGCAGTAGATGACAGTCTATCACTAGCCACTGTCAATGTTATAATCGCTTTATCTTGCCTGAGCAGCACATGGAGATCATATCTTAGGCATGAGGCGATGTGAGATGGCTAGGTGGAACGGACAAGCCGAAGGATCTATTGAATTTGGTTGCTGCCAACACATCAAGGCTATATCTAGTCTATGACGGCCAAGCCTGGTTATGGCGAGAGTAAAGGGAGGGAAGGGTAGTGGGCAATAAGGACTCTACACATGGTTGCTAGTTGTTGAGCTTGCAATGGCTAGAGCTAGAGCTCATGCCACGATGGTACTATGATTATATGATTTACTTTCAAAACTCCAAAACATTGTGACGCTAACGTATTAATTGTGATAACTATGCAATTATGTTGTATTTGGAACCTTAAAACTTATACTCCTTACGCCCCTAAATAAATAGTGCATTTATTTTGGCACTAAAATTAATAAATGACGAGAATGAAAAAAAAAATTGGTGAAAAATATCCTCGTTTCTTATTTGAAAAATTGGTGAAAAACCGAAAACCGAACCGGCGTCAAACCGGTTCGCGGTCCGACCATTTCGACTGGCCGGTCCGGTCCGATTTCAAAACCATGAGAAAAACTGCATTTTTGTTTTTTAACCATTGTTCTAAGATTTGTATTTCCATCTCCTTAATATATAAAATTTCATCATTATTTTTAAACAACGAGATTAATATAGTTTTATTTAAAAAGCATAAAAGTTACAATAATATACAAAAAGAGAATTTTGGTAAAATCTCAAATCACACAAAAAATGAATACCATAAAACATCATAAAACCTCTTAAAAACACCCTAATAAAACTTAATAAATATAGCCCAATTCCTAGACCATTAAAACTGTAACACCATACTCCCTCTAATCCTTGAAAATTGCATTGTATTGAGAACACCACTCCCAACTAGGGCTGGGTATTCGGTCGGTTCGGTTTTAACCGAACCGAATTGACCGGTTATTTCGGTTTTGGACCGTAATAAACCGAACTCACCCATAAAACTGAATAAACCGAAACGAACAGTTCGGTTTGGTTTTTAACTGGATAAACCAAAATTTTTGCTAAATTCGAAATTTAACAAAAGTTTCCCTATTTTTTTCTATCACCTCCCTAAACTTGTTGAATGAAACAAAACAATTAAACAATTGCAACAAAATGATTCAAAAAAATGAAAACAATACCAACATAAATTAAATGTAAAAAATAAAATAAATGAGTTCAGTTTTTTCGGTGACGGAAAAAACCGAACCCGAACCGAACCGAATTACCTGATATTCGGTTTTGACTGAAACCAAACCGAAAAACCGAATTGACTGAACCGAAAAAACCGAAGGCAGTTCGGTTCTTGGTTTTTTTCGGTTTCGGCCGAACCTTGCACACCCCTATTCCCAACTCAATGCCTATCTGCTACGTATCCACGTTGGATCTAGTCCCGAGATAGAAGATGAACCATGCACCACCCATTGTGTACCCAAGACCACCGATGAAAGCAACAACCGTAACCGGAGAGAAGATGTCGAAGGCACCTCCTTTTGGCTCCAGCAGTGGCCCCGGAAATACGCAACAGACACACCATTGCTTGAACTCCTCGATCGTCGTTCAGCATCACGGTGCGACAATGCTCCGCCATCGAGCAACCACCATAGACTCGCCTCGTTGTCGGCACGCTAGGCCCCTACGCCTCCGCCTTCGTCGCTTGCACGCTTATTCTTCGCGACACCTTTTAAATCTCCTCGCATTCGCACCGCCACTAAACTCCGCCTACACTTCCCCAAATCTCCTCCCTCGCACCTCCCTCATATGAAAGCCTTTTCCTTTAGCCTATGTCCCAAGCTCGCCATGCCTCTATAGCCCCAACTCACACCAGACCTTTGATAGCACCAGAGGACATATGTCTCGTCACCCACTGCAAATAACTCTGTCACCCACTTCCTGCTTCTTTACTCTATCTGTCTCTATTTGTAACTCCAAAGTAACGACACCATCCCCAACCTCCAAACATCTATCACCTGATGGGCCCTACCCATGCGCCGCCGCCGCTGATTCCACCTTAGTACTCCACAGCTTCTTCAATGGCGGCTTCGAATCGGACCACGACATCAAGTCAGGGCCGCCACTCACGCTCATTATAGCAAGGCCACCAAACTCCTTCACAAGGCCAACTGCTTTCCCACCTTCTTCCCTAACCCCTCGCTGGAAACAAATTGTCACAGCCCACTCCTAGCCAGATCCAAGAATAGAAACAAGGTCTAAAAGAAAAAAAACAACATGAAAGAAAAATATAGAAGACTTAAAACTAAAAGGAAAGGAAAGCTGGCCGGAATCCGACCGAAGCCGGATTTGGCCACCATATGAGAATTGAGTCGAAAGCTTAGGTTTTCTATGCAGAGAGAAGTGTTAGGGTTGGGTAATTATCCATTTTTTTCATAATTGAGTTATAAATTTTCATGATTTATATACATATCATAAATAATTTGAAAAGTTAGTTTATAAATTTCATCATTTACATAAATAAATATCATACGTTTCAATCTCTAAATTACCGGAATCTTCTAAGTTTGCGTTCTTTTGGAAACATTTTCGAAAACAAAGTTTGTGTTCTTTTGGAAACATTTGAAAACAAGATGTTGTTGATTTAAAATTGAGAGAAAAACTAGTTTGAATAACCGACAATGTCACGGGTTCTCTTATGTCTAATGATTTACCGTGTTGATATCGGAAACCAACATGATGTCCTACATACAAATTGGTTTGTTGCACGCATAAATTAAATGTAAAAGAAAAACAACCGATCAAAGTACATGCATATGTTTGTAACAGCATCCATACAACCTTATTTCTGATGCATGTTACCCTAACTGCTGACTGTCGGCAAATGGCTCGGACGCATCTCCAACATTGGTATGCTTGACTACACGTGAACGTCCAATTTGTGCTTCATCAATACGTCTCGTAGTACGAGACGATCGAGGTTGGTGATTATATGACCATTCACCAGATCTATGCACTAATCTATGCACTACGTAGTTGCAGCTAGCCTGGTAATGTCCGAAGTAGCGCTCCAGGCGTTACCGTAGGCCGAAAATCGTGGTAGCACCCAAGGCATTACCAAGGGAGCTACATGTCATGCGTTTCCCGGGTATTAATTGGCTTCAAATAAAAGCTGACACATGGTAATGCCATAGTAACGCCATAGGGCGTTACCAACCTCAAGTTGAATTAAAACTCCTCTCTGCTCAATTGCTTTCAGATCTCGCACCAAAGACCGACTCTCTTCTCTATCAACCTCCTCTCTTTCAGCCGCACGCACCGTCGACCTCCTCCTTCAAGACGACGCCATTTTTGGTCTCTCAACACCCAGTTCAGCGCCGGTTCAAGGTAAGTTGATTTCCACTTTTTTTTGAATTTCGGTATCCATTCCAAGAGATTTGATGGTAATTTGTTTTCCCATTATCGGTGTTAAAGACCACCGCGCTGGCCGCCTTTCTCCATCCATTTCAACGTAGCCTCTAGACAAAGGTAATAAACTAAGTTTTTAAATGGAGTTTCAGTAATTTTTTGGAGGTTTTATTATGTATGATTTTTTAACAAAGTACTTATGATTTATGAGTCTCTATGTTGAATATTCATGATTTATAATCTATGATTAGTGATTTATGATTCTCAATAAGTTTTTGGCGGTTTTAGGATCTATGATTTTTTATTTATGATAAATTTTGATGAATTTTTATGATTTTAGGATTTAGTTAATTTTTTATGATTTTGGTGAAGTTTTAGTAAATTTTAATATTTTTGGTTAATATTTAGTAAGTTTTATGATTTTGGTGAATTTCTATAATTCGTAGTTATTTATTGTAATTTTTATATTTTATTGCTGAGTTTTTAGTAATTTATGTCATTTATGGTGAATTTTTAGGATTTGATGGCAATTTAAATGTTTTGGATGAAATTGTTAAGTTTAAAAAGTTTTGGGTCAAAATGTAAATTTTTTAATCTTTTGAATGAAATTGTAAACTATTGGATTAAATTTTAAACTACTAAAACTTTTGGACGATATTGTAGACTTTTAAAAGATTTGGCCGAAATTTTAGACTTTCAAAAGTTATGGGTCAAACTGTAAACTTTTAAAACTTTTGAATGAAATTGTAAACTTTTAAAACTTTTGTATAAAATTGTAAATTTTAAAAAGTTTTGGATGAAATTTCATACTTTTATTGACTAGTTAACTTATTGTAAGGATATGGCGGGTCCGATTGATAGTCACGGGTAGGGCTGTAAACGAGCCGAGCCGAGCTCGAATTGTGCTCGGCTCGAACTCGGCTTGATAGTTTTTGATCGAGCTCGAGTTTGGCTCGATAGCTCGACGAGCCTTCATGATACGGGCTCGAACTCGGCTCGATTAATTGCTCGAGTACTGCTCGATTGCTCGTGAGCTGCTCGAAACGTGTCAATAATTATTCAAACTACACCCGAGTTCGTCTCGGTAGCTGCTCCAAATATGATACTTTGTAATTTTAGTCTTGGTGCTTTATAATTTTAGTCAACTAGGTCGTACTACTTTCAAATTACTCATTATACAACATAATTGTAGTAAATTAGGTCCTACTACTGTAATTATTTACATATGAATTATTATAGGTTCTTTTTAGTATGTATTGCTCGATAGCTCAATAAGCAATCGAACCGAACTCAGCTCGACTCGAACTCGGCTCGATAAGATTATCGAGCCCTGAACTCGGCTCGAACTCGAACTCGAACTCGAAGCTCGATAATACATTGCTCAAAAACACAGGAGCCGAGTTCGAACTCGAGTAAGTTCGATAACAGCTCGGCTCATTTACAGCCCTAGTCACGGGTCTGGACATGATTCCACATCCAGACATTCTGGGGGTCGTGGTTCTGGGGGCTGTGGTTTTGGAGGTAGTGGTTTTGGAGTTCGTGGTTCTGGGCGATCATCACCTGCATCAGCTTTTTCCTCCCACCTATCAGACTTGCAGGACATACTAGTACAACTTGAAGACAAACACGTACTTAAGAGAGAATATTGAGAATTTTGACCCATTCAGCAATGAGTTTAATCAGGGACAACCCAATACGTCGGATCAATGATCGTCAGAGAGTTAGAACCCCTGTGGGACAATTGTAATTTCCCGCCCCCGTAGGAACGTAATTGTATTAGTAATATTTTTTGGATGTTTTAATTGTGTTTCAAACATTTAAATGAAATATGTTTATTTTCAATCATTCTTTTATTCCAAAATATAAATAATAATTATTAATTATTCTTATTTCTTTTTTAATAAACATTTATTACATTTAATAGATTAAATGTGAAAACAAAAAAAAAGGTTGTTGGTAAGGGCAGGGCGCTACCAGACCTGTCAGGTTGGCAGGCCTACGGGCAGGCTTGGTAATGCCTTAGTAACGCATTGGGCTGAAATAACGCCTCAATTTGTAGCGCCTGGTAACGCTCTTGTGCGTTACCATTCGTAATGGATTGGTAACGGATTTGCCGTTACCAGGCCTCCCTCAGATACATAGTGATGGGATCGCAGGATCTCATATCGTCGAGCTCTTAATTCTCTCGGGTCTATACCCAAGGGCTAATTGTAATATACTACCATAAATAGTGAATATACTATTTATAAATACTATATAGAAGTACAAGAAATAAGCAACAAACTAAGCAAGTAAAATGTTCATGCAACACAAAACATGACAGTTGCTTGTGTTAATAATATATCAATAAACTCTCGATATTGTGATGCAGTCACTTGTAATCAGATAAACAATTAGACACATATTACGATTAACATGAATTTTATACAAGATTTTACGTTTAAATTAACTACAGTGCTCCATTATGATAAGTATAAAAATTTGTGATTACATTACCCAAATGTTATCTGTTGCATAAAACTTCCATTCAGCAAAGCTCATCTATTGTATAGTTTGTTCAACAACCTGTTTATGTCAATTTTGTTTCATTCTTTGTGAAAATTTAGTTTACCCGGCATACTAGTAAATTATTATATCTATGATGGGTTAAATTAAAATTGATAAATTAACTTATAATAAATTGTCATCGTGTTAAATTCTAAACTGTAATAAAAATTTGAGTGCGCTGGGTTATTTGTGATTATTTAATACTCACTCCGTCGGTCAAATATTGTAATGTTTAACTTTACTGTTTCAAAGTTCAATATTTGACTCAAATTTTAACAAAGATAAACATTGAAAAAAATTCTGAACAAATATATTTAGAAAATTTAGATTTCAAATTATGATACAAATATGAAAATTTTAATTTTCAATGTTTATACATTAATGAAAAAAATAATATATTAAATAAAGTGAAACTATCAAAACAAATATTGCAATATTTCACGGACTGAGGGAACATGAATTATGACTTATACATGTTTTGCAGAAATTTTCTCGGGATAATTGAATTTTTTTTTTGACAAGCCTCAAATTTTCTAAATGTATAATATACATAAATTTTTGTGATTATTAAATTTTACTTACAACATAAATTGAGTTTATGGTGGGCATTTGACATAGATGCACACGTTTATATAATTGAATAAAATGAAATATAATTTTCCATTGTAACACTTTAGAAATGCAAATGAGTGAAAGCCATTATCTTGGATATATTCACTTTTCTTTATTTTCCAATCACCTGAAATATTCCTTGCTAATTATTAGACAATCACTTATTCACAAACTTCGTGTGGGGCTAATAGTTTTCATTTCGCCTAAACAAGAATTCTTGAACAACAAACAACTAGAACTATTACTCACTACATCAAAAAATTTCATTCATTACCCCAAACATAGAAATTTTAGCACTAATTGTACGTAAATGTAATTCATTGTTCAAACAACTATTCAGAGGAATTGGTAAAGCTCTTTCGATCTGTTGACACCCAATTTTGTCCCGAGTTTTTAGGAGTTTGGAGGTATTTCAGTGGTCTAAGTGGCTAATTATAAAGAGAATGGTCTTCAAGGGTAAAATTGAAAGGTTAGGGACTAATTTGAATGTGGTACAAAGTTGGGGACTAATTCAACGTTTTGCCCATTTGATTTTTCTTGTTGCAGGTGCGTTTGGCCGACGATGTTCCACCGGCGACGCTTGCGGACCTGGAGCTCCACGCCTCGTGCACGATCGAGCGGTTGACAACGTCGTGGGAGGGAAACCGCTCCCTAATCCGGCCATAAATCATCAATCACAGCCACAAACCCCAAACACAGAAGCAAACCCAAAATCAAATTTCGGCAACAAGATCGTCCATAGCAACGGATCGATTTCGGAAAGCTCATTCGCAGAAATCAAGCACGGAACGCAAATCCCAGCAGCAATCGATCTCAACACAAAAAAAGGAAGCAATCACAGAAGGGAGAAACCGATTTCAGCAGCAAAACAACAAAAGAAAATTGACAGAGCAATCGGAAGAAAACAGCAAATTCGTTTCCGGTAGAGCCACACCGTTGCCGACCACTGCTATTCCGTCTCGTCCCACCGTTCGCGGCGCCTTCGTCCTTGGGTTATCCGGCTAAAATCCGCCGCCGAATGCGCAGCCCCCTTTTGATCTAAATTCGCGAATTGGAGGTCGCTTCGCCGTTCGTTTACCGAACCTCTCCTCAATCTCCGGCTTCTCAACATCCCACCGGCAGCCCGACGTCGGAAGCCGCCGTCTCCATCGCGCTCAATCGTGAATCGCTCGAGGGCAGCCAAGTGACAGAGGACGTTTTCTGCTTCAGATTTGCGATTTGGGGAAGAAGAAGAGATGTGCTTAATTTGTTTTTGGTACAACTACCCTTGAACCCTCACTGTTTTTCCCTAAGTTTATTTAAGGAATGAAGTTTGTTTATGTTGCAATTTCGGCACTCCTAGTCTTTTGCATGTGGAGTGTGCTATATGCTAAAGGTGTCAATGTTTGTCCACTTTGTTAGTCTCCCCATTAGATGATTTAAGTTCGGGTTTTTTCCCTTTTTGTATCTATGATACGTTTTAAATTGTACATGTAGAATTGATATTTGTTTTTATTGATTCCTTTGTTTTCTTTTTTTTTTTTTATCTTTTTACCATGCCATGTTTCGTCCAGAAGTCTTTTTCATGTGATATGTAGCATTATTGGCTTGTACTTTATTTACTCATGTTTTATTTACTTATTGTGTTTGTTTTCTTTTTTTCTTTTTTTTTTCTTTTTTTTAGCTAGTTAATTAAATTATAATTCAGTTGTTTTTTTGTTTATTTTATTTTATTTTATTTGTAAATTGATATGATTTCTCACTTATTTTTGTTGAATTAAATCAATTGAAAGAAAAATAGAGATTAACCTGTGGTACCAATTTTCGGGCGTATGAAAATTAATCGTTTTTGTACGTAATTGACTAACGGACTTTCGAGTTTCTCGTATACCAGTTTAGGTTTCCAATCGGCCTAACCCAAACAGATTGGTGGCGACTCCGTCGAAAACCCCGTCGCTACACGATCAAAAGATTCTCATGCGGGAATCAATTGTTCATACGATTCCGATTTTCAGAACAACCTATGCTTGTTCAATGATCCCTTCATACATTTTGTTAGATAATTACTAAGAATGTATGTGAATAAAAACATGAATTACACGTAATTTTATGAACGATAAAAACATTAAAACCGTAGTATAAAAAATTGGACCGTAAATAAAGTGACATGTTTTTTTTAATGAAAGGATACATTCCATGTAACTTTTGATATCACATGAAAGAAAATTGTCAATTTTAGTATTTCACAAAACTATATGGACCAAAGGTGTTATTTTGTTTTATAGCTGGTTAAATTTCCCTTGATTCCAAAACGATTGGGACTGTAAACAATAAAATAAGGGCATTTTAGTAATTTTATGTGGAATAACTAAAATGCCCTTATAAGTAAACAAAACTCTAAGGGCCTCGTTTAGTTTGTGAATTTCCGAAAATTTTATGAAAATTATGTGAAAATAAGAAATAAAATGAAAATGTGTTTAGTTAGTCATTTTCATTTGTATTTTCATATGAAAATGAAAACACTTTTGTAAAGGATTTTGAAAACAACTTTTTGATGTTTTATTTTGAAAACACGGACCACCGATGGGCCCTCCCCAGACCCTCGTCGAACCACCGCCGGACACTCGCCGGACCTCCGTTAGACAGCCGTCCGACCGTCATTGGGCCGTTGCAGGCCGCTGGCCCGACGGTCCGATGGTGGTCGTCCAGGCGACTGAGGTTCGGCAATGTCCAGTGGCGGTTTTGAGGTGGTCCAAGGACGGTCCGGAGGTGGTTCGACGACGGTCCGGCAACGGTCTGCCGGTGTTTGGTGGAAGTGTAGGGACCACTGATGCACTTTACTTTTTTCAAAATATTGTTTTCAACTTGTTGCAATGAAACGCATTTTCAAAAAATATTTTCAAAAATTATACATTAAAAATGAAAAATGATACAAAAAATGAAAAAGAAAATTGTTTTCATTAACTAAACGGGCTCTAAGGTTTCCACGTGGAACTCATTCCCACAGCTGCCTCCGATAAACTATATGCACTTTTCTTCACTCGCCTCACTCTCACTTCTCACTCCATTTTCCATCGCAAACGGCTACGTGAGCCCATAAACGAACTGACTGTCGCAGTTAATGTCATCGACGCCCCAGATCTTTGTCGCCGGTACAGACGGCTCGATTGGGCCAACAGATCTATCTCATCTTATTGAGCTCATAATTCTCTTTTTATTATTTCATTTTTGCCCCCCATATAGTTGTAATGTAGCAGCACACAATGATGCTCGTCATGACCTTTCTTTTGTTAACCGCTCCTCATAGCTAGACACGTCTATGTACTGGTCATGTACGTTTTACTTTAGTTAACAAAGCCTACACTCATTTAAAAATAAAAAAATGTAATCGTTTGATTCATTCTTGATTGCACTGAAATAACGTTGAAAAATAAATAAATTCTATTTTCGAAAGGATTTCTATGACCTAAAAAAATTCTCACCATAAAGATGGACCCGTCCCCTGTTTTTATACTTTCTTTTGTGTTTCATAATTATTTTAAAAAAATCATACCATGCACGTTTTGTTAGAGACCAGGTTGGCATACCAGTCCAACTGGCGTTCCCTGCATCCCTAACTCACGGACTTCTCGTACTCGGTTACGAGTTTCATGCCTTCCCCAGGACTCGAACATGGGACTCCGGGTTTAATGTCCCATTTCACATGAGTCTGAGTACCACCTGGGCTTCGTTATTTTATTTTAATTCTTTCTTTTCATATTATTAATTATATCAAATAAGAACTTTTCGAGAAGTTTCATTTTGTTTTTATATTAAAATTGATATATAATGTTTGAATTAACATGCAAGTGTTAATATAAAAAAATTAAAAGGGCGGCAAAAAGAAGAGAGAATGACGCATTATGACAACATTAATTTGTGAAAACAGATATTATGTTTTTTTCCATATTTTATACCTAATTAGTGATATGTATCAAATTAAATGGAATGAGATGAAAATGGTAAGTTGTAGCATAAAAAATAGTTGATCTAATATATGTGTTTGTGTAGAAAAAAAACGTGTTCACACATGTGGCGCTGACATGAGTTTGAGGTGTCGCTGATGTGTCAACTTGAGAGCACTCCACATTTTTTTTTGTTGCTGGATAAAGATCCTGTATTAGTATTATATAGAGATAATAGATTTGAGTGAAACTTTTTTTTTGGGGAATAGTGAAAACTTTTGTGTTTTTTGCTTGTTTTTTGGCTAAAAGAACACAACTAAAGTAATTAATTTACCTTAATAAAAAAGTAATTAATTTACCAACAACCAATTTGAAAAGAGTTTTTATTAAAGAAACTCAAACTAGTCAAATAAAAGAAAAGGAAAAATATTAAAATCCAAGTAAAGAACCTAAAGCCTAAGGAAGCAAAAGAAGCTGGCGGCGGATGGTAACCAAAACAGTATCACATGCACATACCCCTCGCGTCCATCAAATCAACGGCCAGGATCTCACTACTTCTCCTGAATCCAACGGCCTACACAGCACCGCGAGGCCGCGACTCCTTTCTTCATCTTCAAAACCACTACTCTTCCGCTGGACCCTAAAAACAGAGAAAATCTCAGATTCAAACTTTTCTCTTTTTTTGCCCTTTCTAATCACTATTTTTTTCTCATCCCGTTTTTTCTCACAATATAAGATAATAAGTATTGACAATTTTAATAAGGATGAGCTCGGAATCGCAAAAGCCGCAGCCGGAGCAGAATAATCGGCCGCCTCCGCCGCCGAAGCAACAGTGGATTCCGGCAATGCAGTACCCGGCGGCAGCAATGATAATGCAGCATCCAATGATGCCACCTCAGCATTTTGCCCCGCCGCCGCTGCCGCCTCAGCAGTACTTGCCGTACCACCAGTACCAGCATCAGCCACACCCGCACGTCCAAGTCCAGCATCAGAAGCAACAACAGAATCATGGATCCAACGGCGAAAACAAGACTATCTGGGTCGGCGACTTGCACCCCTGGATGGACGAGAACTATCTCCATGGTTGCTTCGCTTCCGCCGGAGAGGTGCGTAAGCAGAGTACTTATTATATACGTGTCTATTCGTTTGAAATACAGTGTATTTGAATGCTGATTAGTTTTTATTTATGCGATGTGTTCGGATCGAGCTGGTTCTCGATACTCAGTAAGATTGTCGTATATTGTTTGTTGTGGTTCATTACTGTGCTGCTGCATTAAATTCGTTTGTGAAGGAACTTTTTTTCTTTTTCCTGATTCAATTTTTTAAATGAGAGTTTTTTCTGTCATTCATTTGGTTGCCTTTTTAGGGCCAGCAACTGGAGCTTCATTCATAAACTCCTTTTTGACATATTTCATATTTGGAAATTGCGCGCTTACTTGTATATGCTAGTATTAGCTTGGGGGAATGCATGTGGAGCTGGAGAACTTGGTGAAAATTCAGAAAGAAAGAAAAAAGCATCTTTACATATAGCTGTTGTTCAAGAATGTATCGGGAATAACTGATGTAACATGAATAAATGCTTTTTTATATAGAATTTAAGTCCACTTCACTTTTTTTCTTACTTACTCGTAATTGTTGTTGTTCTCCCGCAGTTCCTCATGTACTTCTTTACCCCCATTTTCATTTCCTTTTTTCTTTGATGTGGCCGTGTTTTGAAAATTGAAATGCCTGAATTTGATAAGACAAAGCTTTGTAATATGTTTTCTGGGATTGAAACGCTCTTCAGAAAATCTGCTGTTTTTAATGTTTTTAGTAATGCTGCGCCAGTTATTGTTGGAATATGTAAAATACTCGTAATAATATCTGTTTTGAACATAACTTGACCTTGAGTGATGTGGAAGACAGAAATATCCTCAGCGAGAACTCATTAACTTGTAATTTAATCAGTTTCAGTCAGGGTTGGAATCACCCACTAAATTTATTTGACCCCCCCCCCCAATCCAGCACCTACTTGACTCTCGACTCTTTTAACAGTTGAAATGCAAGAGAATACATATGAAAAGTTGGGTGTACTTACTTACACAATTTAAGGAGTATGAAATCATGTCTTTCTCGATTTTTTTTTGCCACTGCTAATTTGTTCTGTAATCTCTGAACGGTGGTGCAGGAAAACAACAGAATGAAATACCATTAGCTTTAGTTTTTCAATGATTACCATCTGATGAGTTGACATGCTAACCTAGACTGTGCAGTTGCACTTTCAGTTGATTGTTGGTTTCAATGCTTCAGTTTTTTGGTTTTGATGCTCCCTCTTGTTCTATTGTGTACTTTTGCAGATTGCATCCATTAAGGTTATCCGAAATAAGCAGACCGGTTTTTCAGAAGGATACGGATTTGTTGAATTTTTTACACATGCAACAGCTGAAAAGGTTCTACAAAACTATACTGGAATATTCATGCCTGAAATTGAACAACCTTTTCGTTTGAACTGGGCAACATTTAGCATGGGAGAAAAGCGCTCCGAAAATGGTTCTGATCTTTCTATATTTGTTGGAGATTTAGCCGCAGATGTTACAGATAGTTTATTGCTTGAAACCTTTTCTGGTAAATATCCTTCTGTAAAAGCTGCAAAGGTCGTAATTGATGCCAATACCGGTCGATCAAAGGGTTACGGTTTTGTAAGATTTGGAGATGATTCTGAGAGAACAAAAGCAATGAATGAAATGAATGGTCAATATTGTTCTAGTAGGGCCATGCGTATTGGTCCTGCAACTCCGAGGAAGTCATCTGGATATCAGCAGCAAGGTTAGCCATTTTACTCATCTTGTCTCTGTCATAGTTGCATGTACCGGATTTTACATTCATAATTTTTTTTGGAACAAGTTTTTTGTATTGGTAGTCACTTTACCAGTTTCTGAATTCTTCTTTCTCTGTCCCGGTTCTTCTGGGTTTGTTTTCTTCAAATTAAGTTTATTTATACAGTATGTTGTCATATCTTATTCTGGGTTTGTTTTCTTCAAATTAAGTTTATTTATACAGTATGTTGTCGTATCTTATTCGTAGATAGCAAGAACTGTAAGCTTTTGTAAATATTCTTCTTTCCTTCCATAGGCTTTGGGGTGCTTGGCAGCTTCACCTTTCATGAAGCCTTTTTTATTTATTTTTAAGAGATGCTTAGAATCTCTCTAAGTGGTCAATTAAATCAGTTTCTCCATTTTATGACATGACTTTGCAACTTGCGTGGCTAGCCTTTTGCAAATGAAGGTGCTACATCATTGCTTTATCATTTTCTTAAATTGATGCAATATTTTCGTTTATTACTTGCTTCGTAACTTGCGTGGCAGTGCAGGAATGTTTCAGGGGAAAGGGGATCTGTTGGGAAGTTTTTAGCTTCATCATTCTTATGAAATGGAAGAACACTTATTTTTTGTTGGATGTTATGCTGACTTTTACGTTGATATTCTATAATTTTATAAGTCAATCACTTTGCATTTCTTTGTCTGAGTTCTCTAGAATTAGTTTGGAGCTTTAGAAGATTGCATGTCCGGACTTATCAAAAGAAAGGAAGCAAGAATGAGAGAGGGAAAAAAAGTGCTGGTCAGGAATTATATAGTCATTGTCTATTAAGAAATGAGAGTATATATTAAACTAAGTCTTGTTTTACTTGCTGCAGTCTCTGTAGGCTCAGTATCACTGTCATTTTCTTCTCCTTTTTTTCTTTTCTTTGATGACTCTTTCGAGGTTGTGGGGCTTGATTAGCTTTGTAGGGGGGAGATGGAGTTCGGATGTGAGAACATGGAACTTATTTTCCCATCAAATATTCGTTAATAGTTTGGCATTTTCCATCGTGCCCTTTAGTTTTACTGCATTGCTTTCTGCTATGTGATGTGCACATATAAATTCTATTTCAGGTGGATATTCTCCTCATGGAGGTTCTGGGCAAGCTGAAGGAGACACGTCAAATACAACAGTGAGCTACCCAGCTCTTTTCATGCTATCTGATCAGTAGTCGTTTGTTTTTTTCCTTTTGAGGAAAATTATTAATCTGTGTTATTCTGTCTGCTGGATAATTTATCAATTTTTTTTGCAGATATTTGTCGGAGGACTTGATCCAACTGTCACTGATGAGGATCTCAGGCAACCATTTTCTGAGTTCGGTGAAATTGCCTCAGTCAAAATACCAACTGGAAGAGGATGCGGATTTGTACAATTTGCTAATAGGTAGCACAGAATTACAAAAGACTGGGTCTAGTGAAGTAACCGCTTAAGCAGTTGTATTTCAGTCTGGCATTCGCTATCTGAATTATCCTTGTTATCCTGGCAGAAATAATGCAGAGGAGGCGTTGCAAAAATTGAATGGGACAATGATAGGCAAGCAGACGGTGCGACTTTCATGGGGTCGAAACACGGGAAACAAGCAGGTCAACCTACCATCCCTTGTATCTCCAGATTTTTGTACCACTAATAATAAGTTCTCTTCTAGCTTAGAGAGAAAAATGAAGTAGCGTAGCAATTAGCAGTTTGATGATGTCAAGCCATTAGGTCTCATTCTTTACTGGTGAAGCATGCCTGCACACATAGATTATGTTCATTAATATGATATACTATTAGTTTGATGATGTTTCCCGATTCATTTGGACACTACAGTTTCGAGCGGAGTTTGGCAATCAATGGCCTGGAATGTACTATGGAGGACAGGTCTATGATGGGTATGGATATGCTTTTGCGCAGCCTCATGACCCAAACATGTATGCCGCGGCAGCTGCAGCATATGGAGCTTACCCCTTGTATGGGAATCATCAACAGCAAGTAAGCTGAATAACTGCTTCAGGGTTGGAAAAAGATTGTAGCTTGTAGTATGCAGCCACGCAGGCTAGATTATAGCTCGCTTGATTATGTAGAATTGTTATAAATCCCTCTTGTTTGAGAGAACAGGGATAGAGTTTTGACTAAGCAGGTAGTTTCCTAGGGATTTGATTCATTGTTTTTTTATTTCCTAGTAATTTTCTTCAAGTTTATGGGAGTTAAATTGAAACTTGGAAAAGATTAAATCTGCCAGTTATGACCCTAGCAGTATTCTTCATGAATAAAGTGGGTTAGACTGGAATACTTGAGCTGTGTCCTTGCTCCAACTCGGCGAAAAATCCTGGTCATGCTTATAAACTTATTAATTAGTGTCTTTTTTTTTTCTTTCTTCCAAATAATTATTTATTAGTGTCAATGAGACTACTATATTGTCTATTTTGCTTCATAAATGTGTAGGAAAAGTGAGATAATGTGTGTGAAAGAGAATTTGTCTTGAAACTACCGGACACTGCTTGCACGTACGGGTGTGAGGGTTGCTGAAGCTTAGGGGGAGGGCGGGCAGCAGGGGAGGGCTAGGCGGGTTAAAGGAGGTCGGGGAAGTTGGGGGGGTAAAATATAAAAAGGGGAAACTTAGGGTTAAAATTGTTAAGATTCAAAAAATTTCAATCTGCAATTTGAATATTATTAACCATATATAGAGTTTTTAGGTAAGGTTTCAGAAAATGGGAGGAGGCAACTTTAATTTAGGTTGAACCTTCAGCTTCTTCGTAAGGTTGTGCTCTTTTGATATCTGGAGAGTGAGAAGGTGTAATGCTACTAGAGAGGAAATGGGGGAGAAGAAATGAATATGATGGAATAGAATAGCAATGGTAACAGATGATGGTGATGATGATGGTGATGATGGTGATGATGATGGTGATGATGGTGATGATGATGGTGATGATTCAATCATCCTGAAAACGATACAACCCGAGATCTGTTCCAGATTCAACTTCTTCTTTTTTTTTTTTACAGTTTCAATGTTTTAGTGGGAAAAAGGTGTAAATTTATTAAATTGTTATTGTTAAACGAAACATAAGAAATTCAAACACGAGACAAATTAAAACGAAAATCCCCTCTATTTTTATACACTAAGTTCACGTGTTAGATTTTTGAAACGTGTTAGATTTTTGAAACGAGTGGAGTAGTTCTCATTTTACATTTGGAAACAATTTCTTTCTTTTTTTTATCAAAAAAAAAGATGTTGCAGTAAAGTCAATACTTCCCTTTTCACCATTTAGTTTTCTTCATTTTTCGCTGTTTAAAAATAATGGAGTTTAATTAGATTTTTCGACAAATACAACTGAAATGTTCACATAACGACTTGAAATTACTGAAATTAAGTTATTTATAGTACGTATATTTTAAACTAGGATTCCAGAAGTTTTTATAGAAATGTGTAAAAAGACATGGTTATAAATTGTTTGCAGTATTCCAGAAGTAGTACTTTCTAGTAAATAATAAGTCCGAATTAATCCAAATCCCAATTGGAGGTGAAAAAAGTCTGCATTGATCAAATTGAAGGGCAAAAGATATATTAGCCCTTAGCATTTGTTTATCGTTACGCCGCTAGATATTTCCGTTTTAAAAATACGACAAATGTACAAAGAAAGAATCGTGCACGACCCATTACTACCACCCGCCGTGTCGTTGTTAATGAGGTAACAGCTGTCAGCTGCCTCCGTTTCCATGGCTCAACTTTCTCTCACCTCACTCGCTCCACCACCATGCTCGTTTTCCCCTCATCCTCCGCCACTTACTTCGCGAATCTTCTTCTGCCGCGCCGCAGTAGAGCCCGCCGTCGCCTCCTCCAATCTCAATGCCGACCCCAATCCGAAGGTCATCGTCACCAGAGAACGCGGCAAGAACGGCAAGCTCGTCGCTGCTCTGGTTTGTGCTGCTCACCTTTCTTTTCCAATTTTTCAATAATTCCTTGATGTTAGTTAGAATAGGATCAAGTGGAATATGTACAACTCTAGGAAACATTCTGTGTTGTTGAATGTCTTGCTTTTATACAAGGAAATTTGGTGAGAATGTAGAAATCTATCGCAGATCAGCATATCTCTGGTTTCCACACTGCTATTGCTGCCTTCGTGGAAATTCTCAGAAGGACCTGGAAAATTAGAATTTGCCACAGTACCATTAAATGTTCCCATTACTACCACCCGCCGTGTCGTTGTTAATGAGGTAACAGCTGTCAGCTGCCTCCGTTTCCATGGCTCAACTTTCTCTCACCTCACTCGCTCCACCACCATGCTCGTTTTCCCCTCATCCTCCGCCACTTACTTCGCGAATCTTCTTCTGCCGCGCCGCAGTAGAGCCCGCCGTCGCCTCCTCCAATCTCAATGCCGACCCCAATCCGAAGGTCATCGTCACCAGAGAACGCGGCAAGAACGGCAAGCTCGTCGCTGCTCTGGTTTGTGCTGCTCACCTTTCTTTTCCAATTTTTCAATAATTCCTTGATGTTAGTTAGAATAGGATCAAGTGGAATATGTACAACTCTAGGAAACATTCTGTGTTGTTGAATGTCTTGCTTTTATACAAGGAAATTTGGTGAGAATGTAGAAATCTATCGCAGATCAGCATATCTCTGGTTTCCACACTGCTATTGCTGCCTTCGTGGAAATTCTCAGAAGGACCTGGAAAATTAGAATTTGCCACAGTACCATTAAATGTTTTCAGGGATATAACTGCAGCTTGATCCCTTGTTTGGTTAAGAATCTAGTCACTCTGATGTCTGATTGAACAATTAATGCATTGTTTTGCATTAACATATTTATCACTTCTTCTACATTTAGATAAGAGATTGAGGCTTAAGTTAAGTCTTCTTCAACTTGGATAGGTGATAGGTCACTCTGATTTGAACTTTAGCCAAGCTGCTGAGTCAAAGGTGAACTCTTCTAAAATGATAATTATGCATATATTTGGTTGCATTCATGTATAATCCCCGCAGATTCTACTTTTTGTAAATTAGTTGCTGAGACGACTAGGCAGATTTTACCATTTTTTTTTTTTAAAAAAATCTTGGCTTGGGTGTAATCATGTATTGGGCATAATCATGTTTAAAACTAGACCATTACTCTTTATTGGTCAATTAGCAACTTGTTAAAATTTTATAATCCTTGCAGGATCTACATTTTCTAGAATTAGTTGCTGAGTGGGCTAGGCAGGTTGTACCATAATTCCAATTTGTTAATTTTTTTTTTTCGAGAAAAAAAATCTTGACTTAGCATTGTTCATTTTTGCATATTTGTCTGTTTCCTTTGCTATCAAGTCCTTTCATAGCTCACTCAAGCAAAGCGCCATAAATGACAGGGATAATGCTTTAGTTTTTTCCTAGTGAATGATACAAGCTCAAGTCAGATATTTTGTCTATGCTCTATATTTGTCCTGTATGGATAATAAAACAAGTATTTCGAATACAGGCAAAATATGGTGTTAATTGCTTTGAGCTTCCCTTAATTCAGCACACTAAAGGACCGGACTTGGATAGACTTGCCTCTGTCTTGAATGGTTAGTTTTAGCACTGCGCGGCTTAATAAGTACATCTATTTTGAGTTTTCTGCTTTGTTTTCTGTCTTTTGATGTTGTTCTCCGGGTTAAAATTAGTTTGATGGAGCTAGATTTAGTTTGTTACAATGGGGTTTTGCATTTTCAGCAATGCGTCAGTCAAATCGAGTTTGACAAGTCTACACAAAATATTATCTGGAGCTGTTTAGCTGCAAACTCCGTAGTTTGAGTTCCTTATGAAATTGTTCTACGGATCTACTCAAGCTCATTGCTCAAGGTTAAGCTAAAGCTTGATATTACTATTCAAGAATGTATATCATTGCGAATTTACATGCATTGAACATCCATATATAAAATTCATAGCAGAAATATCTATATGCTAATATAGAGGCCCACATGCTACAGGGTGATTTTGATGGGCTGCAACTTAACATGCTTTTAGATATGCTCAACCACAAAATGAAGATGTATGGTTGAACACTCACCATAAAATTTTGTCAACTGTCAGTAACTCCTTAGAAGAATAGTGTGCATGCTGCGTGAAGACTGTTGTCCATCCTGTTCATATGATGTTTTCTGATGATGGCAGAAACACAATTTGACTGGATTGTGATTACATCTCCTGAGGCTGGTTCTGTCTTTTTGGAGGCATGGAAGTAAGGATTGGTGCTTCATTGCAATGCTGCTTGACCTTTTATGGATGTCGAATCCTACTTCTTGATTCTCTTGCTCTTGTTCTTCTTCGCTAATTGTGAGCTCAGGATTTTTGGGTTATTTGTCTTCCTAGGGAAGCTGGTGCCCCGCAAGTTCGAGTTGCTGTTGTTGGATCTGGTACAGCAAGCATTTTTCATGATGTAATAGAATCAACAAAATCAACAAACCATTTACTCGATGTTGCATTTTCACCATCAAAAGGTAGCCATGCTTTGCATATTTATAACTGCATTGGTGCATTTGATTTGCGTGCATGCATAATAGTATATGTTATCTCTTTGTGTGTGCATCAAGATTTTCTGTATATGCTATCTGAACTTTAAAATATTCTTGTTGGATTATCCCCATTCAGCAACTGGCAAGGTGTTGGCTGCAGAACTTCCTAATAACGGGAACAAATCCAGCAGAGTTTTATATCCTGCTTCAGTCAAAGCTAGTAATGAGATTGGTATGTGAGGCTATTGCAGCTAAATGTTTCAGACCTATTTAAAATTGGTTGCATTATCCACGGGGATGGTATGAGTTCTTGCCCCCCTTTTAAAAACATTAATTATTATGCTACAGGTTAATCACTATTTATCTGCAGATTTTTAACAATTTGATCCATGCCAAGTGCGAACGAATATATGTATTCAGATTGCATCTATATTAGTTGATTTAGTAACCCTTATTTTGAAAATATGCGCTAATGAAAAGTGTGTTCTAGTACTACTACCTTGTTTCCAATAATAGCCCTATTTGAATGTAGCTGTTTGTAAATTGAATTCCTTTAATCAAACTAAACATAACAGTTGATCTGTCTGTTTGATGGCTTTGGAGAAAGAAAAAGTACATAGCTTTTGCCTTAATTTCATACTTAAGTTTTGTTGGTTTCCATTGTATGCTACACATGGCTTGTATACACGTGCACATTAGACTGTGATTTAAGGACCTGGAGAAATTAACCAGAAACGCCTTTAATATATTTGCAGAAGGAGGACTATCTAATCGGGGATTTGAGGTGTTGCGGCTGAACACGTATACAACAGTAAGTAATTTGCAGCTGATGCTCTCATCGTTCGGCTGCATACTGTTGGAATTTTTTTTATCTGTTTTAGATCAACGGTCATTTTTATGTTATATAAAAAAAATAATGCATATTGGCAAGGTTGTCTTGAGAGTAAAGTTGTTAAAATACATTGCTCAGGTTGTTTTGTTGATTCCATCCAGGTTCCAGTTGGTCATGTTGACCATGAAATTCTTAACAGGGCTCTCTTGGTACCTGTTGTCACTGCTGCTTCACCTTCTGCTGTCCGGTATATTTTTAAATGTTCATCACTCTTATTTATAACTCTTTACTACAAAAAAAAAAGTTTAGTATAATATGATCTCGATTTGAGGGTGTTACTTCAACCTCAATATGTGTTGTCTTCTATCCAAATTTATTTACCATGACAAGTTTTGTCCATTTTTTTTCGAATAGTCAACTAACAGGCCTAAAGTCAAAGGATTAAGGTTCCTTGATTTTGATGGTTCAGGTTAGGGATGTCAATCGGGCGGGGTGGGACATTCGTTTCGGGTTGCCTCAGATCGGGTTCGGGCCATTCGGGTTTCGGGTTGCTTTGTGTCGACCTGCTTTCGGATCAGTTCGGGTTACTTCGTGTTCGGGTCTGGTTTATTCCAGTTCACGTCGGGTTTGGATTAACGCACTTTCATTTTCTGGTTACTTTGAGTTGAAATCGAGTAGGCATAGCCATTGTATAATTACACGACCATTGTCGACCAGATCAACCATCACGCTCAAACAAATCACCAGCACGGGGACCCACATGTAACCACGTTAGCTTTGTCTACCCCTAAATTGCAAGTTGTGGCTTCACGTTCATAGTGAGTGTCGATGACTAGCTAGAAGCGCAATCGCTCAGACTGTGCGATCATAGAGCAGTCTGGAACCTGCTGCCAACCGCATCATCTTATCTGCCTTTGAACTCCAAGCTCTAGTTCTAGCTCAACATTGACAGCGAGTCGAGTCGGTGACACTTTCTGAGTCTCAGTTATGTAGTATTTCGTCAATGTCGTCTATTTTCATAAGACACCTTGTTGTATGAGAGTTGGATTTTAATCAAATGTAACAATGTTAAGCTATTTATAGTCAAACCCCATCTCTTCAATTATTATTTTTTTGTTGGGTCATTCGGGCTTCGGGTCGGGTTCGTGTTCGGGTTGCCATTAGGTCGAGCTTATTTCAGGTCATGTCGGGATTGGGTCGTTGACTTTCTTGGTCAATTTAGGTTCGAGCGGGTTTCTCGGGTCGGGTCAGTTTTTGACATCCCTAGTTCAGGTTACACTTTTGAACGAGTTCATGGTGCCATTCTATAATTTCGCCTATCTAAATCAAGAGTGGTCTCATAGAAAAAAAAACATTTAACTGTTTACTCAATAAAAAATATTGGCAGATTATTATTGGTGGATTTGGTAAAATGAATGTTAATTCCTACTTATACTGGAGAATTTACATCATTTGGACAGTTATACATGTATTTGATGAACTTTCTGTTGCAACAGAGCTTGGGTCAAACTTATTTCAGAGGCTCATTGCCGGAGCAAGTCAGTTGCCTGTATTGGTGAGACGACTGCAATGGCTGCAAGAAAATTAGGCTTGAGGAATGTATATTACCCAATGCAACCCGGTCTTGAAGGGTAATCCCCATACTATTCACATCGACGTGTTTATGGTAGTGACTGTTAGTCTGTTACCATACTGCAACGATCTGGCTTCCGTAGCCAATATTTTCAATATTTATGTTGATCTTAAAAATAATCTTCCTTAATATCTCACAAATCCTCTTGCTTGTGCATTTTTTAGCCCTTCTTCTGACCTGATTCAAAGTTGTGTGGAGTATATAGAGAATGCTAACTCTGTTGGTCTGGAATTGTTGACAGTTGGGTTGGTAGCATCCTTGAAGCGCTGAGAGCAACTGAGCTTTGAATGTAAGCTTTTGATTCCTTAAGTTATAGTACTATGTAGGGTTCAAATGTTGTATTTTATTTGAAAACAAGCATGCTTTTCTGTTATCCCTTGTATAAAAAAATTGTAGGTACCTCTATGCCATTCCAGGAAGTGTGTTCAGGAGCATACATGTCAATGTTGATGTTTGGTATATTCATGTAAACTAGAGAGGTGAATAAGGAAAAGTTTACCTTGCATTTGAAAAGCAATTGTTGAATGATTAACCTTTTGGAAGCATATTTTCTGCAGGTGAGAATTTATTTGAGGCCAGTAAATGTTTATTTTGTTTTAGTAAAATTTATTGTAGGAGCCCTGTATAAGCTGATGCGTTGTAATCAGTGTGTCTATCTAGATGCAATTCTTCATTATGTCTGTAATTTTGCCTTTAGTTTGGGTAGTTGTAATGCCATCATCATCATCATCATCATCATCATCATATCTAGTAGTAGTGGGCTTGTGCTTTAGAATCGAACACATTTTTTCAAGACAGACATTCGAGCAACAGGCAGGCAGCAGTCATAGCAATTCCAATGTGGTCATTAATTTATTCAAAGCTGATGGTCGAAGGTCGGTGATCTGTTAAAAAATGAAAATAAAACGGTCCAGTTAATTATGGGCTGCTGGTGCTCAACTCCTGAGCTTGATGAAAGGCCTGTCTGCTGGAGAGCTGCAGCTGCACAACTACTGGATAAAGTTGATCAAACTTGCATATGGTATGGATGGTTTTTTAAAAGGAAGGAGTCCCTCAACTCATAAACAAGTTACAGGTATACCATTAAATTTTGAAATAGAATTGCGGTAGCTAAATGTACATACAAGGTCTACAGAAAGTGAAACGAATGTAGCGTCGCTTCACTTTAGCTTTTCGAGGCATAAACTAGATATGAGAAAGCTATTATTGGAGGTTAGTGGTTTGACAACTCTTCATCCCTTGAGTTCAATGTGACAGGGGATTGATTATATTTATATGGGATGGGTCTTGAGTCTCTAATCAAGTTTGTTAAATCCTAATGACACAAAATGGAGGTCTTGAGTTTAAATTTTATCTTAACCATCCCTTACTTATCAAAAAGTAAAAGATAGGAGGGCGCTCGTAGAACTGTACAAGGTAATTCAATGAGCAAAGTCAATCAATGGGGCTGCTTCGTGTTATGTACGAGTACGAGTAGTTCCGGAACACAAAAACTGTGACTGAGTGGATGATTTTGAAACAATCGAAACTTTGGTGATTTATTGTACCAAATTCAGAAGTTGATGTGTCTTTTTACTTCCTTTTTTGTTACGTGGCATGCATGCTTGCAGTACCAGTCCAGTAGACTGTTGCAGCTTGGGCCTGCTTCAAAGCCCAGGGAGGGTTTTAAGCTCTTCTTCACTCTCAACTCAACACAGTGAGTGAGCGAGTGAGTCGTCAGCTTGGTTGTGTTGTGTCGTCTGTTCTGTAGGTTGATTCGCTCACAAACCACACCAGACAAGACCGTCTTCCGATCACGGCGCTGCAACAGAAGGCGATACGCAGCCGTCAGCGACATCCGAGGTTTCTTCTCTTTACCCACTCACTTAATTTTCCTGGTTCTTCTCTTTCTATTGGAAGCCAGCAACCCTCGGAAGGTTTGCCTCTCTGATTTTGCGAGAGTGCTCTTCATTGGTTGAATCAGGTTTAGGATTAGTAGTTTCTAACGCCATGCAGTAATATTTGCTCATTTGATCCTACTGCTTTTGAAGCAAGAGTTCATCTCGTCAAATTAGATTATTTGAGCTAATTGCATGTTCTTCTCGCCGAATAATGAGTTAATGTAGTTATCGGACAAAGATATACGATTATATTAACCGTGAGTTAATGTAGTTAAATTAGGTTAATTAGCGTTATCTCTTTTTGAAATTTACTCCCGTTTGAGCAACCAAGAATTTCTCAGACTAACAACGTGGTTCTTTGGCGAATTTCTGGTTTCCTAGTGGATTGGAGTTTTCTGAACTTTTGTCTCTTATCTAAGTATCTCTTATTTTGATCTCAAATTATATGAGAAAATTGCTTCTTGTTTCATCAATCTCAAACTAGTTGAATACTTGAATGCATCAGAAATTGCTGTGAAATTGCTTTGATGCTTTGAGTTCTTAGCTACTAGCTAGTGGTGGATTATGGCATGCAATTCTTTACAGTTTTTCCATTTGTACATTAGCGTACATTTGAATGATGTATCATGTGATGTATTCGATTATTTAGTTGTTCTATTACTGAAACATATAGGCATGAGACTCTGCTATTGATGTTTGCCCATTCATTGAGAAAACTGCATAGGTGTGTGTGTGTATCGTTTTTGTTTGCGGTGATTAGTTTAGATTTCAGAATGTCTTTGCTTGCAGCAAATTATAAATTTCGGCATGTTTTAATGTTTCCCCATTATTTTTATCAGCTAGACAGGTTTTAAGGGTAGAATATATGACTCTTCCTACCTTGACATGGGACGGGTGCGTGTAACCAGCCCACTGTTGGTTGCGGTTAGGACATAGGATTTGGGTGGGCGTATGGTGTATTGCAGGGAGATCTTGAAATCAAACCTGATTAGTCCGCTTCTCTAGTATTGTCAAACAATTTCCTTTTGCCTTTTTACTTTTTCTCTGTATTGTTTCTGCTGGTGGAAACTTGTTTTGAATCATGAGAGATCTACGGTTTTAGATTTGCTTTCCAAGGGTTTATAAGGTTGGCTTAGTTTTACTGGTAAAATACGAGTACAACAATGATTTTACTGAAATATGGAAATATTAAATCTTTTTTCGTGTAATCTGGTATCAGCGAAGATACTTTCTTATGCATATATTATACAGCTATTATGTTGTTAACCCATGTCCAATGATGATCGAGTTCACTTCCCCTTTCTGATTGCCTTTATAAATTGTGGCTCTCATTAGTTAAATGTATTGGTGTAACTTCAATAGTAGTCTGCCTGGTTTAGTTAGCATACGTGGAAATGACCGTTATGTGTTAATAAAAATTTACAGCTAAGGTTGCTGGCTGGGGTTTCTCCGTGGTATAATCATAGTTTGCTCGGAAGTTACTACATCTTTTGTCCTAACATTTGTTGCCTACATCTTCCCGGTAGGAGAAAGGTTAAACTTAAATCTGTGTAGCCTAGGTAAAATTGCTTCAACTGCATTGAAATTTTTTAGCAGATTCATCATAACTGAAGATTGAACTGACTTGACCGCTTTGTGCTGGATTGGAGTTCTCTGTATTATTTGGTCTGGTGCTTTTGATCTTCAGTCTTTACGTTTTTCATATCGTACTGTGATATGTATGGGAAAGCTCTATACAGTGATACATGATGCTAAGTTCTGAACATCTTTCTGCTTACAACAGGTAGACAGACAGATATGTTCCTCAAGGTACAGTTGCCTTGGAATGCTGTAATCCCAGCAGACAACTTGGGCACACAGGGACTGATGCTCCAGAAGTCCATCATCATCCGCTTGCTGGCAGACTTTGCATCCAAGAAGGCAACAAAGGAATTGGGATACTTTGTGGCACTCACTACCTTGGACAAGATTGGGGAGGGTAAAATCAGGCAGCACGGCGGTGATGTCCTCTTCCCGGTGACCTTCAGTGGCATTACTTTCAAGATTTTTGCTGGTGAGGTTCTGCAGGGAACAGTGCACAAGGTGCTGAAGCATGGAGTGTTCTTAAGGTGTGGACCAATCGAGAACATGTACCTATCACAGATGAAGATGGCGAACTACCGGTATGTCCCCGGGGAGAATCCTGAGTTTATTAACGACAAGGCGGCCAAGATCGGGAAGGATGTGGTGGTCCGAGTTGTCGTTATTGGAACCAAGTGGATGGAGGCTGATCGGGAGTTCCAGGCTCTGGTGAGCTTGGATGGTCACTTTCTCGGACCAGTATCTTGAGGCTGGCTGGGACTGTTTGAACGCTTTGTGCAGCCGTAAGTAGAATTCAGCCTAACATGTTGGCCTTGCTTGGTAAGTGTACAATTTCAAACGTTGTTATGTTATTAATTTCGCTGTTTTGCCATTCTGCCAACCTTACTATATTGTTGATAACGAGTCAAATCCTCTACCAAACACAGCCTCCTCTTATTCACACTATGTTCTTTTCATAATTTTTTCAGGAGAAAGTGTTAAGTTTTTGAAAATTGTTTTGAAGTTTGAGTGAGAGGAAAAACTGATTTTTTGAGTTTGAGGAAAAATCGTTTAGGAAAGAAATTTTTTATTTTTTGAAAAATGAAGTAAAAGTAAAATTTTGTTTGAGCGGAAGATTATACGACTTTCAAATTGCTTTCAGCAAAAACGATTCTTCAACTGGCAAAATAAAATATATTTTCTTGACCAAAAGAGTAAAATTATCATGTGATACTATTAAAAATACAACCCCTGTACTAATAATGAAATAAAAAAAATACAACCCGTGCGCATCTACTTGTTTATCGTGTTTGAATTTGTGTTTGTACATGCGTGTATCTTCATAGTATATATAAAGTCTTGACAATAATTCTTTGCCCTATTTTCCTTGTTGAAAAAGTCTGTAGCTAATCAGGCATCTAGAAGCAGAAAAAGTCTTGCAATCTTATTTCCAAATTTGATTGCATTAATGGATAACAACTTTCATCCAGAAGAATGTCGTTTTAAACTTCATTAATGTCACGATGGTATCCCTAATGCTTAATTACATACCAGTATACTACTACCTCAGTCCCCAAACTACCAAACTAAAATTGATGTTTTTGGTTTTCATATTTTAAAATTTAGTATTTAATCAGATATTTTCAAAGATAAATAATGTAGAAATATTCGCATAAAAAAATTTATATTTAGAAAATTTACGTTTTAATTATTTTGCTCATATGAACATGTTTTAAATAACATATCTGATTATCAAAGATAAATAATGTTTCGAGTTTTTTTTTATTGAGTGAGAGTAAAAGACAAACCATTCCCTTCGTGCTTGCAGATTTGGCGGTCCACAAACCATTCCCTTCCATTAAAATTTTATTATTTTGTCATTCATTTGAACCCTAAAGAAATTGATCGGGTATTCGAGTATTTAAGTTTTTTTGGAATTTTGGATAAAATTTAATGATCATATTGTAAAATTTTAATGAAAAATTGTGCAAACAACCCTTACTGACATTTGTCGCATTAAAGAAAACAAAACAAAATGTCTCAAATCCTTTTTAAAGTATGAGCTGTGCTTGTACGCAATTACTCCCATGGTCACAAATATTAATGTATTATTTTGTACAAATTACATTTTTTCCTGGGATGTTAATTGGTAAATCCTAATCAGTTTCACAATTGATCTCTCATTGAATTTTTGTCACGAGTCCACTATTTTGAGCAAAAAATAAAGTTAATTGAACATATTAATCTTTAAATATATTTGAGTCTAAAAGAGTGAACATGTGACGGGTTTCAAGAAACATGTAGAAATGATTTGTAGTAATTGTGACTAGTAATCTCTTCTACATAAACCAGAGAGAGTATTGAATAAAGTTGTAAGACTATTAAAATTTGAGAAACGTATACAGATATTTGCATCTCAAACTAGGGGTGTGCACGGGGCGGGGCGGATAGTGAGAAAAATAGTATCCGCCCCACCAAGTGCGGGTATCCTAAATGCGGGTACCCGATTTTCACGATTTTTGCGGTTCGGATCGCGGGTATCCGCGGGTATTCGTAAGTATAATTATTCTATAAAATATTTCAATTTACTTGGAGATATTCTAAAATTTTGCATAAAAAATGTACATATCTAGATCATCAAACAAAGAAAAGTAGTTTACATAAATAGAACAATAATATAATATTGCAAATCATATATTATTGTTGTATGAAATAGGTTTTCACACGTAATATAAAAGAAACTTAAAGGAAAATTGAGATGAAGTAAGTAACATTAGATAATTTATTTGTAAATAGGCATATGCGGATCGGTTCGGGTATCCGCAGGTTTCAAAAATTAGAACCCACGGGTTATCGGTTTCTTCGGTTCACGGGTTTTTTCGGTTTCGGATCATGCGGTTCGGTTCGGTTTCTCGGTTTTGCGGGTTTTTTGAACAGCCCTATCTCAAACTGTACATAAACCGTATTTAAGATATCCATCCCACTCATGATGAATACCATTTCTTACGATCCGACCTAAACCATTCCGTGAACATTTATAGAAATTAGATGAAAGTGATGTAATGTAAAATTAATAAATTAAAGGGCATTTTGTATATGAAAATTTGGACACACGGGAGAATTGTTTTGCATAAAAAAAAAGGGGTGTGAACTTACACAGGTAAAAGGCATCGGTTGTTTTTAGGACTAAGGAAGGAGCCGCTTGTTTGAAATTGAAAGATCGGAGTTCACTGTGACAATCAAAACGTCAATCATCATAACGAGCAACCCCCTGGTGACATACAAAACAATGGAAATTTTACAATATCATCGGTTGAGATTTACTTTAATATCCAGATTTGTGCCTCGATATTGAGAATATACATTTACCCCGTTAGTTCGATTACTCATTGTTAAATTAAAACATGGTTGAAATCTTTGATGTACGTCTATGCTTCATAGTAGCTGCTCTGTATAAATTCCGAACACACCGATAAATGAGGTTAACTTGTAAATTCCGTATTAGTTCAGTGTCTAATTTGATCCAATAAAAATGTTTAGGATCTGATTTGCACATGTTAGAAATGGAGAGCACAATTACAATGTTGGCACCACACACAGACATAGTAAGTAACTGGGCTAACGGTTGGATCAAAGAATAAGGACGGGAAACTAACAAAATCCAATGAAAATGGTCGTACGTTACCTAACGGCGTTAGTGAATAGTAGAATCATTAATTGACGGCTGATTAGTCAAACTGTATGACCCATCTCTGTTTCCTTTCTCTTGGCCAGAAAGAATTCTCCCCTTGTTTTCTTCCTATTCCTTCCAGCCGACCGACCCTTATCCCTGTATCGTACAGCGTACTCTCTATATATATGTATGTATGTATATATTGCCATCTCCACAAACACTGGCCTTAACATCTCTCTGGGATCTTCAAATTCAATTACCCAGGAAACGGAAACACGTAAAGTTCACAACTTTTGCAGCGAAAAATGGAATTGCTTTCTCCTAAACCAGATTTCGATTTTGATTTCAACACAGCCAGATCTCCGCCTTCATACTTGACTGCTCCGCCGACTCCCACCGGGTTTTCAAGTTCCTTCTTCAGCGCCCCCACCAGTCCCAATCGTATTTCTGACTTTTACAGGGAGTTCGATCAGTTCTCGCCTTTTCATGATCCTCCCAAGGGTCGAGGAGCTTATTCGCCTGGGAAGGAAGATTTCGTGTTTGATTCACCTTTCGTTTCTCAGAGATCTTCTTTGTCAGCTGACGAACTCTTCGACGGCGGCAAGATTCGGCCTCTGCCTCCACCAACTCGGGCGCAGATCGACGAACACAAGACCCCGCTTCTGTCTCCCAAAGTGCCCAGATCGCCGATTTCTCAAGGGAAAAAGATTATAAGCAACGTCTTCTCGTCGAATAAGAAGAAAGATCGGTTCCCTTTAGAGGTGGAAAGAACAAGCGTCGGAACAGGGGAAAGCAGAGGCAGAGACAAAGTTCAGGATTTGTCGAAGAATTCGAGCCGCAGAGCGACGAGATCGTTGTCCCCTTACAGAGTTTCCCGGAATCCGTGGGAAGAAGAAGAAGAGAAGCATCTCCAGGAGAAAACAGCGCAATCACCTGCTTCGACTTCCAAAGATCCAGTTTCGGCTCCCAAGAGTTCTTCAAGGAAATGGAGGCTTACAGATTTTCTGCTGTTCCGGAGCGCGTCAGAGGGACGCGCCGCCGATTATAAGAACCCCTTCAGGATGCACGTCGGTCTCTTCAGGAAGTCTGAGGAAGTGAAAGGCGATAATCTGCGGTCCAACGATGGCTCAGGATCGGTTCGCCGTCGTCGAATTTCAGCTCATGAGCTACATTACACGGCAAACAGAGCAGCGGCGGAGGACTCGAAGAAGAAAACCTTCTTGCCATACAAACAGAGGATACTGGGAAGATGAGGAAAAAAACTTTTGATGCTACAAATTAGCAGCAACTCGTTAATACGAGGGCCTTTTCGTCTATTTATTCATTTTTTGTTTCTTTGTTCTTCTTGTATGGATGAGTCCTTTCTGGTTACTTTACTACTACCTTGATTCATCTTTTTTGAAAAAACATGTAAAGGATATGTCGATTTTCATTCTATATTAAGCAAATTAAGGACCGGACAAATCATGTACCAAAAATGGATAGTGCAGTTTAATACTCATATGTTGAATTTATATCCAAGTCATTACAACTTATCTATATATATATATATATACGTACATGCACACATTAATTTGTGGGTAAATCGAGGAAACAATTTAATTAGTAGCTAAATAAGTAGTACGTATTTAGATAACAAATTCATGATACGACGGTCTTTTCCCCTCATTTCAAATACTGCGACCTCTTTTCATTTACAAATACTATAATAATATTGGAATATTAATTTTTTCTCTCTTTCTTTCTCATTTTCGATTAGTCCTTAAATATTTACGTAGAGACTAGAGTGTCATATAATATTCATTCACTTTTCTTCTTGTGGGTAGTTTGATTATTATTGTTTCGATGCAATATGCATGGGAATTTTCATTTAAAGCGATATATAGTTCTTCTTAATTTCCACAACAAAAAAGGAGTTAAAATCAAGATTTAATCCCCCTCGATCGTTTTGCTCATGGAGGTCAAATTAAGAAACCACCAATTTAAGATATGATTAAATTTCACCGCGGCTAAATAAATAAATAAATACATTGTTTGTTTGTTTGTTTGTACTTGTAGTTGTAGTTGTAGCCGCTGCTGACTGGAACGGTCATGTTTTACATGCATGACGACTTTCTAGAACGGTAATGTAATGTGACTATGTGAGTAGTAGTAGTAGTATTTAATTATTAACCAAATATGCAAACAAAGAGAAGGAGAAGAAGGGAGAATATGAGGAATTGAAGAAACATAATTAATTTATCACAAGCTAATTAATCAAGAAAGTAGTGATCAAAATGATACATAACAATTGGCGGTGAACCCTTTTTCGCAATCACAAATTGAGTACTTACTACTCTTTACAATTTGCCACATCACTGATCAACACCTCCTATACATGCATCATCATCATCATCACATACTAATTTACCATCACTAGTGTTATTTAGGACGTATCTTGCCGGGGCTGGTGTTGGTGCGTGCTATATGTGTTTTTATTTAATTAAGAGAAAACAGAGATATCGGTCTCATCGATCTAGTGTTTAATTATTTAATTAATTAAATAATGGTGATTAACTAATCTCTCCTTCATGGGACGGATGATTAGCTATTATACCTTGCGATGTTTGTTCTTGCTCTCCTCCTTCTCGTCTTTCTTAATCTTCTCTTCTGCCTTTTTCTCTTCTTTCTTACCCTTCTTTTCCTCCGCCTTACCTTTCTCGACCTCTTTCTTCTCCTTCTTCTTATTTTCCGACGCCTCTTCCTTGTCCTTCTTCTTCTCCTCCTTCTTCGCCTTCTCCTCCTCCTTCGTCAACCCCTTATTCCCCTTTGACTTTTTCTCATCCTCCCCCTCCATTTCCTTCTCCGCCCTCTTCTCCTCCTGCTGATCCTCATCCTCCACGTCCGCCTCCTCCTTCAGGTAGTCATTCTCTTTCTTCTTCTTCTGTGCTTCCTTCTTCGCTCTCGCACCGATCCTCGCTTCTTCCCTCTTATTCTTCATCTCATCGACTTGGTCATCCTCTTCCGCCTCAGCTTCCTTCTCCGCTTCTCTCGCCTCATGCACTTCTTTGTGCCTCTCTCCTCCCTTTTCCGGCGGATGATGCTTTTCCTTTTTCTCACCCTTCACTAGTTGCTTCTCCTCATCTTGATCTTCTTTTTCTACCTGCCTTTCTTCTTTTAAGTCCTCCACTGCCATTGCTACGAAGCATAGGAGGGAAAGTCCCAAAACAAGGATTAAAGTCTTGGCCTTCATTTTTAATTGCTTCTCAGAAAAATTAATAAACTACCAATGCAACTCTAGAGCTGTTTTCGAAACTTCAATTGCTTTCGTTCTGAGCAATGCTTAGAACATAATGACACACATATATATATTACTTTAGCTGGTCTAAAATGGAAAACCCTTCCCCAATAAATCGGACGATCATATGGTTGAGTTTTCAATACCTTCTCGACCACACGAAATTAGGGCAGATAATTAACATGCGCTAAAAATAGCAACTGTTAATTCTCTATTTAGAACGCGGAGTTCAGACAACTAATTCCATGGTGAATTAATATTGCTTCCCTATTACTTTGTGTTTTTTGAAAGATAAAATAAAAATGATTAACCAGATTAATTATATCATGAAGTACTTTTGCATGGACACGAATCGATGATTAAATAGCAAAAGAAAAAACATTTAATTAACGCATATACGGAACTCACGATCTTAAAGATAGTAGTAGACTCGTAGATCCTCTAATGCGATCAGCACACAACACAGAGACACACATACGTTTACACTCTAAACTCACAAATATGTATTTCTACTTATTTCTAAAGAAAAATAATAAGAGCCCAATGAAATTATTTTATTTGTACGTTTCTGTTCACGATAAATGTATAAGACCTGTTGTTCAAGAAAAAAATGTTCAAAAAAAATGTTTAAGACCTGGACCTCAAGTCTCTATAGTAATTTTGTGTTCATTTAAAATTCGGATAAATTGCGACGGATGAACTATAGTTTTCGTTGAAAATTTATACAAACTAAAGTTTGTTGCAAAAAATGTCTTTAAAGTATGGTCTTGTTGCAAATCTATATCTCCGTTAAAAATTCCGTTATTTCATTACAGAAAATGTTGGAAAATACTAAAATTTACCAACATAATTTCTAAAATGTGTTAAATAGCACCCTAAATTTATATTTTAATTTTCAGATCATCATTATCATAACAAAGTACAATTTTAAATAAAACCAAATTATGATTAATAATTTCAAATCTGTTTCAACCCCACCCTACCAACGTCAGCGAGCCACCTTACACTCATCATGTAATGTCCGACCAAGCCATCCCACCTGATCAATCTAAGGCTTGTTTGCCAACCGTGTCCAATGAGTCATTCGAGTTCCATCATCATTAGCATCCTCTACCGTGCTGGGTTGTGGTGATGGAGGTGGGCTAGTCGACAAGTGAGCTGAGTTGGAGTAGCTTGAGGTATTTATATTTTTGAAACGTAAGCTAGGGTGATTTTTGTTTTTTTAAAAAAAATAAATAAAATATACTATCTCCATCCCTACAAATTTAATCTAATATTTTATTTTTTCAACAGATGAAGCCAAATAATTTATATGCAAAGTACAGTTCCATATTTCTTGTTTATAAATATATTTTTCTGATTTTTTTAATAAACTATTTCTAGTAAAAATTTGAGTCTCTCATAGTATCGAAAAAGAAACACACTAATTTTTCCGGGACAGAAGAAGTAAATAAATTTACATAAATATATCTTGGTAACTGTTATTCATTTGTACAGCTTTTAGATTTTTTATAGTTTTAAACTAAAACTTAAAATTAATAATAATATTGATAAAATTATTGAAAAATATGATATTATTAGTCTGAATAATGACTTAAAATATTTAATCATAAACTTAGGGGGTATTCGTCAAGTTTCAGAAAATAGAAATGTCAACTTGAGCATTTTTCCAGTATTTTTGTTAGATTTTAACGGATTTAACGATTACGTGTAGTTCAGATATAGTTTTGCAACAATATCATAGTTTAAAGCCATTTTTTAGACAAACTTTAGTTCAGGTATTGATTTACAATAAGGGCTACAGTTTAGGTATATCTGGCGCAATTTACTCTTTAAAATTCTAAAATATTTCAAATTTAAACTTTCTTTTTGGTGGCAGATCTGTGTGGGCAGCCGCCACGATTCTCCTATGCCGTCGTGTTCTAACACTGCTGGATGCCATGAGAATCCGTGTAACGTACGACAGACTCGGAATTTGAGAAATGGAAATAGTGGACGGCCCTCTGCTTGTATTTAGTAAATATTGAGAAATTGAGATGACAGAAGCAAGAGAAAGGATGAAAATATCTTCAACGGTCAAGAGAAAGGATGAAAATATCTTCAACGGTCTAAAGTCTCGAACCACGATAGTCCAAGAAAATCAAAAGTAGGATAAAAATATCCTCAACGGTCAAAAGTCTCGAACCATGATGGTCCGAGAAAATCAAAAATAGGATAAAAATATCCTCAACAGTCAAAAGTCTCGAACCATAATGGTCCGATAAAATCAAAAGTAGGATAAAAATATCCTCAGCGGTCAAAAGTCTCGAACCATGATGGTCCGAGAAAATCAGAAGGGATAGAAATATCCCTAATATTCCAAAATCTCGAACCATGATGGTCCGAGAGAATCAAAAGGGATAAGAATATATCCCTAAAATCCCAATTCCCCAGACATTATCATCCGGGAAATAGCTCAAAAGCTCGAACGTTGTTCGAGACAAAAAAGAGGTGTCAAGTCCTCAATTTCCCGGACATTATCATCCGGTAAATAGCTCAAAAGCTCGAACGTCGTTGTTCGAGACAAAAGGAGGATGTCAAAAGCCCGGACATTATCATTAGGGAAAAGGTTCAAACTCTCGAATGTTGTCATTCGGAAATCAAAATCTACTTGGAAAAATTCGGACTCCTTGCAGTCGGCCAAACTATTAGGGTGGACTTGATGGCCGCCAGACCCAATCTACTTAAAAGACTTAAAAGGCCTAGTAAAATGCCAAATCAGTAGCTCAAAATAAAGGGTCTCATTAAAACCTTAAATAACTCATAACCTGAACAAGACAAAGACATTACCGGACATGATAAGAATTCACCCGAACATATTAAGGACATTTTCGGACCATACATATATGAACATATTAAGGACATGTGTCCTCTGACACGCCGCCATTTTATATTCAGATATTACAATATTGTCACTCTATTGCACCAGATGAAGACGTTGACCTTTTTAGGAACCTTATTGTACCAACGCATAGGGATGTCATGCCTTGTTGCGGTATTGGAACCTATCAAATTGGACAGACGTCTGACCGTGAAGCATCCATCCGGCGCCGGATCCCAATACCAAGAATCAGCGACATGTTGCTTGGGTACAAAAGCCTGAAGAACAAGAAGCAAATGATTAAGAGCACCTTCTGATCTTCCCCTCAACCTTCTACGCCAGTTCCAAACCCAACTCCACTCCCCCTCAACCCATCTAATTTTGTCAACCACCCGACACTGTTTATTGGCCTCCAACTCAAAAAGTCTCCCAATTATAAGCTTAAGGGCAGTACATTCTAACCACTCATCCTCCCAAAACAAAGTTTTATCCCCCATTCCCACCCTTCTCTTAATTAGATTGGAGGAGCCCAGACCCAAACTCTCCACCTCCCCTGAAGCCTTTGTGATATCTTTCCAAACACTCCACCTCTCTATCCCTTCACCAAACTGCAGGGAATCCGGTAACCCCCTGTTAAAGCTAGCCACTACCTTCACCCATAGGCTGTCTGGCTCCGTCACCCACCTCCATCTCCACTTAGCTAATAACACAAGATTCTTGGCTCGAAGACTACCCACTCTCAACCCCCCAACTTCACTATCACCAAACATCTTCTCGATCCTAGCCCAAATCATTTTTTCCCGCCCCCGGAAGCCCCCCAGAAGAAGTTGCTACGAATACACTCAATTTGTTTGACAACACCAAGTGGCACACGGAAAGCCGAAAGGTGGAAAAGGGGCAAGATACCAAGAACTGAGTTTATCAAAATTAAACGACCACCAATCGATAGAGAGTTAGCCTAATGCCTTATGGAACTCGAAGATGAGCTTTGCGATTGTATGTACTACATGAGCTTTGCCTGTTGATTTATTTTCATGGCCCATGTACCATGTTCCTTATGGAACTCGAAGATTCTTTATTTCTATTGTTGAGGGAGGTAAGTATCATGTGCATAATTTAACCACCCTAATTAATTATCAAGTGTTCCAAGATGTTGAATGGGCTCTTTTGATTGGAGCAAAGCCCCGAGGGCCTGGAATGGAAGGTGCTGGTCTACTAGATGTAAATGGGCAGATATATATATATATATATATATATATATATATATATATATATATATATATATATATATATATATATATATATATATATATGCTGATAATTAGAAAGATTGTATATATAGTATGCATCCTAATTAATTTTACAAAAATAATACTCGTAATTGTCGTAAGCATAATATTGGCTGTACATGTGACAAAGTGAGTATCTGATTTCTTTGGTGGACAGAACACAGTTCCTACAACATTCTTTCCCATGAATTGTCTGTCTAGAGCTTAATTGGCAAAAACAAAGTAGCTAGCTAGAGACTAAAAGTCATAACTGATCAAAAGGTTTTGTATTATTCTTATTTTTATAGTACTCTATTTTTCTTGTCTGATCGATGACGTTGTGTACGTAATTTATATGTTTGTGAAATTAATTGCATCCTATATATATATATATATATATATATATATATATATATATATATATATATATATATATATATATATATATATATATATATATATATATATATATATATATCGAGGTCGTCATACATCAGAGTAGGAATGATTAGGAATGAATTACAAGTATTAGGAAGAGAGGGAGAGAGTAGGAATTCTTGTAGGCAAGGTGCCAAGGGATGTCTTGAAACGTTGGCCGGGCGTCTCTATTTATAGAGAGTTGAACCCGGATTTGAAACCTTCTGGAGTCCGCTGTGTCGTCATCCGTGACGTGTTGCGCACTTGAATTAAAATATCTTGAGTGGAGTCGATAAAATCGTCTTGCATTTCTTGAGTAGAGTCAATAAAATATCTTGATGTGGTGATGAACAGTGTCTTGAACAGTCTTGAACAGTAATCTTGAGGTGACTGATGAACAGTGTTGAACAGTCATTTTGGATTTATCTTCAAAAAGTCTTGATGCGTCATTATCTTGAATAGTCATTGATTTGGATGTTTCTGGAAAAGTCTTGATGAGTCATTAATCTTCTTGTCTTCTTCTGAGAGTGTCTTACTGATTTATCTTGCTGAGTCATATTTTTCTGAGTCATTTAAGTCTTGTCTTCTTCTTCTGAATTATTAGGCTGATAAGTCTTCATTTTTCATTAAAATCTTGTCTTCAATTGTTAGTCTGATAGGACATCACTACTCATTAAAATCTTGTCTTCATTTATAAGGATGATGAGTCTTCTCTTCTTGAAGTTGTGTGGCCGACAACTTTGAGATCACCAATCTTGAAAATCTTGGCTTATTAATATCATTTAGGACTTTGGGCCCTTGATGGACTGATTAGGAAGTTGAGCCCCGGATGGGCTGGACTTTGGATTATCCTTACATATTTAATGTAAGGTCTTCAACGGATGGATCACGAACTTATTACGATCTTATGAACCTCATTAATAAGGGAGGATTCTTTCGAATCGGGAAGGGATCATTAAAATCATTAATAAGACCTATAGAGGTCCATGAATCATTAATAAATCATCCTCATTAAAAGGGAGGATTCTTTCAAACGGGAAGGGATCATTAAAATCATTAATAGTGTTTTCATGGAAGAAGATCAACCATGAATGATTAATATTTCGCAGAACCGTCTGTTGGTCCAAGCTATTATTAAAATTCTTTTGAGAACATCATATCATTAGGTTTATTAACCTTATCAATAGATATCATTCGAAGTGGGATTTAGGAAGGAAAAGTAGAATGAATTAATATTTATGAATTAATATTTATTAATAAAAGTAGGAGAACTCCTTAGGAGACATATGGCATTAGTATTAATATTATATTTATTATACTCATTAATTAATATAGTATTAATAGAAGTAGGTGTAGACATTAAGTGACATATATCATTAGTGGCTAAAAGTCATATAGCATTAATAATATTAATATAGTATTAATAGAAGTTTGTGTAGTCATTTAAGTGACATATATCATTAATAGTACTAATATTATAGTAATAGAAGTAGGTGTACTTTATTAAGTGATATAATTTATATTATTCTTTAAGAGACATAATATTTTCATTAGGATTATTAGGGAGTAGAACTACTTCCCATTTCTTCTGCGACCCTTTTGCTTATCTGGAGCAATCTTGAACAATTTGGTACCTGAAAAATAAAATTGCTTGGAAGAAAGTTAGTTTAATTAAATATTAATCTGGAATCAAATAAAATTTTGCCTAAAAAGGATTTATAAAAGAATCTTGTAAGATTTTTATGTTCTCCTTTTTACAGGATAAACAAAATTAAACCTTATTTCCTTTTCCATGACTTTTGAAATTACTTGAAGAGGTTACCTTGAAAGGGAACAAACTCGTAATGAACGAGTCCCTAAGATAACATTAGCACTTAAATTGTTGATTACAATGAAAGGTATTTTGAAACGCAAATCTTCATTACAAATTTTTACATTACTGACTTTGTAATTAATATGCAAATTTTGGTTATTAGCAAGATACAAGATTTCTCTTGTTTTTTCAAAATAATGGGTAGGAACTAGTCCTTCATTAATACAATTTTGGTCTCGCACTGTATCTACTAAAGCAAGAGTGTTCAGTGATATTCATCATTAATAATCAAACTTATATGAATAAGCCATTTATGATTGTAAATTTTTGAAACAACATTTAGGTAGGAATCTACACGATCATTAATTTTGGTCGAACATTCTTCTTCATTAGCATTTTCATTAAAATCTCCTCTTTGCAGCTTCTGCTTCATGTAACCCTTTCATCAAAAGGGTTCTCTGGATATTTTGATTTTCCATTTTTAATTCTTTAATTTCTCTTTTGATATCATTAATCTCTAATTGTAAATCTTGAATGGTAGCAGGCTTTTGCTGCTTCCCATAAGTTTTTAAAAAATCAGAAATATTGATAACCTGTTTGGACTGGGTTTTCTTGGTTTCATTATCTCTCTCGAGGATTCCTTTTAATACTAAAAAGGCTTCCTTTCTTTTTTCTAAATCTTCTATTTGAATAATTGCATCATGCAAAGAATTTATATCAGAGGAAAGCACATTACAGTGGCATTTTTCAAAACAGTTCTCATTAATTTAATTTTGATTCTTTATCGTAACTATTAGTAGATTGAATTTCATTAATAAAAGGGATTCCTTCTTCTTCACTGTCAGATGTATCACTATCCTCAAAGGGAGAGTTATAGGTCATTAAATTCATTAATCGTTCTTTCATTTTATCAGAAATTTCTAAAGCATTAATTTTTTCTTTCATTTTGCAGTCTCTTTCGAAATGACCCACTTGCCTGCATTTCCAACAGGTAGGAGGTCCTTTCCTTTTTCATTAAAAGACCTTTTGGTATTTTTATTAAAATTATTCGATCCCGTCTTTTATATCTTGAATTCTTATGATTATAAAATTCAGTTTATTAAAACTGTAACTCTTTCTTTTGGACTTTTGAATTTTCATCTTTTTTGAGGATGGAGCATGGACCTTTTCATATCCATATTGAGAACAGAAATCTCCTAATTCTGCTCTAGCTTGTTTTTTATCATTTTTTATTTTACTCTGGAGTTTCATATTTGTACATAACTCCAAACCTTCTAAATTAATAAAACTTATTAATTCACCATAAGTTAGATCATTATACGGAATTATACCATTATATTTTGTCTTGATTCGCATTCGAACTTTCTCGGCGAACAAATTAGGCAGTCCAGCAATGAATCTTTCTTTCCAAACAAGATTACCACAATCAGTTCGAGTATATACCTTTGTAAGGAAAACATCTTTATACCATCTAAAATCATGTAATTTTGGACATTTTAAATTCATTAAAATTTCAGAATCTCTTTGACCAAGTAACTCTGGATTTCCTTGAAAAAATTTTAATATGGCCCAAAGTAACATTTCTACCGCATTACTTTCCCCGGTATCATGTTCTATACCATCTACATTAAATTTCTTAGTACTTCTATCAATTTGAATCTTTTGATCATTAGTAAGAAGATTATTCCACCAACCTCTTAGTTGACTGTGAACCCATTCACAAGAAGACGCAAGGCTTCTTGATTAGTATTTTCATTATTCATGTAGGCATTGGCCGCCATTTCCATTTCACAGATTATGGAAAAAGTTGGTAGTCTGTGGCTCCGTCTATGTTCCAAACATATATTGAATTTCCATTATAAGCCTTATCATTCTTTCTTTCTTCAAACATCATATCAGGAGGAGATGGTTTTGAATACCAAGTTTTGGATGTATAAAAATCTGGATTTTCGACTTTATTAATGCCTGGGGAAGGATTAAAATCTGAGGAAGAATTATTAATATTCATAGTTTTGAATTGGTTTTCTAATTTATCTAATTCAGAGATGACATTAATATTTTTGCCTTTTGCTAATTGTTTATTAATGTTTTCAATTTCCAATTGGATTTTTGATATGGAGTTATCATTAAACTTATTAATTCCTTTTAACCTAAAGTCTGGGCTTATAGGTATAAAGGTGCCGGCTGAGGCAGGAGGGGGTCTTGAAGGAGGAGCTTCCTTGACATAACTGGTTGAAGGCAGATTATTAATAACTCTTGATTCATTATTAACAATTCTGGGTTCCTTATTAATAACAAGCGGCTCTATCCTATTCAATTGTTCTCCAATAGAGATTAGAGACTGATTAGCATAATTAAGCTGAGAATTAATATTAATAAAAGGTATTTTCGCGGAGTCTTCCAACTCCTTTTGAGGAACAGATTTAAAAGGCTGACCGACACATTTGTTGTCATTAGTATGATGAGGAGTAATTAGAATACCTTCGGGAGGAGGATGAGCAGATGTTATTTCTTTATCATTAATGGTGGTCCATTTTTTTGTAACTTCAGAATAGGAGTAATGGTTGAAAAAGGATAATTAATATTTTCAATATTATCAAATCTTTCAAACCAAACGAAAAGAGGAATATGCATTCCTAAACTTTTCATTTCGGCAAACCATTTTTCTTTAAAAACATCAGTTTCTTCTTTTGAAAACGTATTAAAATACCAAGTGACCTTTTTGCTATTTTCAGGGGATTTCAAATCTCTTTTTAAAAATTCTCTATCAATTTCAAATTCTTGAATTATAACATTAACAAAACCTTTTGTAGAAAATACTTCCATTTCACTGGGAGTAGGATTAATACTTGAAGAAGCTTCATCTTTAAAATCATAGACAGGATGAGGAATTTCATTATTAAAATCAACATTTCTTAATTCGTGGGAATAGAAATATTTTCAGGTGAAAGAGATCTTGGAATACGATTTTGAAGAGGAGATCTTGGAATATGATTTTGAAAAGGTGATGAGGATTTATATATGGAAGATCTGGAGGTTTCAGGTTGACTGAACCTAGATTGAGGAAAATAATTAGAAAAATCAATTTTGACCGATCCGTCTGCTGACTCGATAATTAAAGCATTTTGATTCATTAAATCTATGGGTCGATGGGAACAAGGTTCTCTAAATCCCATTCATTAGATTTTGAAATTTCATTCCATTTTAACTTTTTGGAACATGGATCGAGAATTTTGGGAATTAGCCTCAAAGACTATGGTTTCGTCTCTCAAATGAACCGAATCTAGCTTTTGGCTCTATGGTGGTGGTCATGACTTTGTAATAGACACGGTAGATTAAACAAATAGACTTAGCATTATTAGCAAAATTCATATTCTTAATTTTTATAGTCAGACTCAAAGTATCAAGTATATGAGGATCAAAAAGAGAAATTGTAAAATTTGGATAACAATTAAAAAATACTGGACCATTAGCAAGATTGGATTCTCGCTCATTGCTAGCAGAGAATTATTAAAATTCAAATGTCCGCATCTCTTAGAATCATTAAAAGAGGAATATCGAGTCCTATTCTAAACATGGGTTTAATAGCAATCTGACCATCCCAATATGCATAAACTTATATTTATCCTTTTTATGATTATTAACTGCTTGCTTGCTTATTAACCGAATTGTTTCAATTTCTTGATTCAAAGGAAAAGTTTGTTCTGTCTGTTTTATGGAATAACTAGACGAAAAATCAAACGTTCCTATTTTGTAGATTGTTTTTGGATTAACCTTAGGAATAGACCAATTATGAAGCTTTTGTTCGATATCGCAATATTGATTGTGGAATTAAAGTCTTCACAATTATCGTGGTTAAATCCAGACATCGAACCATTTCCTTAGAAGAAAAGAGTTTAGTCATTTTATTCATCTTAAAGATTAAATCTTTATCCAATCAAATTCTAAATTTTTCTTCCAAATTCTAAGACTCGATTGTTTCAACCGGGAACACCAACTCCTTCTCAAGGAAAACGTGGACTTACACTCCTATCTCGCCACTCGCCGCTCTAGGATCTTCCTACTTACCAACGCTTGAAACAACTTCAAATCTTAACATTTTTAAAACTCTAGAATTTAACAGACTTAGATTCTTTCTTCAAAAGGAATAATCTAACCAAATTCTTTCAATCTTAAAAACAGCTTTCAAAATCTGAATTTAAGCAATGATAAAAGGACCTTTAAATCCTCAAATTTCTTTAAAGCTGCTTCGAACTCTAGCTTTCCCTTCTTGATTATCCCGTCAAGTTCGTATCTCCTCTCATTAATATTCATTTTATATTCAAAACTTAAAGCTTCACTATCATCTAGATCAAAAAACAATGCATTCAAACTTCTAATTTCATTAATACGTGATTCCAACCAATCATGTTTTATTATTAAATCTTGTAAAACTTCTTCCATAGCAAGATGATACCACAAAGGAAACACCATATTTAAACAGATGAAAAGATTAGTCAATATTCGTGATTGAAGCAAGTCGTCTTCTTTGGTTTTTAGTTTTTCAATTTTATTTGTCCATCTATTAATCGGTATTCTTCAATTAATCATAACTTTGTAATATCGAATATTAGAATTAGAAATTCCAATGATTTAGTTCATGATTATATGATTCAATTCTCCTTTCAGATTCTTGGATTTTAACACGGAATGAATTAATTTCATTAATAAAGTCCCAATGAATTTCACACAAAATACTACGGTAATGTTCATAAGGATGCATGATTAAAACACAGAAAGATGAACTGAAATACTTCTTGTATTGAAAAACTTATTAAACAACTTACAGAGATCTCACAAAGAGATGAGGAAATACAAACTTCTTGAGATCAGATCATTAACCGACAAGTCTATCTCCCTACCAGGCCGAAAAGATGGCTCTGATACCAATTGGGGGAAGCGACGAAGTCGTCATTCATCAGAGTAGGAATGATTAGGAATGAATTACAAGTATTAGGAAGAGAGGGAGAGAGTAGGAATTCTTGTATATATATATATATATATATATATATATATATATATATATATATATATATATATATATATATATGTTTATTAATTCCTAGACTCGTAGATGGATGGGATATATCTGGCTGGTGTTCTCTTAAAATTACCTGAAATTAATTAAATTGGTTGCATCGATCCTATATATGTACTTATATATTGTAGAGTTGGATCAAGAAATTATGTTTGCATACGCCACCTAGCTAGAACATAGAAGAATTGCTTGATGATCGTGCTCTTTGAATGGAGGAGTTCCTGGAGAAGATTAATGACCGGCCGCCGGTCAAACTCAAAACCGATCCTAATGCCTGTTTTTGACTTGTCCAAAAGTTTTTATCTTTTATAAGTACTATATATATTTGTCTATAATTTATTCCTTTTCTTTTGTTTATGTATGCATTTTCTTTTCTTTATATATCCTCCTATATATAGTTCGGTCGTCTTCATCATTTATTTTACTCCCGGCCCCTTTTCGTTTCATGATCTTCATCTTGTTGCTTCACCTCAATTAATTACATGCCCAGGTCCTTAATTTGCCGTACGTTCTTCCTAGCTACAAATTAATTATATACTCTGTTATATATATGGATGTGTTCTTTAGGATAGAATTCTCCTTATTTTCATAAATATAATCAACATTTTATCTTCAATTAATTTTCCTAAAAATCATCATCAATTTTCAAATACTTCACTAAATTCTCCAATTTGTTTCATGCAAAGAACAAGACAATTAACATATGATGAATACTAAGTAAAACATGCATTAATCACTTTTGATAAAGGATGGTTACATTGGATTGGGTAGAGAGAAAATAAGTACAGTTATTGATAAAAGTGGTGAAGTGAGTGCTTATTAAATTGCAAATCTAGAAAAAGAGCTTAATAAAGCATCCCGGTCATCAAGTTGTACCCTGAATTTCACCGACCACCTTTCCCTTGTTTCTCCTTCTTCATATCATCTTCAATCTTCTTCTTATTGCTATCATTATTATTCTTCTTCTTCTGACCACCACCACCACCACTCTTGTCTTTCTTCTTGTTTTTGTCTCCTCCTCCTCCTCCTCCTTTGTTGTCTTTCTTCTTCTCCTTTTCCTGCTCCTCCTCGGCCTTCTCAGTTTCCTTGGCGGCCCTCTTCATCTCATCCTGATCTTCCTCCTCCACCTCCGCTTCCTCCTTCTGGTCCTCCACCGCGCTTATCACGTAGCACAGCAGCATGACCACGCCCAACACCACCATCAAAGTTCTTGCCTTCATTGTAATTGTATATATAATTTTGTGTTTCTAATTTGTAGTCTAATTCATCAATTAATTCCAATTCATCGATGTTGATCTGAGTTGTTCAATCACCACTCCACACCTTGGGATTTATAGGTTTCTCATTGCCTTAAATTAGGAAAACTATTCCCGCAAAGTTCTCGTCTTTGACCGCATCAGATCAGCCCATTCCCCGTGTTTAAGGCATGTTATTACAAAAAAAAACATATTACAAAGGCTTAATTATATATCTCTTATTTCCTTTAACTATTACATTTCATGCACTTTAATCCATGAACTATAACTCGTTGAGATCTCAAATTGTTGATGAATTTGCGGCAATTTAGTCGATCACCTTCTATTAAAAATGTTTAATTTTTTTTTGGCTTTATTTATGTACATTACTTTATCACCCCAAAGCTTCCACACCTCCAGAGGTACTGTTCTCATTCAAAAAAATCTTCAACACTAACAAGTTAATTATTTCAACATCTCGTGTGGAGTATCATTCATGTTAATTCGGTGGCGGCTCCAAACAATTTCTACCGTGGGGATGCCAGTGAATTGTAGGAGCACATCACTGTGGATGCCAGTGAATTGGCGAAGTGGTGGGTGTTCACTCCTCATCCACTTGGTAACCAGTTTAGATAGCTTTAAAGCCTTCTCAGCCAAGTCATGTGCCCGACCTCGCTTCAATGCAATCTCAAAAAGTGCTCGCACAAGCCATCCAACACTCTGTCCTATGTACAACATATCCGAAGTTAAGGACATCCCTTCCAGCTGCTACCCTTTTAGATAAGGAAGGTATGATTAGGTATATGATAGGCGAAGTGGAAAGTTCAGGGAAATTGTGTTGGGTCTAATAGATAGCTGCAACTGTGCAGCACATGAGATGATTCACTCTCACTTGTTGTTGGTTTCAAAAGCTTATTGTAGGTAGCAAGCGTCACATGTGCTACACAGTTGCAGCTACCTATTAGACCCAACACAGTCTCCTTGAATTTTCCACTTCCCCTATCATATCTAATCATACCTTCCTTATCTAAAAGGGTTGCAGCTGTATGTATATGTAAAAAAAACAGAAAATCTTATTAGGAAAAACAAGAATATCACGGTTAAGCAAGAACCAAAACAAAAATGATACTCAGTATACCAAGTCAGCCCTTCTCTCAGTTAAACTAGTTAAACTCCGATGTCTTGGTTGCGGAGCACCTTTAATATCTGTTGGTAACCCATAAAGTCTGGGATTCTGTACCATGCACTCGTTTAAGTATGTGTAAGTAAGCCAACCACAAGCTTCTGCAGCATCTTTAATAGTACCAAGGGCAATCTCTGCATTCAACTGATCAGCCAGTTTTGAGATAAACTGGCTTTCAATACACAGCTGCTGATTCATTATTCGCAGATAGTACCTAAGTTCACTGCCCCTAGTAATAATAATACATTCTGCAGAAGAATCATCCTGAGGCCTCCCAGCTTGTCCAACCATCTGCATAACATCTAAAGGACTAAGCTCTGTCCATGTCCCTTCCTCTGGGTTGTATATTGTGTCCCTTTAATAAGGACTGTATGAGCAGGCAACTTAACACCCCAAGCTAGAGTAACACTGGATACCAGCACCTGTATATGTTCGTCAGCAAAAAGTTGTTCAACAAGTTCACTATCACGCCTTATCAGCCCATCATTGTGAATTGCAAACCCATAAGGCAGGTCCTTTAGGCCATTGCTCTTGACCAAATCAGTGTGACTTTGAAGAACATTATGACTTGGACCATCTTCTTTCAAGAATTTCCCAAGCTCACCTTTAGCACGAGCACTGTCTCTTATTGCACGTGCTGTTTTAGCTGTTGTCTCCTTAGAGTGAACAAAGATAAGAACTTGACCCTTTCCTGCCCTTTTCATTGCCTTTTCATAGCAAATGTCATTCGTCAACAGGAATCTGTCTAGGGCTTCTTCTCGACCCAAGTTCTAATATACTGTTGGGAAAAGGGGACATGTCTGTAGCTATTGTCAAAAAAAGAACAGTCCATCCAAGTCAACCCTCAGAAATGATGCCATAGCTTTGAAATTAAGAAGCTTTGTTGCTGACAAGCCAACCTGACGAATAGTTTTATTTGTCCTTCCATTTAGTCTAACAATTCTGGCAACAATACTCTCGAGCACAGGTCCTCCTCTGTTATCATGAAGAAGAAGAAGAGCATCTCATCAATGATAATAAGTCTTACCAACTTGAGTGTATGAGCCTGACTTCCTGGTAGTGATATCCCACTTCTCCCAGTTGATTTGTTTTCTTTTCTTTGTAGAAATTGCATTTGTCCTAGTTGGATGCAAGCGCTCAACAATAGAAGCCAAATCTGGTCCCATGCCCATCATCTTATTTTGGATCATCCTCTCTGCTCTTCGCCTTGAGCCCTAGCTAGCCGAGTATACCATAAGATTTTGAGCCTGTTATTCAGTAGATACTCGATCAAGCTAGACTTAGGCAACTCAAGGTTTAAAGCAATAACCTGGTCTCATCAACATTCTTGTCATCACCCGCACCTAGTACATTGAGCACTTCCTCAGCAATGTTACGACATTGTTGTGGGTAAATATCATGATCGTAAGCTTTAGAGATCTTTCTCTGGACCCAGTAGGCATCAATTTCTCGAACATTCAATCCCTCATCGTCAAACCCACCACACCAGGAAACAACACCCGGTTCAGATTAGGGATGGCAATGGGTCGGGTGATAACCGCTAACCGCGGATATCCGTGACTTTTATAGCGGTTTATCCGCGGATATTATCCGCGGTTATTGACTAATAGATGAAATTTACTAACCGTGATTCTAACGGGTGCGGTTACGGATAAGGGGTATCCGTAACCGCGGATACCCGTTAACTATAAAACTATAATACCTAGCCCAACCCCAGCCCATTTCTAATACCAATAACCTGTATAAAACTCAACCCAATCCATTTCTAATACCTATGGCATGTATAAAACTCAACCCAATCCTTTTTTAATAACCGCGGATGACTTGCTTATTACCAATCTTTTTTTTCCATTAGTTCAAAGCTTGAAAAACGGTTTTTTGACGGGTAACGGATATCCGCGGGTGACAAATATCCGCGGATATCCAGATATAGGTGCCAGGTATTAACCGTTATAACGGATACCTACTAACCGCGGATAGTAAATATCCGCGGTTAGTGGATACGGTTATACCCTATCCGTGGAGTAACCGGCCCGCTGCCATTCCTAGTTCAGATGCATCTTCCCAAATTTTGAAATCAATTTTGAAATCTTGATTCTTAGATTCCTTCTTATTAGGGTTTCCAACGGCCCTATTCGCTAAAACATCTAAGGTCTCGTCCGGTTCACGCAGATCAAAAATGGCCTCGACGACATCTTCCTTTTTGCCTCTCATTGTTCTCAATCTCTAAAACCAAGACACAAACCATGAAATCAGTAAATATTATCCCAAGAGAACGTGTTTTAACTCTCTACTAAAATGGAAACTACGTCTACGAGGACATTAATGAACGAACAGTCTCAGTTTGAAGACACAAACCATGAAATCAGTAAATATTAGCTCAAGAAAACAGTGAGAGGACACAAACAATCAAGAATTAGATCTCAAGAAAATAGAGAGGAACGGGATCGAACCAACCGCCGAGTAGGTTCCCGATTTCTCCTAGAACTCGTCTATGGAACTATCTTCAGAACATGTTTTATCTCTCTACTGAACTACGACTATGAGGACATGAATGAACGCGAACAGTCTCAGTTTGGACTACTTTTTTGTTGCAGGTCAGTGATTCAAAAAAAAAAATCGCTTCTTGTTGAAGTTTTATTGAAGCATGTACACCGTCTAACAAACACCGCTAGAAACCATACAATTGTTTTAGATTTTGCAAAAAAAAACCCAGATGTTTTGAGAAGCGGATAAACAACCCTACAACGGTCCTCTCCTCGCGCTTTACAGTCCCGCGTGTTTTGAGAAGCGGATAAACGTTGCTATCTATTTATGGAAAAGTTGCTCTTGATGAATAGTGGCACAAGGGTTGTGCTACATCATTCATTATATTTTTTTTTATTTTTTAAATTTCTTTTTTAAATTTATTATGTTTTTTTAAATTATATTTATGTTACTAATAGGGAAAAATTCATTTTTTTAATTATATTTTCTATCTATTTATGGAAAAGTTATTGTTGATGAATAGTGCCACATCATTCATTATATTTTCTTTATTATTTTTTCAAATATATATTTTTTAAATTATATTTATTATGTTTTTTAAAGATTATTTATGTTACTTTAAAGTGTGTTAAGAAAATTAATGAAACCAATTGCGTTTTATGGAGATCGAAAGTGTTGATAATTTTGAAAGTTAATATAAAATTTGTATGTGTATTGATCCTCAAATAGTTTTTAACTAGGTCAAAGATTTTTACCTACAATCATTATTACTTATTTTCTCTTTTATTTCATGAAAGTAAACCACACATATTTGGTAGTTTAGTTTTATGGATTCTCTTATTGATAAATAATATTCTCAATATATATATATATAGACAAACTCCATTACTTACCTTTAACTATTTTGAAAGTAGAGCATTGGATGCCCTAAATTTTCAAAACATCGTTAAGTGTAGTGTCGTTTTTTTGTGCGAGAGAAAATTTCATTACAGTTTATAACTATTTAAAAAGTAGCATGTTGCCATCAAAGTTTCAAATCTTATGGCATGATTTTTTTCCTTATTTGAGTGTTGATGGTTTTAACGAAAAGTAATAATGTGTAATTAGTATTTGTATTTAACACTCTATACATATACACAAAAAATTGTATAAATAGTATCCACCTAATGAGATTGTGTCACCTCATCATAATTTAGTGATTTTATTTATTTGTGTTTCAAATTTTTTAAGAGACTAAATCTCTATTTAACTTTTATTTCTTATTATTTTGCATTTGGTCCATAATGTTTAGACTTCTTATGATAAAATGTAAAAATTCTTAGACCTAATTTTTTCACCCATAATAATTACGTACTTTATCATTTATTTCATAAAAATATACATTTATTTCACTTAATATTGCATCCTTATAAAATTCTTATAAAATATTGCAATTACACCGCTACGAAGTGCGGACAATTAAACCTTGTTTATTTCTAAAGAGTGTATTTCAATTCAACCCCCCAAGTGTTTTTGTTTTACACTTTCTCCATCATTTAATATTTTAATACTTATAATTAAGACTCTTTTTTTGTACTTAGGTTGTTGGGTCAGTGTTATTTATCACCCGGGTGAATTTTCACCTACTTAAAGTACTTGGAGAATGAGAGATAAGATATGCAATTGTCCGGTTAATTGGGCTTGGGTTTCCAAATTATCTTATAACTGGGTCATCTGAACTAGTGGATGAAATATCACCTAGGTGATATTAACATGATTGGAATTTTTGCTCCTTCGCTTTATGCATTTTTGTCACTTTGTACTTTTAAGGCAAATATAGATATTAGTATTTGTTTTCCCTTTCCAATTTAGTCCATTAGTCAATTTTTTCACGTTTTCATACACATGTTCTTTAATGCTTGTAAATTATTGAAATGGTCTTTTTTATTATCATATTACAAATACTTTTTTGTTTATATTTTTGACTCCTTGCTATTTCTTTTAATAATATTTAGAATTTACATTCTCGAAGTTTTGCATTACTATATTTTACAATCAAACTTTATTTATTTATTTATTTTTGAAACAGATGCTCATTTTATTAATTGATAATTATTACTATAAAATAAGCTTGAGAGACACCGACTAGGACTAAAACTAGATAAACTTGATGTGCTAACCTGTCTATAGCACTTAGAGACATCCCAAGTAGTTGCTATCCGTACCAAAATTTGACTTTTGGTAGACCTTACCCCACCTAAAAAGATCTAAGAGTACTATACAATACAAGTCAAGTAATGATGAAAACTTCACTCTCAAATATTAAATATATCTTTACTTTTAAATCTGACACTTAATCTCCGTGTCAAACCAATATCGACACCCTGGTATGTTTCATACAAGCAAAATGATATTAGCATATCATGACAGTGCACTAGTAAGGGTAGCAAAAGCCAAACATTATCGACACAAATCTCAAGTCCATGGGCCTGAAACCAGAAATACCAAATAATTGAGCGTGCAAGAGAAGCAAAAACACCTAAACACCTAATTATAAGACGATTAAAAAGGACTGTGAGTCGTAAGCAAATCCGGAGTAGCCAGACTAGGACTGTGTAACGAACTGAGCCCGTTCAAGCTCGGATCAAGCTCGAGCTCAAAAGAGCATGTCAAATCGAGCTTTTTCGAACCTCGAGCTAAAGCCATTTTTAGGCTCGTTTATCAAACGAGTCGAGCTCGAGCCTCAAAGGTTCAGCTCGATGCGGCTCGCGAGCCTACACGAGCCTAACAAACGAGCCAAGTCAAGCCCGAACTTGTTAGATTCGAGCTCGAGCTCGTGGAATTTAATAATATTTTATTGAATTAATGTAATAAGTCTCAATTTTTTCGAACTTCACGAGCAAGTTTGAGCCTAATCGAGCCTAAACGAGCTACCTCCTAATCGAGCTTTCAAGCCGAGCTCGAACTTGTCATGAGCCGAGCTCGAGCCGAGCCTAAATTTCACGAGCTTGAGCTCGAGTCTGCCAAGTACGGGCTCGGCTCAGCTCATTCTCACCCCTAAGCCAGACCGACTATTTACCCAACTAGCTCTGTTGCCAAGAATTCATGGCTGGAGGAGAGACTGGGAGTCTAACCTCGCCTTCTCGTTTTCTGCAGGCCCCTTTGCGTTCTCCTCCTCAAAACTGTCATACACCACTTGAGAAGAATCAATAAAGTATACCGTAATAGCTTTAGGGCCTTCCTGCTTGACCTGACAATCATTCGTATGTCCTTCCAGCATAGAACTGACACTCATAACCACTATACCTCCTGCCCCAAGCCTAGCACGAACAAAATTAGGAAGATGAGGTAACTGGAGGCCCCTGTGGCGAGACCGATCGGCTCCCCCACTCGCGGCCGTGAGAAGCAGACTGAGCACGACAGACTGCTTAGTTCTGCTTCGCACTGTCTCGGATCGCACCCGCCAGACACCGTCGCGATTGTTCGTCACGATTGGCGAACTCCCCACCAATTCCTCGGCCTTACTCCACCTGCTCTTCTCCTCCACCACATCCTCCATGTCTCCATAATCCAGCTTAAAAGACAGAGTCGATTCGCTCTTGACCCCAATCAAATTCTTTCCAAACGGTATCTTGCCTCTTACGCAACCTTTCCAACGGCCAAAGCTCCATGACAAATCCACTGAGATTACACTGGATGGGATGAGCGTTGTGGATGACCGAACTTGGTGTTGGTGGAGGGGGAAGCAACCTAGCATGGCACAACCGGCCTCAGAGCCTCCTAGAAACCCTAACAGAGACATCTCTCTCCCAATATCTAATAAATTTGAAATATTGGCATCATAGTCAAACTTTATATATATATATATAAAATTTATTTATAGTTTAAATCAGTACCTGACTTATTTTTGGACTTCAGTACTAATTTGGACATTGTTTCCGACTATATATATTTTTTTAAACATGTATTATTATTTTTTAAACATGTATTATTTTGTTTATGCTTCGTGATTATTTAAAAAAAATCTAGTGATTAATGCTTATTATGTTCTACTCTCCCATAAACCTATAAATATGAAGTCTTCCATTCGGGATTCAACACGTGTCAACATTTTGCTATCTCCATAGAACGTCTCTGTCTTCCGCTGTATCTTGGATTCAAGATCACTAGCGGGGTACTTTTTGCCTTTTGTTATAAAACCTCCCTGTCTTCCTTCCGTTGTATCTTGGATTCTTGGGAGACACGTTTATGTAACCTCAAAACATTTATAGACATGTTTATCTAACCTCAAACATTCATGTTTATCTAACCTCAAACATTCATATCGGATGAGGTAGATATATCTAAAGAAATTAGATAAAGTTCATCTATGGTTCCATAACATTCGTGTATCATCGTGGTTCTGTTTTAAAATTTTGTAACATTAAGGTTTCTTCATTCATTGTCATTTTTGTTTCTGAATTTTTGACAAGTTTACCTCTTTGAACAAATGGTACAATAACATTTATGAACTTTACCCCAATGAAATTACTTCAACTTAAACCTTAAAATTCAATTGATTTTTTGTTCTAAAATCTAAACCTTTCTATTTAATTCGATTTAGTAATTTATTAATTTTAATCTAATCAATTGAGCAAGAATTATTTTACAAGTGAATCCTGTTTCCACATAGATATAATTATATCATTTGGAATCTCATGCTTCTCCTTGTATGTTTATGATACATAAATATATCATAAGAATATTCTTGCAATATCACTACGTATCTGTTGTGGCCCGTCCTTTCGGACGTGTCACAACTGAAAGACAGGATTAAAAGATTAAATGACTGAATTGAAAAGAAATAGAAATCTTTGGATTAAATTGATAAGAACTGGGCTTAATTTGAAAATGTTAGGAAGTGTTGGGTAACTTTAAAAGAATAAAATGTAGTTAGAAGAAAGACCTAAATGCAATTGGATATTTAAGCTGGGGTTAGTTTGTAAAGGTTAGAATAAACTAAGGACTAAGTTGTCAATAACCTAAAAACCTATCCTAATCTACAACAGTTGCTAGACATGGGTTTAATGGCGAGGAAGACGGACAGAAGCTGTGGAAGCAGGAGCTGGTGAGGGCATGTTTGATTACTTAAGGGGAGGGATTGGTTTCGATTAGGGAGAGAGAGTGATGAAGTGAGCCGAGCTCATTTCCGGCATGGAGGCACCGTCGGCAACGTGAGTCAGAAGGGAGGGAGGCGAGAATCAGATTTGAGAGCAAAAATTCAATGATGAATCGAGGCCAAACTTGGCGATTCCCGGCGAGGGGGAAACGCTGGTAATCGACGGTGATCTTCTATGGAAAGAGGTTGACTTGAGAATTCTGGGCTTGGACAGATCAACTTGGGAGGAGATTCGGACCACTTCTGAGGCGAGGTTCGATTCGCCAAAGTGCGATTCGGATAGGGAAGTTTCATAGGTAGTTTCTGAAGTTAGATTGAGTGACGGGTTCGATGGAGAGAGTGAAGTTCGAATTGGAAAGACTGGCGAGACAGAGAAGAGCTGCAACGGAAGGGAGCTCAGGTTGGGCTAACTAGTATTCCTTCCATCGTTCCCAAACAGAGATGGGGTATAATCCTTCCTAAATCTTTAGTTAATTAATTAAGTTATTTAATTGGGATTAGAATCTACTGATTTTCATTCATCCATGTTTTGTTTCGGTCGTTGATTAAAGTAGCTAGTTTGATTAGTTAGTCTAGTTCTTCATGTCCCTACATCAAATGAGTTCTATATATTAATATGGATTATTGTGTTTTAGAATTTGCAGATTTAGATTGTATGTGTTGTTAATTTTATTTCCGGCTTAACCACAGTTCTTTGGCTCATGCTATCCTCCCTGCATCTTCTCCTAAGCCCAATTTTATGGCTGCACTGTGCTTGGTTAATTTAGTTAAACTTCTATCTTAGTTAGTCTTATATATTAGTGTAATATTACTTGATCGTACGTTTTAGTTGGGAGAAGTCTTGGAAGACTTTGTGATTCCAAGTTGTTAGTTGAACAGAGGGTTGAAAATGGAAAATTACTGTAGATTAGGTCAAACCATTTTTTTACAAGTTTCCAAATGGGCTTGGATGTTACAACTTACACTAGAAAGAGATGAGTTGAGTTCAGGGCTCGTTTGATAACGTAAGAGAACTGCATCTCTCAAATGTAAAAGAGATGAACTCTGAGGACTGAACATGTCGTTTCTCCTCATCCGCTATTTTCTCAAACTCTCGCCCTCGCACGCAGTTGTCTTGTCTCGCAGCTGACATGACATCAGAGTTCTCTCAGCCTCTCGCTTCGCCTACAAGTCCACCGCAGGCTCTGCCGAAACTCCGTCATCTCAGCCGGAGTTGCCACCTCTTTCCGGTCTGGCGACATCTCCGTGACCGTCGCAGTTTCTTCTAAAACAGAAGCATACTATCGAATAGCAGCCAGAGGGCACCGGTCTCCTTGCGATTACTGAGTTACCGTCTTCTCTCATGTATATCTATGTCTACTTATTCACTATTTCTCCAGTTCAGTCCCCATTCTATGTAATTGTTCATCTTTTGGGGATTTGACCGATTAACGATATTCTATTAAAAGAGAATTAGTAATTGACCGCTTCCGCTTTCGTAACAAGGTTTGATTTCGTGCTTCCGTTGTTTCCTGCTTTTAGTTTCGTTTTTATCTAGCTTGGTTTTTCTGGGTACTGATAGGGTTCCTGAGGGTTTAAGTTGATTCTTCGATTCAAGCTTCTCTAACCCTCAGGTGCTTCCATGTTAGGAAAAGTGATGTGCATTCGCTTTAATCCTACTATTAAATTGGCTAAGGGATTGCAAACATTGTGTTGCCAAGAATGGTCCGAACAGTAGTGATGCCAAGAGAGCTGTGGACCTGTTGTATGACACTTTGTATCCACCATGTCCGTTTTGTATCTCATGTTGTTTCTCTGATTCTGAATCATGCAGGTCCTGATAAGGTCAGGAGCAGATGTTGCGTTTGCATATGTGATGTTATTACCTTTTAAGATGCACCTATCATGAAAAGAATGTGCGAAGAAACCAGGTCTTCATTGTTGACGGGCTGGAGTATCTCTGTACCAATTATGCACATTTGTCTACGAGTCACGGTGGAACTATCTTTTGGGATCTTCATCTTCAAACAAGTGGCTAGTGAGAGTTTGAGTCCTGGAAGGTCCCCTGCACATTTGTCATTTTGGAGTTTGCTTTGAATGTCATTTCCCTGCTCCCTGCTCTAATGCGGTATGAGCAAGACTTCGTTCGGTTCATTTAGATGCTACTGCAGCTAATACAATCTCTTATAGTCATTGTCAGATTAAGTTAAATTATCCAACAATGGTCCATCTTAACTTTTACAACAAAATTTTATTTCTAAATATTGCAATACTTTACTTATGCAGTGTCTGTGTTTTTTTATTTTTTGGTGTGTGATCTTGCATTTCTGTTGTGGTTCTACAAATTCCTTCAATGACCAGATGGTCAAATTACCTTGCTTTGATGGAACATCATTTTCGACTTGGCGATCATGCTCATGTGATACCCACAAAAGTCAAACTGCAGTAGACCATTTGTATAGTAAAGAACACTTATATATATATTATATATATATATATATATATATATATATATATATGTGTATGTGTGTGTGTATACATATGAACACGTGCTTTTACATGACTTTTGTTTGTCCACCCTGGCCTGGCAGCATTAAGCGTCCGAGCAAAATTAAATTTGAATCTTCTCTCTCTATCTCTCTCTCTCTCATGCAGCCAATATTTTGCTTGTTGTTGGTCAGCTGAGGAGACGTGGCCTGATTCAAATTGTACACCACATTGGGGATTTCAGGAACCTTACTCAATTCAATAAAAGGTAAGGTCAGTGCTTTCCCACTTTTTTCCGTCCTTTGGTTGATTTCTAGCTTCTTTTTGTATGTAACCTGTCTCTCATTTGCACGCAGGCATTTTAATTCCTGGTTACTTCTATACTCTGATTAATCCGCACTTTTCAGTGGTCATGCTCAACCTGATGGAAATTTCTCCTTTTAAAATGTGCACAATATTTCGTCTTGCCTGTTTATGGAGAATATATCCTAGATGATGGCAATTCTTTTTCTTTAAAATGAAAAAAAAAATTCATTTGAGGTGCTTTTGATTCCTAGTAGCTTTAAGGCATAACTTTGATTGATGTTTATTTTAATGAATTTAGTTAATTCTAGAAACCCTTTGTGGCTTTGTGCAGGTCATGGCTGGCCGAAATATGATTGCAATTTGTCAGTCTGGAGGTGAGTTCAAGATGGATAGGGATGGTGTGATGTTCTATAAAGGTGGGGATGCTCACGCCATAGACATTGAAGGAAAAACCAAGTTCCATGACTTCAAGTTGGAAGTGGCTGAAATGTTTAACTGCAATGTTGATACCATTTCTCTCAAGTATTTTCTTCCAGGTAATAAGAAGACGCTCATTACAATCTCCAATGACAAAGACCTTAAGCGGATGGTCAACTATCATGGAAATTCCAGCACTGCGGATATATATGTCATAATGGAAGACTTCGATATTCTTGATGTTTCAAACATGCCAGCCAGTAGGTAGTTGACCTTTGTCTAATCTAAGTTTCACTTGTTGTTGTTGATTTGCATGCCTAACATTGACAATGTTGGATATTGTAGGTCAAGTATGACTACTTTATCTGAAACAATGCCTCCTGTTGACCCTCTTGATTGTATTGAGAACATTGTTGATGACCCCACTCAATCTGGCATTCCTCTTGATGACCCTCTTCCAGTTGTTGTTGATGCAAACCCCATTGATGTCCATCTTAATCTTCCGCTAGATGTTTCTCCCATGCTCTTGCCTGATATTTCTACTGAGGATGGACTTCCTAAAACATCGCAGCAGTGGCAGCATGCAATAACTGGAGTGGGGCAAAGGTTCACAAGCGTTAATGAATTTCGTGAGACCTTACGCCGATATGCTATTGCTCATCAGTTTGCTTTTAGGTATAAAAAGAATGATAGCCATCGTGTGACTGTGAAGTGCAAGGTAGAAGGGTGTCCTTGGAGGATACATGCATCAAGGTTGTCAACCACTCAGCTAATTTGTATAAAAAAGATGAACCCCACGCACACATGTGAAGGTGCTACATCCACGACTGGGCATCAGGCAACTAGGAGGTGGGTGGCTAGCATTGTTAAGGAGAAGTTGAAAGCTTTTCCAAATTACCGGCCAAAAGATATTGTCTCTGACATCAAGCAAGAGTATGGAATCCAACTGAACTACTATCAGGCTTGGCGTGGGAAAGAAGTTGCTAAGGAACAGCTTCAAGGTTCTTGCAAGGAAGCATACAAACTTCTACCCGTTTTCTGTCAGAAGTTAATGGAGAGCAATCCAGGTAGTCTTGCTACATTTACGACAAAAGAAGATTCAAGTTTCCACCGTCTCTTTGTAGCTTTCCAGGCATCTTTGTCTGGCTTCCTGCTCGGTTGCAGGCCTCTCTTGTTTCTTGATAGCATACCCTTGAAGTCCAAGTATCAAGGGACATTGTTGGCTGCAACTGCTGCAGATGGGGATGATGGAGTCTTTCCTGTTGCTTTCTCTGTGGCTGATGCAGAAACTACTGATAATTGGCATTGGTTTCTACTACAGTTGAAAACAGCTCTGTCAACATCTTGTCCATTAACATTTGTTGCAGATAAACAGAAGGGTTTAAAAAAGTCGATCTCTGATATATTTGAAGGATCCTACCATGGATATTGTTTGCATTACCTAACTGAGCAACTTATGCGGGACTTGAAAGGGCAGTTTTCACATGAAGTGAAATGTCTCTTGGTTGAAGATTGTTATGCAGCAGCATGTGCACCGACACACGAAGGTTTTATGATGAGCACTGAAAGAATCAGAGGTATCTCCTTGGAGGCTTACAATTGGGTCATGCATAGTGAGCCCCAGACTTGGGCAAATGCTTATTTTCAAGGTTCAAGATATAATCATCTGACTTCAAACTTCGGAGAACTCTTTTACAGTTGGGTGTCAGATGCACATGAGCTACCAATAATACAGTTGGTTGAAGCAATACGGGGGAAGATCACCGAGTTAATTTATACTCGGAGAGCAAGCTGTGATCTCTGGATATCAAGGCTGACACCAACAATGGAGGAATGGCTGGAGAAGGAGAACTTAAAAACTGATAACCTTCAAGTGCTTCTAACTGCTGGTAATACATTTGAGGTTCGCGGTGAGTTCATTGCAAAAGTGGATATGGATAGGTGGGATTGTAGTTGTAGAGGATGGCAACTTACTGGCTTACCGTGTTGCCATTCTATCGCTGTGATTGGTTGCATCGGGCAGAACGTGTATGACTATTGCTCCAGATACTTCTGTGTGGAGAGCTACAGATTGACTTATTCAGAATCTGTGCATCCTGTTCCAGATGTCGAAACCCCTTCTGTGAAAGATTCGCTGGCAGTAGTTGTAACCCCTCCTCCAACCCGTCGTCCACCAGGTCGGCCTACTACAAAGAAGGCTGGACTGCAAGAGGTGATGAAGCGTCAACTCCAGTGCAGTAGATGCAAAGGTCTCGGGCACAACAAGTCCACCTGCAAAGAGATTTTCTAGTTCTGCTTACGTAAGCTCTTCTACCTCGTCCTTCTCCCTGCTGAAGTCTGAAATCTGTTCCTGCATCTGTTATTGAAACATTGAGCTAACTCGTAGGTATTGTTGTGATGAAGAAGCTTTGGTTCAAAGAAACAGGCGCATTGGGTTCTGTACATTGACAACATTTTTGGAGAGAAACCCATTGCGAGGTAGTATCTTTCTCTCTTGAATCGGAAAACGAAAAGCAATAATGGTTGATGTATGTGGTAGTAGTAGCTATGTTAGTTATTCCTCCTTCCTCCCCCTGCTGTAGTTCTGTTTTATGTTGTTTCTCTTTTGACTCTAGTGCAGTAGCAAGTACTAACACGTTATTTACTTCTCAGATACACGCATGCGAACAAATACTACAACTAGCTAGTGGTATTTATTATCTTATCTGTGTGGTGTATAGTACGTAGTTAAAAGTTGCGATGAGGCTCAGGCATGGCGAAAAACTTCATCGTATCCTCGCAGTCACTCAGATTGCTCACCGGCGGAAGTGAAAAACTAAAGCCGACAGTGGTTCACTGTCGGGAGGATCTCCCATCACCCATGTCCTTGCTCGGATGTCATGTGACCGATATCATACAGATATAGGGACGCTGTGAGATGCTTGCTTGCTTGCTTGGTGCCTTACATCTGAACACCGTCAAAATTCAGTGTCACTACAACTAATACGCTTTTATAGTATTATGTTATAACTACAAAGAGACCGACGATGAGAGCATTTAAAAGCAAATTCGTAGTCAAGACTCAATAGTACCATCTCCTAAGAGAGAATGACGATGAGAACATTCGGGAGGGATCAAATTCATTATTCACTACTAGTGATTTAACAATGTATGAATTATAATTTTCCTTCAATACAGAACAAAAAAAAAATCTTCTACATTTGTCTAGTTGTAGAAGAAGCCTAAACTGTTGAACGACCGGCTCGCATTAATTACATACATACCGGCCTCTTCAATCAGTAAGGAACGAACTATGTACAAGTAAAACAGCAATGAATTCGAAATAAGAATAAAGAATCTTGAGGCATTTTTCTGCTCAGGAAAATCTTCGTATCAGGATCAGGAAGATCAAATAGGCGATGTTGGTGTGAAGTGAACTATTCTCTGATTCGGGGAAAAAAACGTCAGCGGTGACGAACCTGCCCACCATGACTCCTCTGTGGTGAACAGAGATGACCCAAGTCTGCGGAGAGGTGTGCATTTCGAGAGATTTGTAAGGGACCAAGACTGTGTGGACTGTGGATCATCTGCTTCTTTGGAGGCCAAGTTCTGGGCAGAGGATTCGAATATGGAGGATGCGGTTGCTGTGAAGCCATACCGGCATAAGCTTGATGACAGGACTCACTGGCAAGAAACAAAGAAACTTATGAGTACCATGTAACAGCACGAAGCCTAATCGAACAACTCTTGTAAGAGTGAACTATTGATTTGTACCTGTTGCTGTGACACGATGATTTCCCATTTGCAATCCTTGCATAGACCAAATGATCATAGCTGTTTGTATGGTTATGGCATGTTCCAATACTTTGTGATTTAACCTAAGGAAATGATAAAATAATAATAATAATAATAATAATAATAATAAACAGATTAATTACACTGGATTCTGGATGTTAGTGGTTAGACCACTCAAGAAACAGACTTCATGGAATTTTTACCGTAAGATGTTCTCTTGGTAATGCTTGCACGCCAGCTGAAATGCTCCGACTGGGTGAGCATCGAACAAATGGATGCTCAAGTAACATCAGAGCTGATGGCCGCTCTGCAGGATTCCTCCGAAAGCAGCACTGGAGGAAATCCTTTCCTTCGGCTGATAATGTTTCTGGTATATCTGGGGACCTGTTGAGAACCTTGAACATGGCTTGAGGCTGAAACAGTAAATATATCAGTGCACCTGGTAAAAACATGATTCTCGGCAATACAAATGTTCTGAGCAAAGTATGGGCTTTTACCCCTTCAAGGTCACTCCAAGGGGGTTTGCCCGTAAGCATCTCGATGATAGTACAGCCTACACTCCAGATATCAACAGCCAGAGCAAGGTCGGAATTGGCATCTTTCTGCATCACTGCCTTTATGACCTGCATATGAAGTAACAGAGATGGTGAGGGAGTTATGACCATCCACGAAAGTGATACTAAAAGATATTCAAATGAAAAGTGCATATATTAGGAAACACTTGTGACCTCTGGAGCCATCCAGTAAGGGCTACCCTTCAAAGATAGCTCATAACATAGTCCAGTGAGCTGCATGCACGAGGGAAAAAAATGGTAAAAGTAGATTACAAAGAAAAGGAATTCGAGAAGAGGGATAGAAAAAGTAAATCGTTCATGCCAAACAAAAGAAGGGAATAGCACATAAGAAAAGTGGACAACTTACATGTTTTGCCATGCCAAAATCTGCAAGTTTGACTATGCCTTTGGCATCAACAAGCAAATTTGCACCTTTGATATCCCTGAACAACAGAAACGAACATATTTAGCAGAAATTAGCACCAAAAGAAACGCCAAATATTTTCCTATTCACTGAACCACAGTTAACGCTATAATGTGTTTGATATGTCATCTTAAACTTGTACATGTATAATTCCCCACAATTAGGAGTTTCTATTCACCTTGAAATAAAACTTTTTATTTTACCAAAGCACATAAGTATAGAGTTGAACCCTGTACTATATCTTGTCCCTGCTATTAATTCACCTGTGGATGGTCTTTTTGCTGTGTAAGTACACTAATCCAGAGAGAATATGTCTGGTAAAATTTCTGACTATGGACTCTGTCATTGCTTCACAATGTTCGCGGATGTATTTATTAATAGAGCCGGGATGGACATATTCCAGATATATGTAGAAGTGATCATCGACCTGTATGTGGAACCAAATCTTCAAATGATACAGATCTCAATGGCATTTATATGATAAACAAAAGAGCATACATATATAGTGGTGCATACAATTTCACTGCCGTAATACTGCACAATGTTTGGATGCTGTAGCTGTTTAAGGATTTCGATTTCCTGTGAATGCATAAAACAAAAGAGGATTAAAGATTACTCTTCCAAGTAATCTCTGAAATCGAAGGAAGGTATACAGACAGAAGATGAAAAAGAATATTCGAGAACACGAACTGAAACTCATATTTTGGATCTAACCAACTCAATAATGAATGTAATATTCTTTTGATAAATGTTTCTACTTAAGGACGACCTTCACTAGCTGTTCGATACATTCAGCAGATTTAGAATCATCAGGGATGATATCGACCTCCTTCATTGCACAAGTAGCACCTGTCTCTCTGTAAGAAGGAACAAGTTGAAAGCAGATCCATAAGAAAATCAAGCAATTAATCGAATTACCAAGGAATGATAAAAGCAGTTTTAGAACTTTGACGTACACATTAGTTGCAATATAAACACTTCCATATGTGCCACGTCCAATAAGTCTTCCTTTCCGCCATTTGCTTTTATATGTAGCTGGTTCATCTATACTTTGAACTGCAGCAACTGACTGCGAAGGAATTGGAGATTGTAATGAAAGTGAAGCTCCAGGAGGAAGAGGCAGTGGGTGGGCACTGACAGAAGCAGAAACCTGAGGCCAGTCCTTGGTGTTTTCTGTAGGCACACTATGATTCGTTGAGAATACAACCTCATCCAAACTTCTGACATTAGAGCAGGGGCTTTGGACAGAGGGGCTGTGCTCTGGAGACTGATCCATGGTATGCACAGTCTTTACAGGTGATAATGATGGTGTAGAAAGAGCTGGCCTACCTACTCTGTGAATAGCTAGCGCCGCCGAACCGTGGAACTCTTGAGAACGAGAATTGAAAGATGGTAAAAAATCTGCTGAGTTTGGTCTCCTATTGGGACTAGTAGATGGACTGGAAAAAACACTTGTTGGGGCACTTCTTGCAGGAACATTAAGCCTCAAGTTGCAGTTCCTGCTCTCAACATTTAGGTCAGGACACAATCCTTTCCGCCGATTGAACAAAGATGGCATTGTAGCTACAGTGTCAGGGGAAAGGAAATGATGTTGGGAGTTTGTTTGCCGAGGACTGACAGGAGAACTTGAGAAACCATTCCTGAGGATGGAACTTGACCTTTGGCCATTATTTACACTTACTTGGTGTTTAAGCTTACAGAATCCTCTGGCAGAAATGATATTAGTAGTTCTGGTGGAACCATTAGTAGTAGCATGATTCACATGCTTCCTGGTGGAAAGCAGCGCAAGATTAGTCAACAGAGTTTTGCTTTTTTTCAAATATGCTCAAGTGAAAGTAGGACATAATTAAAGATAGGAAAAATAAAATATAAACATGTTTTCAGAAGTTTTGAGGGTTTCTGTTGATGAAGTGAGAAACCTTGTTTCAGAGTTCACCGTACTTGGGAGACAGGGTTTTGTCTAGCAACATAGGAGTACTATCCAGTATAGATGAAGAACAACTCAAAATGTCCACAACATTAAAGTACTAGCAACTACTGTATCTGGATGCACTGGCGCGGGAAATGTGCAAATTGGAGCATGAATTAGGCAAAAGAGGGATGAGAAGTAAGTACCTGTCACAAGAAGCGGATCCGGATCCTCCGGTGTTTGGGCCGCCCGAGGACTTGAGCTGGGTAGCGTTGAGAGAGAAGTCGGGGCGCGGCAATGGCTTGGGCACGGCAGAGGAGGACCAGTGATGGGAGGAGGGTTGTGGTGGGGAGCGAGACGTGGCGGCGGCGCATTCGGGGCAGGCTTCGTCGGAGAAACGCAAGCCGAGCTCGTCGTCGGTGGCGTAGCGGATCTTCCTGCCCCGGTTAAGGCGGCGGTGATGGAGCGAGTGAGGAAAAGAGGAGAGAGAATTGTTGGCAGAGGCGCGATCTGGTGAAGAAGGCATTTGAAACGAGAGGAAGAGGAGAAAGAAAGGGAGGAAGTAGCAGGAATGGTTGCTAGCTCCGTCGTCATCATGTACGTATAAAAACGAGTGAAGAAAACATAGGCAATTGAGTTGAATTGAGCTGAGCTGAGCTGGGTTGAGTTGAGTTGAGTGAGTTCGTTCGTTAAGCTAGGCAACGTGAACTAAACGAAGCACCTCGGAGGGTTCTTCTTTCCTGCTTTACTTTCCTTGTCTCTTCCTCTTCACTCCCTTTTTTATTATTTTACGATTTTTCAACGCCAAAAGAAAATTCATAGGTCAACTTCGACGAAGAGTTGGGCAGAATATTTGCTTGGTTATAATACTCTTCTTAACAGATTGTATCTGTTTTAGTAGGTGTTCACAGGTGTGCTCTTTACATAAAAAGCAATAAAAATCTATCAAATCAATATTTATGAAATAATTATTAATTTGATGTGCTCTTTACAAAATAAATAAATGAATAAAAGAAATCTATTATCAGTTTTTACTCTAGTATTTTTACATCACAATTTTCTCTGCAATTTCAAAAACCTACAAAATATCTGTTAGAACTTGGATTTAATTATACAAAATATCTGTTAGAACTTGGATTTAATTACAAAACTTACACGACAAGTTTTTAGCACTAACAATTTGACCCAACAGTTTTACCATCTAACAATTTTACCATCTTTCCGCCACAACTATCCTTTTTTTTCTTGAGTGTTGGTGGGAAAGATGGTAAATAAAACTGTTGAAGTCAAATTGTTAGGGTTAAAAACTTATCATGTAACTTTTGTAATTAGACCCAAGATCTAACAGATTTTTTAATGGGAATTAGCATTCAGGGGTTTTTTCGTAGGTTTTCAAATATCTTGGGGTGTTTTCGAGAATTTTGAAAATGCAGGGGGAGAGGAGATTATGATAAACTTTAGGGAGTTTTTGATAATTTCTCTAGATATTTAAAGATAACAAATTTACTCACGTCAAATTGACTTGTAAATTTTTATATGAATTGCTACTACGGTAATTCACCATCACCAAACCATATTAGCAATTAACGTATAACTAAATAGAGGGAACCAACAATAATAAATTTAGCTCAGTTGAACAGTTTAAGAGTTGAGGCATTCAAACACAGAATCAGATATTATTAGCGAGATCGAATATTTTGTGTAACGAATATTCAAATATTATGGGGCTTCAAATCTTGCAATTTGCTCCAAAAATTTGGTGATTTTCATAGATTCTCACAATCCATTTTCAGACCTACAGGTGAATGGGCTTAAGTGAATTGTGAAAATGCTGAGGTGAATATGTGAGAAAGGTTGGGGAGTGGGGGTGGGGCCCACCCAGCAGCCACTCACAACCAATGAGGAGGGGGATTGGGGATGGGGTCCACCAGTATTGAGTGATTTTTATTGAGTGATGGTTTTAATTATTTTTTGGTGAGGTTTGAGAGACCAAATGGGGTGAGATGAATTTTAGTGGGTGATTTTATCACAAATTTGGTGAAAAATTTTCTTCCATCACCTCAAGGATTGAAGCCCCCTATTATACTCCCTCCGTCCCACTAAGATTACACTGTTTCTTTGTTGTTTTCACAGTATTTAATTTATGATTTATTTTTATGAATTTCAAAATGTGTAAAGTTAAATGATTCATATACTTCTCATAATTTGCAATTTAATCTTTCTAGATAGATTTTTGTTTTTTATTTTTTTTCATTGTTTCTCATAGTTAAATTTTGAATCAAACACTGTAACTTGAATTGAAACAGCAAAAGAAAGGGTGGAATCTTCATGGGGTGGAGGAGTATCTACTTTTTATTGCAACATCTGATAAATGGATGACCTACCTAGTTATCCAATTGAATTTAAATCCACAACGTCGATTTTCCACAATTGTTATTTACCACGTATGTGGTGTACCACATACCCATGAAATGTCAAATATATCCCTGCAATAAATTGTGGATTTGAATTTGTCTCTTCCTCAACCCAAACACCCAAATCCTCATGCATTCGTAACCATCATTGCAAATTTTCAGCCCACCGCCGCCACATACCAAACCGTCGCAAATTAAACCAGCCACCCCGATCGTCATGATTTTCGTCTTCAACAATCACGTTCTGGTCGTCAGCAACTTTGATTCACGGATCTGCGGAATAGTGACCTCCAACATGATTCATCTTCCTTCGGTGTCTACTAGAAGATGATCGATGCAAAATGAAGGCCGACAATCTCCGGCAATCTGTCAAATTAGACAGTATACAACATTGTTATAGACACTTTAGTTATGTTTAGTAGACACAATAGATTATTATTTGTTTGGTTGTGATTTACTTTATTTTTGCTATTATTTTAATTTAATTTAGATGCTTCTACGATTCTGATTTTTTTAAGCGGTCTACAATGAAATTTGTAAAATTTGAGTGTATACATTGTTATGGTTTGATGTAGATAGTTTTGGATAAATTTATGGTAAATGGGTATACACTTTTATTGTTGGCAGAAATGACCTGTCGGCGACAGTGATGACGGTGTGGGTGGTCTGGCGGGTGGTCCAATGGTGGTTCGGCGGAGGCCCGGCGGTGCCACGACAGCGGTCCGGCAGTGGTCCGACGGCGGTATGGCCCTAGGTCGCCGATTCACGACCTGGGCTAGCGATTTGCCGGCCTTTCAGGTCAACCCTCCGATGAAGTTTTTTGGCCAAAATGTGGATTAGTACCCTAAACAATTGTGACAGTGTAATTTAAGGGCATGAGTTATAAATCGTTCAAACTCATACCCTGAACTATTCAACTCGGTGCAATTAAGGGTCTCAACTCAATGACTCGGTTAACACCGTCACATTGCTAACGATTCGATGGCCTAAACATAAGAGTTACAAACTTGAGCTCATAGATGTTACAAATAAATAATCGTGACTATTGGACGATCAGTCACCCAACATCCTTTATTGTCATTGCCCCCAGACTACAGTGTCGCGCGCGAGTCGTGATCTTCCATGTTGACCCCGCCAGTCGCCGCATCTTCCCCACCTCACCCAAGCCAGTAGCTCGTACTGCCCTCCATCACCTCAGTAGCCTAAGTCGCCGCTCTCTTTCTCCCGCATTCGAGCTAGCTAGTCCCACCACCAAACCTCTCCACACGTAAGCCCCCTAAATCTGAAACCGAAAACTGAAAATCGAAAATAAAAAATTAGATATCAACATCAAGGGAGAATGGAATTGATGCAGTTCCAACAAGAGAAGCAACCGAAAATTATAGGTGGTGTGGTGGTTAGGGGGCTGAAAGTGGCTTGAAAGGGAAGGAGAAAGGAACCAGCAACTGACAACATGCTCGAATCGATTTTTCTGATTAAGGGCCAATTTCTTGGTTCATGCTTCTGAACTAGTTTTTGGTAATGGATCACAATTCCCCTTCCTCCTCCATGAACTCCCCATTATATGGATAACAATTCCCCTTCCTCCTCCATGAACTCCCCATTATTCATCCGGAGCTTCATCTCTCATATGGAACCATCACTGGTACAGTTTTTTTAAAGAATTGTGTCAAAGAGTTTTTGTTGTTTCCAAAAAATATAAAAATTATAAGAGTTAATTTAGTTGGTATAAACAAGGGATATATGTAGTATATATGAAAATGAAATTTGGTAAGTTCAAATGGAAAACGTTAATATTGAGGAAATTACAGGATTTATTGTTGAATTTTCTAATTTTTTTTCAAAAATAACTCGTTATTTTATTGTAAACTTAATGGAGAAAATTATTATAAAATATTTTTATTTTGTTTATTTTCTAAAAAAATTGTACATTTGTATCATAAAATATGCAATTTTTGTTTGTCAAATAATAGGTTAGTTCATGTGAAAATAATAAGTATATAACTATGAGAGTTTTATTATTTTAGGGTAAATCAGCACATAGTTAAAAAGTTAGATGACTAAATAAGTAATTTTTATTTTATTTTATTTTATCCGTTAATCAACCAATGGAAGTTGACTGCACCAAGTTTAATAGTACAAGGTACTAATTTACTCAATATGAAATTCGGGCCCTTAAGTCACTAAGTTATAATAGTTCACGGTACTAATCCGCATTTTGGCCAAGTTTTTTCTCTATTCCGGATTTTCTGGTGATGGTCGGTGGTGGCTCAACGGTGGACCGGTGGTGGTCGGAGGTGGTCCGGTGGGTGTGTTGATTTTAGGTGAAGTTTGAAAACTTTTGGGTTTAATTGTTTATTTGGGGTGATTAAATTATTATGTTTAAAATTTATGGTACAAATAGATTTTTAAAAAAATTTCAGTGGCTAAAATTATCATTTTTCATGAAGATCCGTTTAATTTAACTGGTATAGAAAAAACTTGAAAAGACACTTTATTAGTATTAAAACTTAAAACAGAACTATAGTAAAAAGTAAATTAAAATTATAGAACTACAGTTGCATTTACCCTTAGAGCTATCTCTTTTGGTACACGGGTTATATGGTCACAGTCAACATACTGGGTACCAATGCAAAGTTCACGCTTGGAATTCGTTTCATTCAATAGGGGGTTTCAAACATACCACAAAACAGTTGAAAAATGGAGTTTTTCACCTGTTTTTATCCACGTGAGAAACGGAGGTAAATTCACCTCGCGTAGCGCGGACCTCAGGTGAATCGCACAAATGTGAACCGAGTTTTTCACGTGAGAAACTCCTTATTCACCAGTCTTCACCATTCGCCACGAGGTGTCGCAGCTGAAGTTCTTCTCGTCTGCATCGTCGCGTTACCGTTGTCTCGGCTTACTAGAGTTGTGCAGCACGAAAATGTGCGCAGCGCACAACTGTGCGCATATAGTCCCGCACAATATTGTGCGCTGCGCACAACAGGCTACACATAGTGTCACACAATGTGAAAAGATGTGAACACTATTCGTGCGCGTAACACAGCACTGCGCACAACGTCTACGCACATGAAAACCATATGTGCGCACGCATGTACTGCGCATGCACGACCGCACATATGATTCTTAACTACACGCCCATCAACTCAATTGTGCACAACTCACCCCAAGAAGAACTTAGAGGACAGAGATGCACGAAAGATGAAGAAAATGAAGAATTCGATTTTCATACGGCAGGAGCGCGACAAAAGAAAGGGAAATTTGAGGCGGGAAACGGGTTGGGTGGTGAATTCACACTCTGCCATCCTCCTTATTCATGGAGCCCTCAAACTTAACCCTCATCTTTTCACTTTTCTCACTCACCTCCAATTCACTCCCTATTGTGGGCTTCAAACATAAACGAAAACACGCGAACAACGGCTTGTTCACTCCCTTTTTATCCACGTGAACAACTGAGGTGAGTTCACCTCCTTGCGCGCGGACCTCTGGTGATTTGCGCGAAAGTGAACGCCCTTGTTCACCACTCTTCACCCCTTGTTCACCTCTCTGCACTTCGCCGCTCTCGTCGTTCGTCGTCGTCTTCCTACAAATTGTACGAGGTGTGTAGCGCCATATCTCCTCGAATTCATCTCTTCCCGGTTGAATACGGTCGAATTTGTCGATGGGTTAGGTCGAATTCATCTCTTTCCGATTGAACACGGTCGAATCTGCCTACCAATTGTACAGAGTTGTGCAGGCTTGTGCGCGCACAAAGCTTGCGCACAGTTGTGCACAGCTTGTGCGCAGCGCATCAGCCAAGATGCACAGTTGTGCACAGTTGTGCACAGACTTGTGCGCAGCAAGCAGCTTGCGCACAAAGTTGTGCACAGACTTGTGCGCAGCGCACAAAGCTTGCGCACAAAGTTGTGCACAGACTTGTGCGCAGCGCACACAGCTTGCGCACGACGCCTGTGCCTGCGCACAAGTTGTGCACAGGCCAAAACTCACCCAAGAAGAACTTAGATATGACATAGAAGCAAGAGAGATGAAGGGAAAGATGAATTTTGCGCAAAAAAGAGTTTCGCAAAAAGGAAGGAAAGTTGACGCGGGAAACGCCAATTGTGGTGAATTCACACGTGCGCAACTTCTAGTTCACGGGGGCCTCAAACTTAACCCTCCTATTTTCACTTTTCTCACTCACCTCCAATTCACTACCTAAAAATCACTTCCTATGTTCCCCTATTAGGTGAAAAACTTTTTGTCCACTTCTTATGTTTGAAACCCCCTAATAATACTCCCTCCTTTTTTTACGATGACGTTGTGTTGTGTATGTTGTGTAATATGTTCAATTTTTTACTAGAAAAAAATGATTAAAAAAATATCTAAAAAATAAAATATTAATTCATAATTTACATTTAAATTATTTGAATTTATATTTTTAGTGTTGAAAAAAATAAAATTCTATACTACTTACTAAATGTATAAAACTTGTCCTTATTAGTCCAGGGTGTTTTTCTTTGTTTTTTTCCTTTTTCGGTTATTTAGGTAAAAATTTTGGTATTGTTCAATATTTTTGTATTTTCTACACACCAAATCTGAATATTTGAGTTCTATTATTTAACCATTTCTCTTTTTTGTTTTTGTTTTTGTTTTAATCTGATTCTATTCTTTCTTTTTGTACTTCATTTTTATGTTACAACTCTTCTATTATTGTTTTCAAATACTCAATTGTTACTCTCCCCGTCCCCAAAAAATTGGTTCGTTTCTTCTTTAATGTTCTGTGAGATTTAAATTATTACTTGGAAAAATTCATTAATTTTTTTTTGAAAACAAAATATATATTTCCAAACTAGACACATTAATCTATAATATTCATTTAAAATATTTGATTTTACATATTAAAGTGTTAAAGAAATAAGATCATAAAATAAATTATAAAAACGAAACACACCAATTTTTTTGGAGACGGAGGTAGTATTTTTTGCTTTCTTATTGTTTAGGGGAAAACGCTAGTATTGTCCAACATTTATGTATTTTCTACACAATGAACCCAAATATTTTAGTTCTGTTATTTAACTATTTCATTTTTTTGCTTTTGTTTTTATCTGATTCTCTCTCTTTTTTGTAATTCATTTTATGTCACGACTCTCATATTATTGTTTTCACATATCAAACATTTATTAATTTCTTTGTTGTTTTCTCATTTTCCTTTTTATTTATTATTGTCCAACCAAAAGTATGCTTAAATGCAGAAAAGGTCACAACGAGACGAGTCGTTTTTCATTTTTTTTCCACCCCATTTCGTGTTTAAGAAATAACTTCTTTATTGTCCTATGTTTCTATAATTTTTCAAATTGACCCAAACTTTTAATTTTATGATTCAAGCATTTTCTTTTCTTTTTAATTTATTTTGATCTAATTCTTTTCTTTCTTTTTGTATTCCTTGCTTACCCATATTCCCTTAAAATTTATGTTTATTACATTTAGTCAAGCATTTTCTTCTTCTTTTTGGCGCAGTATGCCTTTTTTTATTCTTCCTTTTCTTTTATTTTTTTCCTCAATAACTTTTTTCTCATTTGTTTCTTTGTTTTAATTTTCTTCTATGCTTCTATTTTAATTTTTATCTATATTCTCAACTTTTTATGGTTTAGCAATTTTCTATTCTTCAATATTTGTGGTTTATGGTAATTTTCATTTTACAATAAAAATATTTTATTCTTCAATTTTATTTTATTTTATTTTTAACTGTCTCCCATTCGCGTGGTTAAAAAACCTCGTTTATACTAAATGTTGAAAATAGTACTACATTTTATATTTCTTGGGCGATAAGGCAAAAGCGATAGGCAATGACAAATTTGGAACTACGAGAGAAGAGCGAGCGAGGTAAAAGTCATCGTTGACCGATTCTACGATAACAAAACAATCCACCACTTGACTGGGGCAAGCACTTCGTTGCTTATCTTTAACTCATCATTTTTTGGACTTTAATATGGCCCACTGAACTCTCATGGACTTGGGCCTGTTGGGCCCGCCAACTTAAACTTTTTGAGTTTAAACCCTTGGGATGGTCCACTTCTTTCGGACGGACGACAAGCGCAATCGGGCGTCATCTGCCGACCGGCCGGCGTCGGACTTATGAACGTGGTAATTCGTATCAAGAACTGTCTGAGGATCGCGACCCCAATTTCCACCACCGAGATTGCTCGTTTGTCTTCCTACACGCGCCGCACAAACGCTAGTGACATCTCCAATGACGATGATTCTGGAAGCGTGACTTACTTATCAACGAAAGCTCAAATTGCAGCGCCCCGCTACGATTCCTTGGAAGCCGCAGCAGCCCCATAATTCAGTCCACTTCATCGGATCGGTAGACCGGTCACCGCAGCTAGTCAAATCTGAGGATGAACGACTTCTGGTCCTTGCATTGCTCCGTGTTACACAAGTTTCTGGCCCCGACCCTAAGCACTGATTCAGGTCATTTTTTAAACCCCCTCATTCATTTTCCTCGTCCTTTTCCTCGGCTCCTGACTCAGGATAGACACACTGATTTCTGGAAAAATTGCTGCTTCGTGTGTGAGGTATCTGAAGGCAGATGATTATATCTATGTACAGGGAGCTTAAATGTTTACCCCAAAATTGATGATGAACATGGGGATCTGAGGTTGTGTTAGCAGGTACAAAACAAACACAATCTAGAAACCAGTCAATTTGGCTACTTTGCAGACTTGATTGGAAAATGCTACCAATGTCAAAATGATTGATTTTGAGCTATTGTTTCAGGTAAATGTTGGAGAACTGAACTAGTAGTATGTTACAAAACCTGGACAGAAGAAACCTGAACAACAACAATTGGAAGAAAGTTTCTCATGAAATTAGCTTGTTCTCTCTGACTCAACGGTTGGTCATCAATTATTGTCTTCTACTTTTGTTTCAAACTGCCACTTATCATTAAAAGAATAACAGATATGAAGCCAAACGACAGAAATGCAAAAGCGAACGACCCGACCACACTTGAGGCAAGTGTTCTTTGGCAGCCCGGAAGAATGGTGGAATAACAGGAAATGCAAGAGAAGCCCAAGAGCACCTGATTGTAAGCACAAAGACACTGGTGAAGCTCTCCGGCTTTATCACAATGATCATCCATGGGTCAAAAGACAACTGGAGTTGTGATGAATACATACATTCACGTCCAGGCATCTCTCAGTGATTCAGTGGGTATATGATGAACACATCTGCGCCACAATGTGCCATATACTCTCTGTACAACACTGTGGAAACAAACCAGTAGATGATTTCTTACAACAAACCACATCAAACTTGGGCGGAAAAATTCTCAGTCGTATCACATTGTTTCTAATAGGTTTCCATTCTTTGTTTCCAGTGATTTTTTAAAACATGGGAATAACACATACTCTCAAAAGTGTCATTTAACAGTATATCATGTTTCACTGGACATAATACAAACTTAACTTATTGTGCTAAACAGATACATACATGGCAGAGAATGGCGGAATGGATTCATGTATCAGCCCTGGAGTGGGTTGAGTACATGCCCAACAAACAGCACCACACCTGTTGCATCTTCCCGGATCATGTACAGGAAAGGGTGGTCAGCCACAAAATTGATCTTATCATCAAAAGCGAGCGACCTCAGAGCAATAACACTGGCAGTGGTTGCAGCTGCTTCCGTGCCCTCTTCATTCACTTCTATATAAGCTTTATGGAACACACTTGAAACATATAGATTCTTGCCCATAGGGGAATCCACCATCTCTGTCAAACCCCCATCTGAGAAAGGTGCCACAACACCAAGTCCTTTCAGAACGTTTGAAGCTTCAAACCCAAATTGGATCTTGAACCTTGGGATCTTGAAGTTGCCCACTTCAACTGATCGGAATGGTAGGTGACGCTCTAAGAATCCATTCTCAGAACTCACCTGCTCTATCAGTGCTGGCAGGCCATCTTTGGCATCTGGAAGAAAGAAATACATGGAGAAACGGCGCTTATCCTCACCCTGCTTATATGGTAGACTCAGCACCTTGAAACCAGAATGGGAGCAAGCCATCTGCTTCTTCTTGCTGGTCATAAAGGGTACTTTAACTGAGCTGCCATTTAGAAGGTGAAAGTCATCATCTCTGGTTTTGGATGCGTCAAACTTCTCATTCCAAGCTCCTTTGAAGTAGAGGGCATTTGCAAGAATGAGCCTAGTTGAAGCATCAACTGACCCCGGGGGCAAGACTTCTTTAATGAGGCCACTCGTCTCCTTCTCAGACCAAGAATTAACCTCGCTAGCAACTTGTGCAGGCTTCAAGATATAACCAACATTTGAGCAAAACATGCAAGTCAATCAGCAGCAGCAAAGAAAATGCACCCACATATAACCAACAAAAGCAAGCATATATACTTACGAGTATCAAGCAGTAATCTGGCGTTGGATCCGTTGCAAAAACAAATTTAAGCAATAAATTCAAGCCGTGGTGAAATATACTATAATTCACCGAGAGAGATCGTATGGGTACCTTGGTTTGGAAATCGGCTTGCATACATGTGGCCTTGTAGACATCGTCCACCATCTGTTTGAAAGATTGCTTGAGAGGGAGGGATGAATCGACCCATAGTCCATGGGCGACGGAGAGGCGGGGGCCGCCCTTGGGGCTGCCGTCTGCGAAGACGAGGGAGACGAGCTGGGAGGCGAAGGAGGCGAGATGGTCGGCAGAGGTGGAGTTGAGGAGAGAGAGGAGCTGGTGGAGGGTTGTGCCGGAGGAACCGCTGGCGATGAGGCTGAGCAGGACATGGATGGAGAGCGGCGAGAAGACGAAGTTTGTATCCTTGGCCTCTGCTTGGAAGATGTGCCTGGTGAGGGCCAAAGCGACGTCGGTTTGGGTTCTGATCATCCCCTGGAGATCCATTTTTGGTTGAGCATACAACACTGTGAGACTTTGGCTTTCGAAGACGGAGACAGAGTATAACTGCTGTGCTTTCCGCGTTAGACATGCTACGTGTTCAAAACATCAAATAGAATAAAGGTCATCTAGCAGATTCCCAAGAAGCCCATGAGACATAAAGTTGGGTATCAATTCAACCCAATGAGGCCATGACCATTTGATTAGAAGCGATTAGCTCACTATATCTCTCTCTACAGATGAGAAACGAGCCGACCTCTTACGAGGCTGGTTACCGAGCTTCAGCTTCATTAGCGTCAAGTTTAAGTCAATTTTTAAGCTCGTATATTATACGAGCCTATTCCGAACTTTAAAGATTCGGCTTGATAAGGCTCGAGTTCTAATGAAATATCTATAATAACCTCACATTGTATATATAAGAAATTTTCGAGTCTCACAAGCTTGGTTCGAGCCGAACTGAAACGAGCTTACCCAACAATTATATTAAGCCTCACGAGCTTTCGAGTTGAGCTCGAGCCAACGAGCCACATGGAAATACCCATAATACCCTCATATTGCACATGAAAGGAATTTTTAAGCCTCACGAGCTTACCTAGCAACTATTGAGCCTCACGAGCTTTCAGGCCAAGCTCGAGATTTTCACGAGCCGAACGTGTACTTGATTTAAGGCTCGGATAGAATTCAAGCCGAGCTCCAATCGAGTCCAAATTTCACGAGCTCGAGCTCGAGCTCGGCTCGGCTTGTTCTCACCCGTATGACTCTTTCTACCAAGGTAAAAAGTTTTGAAAAATTTTCAAACCGTTGCTTCTTTGTTTAGACTGTATACAATGGGACTGTGGTTATTAGCAGGTAGCCAAAAAGTCAAGATAGCTACTTCCATGTCTAATATTTGATCCTTATATTTCTTTGTGATACTTAAAATATTACTCGTATTACAATTTTTCTGAATTTTTAAAACGTAATGATTAAAGATGAAATATAAGCATTGATACCTACATGGAAATGATATAGTATTACAAAACGTAATGATTAAGGATGAAATATAAGTTTGATACCTACATGGAAATGATAAATAAAAGTGTCTGGTTTTTCTTAATATATATATTTATATATATATATATATATATTAAAAAACATGAATGAGCTTTGGATAGATGTTAAACGATTTTTTTACTCATTTTATTTAAACTACTATAGTTCTTGAATATAGTTCTTGAATGAGATCTAAAATTGTAATTCTTTAGTATTTAGAGTTTTAATCATAATAAGATTCTATAACATTCTATAACAGAGACCTAAAATCTTAATTCTTTAATATTTAGAGTTTCAATGAAGATATAATTCTAAAATGTCCAAAAACGAAAATAGAAAAAAATCAGGCATTGATAAAAAAAAAAGAAAAAAGAATCGGTGTACATTCAATCAACAACTTATGAGCATAAATCCTTTTTAGTCCTTAAGTTTATTGTTTTGATCATCTATACCCCTAATTTCATTTAAGATTAGAAAACACTATTAATTAAAACTTCAATATTGATAAAAAGGTAAAGTCCACGAATACGTCGAATAGTCCATTAGCTTTTATGCGTGTTCTATTTTGGTCTTGTTTTAGGAATTCATTTCATATAAGTTCTTTAGCTTTCATTTCATCTCACATTGGTCCTTCTGTTAGATTTTCAGTTAGATTTTCCGTCAACTTCATAAAATTACATAAATGTCCCCAATATATTATTAAAGCAATCCTCAATCTTTAACAAATTTGACAATTTACATCAAAACTTTTAAGTCTCACTTCAGACTACTTCTCTCTCCTCTCGTGACTCCCTCTGGTTCATCTCTTCTCGGGACTACCTCTGGTTCATCTCTTCTCTGCGCTTCGCGTTTCCAAATCCTCGAGCCAAGTCATTTTCTCCTCTCACTGAAAACACAACCGTAGTAAGTCATGTTCTCCGCCTATGATCCACGCTCTCTTCTCGGGATCTGAATCAACCATCCCCTGAAGTTGCACGCCTCCGCCCTCAGATCTTCCGACGCCACGCTCCTCTACACCTTTTCTCCTCCCAGATTCTCTTTCTCGCTGGACCCACTCCACCTAATGTGGCACCGCGCTCGTCCGCCTGGCTTATGGCACACCGACCCGGTCGTCGCAATAGTCGGCCACTACATCGTCGTCGCCGGTGGAGTCTGCAAATTTGAAGATGACCACCCTCTGCCGGTGGAAATCTACGACCTCGATACTGGCCTAGATCTAGCTCGGGCGGAGGTCGGCTCGGGTAGGAAGGCGTCGCCGATGGAGGCGACAGTGTGGGTGAGCAGCCAAGGAAGGAGTTGGTTGGACAAAGCTGCCCAACGAATCAGGCTTGGAGATTTTGGGTTGAAAGGGATAGGATAGGTACTCAATTACAAGATTTAGAGAATATTAGGGTTAAGATGAACATTGAGTAGGGGTAATTAAGTAATCACACAAAGATAGTGGCGATTTTAACGGTAAATCTAATGAAATGACCAACGGTGCATATTTTTTTAAGTTACGGGACGAATTTGAGACGAATTCCTAAAACATGACCAAAATAGGACACGCATCAAAGCTAAGGGACTATTCATGGACTTTACCCATTGATAAAACTATAGAAAAAGTGATTAGCAATTAGGGTTCAATAAGATAAAAATCTTATTAACTAGATTTCAATAATAATAGAATTTGGGAACAAATAAAAGAATATGTGACATTATTCTCAACAATTCTAACTCAACTCTTGAGTGCCCTCGAGTTTCATTATATAATTACCAAACTACAATGCCTCTATGAAAAACAACAAACAAATACTCCATTCGTCTGTAAAAGATTGTCTCATTTGTTTTGATAGTTTCATAGTATTTAATCTATAATTTTTTCCATGAATCTTTAAACACTGGAAATTAAATAATTCATATGTGTATCAAAATTTGTAATCTAAATTTCTAAATATTTTTTTATGGATTTTTTCACTGTTTATCGATCTTTGATAAAATCTTAGTCAAATGAGACAATTTCTGGCTGACGTAGGGAGTATAATCATAAGTTACAAGTGATAATTAGAGTCTTCATAATATTTTACATGCACACGATAATATTTTATATTAACATACACTTTTAATTAATTTACTTAATTTAAAAATACTATAGTTTATAGAGTAAATTCCGTTTTAATTCCCGTAAAAATAATTATTGTCATATTTTGGTCATATATTAAAATTTTGTCCTATTATAGTCCTATCCAATGATACCATGACCTATTTTGGTCTTTTTTGTCAAGTTGGGCGGTTAGGTCTAATTGATTGTCTAACAGGTTGATATGAATTTACTCTTTTACCCTTATAAAAAATTTTACTTCTGTCCTTGAACTTATATTTTAACCCAAAAGTTTAACTCATATCTATAAACTTAGACTTTGCCTTTGCCTCCCTCCTCCCAAATAGCTTCTCCGAACCGGCTTGCTTTTACCTAATAATAAGCTGCAGATAAAGCGAACCCACTCAACCATAACCATAACCATAACCACAACTCTTGCAATTATAACGAGGTTCCAATAAATTTAAATGACAAACCCAATTTCAATAAAGCTAAAGATAATGAAATAAGTTGAAGATAGATGTAGAAAGAGATGAACTACCATATTCCCAAAAAAATTGCCAGTTCAAACTTGACTGCTTTAGAGGAAACTAAAGTCTGATCATTAAACAGAGTCGTAGCCGAAGTCAAAAAGTCGGCTGCAATTGAGAAGTTGAAGAGAGTAGAAGAGAGTGGCGGAGACGATCCACAAGCAAGCTGAGGTTTGCAAAACTAGACACGTGTAACTTCTGTGTTCGATAATTTTCTTTTGTTGGATATTTTAATGTTTTATGGAAAACAAAATGGTGATCTTTTTGCTTTCAAGTGATACAAGAGCAAAGGCGGATTTGGTGGAGGGGTTCGATCCGCCGGAGAAGCTATTTGAGAGGAGGGAAGCAGACGTAATTAAAGTGGGGGCTTTACTGGAATGAGTTAACTTTAGGGTTAAAATTGTGGGGAGATATAAGTTTAAGGTTCAAGTAATAGTTTTCAAAGGATATAAGAGTAAATCTACATAAATCCGTTAGAACTAGTGGCTTAACTCGACGGAAAGTATCAAAACATAACATGTTACCCTTGAATGGGACCATAATAGGACATATTTTTCAGATATAACCAAAATATGACAATAATTATTTATACGCAACTATAAACAGAATTTACTTATAGTTTCTATATATTTTATTCACCTTTGTTGAACGTGTTGTGTTGTTTACCTTAACTTAAAATTTCAGAATCATTAATAAGGCTTCAATATATGTTGAATGATTTAATTACCTTTTAATTGTAAAGTGCACCCATGATCCTATAACTTTAATTATTGTACCACTATAGTCCCGTTTTAATTTTTTGTACTAATAAAGTCATGTTTTCAAGTTTTTTCTTCATCTATGGTCCTATTTGACATTTTTGCTTTCAATTTTTTAAATATTACCCTTTTAAACAATTATAAAATATAAAAATCACCCTAATGTTTAACGAAACTTTCAATTTTACCCTCAATTTTTATAAACTCTAAAATTCTACCCTAACTTTTACAAATACTTACAATTCTACCCTAAAAATTTTATCTCCACTTTATCTCACCACCCTCCTATCCACCACCACCGGAAAACTCGTCAGACCGCCAACAGCCTTCGCCGGAATGCCCTCTAAGCTACGAAAAGCAAGTTTACGCGGTAGATCCGTAGGCCATGGCCACGAATCGCCGGCCAAGGGCGGTGAACCGCCGGCATAGGGCCGCAAATCGTGAGCCCGGGGCCGCGGATCGCTAACCCAGGGCCACGGATCGCGAGCCTAGGGCCGCGAAGCGCGTGCCCAAGCTAGCGGATCGCGTGCCCAGGACGGCGATTGGCAGCCGAAGGGCGCAAATCGCGAGCCCTAGGTCGCGAATCGCGAGCCCAGGCCACGAATCGCGGTCCCGTGGTTTTCCGGCAGCGGCCTGCAGCGGCCCGTGGCTTTCCGGCGGTGGTGGGTGGGATGGTGGTTGAGATAGCTGAGTTGAAAATTTTAAGGTAGATTGGAGGGGTTTTTTGTAGAATTTTAAAATCTGAGGGTGTAAATGGTATAATAAGAAAAATTCAGTTTATGTTCGTTATTGTACCATTTCTGTGAAAGAGTAAAATAGTAAAATAATCGTAAAAAGGACCATGGATGAAGAAAAAAACTTGAAAACAAGACCTATTAGTACAAAAAGTTAAAACAGGACCCTAATGATACAATAATTAAAGTTACAGGACCATGGGTGCACTTTACTCGTTTTTAATAGGACAACAAATTGCAAATTACTATAAATAAAAGTTTAAATAATAGTTACGATATTAGTAAAAAAAATGTCACATTTATTTTTGTTAATTTAAAGTATTCAATCTACAAATGTTTAGACATTTAAATATAAATAATGCATATTTGTATCATAATTTGAAAGTTTAAGTTTACTAAATATTTTTTTCACTATCTATCTTTGTAAATATTTTTCAATGGCACAGTAGAGAACATGCATTTGCATTGGAATTACAGGGAATTGGGTTTTCGATTTTATATCGAAACGCTAACTAATGCATTATTTTAGATACTTACTCCCCTAAAAAAATGGTACTTCTAATGCTAGAGGTGAATGATGGTGAAGGAACATGAATGATTACTCTTTTTGAAGCAACAAGTTCTATCATACATCAATATCCAATTTCGACATATTTTAACATATGCTTATCTTGCATCAAATTTGTTCTTTTAACAACTAACAAGAACCGTGCAATAATTACTTCTAAAACAATATGATATTGTCTGAGAATGAGGAGTTTGAATTTTTTTTCAAAGACCGAACATGAGAAAGAATAATAATTGCAACAAGGTTTTCAAATTTCATACAGAATCTTCCTCAACAAATAAACAGATCAAGGAAATTAAAAAATAGAGAAAAACTTTACGCACTACAACGGAAGAAAAGAAGAAAGATGATATAAATGTTGTTGATGATAATGCAACAATCATCAATATGCTTAGGAAAAATAAAAGAAATAAGCATAGTTTACTCTTAGAAAATTAGTTACTTATTCCATCTTCGTTTCCTTACAGTTCTGTACTTCTTAATTAAACATTCTTAAAAACTATTAGGTAAAGTGCAATAATAGTTTCATAACTTTAATTATTGTCCTACCGGAATCCTATTTTACTCCCTCAGTCTCAAAAGTACTGGTTTTTCAGCATTTAATCTATGATTTTATTTCTCTATCAATTCAAATTATAAATTCGAAACTTTTATATACAACTAAAAATTTGATGTCTTAACTTTATGAATGTATTTTTTTGATATTGTTTTCATTAAGAAATTATATAGATAAATTGAAGTCAAATCGACATCAAAAGTCAATTATTGCGTTACTTTTGGGATGGAGGGAGTAAGAATTTGTACCATTAAGGTCCCATTTTTAAAGTTTTTCTTCATTCTCCGTTAAGTTTATCAAATCTTAGAGAAAAATGATAATTTTCACAATTGAAATTTACCTAAAACTCTATTTGCACCCTAAGTTTTAAAACTAATATCACTTAGACACATCCCTAACAATTATGAACTAAACAATTTCACCCTCAACTTTCACATTCATCCCACCACCATCATGCCGCCGTCAGGCCGCCGTCTACCACCGTCAGACCATCGCCTCCTCGCTGGAAAGTGACCAAAACACCGCAAAGTTGCTCCGGATCACGATCTCAGGCCCCAGGAAGCGATTTCGCGAACCCTAGGCCGCAATTCCTAGGCAAGCGAATTGTGGCCCAGGAGGCTCGCGAATCACGGCCCTAGGCGCTAATCACGGCCCTAGGCTCGCGAATCGCAGCCCTAGGCTCGCAACGAGATCGCGATCCAGAACAACTTTGCAGTGTTTTGGTCATTTTCCGGTGAGGAGGTGGTGGTCCGACAGTGGTAGACGACGGCCCTGCATGGCAGGATGGTGGTGGGATGAATGTGAAAGTTGAGGGTGAAATTGTTAAGTTCATAATTATTAGGGATGTGTATAAGTGATTAGTTTTAAAACTTAAGGTGCAAATAGAGTTTTAGGTAAATTTCAATGGTGAAAATTATCATTTTTCTCATAAATCCGTTAAACTTAACAAATCATTAATATGCTTGAAAGCAGGACATAATGGAGAGAGAGAGGATCTGCTCGAGCGTTGGGCAGGAGGAGCCGGTGGCGATGAGGCTGAGCAGGACAGGGATGGAGAGCGGCAAGAAGACGAAGTTGGTGTCCTTGGCCTCTGCTTGAAAGCATGGTTTTAAAAACCGAATCAGAAGCAGAACCGTTCCAATTATCAGTTCATGGTCTAACCGATTCAACTGTTTGAGTCACCGGTCCAAGCAGTTACTTTATCAAAACTAGTAAGTAGCCTATCATATTGAGTTATTATAAAGTAATCTACATATAAGATAATAATGCATATTTTCTACAATACAATAATAATTTATGATATGAATTTATCTATTCACAAAAAACACAATTATATTTTAAATTTATTCAATTGTGTGAGTGAATATGATAACTTTAAAAGATTTAAAATTTAACTTTTCCGCACAGACACACACATATATATATATATATATATATATCAACTTGTTTAATAATTTCGTAATCTATATTGTCACACGATGTAAACAAATCAATGAGTAACTAAAATGTAATTTTATTAAAAAAAATTTGGGCAAAACAACATTAGTATAAAACAATAGGGGGATTAGAGTAAATCTAAACAATTGGTTGGACCATTTTTATCATTGAGTGAAAGAAGATGTTTGTTTTTTACTATCACATAAAACAAAAGAGGCCATAATGATTATTTTAAAACAAACTGATGACTTGTCTTTAGTTTTACTTATTAAACTAGTAAGAACACCACTTTCATCTCAAACCCTGTTATTCCAGCGAGCAAATGAGCAGCCGTCTCTGCTCTTTTTTTTTTTTTTTTTGTTCGTATGAAACCAGTCTCGTCTTCTCTTATCGTGAATTCGTGATGATTCATGCTGGAGATTTGGGATATTATGAGGGCTAGCAAAGCCACATGATGATGGGAAGATGAGCTTGCACCTAGACTGCGGGAGAACCAGCACAAGGTTCGCCAAAGTTAACGGGTGCCGGTGGCATTACAGGTGAAGACGATGGTGGTTACAGCGGATGGACCGGTTCTCGAACGGTTTCGAGATCACGGTTTTGACCGGTTTTTTACCAGACCCTTCTAAAACTGAAAACCGGACTAGCATCATGTTCTTGGTTGACCGGTTCGACCGGCCGGTCCGGTTTTGCAAACCATACTTGAAAGTAGGCCTGTAAAACTAATCGAGCTAGCTCGAGTTCAAGTTGCTCGCGAGCCAGCTCGAGTTCGAGCTCGAACAACGTCAAACGATCCGAGCCTCACGAACATCGAACTTGAGCTCGAGCCTAAATTCGAGCTCGATTAACAAACGAACCGAGATTCAAGCCTTGTAAGTTTGGCTCATCGAGGTCACGAGCTTATCGAGCTGTCCGTAATTACAAAAATACCCTTATTCTATAAACTAAATCCAAATCTTATATTCTATCCGAATACGAATTAAATCATTAAATTCCTAATTCCTAAACTAATAGACGATTTGTAGCTGTTGTCAAAATTGTTGTTGATGGTGCAAGACTGGAAGATAGCAGCGGTGCTATCGACGGTGCGTCGAGTAAACATCGTAGATGGTGTTTCACATGTCTTGCGGTTCATATTTGTTTGAGCCTAGATCAGGGAAGTCACTTCGCCGCGTCGGAAACTAGTTTCAAAGGGAAGAGCTATCGGTGATGAGGAGTTGAGAACATATCGCTATCGATGATGAGGAGTTGAGAACCAGATCCGTCTGGGTAATATATTGTTAGTCCTTATCTTTTATCTCTTGATTAGTTTTAGGGTCCAACGTTTATATTTTGAAAAGTGGCTCCAACTTTTGTTTCGAGCTACACGAGCTTACGAGCAGAACCCGAACATATGACGAACCGAGCTCGAGCATTATTTTTTGAGCTCGAATGATTCGAAGTCGAACTCGAACTCGAGCTGACCTTTACGAACTCAAACTCGAGCTCGAGCTAGTGATGTTCGAGCTCGGCTCGGCTCATTTACACCCCTACTTGAAAGATGTGCCTCGTGACCGTGAGGGTCAAAGCGATGTCGGATGGAGATGCATTTTGCTGGCTAGCTTAGTATACTACTGTATACAACAACAGTCTAGTGTAGCCGAATTTTTTTTCTAAAGCAACTACTTATTTTATTAACGAATAAAAGAAATAAAAAGATTTTAAATCACCAAATTTTATTCGAACCAATGACACCTGGAGCCGAGAAGCATAAACACTCACACACCCCCTAAAAAGGCACCAACCACCGTAACCAAAAAAGGAAAGAGTCAAAATAGAAATAAGAGAAGACGCCTGAATTAGGGAGAACAGAGGGAGAACACAAAATGGGATCAGACACCTTGACTCGACTCACCTACTTGGTTCACTAAATGTGGTGATGATTGAGACTTAAACAAAAGCTAACTGGCTACATATATATACCAACAAATTAGTTCGACAAATTAATTTGTTTCCTAAGAATCTGTCAAGTTGAAACAAACTTGTGTTTATTTATTTTGGGCAATTTAAAAATAAAATTGTAGCTTAGCTAGTGTATTGTATAAAGGTAATTATGTTTTCCTTTCTTATTATTAATACATTAATTTCACTCTCTCAATGTCTCATCAACCGGTAATAATTGATGAACCTATATGATTTAGGGATAATTATATTAAGTTCTCAAACTTAATGATATAGTAGTGTTAAATGAGTGATTAATGATGAAGAGATACAAGAAAACGAAATAAAATTACCTTTAATTTTAAGGGTATTAGTTAACATAACCGTTAAAAGAAATTTGTAATTTTAGAAAAGAATATAATGTTTTTTAAAGAAATAATGACTGAAATGTTTGATTATAAAAATATTGAGATATTTATGATCCGTTTAGTTGAGAAAATTCTCTATTCCAAATTTCCTTTGTAAATTCGATATTCAATATTCAATATCGTTTTCTAAATTCTTTACAAAATATAATTTGATAAAAAATTATTAAGTAAACACATTTTCTACTCTCTCTTCTCTTCTTCTTTTTTTTGTTTGTAAAATTTTTAACAAATTTCCTGAGAATTATAGGAATTTCCGCTTTACCTTACCGAGCTTGGGCCGAAAGGCGTAATTCAGCCTTAGAGTGATGCGAAGGAAGCAGGCCGGGCAATGCGAGAAGAGAACAGACTTCTCTCAACTCTTAACGTTGATGGGCCACAACACGTAATGATGGATCAACAGCCTAACTAGCTTTAAATACAATTAAAACATATAGTATTAAGAAGAAACCTATGGAGTTTACTCAACATCTAATCCATGAATATATTTGTTTTCAAATTTTTTTGATATGCAATGTCAAATACTCCCTTCATCCTTTAAATTTGCTACAATTTTCTGTTTGAGTTTTGTCCCAAAAAGCCAGCTACACTTCCTTTTATGAAACGTTTTTTTACACCAATTTTATTCTATTGCATGTATTCTCTATTCTCTCATCTCACTCAAAATAATTAATTTTGTCTAATATACATATTTTACATTTGTATTCTCAAATCAACACATTCTTAATCCACATGTCGGTCAAAATGTTGTATGTTTATGATGTAAATCTACCTAGTGACGTATTTGCAACTTCCTTGAATTTTAAGGACTCAAGAGCTAAGCCCAATGAACATGAAGGAATAGTGACCCAAATATTCTTCATCATAATTTGAGCCCAAGAAGAACAAAACACTTTGGAAACATGGAAGACTCAAGTGACAAGATGAAAGAAGTTGGAGGAGAATGAATAATTTCATAAAATTTACACCTTCCAACTCCTAAGATTTCAACTAATCAATTGGCCACTAATGCTAGAAATAAATTGGACAATTAGTGTATAATTAATTCCTCATTTAATTTTATTTGTAATTTTTACCTTTTTCTTAGCCTAGGTCATTTCTCTACCTATAAATAGGGGTTATTTTTACACTTTTAGATAGGCATGATATATGAAATTCACTTTGTAAACTTAGAGAAAATTCTCTTCATTTTTACTACACTTTTCCACTCAACTCTTGTTCAAAGGTTTGATTAAATTTGCTAAATCCAAGGTTGCTTTCTCTTGAAGAAAGATGTGTTGGATCCATCTTCCTTCCCTATTTTTCTAGGTTGGGTGCGGAGGTAGGTAGGTGATTATATAAAGACAAATTTAGGATGTGTGGGTGGGCGCTTGAGTTATAGATCCATTTTCTAGCTAGATATATAGTGGAGTATATGTATATGTAGCTAGTTCTCTGTCATTAATACATACATATATATTCTCCTATATATAGCAGAAGAAGAAGAAGATGAACCAAACCTCAAATCATCATCATGATCTCTCCTCCGGCCCGGCGGAGGATTATGATGATGGAACCGGCAGAATAAAGGTAAAGGTTCAAGGAGGAACACGGGGTGCCACTACTTTTGTGTTTGGTAAGGGTAGCATTAATAATTGTAGTAATTAATGATCAATTGATGATCGAGCTGCTAATTAATTAATTGATTAATTAACATGTACGTATACATCATGATTGTGTGTGTGTGTATATATATATAGTTGCAACTGGTTTGGAGAATATGGCCTTTGTATCCAACTCGGTGAGCTTGGTGATATACCTGTACAAAGAAATGAACATGAGCTTGAGGGATTCGGCCACTTCTGTTACCAACTTTCTGGGAACCTCCTACTTCCTTGCCATCTTTGCCGGCCTCATCTCTGACACCTGCCTCACCAGATTCACTACTGTCCTCCTCTTTGCACCCTTCCAGTTCCTGGTACGTAACGCAACCGGCCCCAATTCATTAAATAAATTAATACTACTCATTAATATATACATACATACATAGCATAGCATAGCATAGGTACGTGATGATCATGCGCTAGCTAGTGAGACCAGTTTTAATTAGTAATTAATTATATTAATTGTGCATGGTATTAATTGATTTTCTATCATTAAATACTATACCCATGCACGGAAAGATAACACTATATCTCCATTTGATTAGGCCGGGGTGGATAGTATATATAATATAGTTTAGAGTTGAAGCTTAACCTAGCTATAATTATCGCTAATTTTTATCTATTTTCTATTTGAAATTTAATAGTATTATTAATTGATCATCTGCGGTGATTTTTGTAATAATGTTTTATTCCAGTATTCAGCAGAAAAACTGCTCCTCTGCTCTCTCAGCTGTAGTATATGGTGAAATTAAGTTGTAGTGGAACATAAAATTAGTTTTAGTGATGATGATGATGATGATGATGATGATGATGATGATAATGGATGCTAGCGTAAATTAAGGCTTATTATAGTATTATAGTTGCCTCCGTACCACCCATGAAATCAATAGACAAAAGCGGAAACGGTAACCCAACTCTATTCAATTAGAACGATACTAGTTAATTAATCTCACCAAGTTGACGACCCTTAATTAATTCGTCTATCTTGGGTTGAGCATGATTTAAGCATCGCAGCTGATAGTACCAGGTTTTCTCAATTAACTCAACTGTAAGACACAAAACTCCGTCTAAGGTTTAGTCGAACATTCAATTGAAACCTCTATTTTTAAAATTTTATAGTTACGGCATTCCATTGAGGTGCAGTGAAGTGAAACTTGTCGTTTCTCCCGAGGGTGTAAATGGGTAGAACCTTTAATGGGTAGGTCGAGCTCGAGTCGAGACTTATATAGATTTCGAGCCTCAAAATGATCTCGAACCCAACGATACTCAACCTTATCAGATATCGATACTTATTAAAATATTAAATTTGCTGACTATATTATAATTTATGTTAGGTATAATAATATTTTGTTAATAGTAATTATTATAATTAGTCTAAAATTATCGATTTAGATGTTTAAGTTGTATAAAATTTGATGGTATCTTGCATTTCACTATTTTTTTAATTATAATATAGTTTAGAAAGTTTCGAAACGAGTGTATCGAGCTATTCGAGCACTCATAGGCTTTGCACTGCGCCCAAGGATTTAGGATCTTGTTTCAAACTACGCCACATGATTCGTCCCAGGGATTCAGGACCTTATTACATAAAAATAATACTGATTGTAAGACGATTATTAAAGTAAAGTAAAAGTAAGCATTTGAGAAAATCTGTTGCTTGTTTTAGCCACGAGTCAGCTGTAGGCTTACAAATCCTTTATTCAACCCTCGAGTGTACCCTACCCTGCTACATTCCCGGGATTTCTTCTAGCTTCATAGTTCTTAACGGACCCCTTTTTTAATTAGGTAGTCTTGAATATACGTTACTACCTAAACTTTACCATATAATACTATATGTTACTACCCTTACAAGAATCATTTGATATTCTGTGTTCACACTTCAGTAAAAACCACAAATTGACTATTCCGATGACCAGTGACGAAATCAGAAAAAAAAAATCATAATGACGGAAGTTCTTTAGATATTATCATTGTTTATGAAACCTAATTTAACATACACAATTTAGATAACATAAATGAAAAGTACTTAAAATGCATACTATTGTAATTTTTTTATCAAATGTAATTAAAATATCAAATGATGTATTCTTGAAGTCTATAGAATAAGTAATATCAATTATCACTTCTAAATCAAACATTTCTACAATGATCATCATTGTATAAAGACGAAAGCTATGATCAAGAAAATAGACATTATTTTCTTATTTAGCAATCTGGTGCTTAAATTGCATTCTTTTAGTAGCAATGGACACAAGTAATTGTAACATGTACCAATTTTTTTAAGAAATCACTTTCTCGATCCAATTAATTGCTCTATTTTCTTGGCATCAACATCAAATAGAAAATAAAAGGTGACTGTAAAATGATTAGATGAATGTGTATATGGAGAAATTGTTGTTAAAATGTAAGACAAATGATAGTTAGAAAGTAAAATCAATAGTGAAAGTTTCTTAGAGAAAAAATGTGACAATAATTTGAAGATTTTCCTAAAAGTAATATATATAAGATAACTATTTTAGGATAGAGAAAATAATTATATACAGTCAATTTAAAATACGAAAACTACAATTTTTACAGACATGGAGTAATCTATATGCAAACGTTAAGTGGTGTTTTACTAATTAATAAAGTGCATTTTTTTAAAAAAAAAATTGTTACAAAATCAAATGTATTAGTCAATATTTGGATTAGTCAAATAAAAATTGCCGACGACGGTCCATGGTTTTTTCCCGTAGGAGTAATAAATTCTTTTAAAAATATTTGGATTTGTGTACCCAAAAGGAAAATTTTCATTTCCATTTTAATTTTCATCTAATACATTTATCTAATACATTTGTGGATGGGTGTCTATTTACCACATATGTGAAAAAACACATACCATGAAAATGTCAAATTTACACTCTTAATAAATCTCTACAAAGGGTGTTTTAATCTTTTAGTTTAATAGATTAGTTAGTTAAATTAATTAATTAGTAGAACATTTAAGTATGTGTTATTCCACAGGTTCCTAACTACATTAATTGAATAGTAGAGATTTTTGTTTCTTCTTCTTCTTCTCTCTCTTACTCTTTTGCGTTTAAGACCCATTCCTTTTTCTTTTTTTCATTTTGGCCCTTTTCTTTCCCTTGTTTTGTGTTTTGGTCCTATTCCTTTTTTATTTATACATTTTGGTCCATTTATTTCGATATACATTAGGTTTTTGTTTTTTCTTTATTTCTTTCTAAGTGTTGGTCTCATTCATTTGTCTCTTTTTACATTTTGGTCCTTTTCTTATCATTTCTTTTTGTGTATTCATCCTATTCCTTTCTTTATTTTTACATTTTGTCCTATAATTTTGACATGTTATATGCCTAAGTCCATAATTTTGTTAAATTTTATAAAAATATCTTGCATCCCTAATTATCTAATTGCGTAAAATTTACAAAAATATCTTGCATCCCTAATCAAGAGAAAGCTTGATATGATTTTGAATGTGGTAATTGATTAAAATGAGTCATGTTATAAAATTCGAAATGTTGATTTTGCTTATTACTCACAAAAATTTCCATCATGCTCAATTACAAAGGTATTTTCTCATTTCTCAAAAATTTTATTCGTTGTTTTATTTTTAAAATTCCGAAGCACGGGTTGAAAAAAATCTGGTTCGGCACAAAGCAAGAGTATTGGGCTATTAACATTTAACAAGGTTGATTTTTCAGGGATATGGGCTATTAACAGCTCAAGCCCACTACGATCAGATGAGGCCCAGTCCATGTGGTCCAGCCGCATCGGCCCAAGGAAATCAATGCGAGGAGGCGGACGGCAGGCAGCGGGCGATCTTGTTCACGGGCCTGTACCTCGTTGCCCTGGGGAACGGCGGCGTGAAGGCATCGCTGCCGCTACTGGGCGCCGACCAATTCGAGGCGAAGGAGGCGGCTAAGCTGGCTAGCTATTTCAACTGGCTGACTTTCAGCGTGATGGCAGGATCCATTACCGGAGTCACGTTTCTGGTGTGGATCAGCAGCAATAAGGGATGGCAATGGGCTTTCCTTATCTGCACCTTGTCCACTTTCATCCAGATGGCCATACTTGGCTCCGGCAAGCATTTCTTTCGCAACAATGTCCCCAATGGAAGCCCAGTCCTCCGTATATTGCAGGTGAATTACTTTATATTCCTCACATTTACGACAAATGTGCATTCATGCCCCCCGCCAATTTCTGATTAGGTATTAGTGGCCGCTTTGCGTAACCGCCATTGTCCCGTCCCAAGAGCGGAGGATGAACTTTACAACGGGAGTACTTACGACAACGAGGAGTCGAGAGAGATTCTTCAAAGAAGCAACCAATTTAGGTAATACAAATTCTAAACAGTAGTATAATAGAAATTGCGATCGAAGGTAGTAACACATTTGCATGCAGATTTTTGGAGCGAGCGGCGATATTCCGGCAGAAATCCGGCACCGGAAGTCCAGGAGCTTGGAAGATGTGCACAGTGACACAAGTGGAAGAAACCAAGATTCTGATCCGAATGTGTCCCATCATTCTCAGCACCGTCTTCCTCAACACATGCCTCGCACAGCTTCAAACATTTTCAATCCAACAGAGCCTGACACTGGACACTCGAATCGCCAGTTTCAAGATCCCCGGTTCGTCTCTCCCCGTCATACCCATAACCTTCAACATCATCTTCATCCCCATCTACGACAGCCTCTTCGTGCCCTTAGCTCGACGCCTCACCGGGATCTCCACCGGGATCCGCTACTTCCACCGCATAGGCGTCGGCCTCTTGCTCTCCGCGCTCTCAATGGGCGTCGCCGGCGTCTTCGAGACCAAGCGTAGGGCCTTCGCGGTGGAGCACGGCATGGTCGACTCGACGGCGCCGCTGCCCATCAGCGTCTTCTGGTTGGGGTTCCAGTTTGCGATATTCGGGATCGCCGACATGTTCTCGCTGGTGGGTCTGCTCCACTTCTACTACGCCGAGAGCTCGGAGGGGATGAAGTCAATGAGCACCGCGATCACCAACTTCTCTCTGGGATTCGGCTTTTTCATGAGCTCGGCGGTGGTGGAGGTGGTGAACAAGGTGAGCGGCGGGTGGCTAGGTAGCAACAATCTGAACAAGGACCAGTTGAACTACTTCTACTGGTTGCTGTCGGGGATGAGCGTCCTCAACTTTGGGTTTTATTTGGTCGCCGCTTCGTGGTATAGATACAAGAAGGTGGAATATCATAGACCAACGCCGGTTTCAGACGGGCTTCCTTCTTCACCGCCGCCGGGGAAAATGATGGAATTAATCGACGCTTGATCAACTGCTCTGCCAGTACCACTTTTTATTTTCTTTTTATTTTCTTTTTCATAAAATAAATGTCCCACAACGTAACGTTAAATTGTTTTTGTGTACTCTTATATTGGAGAAGAAAACAGCATGGATAAAGCTCAACAATAATGTACACGTTTGCTAACCAGATAGTGTAGTAAATAAATGGCAGAAGAAAAGAGGGCTTTGTGCACAATGTTTAATCTCTGATACAGTATACTTATATCACAACCTTGCATTACATAGCAACAAACACAACCAGCCTCCAGCATCTGTTTTATTGCTAGTATTAATTAAGCTGCTCTTTTTTGGCAACACGTTCTTCTTTCTCTCTACTATTTACAGAATTGACCTCTTCTTTGTTTCTTCGAAATCATTATGCGTCGGGGTTCCTGTGATCACGAGAGTTTGGAGTAGTGAAATTGAGAAAGGCTTTCGTATATGCTGCAAACTTTACTGCAGCAAAAAAGAATTCTTCTTTACAAAGCCAGCCTCTGCTACCATTTGACATCCAAAGTCAGAGCCTCAGGTGGAACAAGAATGGAGGGGAACTTTGTAAAGGAGATGTTTGACATCAATGAACTCCACGAGGTTGACTCCACCAAGCTAAAAGGTCTGACCTTTTTTAGTAAAAGAGGCTCCAACCTCTGCTCTTCAACTCTAGCTGTTACCTCAAACCAAACTTGTTCAACACTAGGCCTTGTCCGCCACTCTGCTAATGTGGTACCGCGGCTCTGGTTTCTTCCAACATCCCGTTCCAGTGCCAGCCGGAAGCGAGCAATGCTCGAAGCTCTGCGTCTAACATTAACAGAACCAACCGCCGATCCGTTTTGATGGTTCTTGGTACCCAGAATGCTACCCAAGATGTTTTCTAACTTGACTATGTTAGCGTTTAACGACCTGATGGGGCTGGCTAGCTGCCAGTTGATCCAAGTCCTGTAGCACTTCTCTGGGAGCAGCTCAATTCCCTCAGGGGACAAAAGAGTTGCAATGCGTGCTCCAGGGTTTCGTGCATGGTAGGCAACTAGCGACAAGGAACCTAAAACATGTACTGGAATTAATGGCATGCACCGAGATTCCTCAAAGGCAAAGAATGTCCTCTCTTTGACGCGCGGACTTACGGGTGCGCTATTAAATGCCTGGAAGAAAGAGACTTCTTGAGCTCCAGATACTTCCAATGTAATGCCTTCACCAACAAGGATCCGTTTCAGGCCTGTCCTTGAAGTGTTGAACTGGTGGCCAAAGTTAAAATATTATCATGTTTACAAATTAAATATTTTTTAAAGAAAAAAAAGTGTATATTAAAAATAATAATAAAAAAACTGAATCTGCAATTTAGAACAGGAGTGATGCATTTAGGAACTAGGCCACCTTCAAACATGGGAGAAACACAAAACAATATTACTAAAAACTGTAAAACAATTGCCCATATTGAGCAGAGGTTCCAGAGTGGGCTAGAAAAACAGGGGAATGAACAAACTCAAGAAGCTAAATATCCATTCATAAAGCAAAACTCAAACTGGAGCTAGAAAAAAGGTAGTACTCCCTCCGTCCCAAATGTGCTGTCACTTTTACCTTTTTTAGTGTAGATGAAGATTGTCTTTGGTCATTAACTCATTTTGCATAAACTTCATCATTAACCCCCTTCCAAACCCATTCTAACCCCTCCCAACCCATCCCACAGACTCTTTGAGTGAGTGCATTGCAAGGATAAAAGTAGACTAAAATAAAACACAAGTGGAAAAATGCCATTTCATTTGGGGCAAAACTATTTTGATGTTGTGACAACACACTTGGGAAGAAGGGAGTATAACATAAGCAGATTATATCATATAGTGTTGGAGATGGGATGACAAATTCAGACTATATTAAGAATCAGAAAGTCTGGTTATTTCAGGCAGGAAGCTTCTAGTAGGTGTGCTTCTTTAGGGTTTAAAAAACATTTCAGCAGGGTCAGTAGGTATTTTGGGAGTCCCTTTGAGGGATATGAAGGGTAACTTCCTTTATTTATTTTGAATAAATGTGGGAAATGAGGACCAAGAAGGTGGAAAACCAAAATAGAGCAAATGCAGAGGAAGAGTTCATCATTGAAGGACGAATCAGAAGATTGGAATGTTCTATCATTATGATAAAATGAAAATAGAGGCAAAAAACAGAGCAGGATACTAATTCAAAAGAGCAATTGGGATAGGAGTCAAGAGTAATGATCTAACTGGTGAATGACATGAAACTGAACATTTGAGAGAATCTTAAGCATTTGAGAGAATCTTAAGCTATAGAGAACGAAGTTTAAAGGCAGTTAGCATGGTGAATGACATGAGGCATAAGCTGCATTAAGTTTGGAAAATGTCCAGTGGTGTAATGTGTCAAAGGAGATTTGACAAAGATTTCTTCAACAACCAGCACATGCTTGGAGACAGAAGTTTTTTCTTTTAGTGTTCCTAAAGCTGCATGTGATTTCAGGTTTGAGGGTGTTGCTTGTGTGCAAGTCTTGATCATCTGCTCTAGTTGATACTTTGAAGCTTCCTTTTCTATTCTCTTATTAAATTTATTTACTTCTAGTTCAAAGAAAAAGGTACAAACAATTACATGCTCAACAATGGGCAATTGTTGTCGGTAAATTTTAGATACTTTGACTCATGGAACTGATAGTAAACGGATGTTTCAGAGCCATGATAAAGGCTAGAGTAGTCAAGAAGGTTGGGTTAAAAGGACTAGGTTGGATCAACAACCCGATATCATGTGTAATTGAGTCTCATGGACAAAAATGAACAGTATATTCCGAGCGCAGGGAGAAATCTTAATTAGTATGAATTTCACTTCATTTTCCCTTGCAGCTAAAATTATCTGGCACCCCCTTCTAAGTTTCAAAATACAAGTACTAAGCTCTTTGACTTTGTGTCATTACAATACATGCACAATTAAGTCTGATGAAGAACATCCGGAAAAGGTACAAATATCAGAACACAGTGCACAAAAGCTAAAGTCTGCCCTTTCAAACGCAGATAAACAAAACTGATCATACAGCCTCCTATACTCAACACAGACAATCAAGTAATATGCGTATCATGCCCAAGCACGAAAAATAGTGTATGGAACTATCTTTTGAGCAGTAGGACTGTAAAAAATCAACAATACGAATTTCCAGATCCGGTTTGGCTTAAACAGATTAGTGAAAGAGGCTAACTTTACGATTTCTGTAACTGCAGACAGATAAAGAATTAGAGAGAGAAAGAGGTGAACATACCGGCAACAATAAAGAAGCCTCGTCAGTGCCGCTAAGTCGCAAGTCAAAAGGACCCTCCAGTTTAAACGAATCAAGCACTGCTTTTGAGCTAAATCCAGTGACGGAATTTACAAAATCGTTCCCAGCTTCAATCCCAAGCTTCTTCCAGGATCGCACTGCGTCTGGGAACTTGAAGAGCAAATGGGTCTTCCCGAATCGGACCCGAAACTCGTATTTCCTGCCGACCCCGACCCTGGCTTTGCTCACTTCTAGCTTAGATAAGTTGATTCCCTCCAAGTCCCACTTCTGCTTCAGCGCAATTACCCTGAGAACATCCTGATTGAGAAATCAACAAAACATCAGATCAGTAACAGTCGATGGAAATCAAACCAGAATGATAGAGGGTAAATGGAACGAAGCAAAAAGGCCGTACCTTCAAGAAATCGGTGTTGTTTGAATGGAAGGAATTAAGAGCAGAGGTTAGGATTGGGGACAAGAAAAACGAGAGGAGAAGGATTAACGATAATAGATGTCGGCTTGTCATCGGTTTCCAGTACTACGTTCACGGGATCGAGGCTCGCCGGAGATGCGACTTTTTGTCTCGCTATTCAACGGCCCTCTCCTCTCTTGATGTAATGACGTCTATACCCCTGATATCAACGGCAGGGATGTTTGTTAAGAGAGAGCATCTCAGAATCTTGAGATTCTCTCAAATGTTCAAAAAACCCACAAAATCGAGAATCCGAACCGAACCGCATGATCCGAAATCGAAAAAAATCCGTGAACAGAAGAAACTGATAATCCGCGGGTTCTAATTTTAGAAACCCGCGGATACCCGAATCGATCCGCATATGCCTATTTACAAATAAATTATATATAAAATTGCTTACTTCATCTCAGTTTTCCTTTAAATTTCTTTTATATTATGTGCGAAAACTCATTTCATACAACAATAATACATGATTTTCAATATTATATTATTACTTTATTTATGCAAACTATTTTTCTTCATTTTGATGCTCTAGATATGTACATTTATGATGCAAATTTTTAGAATATCTCCAAGTAAATTGAAAAATTTTATAAAATAATTATACTTAGGAATACCCGCGGATACCCGTGATCCGAACTGTAAAAAACCGTGAAAATCGGGTACCCGCATTTAGGGTACCCGCACTCGGTGGGGCGGATACTATTTTTTTCACTATCCACCCCGCCCCGTGCACACCCCTAGCTAGGGGTGAGTTCGAGCCGAGCCGAGCCCGAGCCTAGCAGGTTCGAGCTCGAGCTCGTGAAATTCGGGCTCGGCTCGAGCTCGGCTCGAGTTCGAACGAGCCCGAAAATTCGAGCTCGAGCTCGGCTCGAAGGTTCGTGAAGCTCGAGCTCGTTAGGCTCGCGAGCTCGGCTAGGCTCGATTCGGCCCCAAACGAGCTCGCGAGCTCGTTAAGGCTCGCGAACCTTACGAGCCGAACGTTTCGGGCTCGAACTTGGCTCGTATATTATTCGAGCCTCGAAACCGGCTCGAGCTCGAGGCTCGTGAGGCTCGGCTCGTCGGGCTCGTTAAAGCTCGAGCTCGAGCCGAGCTCGGCTCAACTCGATTCGTTACTCACCCTTACCCCTAGCTAGGGGTGAGCATTATTTGACCGAAACCAAAAAACCGAAAAACCGAATTAATCCGGTTTATTCGGTTCGGTTTCGGTCGAAACCGAAATTATACTAAATGGTTTCGGTCCGGTTTCGGTTTCATGAGCCGGTTTATTCGGTTAGCCGAAAACCGAATTTTATGTTTTTTTCTTTGGCCTATTTGTGTTTTATATAACTGTTTTTATGGTAGTTTAAGACTTTATTTAGCTATTTAAGACTTGATTCGATTACATAAATGAATTGTTGTAATTGAAATTCAATTTGTTCGATTTACCTATTACTGTTATTTAAGACTTTATTTATCTTTTTCATAGCCCTAAATTAATCACTGATCTCTAATCACTAAGTGCACTTTCGATGAGAAAACGTGCAAGACAAATACTGAAGGAGGTAACAGAATGAATATTTCGTTAAATATTAGGATATTCCATTAAATCCACCACCACGTGGATAAATGACTTGCCACGTCAAAAAATAGTTACTCCATTATTCTGTCGCCTCCACGAACTTCTTCATCGTCTCCTGTTGACCTTTTCGGCGAGATTGAAGGCGGAAGTTGGCTCCTTATTCTGCTTTGGATTGACGGACGGAAGTAGGGCATGGGAAGGTTTTCATCTTCTTCACTACGATTCAAAAGGTGGAGGGACAAGTGGCCCTTCTATTATCTTGCTGCAACTCGATGGGAAGGAGAGTGAGAGGAACATCGAATCTTGGTATGTATGAGAGTGGAAATTTGAATCTGAGCATGAGTAAAGTGTTCTGACTGGAAACAAATATGAATATGAATCAGAATCGGAATCGGAAATTTTTTTAGTTTTATGATTTAATCATTCGCTTTTCCTTACGCTTTTGTTTTAAACTTTTTTTGTACTCTATTTTTATGTCATAATTATCATATTATTGATTTCACATACTGAACAGTTTTTTGTGATTTCCTGCTTTTTTCCCTTTTTTACCGTTTAAAGTACAACTCATTTATTGTCCTACATTTTTATATTTTTTCATATTTGCACCAATTGTTTAATTTTTTTGATTTAAGCATTTTATTTTATTGTCTAGTTTTTTTTGTTTATGTATTCCATTTTCCATATTATACTATTATACATTTATCAAAGAGAGTACTATAATAAATGAGAAATATTGTTTGTTTTTTCCTTGCTTTTTTAATGTCTCATGTTAGTCCTTGAACAACTTTGCCTTATTTTATTCAGTCCATTCATTTTTTGTGTTTTCATCCATGAACAGTTAACAACAACTTGTTTTTTTACTTTTTTCATATTACTCCCTCCATCCCCAATTAATTTTACATTTTGTGCGGGCACGGAGATTAAGCTGAATGTAAGATTTTATGTAATTTGACATAATTACCCTTGAGTAGAGGTTTCACAAAAAACGAGATAGAAAAAGTTAAGATAAAGTAGGGATGATTTGGTAACTTTAACAAAGAAAATTTTCCATTTAATGAAAGTGTAGAATTTTTTAAGGTCAACCTAAATGGAAATGTGTAGAATTATTTGGGGATGAAGGAAGTAATCGGTTTTGTTCCTGTAATTTAACATGTGTTAAGGTTCTTATTTTTTTTTTAGAGAATGTGTAAAGTTCTAAATTTTTCTCAGGAGTAAATTCCGCTGATAATCCCGTAAAAATAATTATTGTCATGTTTGGGTCATATTTTAAAATTTTATTATGTTTTGGTTCTATCCTATGGTACCTTATCCTATTTTGGTCATTTCTGTCCACTTACCCCGTTAACCTTAACGGACCAACATGAAATGATCGATTTACCCCTCTTATGTTTACCCAGGCTTGAATCGGCTGAATCAACAGGTTGCGAGATTGACGAGGAGAGCGCATTGGCCGACGACGGATCGAGGGCAGACGATGGCGGCGTAGTTAGGGACGGTGCGCCGGTGGTTGGAGACCACACCGGCGGCACCGGGGCAGTCCAACAAAGCGGCAAGAAGGCTTGAATGACGATGGGCTGAAGGAAGGATGGGCTGCCGGCGAGACTAATTACTGCAGGGTCGTGGTGAAATCGGCCCCAATTGAAGGCGGAGACCGCCGGAACTGTTGTACTCGTGGTCAGGGTTGAAATATAGAAGTGTAAAACGGTCATTTTGTATAGATCCGTCAATGGTAACGGCTTAAATGGACGGAAATGACCAAAATAGGTTAATGTACCATAGGATAAGACCAAAACAGGACAAAAGTTTAGTATAAGACCAAAATAGGACAATAATTATTTTTACAAGACTGCCAGCGGAATTTACTCTTTTTCTCTGTATAACATTTCTGTTGGAGTTGCACATATATATTCGTAATTTTTTCCCTTTTCATATAAATCTCGAACATCAATTATCACATTTAAAACCCGTAAGGTTGCAATGAAGTTTTCATCAAAATCAAGAAAAAAGTTATTTTCTCAGTTTTAGAAATGATCATTCATAACTTTAATTTTTTAATTGTCTCCGTCGCGAAGTGCGGATGGAAAAACATCTATTTAAGTATAACATTTGTCAAGTATGTTACGAACAGTAGAGTTTTTTTTCTTCTTTTCTCTCTTTTTTCATTTCGGCCCCATTTCTTTATGTCTTTTCATTTTGGTCCTTTTCTTTATTTTATTTTTACTATTTTAGTCCAATTCCTTCTTTATTTTTATATTTTGTTCCTATAATTTTTACATGTTATATATCTAAATCCATAATTTTGTTAAAATCTTCTACAAAATACATATAAACCTAAAAACTTTAACGTGACAAGATTTCAGTTTAATTTTACTTGCTCTACCTTAATCACCTAAATGAAATTTGAGTTCAATACATATAAACATATCGACCGAATCGGGTAAACCTGAAATTTGAGTCGGCGAAACATGAAAATTCCAGGTACTTTTCATAAAAGCGAATCATGTTTAAAAAGTCAAAATAGGTATAATATGATTTCTCTTATGATACTATATTTTTCATCAATTACTACATTGAAAACCCGTTATAACGTTTACTCACAAGTTTTTCCATCATACTCAATAAAAAATGTATTTTCTCAATTCTCAGAATTATCATTCGTTGGTTTATTTTTAAAATTGTTTCCCGTGGCGAAGCACGGGTTGAAAAAAACTAGTTTTACACAAATTAATGTAATCTAACAAGTTTTTCTTTAAAAAATGTCAATTCATTTAAACCTTGAGTAAATTCCGTTAGTGGTTCCGTAAAAATAATTATTGTCATGCTTTTAAAATTTGTCCTGTTTAAGTCATATCCTATGGTACTGTGTCATATTTTGGTCATTTCCGTTCACTTAAGTCGTTATTTTCAACGAATTTATGTGAATTCACTCTTTTACCCTTATGAAAATTTTACTTCAGTCCTTAAACTTATAGTTCTCTAAAAATTTAATCCCAAAGTTTAACTCATATCAAATACCCACCACCGAGCCCCATATCCATCTCCATCTCCATCTCCATCCCCCATCTCCACCTACAGGCAGCCCGTGGATTTCTAGCGATTTTGTCATCGGCCTCATCTTCCTCGCCCTAATTTTTCCTTGTCACTCTTAAGAACTCGTACCCACTTCCGATTAACCCCTTCATGAGCTCCCGAACTGGGTTTCCTTCAATTTGACAATGCTACCAAACGAGATGTACACGACGGACAATTTCGGTATGGAATCGAGCCATCTGAGATAATCATTAGAGCCATCGAAGAGATCGCCGTCCAAAGCTTTGTCGAACGGGTCATCTCCGTCCAAGAACGCCAACGGGAGCAGAGGCCCGATTCCAACATGAAGTGCCGCATCTCCGTTGTCGGGCTAAAATCCATGAGCTGCCAGTAGGTGGTGGGGATGGAGATGGAGATGAAGGAGATGGGGCCCGGTGGTAGGTATTTGATATGAGTTAAACTTTGAGGTTAAAATTTTAGAGAACTATAAGTTTATGGACTGAAGTAAAATTTTTATAAGGGTAAGAGTAAATTCACATAAATTCGATAAAAATATGCAAAATGAAAGATATTGTTGTGACCCTAAATCTAGCAGGCTGAGAGCTAAATCTGAAGCCACAACTCCCGTGATCATTTGGCATTTATAAAATAGTTTTGTCGATGGAAAGAAAGAAAGAAACTTAAAAGTTTAAAATCAAAAATAATATCCAAAGTCCTTATACAAACCAAAGTTCAAGTAAGTGAGTTTAAGAGTTACAATAAGAAAGAAAATACAAACCATTTTAAAGATAAACCTAGCCTAGTTGGGCTTCAACTCTTCATGATCCTTCATGTTGCAGGTTCTGAACCTTCCCTTTATGCTTTTCTGCTCATTTTATTTCCATTTCCAGGTTCCCAAATTATCACGTTCGGTTATCAGTAAATCTTATCTAGCCATGACCAATACCATGAATTAATACTACTATGGATAATTTTTAACCTGCCTCCTATAAGCATTTTGATCTAACCGAAAATAGTAGTTGAGGTTAACACAACTACAAGTTAACTAACATCCTCTTTCACCCAAAACTCTTCGAGAAACTCGGTTACAGTGTTGGAGTTGTTTCCTCCATCAGCAGCCACGTTATTCCTCTCGCCGGAACCACCACCAGATTTGCCTCTTTCAGTCCCTAGCTTGATGCTCTTCCCCGTTCCTCTCTTGCTCCAGCCCCTCTTTGCCGATTCTAAAGCTGAATCGAATTTCCAAGCCGATTCCACTTCCAGCAGCAAGAATAGTTGTGTCTATCTCCAAATCGATCCTGTAATCTCTCTCTCCCACTCGTCCCTTCTCTTTTCTCCTTCTCTCTCGCTCCTCTCCTCTCTTCGTCCCCCGATCTCTCTCCCGTGTTTCTTTCTTCCCCCTCTACCAGACTCCTACATCTGAAGTAATTGTGAGTCTTCATCCGCCACCCTCGTGTCTGTCATCGTGTCTCGCTAGGATGTAGCATTAGTGTCTATAGGTTTTAGGAGAATTACAAATTAGGTCCTAGGTTTGTTTAAATTTTACAAATTAACCCTTTTTAGCTAATAAGTTACACTTTGGTCCTTTTCTAATTAATTCATTTTAATCCAATTCTTCCACTTTTAATCCTCAACTTTTCTATTTCTTCCATATCAGTCCTTATTCTTTTTATTCCTTCCAGTTATGACACGTCCGGGAGGACGGGTCATAACAGATATTGTCACACCACCCCGCCCGGTTGCGGAGGCGGAGCCGCCGCGACGTCTAAACAGGAATTACGCGGTAAACGCGGCAATGAGCATCAAGCTCAAATACGTAATCATTGAGTAACAACTAGCAACCTAAATACTCATGCAAGGCAAGTATACATGACAACTCGACGAATACCAACCAAGCGGTTCATGGTATACCAAACATTGCTCATCGCAACAACCACGTAAACACTGTATTCATATCATAACAAATCCAATATAGGATAGTAGGGGCTCCGCCCTCGACTCATTAGGCATCATAGTCTTAATATATTTCCGATCTTATGGCATATACATATTCATGATATGATCTACATGCATGCTACTACAGAGCCATTAAACAAAATCCTATATATATATAAATATACCTAAGTGCGGAATCGAAGCCTCTCGCTCAAGAATTCCCGCACGTGGTACTCTTCTTTCTGAGAACCCAAAATGTCGACGCACCGCTGATCTCTATTCCTGGTTGCTTGTCGATCGCTGAAAGATGGTAAACAAATAAAAGGGTGAGTCCTCGAAAGGACCCGATGAGGGCTTAAGGTAAAAGTGCGGTTTGCCCATGTGGCAACAATCGAACTCGCAAAATGTAACATCACAACATATGCATGTACATATAAACATAAAGTATAACGAAAATCGAAACTAACATAAGCGGTCCAACCGCCGAGCGACCGTAACGGCCCTCAGCGAGAGGTCGAATATCTGGTCGAATGTAACGGAAGCACGGCACCGGGTGGGGTCGCGAGCCCCAAACTGCCGTAGGGTCACGAGTAATGTCGGCACTCGATGCGGATACGCGAATGTCGGCACCCTTCGGTGCGGACACGAGCAATATCGGCACTCCGGTGCGGATACGCAGAATGTCGGAACCCTTCGGTGCGGACACGAGCAGTATCGGCACTCGGTGCGGATACGCAGAATGTCGGCACCCTTCAAAGGCGGACACGTAATGCGAACATATAATAATAACAAGAATACATAACATAAACAGAAGTAACATTACCTGATAACCATATACAGAACAGAATAGGAACCCGGGCCTCTAAGGTCATCCGGGCCTTGAAACAGAACAAACGTACATTTTACCAAATTAAGCCCTTACCTCGTAAATGCCGCCTCACCTCAACACTCGGAAGATTCCAACTCCCGACCAAATGCACAACTTGACTCCTACGGGTCCGCGCTTACTCCACCAATACGTAATCAAGTGGATAACCATAGTTGAGTCAGAACACATCCTAATAACTCCAGAAAGAAATTTCTGTACAAACCCGCACTTTCCCTTCATCGAAACTTACTTCTCTTCATACCTAAGTTCTTCTTGGGTGAGTTTTGGCATGTGCACAACCTGTGCGCAAGCCTGTGCGCTGTGCACAAGCCTGTGCACAACTGTGCACAATCATGCGCAAGGTTGTATTTTGTGCGCGCTGCACAATGGTGTGCGCGCACTGTTGTGCACATGACAAGGCTGCACATGTGCGCACAAGGCTGTGCGCAAGGCTGTGCACAAGGCTGTGCACAATCTGCGCAAGTAAGGCGCTGCGCTGTGCACAAGGCTGTGCACAACCTGCGCAAGCCCATGTCGCTGCGCACATATTTCGTGGCCGCACTGTAAGCGAGCTCGAATCTACACATCATTTTAGAATTTCACCATAAATTCGGCCAAAGAGGGTTTCTCATCCAAGGAGTTTTTTCCAAAATCTAACACTTGATTATCACTCCCCTCAAGCCCAAGAACAACATACTAAAAGATGGAAGGGAGAGGATCACTCTAGCTCATAGTGAAGAACAACCATGAATTCTCAAATTTGCTCTCTTTTCTTCACCATATCATGTTATCAACTTGAAAAGAGAAGAAGGATGGAAGCTTACCATTGTTTGGAGCCAATTCCTTGTTGAATTCCAGCAAGAAATGATGAAGCACATGGAGCTTGGGAGGAGGTAGCCATGGCGGCAGAGAAGAAAGAAAGAAGAAGAAAGAAGAAGAAATGAAGAAGAGATGAATTAATAAGTTTTTTATACCTTATATATCCCATACTTCTCTTCTTTTAAATAACACAAAGACATGTGTCCCTCATGTCTCCCAATGCTGCCGAAAAACTGATTGCTGCCCAACTGCCCATGCTGAATACGTTTAATTTTTGTGGCCAATTACTAATTTAACTCCCAATTTCTCCGAAAGTTCCAATTCTTTTTGTCCAAAAATAATTACCGAATTCCAAAATTAATGAAACTTGGACACAATCTTCAGAATATTATAACATGCACAGAACATTTTTCAGAAATTCATTTGCCTTTCCGGAGTGTCCTTCCGAGCTCGCTGAACCCGAACCGAAACCCGACGTGCGAGCGTGACAACCTGAACCGAAATTCCGTCACTCCAAAATTCTACAAAAATACTCATAAATTCCATCTTAATTTATAACACATCTTACCCCAAAGCCGTCAGAAAATTTCCATCCCGAGCCCCGGGATTCCCGTCCCGAGCCCCGGGAGTCGCCCGGAACCGAACGTCCCGTCCCAAATATTAAACTCCACAAACACCTCCGGGACGTCACCACGACTCCAAAACTACAAACGGCTTCCCAAACTGAGATCTCGAGAGTGCTACCGAGCCCAGACGTCCCCGAGGCGACCCGACAACCCCGGTGCCGGAAAAATATTTTCGGCGGAAACGTCCGGGGACCCACACGACCTCAAATACGAAGGGTTCGCCAAAATGATACTCGGATAGGGCTCGGAAGCCGTCTGAACGCCGAAAACGTGACCCGCAGCTAAAACCGGAGCCCCGGTCACCGGCCGCAACCCGCTCGGGGTGACCGTAACATTCTCCCTTAGAACTCTTGGTCCTCCAAGAGTAGCCCGAACCAACCAGACAGTGACACTACCAACCAGAATATACAACCATTCCTCTAACCCAGAACAATCGGGCCACCGTACTGGTGCGGCGGGAGTGGTAGTTTAGACTACCATACTGAGCCTCACGGCGTCCCACCCTCCGGGTGCATCTTATTGCACCCCGAGACAGTTGCCGGTATTTCTACCAGACAACCCTGCACGATGCGAACCTAAATCTAACCAATCCACAACAGGCTATCCTGGAAGACATCACGTAAAACAGAAATAGTTGGGGGGAAAAACCAACCTAACAACTTACTCTGGAAACTCATAAAAACCGATATAACTCGGGGTAACTCGCCCCGCCTATCAAATCTTACTGTCTCTCTGAACGGTGCTACCTCCAGTCAAATTCTATTACCAAACTCAGATTCCAGAGCCCTACGGCGACGGTTCGTACAAACAGTGGTGTAGTCATTCGCGGTTTTAATCGCGCTGTAATAACTGATCTTTGCCGTAGACTCCTCAAAAGCTTGGGTCCCGGCTTAACCCGATCGACGCATTCTGTCAGCAAGATGGTGTCATACACCTCTCGTACAACACCTTATAGAGTGCCACGTTAAACGTAGTCAAAGCAATTGTTGTACGAAAACTCTATCAAAGTAACTGCTGGTCCCAAACTCCTCCAAATCCGAAGTACAGATTCACAACATATCCTCCAATATCAGAATCACCCACTCCGACTGCCCGTCGTCTGTGGGTGATAAGCCGTACTCAGATGGAGTCGCGTGCCCAGCGCTTCATGAAAAGCCCTCCGTAACTGCGTGCCGTGAAACGCGGATCACGGTCGAGATACAATGGAGTCTCGGTGCTCCATGTAAACGCATAATCTCCCCGAGGTAAAGCCGGGCAAGCTTCTCCAGAGGGTCTATGACCCGAATAAGCGAAAGTGTACGCACTTTGTCACCGATCCACAAAACCCAGATAGCATCATGATGAAACCGTGTCGTAAAGGCGGTGCGGTCGAAAGTCCATCATAACATTACCCCACTTCCAGACCGGAATGGGCAAAGTCTGCAGTGTCCCCGCCGGTTCTCGATGCTCACACCGCCGAGTGTGCCCTCTAAAATATCATTCCAGAACTCCTGATCCTCTGGTACTCAAAGGCGGTCTCAGAAGTATAGCAATCCTTGCCTATACTGAAACGTCGGTAACCCATAAACCCTTATCTTCCCCAGATAACTTCCTCAATACCAAATCTCTACCTTGCGCTTCGCGCACCCTATCAAGCCACTCAGAATGTATAATAAGTGTAATAACCTGAGCACGCTCCCAGAGCTGCCATCTGTGCCAAAGGCACGTCAGATCACTCTCCTCAGATCGGTCACCAACATTTCCTCTCTTAATTAAGCCGGTATACTCCCTGCTCAGAGCATCGGCAACCGTGTTGCCCGTGCCAGAGATGTACTTGACACAACAATCATAGTCCTTAATGTATTCGAGACATCTGCGCTGCCTCATGCTAAGCTCCTTCTGTAAACAGATATTTCAGACTTATGGTCGGTAAGAATCAAATTTATTACCAAGCAGATATTGCCTCCAATGATTCAACGCATAAATCACTGCAGCCAACTCCGAGATCATGTATATCGGTTCAGCTCATGCGGTCGCGATTGCCTCGACCCATAAGCTACCACAAAACGCTCCTGCGCCTACACACCCCAAACTGGATGTGGAAGCATCCGAATAAATCACATACGGCCAAATCGGATCCGAAAGAGTCAGAATCGGAGCGTTAGTCAACTGCCGCTTCAACTCCTGAAAATTCTGCTCACACCTATCAGACCAGATAAACGGTTGACCCTTCTTGGTCAACCGCGTGAGCGGTGATGCCAGAATAAAAAATCCCAGTACAAACCTCCGATAAAATCCTGCTAAGCCCAGGGAGCTCTTGATCTCCCGTGTCGTGGTAAGTTGTTTCCAATCCCGAACCGCCCTCACCTTCTCGGGTCCACGCATGCACCATGCTCAGAAATAACATGTCCCAGAAAGGTGACCTCTCGGATCCAGAACTCACAATTTGAGAACTTAGCGTAAAGCTGATGTTCCCAAAGTGTCTGCAGAACTATCCTCAGAAGCTCCCGATGCGAGTTCGCATCCCGAGAATATATCAGAATATCATCAATAAAGACCACTACAAATGAATCCAAGTATGGTCGGAACACCCGATGCATCGAGATCCAAGAATGCTACCGAGCATTGGTCAGCCCAAATGGCATGACCGTAATCTCTGAGTATCCAAATCGGGTGCGGAAAGCGGTCTTAGGTATATCCTCCTCCTTCACCCTAAGCTGAAAGTATCCAGATCGGAGATCAACCTTCGAGAAACTCTCGAACCCCGAAGTTGATCAAAAAGATCGTCAATCCTCGTGAACGAATACTTATTCTTCCCAATAAGAGCATTCAACCGTCTCGTAATCAACACAAAGTCGAGTGTCCCATCATTCTTCTTAACAAATACAGAACCAGAGCACCCCACAGTGAAGTGCTCGGTCGGATGAAGCCCTTTGCTGTAATTCCTCCAGTTACTTCTTCTACTCCTGCATCTCAGAAATAGGCATCCGATAAGGAGGAATAGATATCGGAGCAGTACCCGACTGCAGGTGGATCTCAAACACAATTTCCCGCGACCCGAAACCCGGAAACCTTTCTTTTTCAACCTTCTGGACCTCAGAATCTGTCAATTCAAGCTGAATTAGCAACTTACCAACCACACTACCAAACTACCCCCCACCCAAAATCGAAAATCCGAGAATTTCGGTAAAATTCCAGTTTTCCGCAGAAACATCAGAATTCAGAACCGATTCAGAACATGTAAGAATTCACTTCATTAATCACAAATCAATCCACAGAACACATCAAATTCAACAGAAATTCCCAACATAATCAGTCAAAAATTCGGCCAAAAGGTGAGTTCTCACCCGTGTTGTGTTTCCAACGATCCAACGTTATTTCCTAATCCTTACCTACCCAACATCAACGTATATGAACCACACAACGATCCAACGGTTCAATTCCATCAAAACTCAGATCTAAGCCAAGAACATCAACTTTCCAATATTGCCAAATACTCAGCGAATCGAACCATACCTCGACAGACGTAGTACTCGAGTTCTTGATCAACTTCCCAGTTGAACTCTCGGACCAAAAAGTAATCTAGAGCAAGCTTTGGAAGCTTGTAAAACACAACAATGGTGGTTTTAGAGAGAGGAAGAATTCGGCAGTGAAGAAGGAAGAAGAATACGTTTGCATTTTTGCAAGACTTGCCAAAACTTAAGTCTTGTAATAATAAGTCATGTGCTTTGCACATGACATCCTTTGACACCATAGTGAATCATAATCACTAGCAATAACAAGAGACCAAGTCCAATACTTTCCACTAATCACATTTCGCCAAGTGTCACAAATTGGCTCGCCTGAGCCCGAAAACCGCCCAAAACCGTAATTTCGACCGAACATTTTTCTTCACAGAAAAATGTAAATTATATCCCCGACTCCAGATCTTCCTCAAAACTGCAAATCTGAGTCCCGGGTCACTCCCGGGAGCCGTTTCTCCGCCCAGAATCCCCGAAAATCGTCCGACGGCAACCCCCCGGCCCCGAAAAATATTTTCCGCGGAAATGTCCTAGACACTGCCAGACACTAGAAATCGATATCGGGTCAATCCGAACTCCGGTTCGAACTGAAGCAATCGGCCGGAGTAGCCGGCCCGGCGGCCAACCGGCTCAGAATAGCCTCCCTCCAGGAGTTTGTCAATTCCTGCAAACCAAGTCTCTACTACCTCCGGCCCTCCTCGGCCGCCGAACCTCGGGGGGGGGGGGATTCAGACTCTGAAACCTCTCCAAAAGTCCAACCTCGTCAGACCGGTGTCTCGAGATCTCCCCGTCGTTGATAGGACCGACGAGAAGTCTAGGTGTCGTAGTGACCACGCTCCTGAGTCACTCACTTACCAACTCCAAAGTCAGAGCGAGCGGTGGCTAAAGTCTCGCTATCACCACCCGATCAAAATGCCCTTACCGTGGCATAAACAGATTTTCCCCGCCATCTGCCGCCCCGAACCGGCTAGGTGGCGGTAATACCAAATCGAGAGAGGGTCCCTACGACGGCTAAGCCTCGGGGCGGTAAGTGTGGTTGTTCGACTCGGGTTACGCAGAACCCGTATCCTATTCCACGGAGGTGTGGGATCCCGATCCCGCCTCCGGTACCAAATCACGCTATTCGCGTGTAGTACACAATTCCTCAAACCAAGTCCAACCAGAAAAAAAAAACAACTTATCCCAAACCAAATTTCCAAACCATATACCAACTCAACCCATAACCAACAGTTCAAACCCTATCTCTCGGAGGCATGGGATTACAATCCCCTCCTCCGGTCACAAAACACACTGCCTACGCGTGTGAATCCAACCTGAGACATTCCAGACCAAACAGAATCCAGACAACTCGGTCACTCCTAATCTCTACAGAAGCTAGCAGCAGTTTTCTAAGGCTCTGTAGTGCAATGCAATGCATGATGCAGAGATTCTTTTTCAGAATCTCACAACCAAATATTCAACTTTAAACCACAAAACCAAACCATGCTCATAACACAGAAACACCACACCAATCACCCAAGATTCATCAGAGTACCTCAAATTTTCCAAAGTGCTCCAAAGAACCGCCCGCTGCTCCACATCCATTCCGAAACGGTTCAAATAAGGAGGTGGCCAGTCTCCGTCTGAACCGCCTGAATGAAACGTAGAACGGTGGCTTGTACCTCAAGTCACTTCCACGCTTACTTACCCATGAAGCAGACTTAACTTACTCCAAAAGTCCACCCTCGAACTTGTATACTTGCCTTCCACATTCCATACCCAAAACCAACATACTTTACCTTTTGGGTCATTCCGACCCGACCTGCTCTGATACCAACTTGTCACAGCCACCCCGCCCGGTTGCGGAGGCGGAGCCGGCCGCGACGTCGGAAACAGAATTACGGCGGTAAACGCGGCAATGAGCATCAAGCTCAAATACGTAATCATTGAGTAACAACTAGCAACCTAAATACTCATGCAAGGCAAGTATACAAATAATCCAACAAAATACCAACCAAGCAGTTCATGGTATACCAAACGTTGCTCATCGCGACAACCACAGAAACACTGAATTCATATCATAACAAATCCAATATAGGCAAGTCGGGGCTCCGCCCTCGACTCAGAAGGCATCAAAGGCGAATATATTTCCGATCTTATGGCATATACGAATTCATGACCTGATCTACATGCATGCGGCTACATTACTGAGCCATTAAACAAAATCCTATATATATATAAATATACCTAAGTGCGGAATCGAAGCCTCTCGCTCAAGAATTCCCGCACGTGGTACTTCTTGCCGCTACAGTAACCCAAAATGTCGACGCACCGCTGATCTCTATTCCGCTGTTTGCTTGTCAGACTGCCTGAAAGATGGTAAACAAATAAAAGGGTGAGTCCTCGAAAGGACCCGATAAGGGCTTAAGGTAAAAGTGCGGTTTGCCCTGTGGCAACAATCAACCTCGCAAAATGTAACATCACAACATATGCATGTACATATAAACATAAAGTATAACGAAAATCGAAACTAACATAAGCGGTCCAACCGCCGAGCGACCAGTAACGGCCCTCAGCGAGAGGTCAGAATATCTGGTCGAGTAAGCGGAAGCACGCACGGGCCGGGTCGCGAGCCCCAAACTGCCGTAGGTCACGAGCAATGTATCGGCACTCTGATGCGGATACGCGAGAATGTCGGCACCCCTTCGGTGCGGACACGAGCAATATCGGCACTCACAGTGCGGATACGCGAATGTCGGAACCCTTCGGTGCGGACACAGGCAGTATCGGCACTCACTGGTGCGGATACGCGAGAATGTCGGCACCCCTTCGGTGCGGACACGAGCAGAACATATAATAATAACAAGAATACATAACATAAACGAAGTAACATTACCCGATAACCATATACGTAATGCAGAATAGGAACCCGGGCCTCTAAGGTCATCCGGGCCTTGAAGCAGAACAAACGTACATTTTACCAAATTAAGCCCTTACCTCGTAAATGCCGCCTCAGACCAACACTCGGAAGATTCCAACTCCCGACCGAAATGCACAACTTGACTCCTACGGGTCCGCGCTACTCCACCAATACGTAATCAAGTGGATAACCATAGTTGAGTCGAACACATCCAAATAATCCCAGAAAGAAATTCTCGCACAAACCCGCACTTTCCCTTCATCGAAACTTACTTCTCTTCATACCTAAGTTCTTCTTGGGTGAGTTTTGGCATGTGCACAGGCGCTGTGCGCAAGCGTCATGTGCACAAGCCTGTGCACAACCTGTACAATCTTCGCGGCGCAAGGTTGTGCGCCGCGCAAGGTCCGCACAACTGCGGCGCAAGGCTTCGCCGGTACCGCGCATTAAGGCCGTCACCACATAGCGTCACAAGGCCGCGCATTGCCGTGCATAACTCAGGCAAGAAGGTCGCTGCTGGCCGCGCACAAGGTCTGTGCACAACCTCGTGCGCAAGCCCGTGGCGCCGGCGCATTAAGGCTTTCCTCGTGGGCCGCACTGTACAGAGTTCGAATTTACACATCATTTTAATTTCACCATAAATTCGGCCAAAGAGGGTTTCTCATCCAAGGAGTTTTTTCCAAAATCTAACACTTGATTATCACTCCCTCAAGCCCAAGAACAACATACTAAAAGATGGAAGGGAGAGGATCACTCTAGCTCATAGTGAAGAACAACCATGAATTCTCAAATTTGCTCTCTTTTCTTCACCATATCATGTTATCAACTTGAAAAGAGAAGAAGGATGGAAGCTTACCATTGTTTGGAGCCAATTCCTTGTTGAATTCCAGCAAGAAATGATGAAGCACATGGAGCTTGGGAGGAGGTAGCCATGGCGGCAGAGAAGAAAGAAAGAAGAAGAAAGAAGAAGAAATGAAGAAGAGATGAATTAATAAGTTTTTTATACCTTATATATCCCATACTTCTCTTCTTTTAAATAACACAAAGACATGTGTCCCTCATGTCTCCCAATGCTGCCGAAAACTGATTGCTGCCCAACTGCCCATGCTGAATACGTTTAATTTTTGTGGCCAATTACTAATTTAACTCCCAATTTCTCCGAAAGTTCCAATTCTTTTGTCCAAAATAATTACCGAATTCCAAAATTAATGAAACTCGGACACAATCTTCAGAATATTATAACATGCACAGAACATTTTTCAGAAATTCATTTGCCTTTCCGGAGTGTCCTTCCGAGCTCGCTGAACCCGAACCGAAACCCGACGTGCGAGCGTGACAACCTGAACCGAAATTCCGCTACTCCAAAATTCTACAAAAATATTCATAAATTCCATCTTAATTTATAACACATCTTACCCCAAAGCCGTCAGAAAATTTCCATCCCGAGCCCGGGATTCCCGCCCCGAGCCCCGGAGTCGCCCGAACCGAACGTCCCGTCCCCAAATATTAAACTCCACAAACACCTCCGGACGTCACCACGACTCCAAAACTACAAACGGCTTCCCAAACTGAGATCTCGAGAGTGCTACCGAGCCCCAGACGTCCCGAGGCGACCCCGACAACCCCGGTGCGGAAAAATATTTTCGCGGAAACGTCCGGGACCCACACGACCTCAAATACAGAAGGGTTCGCCAAAATGATACTCGGATAGGGCTCGGAAGCCGTCTGAACGCCGAAAACGTGACCGCAGCTAAAACCGAGCCTCGGTCACCTTGGCCGCAACTCCGCCGGTGGGACCGTGAATAGATATAATACTAAATAGTAAAGAGACAAATGACAGATGCAAAAAGAAAATGATTTTTTTTTAAATATTTAGTCAACTCGTGATTTCTCATTAAGATCATCTATGCTATAAGAGCGTAGACATGACAAAGTTATATTAATGGGAAACTTAGAGGTTCCATACATAAAACTTAGAGGTTTCACATAAAAAACTAAAAGGTTGATGTTAAATGACAAATGTAAACCTTTGACAAATCGAGCAAAAAAAAGTATAAGAAAAAATAATATGACAACAATTATGGTGTGGTGGTAAAATCTCATTTGTGTGTCACTATTCATCTACATTTAAAACTACCATAAATGTAAAAAATGTAACATAATAAAATATCATATAGTATAATACCATTGAGACTCTAAAAAGAAAATTAAGGTAATAACTTAATGATGAAAAACTGTAAGAACCAATTCGTAAAACAATGAAATTTTAAAGTCAAATTAGGGAGTTCCCTTAAAAATTCAAGCAACAAAAGAAAGAAAGAAAAGAAGATGGTTAGGTGTAGAACATATTGATGTGCCACTATTCATCTACAGTACTATTACCATAAATATATAGATATATATGTAATGTTTATAGTTTCTGAACATATTTTTATAAAAATTATCTACAAATGAATAATAATAACGACAATAATAATAATATGAATTGGAATTAGATTGACATTGAAATATAAGGAACGCAAGTAGTTGTTGTTTTCTAAAACTATCTTAGAAATTTAAAATCAAATTCCAAAATAAAATTGTAAAGGTAATGTATTGTTGGAAAATTACTTTGGCAACATATAATTTTTTTTTCCCATGAGTTTACTTAACCCACAGTTACCCCTCTATCTATTTTTGAAATCTAGAATCCCCCAAGGTTTGTCAATTGACAATTGACAATTATCCCTACTAAACCATTAACTCTATTAAAAGTTCGATCAGATTAGTGGATTAATTACAGACACTAACCTAAACAAATTTTGCCTGAAACGCTTCTACCCTAAATTTGTTTTTATGGCATTTTGACCCCCTCCTCCATCCCCTCCGCATCCTCCAGTCCCTGTAGTTGTCGTCGCCTTCTCCCCCCACCAAAACAATCGCTGCCTTGTGATCCTCGCTTACACAGCCACCACCTTACCCTCACGCTTCCATAGCCGCCATCGCTGGATCCAGAAGAAAACGGTCGCAGCGGCCTCCTCTCCCTAGCCGCTGTCTCTTCTCGTGCGTCGCCTTCGGCAAATCTGGCGAATAGAGTTGTTGCTGGGTAGTAGAAGGGCTTAAAGGGCAGACAATTCTATGAGTCTTTCAAATATTTTCTATATACCTTATACCCCTCAAACTTTTACGGTGGTAAGTTTCATCTCTCTTGCCATGGAATCTTCAAACTTGTTACCCAGATTGTGCTAGAACCTGTATTTGTGCAGATAAATGGTAAAAGGGTCGATGAACATATTGATGGCAGTCAGCTGTCTGTCTCTGGATTTTACCTGTACCTGTCACGTGTCTAGCTTGGCAGAAAAGGCAACTCCTTTTTGTCATCTTTTACCAAGCTGCGGCAGCCTTGCGAATCCAGAAACCCGTTCTGGCTCATTAGACAAATTTGAAAATAACTTCCCCTGTTTTGATTATGAATGATGGTGCACCAGAAATAAATTTATTCAGAGTTATAACTTCAACAGATAATCTTGATATACTTAACCAGAACTCTAAAGCAGCACAATTTATGACAACCTTTATTGTAAAATAGAAGTTTCAAACAGTTCAAAGCAAACGATGCAAAACCATAATCTAGCTAGCCACAGCACAAGCATGGCTGTCACAAGTTCTGAATGCAGAACAACAGATCCATAAAACATATTGACGGCTCTCTGGATTACTATCACTCCACGAGCTGCTGATAAAACAAGGAAGCTCTCTTACTTTCTGGGCTTTACGTTTACATGCAGCGGATACAGCTTTTGGGAGGTGAGTCCAACAGTATCAACGTTTTCCTCCTCGCCGCCCACAAGGCTCCACTCAAATTCCTGCACAAACCTACCTATTGATGCACAGGCAACTAGCATGGCCTGCAAAGCCCCTGCACATACCCTTTTTCCTGCCCCGAAGGCCATAGTCTTATGCAAATCCTGCTGATCATATTTTTCATCAAGAAACCTCTCAGGGCTCCATTCTTCTGGGTTGTCCCAATACTTCTTGTTCATGTTACACCCCCAGATGTTTATTGCAATCTGTAAAAGTACGAACAAGTGACATGTGTCAATATCTTAAGATTGAAAGGAACTTCATGAATTATTTGTATTAGAAGAAGTAGAGAAATTAATCTTGCTAATTGCACCAGAAGAAACTGGGGAGAAACAGAACTAACCTCGGTTCCAGCAGGTACGTAGTATCCACCTATCTCAGTGTCTTCATGCACATATCTGAGAGGAACCAGAGGTGCGGGGCTATGCTTCCTTACGGTCTCATGGAAAACAGCTGATAAATATGGAAGTTTGCAGAAGTCTTCCTCTGTCATCCTGTTAGAACCACAAACGGCTTGGATTTCCCGGTAAAGACGATCCTGTGTGAGTGAGATACAGAAGGAAGTATTCAAAATGTTGTGATTAAGGAACGATAGCTAAATCTACATCAAAGAATTGAGGGTGCAAGTTGACCTGCCGGATTGGATCCTTAGCAAGCTGATACATAGCCCATTCTGATGTGACCAATGTAGTGTCAGCTGTCTCAATGATCGCCTCCCATGTCAAGATGGCAATTTGTTCACTTGAGAAATTTTGTGCTTCAGATAACAGGTAGTCAAGATAGCAATTCACTCCCTGCTTAGCAATACCAGAACCAGATTACCGTCCCAGAATTGAGTTGCTAATCATTTACAAAGTAATAGTTTTCCCAAACGAAAAAGATTACCTCTCCTGCTGCGATGCGCTCTTTCTGTTGCTTGATCAGTGCATTCATGACAACGAGTCTCCTAAAATGTTTCTGTCGAAGTTTAGTCTCGAAGTTCTTGTTGGGTATCCACTTGAGATAAGGGAAGAAATCCCTCCAGTCCACATCAATTGCACCTTCCATCATGTCCAGAACCAGGATCTTGTGTAACTCCTTTCTCGACAACAAGGAGCCAAGTTCATCCACGTAAACAGACTCCACATCTGCTCCTAACACCTATAATCTACTTTAGTCACGCTCAGGCAGGCAGCAAGTCATCCACATCCAAAAATGAGTCAAATAGACTCACCTGTTTCAACGTCAATCTGAAAAGCTCAGACTCAAATATGTGCCTGAAATCCACTGGCTTGGAGGGATCACTCTTCACTAGAGCATGCAGCTGCTCTGACATATTCTCAATCATGGCGTCTCTGTGGAGCCGGTGACGCTTCTAAACAAGTATGAAGCAGAGCAAAGTTGCACTTAATAAGTGCAAATACATATAAAGTAAATACAGGATAAAAGTGCATGAGCTAGCATACCTGAGCGCCTGGACCCAAAAGATTAGTCAGTATGTGTCGTTTGGCGGTCTTGTGAAACTCATCGTAATCGCTCATTGCAACCATGGATTTGTCACAAGTTAGGATCTTTAAGGCATTTGATAGCTTCCTTGTTGAAATGGATGAAAATTTAGTCACCATGGCCTGGAAGAAACCAAACGTTGAAGCGTGACGGTATTAGAATCACATGTTCACATCCCGTGGCGTTCATTGAGCTCTTTTTTGTTTTTGGTTACACCCGTTCATTGAGTTCTTAAATCTGAACCCATGTGCAGAAAACTGGAAGGTAAAAAAAAATGCTATAGTCCATTCCCGTGAAAATTTATACGTTTATTTTTAACATTTAACCTTTTTTTTCTCTCAACAAACTTATTTATATGCATATAATTAAAGGATATTTAGTTTTTAAATAGTACTATTTCATAATTCCTATAAAAATTGTGGTGTTTAACTTTAATGTTTCAAGTTGTAGTGTTTGACCCAAAATTTTACTAAATAAACAGTGGAAATTTTTTTTTAAAAAAAAAAATCTAGAAAACATAGATTGAAAATTATAAGAAATATATGAATCATTTAACTTTACATATCTAAAAATTTATAAAAATAAATCATAGATTAAATACTGTGAAACTGGAAAAACAAATGCTGCAATTTTTATAGGTTGGAGTGAGTATATTTTAATTTTTTAAACAATTTTTTATTATAAAAACTTGGGTTGAAAGGAAATTTAGGTATATAACATACTCCGTAAAAGAAAATGAGAAATGAAATTTAGATAATAAAATAAGATAGACAATTTAAATAGTAAAAGTTACGCAAAAGGAAAAACATTAGTTTTAGTGGATATGTGAGGAAATAACAGGTGAGGTCAGACGTGTGAAGAAAACGTGACATAATGATTAGAGAGAGTGTCCGGGTCCGGGTCCGGGTGATCTGATCCGAGAAAGAGAGATGCAGCAGCCATGGCATGGTATGGCATTGGCATACGCAGTTGGTGTCGAAAATTAAGGAAGAAGAAGAAGAAGAAAGCAGAAAGAAGCAAAGACAGACCTCTTTGGCGACTTCGGGGGAGTTGAGAACGACGACGGTGGAGGCGCCGGTCTTTATGGAGTAAATGGGGCCGTATTCCTCCGCCCACTTCAAGAACGTCCGGTGTGGCTTCTTCTCCTTCAGTTGTAACAAGTTCCCGATTATCGGCAATCCTGGAACCTCTGGAAGTAAGCAAAAGGAAATTAAGGACGCGTGAATTTATGGAGTATTTCGGAGATCCGAACATAAATGATTGCAACTCAGAAAGTACAGTACTCCACTTACCAGGGACAGTGGGCAGAGCGGTGGAACCCATTTTCCGGAAGCCGGAAACTCGTCGGAAAAAGAAGAAAAGGGAGAGAGCGCCGATGGCGATCGAGGTGGCGGGGAGGGAGAAATCTTGAAGGAAAGGGAGCAACTGGGCCATAGACGGTGATAGAGTAACGACGATATTCCGCTTCTTCTTTTATTTATATAGAAAAGCTTAATGTTGTGTTCTATTCTATGTACCCAAAAACTAACAAAATAGTACTTAACCGGATTTAATTTTCCACGTTTCGCAGTTAATGTAAATCACAAAATTTATAAGAATTTGATAAGACTGTAACATATAAAAAATGGGTTATAGATATTGGTTTATCTTCATAAAATAAAACGAGAAAGTAAACAATCATTCTAGATAAAAATTATTAATATCAAAACTTCAAGGCTCAATGCGCAAAAGGTAACAAATAAAAGGCAAATGGAAGAGATAGTTTTTTAACTATCTCATGTTTCAAGGTTTAGTGTTTGACTCAATTTTGTATAAAGATAAATAGTAAAAAAATAGAAAATTAATATTTAAAAAATTTAGATTTCAAATTATGCATATGAATTTTTTTAATTTTAAATGTCTAACAATTCATGAAAAAAAAAGCATAGATTAATTACTGTAAAACAATATAAAAAGCGGGAAATTCCTTTTGGGCACGGAGGGAGTATGAGACTAAATTGTAGACCGCACATTAATTTTTTACATTCACACTATCCATGTGAAAAGAGAGAGAAAATGTAAAATCATATGAGTGATAAATTTTGTTGACAATTATAAGAAAACAAAGGCAACAAATTTAGATAAATACGATAAAAAACGAAATGGAGTATATGAGACTAAATTGTAATCCATACATATACTTTATTTCCATTCACGCCATCCATGTGAAAAATGAAGAAAATGCAAAATCATATGAGTGAGAAATATTGTTGGTGTAGACTATTTCCATCCGCAGTTAAAATGTTACGTTCATCACTATTTTCAAGAAAAACTTTCTTTGTTATCGGTGTTTATTTTTTTGGATGATTTTGACCATCAACATTCATCTTTGGACACGATTCTCCATTGATCCCGTCAGTGAATAAAATATTTTGTAATGATTTGACATATGGTATTCATATTCTATTAGTCAATTAAACTTACACTACGTATAAAATGGGTGCCTGGTAGGGGGTAATCCGCCACCAATTCCGCTACCATGGTGGCGGGCTAGCCCGCTACCGAGGCCGCTTCCATTTGGCCCGCTCCTTCGACTTCGGCCGCTACCCAGCCCGCTACCGTTAGTAGGGGGCATGGTAGCGGGTATGGCGCTACCCTGGGGACACAGTAGTCGAAGAAAAAAGTAGAGAAATACCTTGTTATCTTATTAGTACCCTAAATTTGTAAAAATTTCAATATAAATCGCCTCCACCCTAACCCACCCTACCTCCCATCGTGAAACACTAGCAGCACAACCATAACAACACCTCTACTACTATTGCCAAGCGTCACCGCATGAGAGCCTAATTCATCCGCAAGAAGTCATTAGGTCGCACGAGCTAGCTAGGACCTCTATAAGTGACCCTTGGGATGCGATGAGCTAGCCCAGCGCCACCATGAGCAAGCTCTGGACCTTTACAATTTGGTTCAGGAATGGGATCCAACGCTCCTCTGTGACCTTCCAGCACTTGTCTATGATGGTTGGCACTCATTCGTTACAACCCAATGGTAGGGAGGTGCAGTGACGGAACTACATGGAGACAAGTAGGGGTGTAAAACGAACCAAGCAGTTCACGAGCCAGCTCGAATTATGTCAAAGGAGCCAAACTTCACGAGCCACGAACTCAAGCTCGAGCCCAAATATTGGTTCGAGTCTTGAAACGAGCAGAGCTCGAACCTTATAAGTTCAGCTCAAGCGAGTTCGCGAACTATTTCGAGCCACTATATAATTACAATTTTACTCAAACCCTAAAACCCCAATTATCTCAATTCAAAATCAGCCCAACTCTGTTGCGATCCTATCCTAATCCCTGCACTTTTGCTGCATGTAATCCACTCCCCTTCTCAGCATCTTCGTTTAATTGACCTCCATTCCGCCGCCAACAATCCACTTGCAACACCAGCATCTTCGTTCATCCTCTGAAGCCGTCTGTCCTATGAAGATAGACGAACCACTAGGTCCACCACCAACATCACCTGCTGCTGTAACAAAGCCGGCTGTAGTTCACTCGACCCACGTTCCAGTCGCACAGCGGTCCGAAAATAGGGCGCAACGTGAAACAGAGAGAGGGGAGAAGCAGAACAAGGTGGAGAGAAGGGGACATACGACATCGATCACGCGTCCTTGGAGAAAGAGAGAAGACAACCTTTTACTTTTTAGGTAAACTATATTTTAATCTTATACTTTCTATTTTGTTTAACGAAAGGCACTAAAGTTTTTCGAGCCTTTCGAACATTCAAACAGAACTCGAACATTGGACGAACCGAGCTCGAGCCGTCATTTTCGAGTTCGGCTCGAACTAGCTCGATCGGGCTCGGTTTGGCTCGTTTACATCCCTAGAGACAAGGGGGTGCTACTGCCCCCCTCAAAGTTGATGGGGTATGGTTATATGGTATAAATTATGAGGATTAATGCAATAATTTACCTGCTAGTCCCCCACTCAATCCAAAATAATTTTTAAGACCCACTTATTATTAAACTCCAACCTAAATGGTCCATTCCTTTTTCAGACACCCAAATTGCATCCATAAAAGAAGCCAAATCAACTTGGTTAGGTAAAATTATTTTTGATCCTTGTTTTTTATCATAGTTTTATCTAAGTCCACTCAATATGTTGAAGTTAAGGCAATTCTCATGTTAAAAAGCTAGAGTAATAGTTTGAGACCATGCTAATTAAACTTTAATTTTCGTTTTTAATCATCTTTTAGTACATTTGAATTTTGGATTTATGTATGGTAGTTTTTGCGAGATTGTTTGGATATAATTTAATTTTTATTACCAATCCATTTTTATTTTTGTGCATACCATGAGTTTGAGTTTATTATTTCACACATTTCTTTTTATTTTTGATTAATTTCTCACTGTTTGTTCTTTGTATCTTTATTTGGAAATTTTTCTTTACTATAAAAAATCAAGTAAAAGAAATAAAAATGAACCTATGACACCAATTTGGTTGTATGATTTTTTTTGTACGCAAAAGGCTAACGGACTCAGAATTTCCCGTAGATAGGTTCTCAATCAAAGTTATGAGAAAATAATTAGTAACAGTTTTATTGGAAAACCGCATTACTAACCTCCATTACTTCAACTATTACTATGTATGGAGATTGATTTTCGGTCATTATAAAATGGGTTAAGGCTGACATTTTATGGTTTCAAATTCCAACCCCTAATTTAAGCTATTCATCGCCTCTCCTATTTCGAATTTCCGGTTCGTCACTGGGAGGTGGTGCAATGATTGTGGTTTGAGATTGGGGAGGGATGAAATTGTAAAAGATTAAATGAAATTGTAAAAGATTAAAACTGTAAAAATGTATAAAGACAAAATGTTGATAACAAAGAAAGTTGATGTTTTTTAAATAGTGGTAGCAAAATCAAAATCGCATGATCAAATGGATGGATGGGTGGTTGTGATTCCCGTTCGTCCTGTAGCGCCTAGGAAAGTTTGTGCTTCTTACTTCCTGACAAAGAGCGCTTCGCCATCCGCCTTACCCACGACCCAGCCAAACCGACTGTTCTCCTTCTCCGTTTTTACTTTTTTTTCCCCTATAATTCAACCTTTTTCAATGAAAACAAAAGTCGACCAACGTAAAAACAAAAAAAAGAACTCAAGTGAACGAGTTTTTTTTTTTTAAAAAAAGATATGATCTAAACTATATATAGTTTGTTTTTTCATTTTTGTTTAAACAAATTCAAACTATATTTCGGCTTATTTTCCAGTATAATTGTTTTTCAAAAAATATGTTTATAACACACGGACATCAAATTATTATTTATATAATTTTTTAAAACAATTATAATATAAAATGATATAAAACAAAACATATAAATGTCATAACAAATGTTAGCGTACCTTTAGATATACATACATTTGAATTCTATATTTAAAATTAAATTTAATCCAAATCATCTAAATGATTTATATTCAAAAGGCACTACAAATTTTTTTCCCAGCATTTAATCTATGTTTTTTTAATATATAAAATTTAATTAATTTATATACAAATGATATAGTTTGTAAGTATATTGTTTAAAAATATTTTTAATGAATTCATTTTAGTAAACTTGCAAATGTAAAAATCAACCTGTTTTTAGTGAGGAATGGAATATAATTAAATATCTTGATTTTATCCAAATAGGATCCTTGAAGTTTTTAGTGTCATCTTCTTCTTACTCTATGGAACTTGAAGTTTGGACGTTTTGTTATCTCCAAAAGCTTGCACAAACATTCTAGTTTTCATCTCCGCGGTATGGAGAATTGCGTAAAAATACTTGCAATTTTGAAAAAGAGTAGTTTAATTTAGAATAAGTCTTAAGATTTCTGCTATATAAAGATAAAGGAAGTTTTTTAACTGGTGGTGTGTTCTTTTCATACAAACAACAAAAATATATTAAATCAATATTTCCCTCCACAATTTTTAAAAAAGAATATACCCACTAACGAGCTTTAGCTTTGGTTGTTGATGGAGTACTTAGTAGTATGTATGTATGTATGTATGTATGTATGTATATATGTATGTCTTAAAACGACTCGACTCGAAGGCTTAAAATAGCCCAAAAGTGTTTGTTTAATGGGCCAGGAGGTGCATACAACATGGGATAGGAGTGAGTATTACGATCGGGCGGGCTACCGGTTCAAGTTGTCTTCCGAGGGTAACAATTCGGGCGGGTAACGAAGTGGCAGTCGGTCGCAGAGCAAAATTGGTCCGACGATTCCAGGCAGCCCTCATTGCATTGCAATTATTCATTGGGAACATACATAATACGATGCTTCTTTCTTCCATAGCTGACAAGGGATAGCGATTCCTTCCTCTCTGCTTCCCGTTCTCGCTCTTTCTGTTGTCACAACGCAACTGAAGATGATACATGCGAGGCGACCTCACTTCTTCGACATTTTCTCCGCCGACTTCAGCGATAAACGCTTGGTGATTGATTCACTAATTTTTGCTGTGCATGCCTTTTCGTTCGCATCCTCTGCTTGATTACTTTAGGGTATTTTGATAGAGTATTTTTTTATGGGCGTTCCTGATTTATATGGAACTGTCGTTGCTCTCATTTTACTTCAATTGTGTGTCTTTATAGCCTGGCAGAGGAAAAGGGAAATAAGTACTACTTGTTGAATTTTTATCGCCTCAATTCAGATAACTCTGCAGCTTTGCCTGCGTGTTACAGCTTTAATCTTTGCTTTTCACTCAACTGAAAATGATTATGATTGACCAATTACTTCTTGAAACAATAATGTAGGATGGAAGATGTGTTGATCTAGTTTCTTTACTCACATGCTGTCTGGAAACCCGATTTTTTCACCTAGAAATAGAGGGAAATCTTTGAGGGTTTTTTTTTTTAATTTTTTGTAATGGAATCATTGGTGCCATTTTGCAGAAGATTCCTTTGTCATTTGTCGGTTCCTTCCAAGGAAGAACATCTGGGTGTGTTTCCTTATTTGGTCCAAGTGGGAACACCTGGCATGTTGACCTGATTAAATGCGGCGATGAATTGTGCTTCGAACAAGGATGGCCGGATTTTGTTCAGGATAATCTTGTTGAAAACGGTGATCTTCTTGTTTTTGGGTACTGTGGTGAGTTAAATTTCACAGTCCAAATCTTTGACCAAACTGCATGTGAGAAACAAGCTGCTTTTTACTCCAAATGCAATCAAGATCCTGAAAAAAAGTATGGAAGCTCAGTAGAGAAAAGAGCAAGGGAGGAGGGTGTGGTTGCATCAGATGCGATCCCGTTTGGAATTCCAAAGAAAATCAGAAGTTGTTCGACTGATGGTAATTCTGAATCCTTTGATGAGACGCAGGCAGCACATGTGAGGCCCTTGTCAATATTTTATGAGAATGGACAGCATGAAGAAACAATAGGGGGCAGAATAAGGCAGGAGGCAGATTCTTGTGAAAGGATAACACAGAATGGTAACACACATATTGATGTTTGGAATGGGAACCCTGGTAAGAACGTAACCATCGTCTTTTGTTTCCGAAACTACTTAAATAAACAAGATTGTGTATGCAAATATGGCTTCTGTTCTGCTATTTTCCCCCACATTCTAATGTAAGGCATGGTAGATATGATGTTTCATCACTGATTGCTTACTCACTATTTTGGGCAGATTCTGCCATTTGCGGAAGCAATGGAAAAGAAGACAGTCTGCATGACGATGGTGGTATATTTCTGTCATCTGAATATGAGGAGAAGAAAGTTGTTGAATCCTTCAACTCACGTTTTCCATTCTTTGTTAGAATTATGAAAAAGTTCAACGTTAGTGGCTCATATACACTGGTAATGTTTATAATCCTTGTTAATGCTTCCATACAGCCTCTGGCATTAAAATAGGAAGAGGACAATATTTTTCTTGTCTATTGTATTTCTGTCACTTCATCTTTTCAGATGATTCTACAAGGTCAGCACCTTGAATACATGCTTATATTCATTTGCCCCTTTTAATGGAAAGAATTGAGTTTTATCCTACTGTTTTCGTTGCTGTAGGGTTAGCCGTTTTCTTCTAAACGTAAAATCACAGCTTTTCATTCCAGTTGGTTTACCGTGAAATTTCTTTAGTTTCTATGTGCTGTGTCTGTATGTGTGAAACTATGCTTGACCTATTGGTGATCTATGTTGCAGAATGTTCCATACCAATTTGCCATGGAATATCTACCAAACTCCAAGATAGAGATTATCCTCCGGAATTTGAAAGGAATAAGCTGGATCGTAAATTCTGTGCCAACAACGAGAGTACATACAAGTCATACTTTTTGTGGAGGATGGTTAGCTTTTGTCCGCAGTAATGGGATCAATGTTGGGGATGTCTGTATCTTTGAATTGGTCCACAAATATGAACTACGTGTGCATATTTTTCATGTTGGGAAGGTAAATCCTAATCTTTCAGCTGAGAGTTTGCAGAAGAAGTCAAAAAAGAATTCAAAGACTCATTCAAAACATAGAAAAAAGTTTCAAGCATGTGATAAGAATGGGTACAAGATGATAGATGGAAAGAGATGTGAAGCAAACAAATCTGCCATCGTCGCACTTTGCTCTTTGTCGAGAAAGGCGAATGATGCTGCAGGTACAGATTGAATGTCTCTTAGCCCAGGTTTCAGATTTATGAAACGAAAATTTCTGATTTAACTTTTCACTCTGTTTTGTAGTTGGATCAGCTCAGAGATCAGAGGCAGCAATGGGTGGTTTGAGAGTTATGTTAGCCCTAGACGAAGAAAAGGCAGCACGATCTTTTGCTTCTGGTTATCCCAACTTTGTGCGTATTATGAAGAAGTTCAATGTTAGCGGCTCATATACATTGGTCAGTATCCAATTGCTTGCTACTATATGAGTTAACTGTTCAGACCTGATCATAATACCCTAGATGCCACAATGATAAAAGAACAACCTTCTTATCCAGTAAAAGTTGAATACACCGGAAACTTGAATAATTTTGTTTGATGGTTTGTACTTGGTTGTCTGGAAACTTGTACAAGTATTGCTGGTGATGATTTTTCTTGTATCCTTGTTTCAAGTCGGGCTGAACGCATAAGCAGGTTCTAATTAGGTTATTATCATATGTGGTCTTATCTGAAAACCAAATATAATCACGCAGTAACTACTTTCATGCAGAAAATCCCATACAAGTTCTGTAAGGACCATCTTCCAAACTGTCGAACAGAGATTATTCTTCGTAACCTGCAAGGGCAGTGCTGGACTGTGAACTCGGTCCCAGATTCCAGAGGTCGAATGTGTCATACCTTTTGTGGAGGTTGGATGGCTTTCATTCGTGAGAATGACATCAACATGGGGGATATCTGCATATTTGAACTAGTTGGGCAGTGGGAAATGCGGGTTCACATATCTGGAGTTGGAAGGAAGGGACCAGAGAATCAGCATGGTTCCTCTTTGTGACGCTGATCAAATAGCTAACTCTGGTGTACATTTACTGTGGTGAGGTGAGGGTAATCATATTAGTTATCTTCTGTAGCAGTATTCAGTTCAGCTCTTATCCAGCTTTGACTTATGCACTGATTACAGGATTAGATGTGACAATATTGGTGTCATGCTCAAAGCCGATTGATTGCCTATGCATCCCCAGATCTTTTTATGAGATGCTATCAAGTGAATAACCTTGTTGTGCTCAGCATGAACCTGTTGCTCAGTGCTTATTTGAATGTGAAACATGCATGATGCAGGGTCATTATGAACTGTATCTGATCTGATTGGCAGAAGGTTCAAATGTATATTAGGTGAATTTCCTTGTAAAAGTTTGTGTGAATTGCCAGGGGACTTGGTATTGAGAGGTGGTTGGGATAGTTCACTTTCATGCTGGGGCTTGGTTGTGGGGAATGCTGCTGCTATTTCATTGTTGGGTTTAGGGTTAGCTTAGTGGTGGTGTGTTATCAGCCACCACAGGCCAAGCTCTCAGAAAATCATGTTTCCGTGTATGGGAAGAGCTTGCTTTTTTGTATATGCCGATTCTACCTTTATGTGCCACTGGTTTCTTCTTGTAAAACTTTACCGTCACTTTAAGCCATTGACTTAAGCATAATAATCAAATTTGATTCTCACTAAAAAAAATAGTTTTGATTATCTCCAACCAAATAGGGCTCAAGTGTTTTATTTTAACATATAAATGTAGTTTATGATCATATCAAAAAATTTGAGAAGGAGCAACTAGAAATCAATAATCGCTAGGTGGTGCAACTTTTAACTTTTTATACTCGTATTAATTTGGTTTAATTCATACATATATATATATATATAGAGAGAGAGAGAGAGAGAGAGAGAGAGAAATACATTTTAATAAATAAATATTTTGTACTATGTTTATGAAAATGTTGAGTTGTAGGCTTTGATCATTTAACCAAAAATTTCGTTGGACGCTTCTTCCAGTCCTATGATTATGAACATAGTACAAACCCGCTTGTGACGGAGTGCGCGAGGCATGTGTTGGGGCGCGCAGTGTAGCATTTAAGGCACGCGGACGGCACAGGGCTAAGGATCCGGGATGCGGGACAACACACTTAAGAGTGTGCAAGACGGATTTAAGAGGAGCCAAGGTGATGGAGACACCTTGGGAAGACTCTAGAACCATGGAGGACATTCTAGCTCTGGAATATTCTAGAATGCTCCAGGGTGTTCTAGGCTTGTCTAGACTGGACCGGAAGATGTCGGATGAGTCTAGAAGGGACCATAAGAGCCTAGGGCGGACTAGAGAGTGCTAGAAGGTCCTAGGGCACGCTAGAAGGTTCCGGAAGGTGTAGAGAGTGCTAGGAGGTCTTTGGAAGGTTACGGAAGCTCGTGGAACCCTCCGAGCACTGCGGGAGTCTCTAGCTTGGTCTAGAGAGTTCTAGGCCGAGCTAGAACTATATGGAGAAGTCTAGTAGGTGCTAGACATGTGTAGATAGTTGTAGAGAGATCCATGCTAGCACAGAAGGTTACAGAAGAGTAATCTTTGGCTTGGATCAAGTAGATCTCCACCGTCCATTGAGGAGGTGGCTTGCCTATAAATAGAGACCTTAGGCATTCATTTGTATCCAACTTCAAGCAAGCCAAATCCAGAGTTGTGTAGCCAACACTTGAGCAATACAAAAGAGTTGTATAGCTTTCATTCTCTCTTTCTAACTTTCGTTGCTCTCTTCTCGAGCATTCTCAAGCAGGACTTAGGCACATTGGGGCGAGTTAGGCTGACTTAGCCACGAGGGTACGTGACTAAGTGCCGCACGGGCATAGCGAGAAAATCAGTCCGTGACAATAAACTCTTAAATTTAAAATGATAATGAATTAAATACTGAAAAGGAAAGTTAATACTACATTCTTTATCAAAAAATAGATGCATTTGTTTTTATTGTTTCACATTATTTAATTTATAATTTTTAAGATATTTTAAGTTAAATAATTTATATCTATATTATAATTTGAAGTATCAAAATTTCAAATATATTTTTGATAATTTTTTTTCATTATTTATCTTTGTAAAAATTGAGTCAAAATTAAAACTTGAAATATGAAAGGTAGATGTATTTATTTTCTGAGGACGGAGTGATTAATTAACCAACGAAGACAGTAGTTTGTTTAGTTTAGGGGCGTTGGAAGCGAGCCGAGCGAGGTCTATGTGGGAAGTCCTAGAAGAAAGAAGTGCAGCTGCAACAAAACTTAGCCTATCCCGAACGGAAAAGATAAAAGAGGTGTTCATATGCGAAGTCCCCGAGAAGCGATTTCTGGGCATTTGCTTGCATGGCGGTATAATTGAAAGCAAAGAACAATTATTAATCAGTATGATCTTGTCGAATTGAGGCGTTCAAACAAAATTGTGTCGTGTTCTTCTCCTCCTGACGTTTTCTGGGGTGAGAACATGGGAGCGAAATGTCAGGACTGCAGGAGCTGGGAAGAGGGGATCTTCTGGACTCAGTTTCAGTCCACTCATTTCACTCTATTTCTCCGCGGCTCTTTCCATCAACAGCTTGTAAGTTTCTCTTATCCCATCTGCTAGTATTCAGTTATTTTTCCTGTAAATGCTCTTGCTTGCTTAGGGCATCGGATCAACCTTCATTTTTACTTCGTAATTTTTTTTTTGTTTTTTCTGTTTCTGGAGTCCCAATCTGGCTAACTGATTGTGTTTGGTTTTACATTCTACCATTTGTCAATCGAGCGTTAGTGTTTCATGCAAATTAAAAGCTTAAAGGGACAGCAGATCTACGCCGCTAGAGATAGAAAACTCTGATCCTTCTTTCTCTCTTTTTTATACTCCACTTAGATTTCAACACGATTCTGGATCATCCATTTTCATGGTGCAAAATTGTGAATTTTCATGGTTCCATACGTTTCTTGGGTTATATATGTTGATAAATTAGCTTGGTGTTATTTGTTCAAGGATACCACGAAAGATCAAACTTAAAAGTTGAAAAGTTTTTATTAGATACTGTTAAGAACTGGTATTTAGCATTGGGAGTTGCTAGATGACCTGATGTTTGTGAAGTACTCATTTCTATATTGAGCAGGGATGTCTATTAACTGAATCCAGTTCTCTTGACACGCCTTGCATTTTGATGGAGTGCTGTGTGTACGATATTGCAGGATCTTCCGGAAAAATTTGCCAAACATTATAAGCAAAAGCTTCCATTGAAAGTTACCCTCAAAGGCCCTAGTGGAAACTCTTGGGAAGTTGGACTGTCTAAATTTGGTGAGACCTTATCCTTCAATCATGGGTGGCAGGATTTTATCCGCTCTCATTCCTTGGTAGAGAATGACATTTTGGTCTTCAAGTACAACGGGATTTCTGCTTTCGAAGTTCTGATGTTTGACGGGCAGAGCTTTTGTGAGAAGGCAACTTCTTATTTTGTAAGAAAATGTGGGCATTCAGAATATGACAGTGGCTCCACAGCAAAAAGGAAAATGGAAGATAACTCTGCTGAAGTTATTCAGTTGTCTACAGACTGTGTTGAAGTGGCTCCTGAACAATCGCCAAATGTTGATATCAAGCCTCGTCCTGGGAAACGACCCATCAAACCCTCAATTAAGATAAGAATGAATAACGGATTATCTTCTGTTAGGCCTATTCATGCTAGATACGACCCGGGGATCCAAGAACCTCAGAGTCCAGTGAAGGAAACCGAGATGAAACCTAGTATGAGTTCTTCTGTTGCTTTGTCTAATAGTACAATTTATTGATTGTTCTGGTGCATATTTGCTTCATGATGTCTTATTACCAACAAATTATTTTCCTTTTTCGTGAGGCCTTGTCATGAAGTTTAGCGTAGTTAAATGCAAAACTTTCAGCATACATTCCTAGTCTTTTTGCCATCGCTCTTGTATCCTGTCTGCTAGATATGTTCATAATGTCAGTCGATCTCATGTACGGGAGCTTGAGATGTTCATGTAGATCTTTTTTCATTTGATTAAAAAACATTGGTTATACTAAAATTTTTGGTGAATGCAGAAAAGAGGTCCATCCTTAAGCCTGCAGCATGTAGAAGGCTGGTGCCTGAAACAGAGAAAATGAAAACCTTGGCATTGGCTCGAGAAGCGCTAAGGGAAAATGATTTTCTGGTAGTCATGAAACGGTCCCATGTAACTACAAAGTTTTTTCTGGTAAGCATTCACTTCTCTGAAAGTTGGCAAACACTTTGGTTTAGATATAGCGTTGGATGTTATTCAAAGTTCTGCACTTTTCTTCTTCTTTAACTATTTTCTGCAGTAATGTAGAAGGTCAACTATGTTTCTAACACTACCGTGTGTTGATTCAGACAATCCCTTCTGCATGGCTGACGGCGAACTTCTGTTCGGAGAAACAAGTTATGTATCTGCGTCACAACAGGAGTACATGGAAGGCAAGTTTCAACCATTACAGACAAGGTGAGTTCGGAGGGATCTCCGGTGGGTGGAAAGGCTTTGCTAGAGATAACAAGCTGGCGGAACATGATGTATGCGTTTTTCATCCCGAAGATGTGACACTAAGACCCCTTACATTCGATGTCAGCATATTCCGCATCCTGGAAGTAGCAGACGCTCCTCCGGGTTATGGCGGTCTAGTCTTAGACTCTTCTCCAGCGAAATCGGTTGCAGCATCTGAATCCTAGCTGGTGAGTGAGCCGTCGGCTGTTTAACTTCTTTCTGTGAAATTTGTGTTGTATGTGTGCATGTTTGAATCCCTCCGAGGTGTTGTTTTATCTTACCTAGCTAGATCGTGTATGCTACTGTTGTCTGTACAAATGATGCTGTAACTGTTGTTATCCGAAGTTGACAATGTTAGTCTCGTTTTCAGTACCTTCTTAGTTCTTGAGCATCCTTAAGTCAAAACTCTCTTCAAATGGCATCTTGTCTTCAAGTAGGAAGCCTGGGATTTAAGTCTTCTAATGACAATGTTGTTGTATCTAATGATAGCTTTTAGTGTTGAGGTTTGGAAAAATTATGCCCTAAATACATATTACTATCCCGAATTTTGTTGACTTGTTCAACAAAAGGTTTTTATTATGATTCGCCTCAACCCGCTACCTCAACTATATATATATATATATATATATATATATATATATATATATATATATATATATATATATATATATATATATATATAAAATTGTCACCCCACCATCCCCGGAAGCTGGTGGAAGCGTCGTTGCGGAAGCTGAAAGTATCGGCGGCGGGTGAATGCGGAGTTTCTCTTAAAAGGGGTTGTGGACCTGAAACCCGTCCTTTAAAATGTTTTCCTTCAGGTTTTAAGGTTAACACGTGTTTGCAGTTTTTAAGACGTCTTCCTAGTCTTAAACCTGCACCCGAAACACGTTAGTGGTTTTACAGAATATCGCGCGCGCAGAAAGCAGAAAAATAAGTAATACAAGCAGAAGGAGTTTCGCCCTCTTCGTAGGGTCGGAAACTCCCCACGAATAACTAATACAGTTCAGAACATCAGAATACCCAATGTAACTAATGTGTGTGTGTCTATATATATATATATATATATATATATATATATATATATATATATATATATATATAGATATATAAATGATTCAATCTTTGTAGTAGAAATATTTGTAGTAGAAAGATTTAGTGAAAACACTACTACACGTATACTTTTACAGTATCTGAGGTACTTAATACAGTACATTTAAGTGGCAGCAGAGATCGAGGAGATCTTATGGTAATAATGTAAAAACAAATGTGTAAGACAAAAATACGGAGTGATTTAATTTTAGATTGAGAAGGCAAAATTTATTAGGGTAAATATTTTTAACGTCTGATTTTTTTTATATTTATTCAATTTTCAATCTATCTATATTATTCTTTAGTGGATAATATTTATAAAATATATGTCTATATAGTAAATATATTAAATTACCATTTGTATACAAAAGCTTTGAATATGCTCTATACAATAGAAAAATAAAATCATATATTACATGTTAAAAAATCAACAACATATAGATATAGGTGGGAATGATTTCAAGTGTAGGTGGTAGAATAGTCCTGAATAGTCCTGATCAACTTAATTAAATTATGAGGTAAAGGAGGATAAATAGTCAATAAGGGTCGGCTAAATTTATCCATTCATCGATGGGTCCTGGTAAATTAGTCGATATAGGTGAGCCTAAGAATAATCGACGAGTAGTACTATTTAACATTGACTTTAAATTAATTAAGAATGGTGGTTGTCTCTAAATTAATTAAGAATAAATTTATCCATTAATTATACTCAACAAAATGTATAGAAATTTAACAGGCCGGAAGTAGTGGCAAAGAGTACGTAAAAGACACATCAAACGAAAGAAAATACTTATGTACTTCCCCTTCATGCATGGATCATAATATAATTAATTAATTAATTAATCTATAAAAATGCTAATTAATTATAGCATGGGACGGGGCGAGATACAAAAGTGCATTGAAATACTCATTAAGCCGTTGTGTTGGAAGACAAAGGTAAATTTAATTTCTTTGTCAAATCATGCGCATCGGAAGCAAATAGTCCTCGTCAAAATATGATAATTTAATGTTGTTCATCTTTTAACTAGTTATATCATGGATGAGAGAAAATTCATCAATAAAACTTTGACAAGATATACGAATTACATAAAATACTTTTCACTCTCACGTTTTGTCTTTTCACCACATTGGTTTATTCTCATACCTATATCCAAAGCTCTAACACAAATTGACTCTATATACATAAAAATAATCACATTCTAATAATTAGGAAACACAACCTCACTTAAATTAGACTTCTAAACCTATTCATTAAGAAAACAATCTTTTGCCAAAACAAATTACAAATCTAATCCAAAAATAATACAAACTTTTCAACTTCTTCAAATTAAATTTGAGCTATCTCAACGTACCACACCAACAAACACAACGTATTTAATAAGAGCCGGGTAGGGGGCGAGCCGCTACCCAGCCCACTTCTTTTTGGGCCGCTTCCGTCAATCCTGACGCTATGCATCCGCTACCAATAATAGGGGGCTCAGTAGCGGGCAACTCGCTAGCCACGTGGGCGCTGCCAGCTGACAGAGCAGGTAGCTCCCCGCCCCCTACCCTCCCGCTACCATCTTTTAAAAAAAATGATTTCTTTATTTACATCATTTAATAAATGATTGAATAATAATAATATTATGGGAAATTAACAGAAACCCCCTCGAGGTTTATCATAATCTGCAGTTTCCCCCGTATTTTCAGTATTCTCAAAAAACCCCCGAGATTTGTGAAATTATACAAAAACCTCCTAAGGTTAAACACTGTCATCACATCTGTTAGTTTTTTAGGTTTAACTACAAAAATCACACCCCAAATTATTTAGCCCTAACATTTCTACCCTAATTTTTCTACCCATTTACACTTGCAACTCTTCTCCCTCCACACCCTAAATCAATCCGCCGTCGATTCATCTCTCTCTCGATTCATCATCTCCCGATCGAACTCCTCCCAAAATCGCTTCCATCTCCATAAAAGGGCTAAATCCCAAAAATCTAAATCGAAGCCTCACCCATGACGTTCACAAATCGAGGAGCGGGATCAGATCTCTGCATTTTAAACTCGGATTGAGTAGGAGGATTTAGAATCGAAAACGGATTCAATGTCTGGGAGCAGGTCGATCAGAGCGTCGTACAAATCGAGGATCTTGAACAGCTTCTCCGGCGACCGATGGCTTATACTGATAGCTTCAGCGAAATTGAAGAGCTGCATCGCCGGTGCTTTGACCGTCTCGACGAAGCATGCGTCGTCTATGTCGGTTCCTACGCCGTAGAAGATTTGTTCGCAAAGATTCTTCTCGCTGGCGAAGAGGAGCCTGACACAGACTTTGGCAGCGCGAATCCACCGCTGAATCTTGGTCTCCAACGCCTCTCACTCCAACCTCTGGATGTCTCCGATGCTCAATTTCTCGATACCCAGCCGCCGGAAGCTCAAGTCAACGGCGGATTTCCTGACGCTGCCATAGACTTGGATGCATTCGCGCAAGTACCCAGCGGAGATCATCCTAGCGGCGATCGCTTGCAGATCCGAAATCGCTTCCTGCGGCATCAGATCCAGTTCCTTAATACTGCTCGATGATCGGTACCCTGATGAATCGGACGATTCGCAGTGTTGCAGCCGCAGAAGATCATCGGGGTTGAGCGAGCATTCTTCTTCGAGCTCGAAGCTCGGCGATCGGGAGGTCTGCTGTGAGTGGGTGGACGAGGAAGCGGAAGGGTCGCAGAGTGATTCGGGATCGACGGCGGAGGTGTGAGTGATGAGGATGTTGCGGAACTCGTCCTCGAGCCGCGCCATGGCGACCTGAAAGTCTGGCCTAGAAAGAAGGGCACGAGGAAGAGAGGTGATGCTAAAGGAAAGAGAGAAAAACTTATGGGTAAATTTGTATAAGGTTTAAAACATGAGGGGTTAATTGTTAAGTTAAAAACAATTAGGGTCCAATTTTGTAATTAAATTTGAAACCTAACGGAAACATTAACAGAGGTTAGCTCAAGGGGGGGTTGTAGGTTTTTCCAAACCTCAGGGGGTAAAACAACGAAATCTGAAAATGCGGGGTGTAAAGTGAACATTATGGCAAACCTCAGAGGGGATTTTTGTTAATTTCCCTAATATTATTTATTAGTATTTATAGATTATAATTAAAAACAAAAATAAATTTAATTATAAATTAACCAAATATATCAATTATCAATTACAATAAAAAACATCCAAAATCAAATAGTATTTACAAAAGTGTCATACGGGGGAGACAAATCGTAATCGTCACCCTGATTCTCACGCGGCGGAGAATGGTGCTCTGAATCGTCGAACGCCTGTCTGTTGAACCCCAAAGAGAATGAGTTAAATGACACATTACTCCGTCTAAACAACTCTGGGTCGTACACATTATTGTGCGGCGACTGCTGAGGTGCCTGCTGTTGTGGTGTCGGCATCATCGGGGTATAATAATCAGCACTGCGGATGTTTGGCGTCTGGAACCCTGTAGTCGTGCGCAAGAAGATAGATCAACATGGTGAACAAGAAGATCAACATGACAAAGAAGATAGATCAACGTTCTAAGAAGATTGATCAATAAATTTTTTAGAATTATGAATTTATTTCAGTATTTTTGGAATTTATTTAGGTATTTTAGGTATTATTTATGAATTTTAGTATTTTAGGAATTATTCTAGTATTTTAGGAATTATTTTTGTATATATTGAATTGTTTTAGTATTTTAGGAATTGCTTTGGCATTTTAGTATTTAGGAATTTATGTAGATATTGATGCTAATCTAACAAGGTATTGACGCTGATCTAACAAGGTATTGATGGTGATCTAACAAGGTATTCACGCTGATCTAACAAGGTATTGACACTGATCTACCAATGTATTGACGCTAATCTAACAAGGTATTCACGCTGATCTATACGAATCATAGTCCATTCTTCTCCTTTTAATGAAATTGTTTAATTACTAATTAATGATCAGCTGCATGGTACTAATTATCAGTCTTACTTTCCTGAAAATGAGTACATCTTTATTCTCCCTAAAAATGAATGATACGTGTACATCTTTATTCTGCCTGAAAAACTCTTTACATATCATTCTTACTTTCATGATCTTTCTAATTTTCATACATTCAACTATTAACACATTATTGCCACATCATTATAGAGAAAAATGAGTATAATTTTTAGTGACTGATGGCATTTTCTATTGATTAGTACAATAATTGAATATATGAATTTCAATTAATTAATTAGTCCACATATAAAATCTTATCTTGAAGGGTTCCACTTCCACCCAACCAACCAGTAGCATATAAGCACCAAAATGAAGTTAGATATGATATACAATTATACACTATTTGACACTCAAAAGTCATAATTTCACATTAAAAAAGGATCATTGTTAATTGATAATTTTAAAACTCGGTTAATTGTCTATAATAGAATATTATATACTTTTTTTTATTTCAGAATGTTACATACCTCTATTGAAATCATTACTCACACGTCGACGGAATTTGATATTATGTAATATGTTTTGGGTATCTCACACAAAATTGATATGTTTCCTTTGAATAAAGAAACATTTATTGCCTACTATTTACTTTATTGCCCATCTGATTTAGCCTCGATTGAAGTAGGGCAACTGATGACAGTTAACCACCACGATGCGTGTAAACCTCCCAGCACGCCCGCCCAGTGCATGGTAGCGGGCTACCCCCTACCACGCCCGCTACCAAGTTGCGTCATCGGTAGTGGGCAGCCCGCTTCAGCCAGTCAAAGGCCTTTTGGGGAGCTCGGTAGCTGGCCGCCACCTACTATGCCCGCTACCGACCTCCCCTCAACTACGTAGTGAAAAGGAGTCTAACATCATCTGGTAGGACCGAGGAAAAATAAAAATGGAAAAGTATTGTAAGCTAGGTCATTGCCATTGGGCCTATATATATAGCTAGATTACTTGAGTATTGACAGGACGTACGCATAGAAAAAGGAGAGATGGATCTTCATCTTGCATTCCCTAATACATTAGCCGCAGTGCTATTTGTACTCGTAGTAGTTGTCTATCAGAGGCGAAAGAAGTTGAATAGTGCACCAGAGGCACCCGGAGCATGGCCACTTCTGGGCCATCTCCCAAAACTAGCAGGACCTGAGAGCCCTCAAAAGATTTTAGGTGCCATAGCGGACAAGATCGGGCCTGTCTTCACCATCCGGCTCGGAATACACAAGGCGGTTGTCGTGAGCAGCCCAGACGTGGTGAAGGAAATCTTCACGGCGAACGACAGAGCCGTGTCAGCACGACCCAGCCTGTTCGCGGTGCATAACATGTGCTACGGCCACGCCATGTTCGGCTTCGCGGAGTACGGACGATTCTGGCGGGAGATGCGGAAGATGGCGACCATAGAGCTTCTGTCAAACAAACAGGTGGAGGTGGGGAAGCAGGCCCGGGAGTCGGAGGCCAAGGCGTGGGTGAAAGAAATCTACAAGGTGTCACAGAAAAATGATGAGGTTCCGGTGGACATGAAGAAAATGTTGGGGGATGTGATTTTCAACATCATCATCCAAGCGGTGGCCGGGAAGAAGTACGGTGCCGGGGAGGAGGCTGAGGCGAGAAGGTTCAGAGAGGCGATACGAGGGTTTGTTAGCATACTGGGGGCGTTTCCGTTGAGTGATGCGGTGCCGTTTCTTGGGTGGATGGACAGGCGTGGCCATGATAAGGCCATGAAGAGAATAGCTAAAGACGTGGAGGAAATTGTTTGCGGCTGGCTGGAGGAACATAAGCGAAAGAGAGCTGCAGCCGCTTCTGATCATGACTACGGCCAGCTTGAAAATTCCGACACCGATTTTATGAATATTATTCTCTCTTTACTAGGAGACTCCGGCACAGTTGACGGTCTCCATGCCGACACCGTCAACAAAGCTACTGCCTTGGTAATTAATTAACCTTGCATCTAATTGCTAGCTAGCTAGTAGGAGTAATTAATTAAGAAGAATCTATTTGGTCTATATATATATGTGTGTATGAATAAGTTTTTTGGGATGCAGAATTTGATCACGGGAGGAAGTGATACCACGCACGCAACGCTGATGTCTACGTTGAGGGTATTGCTTAGGCACCCTGAGAAGTTGGAAAAGGCCCAAGAAGAGCTGGACATCCATGTTGGGAAGGAGAGGTTTGTCCAAGAATCAGACATCCCCAAGTTGAGCTATCTCCAAGCCATCGTGAAGGAGACGATGCGGCTGTTCCCGTCAGGTCCCTTGGGTGGCCCAAGGGAGCTGATCGAGGACTGCACCATCGGCGGTCATTCCTTCTCCAAGGGGACGCGGTTGATCGTCAACGTGTGGAAGATCCAAAGGGACCCCAAGGTTTGGGAAGATCCGTTGGAGTTTAAGCCCGAGAGGTTCTTGGGGAAGTCTAAGGAAGTGGATGTTATGGGGAAGCATTTCGAGTTGTTACCATTTGGTACCGGCCGGAGAGGGTGCCCGGGGATGGTGTTGGGCCTTCGTGTGGCTCACCTGGTGCTGGCCACCTTCGTGCAGGCCTTCAACTTCAACTCCCATCATCATCATCAAGATCATCAGATCAACAACGACGACAAGCTTCAAGTCTTGGTCTCGCCACGACTTCCGCCAGAGCTTTTTAGACTATAATCATGTACCACTGCTAGAAGAAAAACGAGGTTACCGGAGAATAACACTCCCTCCATCTGCCAATAATTGAATCGTTTGACTTTCACGTTTCAAGTTCAATGTTTTATTCAATTTTTAATGTAAATAAATATTAAAAAAGTCATAAAAGACATATTAAGAAAAAGAATGTTGCAAATTACGATATGTATATAAATTATTTAACTTACACTACGTAGTTGTAGGTAGGGCTGAGCAAACGGTTATTTCGGTATTAACCGAAACCGAATTACCGTTCTTATTCGATTTCGGTTATCTATTACTATTAGATACCGAATTAACCGAATTATACTTAAAACCGTATTAACCGAATACCGATTTAGGTTTGGTTATTTCGGTTTTCGTTCGAAATAACCGAATTTTTCCCCCTTTTCTTGTTACTCTTTGATTCATTCATGATTCATAAGCACAACAACTAACTCGAAATGCAAACTCTGAAAACTAGCTATCAAAATCACTTATTATGGGGGTAAGCAATGAAATCACAATCATGTGAACCAGGTTTCTATTGACATTGTTGTTCATCCTGAAGAGGAACTAATGTAACTTAACTGCTAGCAATAGAATGATAGTTGATAATTGATAACAAACAATAGTTGTCACAACATGAGCCAATCATTTTCCTCTCCAGAAAGCTAGTATTGCATTAGTCAAAATCATGGCTCATGTTATATGAAAAGTTGCCAGAGGTTCCACTGTCACAGTGGCAGTCATAGAAACACAGCGAAGTCATGTTCAGCAACAAAAAATCAGCTCCAAATCCGCACAGCAAAGCAAGTAGTAGTAGCAGCAACAACATGTAACCTCCCAAGTCCAAAATCAGTAACAGTAACCTACACTACATATATGATAGCAACAAAAAAATAAAATAAATATAGACAATAAGAAACATAAAAAAAATCATAAGCACATCACTAACCAGAAATCTCAGTCATATCTTCAATACTTCGATCAATCTATCATATATCTATGATAGAATTACTCGATGCTCGTTTTGAAAAATCCAAGGAAAAAAAGTTATATGAACATATGCATCACTTAAGAAAACAGAATTGACAAGTTAGAAAGTAACATAAGAAAAATATAATACACATTCCGTAATTTTTAAATCCGCCAAAGCTTGCTCAACAATATCTTTAGGATTTGATCTCCGAAGCCAATCTTGACAACAAATAATTGCTTCTGCCATTTTAAGAGCTAATGAACTCCTAAATTCATCAAGAACTGTACCTCCTGTACTAAAGACAGCTTCAAAGGCCACGGTAGAGATAGTAACGGCAAGAATGTCACGAGCCATTTGACTAAGGATAGGGAAACGTTCAGAATTAACTTTCCACCAATTCAAAATATCAAATTCTGTTTCTCTCTCTTCATCAGGCTCACAATCCTCATTCAAATATCTAACCAAATTTGACCTATTCTCATTACTCCCAATCATCGACTTGAACTTCTTTTTCCTTTCCATTGCATGCAACGCTGTATTCCTTTTCAAATCACCAGAAGATTCAGAAGAAGATGAAGAAACTGCAGCACTGACCTTCCGTTGGTAAGTTTTCTCATACCATTTAAACAACTCATTCAGAGCTTCTTTGCATGTGTGTGCTAACCTCATTCCCAAATCTTTATCACACTCATACATTTCATCAAAAGAAAACTCAATGTATATTAATTTATGGCGTGGATCAAGTATAACAGCAATGTAAATCAGCATATTCATCTTGTCCACGTACCCCAATACTTATCATACTTTTGTTTCATCCTCTTAGCCATTTTTGAAAATTCTTCATCCTCACTCAAAATCCACTATATCTACTAGACATCTCATCAATCTCATGGAAAAAATAGTTTGCAGCCACATATAAAGATCCAGAAATCTTACAAGTCTGATCATAAAAGTGCTCAAGAAATTTCATCAACCTTCTCACATTTTCCCAATCCTCACTAGTAGGAACCCCACCAATATCTATTAACTCCCGTGCAAAGAATGGATCTTCAACAGAAAAAGTGTCAAAAGCCATTTTAAATTTTTCGGCAGCAGCTAACATTAAGTATGTGGAGTTCCACCTAGTGCTAACATCCAAGCACAACAATGATTTACTTTCAATTTTTTCTTTCGCTATACTTTTTTTAAAATGAGCATATCTAGAGGCCGATTGCCTAACAAATTTAACAGCAGCTCTAACACTCAAAACAGAATCATGCATTGCTTTCTCCTTTAACCCATCACAAACTACCAAGTTTACTATATGAGCAATACATCTCATATACAGAAATTTACAATCATCCACTCTTATTCCCCAATTATTAATTCTTCTTTTCAAGAAATCAATAGTTGTATCATTTGATGCAGCATTGTCAACTGTAATAGTAAATATCCTTTCAAGCCCCCAATCAAGAAGACAATTTTCTACTGCCTTTCCAATTGCCTCACTTTTATGACTAACAAGTTGACAAAAGTTTAAAATCTTTTTGTGCAATTTCCAATCAGCATCAATGAAATGAGCAGTAACAGAGATATGATTAATATTCTGTAATGATGTCCAACCATCAGTGGTGATGGTTTCGTTGTTGACTGTTTCTAAACCAAGATTTCAAAACATTCCTCACCTCTTCATACCTTTGAAAACAGTCTCTAGCTACTGTATGTCGTGAAGGTATATGAAATTTTGGACAAGCTAGAGCCATGAACTGCTTAAAACCAGCCTTTTCAACTGACCTAAAAGGAAGCTCATCAAGAATGACCATTTGAGCAAACCCCTTCCTCACTAACTCATGATCAAATTTCCACAGTCCTAGACCCCCTTCCCCTTGATTTCTAGCATTAAGTACAAATTCAGTTTGCTTGGATTCTAATTCTAAACGTTTCTTACATGTTCTGTAATGACTGTTAAGAGAGGAAGTTCCGTTACCTTCTGTATCAGCCGCAAGAAGCCTTGAACAATACTTGCACCTGCCTTTTTTCACCAGTTTCAGTTGTCACCCTATCAAAATGCTCCCAAACAGGAGATCGACGTTGCATTTCTTTTCTCATCTTTTGTGGGCATCTGGATCTTTCAATTGATGTTGATTGCTTTGGAATTTCCGTCTCTTGTTCCACATCGGACTACAAACACAAAACATTCAACCATGTTAGGACTGAAATTCGCAGGGTTATGTCAGTTTGGGAGATGATCATTAATGTTGCCTACTGAATCAGTTCAATGATCAATCACATCACTATGTCGTGGCATATATAGTTACCCTAGACCATCCTTTCTTCTTTTGCCTTCAGATCAGACACTATGTCAATCTTCTTCTGCATGCAGGGCTAGTTTCTTTAGCATCTTTATTGAAAGCTCATAGGGCAAGGGCGCGATGCTATACTGATCAGTATCAACTATCTCTATCCAATTCACTAAATGGACTGAAGCAGCAGTACAATATCTTGATCAACTAATGAAAGGACCAAAAATTATTAAAGCTAGTATTTTTTTAACTTACACAGCAGGATTCGAAGGGAACCCATATATCATAAAATGATTAAAGAAATCATGCATAGTTTAACCATTCTTTTAAAATTATATACTTCCTCCATCCAATGTTGTTGTACACCTAATCATAATGATGTTCAAACTGATGGGTGGGCACAACCAACATGACATCCTTAATAGCACAACAAACTGATAATTATTTCAAACATATGGCTTGAAATGGTGGTTCATAACTCACATTGGACACAAAACATTTTAAACTATGTCGTGGCATATATAATCAGTGTAGGTTTGATCGCCTAGACAGAGATCATAATCATGTTACAATATCTATGAAATTCAACAGAGATCAAAATCAATAGAGAGGCATTTTTAATGGCAACTAAAAATCAACCAATATCTATGAAATTCGCAGGGTTGAACACTGAAAATCAATGAATTAGGTAAACCAATTAGGATAGGACTTACCTTTGACTTAGGAGGAGGCACTGTTTCTTCTATGAAACCTTCAACCACACCTTTTGAATTTCCGGGCTCCATGGATGGTCTGGTTATGCCGTTGAGTGGAGAGCTCGGGTCGTCTTCAGTGAGAAAAGATGAGTTGACCGGTGGAGATGGGTTTGCCGACAAGCTCGAGCTCATTTTGCCGGCGAGCAAAGAGAGCAGAGCAGAGAGTAGTCGAGGTCGAGGTGACGAGGTCAAGAGGTCAAGACGAGAGCAAAGTTGTGAGTCTGTGATCTGTCTATGTGAGTGTGTGGCTGCTGCCGAAGGCTAGGGTTATTAGATATGGGATGGGGCTGGGCTGGGCTTAGATGGGCTCATATGCGGGCTAAATATTCGATTAATTCGGTTACCGAATAGGTAAAGCCCGTAACCGAATACCGCACCGAAAACTGAATTAAAACTTCGGTATTACCGATACTGAACCGAAATACCGAAACACCCGAACCGAATTAACCGAAACCGAAAATAAAATCGGTTAATTCGGTTAAATCGAAAACTTGATTAGACCTAGTTTTAGGAACATTGGTAACGGGTTTAGTAACGCACGACCCGTTACCCAGGTTCAAAATACCTCTCCGACGAGGCGAAAGGGACAACCCATTACCAATGGTGTCACATTTTTATTTTGGTAGCGGGAATAGTAACGGGCTTCCCCTTACCAAAATGGTAATGCTGAGCCTGCTACATTTCCCCTTACCAAACTGACACAAGCTGCCACGTTTTTTAGAAGTAGGGCAGTTTTGTAACAAGTAAAGTTTCCTAAGGACTAAGAGTGTATTCCCTAAAACTAATCCCTAAAACTATCATGATTTATTTGAGGCAGAGAACACGATAAACAAGATAAAGGCTCGGTCACTTGTTCGATTGACACAAGCAAAGAGCGAGGGAAGAGCAAGGGATGATCGGAGGTTTGCTGGTGCGAGGCGAGGCTGGAGGAGATCCCAGTGATCTCACACGAGCAGGGGGAAGCCGGATGGAGGAATTGATCGGCTCATGCAGTGAAGTGAGGCATTTGGGGACCGAACTCAAAGGGAGGAAGAGGGAGATGCAATATCGAGCTTGATGCGGTTTTGAAAGTCTCTTGTTGCCGAATTTTTGCGTCCAGCGATTGCTGGTTGTGTTGAAAATGCCTAGATTTTGGGGTCCAGCGATTGCAAGCGATTGCTTGGTGATTGTTGGCGATTGCTCGCTGTTAAAACAAGGAACACATGATTTCAGCACCAAAGACAAATATCTAGATATTTTTGGTGGCTTTTGGAATATTCCTACCATATGCTTTCCTTATAGGATAAATCTAGGTAGTTGTTATTAGGTGTAGTAGTTTTATTTTAGTTATCTTGCTCTCTTTTGTAAGCCTATATATAGAGGCTCATTTTCTTTGTAAAATTCAGACTTTGATTAAATGTTGATGTGATTTCTTTTCAGGTCTTAAGTGGGGAGGAAAACCAACCCTCTCCCACATTTATCCCCCTTCCTCATCCCCACTCCATGGATCCCCCTCCATGGTTTAACCTCATTGTTATCGGCTCAATGTGGACCGGAGGTGATTAGGCCTTCTTCCTCCACTTCCTTTCCATTGCCATCCTTCTGAGCATTATTGTTGATCTTGCCTATCCACGAGCTTAGGAGGTGTTAGCATTGCGGCTAATGTTGCCTAACCATGAGAGTAGGAGGTGTTAGTAGTTCGGGAGGCTCATTCATCCATGGTTCCTCATTGAAGACAAGCAAACTAGATCCGGAGCAAAATCATTACAAGAAAGGCCCATAAAATCAATGGCCAGACTTGGTGGGATCACATCAGAGTTGGAGAGGGGAGAGGATTTGGAGATGTGGGATTAGAGGGGACGAAGGGGATTTGGAGATATGGGATTAGAGGAGAGGCGGACTGGGTTTTGGTTCAGCCGAGCAGGTACGATTTGCACTGATTCCTTAGTTTGTTTTAGTCTCACTGTTATTTATATCAACCTTGTTTCCTTGATTGGTTCAATTTTATCAACCTTGATGGGTTGGAAGCCGTTCATATTGCAACAAACAAAAATACTGTTCCTGGAGATGTGTCTACAATGCTTCCAGGTGGCATCAATGGGTATTTGCTAATGTTTTTCTACATGTTTCCATTCCAATATACTGCATATGGTTAAATTTTCGCATTGTTTTGTTACAGAGATTACCTCTATACAAGTTTAGCCTTTAAACCGGATTAGCCTTACCATTTACATTGTTGTTGATTCATATGCCTTTGTCGTTTTCTATGTGGTAGTGCTGGGAATGATTGCTCTGCCAAGAGCACACTTTATATTTCTCTGCAGGCTACCATAAGTTGTGTTCTTTTGTTCGTTCTTCATTCATTCCTTTCTTTGGCTTGAAAAGCTTGCAACTAGGAAAGAGTGGATTAATTCTAGCCTAGAACCTCTACTAAGGTTAGACTATTCATGTGTTTTTGATACATGACCTTGTCTTGCTTCATAACTTAGTAAGTCATTTAATAAAGGGTTAGGTAAGAGTACTTGCTAACTACGTGTTTAATGATTTTAGCTGCTTATTTAAGATTGCATAAATTATTCCTTCTTCTACTTTTTTTGTGGGCTGCCTTAATTATTTTGTCACTAAATCTATTTTTGCTTGGTTGACGTTTCAAGCCTTTAAATCCTTGTAGGATTTAATATTTACCTTGCACTTATTTATTATCATAAATTATTTAAGAAATCATGAAAGAAGTTGGTTCACCATTAACTGCTCTCTTTTTTGTTAGTTTCAGCATAATTAGTTTGAGCACTTGTATATGAATCAACCAAGTTAGCTCAGTAATTCTTTATCCAACCCTTTTATTTTAGTGAATTTATAATGGATAATCTCTGCCTTCTCCTAACCTACTTGAACCGTGTTTCCTGCTTGTTTTCCTTGGTTAGCCTAGTAACTTGCTTACTCATCTAAGGATTATTCACCAAACATTTAGGCTCTTGTAGCTAAATTACTTGTATTCGATTTTTTACGACCCGAACGAGGACTTTCAGGAGCAATGAAGCGTTTGAGGCGTTCATGTTCGGGGTTAACGGACCGTCGGGCTAGTCAGAGCAGCGGTCTCCACCGCGTGAGAACCAAGATGACGGTTTTGATTTCCCCCGTAGGACATTGTTGTAAAAATTATTTGATTTTGGATTTTTTTATTGTAAATGCTACATTTAATTAATTTATAATTATTTTCATTTGTACTTTTAATTCCAAATTATAAATTTTATTAATTATAATTTTATTACCAATTTATTAATTGCTGCAAAAGAAAAAAATTAATTGTAAAACAAAGCAATGGTAGGGGCTTGGTATGGGGTGGGGAGCTACCAGTTGTGTTAGCTGGAAGTGCCCACGTGGCCAGTTGGTAAGGGGAAATCCGCTACCAAGCCCCCTACTATTGGTGATGGTTTTGGTAACGCCAAAACTGAAAGAAACGGGCTCAAAAGTAACGACCCGCCATTAGTATCGGAAAAGGTAGCGGGTTGCCCTCTATCCTAGTTCCATTAAATACGTAGTGTTAAAATGTTTAAAAATTCATGAAAAAAATGATAGATTAAATAATATAAAACAATGAAAATAAATAATTCAATTATTGGGGGGACTGAGTTGATTCAATTATTATTGGGGGACTGAGGTGAGGGAGTAATATAGTCATGCTATCATTTTTCTAACACCCAATCCTATTCTACCAACACGTTATTGGTCAGGCATATATGTACCCAACTTTATTAAATAAATAAAAGAAGAAGAAGAAGAAGAAGCAATGTTGTTACGGAGTAGAGGTAATGAGTGCCATTTTCGCTTTGTAACGGCATGAGACGTAAAAATGCCATTACAAATTACTGAACAAGTACGTAGTGCTTTGCTTCAGCTCGTTTGGCGAAGGATGTCAGATGCCGGTTATTTCTCAGACTATTTTGTGGGTAGGAATTCGCATAAAGCTTTGAAGCTTATTTGAAAAGCACATCTCAATCCGTTTGATGTTGCCACATTCTACTAGCTCTCAACTTCTTCTGCCTATGATGTATTTCCTATCTTTATTTTCATTGCTACTCTTTGGTTTTTATAGTTCTAAGTTAGTTAGCCTCTTAATCTTGTGTTATCTGGCTTTTATTCCCCGTACCGCTCATCGTTGCCAAAAGCTAGACATTAGCTTTCCTCAGGACCTCGTCCCTGCTTGTCACACATTATCGGCTCTAGCCGAATGATTTTGAATGAGAGCATTCCTTTTAGAAAAAAAGATATCTAGGAATATAAATTTTCAAAATCCCAATAATTCTTGATATATATTGTTTGGTTCATTTCGAAAGATAATTCTCCATCATTCTCAAAATCCTTGAATTTCTCATCTTTCACAAATCCTTGAGTTCACTTCAAACTATCAACTATAGGTTGGGTACTCTTAATTAGAATCCGTAGAATTAATATGTTTAAAAAATAACATCATAGCCCTTAAAATTTTGTATATTTACAATTTAGTCTTTTTTTTTTTGAAAAATTTGCAAAATGGTTCCTAAAACTTTCACATTTAATCCATGAACTTTCAAAACACGGACAAAATGATCCTTGTATAGTTAGTCCCTTGACTTTTCTAAAAGCTTCAAGATGGTCTTACTAGAATAAAAAAATCCTCCAACCAAATAGTATAATTATATTAATATTGTGAGAATATTCATTATTAATGAGAGTTGAACTGGCCAACTATGGAATTTTAAAGATATTTTTATGTATTTCCATTTTCCATCATTCATGCTTTCAACATTTTTGCAGAAACCGTGAACAAAACGCCCCTCATTATATTAATTAAAGTGCAAATCCCCTCAAAATGAGGGTTGTGGTTTCCTCAACAACTTTAGGGGTTAGAAATTGAACACAAGCTTTATTGTACGTACTTTTGTTTTTAACCATGCATGGGTATATCATGTTTAAAGCATGTTGACACACAAGCTTTATTGTAAGTACTAGTGGTAGAGGTGATGTGGGAGGCGAGGTGTGAGAATGACACATAAGGGAGTAGCTTTAAGATTGGTAAGGCCAGGTTGACCGGTCATGTCAACCGGCTGATCATGATCCGACGACTGCGTCCTGATGTGGAATGCATGCAACAAGTTGGCAAGAGTGAGGTGCATGACCTGAAGGGCGAACGAAATTCCAGGGCACACCCGTCTGCCACCACCAAACGGGATCAACTCAAAGTGTTGACCTCGAACATCGCAGTGCTGCTGCTGATCATGAGTCGTAGTGAGAAATCGATCAGGCAAAAACTCATCTGGGTTCGCCCACAAACTAGGGTCACGTTGAATCTTGGATATGTTGATCAGCAGACGGGTTCGGGCCGGGATGAAGTACCCGGCGACGGTGCAGCTCTGGGTGGACTCATGTGGGACGGAGAGCGGAGCTGAAGGGTACAGGCGGAGGGACTCCTTGATGATTGCTTGGAGAAGGGGCAACTTCTTCATGTCATCCTCTTCAACACGTCTGTCTCGTCCAATGTACGTGTCCAGCTCTTGTTGGGCTCTTTCCATGATATTCTTGTGGTTAAGTAGTAAAGCAAGTGTCCATGTCAATGATACTGTTGTTGTGTCGCTGCCACCTAATATTACAGCCTGAATCAAACAGCGCGCCAAAATTGTTTGTTAATTTGTTAATTATATACGCATGCTGCTGCATGTGAAAGGGTAAACAGCACATATATACTCACTGATCATCGATCTAAAGCATGCATTATTAATTTATCCCCGAGATCTACAAAATTAAGGATACTTTATTTACCCCTTGAGATTTAGATCAAAAAGAGGCTTACCATGCATGTTATGATTCAGAAGTTTCACCGTTGAGCTCCAGAAAAGACGCTCACCTGCCCCTTAAATAATTGCTGAAAAACGCTACATATCCTAATTTAAACAATTAATACGCACCTTTACTTACTAAATGATCAGCTGCAAGAGGATACTAACTAGCTGTACCCCATTAATGTTTTTTCATTAATTAGTACTCCAACTGTACCCCATTAATTGATCCATTTATTTTGGTTGTTTCACAGTATTTAATCCATGATTGTAAATACGAATATCTACACATGTAAAGTTAAATAATTTACATACGTATCATAATTTGATGAAATACAAAGTTTTTAAACAGATTTTTTTTTTAAAAAAAAAAATCACTATTTATATTTATGAAAATTTGAGTCAAACATTAAACCTTGAAACGCCAAAAATAAATGGATCAATTAATGGGGTACGGAGAGTATAATAATTGAGTGCTATGAATATTAATTAATCCTATAGTCTTAGTCCATAAAATCTTGCGTTGAAGGGTTCCACCCCAACCAGTACGTAATTTATGAGCAGTCAATTAGGATAGACTATAATTATTTGACACTCAAAAAGTTGTAATTTCACATTTGGAAAAAGAGACGCTTACTGGCCCCTTAATAAATCGTAAAAAAATAATAAAAATAAATGCTACATATCATAGTTTAAACTATACACAGCAGCTATACGAATCATAGTCCACTCTTCTCCTTTTAATGAAATTGTTTAATTACTAATTAATGATCAGCTGCATGCTACTAATTATCAGTCTTACTTTCCTGAAAATGAGTACATCTTTATTCTCCCTGAAAATAAATGAAAATAAATGATACGGGTACATCTTTATTCTGTCTGAAAAACTCTATAGATTGTCATATTATTCTTACTTTCATGATCTTTCTAATTTTCATACATTCAACTATTAGCACATTATCTACCACATCATTATGAAGAAAATGAGTATAATTTTTAATGACTGATGACATTTTCTTTTGATTAGTACAATAAATATTGAATATGAATATCAATTGATCTTAGTTAATTAGTCCATATATAAAATCTTATGTTGAAGAGTTCCACTTCCACCCCAACCAGTAGAATATATAAGCACCAAAATGAAGTTAGATATGATATACAATTATACACTATTTGACACTCAAAAGTCATAATTTCACATTAAAAAAGGATCATTGTTAATTGATAATTTTAAAACTCGGTTAATTGTCTATAATAGAATATTATATACTTTTTTTTATTTCAGAATGTTACATACCTCTATTGAAAACATTACTCACACGTCGACGGAATTTGATATTATGTAATATGTTTTGGGTATCTCACACAAAATTGATATGTTTCCTTCGAATAAGGAAACATTTATTGCCTACTATTTACTTTATTACCCCAATTTTTATTTCCTTTTAAAACACTTATGCTTATTTTGTATATTTCTTTTATTACTTTGTTACTCTTAAGTAATCTGGACATTTTAATTATTGTGCTCGATGTATTAAAAAGTAAACTCACTAGACATGTGGCCTTGATGATAGTATCGGCATCATAAGTGGGCAGCTGATCTCCTGCTTCGCCGATAATTACAGATAACATCATGTCCATGAAGTCTTCATCATCATGCAGTTGGCGAGGAGCTTCGCCGGAAGATCTCCTCTCCTTGTGCTCCTTCAGCCACTGCTGCAACACAACATCCAGATCTCTCGCCGTCCTCTTCATCGCCCGTTCATACCCGCCGATGTCCAGCCACCTCAGAAAGGGCACCGCATCAGCCATCGGAAACATTCCGGTCAACACAAACAGCTCCCTCAGCGCCTCTTTACTTCTCCTGTTGGATGCCTCCGCCTCCGCGTATCTCTTCCCGATCACCATCTTGAACACCATGTTCAGATTCGTCTTCTCGAACCACTCCTTCAATTCCACCACCTCGTTTTTCACCGACTTCTCGTACAAATCTCCAGTGGCCAGCCGCATCTCCGACTCTCTGACGTGGCGGAGAGTGCTGAGGCGGTGGTTGGAGAGGATCTCAAGGGTTGTGATCTTCCGGAGCTGGCTCCAGTAGGAACCGTAGGGGCTGAACCCGAACATAGCGTAGTTATAGCCCATAATCTCGCCGGCGAGCATCTTAGGTCGGTTGGCGAAGACCTTGTCGTTTGTGGTGAGACACTCTTTAGCGATTTCACTGCTGCTTACGATCACAGTTGGGTGGACGCCGAGACGGATGGTGAAGATGGGTCCGTACCGGTCGGCGAGTTCTCCTAAAATCATGTGAGCTGGTTTGGGCGCTCCCAACAGGTGGAGGTGACCGAACAACGGCCTTGCGCCTTCTACCGACGGAACTCTCTTATTACCGGAGCTAATTTTCCGTCGGAGATAATAGTAGAAGAACAAAAGGGGGATGAGAATTGAAGCGGCAAGTTGAGCAGCTTCTTTAGGATTAATGCTTCGAAAATATCCCATACCCAGTATAGTTAAAGAAGCCTTTCTAGTTTCTATTCTAGCTAGCTAGCTACTTGGTGGTGAGTGGTGATTTGCACTATAATACCGCTTTTATAACCGTTCCCTGCCCCTTATTCATTAATTTTATTCATAAAATGTATAATAAAACAAGAGATATAGACGATTTAATTAAACTAGTCAAGCAAAATTAGTATCACCTAACTAATGAGGTTTTTTATTTTGGCAAAATGCACAAAATAATCATTGAACAATCTAGTTTGTCTCCATTTGACCAATGAACTAACATTTTTCGCCAAAAAGCTCATCAAATTGTTCATTTTGTTAGGAATTAAATCCATGATAAAAAAGAAATAATGTGAATTTCAGTTTTTTAGTTAGCACAAAAAATGATATAATTAAGTACGACGATGGGTAAAGTGCACCTATAGCTCTGTAATTATAATTATTGTCTCACTTGGGTCATTTTTTAACTTATTGTCCCAATAAAGTAAGGTTTTTCAATTTTTTTTTTAATTTGTGGTCCATTTTCATCCGGTCTTTGTTAAGTTTAATGGACTTTGAGTAAAAATAATAAATTTAGTAACTCAATTTTTAAAATAAAAAAAATTTGTTTACACCCTAGTTTTAAACCTAACCACTTAGGAACACCCCAACAATTTTAAACTTGACACGTTTTCTTTAAAGTTTTCATTCATTCCTTCCACCATCGGTTCACCGTCGTCGGCGCCGCCGCCAACACGCCTGTACTCACCATTCGCGTAGGAGATCGGGGCTTATGGCCGCAGGATTGCGGCCTAGTGTCGGCGAATCGTGAGCCCAGACAGTGAATTGGTGACCCAGGGCAGCGATTCGCCGGCTTGGGGCAACGAATCGCCTGCCTTCCGCAGCGAATCGCCGGCCCTATGCCCTGATCTACGATCCGATGTATTATTTTCTCCATTTAGGATTTTCCAACGGTGGTCCGGTGGGTAAAAGTGTTTTAAACAATTTAAACGATCGGGTGTGCCTAAATGGACAGGTGTGCCTAAAGTGTTTTAAATGATCCGGTGTGCCAAAATGGTTAGTTTTAACATTATGGTGTAAACATATTTTTTTAAAAAAAAAGTTGAGTTGCTAAAATTATCATTTTCACCCATAGTCCGTTAAATTTAATGAAGATCTGATGGAAAATGATCACAAATTTAAAAAAGTTGAAACATATGACTTTATTGAGGCAAAAGGTTAAAACAGATCTCAAATAGAATAATAATTATAGTTACACGACTGTAGGTGCATTTTACTCGTATGATATAAATAATGTAATGGATAATTGAAAAAGTAATAATGATCTTCTCTATCTCAAACCTTTCACACCAATTTTTCATAGGATTGAAGTGAACTAGAAGTCCCTTAACTTTAACTCTTATCATATTGGGGTTCCATTTTAACTTTGTCATATTTTCAAACTTTCTACTCGTCTGTGGTTCTTTCATCCATTTTCTCCGTTAACTTTAACGGATCTGTAATAAAAATGCTAGTTTTAACTACTGAATTTTTTTAAAACTCTATTTGTGCCCTAAAAGTTTTAAACTTAACAAATTTACCCTAACATTTTAAAACTTCACTATTAACCCACTATAGTTTTCATAGTTACTGGACCACCGCCGAAAACTCGCCCAACTACTGCCAGAATGCCGAAAATCACCACAAGTCACGAAACACTCTAGCCACATGAAGCCCTTACAATAGGTCGTCCAAATCGCGTCCAAAGGTCGGCATCGCGGCCCTAGGCCGCCGACTCAGGGCCCTGAGTCACCGATTCGGGGCTCTGGGCAGCCGAATCGCGAGCCCAAGGCCATAAATCGATGACCCAAGACCACGAATCGATGGCCTAGGGCCTCGAATTGGCGGCCTAGGGCTCGGAATCGGTTTCCTAGTGCCGGGAATTAGTGGCCTTTGGCTGCGATTTCACTACGTATCTGAGGGAGGCCCGGTAACGTCAAATTCGCTACCAACCCATTACGAATTGTAACGCACAAGGGCGTTACCAGGGCGCTACAAATTGAAGCGTTACTTCAGCCCAATGCATTACTAAGGCGTTGCCTGGCCTGGTAGCGCCCTGCCCCCTACCAACCCATAACTTTTTTTTATTTCACATTTAATCTATTAAATGTAATAAAAGTTTATTATAAAAGAATTATTTATTATTTATTATTTATATTTTGGAATAAAAGAATGATTGAAAATAAACATATTTCATTTAAATGTCGGAAACACTGTTAAAACTTCCAAAAACATCCAAAATAGATGACTAATAAAATCACAATCCTATGGGGGCGAGAAATTCCAATTATCCTGGGGGCGGTCTTTGAAAACTCGCTGCACATCTTGGTAAACCTCGTCTGATAGGTGTGAGGAGGAAGCCGATGCAGGTGATGACCGCCCAGAACAACTGCTTCAAGAATCATGGCCTCCAGAACCACGGCCCCCAGGGCGTTCGGATGTGGAACCAACATATCCTTACAATAAGTTAAATAGTCAATAAAATTATACAATTTCATCCAAAACTTTTTAAAGTTTACAATTTCATCCAAAAGTTTTGAAAGCTAACGATTTGACCCAAAACTTTTTAAATTTTACAATTACGTACAAAAGTTTTAGAAGTTTAGAATTTAATCCAAAAGTTTACAATTTCATCCAAAAGTTTTAAAATTTTACATTTTGACCCAAAACTTTTAAAAGTTTACAATTTCATCCAAAACATTTAAAAGTTTACAATTTGGTTCAAAACATTTAAAATATTTTCAAAATTACCATTAAATCCTAAAAATTCACCATAAATGATATAAATTACTAAAAATTCACCAATAAAATATAAAAATTACAATAAATAATCACAAATTATAGAAATTCACCAAAATCTTATAACTTACTAAATATTCACCAAAATTTATAACAATTACTAAAACTTCACCAAAATCATAAAACAAAGTACCTAAATCATAAAAATTCATCAAAATCATAAATCAATCCTAAAACCTCCAAAAACTTACTGAGAATTCATATCATATAACTTACTAAAAATTCACGACAATTCATAAAAATTACCATTAAATCAAAAAAGTTCACCAAAATCATATAACTTACTAAAAATTCACCAAAATTATCAACAATTACTAAAACTTCACCAAAATCATAAAACAAAGTACCTAAATCCTAAAATCATAACATTCATTAAAATTCACCAAAATTCATCATAAATCCTAAATTTCATCATAAAATTCATAAAAATTCAAAAACAATTCACCAAAATTCATAACACAAAGAATCATGCATAAAACTCAAAAATTCATAATACTTCATAAAGTTCACCAAAATTCATCATAAATCCTAAATACTAAAACTCCAACGCAAAGAATCATGCATAAATACTTAACTACATTAATTTTTAAACAAAGTTACTAAAATATCATCTAATAGTATAGATTATTACCTTTGTCCAGATGGTGCATTGAAATGGAGGGAGGATGGCCACCGCACGCGGTGTTCTTCATCAACAAAAAAAAAATAAAACACTTAAATCGGGCAACAATATGGGTGAAAAGCAAAAACAAAATGTTGAAGTGAGCTTGCCTTTGTCCAGCGGTGAAATGGACGGTGGGAAAACGAGTTTGGGAGGAGGAAGATGAAGGTGAGCGGCGGTGAGTCGAAGAAGTTTGGGAGGGGGAAGAACAAGTGAGAGGCGGTCGAATGGGGAAGGAGCTGGGTTATGTAAAGTCGGTTGAGGCTGGTAATGCCCCAGGGCGTTACAAGCCCATTGCCAGCCTCAACTTTAATTTGGTAACGCTCCAAGGCATTACCAGGGCGCTTCTAGCTATGACAAGTAGCGCCCTTAGTAATGTCTTGGGCGCTACCACGATTTTCGCCCCACGGTAATGCCTGGGGCACTACTTCGGGCATTATCAGGCCAGCTGCAACTACATAGTGTTTGGCCGATGGTGAATTTCCATGACCGGTGGTGATTTTTCGGCGTTTCGGCAATGGTCCGATGAGTTTTTGGTGGCGGACGGGTGACTAGGGAAAGTGTAATGGGTTAATGGTGAAGTTTGAAAAGTTTAGGGTAAATTTGTTATGTTTAGAATTGTTTGCAGTGAGTAAATTGTTATGTTTAAAACTTTTAGGGCATAAATAGATTTTTTGTAAAATTTCAGTAGTTAAAACTAACATTTTTTTTCCACAGATCCGTTAAAGTTAACAAAAAAAAATGGATAGAAAGACCTCAGATAAATAAAAAGTTTTAAAATGAAATGACAAAGTTAAAATAAGAACTTAATAGACAAAAAATTAAAATTAAAGGACGTTCATGAACTTTAGTTTTTTCCAAAAATAAAAAAACAAAGTCTTATCTAAAAAATGAGGGGTTTGTCTTAAGTTCAACGTCCGCCACATAAAGTTCAGTACTCCTCCTAAACACCCCTGCTTCTTGGAACACGTAAAGACAAAACTACAATTCTAAATCCTAATACTTCTTTCCTCCCATGTGTTATTTATTCATTTATCTTAAGTGTGTTGTCAATTTTAACTTTTTTTTTGTATAAATTAAAATAATTTTTATTATTAATTTATTTTACATAAACTTCCATCGTTACCGTATTTCAAATTCATTTTATCATTCCATTTCCACTCTTTAGTCGTTTTAAGTGAATGCATTTGTAAGGGTAAAAATGGACAAAAATAAAATATAAACAGAAAATCACATTTCATTTGAGACAATAAAAAACTTTAGTTTTTTCCAAAATAAAAAACCAAAGTCTTATCTAAAAATGAGGGGTTTGTCTTAAAGTTCAACGTCCGCCACATAAAGTTCAGTACTCCTCCTAAACACCCCTGCTTCTTGGAACACGTAAAGACAAAACTACAATTCTAAATCCTAATACTTCTTTCCTCCCATGTGTTATTTACATTTATCTTAAGTGTGTTGTCAATTTTAATTTTTTTGTATAAATTAAAATAATAATAAAAATTTATTATTAATTTATTTTACATAAACTTCCATCATTACCGTATTTCAAATTCATTTTATCATTCCATTTCCACTCTTTAGTCGTTTTAAGTGAGTGCATTTGTAAGGATAAAAATGGACAAAAATAAAATATAAACAGAAAATCACATTTCATTTGAGACAATAAAAAACTTTAGTTTTTTCCAAAATAAAAAACCAAAGTCTTATCTAAAAATGAGGGGTTTGTCTTAAAGTTCAACGTCCGCCACATAAATTTCAGTACTCCTCCTAAACACCCCTGCTTCTTGGAACACGTAAAGACAAAACTACAATTCTAAATCCTAATACTTCTTTCCTCCCATGTGTTATTTATTCATTTATCTTAAGTGTGTTGCCAATTTTAATTTTTTTGTATAAATTAAAATTAATTTTTATTATTAATTTATTTTACATAAACTTCCATCATTACCGTATTTCAAATTCATTTTATCATTCCATTTCCACTCTTTAGTCGTTTTAAATGAGTGCATTTGTAAGGGTAAAAATGGACAAAAATAAAATACAAACGGAAAATCACATTTCATTTGAGACAATTTTTTTTATACTTTGACAATACAATTGGGATTTTGGACGGAGAGAGTATCGTTAAAAAATAGAACTATAGAAGTGATCATATTTTTATTGTTGTTCACCTTAAAAATAAATCCATTTTTTCAAAAATTCCAATACATTAAACATTTTTAAATCCATCAATTTCCATTAAATTACTTCTTAAATTTACCTATTTATGTTCATCAAATCATCAATAAAAACATCAAAAAATAGACGGGTTTTTTCTATAATATTCTATTCTCTAAACACAAAGATGTCCCAGAGAAATTTTTCCTCACCGCAGTAGAAAACAATTTGTTTTATATACATAGGGGATTGAGTATGTTGGAGACTTGAACTCGAGATCTCCACTTTTTGTCCTCAAAATTATGAAATCAATTTCCATGTTACTTTTTCCATGTTTTGTTTCAGTAAAAGAAGGCTTAAGAATATGTTTATAAATTAAAATTAATCTGCTTATTCTCTAACTTTATATATATATATACACACACATATATATAGCTTTTCCTTTCAGCATTCTCATATATAAGGTTAAATATTTTTTTTGAAAGGCAAATTTTTTTTCCAATTTTACTTGGATCGAATTTTATTGGGTCTCTTCGAGAGGTAACTCTCTCAGCGGTGATATAAGGTTAAATATATGTAGATACGACGTTTGAATGTGTTTATTTTATAATTATACGTTTTTTAAAGATAAATTATTCATCATAAAAATAAGAATAAAATATAAATTTGAAAGTCAAACATATTAATTTTTTGACTTTTTGTGAGATGGGGGAATATTTTAAAATGTTACAAAAAAACTTCATAGTGATTGCAGAATTAAAATTATAGAGTAAATATCGTCGACCTATAAGTTTAATTTGTGTTATATTCCGGTTCTAATTATGTATTTTGTCCAGTTTCATCCCAAACCATAATATTGTGTCATAATTTATCCTTTCTATCTAATTTCACCACGAGTCTTGATTGTTTCATATGAAATGACGATTTTATCTTCTTTTTTTTTTGTTGAATTACGCAGACTCTATCCATTAAATGTTAAAATGGGGGCCTATTTGGAGTCTCTTCCCATCTTTTATCTTCATTTGAAAATGATGAAAGAGTTTTGGTTCTTTCCATGCTCCATTTTGATGGTTCTTTCCCTCTTTCAAGGACTAGGAGCATAATTTGAAACTTTATATTTGAGGTTAGAGTAAAATCTATTCCGGTCCTTATTTTTATCTTTGTGACCTATTCCGGTCCTAGATTAACTTTTTGTTCTAAAATGATTCTAAATTTAAGTTGCGTATCATGTTTCGGTCCTTTCCGTCTATTTTAGCCGTTAAAATGAACAGTTTAGATGAAATGACCTTTTTAAACATAATCAATTACATCCCCCAACTACTTTCAAAATTACCTCCGCTCTACAGTAAACACCAGCAAAACAGATGCAATATTTATATCAGTAAGTGAAAGAGAGCTGCGAGAAGGAGAAAGATGCTTCGGAGGCCTTTTGCCGTCACCGATTCCGGATCAGTTATCCTCCTCTGTCTCCACCCGATTTCGTTTCCGAGGATTAAAAATTTTTGGAAGGAGCCAAGCACTTGTCTAGGTAAAACTACACTGGGTTCCTTTTCTTTATCCTGATATTATTCAAGTCCTTGACGTTTAATAAGTTGCAATGGAAGACTTTATGTTAACAAGTCAAAACGTTTGGAGGCAATACCTAAATTGCAGCTATCTTTTTGTTTTGGTCTCTTTTTTATAAAATCTCGACGCACATGCGATGATTATGACATCAAGGTTCAGGATTAATTTTGGTTCATCTCTGTTGTTGATACATGTTTTAGTTGTCTTGTAGTCACGTGTATGGGTATTGTTTTGGTCCTTTTTATTAATTTTATTTCTTTTCTTTTGTTATTTATTTTCATCTTTTTATTCGTTTAGTTTTTCTTCTTTAACTAATTGTTTTTTTCTTTTTTATAATATGGTAATATTTGCTTTAGCTAAGTTAAATCAAGCAAAGAAATACATCAAACCCGTGATACCAACCTTTTGACGCGCGAAAATTCATAAATTTGGGTTGTGAGTATTGAAAAGGTGTTGCGAGACATCAACGGAAGAACCGGACTCCAGAAGGAGGTGCAAGAGCTAAGGGCTTTTCCGGTAAAATACTTAGAGTGTGAGGATTAATGTGTACAATTTAAAAATATTTTGGATAGAATTGAGATAAACTTTAAAAAGTTGAGATCTATTATAACAATTAATTAAAGGTAAAATTATATTTTTACACTTTTTCATCCATTTTAACGATTAAAATGAACGGAACAAATCGCGTAACTTAATTTTAATACCATTTAAAGCAAAAACTTAATCTAGGATCAGAATAGGTCACAAAGATAAAAACAGGGACTGAATACAGATTTTAATCTTTGAGGTTATCATTGTTATGATATACTCCCTAATACCAAATTTGTTGTGAACCTACCGTTCCAGCTACTTAGTAAAGTAAGTTCACAACCTTCCGAATCTTTCGCAATTAATAAAATGTTAATTTAAAGTTGTAAAAGAATAATGAAAGTCCTTTTACAAGCCAAGTTTAAGTGTATGTCTATGAATACAAGTAAAGACAAGATACAAAAGTACAACTTTAATTACAACTTAACCTAGCTAGCAAGTAACTTGAGCTACAAATCCTTCATCTTCTTGTCCTTCTGAACCTCCCTCCAGTCATGATCACATTCAGGCCTCCAAGCACAAAAAAAAGTGTAAGTAACAGTAAATTGAATGTAATTTATTAAACAAGTAACTTATAATGAAAGAGAGAGAAAGAGATCAAAAGACTTACAGAGGTGATGTTGCACCCCCGCTAGGAAGAAGAATCTTCTCCCAGAGGTAACCTCCAGCAAGAAGAAAACCCTTCCTAACTTGGCAGGTTTGCCTATCTTCATTCTTCAACTTCATCCTCCGGAAGTTCAGTGATCAGTCATCATACACATAGTAGAGAATTATCAGTTTCTAGTGATATTTAAGCATGTTTCTCAATGGTACTTACCATGGAATCCTGCTACTTTGACACTATAACACTTAGTTCTTGTTATAATTTTATAAGTTGCCCGAGCCTAAAACAAAGTTCTTAGCTTCAATCTTTCAAACAATCTCATAACCATTTTAGATCATCAAGTATGTTCAAGAGTACATTAAAGAGCAGTTGCAGCTAGGGCTGTAAACAAGCCGAGTCGAGCTCGAACTGTGCTCGGCTCGAATTCTGCTCGAAAGTTTTTGTTCAAACTCGAGTTCGGCTCGATAGCTTGACGAGCTTTCATGATGCGAGCTCAAACTCGGCTCGAACGATTGCTCGAGTTCGGCTCGAAAACCTGTAAACGAACATTAGGGGGTTTCAAACTTAGAAATTGAGGGATGAGTTTTTCACATAATAACTAAGGGTTTGAGATGTGAGTGAGAAAAGTGAGTAATGGGGGCCCAAATTTGAGGAACCCATGAAATTGAAGGGGACTGGGGTGTGAATTCGGCGCATGACTTGTTTAGATATTTGATTGATCAGCATAAAATGATGATCAACATGATGAGTTGTTTATATCAACATCACTATCTTGTTAAATCGACATGACTACCTAGTTAGATAGACATCACTACCTTGTTAGACCAACATCACTACCTTGTTAGATCGACATACATACTTGATTGATCAGCATAAAATGGTGATCAACGTGATGAGTTGTTTAGATAGACATAACCACCTAATTAGATCGACATCACTACCTTGTTAGATCGACATATATACTTGATTGATCAGCATAAAATGGTGATTAATATGATGAGTTGTTTAAATCGACATCACTACCTTGTTAGATTGACATATATACTTGATTGATCAGCATAAAATGGTGATCAACATGAGAAGTTGTTTAGATCGACATCACTACCTAGTTAGATCGACATCACTACCTTGTTAGATCGACATCACTACCTTGTTAGATCGACATACATAATTGATTACTTACACCTGAGGTCCTGAACAACCATAGGTTCATTATATATATATATATATATATATATATCACTACATTGTTAGATCGACATACATAATTGATTACTTACACCTGAGGTCCTGAACAACCATAGGTTCATTATATATAAATATATATATATATGGCTCGATAGCTTGATAACCTATCGAACCGAACTCAGTTCGCTTGAACTCGGCTCGATAAAATTATCGAGCCCTGAACTCGGCTCGAACTCGAAGCTCGACAAGACAGTGTTCAATAACACACGAGCCAAGTTCGAGTTCGAGTAAGTTCGATAAGAGCTCGACTCATTTACAGCCCTAGTTGCAGCCGAGTCTATTTTAGCTATTTAAGCCAACCTATTCCAGTTTCAGTCCTTCCTTTTACTTATCATACACATTACCAAACAAATCTCAGTATTTACCTAAGCATTTTTCAAGTATTTACCTAAGCATTTTTCAAGTGTTTTCCTTACATTCGAGGCTTTAAAATTCAGGTTTCTCTTATGTGAATCATCATATCAACCACAGCCACTCCAAATCAGTAATTATGACTAACTTCATCAGTTATACATTCGGTCATCAACTCTAGTCATTAACCATCAATTATGCAGTTTCGGTTGTGAAGCAATATACTCCCACCATCCATAATTAACTGTTTTCTACCTTTTATTCAAAAGTTTAATTTCAGCATCCCTCAATAGTTCATAAATCAGTCCTTCATTCATTTGAGCACTCACCGAAACAGATAAACAAATTCCTAAAAATAAAAGGGCATTTGGCTGAAAGCTTAAAGGATCTTTACCCATTCACTTTTCATTTTTCTCATCTGTTATCAATACAGTTTTCTAAAGCTTATTATGTTCACATTCAGTCTTCAAGATTACGCAAGCTCACTTGTACAATAAAGATTCACCATAAAACCACAACCACCATCATAGTTCTTTCTTCTTTTCCTCAACTAAACTATCATTAACAAGTCTCCTTTCTCAGTTATTCTTACCAATAATTTACATTAAAAACACAGTAATAACATTAATTCATAATTCCTAAGCAAGAACAGATCAAGGCCGAAGATCTTAAGGGTATCACTTCCTTCTTTCTTTCATGTAACAGATATTCATCAATCAAAAACCTCTCTTTGTGCACCAAACAGTAGTCACTCATTTTCATATTATAGATTTCATCAAAACATTGAAATAATACGGTCACATAATTTTCTGTCATCTCATGTTCATCAAGAAATAAAACATGGGAACCAGCATGTATATTTCTCTAAAAGTAGAGGAAAATACTTACAGTAGAAAGAAAGAAGCGTGAATCCTTCAATCGCCATCCCTTTCCCTTTGAACAGCCGGCTAGGGTTTCCACTTCTCTTCCCTGATTTGCTTCAATTCTCACACTAATAACGAATAGGTACATCCCATAGCTGATGAGGAGGCCGAAACTACTAGAGGCTACAAGACTCCTCCTTGAATCGATGAAATCAGCAAGAAATAGGAGGATGAATTTTTGTCGCGATAATGAGAAGAGAAATCGAGAGTGACCCTATCCTTCGTCTCAATTGGGTGTCTATTTACAAATAATAGAAAAATACACTATGAAAATATCAAGTTTACCCTCTTAATAAATCTCTACAAATAGTGTTTTAGTCTTTTAATTTATTAAATTAGTTAGTTGAGTTAGTTAATTAGTAGTACATTTAATTAGGTATTTTTTCACATATATGGTAAATAACGTCAATATTATTTATCACCCGGGTGAATTTTCACACACTTAAAGCATTTGGAGAATAAGAAATAAATATGTAATTGTCCGGATAATTGAGTATGGGCTTCTAAATTACCTTGTAACTCAACCATTTGAACTAGTTGATGAAATATCACCTAGGTTATAATTAACACAATTGGGTAAATAAATGGACTTTAGTCTCAAACTTCTTTTTAAACACATAATTTAGTTATTCACCATCTAATTCTCTTATTGTTAGCAAAAAGACCCTACTTAGCCTTTATAATTTTGATTTAGTCCGTCTTTGTTCTCCACAAGCTTTATTACTTCTAAATAACCACAATCTTTCTAAAGTAGTCAAATTTAGTCCAAATTTTCTAATTCTTTCAATACAGATCTAAAACCTTTCTAAAAATTCCATTCCAGTCTTCTAACTTTCTAACATAGTTCAATTCAACCTCTTTATTCTTGCTAAAGAAATTCACTTTAATTGCAATCATTTCTCCTACTATTCAGTTTAGTCCTTTATTTCTTTCAAAATTTACAATTTTATCCTCTCATTACTTATTTCTTCCTGTTGTGGCACGTACAGAAGTCCGGATCACACCAAAATTGTTCGAACATTTGATCGGAAACAGAGATTAAAGAGTATTGAAGACTTGAAAGTAATAAATGAAAATTGTCAAATAAGACAAAAATAACGTTTTTGGTGGAGATTAGAAGTTGAGGGTTTGAAAGATAAAAAAAGTGTGAAAAAGTTTTTTTAAAGCAAATGATCAATTTTTTGGGATAATCCAATAATGAAAACGATTAACCTTTTTTTGGACAGGGGAGTATATGTTCAATATATATGCATCAATGTGTTCATATATATATATATAGACACACACACACATATATATATATATTTACCTTAGCTTTCATGTGTGTCCTTTTTTGATCATGTTTTAAGAATTCGTCTCATATTGGTCATTTAGCTTTCATTTTGTCTCAAATTGATCCTTTTGTTAAATTTTCGTAAATTTACATAAATATCTCCAACCTACAATTAAATTGATCCTTTTGATCATGTTCTTTCTCTGCCGCCACCCACTCCACCAAACACTGGGTCGTCATTGTAATGCCTTGCTGACACATGAGACATTCATGGGACAAGAACTTCACCTCTTGAGGCCCCAAATTTTTTCCCAGTCAAAATGGTCTCTCTAAATGTAAACCCTTTGCACTAATTTGGCTCTGCCTCAAATATCCTAGTCGTTGGAACTCATGAGCACTGAATGCATATTTTACACCATGAACTGCACAATTAGATCCAATCAAAATTAGCCAGATAACAGAAGGATTCTTTTTATATTACAAAATAAATAAACAAAAAAATCTCAAAATTAAAGGGAAACAAAAAGAGATGAGTCTCGTCAAGCTTTATTAGCTCTATTGGTTCTGTGATCTTTTGCTAATGATTGAGAATTTCATCTTAAGTACTTGCATTTTCGAAGAAACCAAACTGAGTTACAGAGCATGAAAAAGTGCATCAAATCTATCCACTACCAGATTGCTTATAAAAGGAAGTACCCAAGTTGAAGGATGAAACCCAGATACAGATCCAGACAAAAACTCTAGAAGGGATTTAAGAACGAACCTTGAACTCAAAAATGCTAGACCCCAAGTCTAACCCGGTAAGCATAGCCATTGAAAGGAGAGATCCTAAGCGTTGAGATAAATAGGCACGGATCCAGAGTCGACACATCTAGAATTCTTCAAACATAGCATTGAATTGGAAATTGAATCAAGGAAAAGGTTGGAACTTTTTTTAAACAAGAAAAGAAGAAGGGTGGCGACCAGAAACGCAGAGGCGGAGTCACGGGCGGGTCTTCTCCATGGGTTTCTGTCGTCGATTCTTGTGAGTATTGGTTGAGCTCTTGCACAAATTCGAGACCCAGTGCTAATCAAGGAGTCTCGAGCAATTGTTCCTCAACAGGCAAACAAGAAGTCTTTCAAAAGTCATTTTCCCTAAGTTATGGGGCTTTGGGGGAAGAGGGGGTTTTGCTTTCTCTCATCCAATTTTCATCTACTTTTTGTTTCTTTTTTGAATCTAAAATAGGGTTTTGCTATTCTATGATTTTCGTCTCAGTTGTTCTTCTTCTTTGGGTTTTGAATTATTGATGAAACCTGACTTTTTTGTATGTGTTACAAGATTTGAAGCAGAAAAATGTGTTTGGTTCTTCAAGAACATAGGAGAGTGGAGAGACAGGTAGTATGAAGGAGAGTTAAAATGTTTGGGTTTAAATTATCAAATTTGTTGAAGATCGAGGGTTGATTTGATAATAGGTTAGGGATATTTACATAAATTTACGAAGTAAACATAAAATTTAATAGAGAATCTAACGAAATGACTAAATTGAGATGAAATGAAAGCTAAATGATTAATATGAGATGAATTCCTGAAATATGACTAAAATATAACACTCATCAAAGCTAATGGACTATACGTGTACTTTACCAAATATACAGACACACACCGATACACAATTTCGTACGTCCGATATATCCCCAGTATTCCGGTATTATATTATGCCATTACAAAAGCACAACATTTGGTTCTATAGTTTACACCATGATAGATCGACTATAAGCATTTGGTTTTGAGCTTTGTTGAGATCGGAATAGACTACAACTTAAATTGATAGGACTACTGGTAATTAAAATTGAGTTGCTATAGAGTGAGCCCGGCTCACAATAGGCGTCACTGGGTAAAAGAAGAACACGACAACGAATCGGTCACCTTGTTTTTCACCGATGAATCCGGAGCTCGCCATTCTCCACGAATCCATCATTTCTTCCGCGTAGAGCAACAAAATTAGACCAAAATTCAATCGATTCTCCTTTATTTCTCGCAAAATCAAAAAAACCAACAACAAAATCCATCTGCCCCGTTTTTCTGGTGAAAACAACCGCCATCCCTGATGCATTTTTTCGACAACCCAAAATGATGTGCTTCGACACCACAATGATGCATTCTCGATGCACTATTATGTGTTCCTGTAACAACATGATGCACTCATTTCATGACTTAATGATGCATTTGTTCTGCAACCCACAAGCTCAAACCGATGTTTCCTCTTGATGTGGTTCTTCATCCTTTCTAGATAATGCTTCAAACAATGAGTTTTCACTTTGACTTTCAACATGTTGGATAATTGTAGACACAATTTCCAAAGGTGTCAAAATTGTTAATTCAATCTCAACTTCTTGCACTTCCTTAAGGTTGATGTTCTTGCCTTCTTGAACATCATCATTCTCCTGCACAAACATAAAAGAAGAACAAACTTGAAATTCATTAGACGTTAGTAAATCATTTGGGACTTTTTGAGGCAAGATACTCTCTAATTCAACACGTTGACATAGTGGAGGTCGCTCTTGTTTTCTTTCAAACTCACTTTTACCACTCTTTGCTCTAATTATTCTCTCACCATCTCGAAATACACTTGAATCTTGCAAATCCACTTGGGATTTCTTTTACTTTCAGTGTTTCCCATGTGTTTACCCATCTTACCCTTGGACTCACTCGAAGGTGGATCTTGTTGTCATGAGGCACCATGCGAGCGTTTTGTCAACAGGTTGACATGTGTATTGATTGGTCACGCCAACAACACGCGCTCTTGAATGGATAAGATTCTTTTGTTGACAAGTGAAGGGATTGATTGAACATGTAACTCTTCTCTTGCTTCCATTAAAGTACCTTCAACTGGAAAGACATATTCCTCTACAACATGTTGTACACATTCGTCTTCAACAGATTGAGAATTTTTGGTCTCTTCATTTCTCATGGTCATTACTTTCAAAATTTTAATGTCATGAAGGGGTTTAGAAGGTGGACGGTTTTGGAAATGGTTTTGGGAAGAGTGGAAGGGTTAGAAATGGAAGGTTTGGAAGGGGTACCTTTTGGTGGTGATGGTCGGGATCTTTGTGACAATCTTTGTAAAGTGTCGCCTCTCTCAAGCTTTCTTCAAGTCTGATGGCTTTTTGCAACAACTCATGAAAACCATCATACTCACATAATTTCATGATCTCCACAATCTCGGGTCTAAGTCCTTGAATGAACCTAGACATTGTTACTTCACCTTTCTCAATCACACTTGCCTTAAGAAGGGCTGCCTTCATATCCTTGTGGTAGTCTTCAACACATTTAGTGCCTTGGACAATGGGTTGAAGGCGTTTAAGACATCCTCTCTCACGACAATTTTCTGCTTTTTCAACATTCTCGAATCGAGAAAGCCTTTCATTTATTGGAGCCATTTGTTCCTGCAACATTCTTTTGAATTGTGCCAACAATCTTTCGTTAGCCATTTTTACTCAGGAACTCACAAGATTCTCTTTATAAACCTAGCAACTTTTTCTGGCTCAAAATTCTTGAAAAAGTGATTCAAAACAAGTTTCAAAAGACACAATAAAATAAAACCTCAAACAAACCTCAACAGGTTGAGGGAAGTGTTGTTACTTTTTGCAAAACGGTTCTTTTGTGGGTTTTGGAAAAGGATATTCCGCAACTTTTGAAAGAACAGGTTTGAAAAGGCTCTGAGGTTGTTCTTTTTCTTGCCCTTTGTTTGAAAATTGATGAGGACATCACCAAGGACCAACACACTCAACCCCATGGATATCAAGAAGGAGCCCAAGTTCAAGTTCCAAGCCTCCCAACCCCCTTGAAGGTCTCGGTGGACCCATGAAAAGGTCCCGGTTCAAAAAAGCACAAGAAAGCCTTTATGCTTTCGTGAGGCTTATGCCACAAGAAGAGGAGCGGGGAGAAGATCAAGAGAGGATCCTACAAACTTCATCATATGGGCATTCACTTGGAGGAAAGCGCGCCAAACACCTTGGAGGGCCTTAGTGAGACTTCCCTTGCGGCCGAGAGATCTCCCACGCGCCGCCACCTCAATTACGCGCCTCTATGCATCTTGGACGCACAACCACCTCATCCAGCACGCGCCACAACCTCTCCCACGCGCCACCACCTCTCCCGCCGGGCAAGGAGTTCAACGACTTGTCCAAATATTTTCCCACCATCTTTTGAACACCTAGCCACCATTGTTGACTTTTCAATACTTATATTTATCCATTTATGTCATATTTTGTAATATCCCAGTAAATTCCATAAATGTGATTTATGGAAAAGGGAGTAGGTAGTAGGTAGCCTACAATTGTCATTCCATCACCATCCCCCTTCTCATCACATCCCTTAATTTTAGGATCATGGTCTCCTAATCATGTCCTAGCCCATACCTCTCACCATTTCCCTCCTTTCTTCCATAAAAGGAGCCTAGCATGTATTTTGTAAGGTAGAATATGTATTTTCGAAATTAACTCTCTTTGTGAGAAAATTGGTTCATCTTAAACTCTTCCTTGTTATCTCCATCATCACTTTGTTTTCCATTGAAGTGGAATCAAATTTTACATCTAGTGTTGCTCTCCATTTGAGAATTGTGGTGGATATGAGCCGCCCCTTTATGTTCTTTGTTTGCAATCTTCATACAACCTAGATCCATCAAAGGTGATAGATCCTACACATTGGTATGGATTCGTATCACAACCTCCCAAAATGATGCCTTTGATCACCACTATGATGCACTTCCGTTGTACTACGATGTTTTCCCTTACAAATATGATGTACCCGTTCTCATGACAATGTTGCACTCATTTTCTTTAACCTCTCAAAATGATACGCTTGGTGACAAGAGTGATGCTCTCCATTTCCACTATGATGCTCTCCGTTATAAACACGATATACTTTTTCCCACTAATTATGCAATCCAGCTCACACATCATTAAGATACGGTACACATCATAATGAGTTTAAGGCACATCATAGATATGTCGTGTGCAGCAGGTTGCAACTTCTGGTCATGAGATATGAATCGTGTCATTCATCTGACGAAATGGTTAGAAATGGAGCGATGACACCTGGGAAGCGATTGACTACTTCGGCACGGTCAGATTTCGTATTAGTGGCTCTTATGGCCTTCAAAAGCTTCTCCAGTGGAAAATCTCTCATGGAAGACGAAACACTCATGAATCAGAGTGGCGGTGGCGGACATGGAAGAGTCGTTGTCAGTGGCAGAGTGAGGCTTGTGGTAGTTGGTCTTATTGCAAATGGGTGAGGTTGTCGACGTCGAAGGAAGGCGCTGGTGAAGATTCGTCGATGGAAGTGAAGAGACGATTTTGATCAAAATGCAATTCCGTAAATAAAAAGAATTGGGCTCACATAGACTCACGATAAAGAGGGGCGCACGCTATTCTAGGCCATTAAAAATTACCCTAGAAAATTAATGTCCTTCATATCTGAATATCACATACTAGTATTTTCAATTTAGTTTTATTTAACTTTATATTTTTCTAATTTTGTATCTCCTATAACTAATACTCGATGCTCCTGATGATACTTGTAGAACTCTCGAGTTCGAGCTTCCGATATTCCAAATCCTCTACCTCTTTTGTATTGTATGAAAAAAAACAATATACCCACGAACCTAGGCCGAGCTGTTAATTTTCGAACGAGCTCGACAAATTCAAAATCGAACTCAAGCCAACTTCACGCACAAGCTGGATCCGACTGGCCTGGCCCCTTAACTGCGTAAGTGACCCAAGTCTAGGGGTGTAAATTCGGGTCAACTCGACCTTTTCGGGTTCGGGTTGACCCGAACCCGAAATTCTAAAACCCCCCACTATAATCCGAACCCAACCCTAACTTCAGTTCGGTTCGGGTTGACCCGTTAAGTCCGAATTTCACACTTATGAAATTTAAAAAATAATAATAAATCTTCAACTTAAAATCTCTTTTACCCAAATCATTTACAACTTTACAATACAAAACATCACTAAATCAGTAGGGACTAATTTCATTTCGGATTTGGGCCTTGGGGGTGCTTTGTTGGGCTAGGGTTATAGGTTAAAGGGAAGAAAGGATAAACTGGACCTAGACTAGTGGGCAGTGAGTTCAGCTGGTACTAGGCTGGGTTGCCAACATTACGGGTTTCGAGTTGGGTTCGGTTTTTGGATTGAACCGGACCCGAACCCGAAAAAGATACAAAAAATTAGATTCGGGCCACCCAAGATACTTTTCTCCCCCAAACCGACCCTAACCCAAGATTTTCGGGTCGGGTTCGGGGTAAGGGCTTTTCTTACCCCCCTACCCAAGGCAAGAGAAGAAGCGGAGTCTGAACAAATGGGTCAACACGTGTCAGGCTTCCGTGATGACACGTTGGCGCTCATTCTATTGCTTTCCGCAAATTAATAACAAGCGGACCAATCGGCGCTGCAGCAAATGAAAATCCCAGAATAAAATGCCGTAAAACGGAAAGTTCGCTTCACACGAACTGCCTGCTGCCACCACATTTCCCGCTAAAATGGATCACCGACCGAGGCAGCGCGGCGTCGGCTCTACGGCGGAGGAAGTGATTGTAGCGGTTAGAGCGAAGAAGCTGATCTCAAAGGCCGCGCTGACCTGGGCTCTCACTCACGTCGTTCGTCCCCACGATTGCGTTACCTTACTCGCCGTCTTTCCTGCTGAAAAACGAGGCAATTAATTCATTTTCATTCCCACCCCTCTCTTACTGCTTTTACTTCTCTCTTCTCTCTGAATGCATTACAGTTCGAATGATATCGGCGATTTTACTTCTCAGGTAGAAAATTCTGGAGCATTCCAATGTTTGCGGGAGACTGTGGAAGCCGGCTTCCTGAAAATTCCCCTGCACGGATTTTTCAGATCTCGGAATCATGCTCACAGATGGTCCTGCAGATTCATAGCCAAATGGAGGTAAAATTATTTGCCTGTTAAAAAAACTGTGGAAATCACTGGCTAGCGATCAGGTTTATTTCTCTGGTTGGGAGATTCATGGCGGCCCAAAGTGGGAATAGGTCCATTTGTTAAACGGGACAAAATTTTAGTCAATCATTGTTCCTGCATTTGATGCTGCAGCTGGCTGCCATGTGCAAATAAATCAGTACCAATCATACATAAAAGCCAGTTAGCCTTTTAGGTCCATTATTAGTTGGCACTACTTGTCAACCATATTACACTTCACCAGACATGCACTTATTGATTGGTACCCCCACCATATGGTGTGACATTCTCAAGATGAGTTCAACCCATTAGCTTTGAAATGGTTATTAGCAGTCAATTTCTTTATTATAGGTGACAGTGAGGATCAAGGTGGTATCAGGCGAAACAATTGGTGCTGTGGCGGCAGAAGCGGTGAGCAATGGAGCCAACTGGGTCATATTGGACAAGTAATTAAAATAAAAAATGTATTAGTTCTGATTGCTCAACTATCAGTTTAATCGGCTGCTGCTACTAAATCATCTATAACCGCTGTCGATTGTTAATTTCCAGTTCTTATTGATACGATTTTGCTTAACAATTGATATGATCTGCAATGTATATATATCCTCAGTGGTCTGTGCATAGACTACTTGAAAAGTCTTCATTTCATTTAATTCACCCAGGCTTTGGTAGTACCAGATGGTCTGTGTGGATTCTGTCATCTTCATTGATTTGAACTATTTGCATAATATGTCGCATGTCAGGTTTGTGCTTCTTCTTCTTTCTTTTTTCCTGACTAGGTGATGTTATTGAAGATGATAGATGATAATATTACCTAATTTTAGTTTTCTATTGGAATGATGGACTTCATCTTTTTGCTTGTCCTCTGAAAAATTTAACATAAAGCAGAAAACTAAAGAAGGAGCTGAAGCATTGCATCAACAATCTCCACTGCAGCATTGCAGTCATCAAAGATACTCAAGCAAAAGTCATTAGACTCAATTTGCAAAGTCTAAATGAACTTCCAACTCCATATTTATCTGCCGCTGCTTCACCAGAGATTGATTTTGGAGAGCTTCAAGGACACAGGAAAAAACATTCCACTCCAACAAGCAGCCCTGATGAACAAAGTGTGTCCCATTCCATTAGTAGTAGAGGATTTGGATCATGTCCAGATGTTGAAGAGTCTCTTTTCCTCTATCAAGAGAATCCTCTTTTCCAGGGGTCTAGCAGAGGAAATATCAGTCTATTACATGATCATCCTGAATCAGATGAGGCAGATATTGCAGCCTCAAAAGGTGGAGGGCTTGTATCCCTATCAACGGGAAGAGAAGCATCCTCACCTACTGATAAGAAAAGTGTATTTTGGATGGCTGGAAACCATGCTGTTGATGGGAAGAGCCAAGGGTCCCAAAGCTGTAGAACTGCAATTAGATACCATGCCCCCAGAACTCTACTTGACAAGTTTTCCCAGTATGATCAGCAACTAGTTGCTGGTAGATTAGTGCAAAATCAGAACAATCTGAATGACCATGCTCCCGATACTAGCTTTAAAACTGCAACTGGTTATGGTAGAATATCTTCAGTACCTCCTCCTTTGTGCTCATTTTGCAAACACATGACACCCATTTTCGGAAAACCTCCAAGGCAGTTTTCTTATGAAGACCTTGCAGAAGCTACAGATGGGTTTTCAGACAAGAATTTCTTGGCAGAAGGTGGCTTTGGTGTTGTATACAGGGGAGTTTTAAGTGATGGTCAGGTTGTTGCGGTGAAACTGTTGAAGTTCAGTGGCTCTCATGCAGATTCAGATTTTTGCCGGGAAGTCAGGGTGTTAAGCTGTGCACAGCACAGAAACGTTGTGCTGTTGATTGGGTTCTGCATTGATAGCAACAAGAGAGTCCTGGTTTATGAGTACATCTGCAATGGATCATTGGAACTCCATCTACATGGTATGATGTTCTAACTTGTTACGATCTATATTGCTCCATTTTTTGGCTCCCACTTTCAATACTAAATGTTTCTTTTTGTAGATAGAGAATGGTTCCTGTCTTTTAATGGGGTCATTTTGAAAGCACTTAAAGTTTTTGAGGATGGGATGAAAAAACTATGGCTCTTGTTGGATTATTCTGGTTTTCTTGCTGACAGGGAAGAAAAGAGCATGGCTTGATTGGCCCTCGCGTTTAAGAATAGCTATTGGGACAGCTCGAGGCTTGAGATATCTTCATGAAGATTGTAGAGTAGATTGCATCATACATAGAGACATGAGACCAAATAATATCCTCCTCACACATGATTTTGAGCCCATGGTAAATATCAATGGTTGAAACTTACTCAATTATAATCAACGAACATAGATAATTTTTCCATTAAAGTGGAATTAGATTTGAAGCACCACTTAGGGTCTTTCACATAGTTAATCATGATAACTATTTCAGATGGAGTTTTACAGATGAGTTGTACTATGCTGTTCATTTGTGGAGTTAAACGTGTAAGGTCCATCCTCTTAACTCTCTTTTGATATTACAGGTTACTGACTTTGGACTTGCTAGGTGGCAATCAGACTGGCAACTTGAGCCAGATGAGCAGGTCATTGGAACCTTGGGGTACACTCCAAATGTCCTGTTTGTTCGTGTTCTTTTACATAATCAACTGATGTGCTATTAATGGGACATGTGACTAATCAAGCTCATTTTTTATTGTGAGAAATCATTTTCTTGAGTTGACAATTCTTGAACATTTTCACATTCTGCAGACAATTGTTTTTATAGTAGTATTATTTTTTGAATTCTAGATTAACTTGCACTAAATGTGTGAATCTAGGTATCTAGCACCAGAATACCTGGAAGGTGGAAGAGTTACACCAAAGGTTGATGTGTATGCTTTTGGAGTTGTGTTGGTAGAGCTACTGACAGGTCAGAAGATTTCTCGGTTACAATTGTACATGGGTCAAAACTGGTTCAACCCTCAAATGACACTTAATTCAAGAGATCAGTTGCGGAATATATATCAGTTACTTGATCCATCCGTAAGCCCTGTTCAAGACTACAATCGTCAACTTGATGCCATGGTTTCTGCTGCTTCACTGTGCCTTTGTTATGATTCAGAACTCAGGCCACCAATGTCAAAGGTACGCTCATTCATTCGTGTGTTGCCATCTATTTTTCTTCTTCGTTTTGGTTTCATTTCCCAATTTACAGGTTGTGAATGGTACCTGAAAGTGGTAAAGATACTTGGTTAAGAATTAAAAGTGACGGAATTCCTCTGAATCCTAAACCAACAGGTGCTCAGAATACTTGAAGGAGGAGAGATGGCCAGTCCCCTGGCTCTGGACTTGAACTCAGCAGGCAATAGAAGTGACCATTTGTCTGGACTGAGCTCCCAGTGGCAAGGTGAAGAAAAGCGAGGCCACTGTCGTGGACATTCACATTGAATACTGTTAAAAGCGATGTTCGGGGACACATTTCTCTCCTTGTTGCAATGTCATGGTACATAATGAACCAGGTTCAAAGCTATGCACATCTCACTTGATTCTTTTAGTTTTGAGCAGCCTTCACTCACTGCCAACCTTGTGTGTTAGTACAGAATTCACATGTAATTTACTGCAAAACTTGTAACTAGCATTGTCTTATTGAAACGCAAAATAGGTGTAAAACTGGGAAGTAGTTGTTGCTACTGCAATAAGTGTAGATTGTACTACTAAACTTTGTTTTACAGCAATTCATTGGTTTTCTGTTGGGATCTGCTCATCCCTTTTTCTTTTTCTTTTGGCTATTTTACATGAAGAGACAGTACTGTTGCTGCTGCGGGCTATGTATGTATATATGCATATTGCTGCTATATCATGACCAGCTGATTGGGATCAGGGGGAAACTCAGACACACTCCACACCTTGACCGCCTTGTCAAGACTTCCGCTATATACAATGCAGCGCTTGTTATCACCCACAGCCGCCTCAGGATCATCTTCTGCTGCCAAGCACTTGACCGGACCTGTATGACCCGTCAGCACAGACAAGCAAGTGTGGATGTTCCCGTCCCTTCTCCACACACATATGGTCTTGTCCGCAGAGCCACTGAGCACCAGATTTCCGACGGAGGCCAAGCAGAGCACCGCCAGCTTGTGGCCCTTGAGGACGCCGCCATGTGACAGCTGCTGCTTCTCCCGCTCCCAGAAGTTGACCATTCCATCACTTGACCCGGAGTAAACCATGGTCCCAGCCTTGTTCACCACCAAAGCCGTCACCGCGCATTCTTGCTTCAATAGCGTATGGGCCAAGGAATGTTTGGTGCCTTTGGCCTCCATCTCCCTCTTCCACACTTTAACCGTTCCGTCTGCTGAGCCGGTGAAGACCATCCCCTCGGTGCTCGCAATCACGGAGTTAACGGCGTCATCGTGTGCCTTGACTGATTCCAAGCATTTGGAATCGGAGATCCTCCACACCTTTAATGTCCTGTCCCACGAAGCAGAGTACAACAGCCCGTCTTCCTCGTTCAAGCTCAGACAAGAGACGGCGTCCGAGTGCTTGATCCAGAGTGCTGACCTTTTCCTCCTAACCTCGACATAGTTTTTGGGTTTCATGGAGCATTTGAGGATGTCTTTCAAGGTCGGCAATGTCCCAAATCTCTTATGAATCTCAGGCTTCTTCTTGGAGACTTTCCAAACCCGAATCTTGCCGTCCTGATGGCCGGTGAATATCTTTTCACCGGCGATGACAATGGCCTTTACCAGGCCGCTGTTGGCTTTAAACCCTGTATACTCCTTGAGATTCTTCCAGACGCGAATGTTCTTGCTGTCTGATCCTGTGTAGAGAAGCTCCTTGGAAGCTGCGAGCGAGTAAATGTGGCCTTCCTCGCGAACAATGGAGCCGATAAGCCCGTTCTGGGGGATGTCGTCGGGTTGGGTCCAGGGATCGATGTTGGTGTTGAATGCTGTTTGGTTCCACGGAGACATCATCAAGGGGGAGCCTTCGCAGCTCAGCCGGCTGTTCTCCGAAAACTGGTTGCTCAGGGAGACGCTGCTGCTCCTCACGCAGAGGTCGTCCGTGTAAGCGCCGCCGCTCGGGGTGGTCGACATGTTCGGGTCCGAATGTGTAGAACTATACATAGTCCTATACCACCCCGATCCGCCGACGACAGTCTAATTGTTTGAAGCTAATAATTGATAAGAGTAGGAGCATTAATTTCCAAAGTGAAATTAATCACATGGGCCAAGATGATCAAAATGAAGTTAAAGTTTGAAAAAAAAAAAAGATGGTAAACAAAGAAAACGGAGATGGAAATGGAGTGATGAAGAAATTGGGAATAGGTAGGGACGAAATGGTAGGGGGATATTTGAGGGGGAAGAGGAACGATCACTGTTGGAATCAATATCCCTAATCAAGGCAATTAATGACTAATAATAAGGGATCACCTTCCTTTTATAGTACTAAGGTTGTTTCCTGACTATTTTATTCTAAGGCTAATGGTTTTTCTTCTTTTTTCTTAATTGCTATTGTTAATAATTTGTTAATTGATCATTCATGCGTCTCATATGAATCGACTAACAAATGTTATAGTGCAATCAAGTTTGTCATGTGCAATGTACCTTCCGTACTTATTGTTTATGAAATAGGAAAAAATAATTATTTTGAAATACTTTGCCTTTTCCAAATATTTTCCTCCCCCGTTCCTGAAAAATTGAGTGAGTTATTTTTTGTGTTCTGTGTTGTAATGTTTGACTCAAATTAAAACTAAGATAAACAATGAGCAAAAAATTTAAAAATAATATATATATATATATATATAATTTATACTTCAAATTATGAAACATATATAAATTATTCAATTTTATATGTCTAAATATGCATGATAAAAATTTATATATTAAATATATTGAAAACATGAAAACAATTTTGAGGGATGGATGAAATATTTTGTTACAGGGCACTCTAATTATAATCATCCTTTCTTTCTGACCAAATTGAGTTGAAGGAAATGGTTGAAGGGTTTAACTTTTGCAAATGTTAATAATGTTCGTATTTCGATCGTCAAACAGTTGAGCATTAATTATTGGTTTGGAGCAATTATATGTACATGATTGGTTCACATGCATGCATGTATGCATGCATGGCCTAGCTATTAGTATTAGTTAGTGCATGCGTTTCAAAGTCCCCCGCATTATGGTTTCATACATCTTCTACCTGGCTCTTAGAGCATCTTCAACAGCTTCCCCATTTTCTTGATATGTTCATTTTTGGAGATTTTAGAGTATTATTTTGATCCAACAGCTTCCCCATCCCACTCTCCAAAATGGAGAAGGAGGCAAAAAAATGGAGAGGCTTCTCCAAATTTGGAGCATTCTCCAAATTTTGGAGAGGCTCCCCAAATCTACTTTTTTAAAACCTCTCTTCTCTCCTTTTTTATGGGCACTTGTGATTGGTTTAAATATTTTTCATCTCTCATCTCTCCTCTATTTCTAAATAATTCATTAATTATTATTCAAATATGTAGAATATTTTATTCTTATAATAAATGTATAGTTCTTCAAAATGGAGAAGCTGTTTGAGTTAGAGTTCATTTTTTTTAGAGAATATGACATTTACTTCCCTATTTTAGAGAAACTTTTGGGGAGGCCGTTGAAGATGCTCTTACATTACAAAATGGCTGGCTCTTTCTAAGGGAAGAAAAATCTAGATGATATCACACTCGATCGGCTTAACATTTATTGCATTACACACCACTCAGTATTTTAGTTGCATTCTTAATGTACTTTTTGTCACATTCAATTTTTTTATTATTTATCTTGTCTTCGATTATGACATCATGAAATGAAGGTTTCTCGGTTTCTCATGCCACATGCACATCATATATATCGGACCTGAGAATCTTGGAATAGTGATATATTATTATTTGCCCGTGTTGGTCGTGAATCCACAGTGAATTTTATTAATCGTATTTTTTTATTTGATTCATTTTAGAGATTTATTCTTCATCATTATCAAAATCTAAGAATTTCCTACCATTTGTAAATTATTGAATTCAAATTACAATCGGTAAGGTAGACATTGCTAAAACATATAGAGATATTATATTAACATTTCAGTCCATTAACCATTTTTTTTTAAAAAAAAACACAATTTTGTTCATAAAAACTAGACCTTTAGCCTTGAATTTTAAAAAATACAAAAAAGTCCCTATAAAATTAGAAGTTTAGTACTTTCTTCGTTTTAAAAGTAATGCAACAGTTTTCTGATTGAAACGTTTCAAAAGTAATGCAACAATTCTCTTATTGATAACTCTTTACGTATTAATTTACCAAATTATCGTTATAGTTTGATTTTATTTTACCATTCTTCCTTGATTATGTGTTTGATTACATCATTCATTACAGAAAATGGTAAAATATGAAAGTCAATACCAAAATTTTATCACTTTAATCTTCGTGTCAAGTCAAACTGTTACATTACATTTGGTACGGATGAAGTACCTAACTTTTATAGTAAATGTTACAAGATGATTTCAATGAAATATCAACACTTAAAATCAAATACTCTATTCGTCCCAAATTATTTTGAGCATTTGACCGAGTACGAAGGTTAAGGAGTATTGAAGACTTTGGGGTAATAAAGTAAAATTGTCATATAAGACCAAAGTAACTTTTTCGGTGGAGAAAAGAAGGTGAAGATTAAAATGTAAAAGTGGTGTGAAAATGCTTCATTAAAAAGAACAATCAAATTTTTTTGTGATAACCCAAAAAATAAATACGATTGAATTTTTTAGCGAGATGAGTATGACATTATTAGAATAATCATTTTTAATAGAAGTTAAACCAAACATAAGATTTTTAATTGCTTTTAAAAAAAAGAGATTTTAAATTGTTCCAATTTACAAATTCTTACTTAATCTATGAAAAATTTGTGCATTTCTTTTTCGATATCGTAGGATATTCAAATTATCATTAGAAGGAAATTTTAAAAATTCGGAAAAAAATATTTGGAAACTACACACATCAATTTATAATTTGAATATAAATTATTTAATTTTGTATATAAAAATATCAAAGAATTAAAATTATAAATTAAATGTTGAAAATGAAATTTACAATTTTTAAAGAGACAGATGTAATACTTTCTATGATTCACAATTTTTATATTTTTACATTCGACAAACGGACTAATGTTTTCATCGGTCGTTTTATTTCGAGGCAAGCGGGCTTGGGCTCTGCCACGAGGCCCACGACGACGAGTCTCGACTATTGAACGAGCAAGGGTAAAATTGGTATTTGAGGTGGTTTCATGTCGTCGTCTATGAAAAAACCCTAGAAATCATTCTCAGACGCCAGGAACTGTATATAAAAAGGGACTCGCTTGGATCATAAAAAGAATATGTCTTCTGAATTTCTCATTCTATGTCTCGCGAATACAGTTGCTCTTTCGGCCTTTGAATCTGTAAGTGAATGCTCTACCCTGTTAGGGTTTTTTCAATGATGACAAAAGATGACGAGTCCGTAATTTACATTGAGGACACTCGAGGCATTTGTCTGAGAATAAACTTATCTTGCAATGATATGTTTGATTTCCCGAGTTTGGTTTTCAGAAATCTTGTTGATGTTCGATTTGTATTAGAAAAGAACGTCTGTGCGTTTTTCTCTCACAAATTCAGGAACGCAAATATTTTTCCATAAGCCCTCCTCTTCGAACAAACCCAAAAAAAGCCCTTGCAGTTATTTGTTCGATTGTTTACTTTGGTTTTCCGAAGTTTTGATGCTGTTTGGTTTTCCAGACAAAATTGTTGTATTTTTTTTCTTTTTTGCAAGTTATTTCTACGATTTGATTTGTGGTTTTTCTATGATGACAAAACGATGACGAGTCCGATGTTTCTATTGACGACAATACGAGGCATTTGTCTGAGAAAAAATCCCATAAATTTCAGTCTGGTTTGCTCTTATTTTCTTTTACATGCTATTGAGATTTGAAAGATTGTTGCGGCAGTGACGATGAGAAAACGACCTTTTATTTTCTGAGGCATGTCCTCTGATAGACTTTTCAAGCACTTCTGAGCCGCAGATTTTATCCTAATGTTATTTCGAATCTGAAATTTTTGGACAAATTATGTTTGAAAGTGTACTGGTTTCTTTTGCTTGAGACCAGTCATGAGTTGCGTTTAAAGCTTTGTGCTCACGTGCTCCTGAGCGCTTGTTTTGGAGGTTCCATTGGCTCTGGATTGACCTTGCAGAAAATCCAGATCACCATTGGAAGGAACTAAGCCCTTATCTTTAGTGGACAATGGCTTTGATGATCACTTGCTGGTGCCAAACTTACACCATCAGGATGAGGCAACCGAGCATTGATCAAACCTTGAAAGAGTGCCCGAGTCTTGGTAGTCTGTCCATTGACCACATTCCTCAACTTATCAAAACCGTCTGATTTCATCACTTTCTCTAGACACTCATCCTGACTGAATCTGCCCCTGGAATTCCTCCAGAAGCAGTCTTTTGCCCCTCTCTTTCTACAGGCCAATCTCTACACGGAGGAAGCAGCAACTCACCGGAGTCGGGTCGGCCTCGTTGTTGAAGGCGTCCATGTGGAGTGAGCAAGTTAATTTGGTGAATGAATATAAGAAAGTTCTACATACAATACTAGGTGCTGGAATAGAAGTTGGAGCTAATTCTAATTGAAGTATGAATCTGAAGATAAGAAAGTTGTACATACAATACTACCTTTATTTAACTAGAAATGTTTGTAGACTGCTCTTTATTTTTCTTCATTGTGCGTCCTTGGAGTTTGAAAGCGGCTTCCAAAAACATATACATAACTTCAACAAAAGGAGTCGCCTTCTCGGATTCAGATGCCCCTTAATGAACTTTCCTTCAAGGGATTGATTGACGTCTTGATGATGTCAAAATCATGTTCTGTATTTTTTTGGTGCTGTTGTATGGGAATAAATGTTAAAAAGTTTTTGAAAATTGTTATGAAATCTGTGAGCATGATTTATTTAACAAATTAAAAAAGAAAAACTTTTAACGGAAGAACACACCCCTGGTTTTTGCCGCATTAACATAATACTACTACCTTCATTTTTTGAAGATGGTATTTATGGTTTTGCTAATAAAAATAATATTTAGTCTACGATTTTTTCTATTACTAATATTTAGACATATAAAGTTTAAAAATTCATATACATATTATAATTTAAAGTATAGGTTTTCCAAATATACTTTTTTATATTTTTTTACTATTTATTTTAGTGATAATTTAAGTTAAATCTTACAAAAAACGGAGGTAGTATATCATTGAATACTGGCTATGATTATTGACGAAAATACTCCCATTACATACATATCATCTAAGCATGATCCTTCCACTTAAAAAACAAAATTCAGGGATCCAAGTGAACATGTTTGGATAAAAAAGAGCGATCATGGTATACAAGTGACTCTCAAAGCTATGAAAAAAACAACTCTTTTCTTGCAGGTAAAGCACTTCTCATTGACGGTGCTGAAATTGGATAAATAAATACTCTTTCTTTGTTCCTAAAAGATTGAAATATTTGTTTAGACATAGAGATTAAAAGTAAGATGTTTGTATATGTTGCGATTGATTGAAAATGCACAAGAAACAAAATAGAAAAAATAAAGATAAAATGAAGGTGGTTTAGTAACTTTGAGAGTGATAAGTTTCATTTAAAGAAAAATGATCAATTTTTCTGAGACAATTAAAAAAGAAATGTGTTCAATTTTTCGTATTTCACTTTCTCTATTATTCTATAACAAGTAGGTAGTACAATAGTAGTGTAGTGATTTTCTAAAAATGGAGAAAATAGAACCTTCCCCCCATAAGGTAGCAGTAATACAATCAACCTCTGCCAATTACAACACTAATCTCTCCACTAGTCTGTTGTTAATGTAACACTCACAAACAGGGCCTTCCAGTACCAGAATCCGGTTTGGATGAATTCACATCAGACAGACCATTCTCCAGCGCAGTCACCAGATTGTTGAAGTAAGTTCTGGTGGCTCTTGTAAACCCAACAAGCTTATTCCGAAATCCCCTGAATTCCTCCGACGGAGATTCGGATTCCCAGAACAGCCTGATTTCATTCTCTGCACAATCATGGAGTCTCTCAAGTCCCAACTCTGCTTCCCCTTGCAAGTACACGAAGAACCTTCGTTTAACATTGCTCTCTTGCCCCATGAAATAGCCGTACGGGTAACTCCACCTCAACACCCTCCGGCACTCGATTATCTGCTTCCATGCCTCCCTCAAGAACTTGAGCTGACTCTTTGAGATCCTCTGGATCTCGCTCAGCCACTCAATCTGGTCTTCCACTACCTTCAGATCCTCCATGGCTTTTCTCATTGACATCAAGTTCGCCACCCATCTCTCGTAGTAATGGGTGTACCGATCAATGGATTGATCCGCAAGCTTCCTTTTCTCGCTAATTGTGTCCGCTGTCTGGGCGTAGATGTTGCAGGTGATGTAACAGTGATCCTTCCAGTTTCCCAGACATAGCCAGCAAAACTCGTGCCGACAAGGATCCCTGCAAGCAATTTTCGTGGTATTAAAGCTAGAAAGATCACAACTTTGTGGTAAAGATTGCTAATTTTACGTGTGTGGAGGATTTGGTTCGTGCCTGCAGACTATGTGCATGCATCCGCCATGTTTCTCGATTGGGCGCTTGCATTTGGGGCAGGGCTTAGTGAAGCAGAGTATGTAAACGACGTTCTCAGATTCCAAGCTGTTCTTCAACCTCCACTTGGCCACGGTGTCGCAGTCCACCGGACGATGGGACTCCTCCGTGCAATTCCAGCAAAAGCGGTGACCGCAGCCGCATGATACGTCGAAGTCGGAGGACCCAAGTGACAAGTTGACGGCGAGGTCGCAGCTGGGAGCAGGGCACCATTTGATCTTCTTGTTCAGGTCAACGTAGGTCATGACGAGATAGCGGTCGTACTTGTGCTTCTCCTCGTCCGACGCGAACTCCGTCACCATATTTCGGCGTATGGCCGCCGAGCAAGACGGCTCCGGACATCGGAGGTTCAGACATCGGACGCCGTCGCTGATGGCGGCGCTTATGTAAGACTTCCAGCAGTCTCTGCAGTAGAGATGGCCACAGACAGTGGAGTTCATACAGCTGGAACCAAAAAATTCGAAACAGATTCCGCAAGCGTGGTTAGCTTCGTCGTCGGAGAATTCTAGGACGGGCTTACTAAAAAGCCCCGTTCTTTGACGGACTTGGTCTTCATCGGCGAACCAACTATCGAAAGCTTTATATGCATTCCAGTTGTGATGGAGAAGCAAGAGACAAGTGTGGGGCTTTGAGAGGGAGAGAACGGAGGAAACTCCTTTGATACCCTCCCTAATACGGCGACGTATGTCTCTTTCCCTGAGAATCATGTACTTGGAATCGGAATCTGAAAATGCTTCTTGACTTTTGTAATTGGTGGGCGACTCTTCGTCGGAGTAGCCGTCGGAGAAGAAGAAGATGTCGTCCATGGCGGAGACTAGAGAGAAGAGAACCGCAAAGTGCAGGACTTGGAGTTGGGATGGGAACAAACAAGGAAGTGATAGGAAATTTCTACGCCTTGGAGGGGATGGAGCAAAGACTATTGACCACAAAGACGACTTATGTGGGAATATAGCACTAATTACCCTCTACTATTTTTTGAAGTACATGAACAGTGTCAATTTGGCTACTTTTTTTCTTTTCTGGTCAACATTTAAAATGACGTAGTAAATTTTTCGGCATTTCCAGTAAAACGGCGCCGTTTTGGTTTCTTTCCAGACAGATATAGCATGGGAAATACGGAAAAGCCATCAAACTTATTTAAAATGTGCAAAAAAACCTGATGACATAAACAGTGAATTAATATCCAAAAAAACAACCTTTTTTCTGTTTCTATTCCTTTACATTGAGGGTCTAGGGTGATTCAATTAATCAAACACATAATATTCAAGGTTATTTCGATACTTGACCATAATTATGATTATGAGCAAAATTCAAAATTGTCATTTAAGTTTTTTCATCTTTCTTTTAGTTTTTAGTCTGCACATTAAACCTTTGGTTTTAAATTAGGTTTTAAAACTTTTAGACCTTTAAAATGTTTTTAGATATATCTTCCTTTTTAAATATTTCATATTAGTCATTTAAAAAAAATCATGTTACTTCTTTTAGTTTTCCGAATCTGCATGTAAAGTCATTTTTTACACTTTCTTCACCCTATTTTTTTATACATCTTATTAAGACGCTTAAGTTTATTCTTAGTTCTTTGCTCGTAATTTAAATGCATACAATTTAATCAGTTGATAATTTTTAAATCGGATAAATGCCATTTCTCCCTCTATATCAATATAGTTTGTTTGTCTATCTTCCACTACTCATTTCTTTAATGCTTATAAATTAGTGAAGTGATTTTTTTAATTCAAACTACTAATATTTTTTTTTCTTCTTTTATTCTACCAATTTTCTTTTTATTCATTACTATTTGTTTTAAGGGTAATTTTAGTTTGCATGGTCAATTTTGTGGATAATAACTTCGTTTTATGTATGAATTTAATATTATAATCTAAAAAAATCATAGTTCAATTTTGAATTTGCTTATTGATATTTTGGACTTCGGTACTAACTTTGATGTTGTTCTCAATTACATTTTTTAAACATATATAATCTCATTTACGCTGCAGAAATGTTGGATCTCTTGAACAAGTTAGTACTTTTTTATACTCGATAAATGTTGGATATTGTTAGTTAAAATTATGTTCTTTGTGAAACTCATGTCATTCTTTATTTAGCTCTTCAATCATTTGATATTTTTGTTTCACATTTATGTACCCATTTTCACCCATTTCCATTTCTCTCAGTTTCATTTTAAATACTTAATATTTCATCATAAGATAACATTATTTTTCATGCAAATATTTTTATTTTCACTAATATATATTATATGTAAAACCCGCAACGAATTGTGGGTAGAGAAATCCTAGTTGTCCCTAAATTATGATCTAAGTTGCTATTCGCCCTGAAACTACCAATTATTACATCTTTCAGCTCGTGATTACAGAATCGTTGGGCGAAAGTGGCGGACATCGAAAGGGTGCGTGCTGATGGTTGTTCAAGATTAGTGCCTTAGCAAAAGATAGGGCAATAAGTTTTTGGTTTCAAGAAACTCGAACTATTTTCAAAAACTTGATTCAATTTCATCATAGTTGATTTTTGCCACGCAGTTCAACTTTTCTCTGTCTATATTTCAATATGATGGACGGAAGATTACTAATGCAACTAAACTAATGGCTCTAAAATGGGAATAAGTGATATTGGCAATAATTTAGGGACATTTGATGTCATCACTCTGAACTCTTTCCTTTTTTTACACAGGTAAAGTGCACTCATGGTCTCGTAATTTAAATTATGGTACCACTGAGATTCTGTTTTAGTTTTTGTACTAATAAAATCTTATTTAAAAGTTGTTTCTTCATCCATGATCTTTTTTACGATTATTTGACCACTTTACCTTTTCACTTGAATGGTACAATAAGGAGTATAAACTGATATATTTTTTTATACCATTTACACCCTTAAATTTTAAAATTCTACAAACAAACTCTTCTATCTACCTTAAACTTTTCAACTCCACCTATCTCAACCACTATCTAACCCACCATCGTTGGAATGCCACAGACCGCCGCTGGAAAGCCACAGGCCACCGTCGGAGCACCACGAGCTCACTGTTCGCAGCCTGGCCTACGGATCTGCCGCCTATGCTTGCGTTTCATGGCTAAGAGGGTGTTCCTGGACATTCCGGCGAAGGTTATCGATGGCCTGGCAAGGTTCCGGTAGTGGTGGATAAGAGGGTGGTGAGATAAAGTGAAGAGAAAATGTTTATAGTAGAATTGTAAATATTTATAAAAGTTAAGGTAGCATTTTAGGGTTTATAAAATTGATGGTAAATTTGGTTAAACATTTAGATGATTTTTATATTTTACAAATTGTTTGAAAAGGGCAATATTTTAAAAATTAAGGGCAAAAATGTCAAATAGGAATGAAAAAACTTGAAAACGGGACTTTAATGGTACAAAAAGTTAAAACATGACCATAATAGTATGATAGGACCCTAATTGTTTGATAATTAAAATTACATAACTATGAGTGCATTACCCTTTTTTACACGTTAGAACTCCAAAACCTTTAACATTTCCTTTCCCTCTCACTTAGGGAAAAAAACTAAGGACAAGGGTGAGGTTGGAATAATTTTTGTCTGTCCATCATCATTAATAGATGTAAGAATTGTTTCGATACAAATAATAAGGGTGATACAAAGTATAAGGGCAGCAATAGATTGTCTCTAGCCATAATAAATACTCCATTAGTTCCAAGTTAGTTGTCACTTGCATTTTTTTTTTTTTTTGAAAAATTTAAGATTGTATGAAACATAAGTAAACTTTAAAAGGAATTTTCGATACTACCCTTACCTTTTATATTGCATGTGTAAAAAGGGAGAAGAAAAGGTTTACCATCAGGTGAAAAAAACCAAGTAAAATGAATCATGTTAGCTGAGAAAAAATCTTGGAGAAAGGGCAACAAGAGTGGCATAGACAAAGTATCACTCTACCTACTACTCCCTCTATCCAACATCAATTAATTGATGTGTACTCCTTTCTTTCTTTCTTTTTCTTTTTCTTTTCTGATGGAGGATGTGTATTCCTTTCTACTACTTAGCATGTTCCACAAAATTTAATACCGCTACATTTACTTTATTACCCTTAGTTTCATTCCTAAAGCACATCTCCATATCTAAAGCACATCTCTATATCCAGTCAAACATATCAATTAATATACATATCAAATAATATGGGAGAAAGAGTAATCAACATCTTTTTGTAATTCACCAATATAATAAATGAATTAATCCTGAAAGTGCGCAATGAGAAGGACATTTATTTAAGACTATAGTTATGGAAATTGTTTTAATGAGAAGCGGAAATTTGTTTTAAAATCATCATATATCCGTCAAATAGATAGTTCGCAAGTCCTAACAAGCAATGGCAGAAAAGAGTAGAGAGCAGAGCAGTAGTAGTTCTACATGGAAGCAAGAATCTCTCTCATTTCAGTCACAGATGGCATTTTCTCGCTGGGGTAAGTTTTTGCAACTAGTTGAACGAAGCTATCATATTTGTCCAGAAACTCCTTCTGTCCAATTCATAAAATAAAATCATCATGCTTAATTAATTAGGCTTATCTGTTCAATAACCAACCCACAAGACCTCAAAAAAAAAAAAAAAAACAGAGAGAGAGAGAGAATTTGGGTGGGGGTTACCTTGCATTTGTCCCATAAAGAAGGTAGCAACTCGTCTGAGGTTAAGTTCTTCTGCAACTTCTTATACATTGTAGCAACAGTCTTGTCAACCTATATATATATATATATATATATATATATATATATATATATATACACATATATATATATATATAACGCATGTGTGCACAAGTCATTAATTAGTAGTTCCGATGCTACCAAACAAAGAGCACGACTTAGGGGGTCCTTTGACACTAACCAAGTTGGTTAAAGCTTTAATGACATAAGATGAAGGACTTGAGTTCAGCTCCTACCTCCACCATTCATTGCTTTAAAAATAAAAAAAATAAAAAATAAAAGAAGAAGAAAAGAACAGGTGACTCACCCCGGATAAACTGGCCTTTAATGTCTTCCTAAGATCCGTTTTTGATGTTCCAACCTGGAAAGGAATCTGAAATACATGCACCACAATTCATAGTGTTGGGTAAGTCCTCTTACATATTCACATAAAAACATTTCACCGCTAGCTCATCTACCCATTCCATGTAAAAAAGCTTCATGTATCCACAATGTTAACCATGATAGTTCATCACTTCAACAAAGCACTGTGATTAATGTCCTAACCTCTTCAGCCGGGATAGTGAACATTAAGTCTTCGATCTTTTTAGCAAATTGGAAAAGTCGTTCAAATTGCTGCAAAGGAAACACTTACTGAATGTATCATCACAAAGAATGTTTAAGTAGCAGATGACTAATTAACATCTTTAGTATTACGTAGAAAAGATGGCCCTTCATAGAAAACTTACAAAGTATATAATCATGCTAATATGACGTGTGCACGCTTGCTCATAACCTTCACTTGCCTGGTGATAAAATTTGGCCAAAGTTGGCACGACATTGGCCAGATCATAAAGGCTGCCAGAAATTGCTCCATATCAGCAAGGCACACACACACAGAGCACCATGAATGTACCAATTTTATAAAAAGGGCGTAAAGATGAAAAGAGAGAAAAATAGTATTGAGGTTTTGGAACACATGGCACACAAGCAAAATAATGAAATGGAGACGTAAAGCTAATAGCAGGACCCTGTATCCTCTATGGACCAGGGTGTAAGCAGGAAATCTAGAAATAGGATGAATGGCAAGGAAGCGAGAGGCGAATCATGAATATACTGATGTGAATGGGTCTTTCAGGCGTACAACAAGATACTCAGCTTCTAGACTAAAACCACATATAAGTGAGCCTTCTTAGGCATACTATAATTTGATATTAAGGGTCAAGCCCAAACATTAATGATAAGAATACATCCGCGCACACACACATATAATGGGTTTGAGCCCAAAACAAGAATGATACAACCCATATAATAATGGAATGATATTGCAATGAGTCCACCAAAGAAGGGCTGAGCCTGAGATACATATCACCCTCCTCTGGAGCTCACTAAGCCAAAGCTCCTTAAACATCCTTAAAAGCTGTAATAGGAGTATCAATCAAGGACCATGCTCCTTATCTTTAATTGAAATGCCAAAAATGTTCAATTATCATGGAGGTAATAAAGATTCTACAACAATAAAAGTTGAGTCTTATACTAACTAGTTAGGGTTGGCTATAATAACGATTCTGCAATGATTATACACTCCCTCTTTCTCATTCAGGTTGTCCCATTATACATTTTATGAAGGAAAATGGATAACCAGCATGGATGGTGGGAGTTTAATAGAAAGTGATTTGTTAACTAGAACTAAATGGTTCCACTGCAAGAGGGCATAAGTGAAAATATCATACCTATTCTGAAATGCTGCATAGTTCTCCAAAAGAAATATATTCTCGTATTTTGGTTCTGCTTGTGCAATTTTTTCCAGAGTCACAAACATTATGCTAACCTGTGAATCAATACCCTTGAGAAAAAATCTTGTGTTTTAAGAAAACAACAAATCGAAAAAAAAATAATTCATAGAAAAAGATCTTATTACGCAAAAAAACTGCCAGAATTAGAATATTTTGTGAAGAAAAAGGAAATCCAAGTCTAAAGGTATTGCGTAAAGGCTTGCATAAGCAGATAGGGATAGAAGAAAATTCAATCAAAACTCTAGCTTCTTGAGAATGAAGCCAGTTTAGAGATAGCCCAAATACTTATAAATTGCTACCATTAATATACCTGTAGTTAAACTATCGAGCCTTGTAATATCCTAACTGTTTCAACTTACAATTTTTGTGTATGCTTGATCAACCAAATCCCTATATTTTCCTTGGATGTACTGCTCCATGCGGGTTGCTAATACTGCAAACCTATCAAAAAATGAAAACATGATTAATTTTGAAACCAGTTGGTACATATGATCAAATTATCTAATCACTAGCTGAGAAGTGAGAAATGATGATTAGAATGGTACGTTGATGCTGCTTGTTTTTATTTTATTTTTTTTATATTTATTTCCACATGTTGCAATTACTGCAAACATTTAAGCTGTCTACAATGGCTACTCTAGTATGTTTTACCTCCAGGCCAGAGGGCTATTGGTATTTTCTTTATTAAAAAAAAATTGAACCACAAAGCAAAAATGCAACTTCTCCCACTTCACTGTATAACATAGATGCTCACATGCAACTAAAACTAAGGTCTCACTTAGAAATGAAATCTAATTCCTTCATGCATAAAAAATAGGCCAAGCATCCCATTAAGAAGGAAAGTATCTTGGTATTCAAAAACATAAATGTTACTCAGTAACATATAAATTATAATACTATTTCAAACCAATGGATTAAGCAAAAATATCTTTTAAAGATACCAAAATTAGAAGACTAGAAGCTATTAAGTGTTGCAAGGTCTACTGTGATGTGTCTTCAAGTTTCGCCATTGGTTTTAAGTTGGGCGCTTCAAAACACTATCAAAGATCAAGGTCATGTTTGCCTTCTCTGTGAAGTTTTCAGCACCATACATCGTCGTTGTCTTCATCACGGGCCCTCTTTCAGTCTTATCATCAATCTGAACATGAAGGGGTATGTTAAGTGGTTTTACCCACTTTGCCTAGTAAAAAAAGGCCTATAATAATTTTTGTATCATGATGAGGCACCTACACTTATTTCCAATTGGTTCTGAGTTATCCTTCACATGTTTAATTTGTTTAACCTCAATAAACTAAGAAATTCTTCCTTCCATGTACTTCATCCAAAATAAATGAGATCTTCTTTCCATTACTTGTCTTTTTCCCATCAGCACATGTGCCTTCAGATTTCAGAGGTTTAAACTTCAAATCAGCTGCTCGCTTTCTCTCAGTTGCTAGCTGCCTCAATATTCAGCCTGATTTTGATAACTACCTATTGATACTGAATAACCAATAGTGGAGGTTGAATAACAGTGTAGCGGCATCTAGACACGCATACGGATACACAATAGTGTAGGTGGTAACGAGGGTGTAGAAGCAGAAATTGGTTATACTGGAGTGTTAAGAGATTAATCTCCTTTAACATAGCCTAATGGACACTCAGTCATGTGTAACAAATGATACAAGAATATTGCACTGTAATAAAGCAAAAATTCATAAAGTGGCAAAAGAATCAGCCATAAAAATTACCTAGGAATGTATGCCAAAACACCCATCTTCCATGCATTGCGCTCATTTCTTTCAATTTGATAGCAGGCTTCATCAACAAACTACAGTGCAATCACATGCCAAGTTATTAGTTCCACAGTCCGCAGCATGTATCTGAAAAAGAGACTTTGGGCGTGTTTTATTGTGCTAAAAGGTGATAATAAAAGTGTATACTTCATATTTTAGTTTGTAAGAGGTTTAAATTAGTAAATTTTTGGAAATACGTTTTTGTGTCAAAAGAATAGATCCTATACATCTACCTCTCATCTTAGACATACATGAATGAACTGCATAGATATTCTAGACCCCAGGTCTCCAAGAAGTAGATGCACAAATCCTGCTGCATCCGATTTCTGACCAGATAGATAGCTCTCTGTAATCCCATGCATTGAGATGCAGCGTAATGGATCAATCTTGTATGCCCAATCGACCACCGCAAAAAAATCTTCCTGCAATACAACTTAAATTATATCTTAACCCAAATCTAAGTTTCTTTATCACCCAATAAGGCATTAATTGATTGTTTTACATCACTGTTGCCTGTTGGAAAAAGATACCGATTTATTTAAATGCTGCTTGGCCGACTTTCATTCTAAAATATCTCTTCTATTATGAGTTGGATGAATGTTGTTTTTCTGTTCTTATGTTCCCCGTTCAGGCACTCAATTCATTACCCCAAGTTTATATTGGACAGAACAGAAAGAAAGGGGAAAAAACCCCACAAAATATCTATCAAAAAGCCCAACATGCATACATACTTGCACTCCATCCAGCAACTCTACCAGACATCCATTCAAGGCTTGAACATCTGCTTGATTTTTTACTACATAACAAAACAAGTTTTTCAGGATCATAAACCATTGAGACCCAAAAGAGAAAGAATTCATGGGAATACATCATTACTGTAGAAAACGACAGGCCATACCAGCTTTATCATCAGTTTCGTCAACATCCATTATACCCATATCATCATCATCATCTTCTTCTGCTTCTTCCTCATCATCATATGACTTATTGGTATCTGGACGGGCAGTTTTAGGTAGAACCGCAGTGACCTCAAAGCACATGTACCGTGCAAAGAAAGAACTCTACAGGTACAGCCGGAAATACTTAATTGGTAAGATGCACAATTCAGGAGTAATGTATTAACTCTTGGCAAGATAACAAATTCAGAAGAAAAGGTAACCTCATCAACAAGGTGTTGAACAAAAGTAGACAACAATTTGGCATAAGCATCAGAAACTGCAGAAGTGTCCACATTTGCACTCTGATTGCCTGCAGAAGCATCAAGCCACACTGGCGGATTTTTGGGAGGCGCAGCTTTGTGCTAGCCCGAAGTTCATTGGAAAACTCACGAGCCTATACACCAAATAAAAATAAAGCACAAATGATAAAAGGTCAGATAAAACACCAATTGAAAAAGAAATATACAAAAACTACCAATACTGCAATATGTAACCCATAGAAAATAATAAAAATGGAGATTATAATGCAGCTTAACAGTAATTGATAATAAAGGTCTTGACAGCTCTTAAGCATGAAAATGATACTCCCTCCATCCCAGGAAAAAACTTGATACGTTCCTTTTCAATAAAATCTTTCTCACCAACTTACCTTATTACCCTTAAATTTTCTTCCCACTCAAAAAATTATTTGTCTTATATGTCTTTTAATTTATCACCCTCAAGACTTTAGCATTCTTCAATCTCCGTGCCCCGTCAAATGTGTCATATTTACTGAAAAGGAGGGAGTACGTAGTTCTAAGATGTTGCTTAAAGGTAGTTCATATTCCATTATCTGACCTCTCGTCGTAGAAGCAGGTTAAAAGATCCACTATATGCTTTCCTTAGAGGTCCCAAGCTATTCTTATCTACAGTCTGCAAGTGAAAATGTATATGAATCTTGAAACACTTGAAACATTAAGGCTAATATATATTCCAATAAGTTGAAATTTGACCTTTAAATGTTGCAGAAGTCGGGCATAAATCCGAAGTTTGTATCTCAAGTCCGTATGATCAGGCTTCCTCAACTGACCTCGCTGTGTAGTGGAAACAAGTCAAAGCATGTAAGATACTCAAACTCATGCTATTTAAAAAAATCACCATGAAGATAAATGTATAGTAATACCTGTGAAAAGTAATTTTTGTCACTTATGGCTGAATCCACTAAGCTAACAAAATAGTTTCTCAAGAACTCAGAAGCTCTGCGGACAAATTGAGCTCTTAGTATTTGAAGCTCTGCTCGCTTCTCTTTAACCTGGTATGAATATACAAATGAAAAACTGGAATTACCATAAACAAATTATTGATCTCAAATACAAATGTATCGCAGCATATCTGGTTACATGTATGCTCATATTTGGAAATGTTTGTACTTTCTGTATGAGTGAGAGAGAGAGAGGAATCAAATCCATACCGCTCTTATATTTGCAAACATAGGTTCCACTTTAGATACGTCAAGTTGCTCTAAAGCACGAGTTAGCCACTCACAGGCTTCAAAGTTTTGAATCATGTAAGACTCGCCAAATGATCCTCCAACTAAGCATTCTGAATACTGGAAGAAGTACAGATGTTAGGGACAACTCAGTTGCATGTAAATTACGACAATTGCAATGTTAACTACCTCAGGAGGGATATGCAGCTTTTCAAGAAGCTTTTCAAGTTCTTCAATAAGTGCTTTGTTATTCACAGACTGTGTATCCAATTTGTTATTCGGATTTCTATCTGCATATTACAAAGATTTTAGGCCCCGCTCATAGAAATTAATGCAACCAACATAAGAAATTGAAAAAAAGCACTACCAACAATGGGGACGTTATGGTTGCATGTAAAGTTTATTAAATAACCCTTTGTCCCATAACGGAACAGAGATTAAGGAATTGTGAAATTTTTTAGATTTCTCCATTTTAATTCTTTGAATAGTGTAACTAAACAATTTGGAGTTATTGGGAATTAGGTGCAGTTGATGGAAAAAGAGTTGAAATAAGGCTAATATGGTCAATTTATTGGGAAAATATCCAGATAAGGAAAAGTCTCAATAGTTTTGGGATGACTGAAAAAAAAATGTTCCATTTCATATAGTGGAAGTACTAGTTATTGTTACAGTTGAGCATGTCAGAGATTTTCTAGAAAATTTAAGCATTTTGGAGATCATTTTGGGTGCTCTGGCATGTCAGTACTAGCAGATCTTGAAAGAAAATTAAACACCTTTGGCTGCCTTTAGTCTAAAAGGCCAAATATTGTTACTTTCAGGTTAAGGAAGATTCTTCAATGAAGAATATTTGATCAAAAAAAGCAATGCAAACTGTAACTACATAAATATCTTATATTAATATTTTGTAAACATAGAACCCTAACTACTACTCCAGAGGTTGAAATTAGAATGGTACCTCTATTGAACTGCTGCATATGATGAGAGGTATACTAAAGATGCTGAATGAAAAAACAAAGCCAGACTTTCCAAAGTTCTCTTTGTTTATGCAACAAAAATTATATGCTTAAAGAGGGGACCAATAACTATGAAAAAGAAATAGCGAGGTCTATTGGTCAGAAGGATGAGAATACAATCTCTCAACTCCAAAGAACTGACAGAGAGTGCAACACAGCTTTTATCAACAAAATAGCAGAGTAGATTGTTCAGCAATCTCTAGTTGACTGCAAAGGTTCATCACTCATGCTAGTTGTATAAATTTGCAAATGAAATACTATATAGAAATACAGTAGAAGGGGTGGCAATTCCTAACTAAAAAGAAATGTGATCAAAGTAAAGTTTCAGGGTAACAGCCACTACCGACTCAATATCGTCTCTCATATGGCGTAGCTTAATGTTAAATATGCATAACCATTCATCCATGTCATCGAGACAAACTGTTGCTTTCTCAAGCCCTTGCAAAACCTGAAATATAAAGAAACTAAAATATTAAGTCAAAGTTACCTAGAAAAATGTGTCTCCCTGTAATTGCATCTGCCCCAATGTGAATAAAGATGGATTGCTTGGTTGATAAAAGTAAGGCCAAACTGCCTTCATGTTTAACATTGGGCTTAGAAGATCACAACTGTAATGCTACGCCTGTTGCCAATTGGAGAATAAAATGTCAGAAGTAGAAATATTTACCTTGTCTATTAGAGGTTCACTCTCCAAAATGGCGTGTACATTTGCAGCCTCTAAAGCAAGAAGCTCTCTCTTCAACCTTTCAGAAAATGCCTCTGCTTCTCCAATACCCATGACATAACTGTGCAAAATGTAATCTTCTCAAACAATAATGCAATTGAGATGTTATAGAACAATAATGACATTATGATGTAACAAGAAATTGTGTCTAAATGATGATCAAGCTAGTAAAATGTAACACACTTGCTCAAGAGGCTACAAAAACTAAGACTAAGACAAATCATGGAGAATTCCAGCTTTAGTAACAACCTAATCTTGAATTCTAGATGAGAGAGATGACATACATTTCAGCTTAATGCCTAAAGTTTGTGAAGCCTACAGCCTGTTTTTTGTATTACAGACAAAGCAACAGAAAGAATGCAGCAAGAGACAATGATGACAAACAAAAGCTATCCCTTGCATGCCAAACAGAAGGAGTCGTCCAAATCAAGCAGGACTTCAACAAGCTGATGGATGCCCATTAAATGGGAGTGTCCTAAAGCAGCCAAGAAATCTGCACAACTATTACTTACAAAAATATGTAAAAATGCAATCTGAATTCAAGCCACAATAAAAATCAACCAAGACTCACTTCACATGCTTCTGATTACCGTCTACGAAACATGAGAATATGCTACACTTGAATTTGATTAGTAAAACATACTCCCTCTGCCTCAGAAAGATTGGAACATTTTCCTTTCTGGGTTGGCCCAAAAAGATTGAAACATTTTATTTTTAAAAAACTTGTTAACCGTACTTTTATCTAATTACCCTCAATTTCCCTTCTTCACTCAAAAGGTTACTTTTGTCTTGTATGCACATTTTACTTTCTTACTCCTATGTACATCTTCAACATTCCTTAATCTTCACACCTAGCAAAATGTTTCATCTTTTTTTTGGGATGAAGGGAGTTGAAAATATTCTTGTTATTCATGAAACTTTCAAAAATATCAAAGCACAGGTGGTAGACATTCAAATGGAGTAAAGAAATTGCATACGTTCCCAGCAGAGCCTCCATGTCCTCTTCCTCAGCTTGAGAAACAAGCTCCTTTTCCATGGTCACCTGCAAATCTTCTTCTGTTACTGTAGGTTCCATAGGCTCCCTCCCATCTTCAACATTCCCTCCTTCAGCAGGTGCTACAGCAGGTGTATTTTCCTAGTTTAACATGCAGTGAGAAATGGGAGCAAATGTCACAGAAAGTTTCTAAGCCAATATACAAGATCTTGAAACTTAAACTGTACACGACAAAGAAATTATCAAAGTTCATGGGATGGAAGGAAGATAAAAAATAGTTTTGAGCATCTCTGAAGCCCGTCATTGTCAAGTCAACAAGCAAGTATACAAACTGTAATTAGAAGAATGCACATTAATGAAAAGAATCATATGGGACTTAATGTAAAATGACCATATATATACCTTTGCCCAAAGAGCCATCTCCACAATGTCACACCAATCATCTTGGGAAGATAACCAAGATGATCTCTGCACATGTTTATTATGCAAAGCAAAAAGCGATTCCTAAAACCCTCAGCCACACCCACAAAAGGAAAATGAAAAACATAGAACAATCAGTAAATGACAATAAATAGGTACCGTTACGTCGTCACCAAAATATGAATACAACCTCATTTTGTTTACTGCATGATATGGGAAAGGATCACAAACAATGGAAGGAAACATGAAAATAGTAAAAGAGAAATTATATTTTATCATGAATGTTCATGATAATTAAAGAATGCTCAAAACAGATCAAGGAATTTTGTCTTTACCTGTCACCAACATTACGCAAGGTCCACTGTGGTGGAGCAACCGTTTGATTTTTTATGGTCAGGTTATCAAATCCCTGAAGCAAATTTATCCAAAATTCACCTAATAAATATATTTTTCGTGATTCATTCTTTCGCCAACTTTCTGGAACATTTTTATGCTTGCACTTTCTTGCTTCTTTGTCCTCATTGCAATACAGAGTTGGCTAAATGACTGGAAAGAATATAAAAATTTCTGCACGCAATAATCTTCTTGAAAACAAAAAAGGGCATACCAAGGTAAATGTACATCCACTAGGGTCATTAGTTATAACCTCCACCTTTGAAAGATGCTTGAGCTTATAAAGTTTCACTGCCTGCCAAACAAAGAAAGCTTAAATATAACATGTGTAAAATTAAATAAAATCATCATTGGTAATGTCAAGTATAATTCTGATCCAAAGTTGACACGTTTACCATATCCATAAAAATTCATTAATCACTCAAGCAAACAAATCAAGAAGGCAGCTCAGTTTCTTCAGTAGTTGCTGGTAAGGGTACAACTTATGTGAACGATCCATCTCCTACTTTAAATTACAAGCGACATTCATGGATTCCATTTCCTAGTACCATAACCAAAATGACTCCATACTATTGTACTACCAATTTAATTAACAAAGTTTGCATAATTGAGATAATAGTTCATCTAAGCAATCAGAATGGTGGAAGATTTTGCAATGCCATTATCCTAAGGAAGACAGTTGTCATTACCCTACCATTACTTACAAACTTGCAAATCAGTATAGTCTAGACATTTTTGCAATAGTTTCTTCTCCAAGAAAAAGTAACACGTGTTTCCAGTACATAAAGAAGGCATATAATTTTCAATTTCATGAAATGGCATTTACCTCCAGAACTCCACCATTTGCGAATTTCATAACTCTCAAGAAAGCTTTGGTCTTCTGAGGTTTTGCTTTGACTGCATAAACAAGATGCCGGTGCTAATGACTTCTATTCTAAAATGCTCAAAGGAAGTGGATTGTGATCTTCTGATTGGAAATACGCAGCCCCAATTGGTATCAATCAATAATCTCAAAACAAGGAAAAACTTCCATGTAGTAATTCATATAACTTCCGCAACCTAAGACACTACCGGACCCCCCCTCCCCTACATAAAATCTCCAACATGAACGTCTTTTAATTGAGTTAACCTCAAAGGAAGAAGTTTGCGAACTTAGCCTTTCATATTCTGCAGAAGCCATGTTCTTTCTATTGTCATTCACTCATTCTTCTGTTATTTCATGAACTTTCCCGGAGAGTGTATAAGAACAAATTGTCTCTGGATTATTAATGAACCAATAAATGGAAAATCTGTCACCTGACACAATTGTTTGTGTAATATAGTCATAACTATCAAACAAGGCCACAGCTGGAACAGTCAGTAAGTAAACTCCAAGAGTATCAATGGAAATGTGACATCAAAGGCAGAACTACCGGAAATCGCGAGGACCCTGTCCTTAGCCATCTGCTTCCCCAGTTTGCCGGATTTTCCCCAGATGCCGCGACTCTTGGCGACTCGCATGGCCATGACGACCTTCTGCTTGGATCCTTCTATCGCTGCCTCGACGGCTCGCCGGAGCTCGACGTCGTCGGCGCTCGATTTGGCCATCTTTGCGACAAGCGTAAGGGTGGGTGGCATGCGTCGAACCGTGAAATGGGTGAACGGAGACAAACACAGAGACGGCGAATGATCATCCCGGAAATAGAATTTCGCCATCCCGTTTGCTTTGCTGCGAAGCTCTAGCATTTTTAATCGCCTTACTTCGCTGGTTGACCAAATCATATCTGTTAGGAGTATTCTCCTTTTCTTTTGGCCAAAACGCAGATCAGTACTTCGAATTATTATGACTTGAGTAGTTCGGGCCTGAATAATAAAATGGGTAGATTGGTACCTCAAACTATTCCATTGGCATTGGGGCGGATCAGTACATTGGCTCATCCAATTCGGCACGTGCCATCACGTGTGTCGACGGACGTTAATAAAATCAACGGAAAGGTGAACGACGTTAACAGTGCTGGGAACAAGGGTCTGCTTGTCAACTTTTAAACTTTAAGGCTAGCCCAAACTTTAAACCATTATTTCTTAATTGTCCTCACCAGCAACCCACAGTCCGCCATCGTCCACCTCCTTCCTCCAGTGTTAATCTTTACAAATTTTCCATTGTTTTGATAAACAATTCAACTATAGCCTTCCATTGTTTCCTCCGCTAAAACCGATTCTCAAGACGAACCCCAGAATCGTCTCTCCTTCCATCCTTGAATCAGCCTTACCTAGCTCTCATGAGCTCACCGGAACTGCCGCCAGATTCATCTCGCTTCGTCCCTAGTCCTCTGCTCTTCCCCCGTTCTTCGCTCGTTCGAGCCCGATCACGAAGATGGTCTCATCCTCCGTTTACCTCGTTGAATCCGCCAAAAGAATCGATCACCGCTGGACCTCTCGTCTGGATGAAAAGCCGCCGGAGAAGACCACCGTCAGACTTCTGGATCTGAAAATGGTAGGGTTATGGCTCTGCTGCCTTCAGGCTTCGTCCCAGATGAGCCGATTTGTAATGAGAGTGCGATGAGTTGAGGGATTTGAACAATCTACCTATTACATACCTCCAGATCTACGAATCTTAAGCCATCCTTGACTATTTATAGGGATTTTTTGTTGGAGCCGTGAGAGACTACGGAGTAGACGGGGCAGAGATTGGAGCACGAAATCTCATCACCGGAGGTCGTGAAGGAGGCTGACGGTGGAGATGATTATAGAAAAGGTTATGATTCTGGAAATTAGCAAAAATTCCCAACAAAGCCTAGGAACTCTCAAAGTACCCCACAAGTTTCAAAACTACCACTAACCCTACCAAAAACAGAATGTTAAAGGACATCAACAGAACCTTTGATTTTATTAACTTCTTTGATTTTATTAACTTCTGTTGACACACGGGATGGCACATGCTGAGTTGGGTGAGATGAGACCCTTATCTACCCCAATTGAATAGTTTGAGGTATCAATCTACCTGTTTTATTATTCAGGTTCTGAAGCACTCAAGTCATAATAATTCGAGGTACCAATATGCATTTTGATCTTTTTTTTTTACCAAAAATGAAGGGCTTGTCCTGTGATTCTATTGCAGTGGGGCATTGAATCATCCATGCATTCTTGAATCTGAAATAGGTCATCTAAGTTTTAGAGATTTGATGAAACCCACTATGTATGTAACATGTTAATTCTTTTTTTCCTAATACAAAGGGGTAGGAGGTTGGGGATACTGAGGCTGAGACTTCTATAAGTGTCTCAAGAATATGATCATTAGATCGAGACCTCTATAAGTGTCTCGGGCAATACGATCATTGGCCGTCTATGGACGACTTATGTGGGAATATAGCACTAATTACCCTCTACTATTTTTGAAGTACATGAACAGTGTCAATTTGGCTACTTTTTTTCTTTTCTGGTCAACATTTAAAATGACGTAGTAAATTTTTCGGCATTTCCAGTAAAACGGCGCCGTTTTGGTTTCTTTCCAGACAGATATAGCATGGGAAATACGGAAAAGCCATCAAACTTATTTAAAATGTGCAAAAAAACCTGATGACATAAACAGTGAATTAATATCCAAAAAAACAACCTTTTTTCTGTTTCTATTCCTTTACATTGAGGGTCTAGGGTGATTCAATTAATCAAACACATAATATTCAAGGTTATTTCGATACTTGACCATAATTATGATTATGAGCAAAATTCAAAATTGTCATTTAAGTTTTTTCATCTTTCTTTTAGTTTTTAGTCTGCACATTAAACCTTTGGTTTTAAAATTAGGTTTTAAAACTTTTAGACCTTTAAAATGTTTTTAGATATATCTTCCTTTTTAAATATTTCATATTAGTCATTTAAAAAAAATCATGTTACTTCTTTTAGTTTTCCGAATCTGCATGTAAAGTCATTTTTTACACTTCTTCACCCTTTAATTTTTTATACATCTTATTAAGACGCTTAAGTTTATTCTTAGTTCTTTGCTCGTAATTTAAATGCATACAATTTAATCAGTTGATAATTTTTAAATCGGATAAATGCCATTTCTCCCTCTATATCAATATAGTTTGTTTGTCTATCTTCCACTACTCATTTCTTTAATGCTTATAAATTAGTGAAGTGATTTTTTTAATTCAAACTACTAATATTTTTTTTTCTTCTTTTATTCTACCAATTTTCTTTTATTCATTACTATTTGTTTTAAGGGTAATTTTAGTTTGCATGGTCAATTTTGTGGATAATAACTTCGTTTTATGTATGAATTTAATATTATAATCTAAAAAAATCATAGTTCAATTTTGAATTTGCTTATTGATATTTTGGACTTCGGTACTAATTTTGATGTTGTTCTCAATTACATTTTTTAAACATATATAATCTCATTTACGCTGCAGAAATGTTGGATCTCTTGAACAAGTTAGTACTTTTTTATACTCGATAAATGTTGGATATTGTTAGTTAAAATTATGTTCTTTGTGAAACTCATGTCATTCTTTATTTAGCTCTTCAATCATTTGATATTTTTGTTTCACATTTATGTACCCATTTTCACCCATTTCCATTTCTCTCAGTTTCATTTTAAATACTTAATATTTCATCATAAGATAACATTATTTTTCATGCAAATATTTTTATTTTCACTAATATATATTATATGTAAAACCCGCAACGAATTGTGGGTAGAGAAATCCTAGTTGTCCCTAAATTATGATCTAAGTTGCTATTCGCCCTGAAACTACCAATTATTACATCTTTCAGCTCGTGATTACAGAATCGTTGGGCGAAAGTGGCGGACATCGAAAGGGTGCGTGCTGATGGTTGTTCAAGATTAGTGCCTTAGCAAAAGATAGGGCAATAAGTTTTTGGTTTCAAGAAACTCGAACTATTTTCAAAAACTTGATTCAATTTCATCATAGTTGATTTTTGCCACGCAGTTCAACTTTTCTCTGTCTATATTTCAATATGATGGACGGAAGATTACTAATGCAACTAAACTAATGGCTCTAAAATGGGAATAAGTGATATTGGCAATAATTTAGGGACATTTGATGTCATCACTCTGAACTCTTTCCTTTTTTTACACAGGTAAAGTGCACTCATGGTCTCGTAATTTAAATTATGGTACCACTGAGATTCTGTTTTAGTTTTTTTGTACTAATAAAATCTTATTTAAAAGTTGTTTCTTCATCCATGATCTTTTTTACGATTATTTGACCACTTTACCTTTTCACTTGAATGGTACAATAAGGAGTATAAACTGATATATTTTTTTATACCATTTACACCCTTAAATTTTAAAATTCTACAAACAAACTCTTCTATCTACCTTAAACTTTTCAACTCCACCTATCTCAACCACTATCTAACCCACCATCGTTGGAATGCCACAGACCGCCGCTGAAAAGCCACAGGCCACCGTCGGAGCACCACGAGCTCACTGTTCGCAGCCTGGCCTACGGATCGCCGCCTATGCTTGCGTTTCATGGCTAAGAGAGTGTTCTGGACATTCGGCGAAGGTTATCGGTGGCTGGCAAGGTTAGGTAGTGGTTGATAGGAGGGTGGTGAGATAAAGTGAAGAGAAAATGTTTATAGTAGAATTGTAAATATTTATAAAAGTTAAGGTAGCATTTTAGGGTTTATAAAATTGATGGTAAATTTGGTTAAACATTTAGATGATTTTTATATTTTACAAATTGTTTGAAAAGGGCAATATTTTAAAAATTAAGGGCAAAAATGTCAAATAGGAATGAAAAAACTTGAAAACGGGACTTTAATGGTACAAAAAGTTAAAACATGACCATAATAGTATGATAGGACCCTAATTGTTTGATAATTAAAATTACATAACTATGAGTGCATTACCCTTTTTTACACGTTAGAACTCCAAAACCTTTAACATTTCCTTTCCCTCTCACTTAGGGAAAAAAACTAAGGACAAGGGTGAGGTTGGAATAATTTTTGTCTGTCCATCATCATTAATAGATGTAAGAATTGTTTCGATACAAATAATAAGGGTGATACAAAGTATAAGGGCAGCAATAGATTGTCTCTAGCCATAATAAATACTCCATTAGTTCCAAGTTAGTTGTCACTTGCATTTTTTTTTTTTTTTTGAAAAATTTAAGATTGTATGAAACATAAGTAAACTTTAAAAGGAATTTTCGATACTACCCTTACCTTTTATATTGCATGTGTAAAAAGGGAGAAGAAAAGGTTTACCATCAGGTGAAAAAAACCAAGTAAAATGAATCATGTTAGCTGAGAAAAAATCTTGGAGAAAGGGCAACAAGAGTGGCATAGACAAAGTATCACTCTACCTACTACTCCCTCTATCCAACATCAATTAATTGATGTGTACTCCTTTCTTTCTTTCTTTTTCTTTTTCTTTTCTGATGGAGGATGTGTATTCCTTTCTACTACTTAGCATGTTCCACAAAATTTAATACCGCTACATTTACTTTATTACCCTTAGTTTCATTCCTAAAGCACATCTCCATATCTAAAGCACATCTCTATATCCAGTCAAACATATCAATTAATATACATATCAAATAATATGGGAGAAAGAGTAATCAACATCTTTTTGTAATTCACCAATATAATAAATGAATTAATCCTGAAAGTGCGCAATGAGAAGGACATTTATTTAAGACTATAGTTATGGAAATTGTTTTAATGAGAAGCGGAAATTTGTTTTAAAATCATCATATATCCGTCAAATAGATAGTTCGCAAGTCCTAACAAGCAATGGCAGAAAAGAGTAGAGAGCAGAGCAGTAGTAGTTCTACATGGAAGCAAGAATCTCTCTCATTTCAGTCACAGATGGCATTTTCTCGCTGGGGTAAGTTTTTGCAACTAGTTGAACGAAGCTATCATATTTGTCCAGAAACTCCTTCTGTCCAATTCATAAAATAAAATCATCATGCTTAATTAATTAGGCTTATCTGTTCAATAACCAACCCACAAGACCTCAAAAAAAAAAAAAAAAAACAGAGAGAGAGAGAGAGAATTTGGGTGGGGGGTTACCTTGCATTTGTCCCATAAAGAAGGTAGCAACTCGTCTGAGGTTAAGTTCTTCTGCAACTTCTTATACATTGTAGCAACAGTCTTGTCAACCTATATATATATATATATATATATATATATATATATATATATATACACACACACATATATATATAACGCATGTGTGCACAAGTCATTAATTAGTAGTTCCGATGCTACCAAACAAAGAGCACGACTTAGGGGGTCCTTTGACACTAACCAAGTTGGTTAAAGCTTTAATGACATAAGATGAAGGACTTGAGTTCAGCTCCTACCTCCACCATTCATTGCTTTAAAAATAAAAAAAATAAAAATAAAAGAAGAAGAAAAGAACAGGTGACTCACCCCGGATAAACTGGCCTTTAATGTCTTCCTAAGATCCGTTTTTGATGTTCCAACCTGGAAAGGAATCTGAAATACATGCACCACAATTCATAGTGTTGGGTAAGTCCTCTTACATATTCACATAAAAACATTTCACCGCTAGCTCATCTACCCATTCCATGTAAAAAGCTTCATGTATCCACAATGTTAACCATGATAGTTCATCACTTCAACAAAGCACTGTGATTAATGTCCTAACCTCTTCAGCCGGGATAGTGAACATTAAGTCTTCGATCTTTTTAGCAAATTGGAAAAGTCGTTCAAATTGCTGCAAAGGAAACACTTACTGAATGTATCATCACAAAGAATGTTTAAGTAGCAGATGACTAATTAACATCTTTAGTATTACGTAGAAAAGATGGCCCTTCATAGAAAACTTACAAAGTATATAATCATGCTAATATGACGTGTGCACGCTTGCTCATAACCTTCACTTGCCTGGTGATAAAATTTGGCCAAAGTTGGCACGACATTGGCCAGATCATAAAGGCTGCCAGAAATTGCTCCATATCAGCAAGGCACACACACACAGAGCACCATGAATGTACCAATTTTATAAAAAGGGCGTAAAGATGAAAAGAGAGAAAAATAGTATTGAGGTTTTGGAACACATGGCACACAAGCAAAATAATGAAATGGAGACGTAAAGCTAATAGCAGGACCCTGTATCCTCTATGGACCAGGGTGTAAGCAGGAAATCTAGAAATAGGATGAATGGCAAGGAAGCGAGAGGCGAATCATGAATATACTGATGTGAATGGGTCTTTCAGGCGTACAACAAGATACTCAGCTTCTAGACTAAAACCACATATAAGTGAGCCTTCTTAGGCATACTATAATTTGATATTAAGGGTCAAGCCCAAACATTAATGATAAGAATACATCCGCGCACACACACATATAATGGGTTTGAGCCCAAAACAAGAATGATACAACCCATATAATAATGGAATGATATTGCAATGAGTCCACCAAAGAAGGGCTGAGCCTGAGATACATATCACCCTCCTCTGGAGCTCACTAAGCCAAAGCTCCTTAAACATCCTTAAAAGCTGTAATAGGAGTATCAATCAAGGACCATGCTCCTTATCTTTAATTGAAATGCCAAAAATGTTCAATTATCATGGAGGTAATAAAGATTCTACAACAATAAAAGTTGAGTCTTATACTAACTAGTTAGGGTTGGCTATAATAACGATTCTGCAATGATTATACACTCCCTCTTTCTCATTCAGGTTGTCCCATTATACATTTTATGAAGGAAAATGGATAACCAGCATGGATGGTGGGAGTTTAATAGAAAGTGATTTGTTAACTAGAACTAAATGGTTCCACTGCAAGAGGGCATAAGTGAAAATATCATACCTATTCTGAAATGCTGCATAGTTCTCCAAAAGAAATATATTCTCGTATTTTGGTTCTGCTTGTGCAATTTTTTCCAGAGTCACAAACATTATGCTAACCTGTGAATCAATACCCTTGAGAAAAAATCTTGTGTTTTAAGAAAACAACAAATCGAAAAAAAAATAATTCATAGAAAAAGATCTTATTACGCAAAAAAACTGCCAGGATTAGAATATTTTGTGAAGAAAAAGGAAATCCAAGTCTAAAGGTATTGCGTAAAGGCTTGCATAAGCAGATAGGGATAGAAGAAAATTCAATCAAAACTCTAGCTTCTTGAGAATGAAGCCAGTTTAGAGATAGCCCAAATACTTATAAATTGCTACCATTAATATACCTGTAGTTAAACTATCGAGCCTTGTAATATCCTAACTGTTTCAACTTACAATTTTTGTGTATGCTTGATCAACCAAATCCCTATATTTTCCTTGGATGTACTGCTCCATGCGGGTTGCTAATACTGCAAACCTATCAAAAATGAAAACATGATTAATTTTGAAACCAGTTGGTACATATGATCAAATTATCTAATCACTAGCTGAGAAGTGAGAAATGATGATTAGAATGGTACGTTGATGCTGCTTGTTTTTATTTTATTTTTTTTATATTTATTTCCACATGTTGCAATTACTGCAAACATTTAAGCTGTCTACAATGGCTACTCTAGTATGTTTTACCTCCAGGCCAGAGGGCTATTGGTATTTTCTTTATTAAAAAAAAATTGAACCACAAAGCAAAAATGCAACTTCTCCCACTTCACTGTATAACATAGATGCTCACATGCAACTAAAACTAAGGTCTCACTTAGAAATGAAATCTAATTCCTTCATGCATAAAAAATAGGCCAAGCATCCCATTAAGAAGGAAAGTATCTTGGTATTCAAAAACATAAATGTTACTCAGTAACATATAAATTATAATACTATTTCAAACCAATGGATTAAGCAAAAATATCTTTTAAAGATACCAAAATTAGAAGACTAGAAGCTATTAAGTGTTGCAAGGTCTACTGTGATGTGTCTTCAAGTTTCGCCATTGGTTTTAAGTTGGGCGCTTCAAAACACTATCAAAGATCAAGGTCATGTTTGCCTTCTCTGTGAAGTTTTCAGCACCATACATCGTCGTTGTCTTCATCACGGGCCCTCTTTCAGTCTTATCATCAATCTGAACATGAAGGGGTATGTTAAGTGGTTTTACCCACTTTGCCTAGTAAAAAAAGGCCTATAATAATTTTTGTATCATGATGAGGCACCTACACTTATTTCCAATTGGTTCTGAGTTATCCTTCACATGTTTAATTTGTTTAACCTCAATAAACTAAGAAATTCTTCCTTCCATGTACTTCATCCAAAATAAATGAGATCTTCTTTCCATTACTTGTCTTTTTCCCATCAGCACATGTGCCTTCAGATTTCAGAGGTTTAAACTTCAAATCAGCTGCTCGCTTTCTCTCAGTTGCTAGCTGCCTCAATATTCAGCCTGATTTTGATAACTACCTATTGATACTGAATAACCAATAGTGGAGGTTGAATAACAGTGTAGCGGCATCTAGACACGCATACGGATACACAATAGTGTAGGTGGTAACGAGGGTGTAGAAGCAGAAATTGGTTATACTGGAGTGTTAAGAGATTAATCTCCTTTAACATAGCCTAATGGACACTCAGTCATGTGTAACAAATGATACAAGAATATTGCACTGTAATAAAGCAAAAATTCATAAAGTGGCAAAAGAATCAGCCATAAAAATTACCTAGGAATGTATGCCAAAACACCCATCTTCCATGCATTGCGCTCATTTCTTTCAATTTGATAGCAGGCTTCATCAACAAACTACAGTGCAATCACATGCCAAGTTATTAGTTCCACAGTCCGCAGCATGTATCTGAAAAAGAGACTTTGGGCGTGTTTTATTGTGCTAAAAGGTGATAATAAAAGTGTATACTTCATATTTTAGTTTGTAAGAGGTTTAAATTAGTAAATTTTTGGAAATACGTTTTTGTGTCAAAAGAATAGATCCTATACATCTACCTCTCATCTTAGACATACATGAATGAACTGCATAGATATTCTAGACCCCAGGTCTCCAAGAAGTAGATGCACAAATCCTGCTGCATCCGATTTCTGACCAGATAGATAGCTCTCTGTAATCCCATGCATTGAGATGCAGCGTAATGGATCAATCTTGTATGCCCAATCGACCACCGCAAAAAAATCTTCCTGCAATACAACTTAAATTATATCTTAACCCAAATCTAAGTTTCTTTATCACCCAATAAGGCATTAATTGATTGTTTTACATCACTGTTGCCTGTTGGAAAAAGATACCGATTTATTTAAATGCTGCTTGGCCGACTTTCATTCTAAAATATCTCTTCTATTATGAGTTGGATGAATGTTGTTTTTTCTGTTCTTATGTTCCCCGTTCAGGCACTCAATTCATTACCCCAAGTTTATATTGGACAGAACAGAAAGAAAGGGGAAAAAACCCCACAAAATATCTATCAAAAAGCCCAACATGCATACATACTTGCACTCCATCCAGCAACTCTACCAGACATCCATTCAAGGCTTGAACATCTGCTTGATTTTTTACTACATAACAAAACAAGTTTTTCAGGATCATAAACCATTGAGACCCAAAAGAGAAAGAATTCATGGGAATACATCATTACTGTAGAAAACGACAGGCCATACCAGCTTTATCATCAGTTTCGTCAACATCCATTATACCCATATCATCATCATCATCTTCTTCTGCTTCTTCCTCATCATCATATGACTTATTGGTATCTGGACGGGCAGTTTTAGGTAGAACCGCAGTGACCTCAAAGCACATGTACCGTGCAAAGAAAGAACTCTACAGGTACAGCCGGAAATACTTAATTGGTAAGATGCACAATTCAGGAGTAATGTATTAACTCTTGGCAAGATAACAAATTCAGAAGAAAAGGTAACCTCATCAACAAGGTGTTGAACAAAAGTAGACAACAATTTGGCATAAGCATCAGAAACTGCAGAAGTGTCCACATTTGCACTCTGATTGCCTGCAGAAGCATCAAGCCACACTGGCGGATTTTTGGGAGGCGCAGCTTTTGTGCTAGCCCGAAGTTCATTGGAAAACTCACGAGCCTATACACCAAATAAAAATAAAGCACAAATGATAAAAGGTCAGATAAAACACCAATTGAAAAAGAAATATACAAAAACTACCAATACTGCAATATGTAACCCATAGAAAATAATAAAAATGGAGATTATAATGCAGCTTAACAGTAATTGATAATAAAGGTCTTGACAGCTCTTAAGCATGAAAAATGATACTCCCTCCATCCCAGGAAAAAACTTGATACGTTCCTTTTCAATAAAATCTTTCTCACCAACTTACCTTATTACCCTTAAATTTTCTTCCCACTCAAAAAATTATTTGTCTTATATGTCTTTTAATTTATCACCCTCAAGACTTTAGCATTCTTCAATCTCCGTGCCCCGTCAAATGTGTCATATTTACTGAAAAGGAGGGAGTACGTAGTTCTAAGATGTTGCTTAAAGGTAGTTCATATTCCATTATCTGACCTCTCGTCGTAGAAGCAGGTTAAAAGATCCACTATATGCTTTCCTTAGAGGTCCCAAGCTATTCTTATCTACAGTCTGCAAGTGAAAATGTATATGAATCTTGAAACACTTGAAACATTAAGGCTAATATATATTCCAATAAGTTGAAATTTGACCTTTAAATGTTGCAGAAGTCGGGCATAAATCCGAAGTTTGTATCTCAAGTCCGTATGATCAGGCTTCCTCAACTGACCTCGCTGTGTAGTGGAAACAAGTCAAAGCATGTAAGATACTCAAACTCATGCTATTTAAAAAAATCACCATGAAGATAAATGTATAGTAATACCTGTGAAAAGTAATTTTTGTCACTTATGGCTGAATCCACTAAGCTAACAAAATAGTTTCTCAAGAACTCAGAAGCTCTGCGGACAAATTGAGCTCTTAGTATTTGAAGCTCTGCTCGCTTCTCTTTAACCTGGTATGAATATACAAATGAAAAACTGGAATTACCATAAACAAATTATTGATCTCAAATACAAATGTATCGCAGCATATCTGGTTACATGTATGCTCATATTTGGAAATGTTTGTACTTTCTGTATGAGTGAGAGAGAGAGAGGAATCAAATCCATACCGCTCTTATATTTGCAAACATAGGTTCCACTTTAGATACGTCAAGTTGCTCTAAAGCACGAGTTAGCCACTCACAGGCTTCAAAGTTTTGAATCATGTAAGACTCGCCAAATGATCCTCCAACTAAGCATTCTGAATACTGGAAGAAGTACAGATGTTAGGGACAACTCAGTTGCATGTAAATTACGACAATTGCAATGTTAACTACCTCAGGAGGGATATGCAGCTTTTCAAGAAGCTTTTCAAGTTCTTCAATAAGTGCTTTGTTATTCACAGACTGTGTCTCCAATTTGTTATTCCGGATTTCTATCTGCATATTACAAAGATTTTAGGCCCCGCTCATAGAAATTAATGCAACCAACATAAGAAATTGAAAAAAAGCACTACCAACAATGGGGACGTTATGGTTGCATGTAAAGTTTATTAAATAACCCTTTGTCCCATAACGGAACAGAGATTAAGGAATTGTGAAATTTTTTAGATTTCTCCATTTTAATTCTTTGAATAGTGTAACTAAACAATTTGGAGTTATTGGGAATTAGGTGCAGTTGATGGAAAAAGAGTTGAAATAAGGCTAATATGGTCAATTTATTGGGAAAATATCCAGATAAGGAAAAGTCTCAATAGTTTTGGGATGACTGAAAAAAAAATGTTCCATTTCATATAGTGGAAGTACTAGTTATTGTTACAGTTGAGCATGTCAGAGATTTTCTAGAAAATTTAAGCATTTTGGAGATCATTTTGGGTGCTCTGGCATGTCAGTACTAGCAGATCTTGAAAGAAAATTAAACACCTTTGGCTGCCTTTAGTCTAAAAGGCCAAATATTGTTACTTTCAGGTTAAGGAAGATTCTTCAATGAAGGATATTTGATCAAAAAAGCAATGCAAACTGTAACTACATAAATATCTTATATTAATATTTTGTAAACATAGAACCCTAACTACTACTCCAGAGGTTGAAATTAGAATGGTACCTCTATTGAACTGCTGCATATGATGAGAGGTATACTAAAGATGCTGAATGAAAAACAAAGCCAGACTTTCCAAAGTTCTCTTTGTTTATGCAACAAAAATTATATGCTTAAAGAGGGGACCAATAACTATGAAAAGAAATAGCGAGGTCTATTGGTCAGAAGGATGAGAATACAATCTCTCAACTCCAAAGAACTGACAGAGAGTGCAACACAGCTTTTATCAACAAAATAGCAGAGTAGATTGTTCAGCAATCTCTAGTTGACTGCAAAGGTTCATCACTCATGCTAGTTGTATAAATTTGCAAATGAAATACTATATAGAAATACAGTAGAAGGGGTGGCAATTCCTAACTAAAAAGAAATGTGATCAAAGTAAAGTTTCAGGGTAACAGCCACTACCGACTCAATATCGTCTCTCATATGGCGTAGCTTAATGTTAAATATGCATAACCATTCATCCATGTCATCGAGACAAACTGTTGCTTTCTCAAGCCCTTGCAAAACCTGAAATATAAAGAAACTAAAATATTAAGTCAAAGTTACCTAGAAAAATGTGTCTCCCTGTAATTGCATCTGCCCCAATGTGAATAAAGATGGATTGCTTGGTTGATAAAAGTAAGGCCAAACTGCCTTCATGTTTAACATTGGGCTTAGAAGATCACAACTGTAATGCTACGCCTGTTGCCAATTGGAGAATAAAATGTCAGAAGTAGAAATATTTACCTTGTCTATTAGAGGTTCACTCTCCAAAATGGCGTGTACATTTGCAGCCTCTAAAGCAAGAAGCTCTCTCTTCAACCTTTCAGAAAATGCCTCTGCTTCTCCAATACCCATGACATAACTGTGCAAAATGTAATCTTCTCAAACAATAATGCAATTGAGATGTTATAGAACAATAATGACATTATGATGTAACAAGAAATTGTGTCTAAATGATGATCAAGCTAGTAAAATGTAACACACTTGCTCAAGAGGCTACAAAAACTAAGACTAAGACAAATCATGGAGAATTCCAGCTTTAGTAACAACCTAATCTTGAATTCTAGATGAGAGAGATGACATACATTTCAGCTTAATGCCTAAAGTTTGTGAAGCCTACAGCCTGTTTTTTGTATTACAGACAAAGCAACAGAAAGAATGCAGCAAGAGACAATGATGACAAACAAAAGCTATCCCTTGCATGCCAAACAGAAGGAGTCGTCCAAATCAAGCAGGACTTCAACAAGCTGATGGATGCCCATTAAATGGGAGTGTCCTAAAGCAGCCAAGAAATCTGCACAACTATTACTTACAAAAATATGTAAAAATGCAATCTGAATTCAAGCCACAATAAAAATCAACCAAGACTCACTTCACATGCTTCTGATTACCGTCTACGAAACATGAGAATATGCTACACTTGAATTTGATTAGTAAAACATACTCCCTCTGCCTCAGAAAGATTGGAACATTTTCCTTTCTGGGTTGGCCCAAAAAGATTGAAACATTTTATTTTTAAAAAACTTGTTAACCGTACTTTTATCTAATTACCCTCAATTTCCCTTCTTCACTCAAAAGGTTACTTTTGTCTTGTATGCACATTTTACTTTCTTACTCCTATGTACATCTTCAACATTCCTTAATCTTCACACCTAGCAAAATGTTTCATCTTTTTTTTGGGATGAAGGGAGTTGAAAATATTCTTGTTATTCATGAAACTTTCAAAAATATCAAAGCACAGGTGGTAGACATTCAAATGGAGTAAAGAAATTGCATACGTTCCCAGCAGAGCCTCCATGTCCTCTTCCTCAGCTTGAGAAACAAGCTCCTTTTCCATGGTCACCTGCAAATCTTCTTCTGTTACTGTAGGTTCCATAGGCTCCCTCCCATCTTCAACATTCCCTCCTTCAGCAGGTGCTACAGCAGGTGTATTTTCCTAGTTTAACATGCAGTGAGAAATGGGAGCAAATGTCACAGAAAGTTTCTAAGCCAATATACAAGATCTTGAAACTTAAACTGTACACGACAAAGAAATTATCAAAGTTCATGGGATGGAAGGAAGATAAAAAATAGTTTTGAGCATCTCTGAAGCCCGTCATTGTCAAGTCAACAAGCAAGTATACAAACTGTAATTAGAAGAATGCACATTAATGAAAAGAATCATATGGGACTTAATGTAAAATGACCATATATATACCTTTGCCCAAAGAGCCATCTCCACAATGTCCACACCAATCATCTTGGGAAGATAACCAAGATGATCTCTGCACATGTTTATTATGCAAAGCAAAAAGCGATTCCTAAAACCCTCAGCCACACCCACAAAAGGAAAATGAAAAACATAGAACAATCAGTAAATGACAATAAATAGGTACCGTTACGTCGTCACCAAAATATGAATACAACCTCATTTTGTTTACTGCATGATATGGGAAAGGATCACAAACAATGGAAGGAAACATGAAAATAGTAAAAGAGAAATTATATTTTATCATGAATGTTCATGATAATTAAAGAATGCTCAAAACAGATCAAGGAATTTTGTCTTTACCTGTCACCAACATTACGCAAGGTCCACTGTGGTGGAGCAACCGTTTGATTTTTTATGGTCAGGTTATCAAATCCCTGAAGCAAATTTATCCAAAATTCACCTAATAAATATATTTTTCGTGATTCATTCTTTCGCCAACTTTCTGGAACATTTTTATGCTTGCACTTTCTTGCTTCTTTGTCCTCATTGCAATACAGAGTTGGCTAAATGACTGGAAAGAATATAAAAATTTCTGCACGCAATAATCTTCTTGAAAACAAAAAAGGGCATACCAAGGTAAATGTACATCCACTAGGGTCATTAGTTATAACCTCCACCTTTGAAAGATGCTTGAGCTTATAAAGTTTCACTGCCTGCCAAACAAAGAAAGCTTAAATATAACATGTGTAAAATTAAATAAAATCATCATTGGTAATGTCAAGTATAATTCTGATCCAAAGTTGACACGTTTACCATATCCATAAAAATTCATTAATCACTCAAGCAAACAAATCAAGAAGGCAGCTCAGTTTCTTCAGTAGTTGCTGGTAAGGGTACAACTTATGTGAACGATCCATCTCCTACTTTAAATTACAAGCGACATTCGCGGATTCCATTTCCTAGTACCATAACCAAAATGACTCCATACTATTGTACTACCAATTTAATTAACAAAGTTTGCATAATTGAGATAATAGTTCATCTAAGCAATCAGAATGGTGGAAGATTTTGCAATGCCATTATCCTAAGGAAGACAGTTGTCATTACCCTACCATTACTTACAAACTTGCAAATCAGTATAGTCTAGACATTTTTGCAATAGTTTCTTCTCCAAGAAAAAGTAACACGTGTTTCCAGTACATAAAGAAGGCATATAATTTTCAATTTCATGAAATGGCATTTACCTCCAGAACTCCACCATTTGCGAATTTCATAACTCTCAAGAAAGCTTTGGTCTTCTGAGGTTTTGCTTTGACTGCATAAACAAGATGCCGGTGCTAATGACTTCTATTCTAAAATGCTCAAAGGAAGTGGATTGTGATCTTCTGATTGGAAATACGCAGCCCCAATTGGTATCAATCAATAATCTCAAAACAAGGAAAAACTTCCATGTAGTAATTCATATAACTTCCGCAACCTAAGACACTACCGGACCCCCCCTCCCCTACATAAAATCTCCAACATGAACGTCTTTTAATTGAGTTAACCTCAAAGGAAGAAGTTTGCGAACTTAGCCTTTCATATTCTGCAGAAGCCATGTTCTTTCTATTGTCATTCACTCATTCTTCTGTTATTTCATGAACTTTCCCGGAGAGTGTATAAGAACAAATTGTCTCTGGATTATTAATGAACCAATAAATGGAAAATCTGTCACCTGACACAATTGTTTGTGTAATATAGTCATAACTATCAAACAAGGCCACAGCTGGAACAGTCAGTAAGTAAACTCCAAGAGTATCAATGGAAATGTGACATCAAAGGCAGAACTACCGGAAATCGCGAGGACCCTGTCCTTAGCCATCTGCTTCCCCAGTTTGCCGGATTTTCCCCAGATGCCGCGACTCTTGGCGACTCGCATGGCCATGACGACCTTCTGCTTGGATCCTTCTATCGCTGCCTCGACGGCTCGCCGGAGCTCGACGTCGTCGGCGCTCGATTTGGCCATCTTTTTGCGACAAGCGTAAGGGTGGGTGGCATGCGTCGAACCGTGAAATGGGTGAACGGAGACAAACACAGAGACGGCGAATGATCATCCCGGAAATAGAATTTCGCCATCCCGTTTGCTTTGCTGCGAAGCTCTAGCATTTTTAATCGCCTTACTTCGCTGGTTGACCAAATCATATCTGTTAGGAGTATTCTCCTTTTCTTTTGGCCAAAACGCAGATCAGTACTTCGAATTATTATGACTTGAGTAGTTCGGGCCTGAATAATAAAATGGGTAGATTGGTACCTCAAACTATTCCATTGGCATTGGGGCGGATCAGTACATTGGCTCATCCAATTCGGCACGTGCCATCACGTGTGTCGACGGACGTTAATAAAATCAACGGAAAGGTGAACGACGTTAACAGTGCTGGGAACAAGGGTCTGCTTGTCAACTTTTAAACTTTAAGGCTAGCCCAAACTTTAAACCATTATTTCTTAATTGTCCTCACCAGCAACCCACAGTCCGCCATCGTCCACCTCCTTCCTCCAGTGTTAATCTTTACAAATTTTCCATTGTTTTGATAAACAATTCAACTATATTCCTTTGTATGCCTTCCATTGTTTCCTCCGCTAAAACCGATTCTCAAGACGAACCCCAGAATCGTCTCTCCTTCCATCCTTGAATCAGCCTTACCTAGCTCTCATGAGCTCACCGAAACTGCCGCCAGATTCATCTCGCTTCGTCCCTAGTCCGCTGCTCTTCCCCGTTCTTCGCTCGTTCGAGCCCGATCACGAAGATGGTCTCATCCTCCGTTTACCTCGTTGAATCCGCCAAAAGAATCGATCACCGCTGGACCTCTCGTCTGGATGAAAAGCCGCCGGAGAAGACCACCGTCAGACTTCTGGATCTGAAAATGGTAGGGTTATGGCTCTGCTGCCTTCAGGCTTCGTCCCAGATGAGCCGATTTGTAATGAGAGTGCGATGAGTTGAGGGATTTGAACAATCTACCTATTACATACCTCCAGATCTACGAATCTTAAGCCATCCTTGACTATTTATAGGGATTTTTTGTTGGAGCCGTGAGAGACTACGGAGTAGACGGGGCAGAGATTGGAGCACGAAATCTCATCACCGGAGGTCGTGAAGGAGGCTGACGGTGGAGATGATTATAGAAAAGGTTATGATTCTGGAAATTAGCAAAAATTCCCAACAAAGCCTAGGAACTCTCAAAGTACCCCACAAGTTTCAAAACTACCACTAACCCTACCAAAAACAGAATGTTAAAGGACATCAACAGAACCTTTGATTTTATTAACTTCTTTGATTTTATTAACTTCTGTTGACACACGGGATGGCACATGCTGAGTTGGGTGAGATGAGACCCTTATCTACCCCAATTGAATAGTTTGAGGTATCAATCTACCTGTTTTATTATTCAGGTTCTGAAGCACTCAAGTCATAATAATTCGAGGTACCAATATGCATTTTGATCTTTTTTTTTTACCAAAAATGAAGGGCTTGTCCTGTGATTCTATTGCAGTGGGGCATTGAATCATCCATGCATTCTTGAATCTGAAATAGGTCATCTAAGTTTTAGAGATTTGATGAAACCCACTATGTATGTAACATGTTAATTCTTTTTTTCCTAATACAAAGGGGTAGGAGGTTGGGGATACCGGAGACTCGAGACTTCTATAAGTGTCTCAGGAACATGATCATTAGATCGAGACCTCTATAAGTGTCTCGGGAACATGATCATTAGACCAAGTGCTCAGGACGTAACATGTTAATTCTATTTATGCTAATTATGCCGGTATAACCGTTAAATTTCCTGGTTTAACTATACTAACGGTAGTCTAACTCATTTAATCCCGACAAATTAAACCCTAAATTCTTTCCCCTTCCATCCTTAGCCCACCTCCCTTCCTGTCAGCCATCTCCCTTCGTTGAATTGTCTTCTGCAAGCCTAGCCCCCACTAGTAGTGTTAATACCAGCGATTAACATTAATTAATATAAATGTCGGAGTGAGGGCGAAGTACCTGATACCGTGTCCAAGAAGGTTGATCTCCCAAAAGGAAAGAATCTTGCCATGCTGCTACGATGTTGGGTTCTTCCGAGTGACTGCGTCTTCCGCCGAGGGGCTCCTGAGATGTGCTACTCCCGAGTTGCTTCGTCCGCTGTCGAGCCGCTCCTGAGACGAGTTGCTTCCGAGGCCGAGCGAGCACCTGGTACAATTCTCCGACGCTCAAGTTAGAATTCACACGGTAAGCTAGTCGAGGATCAATTGAGTTAAAGTTAGGTTGTAAGGTAAAGTTTTTAGCAAAGGACCGGTCCCCTAGGTGGGCGCTGAGTGAAGTATTTATAGTCCCCAGATGGGGTATGCAGATGAGATGTGACAGTGTCCTCCTCGTATCATGGAAACTACAAGATGCTGGAGGCCGGGCCGGGCCATGGGCTGGCCTTCGTGTCCCCTAGTGGATGCTACAGGCTATGGCTGAATGACGGCCGGCCGGCTTAATATTTGGTCCTCACCAAGTAGCCATGGCATTCGTGAGGAGCTTCGACACTCGCAAGCAATTCAAGCCATCACAAACAGCCTTGGTTGCTGCAAGAAGCCCATGCCACTGTGAGAGGCCGAGGCCGTCGCGAGTAAACCAAATCTAGGCGAAGGGTTGCGGGCAGATGAGGAGCGAAAAGTAAGGTCTCAACCGGACGGTGGGTAGAGAGCAATCGAACATTAAACTTTTCAACTCGTCACAAATCAGTCATTGAATTTTTTATTTATCGAATAAACCATTAAACTTTCAAAATTGTACCAATTTATCCACTCTATCTAAATTTCATTGAGGTTTCATGCAGAAGAACAACATAAATTGAGTGGAAAGTTAAATCTAAACTACCTCTAAATGATCGATTAAAAAACATACGTTAATGGAATAGCAAAGGGAAATTCAAAGCATGTTAGGGTAAGGAAAAATAACGTGGTATTTTGTTACTGTGTATTTTTATATTTTTTGCCAACAGAAAAATAAAAATACAAAACGAGACTGAAAAGAGAGGAAAAATTACGAAATTAAACGAATCAATTATACAAGTGGCCATTGTCGAAGTATAACTGCATAACAATATCACCTACATTACTTACAGTACTAATTCAACCTAACCAGAAGAATGAACCATTGAAATAAAACTAGCGCTGTTATCATTCTTTGCAAAAGCTCAGCAAAAGCCTGGGTAAATCCTTGTACAACTGACCACGGCAAAAGAAAAAGCCGCGGCCACCTGCCACTTACAATCACTCACTCTTCTATCAAGGGCTTTGCCTTCCGGATATGGCCCATGCTATTAACCATGTCTTTTCGTGTACATACAGGGAACGTGTTGATATTCTTAACCACTTTCAACCGCCAGAGAACATAAGGAAAGCTCAACTGATCCCGGGAAGTGAACCGGACCACTTCATTGAACCAGAGGCACATAATCAGATTAGTCATTTGCGAATGCTTCCTCACAATCACTGACGCCTCACATAGAGCTGCGGAGACCGCAATTCCAAAGTCAAATCACAAGGCAACGATCTTTTAAAGAAACATACAAACAATGGCATAAAGGCCCCCCCCCCCCCGTTGCTAACTTGAACAAACATGGACACATTAGAAGAAAACATTTGGTTAAAATTAAGCAAAACAAGAAAAATTAGATGGGGGAACGAGAAAAACCTTTCTTCCCATTAAATCTTTTGTCCTCGGGAAGACCATCCAGGCGATACTGAGTAATCTGAACTTCAACTTCTTCAGGGGTGGCTTTATGTTTCTTGACAACAGCATTCGCCTCATCATATACACTGCTGCGAGCTCCATGCTCAGAAATTGCCAGCTCAGAATTTGAACGCCAAAGAAGAGCTTCAATTACCCCTAAAGGATCCCTCCTGAATTGGGATTTCGAGTCTACCCATATAGAATACATGGCATAAGGGAACAGACGATGGGACAACATCTGATAAAGGGGCCCCATTAATAACTTCAGAAATTTCCAAGAACATAACAGAACTTGAAACACTTATTTCTGAACAACATTCAAGGTAGTCAGAAATCTAAAATCAAATTTCAGAGTAGTAACGCTGGGAATGAGAAAGCATAATCAATAATACTAAAGGATGTGAATATAAAAAGTTTATCTGCCACAACAGGCACAAAAAAGATTAAAGTGGTGTTAGAGTAAGCAAAAATGTTAAAATTCAAGCAGCGATACACTGTAGTACTCATCATCCTAATCATATTGCAGCCTAATTCCAAGTATGTCAAGGCCCAAAGCTTGAAGATTAATGTCAATTAACTGCTTAACGTTAGTGAACACTATAAGTTCATGCAGAGATCATTGGCAAAGTTTTACTCTCCCCCCAGTCTTCAGAAATGATCCTCTTGTGGGAATATCGAGTTATCGACGCAGTTGTGAGGAAGAGGACAAAAGTTAGCATGTTTCTAGTATAAGTGTAAAAGAAATATCTCACCTTTGGAATTTTTCCATTTAATCTTTGATCCACAAAAGGAAGATCATGCACAACCACAATACGCCATATGCCAATAAAACCAGTTTCACCAATTTCATGACCCTCTACTTTTTGTGCTGCAAGAGTAATCTCATCCCAAAATGCAACATAGCAGACCTGAAACATTGTATGTTCACAGTTTAGATCATTAAAATGGACATTCAAGAAAGAATATAAAAATTACTATCATACTTCACCATACATTTTCAATTGATGCCTTTGACATCCCTATGGGCTGATAAAGGTCATCTCCTCCACCAAATGCACAAGTGGAGACCACAACTTTGCAACTCTGCATATAAGCTTTGTCCTCTTCAGAAATCCTAAATCCCCCATTCTCACTGTAAAATCCACAATGTATCATGGTTGTTGTTGCATTCACCTGAATGTCATAGTTTGAGGGAAAGGGGCATTTAAATGGAGATCTATAAATAATTATATATATATATATATATATATATATATATATATATATATATATATATCGTATCTAGAAAAACCAAGCTCCTTGGTTTTTAAAGGTAGTGTTCAGTAAAAAGAATTCTCAATTTTTTTTTCCAACTTCCTTAATACTGATACATAAAACAACATTAAATCCATCAATTCTCTATCAAATCACTTTTTCCTCAAATTTCCCTACTCACATACATCTCATCCATCAATCAAAACACACATCTCCAAATTTCCCCAAAACAATTTCCAACCCCAAATGAACAAAACCAAGGTAATGATGCTATCAATCACTAGTTTTAATGGGAGGAAGTGTGCGGGAATTATGTTCCCAGTAGATGAGAAAGCAAAAGCATCTGAACTTTATCATGAACTGCTACCCTACTGAATCTATACGAATCAAGTTAGTGATGCAGCTGAGAACCTTAAAACTTCTCTCCCTCTCTTCAAAAGTTTGGTTTCCTGTAAATAAGTTAAATCGGGTGTTGTTTATGCGCTGCCAAGAAGAAGCAGAGTTCAGTCCAAATGGCCTGCTGCTGTCTGACATGTATGTAATGTTCTTAACATGACCATTGGTTTCTTCATTAACGGGAATATCTAGATGCTCAAGTTCTTCCGGAGGAAGGAGCTTCAAACATCCTGAGACACAAACAAGCACAATATCAAGCTCTATTCAGCATCCATCAGGCACAAAAAAAGGTACTATAACCATTCATCTGACGACAATAAGGAGCATAATCTAACTCTACAACTTCCCCCATACGTTCTCATCAACACTATTTAACTATCAAAACAAACGGAGCAAGAACATCCACTCCTTAAAGCAAACAATAAGGACCAGAATGTGAAATGTGCAATAGCAGTGTTTGCCCTCAGCTAAAAATGTGAAGGACCTTTTTCTTGCTTGGTTCATCATTAACCAACAGAAATGATTTGCCCTCTCCTTCCTTATACTTCCTATTCTTGTTTCATAGAAAATGTATAAACGCTATATCCCAACTTCAACGAGCTTCTTTGTTTCAAATGATGCAGTTATACAGATTAATCCCAGATGGTATACGTGAGACTTATTCAACTGGAAGATATAATACGTGCTTACGTTCTCTGACACCTGCAACAACACGAGTGGTGGGATCAAGCCGATTCAAACTGGTATCCTGTTTCTTCACGACACTCGGTTTGCTAATGTTACTGACAGCCGAGTTGCTCGAGAATTTCGGCTTCATAATTCCATTGAGCTCCGGATCGACCACCATTTTCGACTTCATGCCAATTCTAGTGGCCTCGAAAAGCAACAATCCGGCGGCGGGAAGAAGAACAAGGACCATCCAGTACCTGCACAGCCACCTAAATGCTCGCTTAGTGAACTCAACTCTAACTCGGGGATTCTTGCGCTTCCTGCGGGATCGGACGCGCAAACGAGTCAGCTCATCCGACTCGTCGTCTGTCACCGAGATCGAGACACTTTTGTTGCTGCTGTCGAACATGGCCGGACAGAAGTCCGGAGTCGTAGAGCAATTAGAGAGCAATTCGCGCGAATTAGAACTGAATGCCAGCGGATTGGAATTTCACATTGCAGGCAGGGTCTCAAGAAACTGAAGAGCCGCTCATTGCAGAATCTTTTCGCTCGACACTCGAAAGCAAATCTCAAAACACTCCCACCGGCGTGCATCCAGATTTAATGCACCAAAAAAGTCATCTAATTTTATCGACGCACATAACTTAGTCCTTAATGTTGACTCAGAATTACTTTTAACCTTTGAGAATTTTGCTACTGATCGACGATAAGCCCAAAGACCAAACAGATTCAGAAGGCTGGACTAAGCCCAATAAGCCCACAAGGCCCAAACGATAAAGATCAACCAGTCAAACTTCACTCAAAACATCATCGGAGGGCCACGCGTTCAGACTACCCGAAAGATCTCTTACTTATGTTCTTTGCCCCAAAAGACTAGCAACATTATGATATCTATTTAAATTTGAAAGGAGAGAGAGATGGAGAGAAATTTGGGAGGGAAAATTTAAGAAGGGGTTGGTTTGTTGTTAGAAATTTGCAAAAATGGGTAGAAGAATACTCACTTTTGACAAAAACTCATCCGGGCCATTAATGTGTTCCGTACCTACGACAACTAACACACCCTGACCCCCTTTCTTGTCGGCAATAGGGAAAATAGGTACTCAGAACATCAACTACTTCATCATTGGAATATTACGGATTTGCCACCCAACAACCTAAACTATACATACCCGAATCACTCGCACTATTTAGGTAACTTTGTCAAGCTCTCCTCCATACTCTCTTTTGTTCACCAATACTAACTTGAGCGTCAGAGTACCAGACACTAAGCAAACCCCATTTTGATCGTGAGCTAACCTCTTTTATTGCATATACATTCACTTCAATCAATTTGACTACAAACTTATAAAAATAAAAAATTAACCCTAAATTTCTAAAAGTCACAATATAACCATTTCTTGTACCCAAGTCCTAAATCTGCATATTGTCGGACCTACCGTGCATCTCATCGGACATACCCTGCACCTCATCGAACTTGTGTTTGCACCTCTCTGAACTTGTCATGCACCTCGTTACCCATGCTTTGCACCTCATCAGACATGTCTTGCACCTCACCGAACATGCCCCGCACATTGCCAGAGATTGGTGGCGTTTGAGGTGCGTGGTACTGAAGTGGGTAGGGTTGGAGGTTACCAGAGGTGGGTGGCACCGGAGATGGGTGAATGATGAAGATAAAGAGTATTTGAAACAATTATTCCCAAATAGGGCCATTCTATTATGGAAGTAGTTTCTTTAGGTAGCAATTGATAGAATGGTTTTACATGAGCTCATTTGGTAGTTCACAACACATGTTAGTGTCCAAAATGGCAGGTTTCGTCATTTCAAAGTTTTATTAGAGTTTGTTGACTGCTGATGAGGCGTAATGTAATGTATCAAAGCTGAAACATTAGGGAAAAAAAATGTTCCAAAGCTGAAAAAGAAAAGGCTCAACACATCAACTAGCTTATTGCTCCCTCCAACAAAAATAGACGACATAACCATAAAGATCAGCAGATGCCACAAGTAGAATGCAATTAGGCAATAACCCAAACAGCCCTGCTAATTGAACTTTTTACAATGAGGCAGCAGCAAGAAACAGATCGATACAGATGCGCATATCCATCTCCAGCATGTTAATCAAACACGAGAAGCAAACCTAACGCTTTGAAAACTGAGGAGCTTTACGTGCCTTTTTGAGCCCAGCTTTCTTCCGCTCAACAACTCTAGCATCCCTCGTCAAAAGTCTTTCCTTCCTCAAAGCACCTCTGTGATCCTCACTCACCTTCAGCAATGCACGAGCAATGCCAAGTGTTATCGCCTGCGCCTGCCCAGAAAGGCCGCCGCCATGAGCTTTCACAAACACATCGTAACTGTTCTCGTACCCCAAAGTCACCAGCGGCACTTTCACGTACTGCAACCACAATGGGTTCCCTTGGAGATATTCCTGGGCCGTAACATTTTACAAAAATCACATCGCACCGAACCTCACAAGCATTTTGTCGAACACATCAAATGCAGCAATTTGAAACAATTAACCACGCAAATGAAGAAACTTAAAACAGAACCCAAGCTCAAATTTCGAAGGGGAGGTACCCGAGCGTCGCGGTAATTGATTATGACCTGACCGGTTCCCTCCTGAAGGACGACGCGAGCAATGGCGCATTTCCGGCGGCCAGTGCCGATGAGGGTCTGGGCGGCGAACCCACCCGGAAGCCGGGTCTTGACGTACTTCTTGAGGTCAGTGGTTGGCTCCGATTCAGGCATAGAGGCGACGGTGGCGGTAATGGAGAGGAAGCGCCGTTTGGGAAGGGGAGAGAATTTGGGTCGAGGAAAGGAGAGGGAGGTCGAGCCCTGGGAAATTTGGGATGAAAAGGAGAGTGAAGAAAGTGAAGAAACGAGCGAAGATATCATCAGCGCCATAGTTATCGATCGGCTCACGAATTCTTCTTCTGCGAGGATCAAATGTTTCCTTCGCCGGTTTCAAGGGGGAGAGAGAAGCTGAAGCATGAGCGATCGAGACTGAAGAGTGATAGGATAAGCCTGACGAATATTGAAACGCTGTCGTTGGGTTTTCGCTCTGTTAAACAGGTTTGCCGTGTTATTTATTTGTGTAGTTGGGAGAATTCTACTTCTGCAGTATCATATTATTATTGGTTAAAGTCACAATTATTAATTATGAAATGTCATTTATCATAATAAATAGTCCTCATAATTAATAATAAGGACACGAGTCAATACTGATATGTCACATATACAGATGAGGACTTTCCTCCTTAGGTTGGAGCAAAATTTTATTCTTTGTCTAGTCAAACTTTGTCAAATAACAGAAATTCACTACGCTTTTTTTTTAAGAATTTCCGTAGGTATTTAGGAGAGAGAGCTGTGAATGATTTTTCTTTCATTTTTTTTTATCATTATTTATTATATCGGGTAAAATACATTGTTAATCCTTTATCTTTCACTATTGTCATATTTAGGTCATATTTTAAGAATTTGTCTTACTGAAATCCCTTATCTTTCATTTTCGGTTCATAGATGGTCCTTCCGTTAGTTTTATAGTTAACTCTTCCGTTTTCTTTTGTATTTTTACGCAAATATCCTTACAATTATACTTTAATTACACATTTAATATAAACATGGTCATTAGACTTTTCATTCGTGTACATATGAATTCCTAAAGTTTTTTTCTTTTACTCTTAATTTCTTCCTCTCTTCATTTTTCTCTTTGTCCTCAACACATTCATTTTCAACGCTTTCGTCTTCTGTCGAGTTTTGTCCATTCCTTGAGCTTTCTTTATCTCATATTCATTCTAATAGCTCTAATGGCTTAGTTTACAGGTGTTCAATGAAATAAATAGCAGGGATATGGAGAAGATAAACGTCTTCAGGGGCATATTGGAGAGCTAGGTTTTCATAATCATCATCCTTTCCATTGCTGGTTTCCAGATCATTATAGTGGAATTCTTGGGAACTTTTGCAGACACGATTCCTTTAAGCTTGGACCTGTGGCTAGTCAGCGTTGTCATTGGATCTGCAAGTTTAATAGTTGCGGTCATTCTTAAGTGCATCCTTGTCAAGGAAACCACAAGAGAAGCACCTCATGATGGCTATGAACCACTTCCTACTGGTTCGAATCCCCAAAACCATATTGTCAAACATTCTCACCATAATATCACACAATCAACGTTAAATTGGGAAATGATAAACAGAAGAAAGAAAGGGGGCAACAAAACCGAACCACAAATCTAAAATAATCAGACATTTTTACTCAACATCAGACAATCCTTATCATGTATCAAACAATCAAAGAACAATTATTAGACTGAACGACTTCTTCAAATTTACAATTTGTGAGACAATTTGCGGATATTGCCAGACACTTTTTTTTTCATACACTTCGAAACAAACAGGTAGTAAAATCTACAGACTTTTATCGTATAAAACATTAGGCAATGTTAGAACAGTTATCGAATCCGCATCTAAATCGATTAGGCAAAGTAGGAGCTAGATGCAATTTGTCTGAAATCGGTGAGCTCACCGTCGGAAGGTGTCGTGCAATTCGACCACTATCACTGACGACCACTCAACCACTGTGAACGGGCAGAACCGACCCACAACAACGTCTCGAGCTATCCGCCCGGTGTCGCGTTGTCTGGTGCTATCCACCTGGTGTCGCGTCGTCTGGAGAGTCCGATAGAGCTATTGTCGGTGTAACCTATCGTCATTGCATGTTGATGCTTCCAGCGGTCGGCGTTTTGTCTGATAAAACGGGGTGCTTCTGCTGGTCGGTGGATGTTGTAACGATGCGAGGTGAGGTTTGGGGAGACCGAGGGCTGGGCTATGTATGATTAGTTTGGGGATTTACCCATTTTTCTAGTGAGACGTTTCAAATGGAATTGGAAAGTCTGGGATTTGTAGCTTGATTGTAGGGATTGCTATAAAAGGATTTTTCTCATTTCTTCCCATAATCTATTCAATTGTCTAACGGATCTCACTAATAGAGTAGGCAAATTTTGCCTAGGCATATATATGCCAAACCTAGGGCTGGGTATTCGGTCTGTTCGGTTAAAACCAAATCGAATTGACCGGCTAATTCAGTTTTTGGTTTCGGACCGTAATAAACCGAACTCACCCATAAAACCGAAATAACCGAAACTGAGCGGTTTCGGTTCGGTTCGATTTTTAACCGAATAAACCGAAACTTTTGGTAAATTCGAAATTCAACCAAAATTTTCCTATTTTTTCTATCACCTCCCTAAACTTGTTGAATGAAACAAAACAATCAAACAATAGCAACAAGATTATTCCAAAAACTGTCCAAAATATAAAAACAATACCAACATAAATTAAATGTAAATAAAATAAAATAAATGAGTTCGGTTTTTTTGGTCACCGAAAAAACCGAACCCCATAACTGAAACCGCATTGAACCGAATTAACCGATATTCGGTTTTGACCGAAACCGAACCGAAAAACCGAATTGAACGAACCGAAAAAATTGAAGGCGGTTCGGTTCTCGGTTTTCTCTATCTTGGCCGAGCCATGCACAGCCCTAGCCAAACCCGTATAGTAGACTAGAGTAATTTAGTGAGGGACAAAAATAATTAATTGGTTAGATTATGGGTAAAAAATGGTCAAATAATTTCCTACCTTCATAAACTATAAGTCAGATATTTTAGTCTTCGGATTGTAAGAGCATTTAACAATGCTAGTTATTACACTTCTAAGTCAAATATACTAATAAAAATATGAAAAGTGCACAAATCTTTGATCCAACAATACTAGCTATCATGCTAGCCATAATAGCTTTTGTTATTTGGGTCTCCAAATTTAGAAGTGCGGAGAGAGAATTTGTTGCTAACTGATAGTATTATACTAATCTGGTCACAGTGAACGACTGGTGAAAGTGAGGAAGATGATCTTGACGACCTGCAAATGAGAGACACAGAGATTCTTCAGACGCAGAGAAGAGCAAAGGAGGTGGGTGTGTAGTAAGTACCTTATTTGAAGGAGGCACCACCCAATATATAAAGTGGTGTCGGTGCCCGTTGAGGAGGGCCTTAATTGTGGAGATTGCATCATAAATGCGTGCATGATTGCGGTGATGGTGATTTTCCATATGGAAATCCCCCTGATTATTATTGTCATTTGTGGGGATTGACTCCTTTGAGATTTATGAGGGCGCGGGGGAGCTGTTTGACAGTTATTATACGAGGACCTTCGTCGTATAGACGAGGAGGGGGTCCTCATTTTAGTGACGTCAACGTTTGGAACGGTTTCCTTGGGCCCATATATATCAGTATGTCCTCCCTCCGCAGCGAAGCATAGGATGGGCCCTTGTGCTCCGAATTGGGCTTCCTTGGGTGAGGCCCATAATTTGGCCTACCTATTTTGGGTTGTGGTTTTTAGGAGCGTAACTGATGCTTTGAGTGACGTGGATGCGCAGTAAAAGGCGTTTATACTTTTTACCGTTTATAATTATGGGGAAGTGAGACGGTTTTTCACCTTCCCCATATTTGAACGCAATCCCACGTGGGCACAGTCAGTTCACCTGAATATTGTTGCTTCTCCCAGCTTTTGCGTTTCTGGCGAGAACATTCCTTTGCGATTTGACGAGATTTTGAGAGATTTCTGTCATGCAATTTTTCATTTTCGTTGATGCGAATCGTATTGGTAAGAGATATTTTACATTTTTTGTGTATTCGACGGTGATTTAGATGAATATTTAGTTTCGCAATCCTCCTTACTTGGGTTTAGGGTTTTTGATTTTTGATTTCGTTACTGACTTTGTAGATAGCACCCAAGAACCCAGGTAATCCAGGCATAGGTCCCGATATTGGGGAATTGTGGCCCCGTACGTCGTTGTTAGAGAGAAAATGGCCGACATTTGCAAAAATCACCACATTTACACGAGGGCGGTCTGCGGGTTATCTCCGGCGGAAGTAGCGGAAATGGAAGTAAGCGACGATGCCATGAAGGAGCAGACTATGGTGGTCTACGAGGCCCAGTTGAAGGGCGGTTTGACGCTTCCGCTCTGTTCGTTGCTGCTGTAATTGTGTGAATGGTAGGGTGTTTGCCATGGACAGCTAGCCCCGAATGTTTTTACCACTATCAATGCCTTTATAGTGGGTTGTTATCTGGTGAGGATGGTGGTGTTGCTTGAGATGTTTCTTCAGTTTTACACCTTGAAGAGGCCTAGTGGGCATCCTTTCTATCAGCTTACCCCTGTGGAGGTGAATGTGGGTAACAAAATGGTGATATAGGTGTGTTTGCTGACACTACTAGCTCGTGGGCCACTTGGAAGCCCTGCATTTTCTTTATATTGAAGGAGGACAGCTGGGGTTTTCTGACGTATTTCATCAAGGAGAGAGAATCCAATGCATTCGTTAAGTCCTCCATCTGGGTCGGGACTGAAGGAAAGAGGGTCCGATACTTTGTGCGAGTGGATCCGCGCAGTTATTAGGATCGAGGACTGTGATGGTGCCTTTCCGTTCACGTTGTCAAGTATGGACGAGGTGGTGTTGTGAAGATTAGCCGTGAACATCAGCTTCTAGGTCATGTGGACTCGTTGGAGAACTGGATCGAGGGCTTAGATGGTGACCTAATCGAGCGCTTTGAGAGCTTTTTTAGGAATCCAAGACGTTAGTTGCCTTTTTATGATTATGACGCTTTGTGTTGGTAAGTGAGTTTGTAACCCATCTTTTTGTTTTGTATTGTAGTGTCGATGATGAAGGTGAACAGCTTCTTTGCTAAGAAGAAGGACCTTAGAGAGGCCTTGATAAAGAAAATAGCAGAGGTATGCGCCGTGGAGCCCATTCGAGGTGTTTACGAGGGCTCATCGGAGGGTGCCTCTAATGCTAGAATTCCACACGGCCCTGAAGCCGTTGTAACCAAGGCACAACCAGTCTACGTGGTTGTTCCTGAGGTCACCGTTGAGAGCAGTGATGACTCAGCTGAGTCATGGCAGCTTCGGAGGAAGCGTCCTCGTATGGAAGGTTCGATTCGATCCACTATTGTGTTGTTTGTGTTTTACGAGATAGGTGTTGATTGTTAATTTTTGCTTCGTAGGAGGTGATGGGATGGACATGTCATCGGACAGTTGTCCAGTCCCAATTTTGGACAAAGGCAAAGGCATTGCCACGGCGGAGAAGTCTGCCAGTCCTTTTAGGGGTACCGAGGCTCCTATTGGATTCATGGCCGATGCTCGGAAGGGCAAGAATGGCGCTCGGATGCCCGTTAAGGTTCCGAAGACCTTAGAAGGGCTTGATTCGAAGTACGACCCCCGGGTTTGGGAGGACTATCGACGAGAGATTCGGGCCAATGCCTTCGCCCGGAAAGGCTTACACCTGACGGAGGCCTGGGATCCTATCATGGCGCTGACTCGTAACAAGTCAATTCTCCTAGACAATGAGGAGGGAGGTTGAGGGCCGCGAAGGGTTTTTCTCTTCCCCGAGATCGGCACTTCGTCATGCACGTGCCTGATGGGACCCTAGAGCTAGCAAATACTTTATGTCAGAATCCCCCTGATTATTGTTGTCGTTTGTGAGGGTTGACTCCTTTGAGATTTATGAGGGCGCGAGGGAGCCATTTGGCAGTTATTATACGAGGACCTTCGTCGTATAGATGAGGAGGGGGTCCTCGTAGTGCTACGCATTGCCGAGCAGCTTTCTACCATATATATCACTAGCCAAAATAAAATGTGGTTGATTTCAACCTAATAATAAATATGACTACCTATAATAGCTAACATTGATGTGATGACAATGTTAAGCTCACTAGTCAAAATAATTTTTTTTGTCATTTTTGCTAAAATTTAATTTAAAATTAACTAGAATGGTTGTTGATGCTAGCAATGCATTGTTTAACATTTTACCCATTTGATGCCATTACAGCTACTTGTCCTTACAAAAAAAATCGATTTAAATGCTTAAATATTTACTGAATAGAGAAAAATTAAGAAAAAAAACAAAGTAAAACTGAGCAATTAAATGTCACACTTGACATGAAAGAAAATGAGCAGGTCATATAGAGCTAATATTACAACCCTGGAGAGTACTCAAAAAAAAAATCGACACAGTTGAGAAAATTACGAGTCACAAGTTTGCATTGGAAAACTATGAACTTGAGAGTGATGGACTCATCCAAAGTCCAAATCTTGAAGTTTAGTTTCAAATAAAGTACAACTACAAAACAGTCAACAGGGATCTGCAGGTGAAAACAGATCAGCTCCATCTAACATCAGCTCCACTCCACAAATGCTTGATCAGACAGGAGACTGCAAAGCATTATTGATGCAAATACCGATTTTTTCGATGAGCCAACGTTGCCTTTGCCCACATTCTCTCAAAGAGATATCAGAAATCCAGGAACTGGAACGCAATTTGATCAATGTGTTTCTGCTGCTGATCCACCCCATCTCTTTACACGGGTTTCTGCTTGTTCAACCTGCGCAAATGTCGTTGAAAGGTCAAGCTCAGAGAGAGAGAGAGAGAGAGAGAGAGAGGACAAAAGCAACTCACTTCTGTTTTCCAGTTGGTGAGTGAAGTGACCACTATCAAAATTATCGTTTGCAAAGCTATACCTCCGATCATTCCTGACCAAATGCCCTGAAATCATACAAGGTTCAACCAAGTTCTCTTAGCCAAACTAGTGCCATAACAAAACGGAGCAGCTTAAATTTACTACTATAGCTTGTTAATTAACCACCTAAAGCCTACAAATTGCAGGCCCATGTATGCTGACACTAAGAGAAGTCTCATACCATCGCTCCAAAACCAAATGTGAATCCAAGGAGCATGCCAGCAGGCAATCCAAAGATGTAATAGCATCCAATGTTGATGTATGCCACTAGAGATTGCCATCCAGCTCCAACAGCAACACCTGAAGAGATGAAGTCTGTTAAGTGAGCAGTGGAAAGTCTACTGGCTTAAATCAGAGAGTCAGTTAGGTCAAACTTACCAGACAAGACAGGCTGAAGGCTGTTGAGGAGCACCGTGATCCCCAACAATACAGCCAGTTTGGTTGTCTCGTGAGCAACAGCTTCACTGTTCGTAAATAGGAAAGGGAAGTAATCTCTAGTTGCATAAACCACAGCCATTGCAATAACCCCAATGGAGATGGATGTAATGGAAACAACTACCACGGAGAATTTAGCAAGTTGAGCATTGCCAGCTCCAAGTTCATTTGATATTCTCACACTGCGAAGAAGACCACCATCAACTTCTCCACAAGCTAGACACATTACTTGGACACAGAGCAATATGAACTAAAATTTAGAACCTCACAACTCCAAAATCCCACTTCAAGTACAATCAGAGAAATAAGTAGTTAAATAACCTTATAGCAGCATTGAATCCAATTGCAATCATGGCATCCCATCCTTGAATATTCATGCTGCAACCAAGAGTAAAATACTGAGAACTGAATGTCTGAAGAGCACCATCAATGAATCCCTTCAAACAGTATGAATGAACTACCTAATTCAATGGGTTTTTTAAACAACTCTTGTAAGAGCTCATATGTATTCTATTTCTTTTATAATATACAGATACAAGCCTGAAGATGCAAATGACCCAAGTTATTGCTAAAATAAGCAAGAATGGTGCCACATATAACATACCAGATAGATATTGCATCGACCGGTATCAGAGGATTTGGAAGACGACCTACTATAACCACCAACACCATCAAGTACCAGAGCTCCAAGCTGCAACACCATCAATTTGCATAGCAGTACAGGATACGTCTTAATTAATAATTAGTGAATTTCATTTTCTTTATATATATGGAATAGTATTACTGAAGAAGAAAATCACCATAACATAACAGCAGAGGCCAAAGAGAGCTTGACAAAGCCAAACAGGTCTGAGAAAGCTAGCCAAGAAAATCCACTCCATGCACCATCAGACTTGGTGATGAAAATATACAATAATTGCAAAACTATAAGGAGCCACCATGATGCATTCAGAACAACTGCCGCTCCAATCAAGCCCCAACCAAACTTCAGCATAACCAGCCAGCTCAAAACTGCATGTAGCACTAGAACTAGAGCTGATATCCAAGCCATCACCATGACCTTCCTCTGAGCTTGCAAGAATTTCTGTATGGGAAAGTTCAAAGCATAGGCATATAACTGCGGAATCATCCACAGAGCAAATTTACCTGCAAAAAGAATACCAACAACCTATATTAGCACCAGTAATTAGACCTGGATAGCAAGTTTAAGTTCAGCCACTTCTTGAATTTCGTGAAGTTTTTACATAATTTGAAGAGATGTAGACTTGCTCCAAATCAAAGGATTGATAGTAATATCTTACATAGCAACTTAGATGAAAATTAAGTTTACTCGGATGGCACAGAAAGATTCTCAAAGGTCTAAGCAAAGAGCACCAACCTGCAGCCTTGGAGATTTTAGTGGTCTCCCCAAAAACCTCAAGAATTGGAGGTGACCAGATGTAGAGGGGAGTCAATAAGAGTGCAGTAGTCAGCAGAATCACCCATGATCTCTGCATGTATATACCCAACATCCTGATCTTTCCCGCACCATAGGCTTGACCACATAACGTCTCCAATGCACTCCCCATCCCTAACTGCAACCCACCACAACCAAATGCATTCTCATTACCATCCAGAGAGCAAACATGAACACGTCACTAATCTTTAGCAACATTAAAACTACCAGCACCACCAATCGATACCAAATACTAGTAACTGGAATCAAAGCATTAAAACTAATGGTTAGAGATCACAGCAACATGACACAAGGAGCCCCAAGAGAAATGAGCAAACAAAGGCTAAAAATAACTCTATAAATCAAAATCTCTAACAAAACCATTGAGTCACAAACGTGAAATTTAGGAAACCAACAAGTTTTCTTGAGGGAAACTGAACAAAGACAACAGTTTGAACTATGTGCTATTGTATAAAAATTTTCCGGCTGCAGCAGCAGAAAACGATATATATTCGACCAGATGAGGAAATCAAGAAGACATGAGGCTGTTCAAGTCAAACCTGGATTAAGTCCTCCACATGTGGCTAAGGCTAAGAGCCGGAGTGGGAGTAAAGAAGAAGCATTACCATGACGCCAAAGGAAAGACCGCCGATGACAGAGTTCTCGACGGATACTGCAGCGAGGTCGAGCTCGCTGAGGAAGCCAGCGAAAGTCTGAGTGAGAGCGCCGAGAGAATACTGGGAGATGGCGGTGAAAATAGCGGGACCGGCGATGCGCCATAATCTTTTGGACTCAGCTCCGAACTCCTTGAACCAGCCGTGAGGCGACGGCCCTCTATCCGCCACCAAAGCGCCGGGATTGCTTCCTCCTCGGTGGTTATCTAACAGCGGAGTTTGGTCCATAGCTAGAGATGCGGAGGATGGATACGGATGGTAAAGAAGATTCAGACCTCAAGTTAAAGAAAATGAGTCATTAGATTGTTTGTGACGAACCGGACCAGACAAACTATACACATTAAACAAACTATATACACAGATTCAAATACTGTAGTTCCGTACAAACATGATTTGAATTTTTTATTGAAAAAACGAGAAAATAATAAAATTACAAAATTTGTATTGAAATTTGAAGGAACATAAGAATAAGAAGATAAGATCTGCATAAATGAGTGAAATGACGCTAGCATTCAGGTCATGATGTGTGTTTCTAGATACTAGTAGCGCGATGACACATACTCTACCACGTGTCTTGTGCTTTCTTCGGGGTAAATGCATAATCAGTCATATATGTTTGCGATTTTTAACAAAGAAGTCCTAAAACTTTGAACTCTCACAAGTAAGTCCTAAATCTGGAGGGAATCTAACGTAGAAGTCCTATAACTTCTCGTGCAGTATTTTTAGTCATCAAAATTCATTTAAGGAACTATGCTCTTGAAACCTTTCGTTATGAGCCGAACTTGGCTTTGATACCATTTCTCAGCGGAAGTAATTATAAAATGAAGCACACAACTTATATTTGAATATTAAACATGAACTTACAGAATTTGGTGAGTACCATATTATTACAGCAAACTGTGGTTGTTGACAAAACACACTAAGCGCATCAAACTTCCAACAACAGCAACACGCATACAAAGTAAACTTTAAACTAAACAAATATTGAAAGTAATAAAAGGATGTTTCACACATGAACTAGGAATGCATAGAGAAAATATGTACGCAGAAATTGATGGATGCATTCTTTGTTTACTGAAGTCTCCTTTTATAGGCAAAGTCCTTTGAGAGTGGTCCTCTTCTTTCTTACAGCTATAATACACTAATGCTATAGCTGTTATGCATTATTGTTGAGTGATCTATCTTTACAAGAGTGGACAAATGATGTTGGTGTTCATATTTCGTTTCAGTTGGTGGAGCGGTTTGAGAAATATGCAAGTTGCGGTTGGACTAAATTACAACTTTACAAAGTTTTGGGGCCAAAGTAGAAAAGAGGAAAATTGAACAAAAAATTTGGGAAAGAGACAAGAGGGAGGCCGCTATGTATGGCCAAAAGGGAAGAAAAGAAAGAAAGAAAAGAAAAAAAGGAAGAGATAAGGTGAGAGAAAAAGAAAAGTAAAAAAATGGGAAAAAATAAAAGAAGGAAAATTGACCAACTTGACCATTTCTTCTTATTCTTCTTCCTCTCTGCAACGTTTTCTTCTCTGTAACTTTCATGGATGTGCTTCACTTGATCTTAAAGAATATTGGCTCGAGCTTCGAGGTAATTATATTAAACTGATTATCGGGAGAAGTTAGGAACATCCTACGGATCAGATTTTTCAGAAATGGCTCCGTTTGAAAGCCGTAAATTCTGGATTTTTTGAGATGTTGGAGGCGTCAGTGGATGATTTCTTGGTTTCTAAGTGTTGTTTACGTGTTTCTTGATCAGTTCTGAAAAGGGATTTGAGCTGAAATGCTTCCGGAGTGCTGCCGAAATCAGTTTCTGGTTTCCTGTATGACAACCAAAGTCCAGTTGTGTGAAGAGGTAATCATATATGTTATTCACGGTGAATAGTTATATACTTTGTACAGATCAGATTTTGTAAATGAGATTTTGTGTGAAAAACCGTTAACGTCTGAATTTTTGGTGTGAGGAGGCGCCACATGGATATGTGATTTTATGGTTCCTTAGTGTGTATTCGTTGTTCTATTGCTCAGTTGTGAACAAGGGGTAAGGCAAAAACTAAGCCGAAGCTCTGCCAAAATCGAGTTCTGGAAATCTGAATGGGAGGTCAAATTCGGAACTTTGTGTATAAGGTAAGGGTTCAGTGTGTCTCTTGGTACTGCATTTTGGAGTAATTTATGAAATGCATATCAGAGTATATTGAGACTAGAATTGGTTTGAGGGGTGGCCCCGTTGATGCCAAACTTAGTCATATGGTATAGGCATTGGTGTGCAGGTTTTCTGGATCAACACTCTGGATGTGATACAACACCTAAATGGTGTGGTGATTTGATACACCTATAAGGTGTTTTGTGTGTGATTTGACGGTATGGATCATGACCCCGAGCTGGCCATGCTCTTGTGTGTGATTATGTGTGTGTGTTGTGTGTCTCGGCTACGGTCTGGAAGACCGTTGCTGTGTTCCGTCTAACCTTATTATAATCTGTTGTCTGATTTGCATTGCATTTGATTGGATTTTACATTGGTTGAGCATGTGTATGTATGTATATTTTTGTGTATATGCTTTTAGCTTTGATTGCAGGTTTCTAGTGCGTCAAGATAACCAATGTTTATACCTCAGCCCTTACTAAGTTCTCACCGAGGACTTACCCCTTATATTATCATTTTCAGGAATACCTGACAAGCAGCCCGCTGAATAGAGTTCGAGGGTTGGCTTTTGTGTTTTGACATTTCAGTTACATTATTGCGTGTTCTGATCAACTGTGATACAATGTGTGTGGTTAAAGGGGATAACCTTCGTAGTGTGCTATCAAGTGTGATATGGACTTTTGATGTATGTGTATATTCAATTCTGAGCTTCAGTTATTTTTTAGCACAATGGTTTTCTCACGGTTAAACTTTCTTATGTGTGTAGCAGCAGCATCTGCATGTGGGGCCCACAGGGCCCACCTGACGGGTGTGATGTGTGTGTGATCTGTTACCCCAATTGAGTATGGTTACGGTGTTGATGAACATCGTAATCACTTATGTACTTCCGCCGTGGGGTGACAGGATGTCTTTCTCTAGGCCAGTATTCTCGCCATTTTTGAAGGAGTCAATGATTTGAGGTCCTTGTCTTCTACAGAAGAGAGAGAGATTCTCTTTCCATTTCTCTTTTCTCTGGTTGAATTCCTAGAGAAAAAAGGGTAATTTCTTGGGATTTTGTTGTAATTCTAGGAACCAGGGTTCCTTCAAATTATTTATTATCCTTGCAGTATGCATGTGGATAGGGGTAAAGGAATGTCCTTCCTCTTTTCAATTCTCTAGGAGAAAGAGGTGTTATAGGTGTTATGGGACAAAGTTTCAAGGAGATCTTCTTCTATTGTTCTTTTGATCTCATTCTTGGATTTCTCCATGTCCTTCCTGCAAAAATTCTCGGGTCAGAAAATCAGGCAAAGAATTCTTTGAACCATCAATATGTTCAATATCAAAATTGAACACAGCCAGAATTGATTGCCATCGAGCATATATTTGTTTAGATGCGAGATTTTTAACATCCTTAAGCAGTATACTTTTAGTTGTTTTACAATCAGTTCTAATCATAAACTTCTGATTTAACAAGTTTGAATCTGACGTGGAACAGACTCAACTCAAGCCCAAACATCAAGATCCGCTCATTGGCCTTGGTGGACCTATGACAAGGAGCCGGACCAAGAAGGCTAAGGAAGCTCTCAACCTGTTGATGCACAGTTTTGCAAAGTATGAGGAGCAAAGTGAAGATATCCACAGAGATGGAAGAAAAGTGCAAGCACTCCTCAATTTGGGCCAACCCAATTCTCAAATTGTGCAAACAATTTTCAACATTTCGGTTTGAGCTCAACCAAATGACAATTTAGCACAAGTGCATGGTTCACGAATTTCTCAACCTGTTGAGTTTCCAGCTGGCGCATTCAATGCACTTCAAAGGCTTCCAACCGTTCACTTATCATCAATGACGAACTTCAGTAGCCTTGAGGACTCAAGAGTCATCCAAAATCATCGAGAACCCATTGGTGAAGAAAGAGTTACAAGCCTTGAAGCCCCTCCATCAAGAGCACTTAAATGTGGATCATTTACTCCTCATTTATTTTACCAAAACTCATCCCTCATCTTCCAACTCGAATTTCCATCATTTTATTTCAGTTTTTAGATATATTTTGACTAGTTCTACCCCTTAGCTAGCCTATAATAAGTTTAGAAATAATTGTTTTAAATTCTCATATTTACATTTCCTTTTAATTTCCATTATTAAGAGTGGAGATGAAGGGACTTGTAAATTGATTTGGATATCTAGCTTCTTTGTCCTATAAAAGGAGGTCTAGGTGAGTTTGCAAGACAATTCAATCATCAAATATATTTCACCTTTTTTCCTTGAAATTGAGAGTGATTCTCTTTTCAACCTATCTACCTTTTTCCACTCAATTCTTGTTGAGTTTTCTTGACAAGTCTACTAAGACCAATATTGCATTCTCATTGGAAGAAGGAGGTGTTGGCCCCATCATCATTCCCCCTCAATTTTGGCAACGAAGACTTTCTTTGTCTTGGACCTTTTTTGGTATCAAGAAGGAGTAGTCGCCAAAGGCATAACACCATCTTTGCATGGGCAAGGATCCATGAGGAGTTGGCGGCTATATCCGTTCGTTTCACAAGCTTCCGCATCGTTTTGTTTTTGTGCATTCCAGATTTGTCAACCTATTGACATTTTCGCCTCATCAATCATACCTACCTCGTGTTGCTCATTTGTTGGCTAGATTTGTTCATCGTGTTCCAGGATACCCTTCCGGAATCACATCAGAATCTGCATTTGAACTTCTTGAGTTTTTATTTTCTATTCGACACTTTTGTGTCTAATATCTTCTTGAAGACCCATTAATGTGTCTTGCCTATTATTCAAATTAGCAGTAAGTTCTTCAAGTAAGCTGGTACTAGGAGGTTCAGCAACCTTAAAAAATTACCTTTCTTCCATAATTCTTAGTAATCAAACCATTTCTGTCAACCTTATACGGTGTGATAGTATTAAGAAATGGTGTTCCTAGAATTACATCTTGGTTCATCTAGGCAAGAACTGTGAAATGTTGTGAAATACAAATTTCCTCATTGCAAATATCAACATGAGTCAATTTAAATCTCATTGACATTATTTGCTTGTTAGTTGTCATTATGTAACCAAAAGTTTTTTCTAGATATTTATAAGGAATTAATCATTCTTTTATCACATTTCTATATGCCCTTGAATCAATTAATACGACAGTTGTGATTTCAAATTGTTTATCAACCCTTAAAGCGATTAAACTAGTGTACCTTTGATCAGGTACATATTCATCTCATTTATCTGAAGTGGTTTATTCTGATGGGCTAATTCAATAATTGCTTCTCCTTCTTCAAGCATTATCCCCTTTTTCTTTTGATTCTCAAATTTATTTAAATTTTTAATGACATTTTAATCTTTCTGAGAATAATTTTATATTCCTTGTAATTCAAAAACCTCAATTTTCTCTTGAGATCTTTTACTTCATCTTTGACTTGATGAAGCTCAGTTTTTTATTCTTTGACCGTAGGTTCTCTATAATTTATCTATACTTGGCCAACTCTATTTAATATTTCATTAAAAATATAAATATGAGGTTTATTTATTTCCTTACAGTCTATCTTATTATTTTGCCATTTCGGGGCATATTGTTCTTAACTGTTTATTTTTTCTAGATACTTTAAGAGAATCTCTTTTCTTGTATCCGGATCTTCTATATTTATTGCTATTTCCAGAATTCTCTCATCCTCTTCCATTATAGCATTTATTTGAATCATATTCAATTCTAATTTTCCAAAAACCTTATAGATATCACATGAATCACATTGGCATTTAGAATCACGGCTGTTATCAGACTCTTGACTCTCTTCACTACTTGAGATTTCATTAAGCTTGTTTGAGCTTTCTAAGTTTAGTTTTCATGAATTTTCTTTCTCTAAACCTATTATACCTTTTGGGCCTTTATTCCCTTCCTTCAAACCTTCTTTTTTTATACCTTTTATAAGTTACATTTTTTCTATGTTTTTTTTTATTTGGATTATTCTCTAGACTGTATCCATACCGGGCACATAAACTTCTCATTTCTTTTCTTCCTTCAAGTCTTCCTCTTTTGACTTGTTTTCTCCATTTTAACTCATGACACATTTCTAGACATACTTCTTTTATTTCTAAAGTATAATATTCTAGATTTAGAGTTCCTTGATTCTTCTCTCTCATATGATCAATAACTAATTGACCAAAATGTTTTGGCAACACTTGTATAAATTTTTGTTTCAAATAGAGGAATTACAGTCTTCTCTCTCATAGACTCTTGAAAGAAAAACATCCTTATACCACTCGAAGTCTAATAATGTCTTATATTTTAGATTAAGCAGGAGTTCTTGATTTAACTTTTGTTTAGACTCTCTTGTTCCTATAAAATGCAAGTAGATTGTTAATGTTAAGATATTAACAACATAAAATTCTTATGATACTAAGGTCTCGTTACCTTGTATCATTGTTATTTATTTTTTAGCATTTCCCATTTCATGTTTTGCCTGTTTTGACATGCACTCATCCCACCAATTTCTTAATTGCCCTGAAAATCTAAAGATTATCATTTCTGCTACTTGTCCATCTGATGTGTTTGTGGACATACTTTTAACTGTTATCTCATACATTATCATATGATGAATGATTTGAGATATTTGATATTCTGAAAGACCATCAATACTTCATTCTCTTATTTCATCTCTCATATAGGCAACAAACGAATCAGGCGGCCAAAAATTATTTTGCCTTATATCAACCGGAGATGGTTTACAGATATATGGATGTAAGACATTCCATACAATTGAATGATCTCATCTTTCCATTTTAATTTTATTAATTTGAGGAATCTTTTTTTCTTATAGTTTCTTCTTTAATAACATTAATTTGGGAACTTTTCTACTTACTATCCATGATAGTAAGTTTTCCTACTTGTTTAGCTAATTCTTTTACTCGTTCAAAAATCTCATCATTTATTCTTCCTAATCTGAAAGTTGGAATTTTAGAAGGAAGATTAATAGGAGGCTTAGAACTAGTAAACTTTTGTTCTGCCTTTTTATTATTCTCAATTCTACACTTGCTTTCCTAGTGATTGTAGGTAAAGATTTGTGTAATTATTCTGTTCAATCAAAGATTGAAGGTCTTTTGTTTCTGTCTGCTTCGAACTAGTTTCTTTACTAGTAGTTTTAGAAGGTGAAGTAGTTGTTTGTTCTCCTAAGACAATTGTCTCAGATGGAGGGTGTACCGTAGTTACCTCATTTATCTCCCCCCTCCTTAACCTTGTAAGTATTCCACGTTTCTTCGAGCACAGCTAGAGTTGTCTTATTGCTCTTAACTAATATTGGAACAAACCACTCAAAGAACTTTAAGTTGGTTTTAGCCCGTCTAATTTTTTTATACCATAGCTCTTGTATTTTTTCTCTCTGTTCTTTGGTATAATTGTCAGCTAGCCATCTTCTTTATATTGTATTTTCCTCCGATCCAAAATCATTTATTAGACCATCATAGTCTATCCTAAATGGTTCTCTCAACATATTTATTTCAAAACTGGAAAAACTAATTCTATCATCTTCAACTGATTTTGATGACTTTCCTTCTTCTATTTTAATAGGATCCATTTTATACACTAGGTGGGAACCCTGTTCTATTGACTGTCTTACTCCACCAATAGTTTTTTCATATTTCATTTTTGGTACATGTGAACATGATGTCCTTGTTGGAATCTTAAGAGGTTTTTCTGATAAGTTAATCATTCTAATTATTCTATATTTTTCAAATTTTATTTCAACTTCTCCATTTTCAAATTCTATTATCCTTTCTACTTCTGCTGTTCTTAGTGGTTTAATAGGTTTTTCATTATGCATTACTCATCTTTCAGGTAGACGGATATCACTCCATCTTATTGGCTTTGGAATAACCACATTTGTTTTCTCAGCATTTGATTGAATTAAAAGGGTTTCACCCTTTGTATTAAATTCTAGAGCATTCGGCTCTGTCTGAGTTGTCATTACCTTGTAATAAATTCTATATACAATGGCTAAATTTTGAGATCATTCTGACATATCAAATCCCGAAGTGATGATATTTGCAGTTAAGAATTTCATATGTGGATTTTTTAAGGACACCGTAAAATTAGGATGACAGTTGAAGTATATGGGTCCATCACAAAGATTAGATTCTACCATACCTAACAAGGAATCAGTAAACTTGTTATGCCTTTTATCTCTCAAAGCAATAACAACAGAGGTGTTTAATCCATTCATGGTTAGAGGTTTTAAAACAATTTGAACTAATTCAACATGCAGATAGTTACAATGATTTTCCAAAAGATCTTCTATCATGTATTTGGATAACATATCAAACTTATGATCTTCTTCCATTATAGGAACAGTTCTTTTTACTGTTTTAATTGCATATGAAGTTCTAAGTTCAAAAGTTTCCTTTCAGTAAACTTCAAGTTTGTTAATTCTTGGGATATCCCAGTTTCCCAATTTTTTTTCAATATCTCGAATGATTAGACCTTGAGCGTTTTTCACTTTTCCTTTAGAATCTGCTTCTTCAAACCTTTTAGAAGTAAATTTTGTCAAATTCTTAAAAATTCCAGTTATTGAGAAACAAACTTAATTTCAAAGTTTTAATGTTATCTGTCAACGAACATTTTACTCCTTACTGCCTCTCACTGGGTCATACGGGGGAAACGCGACTTAGGTGATAATCACCAAAACCTTTGAAAATATTTCAAAACTTTAAAAGCAAGAAAGTTGAAGAAATTGAACAAATTCTACTTTCTTTGGGCTGAATAACAATTTCTAAAGTTCTGGGGTAAAAATGACGATTAAAAGTTTGAGGAAAACAGAAAGAAAACATGGAATATTCCTTAAGATACCATATTAGGACCGAAAAGTTAGCTTCTTGAAAGAAAGAGGACTTGAACGTTAGAAATGTAAAACCTATAGGACTCGAAAACAAGACAAAGATTTAGGACTTTGTCGTTAAGTCGACAACTTGTAGGATTATGTTGTTAAAAGTCTGATACATTTAGGACTCTTACTGTATTTATCCCCGCTTTCTTCCTTGGCCAAACATCTAAGGCTCTGTTCGTTTAGGTATTACCGTGTCCATTTGATTGAGTGTGGAGATTAAAAAATATAATTAATTAGATAATAAAAAAAGTAAAGTAATCATATAAAATAAAAGTGATTATTTAAACGAGAATGATAAATAAAGTAAAATTAATGTAAAAATGATTTTAGAAAACGTATAGTTTTTCTGAGATAATTCCAAAAAGAAAATGTACTAGTTTTGACTACCAAAATACAACCTTTTTCTCAACATAAAATCAACTACTATTTCTTACCATGTGTTATTTTGGTAAATTTTGAGAGAATTTGATGAAAAAAGTTAGAAGCATTTGAAAGTTGATTTGATATTTATGAGAGAAAATATTGAAGGTAAAATGTTGATTTGATATTTTATTGATAAAATATGAGAAAATATTATAAAAGAATATATTTATAATTTTCTTTCCAAAAATCTCCTTCATTTCCCAGCTATAAAAACTTTCTGACCGAGTTGCAAACATCAGTTCCCCAGCCCGCCGCAAACCGCGAGCAGGCCCAACACAGAAGCCCATTTTGGTTTGTTCGAACCCAATAAAGTAATCCGCGACCCAAAACATGCTCACATCATAGCTTAGCAGCAAGTGCTCCTTCTTCCTCTTTCGTTCGACTCCAGTCAGCTCTCTCTCAAGCTAATGATCATCAGAGGCTCTCGAATTCGAGCTTCTTCTCCTCTCTCCCATCTCCGCCAACCCTACGAATCGCTACACCTCTCTACGCCTCTTCACTGGAAGAAGCTTCACGACGAAACTAAAGTAACCCGACCCGAACTCGCCTCCCGGATCACCCGTCTCCTCCTCCTGGATCGACCTGATTCTCTCAAACGCCTCTCATTCGACTTCTCTGACGATCTCCTCGATTCCGCTCTCCGTACTCTAAGGTCAAACCCTCGGGCCAGCTTAAGCTTCTTCAAATTAGCTTCGAGACAGCAAAGGTTTCGACCGAATTCGCAGGCTTACTGCAAGCTTGTTCACATTTTGTCCCATGCTCGAATGTACGAGGAGTCCAGAGCTTATTTGCGGGAGCTGGTTGCTTTGTGCAAAAACAATCACTTGGGTTTTGCTGTCTGGGATGAGCTTGTTGCTGTTTACAAAGAGTTCCGTTTCTCTTCTATTGTGTTTGACATGATATTAAAGGCATTTGCTGAGAAAGGGATGACTAAAAATGCATTACATGTTTTCGATAATATGGGAAAGTACGGCCAAGTACCTAGCTTGAGGTCGTGCAATTGCCTGTTAAGTAGTCTAGTGAAGTGTGGAGAGAGTTACACGGCTGTTCTTGTTTATGACCAGATGATTGCTATTGGTATTATACCAGATGTTTTTACATGCTCGATTATGGTGAATGCGCAATGCAAGGACGGGAGAGTGGAGAGAGCATTGGAGTTTGTTGAGACAGTGGAGAAGAAGGGGTTTGACTTGAATGTGGTCACTTACAATTGCCTGATGGATGCCTATGTTAGTAAAGGGAATATGGAGGGAGCGAAAGGGGTTTTGAGGCTGATGAATGAAAGGCAAATTAGGAGTAATGTTGTTACGTATACCTTGATGATAAAAGGTTATTGTAAGAATGGTGAGCTGGAGGAAGCAGAGATAGTGCTTAGGGAAATGGAGGGCGATTTGAAAATTGTGGATCAACATGCTTATAGTGTATTGTTGGATGGCTTCTGTCGAGTGGGTAGACTGGTTGATGCCATTAGGATTCGAGATCACATGCTGGATATGGGGCTGAAGATAAATATTTTTGTTTTCAACTCTTTGATTAACGGGTATTGTAAACTTGGCCAAGTATCTGAAGCAGCAGAAGTTTTCAGGCACCTGAAAAGGCAAGGCTTGCAACCAGATTCGTTCGGTTATAATACTCTTGTAGATGGGTACTGTAGGAAAGGCCTTATCAGTGAGGCATTGAAGCTTTGTGACAGAATGCTTCAAGAACAAATTCAACCCACTACTATTACTTTCAATACGCTGCTAAAAGGTCTATGTCATGTAGGTGATTATATGAGTGCTTTGGATTTGTGGCACACTATGCTCAAAAGAGGTGTCATGGCTGATGAGGTTAGTTACTGTACTCTGCTCCATATGTTATTCAAGATGGGTGATTTAAGCAATGCTTTAGGGGTCTGGAGAAGCATTTTAGCAAGGGGTTGGTCCAAAAACTTGATCCTCTGCAACACTATGCTCAATGGGTTATGTAAAATGGGGAAAATGCGTGAAGCTTTAGAATTATTTGACAGAATGAAAGAGTTAGGGTGCTCACCTGATGGAATCACTTATAAGATTCTGAGTGATGGATATTGTAAGGTTGGAAATATCGAAGGAGCTTATAGAATGAAAAGCATGATGGAAAAAGATGCCTTTATTCCAACTGTTGAGATGTATAATTCTCTTATCACTGGAATCTTTAAGTCGCGGGAGTTAAGTAGGCTAGAAAACCTTATTGATGAAATGTGCACTAGAGGATTGTACCCAAGCCTTGTAACATTTGGAGCATTAATTGCAGGCTGGTGTGATGAAGGGAAGCTGGAGAAAGCTTTTAAGTCCTTTTTTGAGATGATCAAAGAAGGATTTGCCCCCAACATTGTTTTGTGTAGCAAAATAATTAGTTGTTTGTACAGGTTGGGAAGAGTTGAGGAGGCAAATATATATTTGCAGAAGATTGTGGATGTAAATATAATTCAAGATCAGTGGCATTTTTTCAGGTCCTTGAATGGTGATGTCAAATGTCAAAACACTCAAAAAATGTTGGACACTTTGTCAGCCAACGCCAAGGTATTTACTGTACCTAACAATGTAATGTATAATATAGCTCTTACTGGATTCTGCAAATCTGGGAAAGTTGATGTTGCCAGAAAATTTTTCTCTTCATTGGTGCTCAAAGGATTTAACCCAGACAACTTTACATATTGCACACTGATTCATGGGTATTGTATGGCTGGTGAAATAAATGAAGCCTTCAACTTACGGGATGAGATGCTGCAAATGGGTGTAGTCCCAAACATTACTACATATAACACCCTTATAAATGGGTTGTGTAGATCAGGAAATCTGGCTCGAGCTCATAGGCTTTTCCATAAGCTCTCATCGAAAGGGTTATCTCCTAATGTTGTTACGTATAACACATTGATCAATGGATACTGTAAACTAGGTAAAATTGGTGAAGCCTTAAGGTTACGAGAGAAAATGGTAAAGGAAGGCATAGTCCCTTCTATCGTTACTAACTCAGTATTGATGACTGCTTTCACTAAGCAAGAAAATATGGCAGAAGTAACGGAGTATTTTAATCAAGCAAGAGAGTCATCTGTGGATCCTTTCATGCATAATGATAAAGGTGCAAATAATAGCACTGATGCTCAAACCCTGATTGAACGGGGACTAAGCTCTCTGGATTCATGTAAAAGAGAGGAGTTGGCTGAGTTTTCTGATGCCATCAAAGTGCTTGATAGAAATATCCTGTGTGAAGCAGTGTACTGATAGATGATCACACCTAAAGTAATTGGGATGATCCTGTTTGCAGATTCTGCCTTTATAATTGGTTGAGCTGCTTCTTTGCTGCTGTAGTAGTTTGGGCTCCACTCTTGCCTCGCGGGTTCATTTGATCAATTGCCTCACTGTTATTGCGGAAGGTACCATACTACCATTTGAGGTGCAGGCATTGCTGACTGCAAAGTGAACTGCTTTATTGGTAAAGGCTAGCTTCATAATAAACTGGCAATTAGTTAGCTTACATTTTAAAACCATTTTTGAACAGTAATGAACAGTTAATTGAGATTACTCTCATGTGTGGCTTGCTGTAATTTAAATTGTGTGAGCTCACTTGCTTTTATTTTACCTTTCATCCTGACAAGTGTTCTCTTACGTGTCCTAACATTGCAAACTTGCATAATGTTTTTCTTTCACTCCTCAGCCATTTCTTTTGCTCTGTCTTTGAACTGTGTCCCTCTATTCATCTTCTTCATTTGGACTTGCCCATTTGCTCTTTGCTCTGAAACATTCACGATCCGATCCCTCTTTTCATCTTCATTTGTTCAACCATGATATATGGAAGCATAAAATCGTTACCTCTTTCTTCCCTGTTTTGGTGGAATTAACGAGGTTAGGGATTTGATGAATTTGTTTGTTAAGTGATTCCGGTGGAGCATCATGATTTACTTCTTGCCCATGAAGCTTGCAACAATCAGGTATTATTTTTTTATTTATTTTCTTTCTGAAATTCTTGGTTTTGATTCACTGATGCTAAACCCGTTGAATTTTAAATGGTGAATGGTTTTAGGGTTTTTCTATTTTTCCGGTTAAAACCCTCCATCAACATGCATGAATTTGCTTGGGCTTCTTTTTTACAAATTTCATTTGTGGCTCTTTCAATAAGCTTTTTCCCAATTATTCTACACATCACTATCAATTTGACAAACCTCAGGATCTAAGCCAAGGTCCAGTGATGATGTTTCAGATAGAACTAAGGACGTCTAAAGTGGCGGTGATGGCGGCAGCGCCGCAAGCATAGTCACGAAGACATCGGTTGTGACCCAACTAGCAAGGGATATGTGTTGAGATCGGCATCGGTGGTATGTATAATTCCGTAGTTTTACTGCTTTCAGTTAAAAGATAGCGGTTGTATGTCTGACATTTTAGGGAAACATGTTTGAAGTCTTCGTTAATATCTACAATTGTTTCACTTTATAGTGTTTGCCTCTGTTCTTGAATTTTCCGTTAAGGGTAGCAAACTGTGTTTTGATTATCAAGCGACCCTGACCTGTTACAGCTGAGGTTGTGGTAGGATTGGCAGCGTGGTTAGGGCAGAAGTCTTTCGTGTTTCTGCTTAATGAAGAAAGAGTGCTGATCGGCCTTCATTTGATTTAACACTTTCTCAGGTAAAGAGTCCAAGTTGCTTGAAGGGGTGATTTTGATGTAAAAATTATCAATTATGTTTGTCTTTTCCAGTTTTAGAAATGATATCCAGGTTGAATGATTTAATTAAGGGTGATCTGGATGAGGAGCAATGAGATGTCTGCATAAATGGCAGCATGGTCCATGGACCCATCACTTACACGTTGAGACAAAATTTGCATGCCAGTTGATCTTGAGCTTATATATGAATGCTATTTTAGTTTCTAACGGTGACTACTGTTGAAATAATTTTAAAGTAAAAAGATAATTTGGGAGAGCTTTAGAAGTTTTGAGAGAGCTTCCCATAAATAGGGTATGAGAATTGTAACCACTTTGAAATAGTAGCAGCCCTATGTGTCCACCCTATACCAGATACTAGGTTAGGGTCAGTTCTTGATGATAAAAGTTTTGAAGACCTACAAGTATACCTTTGACTACGGAAAAGCATAACCAAGCAGAAACAAGATCATACAGTGTCTGGTTTTCCCCACTTCAGCTGCTTAATATGATCTCTATACACTTTGATTGGTGGTGTCATTCCCAGTCATGCTATCTGTATGGTGTTTTACATGCTATCTATAGTTATTTTCTGGATTTTTTTTTTCACTTTCTTGCAGCAAGTGCTTGATTGGACTTCTATTCATATTATGAGTTTCTCATATGGAAGGCATGTAGTGCCTTGTTCTTAAGAATTTCATTTTGCTTTTTTCTGAAGTGTTCAATGGAACAAGATAAAGCGAGTTGCCCTGTGTTTTGCATTGGATACACCCTAAACAATGGACAGAGAAGTTATAAAGTTCAAGTTGCATGGATTCCTTGGACTACCATCCAAACAACTTTCTTTTAGAAGCAATATTGCATCCGGTAATCCATAACATGCCTCTATTTTCCAGTGCCTTTCTCATTTGTTTCTTCATTCTTGCTGTCAAATGCTTTTGTGTTTCATTTTATTTGCCTGAAAATGATGCTGGAGGTTTAAGATCTCTTAATTCTGTTCTATTACTACCGGCTTGTGCTCTTTATGAAGAATCTAGAGATATAGAGGGAAGATTCTATAAATCTTTTTTGTTTTTCATTTTCCTTGCAACCTCTGGTTCAGAAATTGAAATATGTCATGAAATCTAACTACTTCAAATTAATTTTTGCAATGATTTGCAAGTAAATTATGTTTAAAAGAAAATCGCTCATTGTGGGTGAATGTTGGCCAATTTGGGTGATATTTGGACCATATGTGCTCTAACACAAAGCAAGTTGTTTTCTTTCATCCTAGAATAGAAAGAGTAGAATTCTGCATTTGCAGGGTTAGATAGGACTTAATAATGGACTGAAATTAAGGTGCAAGTAGGTATCTGTTAGAAGGAAATGTGCTAGCAAAGGCAAGCACAAGTGAGTGAGTTCTAGAGCCTAACAAGTTGTCATGAAATGGTCCATTTTGGAATATAAGCAAGTGAGTTGAATGTTTTGAAATGGTTGTCCCAAAAAATAGAGTCAATCGGGTAAAAAATTTATGAGTCTGTCTAACCATTTATTACACACACACACATATAATTATGTGAACTGCAATTCATCACCCCTTTTAACATATATCTATTCATTGTATAGGTCTTCAAGCTCTATTAATGGGAAAAAAACAGAGAACAAAGTCATGTTCACGTTCTTCTTAAGGTTGGCAAACAAGTTTGATGAAATTTCTGTTGTGTGCAGTATCTCTTATTGAATTCATGAACTTAGAATTTCTGGATAGCACTTGATGAAATTTCCTTTTCTTACATTTTGAAACTTGAAAAGGCATCATGAACAGTTATCTGAGTTTATGATTCTGTGTGGCAGGATATACTGAAAGATTGGGCAGGCCACAATTTTTTTAAAGTTTAGAGGTGAAACAATTTTACTATTTGATTTGTGATTTCACTTTCCCAAAAGCTACGTCTTCTCCTCCTGTTTTAACACACGTCCATTTATTATCATCCTTGACCTTGATCCCTTCAATTGTTTGAAAACCACAATCTCTCTCCTCTGTTACTCTGTACCCTTTGTCGCTCATTTCCTCCTCTTCCTCCGTCTGCCATTTTCTAGCCATCTTCATCTTCTCTTTAGCAACATTCAGAGTTTACTCCACCGGCAAAAGGATTCACCGTGCGTTCTCCTCCTAATCCGCCGTTTGCATTGGGTTGATCTGATATGAGAATTGGTGGTGATGATGGGAATGGAAAAGAGAAGAGTGGTGGTTACTGAGGACGACCGAATTTGGGAAAGGATCTCAAAAGGCATTTAGTTTTTTATTTCTGGCTGCTAGATTCGCAGGGAAATTATGGCGGTCCTCTTTTCTGACAAAGCGAACAGGAAAGTGTGATAATCAGAGTAATTATGCCTATGTTTTTTATTTGGGATCCTTTTTTCTGGTCTAATGCATCTATACTTGATGAAATGAGTGTGAGAGGACTTAAGTTTGATGAAGTCAATTTTACATGCGTTTTGCAAAGATGGAGACCTTGATTCTGCTTTTGACGTACAAGCAAAGATGATTAAACAATGGGTTCAGCTTGCTGAGGTGGATTTTACTGCTCTTATTTCTAGGTTATGTAGAGAAGGAAGAATGATGATGGCGTGAATAATTTAAATAGGATGATCTATGTTGGAATAACGCAAGATGATGCAACATACAATGTACTCATGAAAGCACTCTGCACATAGGGGATAAGTCTTTCACATATCTAGCTGGTCTACAGACAGGTAAGTAGTTGGTATTATGGTTGATAAGTGTTCAGGCACAAACTTTAGTTCTTTGTGTTTTATTGGGACTTCTTAATTTGCAGGTTCTATTGTCATCATGGAGAAGATCTATCTTGCAAGGACTTTGTGGCATTTTTTGTGGTTCTCTGTGCTATATGAATTTCTTGGGCATTCGAAAGGCAATGGTTGCTCTCTAACACTTTTTTTTTCACATTAGTTTCTTCTTTGTTTATATCTGGAAGTATGCTAATCAATGGCTTTTCAGTTTGGAGAATTCTAAACATTTCCATTTCTGTTCTAATTACGGGATGGTTGTTTCATGCAATTTTTACTACATCAGTTTTAAATTGGTCAAATTGAAGTGTGGTTGCATCAATTTTTTTGTTGTGCAGAAAAATGGAACCTTAAATGGCAATTTATTGATTGAAGATTCAGCAAGAGAAAAAGATTTAGTGCGTTTTTCTGGCTTTTTGGTTTTGCCACCCTCTAATGTTTGGGTATTGCTACTAAGTCCATTAACATTTTAAAACATTCTTGGTGTTTTATAGGTGCGTATAGGTTGATGTTAAAGACTGGTAGATGTGCCCATGGATAACTGCATTAATAGTTGATTAACAGGATTTACATCCTCACACAATTCAATTCTCAATCTCTCAATTGTCATATTGCAAAGACGGATAAGATGGGAAATGTTCTGAATTTTTGTGATGGTTTTGTTGAGGTATGTTAATTTTCTTTTCAAGAATATATTGTATGCTTCAAATATTTGTTTTCATATAAATTCTTTACCTTTTTTTCTTATAGGTGTCATCTACTCAAACATCCGGTGAATTATGAATGAAATGGCTTTTGGGCACTAATGCAGTAAGACAGTTCATTTGGTTGTTTGAGGCACGTGAGACTTGCTTCCTTTCATCCCATTTTTTACTGTTATTTCAAGTGCACTTCATTGTAATGTTTGAGGAGTAAAAAGAATTATTACAATAGTTAAATATATATCGAAATCTCAAATTTCTGACCATAAATCACTTGTGTAGATACAATACGTTCATTAATTATTAATACCATATGGAAAGCTGATTTCTTCAGACTTCTGCAGATGCTAAGCTTAGACATATTGAGAATAGTTTGGATGTAGCTTTAAAGTTTATTGACAATTTCATGTTTCAACAGCTGGTAGATACTACAATTATGGGATCCTTTGTACATGAAGCATCAAAGTTCTATTTCATAGCATCAGTGGGTATACATCTCTTCAAGTCAGACAACATTTTACCGAAATTGCTGAGGTAACCAAGTAATGGAATTTTAAGTTCCAATTTAGTAGTATGATATAAAAGTGTCTTTTGTTTCCTGGAAATTTTCTTGAAACTTTGTGATAACTTCTTGCTTGCATGTCCTGCATACTGCAGCAAATGATTTTGGATCTAAATCATTCCACTTGGAATGGAAGATGATTACAATATGCTGGACAGCCTGGACTGAGCCTTATTGTATGTTTCCTGGGCATTGATTTCTTCCTGCATAGTAATGTAGAACCGTGCAGATTTTACAGTTCTTTTTTAGTAGACATCTATATAGAGACTGCATGTTCAAGCTATTTCAGAAATAGCAATAAACTTAATCCATGCAACTGATATGGGAGTTGAGGCTGGTATCTGTCAGATCTCAAATGTACAAGTTACAACTGATATGGGAGAAAATTGAAAAGGACTTGATTCTTATATGGTGGGTCTATATTGCATCCATTAGGCTCGAGTCCTTCTTAGAGAAGACCAAAATTTAAGTTATCTTGATATATTAACCAAGTAAGTTACATGAAGCTTAAGGGAGTCAAAATTGGTAGTCATTTTTCATGATTATGCTAAAATATCGTTCTGAATTTGAAGTTATGCCTTCATTTTTCCTTTCTTTCCTTTTCATTATTTATATTTAGTTTTGCTTCTCCTGCAAGAGGTTCTTGAATGCAGACAACAATAGATATAGAGTAATGCCATGACTCATCTACATACCTTAATCTTGTGTTATGCAGGTTTGCCTGTAGTTTGCTTAGATAAGGAATGAAGCAAATAGTTAACTCTGAGAAGCAAATAGTTAACTCTGAAACCGAAGAAATTGGGTTGATGAAGATTTTTTTTTTGTGTGATTTGTGAATTGCAGAATGTGATTAAATGTGCCTTTTCTTCTAGAGTATTTTAAATTTTGGTGGCTTTTGGCCTATGATATATGCCCAAAGTGTTTTTATAGTGTAATGTGTATTTTGGATATGCCTTCAAGTATTATTGCATCAATTTATCTTTTTTACTTTTACTCCAAAAAAATCCCCTCCACCCTCGACTAAGTGCGGGTATCATGGACCTCGTTAACTCTATACTGGCCAGGTACACTTCGTATGGATTTTGTTACACTACCTGAATGGTTGATTCCAGCACAGTTGTGTTTCTCCAATCCTGTTGGGTGTTAATTTTTCCCCTCTTTAGTAAATGTACATTATTGATTTTTTTGGCAATTTACATATTTCGCTTTTCAATTGATTAACAGACTAGATCTGATAACTGAGATTCATCAATGTTTAACATAGTATCCAGGAGATTAAAAACTGTTACCAAATTTTTGTATTCTTGATTTATGATACATTCTATTGATGTGGAACCATTTTAGAACAATGATTCAAAAACTTCCACTTCATTTGTTATTATATAGTACTATATGTGAAGGGCCACCAGTGACACTAAGGTTTAGGTACTACACCTAGACAACTAAGACGATGATCACAACATCATCATGCTAATTTACATCTTCCAACTGCAATGTGCCCTTAGAACTGGGAAAGCCACTTGCAATAGCCCTTAGAACTTGTTTATGCTGCACTGTTTGCAGCCGGCCAACAACATCTGCGTGTCGCATTGCACTTACATATATCCACTTATCTGATGAACATGGTGATTGCAGACACGATAAGTTTGTTGTTAGTGTAATTGATCACCTTGGATTAGTGTCACTACCAAGTCACTAATTATGCTGGTGTTCCCTTGGCACTTCGGCCAAAGGGAAAGGAAAAAAAATCCTCTAGGAGGGAGGTTGGTCCTTCCGCACAAGTGTTATGCTATTATTGATTGATACCATCATTGTTAATTACGGATCTAACACCCTGCGTATAATTAATAGTGGTAGTTCCGTAAATTACGTACTAATAGTTTTGCAGTTCTCTATCTCTATCTCTAAGCTAGTGGTTAAAGCTCTAAAAACATGATGCAAAGATCTTGAGTTTAACTCACCTCCATCATCCTTATAAAAAAACTTAAGAACTAGCTTTGTCGAAGACATTGATTCTCTACACAAAGAAAATGGAAAAAGAAAAGTAGTATTTATGGATCAATGAACCTTTAACTGCAAAACGAACAACAAATGGTCACTGAGAATAAATCTCATTTTCCAGTTCAGAACAGATTATAGCAATGACTTCAGTCACCCTCCCCCTCCTAGCAGATATTTCTTGGGTATGTAGGGCATTAGTAACTAGGTCCATCAGTCGGGTAGAAGAAGCTGAAAGAATAACACTGTAGTATTTATTGTAGGAGGAGGCGGCCCATGTGCAGTGCATAGGCAGTGCAGTGCACTTCACTCCCTTTGTGCGCTCGCTTAAGAGACCCACCACTCGTCAAGTAAGGGCTGGCTAGCCCCGCCCGCCCCAAAAGACAAGTTCATCTCATAACCATAATATCCAGGCAATTCAAGTCAGCAAAATACAAACACCACAACTAGCCATATGCGTAGCTATAACATAAAGCGGAGCAGCAAATTGCATTCACCATCACTACAGATCCAACCAAGTACCAACCCTGACATCTGTGTCTGTTTCAGCAATAAGCAGTTCATGGAACTGTTTGTTTCAAACGACAAAACAAAAAATGAAAAAGATAACCAAAAAGTTGATTCAAACAGAATACAAAGACCATACCCATGCTACCACACACACACTCGAAAGTAGGTTTATGAGAATCCAACCACGTACCACACACACTGCTACCTGCAATCCCCTTAAACTAAAACCTATACATGGAAGTGGAAAGATTGGCCATACATGGAATGGAATGTGCACAATAGGGCACTGAGAGGAAATGCAAATGTAATTTTAACAAGATAACAGGAAACATCAATTGAACCATATTGGTTATAGAAATTAGATTTGAACAAAACCAAATACAGAAGACAACAAACTTCTATATTTCTTCTTTCAATAAAATGGAAGGGGGGAAAAACCTTAACAACCAGCGTGCCTAACGAGTAGTGATGGTAGCTGCTTGAAAATGGCACTGCCAATGTCCTATTGCCACCATAGTGCAATAATAGCACATAATACAATAAACATAAGCACCCTTTTTAGATGATTATCCTGCTGCCCATGTACAGCATGGTGATGGTGGTGGTGGTGATGGTGATGAAAACCATGAGAATGACCACCATGAAATGAATTTGAAAACCAATATGGAAATCCAGGGGCTGCACCAAACATTGTAGCATCAGGAAATCCGTGCACCTGAAGGTTAAATAGAGACGGTATCAGTCCACCGAAAGCAGCAGAAAGTGTGAAGTTCCCAAATCTTGCTGAAGCCATTGGTGCAAAGCCTCCCAGCCCTCCCATGAATCCAAACCCATGGTGTGGGATATGAGTGGGTTCCGGTTGTCGTGGTGGAGCTGTTTCAGGCCTCTGCCCAGCTGGACGGTTTGGAATGTTAACACCTGGGACGCTCCTTGACCTAGGATCCGAAGATGTTTTTCCTCTTCCATACAAAGGAACCAACTTCTCCTCGTCAACAAGGGCCTTGCAAACTGGGCATTCTTTGGATTGGGAGTGAATATGAAGCCATTTATAAAGGCAAGGCCAGCAAAATAGATGGCCACATAAAGTGACAATGGGGTCCTGAGCTAAGTCGAAGCAAATGTTGCATTCAAAATTACCAGCATCACCATCTCCACCACTGCTAGAACAAGGAGGGTACAGAGGCGGTCTACTTGCGGATTGCCCAAAACCACTAGCCATCTGTCTCCAAACCTCAAATTCCCATACAGGACAGCAAAATCTGAAAACAACCACGTGTACTTAAAACCCCCAGAACATGAGTACTCCAAAGTCCTAAATGATAATCAGATCCGGTGGTAGCCCAGGTTAAAGGTGTACAAGTTACAATACCAATTCATTCAAGGACTCTTTCAGAAAAATCATCTATGAATAGTGATGTCGAAATTTTTTTAAGGATGGAGGGAACAGGAACCATTTGATTATGAATTCCGACCACGCTACGAATCGAAAGGTTTTCCAATAACAAAAATAATATGGCGTGAGCGTGAACAAGTACATAGCATGAAAATTTGAAGACTCCAACATCCGTGGCTCATGCAATCTTTCCTTTAGATAAAACACAATTGACAATAAAATCGAAGCAAGTGAAGACCAGATCTCAAAGACGAACAACATTTAACAGCAAATTCGTCCTCAGATAGGAAGTCAGCCTCATGAAAAAGCATCGAAATGATCGTACAGACAATAAAGAGAAGAAAAATAGAGAAATTCAACGGATAAATCTGCTCACCATAAGATCGGCGATCGTGCGGGCCGACGATTCAGAAAATTGAGAGAAAATAAAAGTAGAGAAGTTGAAAAAATTAATTGTGACCTGGTTTTCCTATGTTTGGGAGCAGGGGCAGGAGAGCGCCTGTTGCCACCTGGTTTTGGTCTCTAATCTACCTGCTGCGATAGACAGGGAGTAGTGGATGACATTTCCCACGGTACCCTGCCAGTTTCTACACGGCGTTAGTTAAGTCTCCTAAGTCCCATATATTCAACGTCATTTCACTGTATTTACTTACTGTGAAAATTGAACAAATAATTTGGTAGTTTGACATAATTGTCCTTAAATTTTTGCGCAACCCAAACTCAATGACAATTATGTCAAACTACATAAAGTTATACTTTCACTTTAATCTCTACACTCAATCAAACGAAAAGATTGCTTCCCATCTAACCTTTTTGACTTAGCAGTGCACTCCCTTCCCCAAAACAAAGCCCAAACTGGTTATTATCTTAGCCCAATGTTAAACTAATACTAATACTAGTACTCGGCACAACAAAGGATCTTGCCCTAACCTAGGTGGCAGTGTATGTGGTAAGCCATATCAAATGGTGACTAGATTTCTTATTTATGGTCAAATGACAACAATAGTCCAATGGTGAATAATAAAAGTAACCCTAAAAACTTTTGAAAGTGACTAATATGGCATGACTTCTCTTCGACGCTAACAAAGTTTGGTTTGCCGTGAAGACTAGGATGTCCCGGAGCACCGCCATCCCCGGATCTTGGTTCGGCGACCTTCGAAATCGGCACAATTCCCATGCCGTCATTGTCTGCGGCCCGAAAAGCCCTCCTAGTGTGCACCCAGGGCCGTTGGGCGCAGGTCCATGGATTTCGGCGGAGGCAGAGCCGCGTCGCATAACCCAGGGTGATGCAGGGCCGCATCAGAAGCTTTCAAGGCCACCACACACGCGCCCAGCTGTGCCGCGCCATGGCCGCGACGCACACAGCTTTGGCTGCCTCATAGAAAGCCTTGCTTCGTTTCCAGATCTGGCCGAAGGGTTAGACTGCCGAGGTTAGAGGAGGGTTGCGAGCATGAGGGCTGACAGGGATGGCGGTGGTATGGGAGGGAAGAAGAGTAAGAGCATTTTGGGTATTTCTGCTTAGGGTTTAAAATATGAAGGATTAAGAAAAAATAATTGTAGTATCAGTCAGCATCCTAATTGGCTTGCCATCTGTACTGCCACGTAAGCCAGAGTTGGTACCTGATTAGGCACTCTAGCAAGATCCCGCAACAAAAGCATTAACTTCGATATACTATTAACAAAAATAGAAGCCCAATAGACACCAACTCAGCCAACCATTGGTGGTACTAGGGAAAAAATTATTGTGGGGGGCAAACTTGAAAACCCAAGTTATATAAAAATCTTGTATTCAATTCCTTGATTTTAGGAAAATTAATACAATTTTGATTTTCGAATTTATATATGTTTGACTCGAATTTTAATAAGAAAAAAATCTAAAAAACAACTTTTGAAACTATACATGTTTATGTTTATGTAGCGACGTGATTTTTGACATGGAGTCGCCACCAATCTTTTTCCTAGGTCGATTGAAAACCTGAAAATGGTCTACGAGAGATCTGAAATTGTTTGTCAGTTACGCTCAAAAAATCATAAATTTTCGAGCGCCTAAAATTGGTACCACAAGTATTTTTAGATTTTTGTTTGATTTTAAGACATAATAAAAAAAGATAAAGAATAACACTAAAAATAAAAGAAAAGGATTCTTAGTAATTTACATAAATAATAAAACTCAAAATATCTTGAAAATAAAATTAAAATAATTTAGATTGACATAATAACAAAAATATTAACTAAAACACAAAAGGTTTAGGACTAGTGCCCTTTTGTCAAGTTTTAAACTTGATGGAGGGCTGAAATGAAGCTTTGGACAACTAAAGGGGTTTAAGTGTAAAAGGGACGAAAGTAAAGGGACAAGGACTGAAGTTGTAATTTTACCCAAGAGTTATAAACAGGTGCAGGTTCTTCTTCTTCTCCGACGCGTCACTGATTCCGGCGGCGTTTCAGGTGCTAGTCGGTGCGGCGGAGGTAGGTGGTGCAGTCGATGGTGGTCTCGCGGACAACCGAGCTCCGGTTAGAGAGAAAACGGGTTCCGAGTCGGAATCGGATTGTAGCCCTTTTTCTCTGTATTCAGTCCATCAACGGCAGCATGCAAGGGTGGGTTGGCTTCGTCTCGTCGTGGAGGAGCTAATGGTGATGGATAGCGATGGTGAAAGGGTGCAAATCGGAGGATGAAGGAAACGGTCGGGCGGGTCGGCGACGCTTTTCTCCGTTTTTGGCGATTTCGGGCGAGCTAGAGTAGCACGTGTTATTGAAGGGTGCCAGATTTGGTTGTTGTGGGAGATAGTAAAAATATAAGATGTAAAAAAAGTTGGGGCATAATTGTTAAATTTCAAAACTAGGGATGTAATCTTTGTAGTTAAGCCTAAAAATCTAACAGAATTTTAAACGAAAGTCAGGTTTAGGGGGGAAATTGCATATTTGTCCAAACCTCAAGGGGATTTTCTGATAATTCTGAAAATGCGGGGGGCAAAGTGAAGAATATGCAAAACCTCTTGGGAGTGTTTGATTATTTCCCTTTTTTATTGCTTGTCTCTTTTTGTTGAACCAATAGAATTTAAAGGCAAAGGGTAAATTACAAAAAAGTCCGTGAGGTTTGGTGAAACTCTGAGTTTGCCCCCTCTATTTTAAAAAATCTTCAGTTACCCCTTGAGGCTTAGTGAAATCTTCAGTTACCCCATTGACCGTTTAAGATGATAGTTGACTCTTAAAAATATTAGCAGTAATTATACTAAATATACTCCATAAACAGTTAATGGGCAGCCAGGGCTCACTTGTGTCACAATAGCATTGGCTCGTCTGCGTTTTTGTGGCTTAAGCTCGTTCGCGTTGTGACAGTGACGGCTAGCCAGGGTGGCAGTTTTGGGAGGAAGAAATGAGAGAAATAAAATGTTCGGGTTGAAGTATTAGGGTAAAAAATATTAGTGACAATTAGAGCAGTTAACCATAAATTTCTCAACGGTCAACTCACAACACAAATGGTCAAGAGATGTAACTGAAGATTTCACTAAACCTCATGGGGTAATTGCTGATTTTGAAAATAGAGGGGGAAAATTGAGAGTTTCACCAAACCTCGGGGGGTTGTAATTTTCCCTAAAGGCAAATAAGCCTAAGCATTTCCATACATCTGAATAGTTTTGATCATGTAATCAGTATTGGACAGTGTTACTCGATTGCCCTGTTAGCTACACTATTAACTTTCAAAATATAAAAGGAAAAACACGCGATAACATGGTAAATAAATGATCGAGTCTAAGTATTCTAAGCATTTAGCATAGTGATTAAGCTCCACCACCTCCGATTAGAGATGGGCATATCCGTTGGATCGCTCACGCTCACCTGGATCGCTCCACCATGGAGCGGTTGGTTTTGTGATCCACCTATGGTGGAGCTATGGTGGAGCGGGTCGTGGATATCCGTTGGAGTTTCATAGAGCTCCCCCCATAAAAAAAATATTTACAACATCAGTCCTCAAATTTTTCAAAAAATTACAAATTGGTCCTCAAATTTTTAAAAAATTTACATTTTGGCCCAACAGTGTTTATATTTTTAGTCCTGAACTTTTCGAAAAAATAAAAAATGACCAAAACTTTAAAAAGTTACACTTTAGTCACTTTGTTGGTGGAAGCGGGTCGGATCAATACGGATCGATCCATCAAGTAAAGTGGAGCGGGTCATGGAGCGATCCACCACCATGCGGATCAAGGCGGATCAATCCATGGAGCGGGTCGACTGCTCAATGCTCATCCCTACCTCCGATCCCTTATCCCAATGTATCAAAAAAAAATGATCGAGTCTAAGTTAATCTATATACACTGACCATAAATGACTACTTTAATAGTACCACTTATAGGATCAGAAATGAAGTAAGCATCAATTAAACCATGTTGTATCTGATTAGATTTAAGAGTATAACTTAGGCCTTTAACATGTAAACGAATTGTAAGGTACATTTTAGTTGCATCAAAGTGCAAGATATATTCTTTAAAGTAAAGGCTTAAATACCTCTTACTCCCTTAAACTATAACTCGTGCATTTTAGTTCCTAAGTTATAATTCGCAGTGACTCGATCCCTATACTATGTAAGATCAAACACTTAATCTTTTGACTCGGTAATTCGGTCTACATGAGATTAACCTTGAGATTAACCTTGTAACGTTTTAGTGCATTTGTCGTAATAATTTAAAGTTTTATAGGATGAAAGTTACAACAAAAGGAAATAGCTACCGAACGAAAAAACTAGAAAATTTTGAGGGTTGAATTAGAGGTTGGCCACATTAGCTGAACCACAACCCTCGACATGGCTGAGACCCTCTACCATTGGCCTCCACCCTCGACACGTTGCTTTTGGCCTCTACCCTTACCACCGAAATCAATTGTTGCAGAAACGACCAATAGATTCGATGAGGGAATTGATCTGGCGATGGTGGCTGATCAAATGGGCAAAGTGCTTGATGATGCATAGTTCAAGAACTGAGTCACAAATTATAATTTGAGGATTACAATGCCCGAGTCACTATAGTTCAAAGAAGCAATACATGATTAAACCTAAAAAAAATAAACCACATGATAGTATTTTTTTTTTTTAAAAAAGACAATTTTTCCCAATCTTATTTAGATCGAGTTTTATTAGATCTCTTTGAGGGATAGTTCTCCCAAAGATATTTTCTTCATACATAAGATTCGGTATTGATTAAGAAGAATAAACCTCTTGTCACTCTTGACTCTTGGTAAATAAACCTTGATATTATATACTTATTTCATCCAAAAAAATAGTGTAATATTTGTTTTTCAGTATTTAATTTATAATTTTATATGTATACTTTTGCGATGAAGATAGTTATATCACAAAATAAAAACACTCTCAAGTCTCAATGAGTAGCGCTTAGTACGGAGTAATCAAGAACGAACGCATAGCACAATCATAGTAAAGAGTGCGTAGTTGTATACTTGGAAAACATGGAATGAAACAAAAGTCACGAACGGGCCCCAATTGGATATGAAGATCACTTCGATTCGACGGCCACGCTGCACAGTTATTAACTTACTAGTGACGTGCGGGTCCATCTATCCGTCAATTTCCTTCACATTATATTTTAAAAATTAATATGATATTAATGAGATGAAAAATTGAAATAAATGTTTAATTTAATATTTATTGATAAAATTTTGATGAAAAATGGGAGAAGAACGCACCTTGGTTTACGGAATAAAATTCTAGTAGAGAACTACGAGTACTTCTTTTTTGATGAGTGAGTACTTTCTTATGAAGGGAGTATCTTTATTTTAAAAAGCAACTCTTTTGATTAGTTTATCCATTCTAATAATTAACAGAATAAATTATTTGTTAATTATGATATAAAGATTAAAGTAAGAACAAAATTTAAAATGGAAAAAAATCAAAAGTGAGAAAATTTTGCTTTTTTTTTTGTTGAAATCTCCTATTATTATGTGAGCTCCATCCTATTAATAATATTTTTATAATAAATCTGTGAACCCTTTTATCTATAAAGAGATAATGGAGAAAATTTACAAAGCGGAAACTGGGCTTTGAATTAAAAATGAAAAAGGAAAACATGAAACATAAAAAAGTTGCACGTATTGATGACACGGTCCCATGCTTTACACAGTTACACCTCTACAGGCAACACCGATCTTAGCAGGAGAGCAAAACAAAGAAAAGGTTAGGAAACCCCATGGGGTACTTAGTTCTCAGAATTCTGGTATCCCATTAAAATGAGTACTACTGCTGCTACTACTGATATCTACATACAGCTACAGAATCATCCAGAACAGGGTGAAGAAAACCTCTACATCACAATGCAAAAGAGTTAAGACTTAACAGAGATGGGCAGGGCAAGCAATGCAAACTAGTATCTTACAGAGATATGGATGGGATGCACAGTTTTCGTTAGCATCTCAAATTCCGGTGCTCTTTCTTCTCCAGGTTAGCTGCACACTTCGCTCTTCATTCGCTTTGCGGCCTGAACGAACCCTGTGATCACTTGCAACTCATCCATTTGCTGCACAAAGAGAACCACGTCACTAGTAACATGCATGACCGCAGTAGTGTCAGTAATCCAAACTATGTGAAAATTTGTTACAGCTTAATTACCTGTGACATGAAATGCCTCTGAACAACATCAATTAGCTGCTCCTTTGATGGAGTAGGAGTAGAATCCACCTAGCCAAGCAGTTGGTTATAAGTTGATGTCTTTGAAAGCTAAAGTAAAGAAGCAACATGCCAACTTCTTAATCCAATGTAGAAACACTTACAAGATTGAAATGACGTGAATATCTCCACAATGAAGACATCTCCAGTTTCCGCAGGTCGACTTTCTACATTCAGCGTGACCAACAAATGTTAAAAGATTGGTAAAAAAAAATGTTAGAATAAAAGAAGTTTGGGAAAAGTAAGAATGAAATGCAAATTTCTTGTAGTACCATTGATCCACAAGGCTTGGGCACAAACTCATTGGAGTGCAACTCACAAGAAAAGGACCTGCTGGCACTCTTGCTAGATGAAGTTGATCTTTGAGTTCTGTGCCTTGATCTATGCGACTTTACACAGTCATCAGAAGCTGGGGAAAAAAAAACCTAAAGATTTCAGAAAAGGGAAGCTGGGACCGATTAAAAGATAAACAAGTGGGGGCGTATGATTGTTTTATAGAAATTACGAAAAGAACAAGGATCCTATGCACCAAACTCCGCCTATTTTCTCCAAAGCAAATGATGGACAACTAATGAACTTTGGGACTGACCTTCACTGGATAACAACAGCCTCATACTAATAATTACCATTACTCCTACCTTATGAATCACAAACTACAACATTTTTAGATCAATTGTTTTGTAAAAGTTACCAGTGTCCGAGACGTTCCACTGTACGTTGTCGAATTCAAGGTCTTCATCTTCCTCATTCCCAGTTGGAGCTTCAATCACACTGAGAGCATTCCTCTGTAACTTCACTTCTATTCCATTTGTAAGAACCTAGAACAATTTCAATGGTTCTTGGTCATTTCTTAAGGAAATAATGATTGAATACACCAGCCCCATCTAACTTTTAATCTTCCACCATCATCATCTTATTAAAGAAACTGATTCAACATCGATCAAAGAGTTATCTCTACAAAAAGTGCTGATAAATAGTATAAAATGTAACACTATTGGCGCATTATAAGTGACATTTTTTTTATGATCACTTCTAGTTTTACTCCTCGTTCTCTCATTTTACCGGTCTTGTATTATACTCCAAATATTCTTCTTGACCATACTTAACACAAGCACATATTGTACGTAAGTTATCATTTAGAACCTGCTCAACGAGCATAACTACATAAGTTTAACAGAAAAAGAAAAATGAGGTGAAAATGTCAATAGATGAAAGGGAGGGAGGGAATAGTAGCTTTTGGCCTAAAGTGAGAACATGACAGACTAAATAATGAAAGTGGGCGCATTTGCACAAAAACTTCCAGTAGAATATAGGGAGTATAATTTGTTTTTTTTTTTTTGGGAAAAAAAGAGGACCGGAGACAAACGGGAATTACGGAATAAATAACAATTTATGAAAAGCATATTAAACCACCATCAATAGCTGGGTCCAATATGGTTGGGAAAGAATACTGTCAATCAACTTCAATTTTTTTGTTCTGGACTTGAAAATTAATATGAATATCGTGCAGAATCCAGCAACTGATGCATCTTCTTGAAAGAGTGAAGTGGGTTAATTAGATTAATTAATACCTTTAACATTTTTTCTCTTATCGGAAGCAGCAGAATCCTTGGAGTAACATTAGAAACATAAACCCAGAAAATTGCAAGAAGTGTTTAAGCGACGGTGGGTGATCAAATCTCATAGACAAACACATCTGAATCAATACCAATCGGAAATAAAAATGAAGCAATTGGATGTAATTAGTGCTCTAAGTTCTAACAATTCAGACATGGAAGGAAAGTAATCAAAGTATAGCTGGTTTTGGCAAGAACTCGGAACAAAGCAGGGAAAAAAAAGCACGAGTAATTTACCAGCCAGTGCCAACCACCCAGCCCGACAGCTTTCTTGACGACACCGTGAAGTCCGACGAGGACCGATTTGGTCCGGTTGTTCCCGGTGACAACGACCTTGGTGTGCGGCGGCAGGACGGAGAGCTCCTCCTCGCTGCTGTCTCCACAGCTCGGAAACTGCAAGAAACCGTTGCCATTGCCGGAATTCTCCATTACCTCCAGCATTCTACTGCGCTCCAACTCAGTGAGTCGAACTGAATTTGATCGAGAATTGTAACAGAAATTCTGGTTAATTGGTAGGAGATCAGGCAGGCATTGGGGAGCAAGTGAGTGAGAGAGAAGTTGTAAAGTCTTTAAGCAAGCAAGTGAGAGAGAAATAATTGGAGGAGAATTTCGTGGACATTATAAAAGAGGACGCGCTGTTGAGTTCGGAGACTGGACAAGACTGTGATTCTAGTGAGAGAGAGCAGAGAGAGCGGACTAGCATTGATAATTGTTTGCCTGTACTGACCGGGTGGGTAATTTCCTCATCGGTACAAATCTTTATTTTCTTTTGCACATTCACCCGAAAGCTTTCCATTGTTTCTTTTCTGTCACTTACTTTATTGTCTTGTTGCAGATTGGTCTTCTTTTTTTTTTCTTTCTTTCTATACATCCATCACTGTCAACCAATATTCTCTTTGGCATTTTCCTAATTTATGGAGTACTATAATTGACTTTGGTTTGAGGAATAACTTTACAAGGTTAATTCAATGACAAAGCAATCTTTATCTTCCAGGAATAATAAAAGAGGCATGCAGCAAAGAGTACTGTAATTAACGTTGTTGAGATGAGATAATACCTTATGCTCGATAAAGAAATAATACTTATGTGAAATGGACATAAATAATTAATACAGATGCTCCACTCAGCAGATATATTGCGTTATCGTTCATACTGTTTGCTTGTCTTTTTGTTGTTTGTCCATACTCTTTGACCAAAATCGTGACATCGTCCATGGAGGACAAATAACATCCCAATTTCACTTCACTTGCCCCGCCCGGTAAAATTACAAATTCTGATCATTCCTTATGATTAAGTTCAACTTCTCAATGGTTTAATTGTCTGCAGCAAGAGTTCAATATATCACCATTAGATTTATATATAGTATGTTTTAGAATGATTATCTTAGAACATCAAAATTTAAATAAATACTTATCTCTTAGCGCGTATTGCTTTCAATGCTTCCTCGCTTGTTTTTCTACTCATCATAATTATTGTTGTAATATATAAAAACAACTCACCTTAAAAAACCATGTCGAATAGAAGAACAATCCCAATAACAGTCGCACAGATTTTGAGATCAACTACATTTCTCCCTGAACTTTAATATATATCATCACAACCTGAGAGTTTTGATTTGCGGATATACTCTCATTCTTTATTATTCTTTTTTAGATTTTAAATAGAAAATCTTAGCATCACGAAACGAAGAATGGTGATTTAAACTTTCTTCTAAATTCGAGTCTGTTATAAGCTTTAACACTCTATTATAACTCGAAAGATTGTTTCCCATCATAGTACAGAAACAGAAAAGGGTAAAGTGTAAGTATTTAAACCTAAAGGGTGGAAGTGTAACGAACAGTAAAGCTTGGTACACTGTATCTTAGCAATGAATAATGCAGGTGCCAGGCTGCTCGATGAAGTGTATAGAGAGATAGAGAGATATAGAGAGAGAGAGAGAGAGAGAGAGCTGAAGTCAGAAATTCAACCACCGGGCCCACAGCGGAGGGTCGCTACGGCTGTACCTGCCGTCGGTGCTGTCTTATCCTACTAACATCAAATGTGGGCTATCTCTGAGACTGAATCACAAATAAGTCCCTATAGTTATTCATATCTTGCATATGGGACCTCATAACTCTTAATGAGCTCAATTTCATCCTTTTCGTATAAACATGCTTTATCCATCCAAATCACTAAATCGGTACAATTTTTAGGAATTTTTTTTTCTTTTAATTTTTTTCATAGCATTATAGTATTTGTGTTCTAGAGCAACAAGGGTCTGGATGTATTACATGGGGCTAGTTGTTGAAAGCGGTCAAGCTCGGGTGCTAAAAGAGAAATAATGTTCCCAAACGATTTCCCGCCATAGCGGGTTAATGGCAGCCGTCAGTGGATGATGATGATAATCGCGAACCGTTGGATCCATCGTTGGCGCCAAAGGACAAGTTCGTGGGAAACAGGGCTGAGTATCATAACGAAGTTGAAAGGATGGCTACCGTTTCCTGGTTTCCAGACAACTCTTATGTATAATTTTTTAAAAATATCTTGTGAAAGCAGTTAAGGGTGTCTTTTTTTAATGAAAATTTTTGGAGAATTTAGTGAAGTAGCTGACAGACCGAAATTGCTTGCAAGAGAAAAAACATGGGGGGAAAATTATTGATTTGATGATTTATTGATTAAATTTTAATGGAAATATTGGTTTAAAGAGAGTTTAAAGTTTATGATGCTACACAAATCTTTTTGGATCAACATTTTGTAATTGAATATTTTTTCATTGCAATAGGACATAAACCGACAATTTTATGTGATTGAAGATTGAAAAAAAAAATGCTGATTTGATAAATTCTCATTATGTTTTTTTTTCTCCGAATGTGTTTATTTGAAATGAGAAAAAAATTGCGAAATTGAGGATGTGTTTTTTATTGATGGATGAGATGTATGTGAATTGATGGATTTAAAGTTGTTAGTGTATTGAAAATTGAAAAAGTGAGAAATAAGGTAAATTTAGGGTCCGTGAGAAGTTTCCAAATTTTCATTTCCAAAACTTCCTTTTAAATGTTTAATCATATACATAGTTTTGAAGGTATGGAAAACAAGGTTTTCCAAACTTTGGAAAGCTTTAATATTAAATTAAGAAACCTTGTTTGGAAGGTTTTCATTTTAATACTAGAGTTTTCTAATCTTTGGAAAACCTTGTTTTCCATCTCTTAAAGATTAGATATGTAATCAAATATTTACAAATGAATTTTAGAAATAAAAACTTGGAAACTTCCTCGTAACTAAACGGACCCTTAGCCTCTATGAAAATAACACATCGATGTTCATTTATTTAAGGATGATTGTGCTAGCTATTATGTCCCGTTTTTCAATTATTTTTAGCGTTTTAGATAATTTTTTAATATTTGAGATCAAACTGCTAAGAGTTAAATTTAAAAAGTTATCGTTGATAGGCATTTATTGATGATGAGCTCCCACTAAGGGTACGGGACACGATAAGGCCTTACATATCCTTCTCCTGCCAAACTCTAAAAATTTGAAAAGATGGTTTTTTTTCAAAACACGACAACTTGAAAAAATTGTTGTCAAATAAACTCATAAATTTTAAAGTATAGGGCTAATTTACTACTCCCTCCGTCCCATAAAAATTGTTATGTTTGACTTTGATATTTCAAGTTGCAGTGTTTGACTCAAAATTCAGGGGGAAAATTCAAAAAAATCTTTATATATATGGATTGTAAATTTATGATAAATATATGGATCATTTAACTTTATATATATTTGAATCCATAAAAGTAAATCGTGGATTAATTACTGTGAAAACGAAAAAACAGTTCAAATTTTTGTGGGATGGATAGAGTATTGACCATTTACCGTTTTTTTTTTAATATTTATTGTTCGTCTCTTTTTGTTGAACCAATAGAATTTAAAGGCAAACAAGCCTGAGCATTTCCATCCCTGAATAGTTGTGATGGTGTAATTAGTTTTCACAGTGTTAATTGCCGCGACCTAGCTACACTATTAACTTTCAAAATATAAAAGGAAAAGCACACAATAACATGGTAATCAAATGATTAAGTATTTTGAGCATTCAGCTTCGTGATTAAGTTTCTACTACCTCTGATCTCCTATACCAATGTATCAGAAAAAAATGACCAAGTCTAAGTTAATCTATATATAATTATATACTAACCATAAATGACTACTTTAATAGTACTGCTTATAGGATCAGAAATGAAGTAAGCATTAATTAAACCATGCTGAATCTGATTAGATTTAAGAGTATATCTAAGGCCTTATCATAGACATTACTCATTTGCAAGGGGTGTATTTTCAACAAAAAAAAAAAACAAAAAGCGACCCTTCTCATGTTGGGCGTAATGTTTGAGTGGGGAATTTTGAGGGATTTTGTTTCTTGATTTTTTTACCCCTAATCACCACATATAGTAAATCAAGTAGGAGTAAATCATGATGAACTAAAATCTGTTAATATTTTTATATATTAATAAAATAAGTAGTTGCTTTTCAAAATAAAAAATCTTAGAAATTAATATTGTTGGGCCGTGGTCACAGAATTTTCAATCTACACTACTAGCTTTTGCTTTACTGGAGGATACGAGAATTGTTTGTTTAGGCCGGCTGTGCAACAAATATATACATATATTGAAATTAAACCTGGTACTATATTACATACTCATACTCATTATTACAAAATGAACTCAAATCATAAATTGTGACCGACTTGCTATGATCATATACTGCTAGCATACAATGATACTATACTATACTATAATATACTATACTATACTATACTATACGTGTGACCAAGGAGTAGAAGCTAACTCTCATCTAGTCTAGACTAGAAAGGCAGAAAACAGAAATACTTCCGTCTAAGCCTTTTCATTCTGCTTCCAGAACCTTCCTTGTGTACTCTCTCTTTGCCTGTTCTATGGCCGCTGCATGAACCTGTCGATTTCACCGACAATGACGATGGGCTCTCATCCTCATGTTCCCGTTTATGCCTCCTCCTTGTATTCTTATTCTCAACGACTCTGCTGCTGCTGCTGCTGTTGCTGCTGTTGCCTGTACCAAATCATGGTTTGAACCAAGATAAGTTGATCATTCTTGGTTAAGGAGCAGAATGACATCCATTTCTACTTCCACCATTCAGATTTTGGTAAGGTTATGTGCTCATTAATCATCATTATTATCACTTCCAGTTATAAAACCAACAGATTAAAGACATGATTCTACACCAAGTGACGAGAAAACTCCATCATCATTCAACACTTCAGAGGACACAAAGTCAAGAGCTTAATGTACCTAACGTGGCTGGCAATGCATCCATCTCATTTGTCTTGCAGTGTTCAGAGACATCAAAGTTGAAACTGGAACTCTTTTCCTGCCGAATTATGCCAGTTCCAGGATATTCGAGTTCTCGCAAGAAAGCTGATGAATCAAAATATTCATCAGATGAGATGGACCGAAGATCACTTGAATTACATGAACTCAAGGAAGGAGATACTGGATTATCAAGGTCCCCAAGTTCCAGGTAGTCTCCATCCCTCATATGAGCTACTAGCTCATGCAGGCCTTCTACATGCAAATCTGAAGTCCTTGCTGTGACAGCCAAAACTCTTGTCTTGTCATCTTCACTCACCTACAAGTCACGACTAGGCCTCAAAAAACAAAGAGATCAATCACGATTCCCACCCCTTTCATTCAAAACCCCTGCACTGGCATGAAACAACACAGCCCTCAATTTTTGTTCAGAAATCCCCAATCTAACACAAAAAATGATAGTCCTGCACCGTGATCTTTGTCATCCTTGCATATGATGTTTCTATGCCACCCTACTTAATGATAGAAAAACTATTCCTAGTAGCCAAATTCAAAAAAGTAAAACTGTGAGCTTCAAACATCAGCATGCAAACGATACCCAATAAATAATTTAGATAAAGTACATTGATTCAGGACTACAACAGATTAAGTTTCCAATCATTGTAACACAAGAAACAGATCAGAGCATGATTTTATTTCAAAGAGTTGTACAACAGAGGAAAGACAAGGCAGAAACTAATTTCACTAGGATGGCATACCTTGGGCTTGCTAACAGCATGCACGATTGTTGCATCCTTGGTTAGTAAACCAGCTTGAGGCATTTTCTGCTTCACCTCACAATTCATGCTTTGCTCACAGTTCATAAACACTTTGCAGAGAGAACTTGCCTCCTGCAGGAACCCAATCAAAAGCGGTTGACAACTTCTTGATTGGGGTTAAGGGACATGGAAGGAAAAGAACGACAACAAGCATTTAGTGCACAAGCTTTTATGGATAGGGGATGATGGAGTAAAAACCTTCTCTTTGCTGTGCTCTGTCATCTTCAGAGTTGTGCTGAACACCTCCATCACCCAATTAGTTTTGTGTCGATGAGGCTCTTGGCCATCATAATACTCGAGAGTGGCTTTCCAGCCAATAATGGTCGAGTTTGAGTGAACTTCAAAAGTCTCCTCTCTGGACTTCCAAAGTCCATGATTGGCTGCTTTGCATGTATTGGAGTTAATTAGAAACCAAACTCCACCTGAATAACACAAATTCAGTCAAGTGAGTTCTTGCAATTGCCATAATTAGACTCCCTGCTATATCATTTCATCTGTGCGTTACAGAGATTTTTTCAGCAGACCAACAAATCAACCTTAGTTTCAACTAGTTGGAGTGGCCTACATGAATCGTGTCCATTAGAGACCACTAGCAAAGATGATTAAGTGAAGCAAAATGCTACAACCCTTTAGCTACATTAGCTTTATTATGATTGATCTATGTTAACCCTACGGTCATATCAAAGATTAAGGCAGGTCCTACAAAAATTCAGCAAAATGACAAACCTTACCAGGTAAATTGGAGGGCAAAAATTTGTAAGGATTCACATCGTCAATCACATTGCTTGGTAGAGAGGAACCATTGATAATTCTCTCAAGGCACATAAATAGCTCATTGTGCGTACAGTCATAACTTATATCAGCAGGCAAGGATGCAACCGAAGGAAACATGGCTCAGCAAATCCCGGAAAACTGAACCCAACTGTCCTCAAATTTGTTGTGTTCTCCTGGACAAGAAAAAAATTCTCTGATCATCAAGAAAACAATGGAACAGGAATAGCTTAACCAAATCAAGTTTCAATAAGCAACAACTCAAGTAAACAGCTCTCAACTATAACAAACAATACCATAATGAAACATCAAATGTGAATCCAGTTTCAAAAACGAAAGTAGAGGCATTGAACCATTGGGAAACAGATTTGTCGTCTATGTCTTGTTGCAAATTGGCTAAAAGGTTTGATCTTTGTACTGGGAACCCAACAGAAACCAGAAGAAGCCGTTGACTTGGTTGATATGGAACTTCCTAGAGGTTCAAAAAGAAATTTGAATAATCTGTTTTCACCTAATGCATGAGCTCGTCTTCAACCAAATTCAGAGGAACCGCGGCCTGATTGAAAAAAGATGAAGATCAAGCTTTGATCCCCAACTACTTCTTCCTAAAGAAACGAAACCCAGAAGAATGCAAAAAGCTACTGACTTTGGCGAGACCTCATTGCAAGTAAATTAGAAGTACTGGAAACCAAAATACCCACTTCCATTTTCTTCTCTAGTCGCTACCATCAATATTTCCAATGATCAAGAATGAAAATATTCCCAAAGCCGATGAGCACAACTCAAGCAATATTAACCAACAACAAAACAAAAGACGGAATTAAATCTATACAAGAAAGCAGGAAAATCGCTGACCTTAGAAACAGGCAAATGCGGTTGAATCACTGTTGCTGCTCATTCCTTAATCCCGACTTCAGAAAGGAAGCAGCCTGGAGCTTACTCGAGGAGGTCGAGGGTATTTATAGGACTCGAGCGTTAACCACGGTTTACAAGTGGCCGAGTACAGAGTTAGTATACTATAGAGTGAGGAAATTTGTGTACTTTATTTTTATGGGGATTGATTTCTGATTTTAATTTTTCGACACTTTTAGATATATAAAAGCAATTTTTTTTGTAATACAAATATTCATTTAATTAGTTTGTTTATGATCACATTTGTCAGAAACTTTTATTGAATAATAACACAAATAGTAATTGAAATTGGAAATCAGATGTTTCAAAATTTAAAAGACTATACAGAGTATATATATTTCAATAAAACGTTTGTGAAGAAGGTAACGTGGTGAGTAGCCACTGGATTGCTCATGCAATAATCAGCCTTCAGCCAATGCTAAGCAAGACCGCTAACCGCGTCAGGCGTTTGCTTGGTTTCTCACCCAAACTCAACAAAATAATTTGTCCATAAAAATTGTTACGATTCTTGCGTCTTTTAAATTATGAATAGAAAGAATTCATTAAAAAATTACATCTAAATTATTTTATCTTGTATATTCAAATAATGAAAAAAATAGAATTATAAATTAAATATTAAAAAAGAAACGCAATATTTTTTTAGATGAAAAGAGTATATAGCAAATGATAATCTCTCGCTCATCGGTAATGTGCTTCTGTACAAATTAGATTTATATGTTTTTTGTCGTCCAATTAACGTAGATGAAGGGAAAATAGATACTCTAATTAGAATGAAATTGATGGAGGTTTTTTTTTTGTGTGTTGAATTGAGTAATTCTTTTTAGACATTAAACAGCCAACAACATATTGAATTTTGAAGTAAATCCAGTACTTTCTTAAAATGAGCAAACCAATCCTTTAAATTTCTCACAATTTCAGATCTGTCCAAATCTCAATACCCCTGCGCTTGCCTGACATCTTCAGAGACTGGATCATCGACAGCGACACCTCAACTTGTAACTCCGCTGTCGTCCTACTCCTCGGACAAGGATGACTGGTCGACCAAAATAACCACCGCACAATCGGTTGGATCGAGGACGACAAATGAATCTGCCATCGTGACATCATCCAAATTGCGAAGTGCAGAGCCAAAATTGAGAATGTCGGAGGAGGAGGCTTGATCTAGAATGACGAAGGACAGTGCTGGAGGGGATGAAGGGTAGTTGCGACTGCACATGAAGGGCGACGTCGCAATTGATGTGTTCGGCAACACCAGCCCACCCACCCACCTGCACCGCCAACCATGCATCGCAACCACCACCCATGTCGCGCCGCCTCTCCCACAATGCGTCCCCTTTCCTCTTCCCCGTTAACAGCGGCCGAACTTTTGGTCACCAAATTTTTGGTGGCTTCAAGGCAAGGAGTGCACACGACGCACGCGATGGCAGTGGGAGGGAGGAGTTTTGTGGGTTGGGGTGCGACGGTAGAACTGGTTTGCAACGGGTGTGCAGTGGATTGGGGAAGAGGTGAAACTTTCCAAGACATTGGGACCAAATTGTTCAATTTTAAAAATATTAATGCTATTACTTGTTAATTATTTTTTGGTCGGTCAATATCAGATATTCAATATCATGAGTTCGGAGTAGGAAAATAACACAGCCCTAAAGTATAGGTGTTAAATTGTTTATGGAAAGTAAACAAGGTTTTCTGATTTGTTCGCTGTTGTGAAGCAAGAAATCCGTCAACAGAGCAGAGCAACCAGGTGGAATGAAAGTAAAGTACTTACTCAATTATTATGTGAATGAATGTCTGAGACTAAGGAGTATCCAAGTATCACTGATCACGGGTTCTAGAATAATCTACAATGGTCCAGAACTTGACCACTAACATATGGATAGTGCTTCCTACTTTAATCCGTATAAATCATGCCATTCAAGTAGTAAGTACCGTAATTACACTTCTCCTTTAATTACCATTACTATAGTATTATTATTATTACCATTATTAAATACTCTATACATCTTTTTTTGTTGTTGAGAAAACGACCAATTATATTAATGATCAGCAACAGACACAACCAAATGTCAAACCAACATAATGTCCAATAAACGAGAAAATAAAAAAACCGAAGAACAAAATTTTATAAACTTGTCTAAGCCAAGGAAAAATAAAAGATAATGATGCATCATTGACAAACTCACTGTAACCAACAACATCTAGGACCGAAACTAAAGGTTGTGTTCCACACCAAGAGGCAACCATCACAAGACGAAAGCACCAACAAGCTATGCTAATCCACCTCGGGATTTTAAACAAATGATACTCACAAACAACATCCTCATGACAAATACATACATCTAAACAGCTCCAAGCCAAGAGGGGAGCAAAGCGATGTCTCAACCGTGCGAGGATACCACGCACAACACTTAGTGATCAGTCATCGATCAATATACCACAGACGCGCCCACAATAAGGGAAATGACAACCAGACCAAACCGGCTGAGGTCAATTCAACCGTCGAAGTGAATATGGAAGACCCATAACCCCGACCACCCGAAACCAAGCAACCCATCCCTGTTGACAGGGCGAGACGCCGCTCCACCATGCCGAGACACTTGCAAAAGACCACTCCACACCACGAAAAAAGAAATCACCGATGCTGGAAAGACTCTATACATCTTTAATTATAAACGTATTGCGTTTAACTGGTGTAAATATTGGGTTATGTAAATGATTTAAGAGTAATGTATCAAAATATTTAAGCTAAACAAAATTAAAGCAAGAAGAAATTTTGAGTATAATATGTAAAATTGCTATGAAATTTTGCTTCAAAATAACATATATTTTCTAAAACAGGGTAAAGAAAAAATGAAAGCCTTTGTGGAATAGAAGGGAGAAAGGCATGATTATTCATATGAGCTTGACGAAATTAACATACAGTGCTTATAATCAGGAGTGAAAATTCAACGAATAGTTTGAGATCGATTAAATTAAAGCTTCGTTCATGGTTCGTTCGAGTGACTATCAAGTTAAGGTTGAACGGAATTTCAGGTTTCATACACTTCCACCACCCAAGACACAAGTCTCGTAACATCCACAATTCCATCATTAAAATGATAAAAACTTGATGGACGTTTGTGTTATGTGAGCCCTTAAATCGAGTTTCACGAATCGATTAAAGTGATCGTTGTAATTTACTTCCTCCATTATCTTATGAAAGTTATCAACTTTACCATTTTAGGTTGTTCCATAAAAGTTGTTAATTTTAATTTTAAAGAAACTTTGTACTACTGTCGATTTTACCATTTCATTCTCTTATCTTACCGTTCGGGTTGACATGACTTTCACTTTCTTTTCAATCATCTTAATTTAATTAAGGTTCATAATATTTTCTTTTTCTTTATTTTGATGTGGGTAGAATTACTAAAACATGCACTATCAACTACTCACCTTAATCTCTGAACTCAATCAAACTATACGAACAATCTTTGTGGGGTGGATGAAAGAAGTAGTTTGGTGCAGGACCATTAATGCAAGTTATAACTGGGTGTCGGAATTAATCTTCATGGTTGAACGCAAAGATTATGGATAGTGTTTCCAGTTTCAAATAAACACATGGACATTCGCACTGCACTCGGAACTGGAGTACTTTAAGAGAGTTAGTTGTCTGTTTGTTATTGGGTCACGCTTCTTCACGGGCCGGATACCTCGCCTGACCTGACTCCTTTTACTTACTTGTCTGTTTGTTTCCTTTTGGGCTAATACCAGACTCGGCTTTTATATTGGGCTTCAGTGCCTTCAAGTATACCCAAGTGGATTTTGTCTAATTCAGGCAGGCCGTGTTTTCCCTAAAAGATACTACTATATCCAGGCCGTATTTTTCCCTCCAAATGTACTTTTCAAATTTAGTAATTCAATCACTCATAAAATTCAGTTTTTTTTAATCCTCAATTAACCATCACTATTATCTCTTAATCATGAAAATATGTGATCATCATTAACGGCAGCTATATATCATCACTCTCATATATACTTGTAGCGTCTTAGGATGCATGCGATCAAATATAGGCTTTGGTCTTACCATTTCATTGACTTTATTCATTTTTACCATGGACCGGAAAGATGAGAAGTGTTAGACTTGTTATCAGCTTATCAACTATTCCTTCCGAACAATAAAGAATTATAAAGATTGTACACTTTTATTTTCATATTTTGTGTTTGAGTGTTTGACTCAAATTAAAAATAAGATATGTAATGAATTTTTTTTTTTTAAAATATATTTAAAAAATTCATACTACAAATTCAAATTATAATACTCATATAAATTATTCAAATTTTTATATCAAATATAAAAATCAAAGATTAAATATTACAAAAATATGAAAATAAAGTGGATAACTTTTTTGGAACAGAGGAAGTATCTTGCATCATCATCATTATTATTATTGTTGTTGTTGCTGCTGCTGCTGCTGTTAATCCTGAATCGTTTGGGTAAGTTTTTGTAGATTGGGGAATAGAGTAGGAAGGTAATTGCAGAAATGGATGGGGTAGGATCATGTAGTAGTAGTACAAATACAAAATGAAGAAGCATGGTGGGTCGAACAGGGCCCGCACACCAACGAATTGGGCCGGACCCACTCACCCCAATAATTTTAGTCAGTCAGCAGCCGACCCGACCCGATGCGGAAATGTTTGCCTACACGCGTTTGCCAGCCACCCCGCTGCCCATATGGATATGGTCCCTCTAGTTCTACACGCATATCATGCATGCATCAACCATCGATTTTGTCTCTCTTCACTCCACTGCATGGCAAGCAATGGCATATAAGTAAATTCGAGCTATTTATCACATCTGAATAAATAAAATTTGGAAAGGAATAAATAAACAACCCTAACCAGACAATCGATCCATTATTTATTTTTATTTTTTTGCAACTTTTTGTTCTCGACATGGATATTAAGATTAGCAGAAAATTATAGAATTTTGATAAAATTACCCTTTTTTGTTGGTAAAATATGTGGAGTTGGTTAACTTTATCATATCACACTATAAAAAAATCAAGATACGAGTTGACTGAATGAAGTTAGTGAAATTAATCAAATAACAATAAAAATTAACAAGAAAGATGGTTGTTGAAAGGACAAATTTGGTAACTTTATTAAAAAAAGGTTTATTGAATAATGAAATATTACAAACATTTAAGGATATCCTAAAGAAACAAGTGTTGAAATAAAAAAAAGATGATTGAGTAGTTTATATATATATATATATATAGTAAATTGAAATCTATATATTCATCAAAGGGAGAAGTGAAAGTTATTAAGATAACATATACGAACAAAATTACTGAAAATGAACAAAAGGAAAATATAACAGAATTCTCTTACGTGAGATGAGAGTAACTTATACAAAAGGTAAGTTATAAAATAGTAACTATACAGTGTGCACCTTAACCTATGCTAAAGTGTGCACACACAATAATAAGGAAGATAAAGGAGCCGACAGAAGTGATGAGTTCAACAATTTGGTAATTTATCCTTGTGGATACACACTTTAGCACACTTTAAGGGGTGCACATTTTATCCTAAACCGTTCTAAAATTATGTTCGGACTCCTTACAGTCGGCCGCATGACAAAGGGGGACTTGATGGCCGCTAGGCCAAATCATCCAAACAGACCTACCAAAAGGCCCAAATTAGTAAGCCCACTATAAGGGTCTCATTAAAAACTGAAGTGGTAACTAGAACCTAATTGAACATTCTCGGACTTAATGAACATTTACCCGGACAAGACATTGGACATTCCCGGAGAAACATACCCGGACATATAGAGCATGTGTACAATAACGTTATATTGACATATTACAATAATGTCACTCTGGCCTTAGGCTATAAAGGCTTTCATTATTCTCGCCTAAAAGGGGGACGTTTAACAAAAACTCGACACTCTCGTCGGAATTTCCCAATACTCAAAACAAACAGAGGACCTTTCCTCAATTTCTCCTCTATTTCCCCTCTCGAATTTCGAATTAATCCAATGACGTCTAATAACGTCAGGACACGTCAGCATAACAGACACGTGGCGGCCACCCAAACCGATCTGCCACCAGCACTATCATACAAAAATGCTGCACCCGTTCTGGTGACATAATTATGATGACTCTGATGCAAACATTTCGTTCTACGGAACACAGTGTTACGTTTGTTGACAAAGTATGACGTCGTAGTTCAAAATGATGTGCTTGATGTCACGAATGATGCGCTTCTGTAAGATTATGATGTTCTTCGATATTGGACAATGAATTATGCATTCGTTAAATATGACGCTTTTGGTGTCATGGTTGACGCTCTTTGTTTCAAGTATGGTGCTCTACCTCAGTAAAAGATACATTCATTTTGATGACTTAATAGTACAAGCATTTTCTTCGATCTCCTAAAATGATATATTTGACGACCACAACGACGCACTCCTATTGCATTATGATGCTCTCAATTACAAACATGATGCACCCATTCTGATGGCTTAATTATGCACTCGTTTTCTTTAACATTATAAAATAATGGAGTTCTCAAACTGATGCTCCATGTGCTTAAAATGATACTCCATTTGTTAAGTATGATGAGCTTAGCACTTAAAATGATGCTCCATTTGGTAAGTATGCTTTTATGGTGCAATGTGATGTTTGTTTCGTTAAAAAGTTTATCTTCTTGCATCTACTTCTGTTGATATTCTTCAAATTAATCACTAATTGGCATTATTAAGTTAATTCTGATAGATTTGAGCATTATTTGTATGCAATTATTGGTTACATCATTTTTATAAAAAAGAACATCATAATGAGTCGAAAGCACATCATAATTCTGTCGTCTGCAGCAGGTTTTAGTTTCAAGGTGTGAGACGAATTACGTCGCTCAGCTTGGGAAATGGCTAGGAATGGAGCGTCAGCGACTGGGGAAGCGATTGGCTGCTCCGACGCAGTCAATTGCGGCTTCTATTGGCGGATTTCGTCGGATCGGATAGCGGGTCGTCCAAACGAATCTCCTACGATTGTCATGACTTCGATGATTGTTGATGGAGGAGGAGGCTACCACAGAGCTGCTAACGGCCTGCCGGTACTTAAAGGATGAGCTACGGTGGTCGGACGGTGGTCGGAGGCTGCAAGTGAGAGATGAATGGTGGTTGTCCGATTCATGATGGAGTTACGGCGACGGCAAAAACACGGAGAAAGAGAAGTAATGACAATTTTGAAAATAAATGCAATTGGACACAAATAGGCACATATTAAATCCCGACACACAATAGCCTATGCCTATAAATTGGGTATGTAACATGTGTTTTTTTAGGTTCACTTCAATAAAAAATTTATGGAAATAAATTTTTAGTTTTCCTGTATCTCAAAATAATTAGGTTTGATTGAAACGGTGAGAATAACAAATGAACCATTTTACCTTTTTACATGTGAGTTAATTATTGAATGGTGCTAATACAATTTGATCAACTTTGAGACCCATTTTCAATCCTTTACACAATTGATGTATTTCAAATTTAAAAAATTTCCAGAATTTTTTTCTCCCCCGTCTCCTGAACACAGCCTTAAAATGAATTATGAACTGAACATTATTTTTTTTAAAAATATGGAGATAAAAAATGGACAAAAATGAATATTTTGATGAATGAAGTTACAAAACCACAATCATATAGTCTTAGGACATTAATCAACGTTTAATAACAAAAAAAATTTGACATAAATCTACGAGGGGTGGGTTACTCACGGACACAGGGAATAATATCCCCGGAAAAGAAAGCAGCATAAGCTGCTGCTTTTTGTGCAGTATTTTCACACAGAAGAGCAGGCGCGAGAGAGAGAGAGAGAGAGAGAGAGAGAGAGATTCTTCCGGTGCAGTTCAGTTCCTCACTGACTCACTCACCTTCTAAAAGCACATTCCTCGTGAACTCTTCACTCGCATCTCCCCTCCCCTCCGCCTTCATTACTCCCCTCTTATTCCTCGCCGGCGGTGGAGGATGACCTCCGACGGCGCTACCTCGACGTCAGCGCCCCGGAGGAAGCCGTCCTGGAGGGAGCGGGAGAACAACCGCCGAAGAGAGCGGCGGCGGAGAGCAATCGCCGCCAAGATTTACGCCGGCCTCAGAGCCCAGGGCAATTACAATCTGCCCAAGCACTGCGACAATAACGAGGTCTTGAAAGCTCTCTGCGCCGAGGCTGGTTGGATCGTGGAGGAGGATGGAACTACTTACCGCAAGGTACCTCTTTCTGACTTTGATCTCTTACGAGCTGTTCAATTTTTTTTTTTTTTGCATTATGCTCGATCCGCCAGCGCTCTTAATTTTGTGCAGTTGTTTTTTGTTTGGGTCTTGCATTACATTTGGCAACTGCTCTATCTTTGATTGGCTAAACTAAGTGAAATGCTCATAGTTATATTTCCTGTTGGTGTTGTTGTGGTAGCTCTGTTGAGAAAACTCGTATGACAATTGGAATAGTTATGATTATGAACCAAGTATATAGCCTTGTGCTTGGTTTGATTTATGATCCGGTTTTGGTCTGCAGGGATGCAAGCCACCTAGAGGTGAAATGGGAGGCTGTTCTTCAGCCAAAATAACACCATTCTCATCCCAAAATCCAAGTCCACTCTCTTCAGCATTCCCCAGCCCAATTCCATCCTACCAAGCCAGTCCTTCCTCCTCATCCTACCCGAGTCCCACTCGAACCGACAACAATAATTCCCCTGGCCTTCTCCCCTTCCTTCAGAATGGGATTCCTTCATCCCTTCCTCCTCTTCGAATATCGAACAGCGCACCTGTAACCCCACCAATCTCATCCCCTACCTCAAGAAACCCCAAGCCTATTCCCAACTGGGATGCCATAGCCAAGCAATCAATGGCCTCCTTCAGTTACCCTTTCTATGCGGTGTCTGCACCAGCCAGCCCAACTCACAGGCAGTTTCATGCCCCAGCTACCATCCCTGAATGCGATGAGTCTGATACGTCATCTACTGTTGATTCTGTTAGATGGATAAGCTTTCACAGGTTCCCCCCATCTGCATTCACAGCACCTACCTCCCCAACTTTTAATCTCGTTAGACCCATCACTCGCCAGGCTCCACATGATGTAATGATTAAGGAGAATGGGCGAGCTTCGGAGTTCCAGTTTGAGAATCGGCAGGTCAAGCCTAAGCCGTGGGAAGGGGAGAGGATTCATGATGTAGGATTGGATGATCTGGAGCTCACACTTGGTGGAAAGGGTCGAGCGTAGTTGCTAAAGCACAGGGCTACTGCAGATGGCATTGTGAAGCAAGAGAGGGAGAAAGAATGTGTTATGTAATCTGTATTCTAGCCTCCACAGTTAAACTGTTGAGAGAAGTTTCAGGGGATGAAATTGGATCAGTTGGTGAAGGGAGACTGCTGCTTTACTTGGAATCTGTTCCTTTCCCTGCCACTTGTAGATACCATGGGGTGATGGCCTCGTGATGAAGGAATTGCCATGTAGCATCTGTGTAGGCTTTTTTTATTGGACATTAGGAATCCATCTCTTGCACTCTGTTGCTGTACCATTATTATTAACGCTGTTGTATCTCGCTGGAAATTGACTAGTGTTGGTTATTAAACTCGTTTGTAACTTTTAAACTGCACAATTTTGTTCTTTCATTTCTTGTTTCAGCAACCCACGGACTCCATTCTAGGCCAAGCCATTGATTGATGTCCAAGTGTTTCTGCAGCGCAACCCAGTGGCGGTTAAGTAACAAGCAAACGACAGGCGGTCGCCGCTCTAAAGTCGTATCACGGAACGTCGTCGTTTCAGTCATCAATCTGGAATGATTCTACTTCACGCTCCTGCATCCGGACCCCGAGCGCCATGAAATTATGGAATCAAATCCTCCAGCAGCTCAGAACCCTGAAAAGCCCAGCGACTTGTTGAACCACATCGAAGCGCACCTCGCCAGGAGAGACGGCGTCGATAAGCTGCTCAAAATCTCGCGGTACGCAACCAAGATAATCCTTGCTTCGTCCTTGTTTCCAGAAACCCTGCATCTGACCCGCCGCCTCAAGAGCTTCGAAACCAGCGTCGGCCATTGCCGCCGCTCTCTTCGACTCGGGAAATTCGTCCAAGACGTCAACGTGCTGAGGAATTCCCATTTTCACTCGAAGCAGGATGCTTTCCTCGCCGTCATCGCTTACGGAGGCCAAGGTCTCTACTATTTCATCCAACAGTTCATCTGGGGTGCAGAATCCGGACTGGCCGGTACCAAACGCTTAAGAATTTTGCGGATGGTTAGTGCTTGGGCGGAGCTGATCGGGTATTTGGGCAGCATCGGGATTAATTTGAGAGAATTGAAGAAAATTTCGGAGGATGAGGCGTGTTTGGATACGAGTATTGAGATTGCAATTTTAAGGGAAGAAGGTTGTGGTGAGGCGAAGGAGAGAAAGAGGAGACTGAGAGAGAGGAAGCAGATGAGGAGGCTCGCGGTTGTTCGGGATTTAGCCGATTGGCTGATCGCGCTGGCAGATATCCACGACGGCGGAGGCGGCGGAGCAGGGCTTTACTGGGCTTTTCTGGTTTCTTGTGCCGGACTTGTGTCGTCGATCATTAGTACCTACACGACTTGGGTTTCTGTTTCTTCCGACGAGTGAGGGAATTGTAATTAAGGTACAAAAAGCTATGAAAGTTCTTTCCTTGGCTACATAAAAATCAAACAACTTTACAAAAATTGGCAGCCGCTTGTGGGATGGGATCAGGCTTACTCCAAGAACAAGATGAAGAGGAATGAAGATCCATTTTATAGTTAAATGGAGTAGACAATAATTACGTGTTCAATACGTTTTCTTGCCAACTCTGGTTAACACGGTAATGATTAATGGAGATCTCCTCAGACGACCAGACACCCAATTGGCAAACTGAGTTGGATGTGACAGGACCAAACAATGGTTCAAAGATCATAGTCTGGATGAAGAAGATGAAAGCTTGCGATGACCTGCTTGCTTATCCATCATCAGATGAAGAACTTTTGGACATCTTAGACTCAACTGGTGATAGAGGGCTAGCATACAATGAGGACCTGGGTGACTGCGGAAGCATTAAATCTCTTGCACGCCTGCTGTCGATGCGGCAAGTGATGCCGCACCTCAGCCTCATCTTCTCGTTCTCGTAGAGTTCGTAGTCTGGATCAGGCCGCACCACAGAGGTCTTGAGAGCCTCCGGGAGTAAGCAACTGCACATTGAACCTGTATCCCAAAGTGAAGATGCATCATTATATATCAAACACACATGCGTGATCATAAAACATTGGTGAATGGTGGAATATTGACAAGGGTGTACCTATTCGTGCCAGTCGATTAACCCACTTGGGGATTGGTTTCCCTGTGAGCCTATAGCAGACATCTTTGCAGAAATGGTTGCAGTTGTTGGCAATGAGGTGATAGGAATTGCCATGGTACCGCGATGAATGCCTCTCCATGAACCTCCTAACCTCAACAGGGTCCAGGGTGGTGGTTCCAATGTACACCGATTTCCTGAACTTGAAACCGGGGCAACACCGTGGCTCAACCTCAAAAACACCGCTCGTTGCGTAGTCATGGGCTCCGAATGCATACTCTACACCGTGAACTGAACTCCATGGAATGAATGTGTTAAAAGAGGAACAAGTGATGTGTTTCTGTTGGAGCAGAGAGAGAATAACAAAAGTAGACAGAATGAAGAAACCTCGAAGGATTGTGGTAGCACAGACCTTCAACGCCAGAGTGGAAAATGCCAACTCCTGCCCAGAAGAAATAGCCATTGATGGGTGTGAGATCATAAACATTGAGATATATTGGTTCACTTCCTGGAGAGTAGTCTTCGTCCTTCACTTTCGGGAACCAACACAACCAAGAGGCCGATTTTTCTTCCAAGTCCAGGGGCACTAGATATTGCTGTGCCCTCTCTGGCTTAGGCTCCGCAGCCGTCATATTACTATTCCAGATCAGAGAAAGATCAGAATTTTGTGCCAACCTGATTAGAACTTTGCATCAGCATGCATTAGATGACTCAGTTCTCAACCGAATGAACATGTTAATGGTGAACATATATATATTGGTTTTGCCGCTTACATTTTGGCAGAGTAATTTTCGCATTTGAGGCATTTTGAGAGACACTGGATGATTCAAACCTGAAAATCAGTGAAATAAAGTTGGAAATTATTATAATTTGGACACACAAACTCAACAAATATCAGCGTTCTTGCAATCTAAAATTACAATTCAATGTCACATAACAAGCGAAATTCCAAAAACGACAAAACAAAAACAAAAACTAAAAGGAGCAGCAACATCAAACAAGGGAAAAGAAGAGTGGGCATTAAAAAGGAGAAGAAAAAAGAGAGAAAAATAATCAAACCCCTAAGAAGAATTTTGGTTGAACAAGTCAGAATAAACGTAAGCGTCAGGAAAATCCACAAAAGCGAAGACATGGAATAAAAGCAGAGAAATAAAGAGACGAGGAAATTGGAGTTACTTCCAACGTATGTTTACAGATTTCAACCATCTTAATTCCCGTTCTACGGTTGAACTTGAGTTTCATAAAGAACCATCAATTTTGTTTCTGGGTTGGCTTACTGGGAAAATGAAGGAAACCCAAGAAGAAGAAGAAGAAGAAGAAGAAGAAGAAGAAGAAGAAGAAGAAGAAGAAGAAGAGGTTCAAGGAGAGATGAGATAAATTCTATATTTCCTTTTTAGTAATTTATGTTTCCTTTTCTTCTTCTCCTCTTCTTTTTCTACCTCACCTGATAGCTTTGTTTTGATATTATTTAAGACCGTTGTTGCTGTTATGTCTGGTTCCTTACTTGGCAAGTCAAGGCACCAACAAGATCCCATTTATAATCTACAAGTTGTTGCGCCTGTCGCCTGTATGATTTTCTTTATTGTGTTTAAAATTATTGTGTTTAAAAGGTGAAAACGAGTCGAGCTGAGTACTATGTTGTTCATGTTACGCTTGGAAATTATATCGAGTATGAAATCGTGTTCAAACTTGGCTTGAAAATAATATGAACGAGCTCAAACGACTTTGAAATAGATCCGAACTAGAGCCGAGCTATTCACAAATATCAATGAAAAAAGTTAGAATAAAATCGAACCGAGTCGAGCTGTTCACATTAGGCTTGATAAATGTATCGAGCTTAGAATTTTGTTCAAGCTTGGCTTGAAAATAATATGAATGAGCTCGAACGAACTTTTAATCAAGCCAAATTCGAGCCGAGCTCGTGCTATTCGTTCAACTTTCACCCCTAATTGTGTTTCATGAGGTTAATTAGGATGGATGTCATGGAAAGCTAAATTCGAATAATATCAATTTTGCCAATGATGTTTTAAGTTTTGAGAGATAATATGCCTCAAATATCCCCAAAGAGGGGCAAAATGCCACTGAAATGCATAACGGTTAAAGAGAAAAAAAAAGAAAAATATATGTTAGGGTACGTTTGGTTGTCAACATTAAGAGGGATGAGATAGTTTTAATCCTATTTCCTTCCCTTATTCATTGTTTGTTGTGTACAAAGATGGGTTAAAAATGATCTTTTTTACCATTGGTGGCGGATCTGTTTTGGCAGCCGCCACGTATCTGCGTAATTGACGCGTGTTGATGTTACTGGATGCCATTAGGATTTGTGCGTTGTGTGTTTCTCGGAATTCGAGGAGTGGGGGGTTGAGTTCTGTCCCAGTTCTTGTTGTTGTCCACGAACGGAAAAGATTGATCCCCTTGACTTATGCCATAAATGTGTTATATAGCCAGTATTTAATGGTGGCAAAGTCGTAATAAGTCAATATAACGTGTAATGGACACGTGTTTTGTATATCCGGGAAAGTTCCTCCGGGGATTCCTCACGTGTTCGGGTAAATATTCATTAAGTCCGAGAATGTTAATTAGGTTTTAGTTATCACCACTTGAGTTTTTAAGGGGACCCTTATATTGGGCTTACTAATTGGGCATTTTGATAGGCTTATTTGAGTGATTGGGTCTGGCGGCCATCAACCAGTTTTGTCCCATAAAAATGGGACTAAATTATCCATCATTCCTCACGTCATAAGCAGAGATGCGAAAAAAACAATCATACCTCTCTCACTCTCGACTCTCGCTCCAAGTCTTCTTCCTCCGTCACCAACCGTCGACTCATTGACGGAACTACATAGGGACAGGGGGTGCTACTGCCCCCACAAAGTTGATGGGGGTATAGGGTATATGGTAGAAATTATGAGGATTAATGTAATAATTTACCCATTAGCCCCCCACTCAATCCAAAATAAATTTTTACCCACTTATTATTAAACCCCAACCTAAATGGTCTCTTTTTCTCACATACCCAAATTGCATCCATAAAAGAAGGCAACTCAACTTGGTTAGGTAAAAAAAAATTTGATCCATGTTTTCTATTTATAGTTTTATCTAAGTCATTTAAATTTGATATGTTGTGGTTTGAGACCATGTTTAATTAATCTTTAATTTTTCATTTTAATCATCTTTTAGTACATTTAAATTTCAGATTTATGCGCGGGAGTTTTTGTGAGATTGTTTATATATAATTTAATTTTTATTACTAATCCATTATTGTTTTTGTACTTGTCATGAGTTTGAGTTTATTATTACACACAATTCTCTTTTTTTATATTAATTTCTCACTGTTTTTTGTTTCTTTATTTGGAAATATTGCTTTCTATAAAAAATCAAGTAAAAGAAATAAAAATGAACCCATGATACCAATTTGGTTGTATGAATTTGTATTATTATTTTCTACGTAAAAGGTTAGCGGACTCAAAAAATTTCGTAGGTCGATTTTTATGTTCTCAATCGAGTTAGGAGTTAATGATTAACAGCGGCTTCATTGGAAAATAGCGTCGCTAACCTCCATTACTTCAACTATTACTATATGTGGAGGTTGGTTTGCGGTCATTATAAAATGGGTTAAGGCCGACGTTTTATGGTTACAAATTTCAATCCCTAATTTAATCTACCCACCAGCCCCCCAACTTCGAATTCCTGGTTTCGTCACTACTTCGACCTCTCCCACGCCGACGACAGTTGCTTCTCCGACGTCGATTCTTTCCATCGGAGAGAATATTGGTGGTAAGTTAGTTCTTTTTTCTTTCTCTTTTTGAGCATATTATGCCTCGTTGCAACAACAGTGATGTTGTTGTGGTGGTTGAGGTGGACGCTTTGCCGGCGGTTGGTCCGATCTTACAGTTGCTGGCATCTAGTCCGATTTTACAGCTGCCGGCGTTAGTGACTTGTGTGGAGGAACCGGTTCTTCTGCTCGATGCAGTATTCAAGGAGGCTAGTGGAGGTCCCCTGCAATTACACTTCCCGGGAACCTTGGAAATATGCAACCGGTGGGTGTAGTCCAAGACACACTTAATTTAACTCCAGCCCATTTTGAATCATTAACAACTAGAATTTGTTCCAGCCTATTAGAGCATCTCCAACAGGTTCTCCATTTTATGAGAATGCTCAATTTTGGAGAAATTTGGGCTGTTTTTTGGTCCAACAGATTCTCCATCTCATTCTCCAAAATGGGGAAGGAGATAGAAAAATGGGTAGCCTTCCCCAAATTTGGAACATTCTCCAAAATTTAAAGCCTTCTCCAAATTTGTTTTTCCAACATAAATAGTCACTTCCTCTCTCCTCTCATTGGTGTGAACTCAACATTTAATTAGATACAAAAATCAGTTTCAAATAAAAAATATTAATTCATTAATTATTAGTCAAATATGTAGAATATTTTATTGTTGTAATAAATGCAGGCTTCTCCAAAATGGAGAAGCTGTTGGAGTTAGAGCAAAAATAATTTGGAGAATATGGCTCTTGCTTCTCCATTTTGAAGAAACTTTTAGAGAGACTGTTGGGCATGCTCTTAAAGCCCATTAGCTTAGGGGATTCTAGTCAAGTTTTGGTTCATTGTGAACCTGCAATGACCAATTCGATGATTGGAGCTATTTTTAGTTCTAGGTGTATTTACGCTTTTTGGTGGATCTTTTTGGGGATTATTTTGGAGTACTTTTTTGTTTTTAATTAGTTATGAAAAAACTATAGTTTTAAATTAGTTCTTTATAGATAAGATGATAAAAAGAAAAAAAATCTTCACATTCCAGTGAGCATCCAAACACATGATTATATGATTTTTCAATTATCCTGTGTATACAACCAAACAAGATATGAGATACTGCATCATCTCCATTTTATCCTATTCTGCATCATCCCATCCTATCTCATTTTAATCATTCGATCCTTTTTTTTTTGTCTTGACAACCAAACTTACCTTTAAAGAGGTAAGTAATATTTCTGTTAGGTAAGCCCCACAGAAACACAGTAACACTTAGCGAGTTAGTTACTAAACTCTTACCAATCTGAAACAGTTCATAATTAAAATTGTTCACCCCACACTTTGCAAGTTGATAAAAAGTTGGTCGATAGCCCATAAAAAGTTGGTCGAGTGCCTAAAAAGTCTTAGATTATTGTCATTTTATATATATATAAAAAATTCCTTTGATATGTACTTTCTTCGTTCCAATAAAATTGATACGTTTTTTTTTTTGCTTGTTTCAGTAAAGTTGATATGTTTCTTTTTTAAAAAACATTTTCACACAATTTTTATCTAATTATTATCAGTCATTTCTCTTACCATTTAAAAAAGTTAATTTTATCTTATGCTATGTTTTTTTAAAACGTATTGACAAAATATATTAAAAGTAGTTCTTGACTTCCAAGATAGAAGCCAAGCAAACCAGACAGTACAAGAAACAAGATACAACACCCAGAATGTCAAGAGCAGTTGCTCAACGCACCTAATGGAAACATGACCCAATCCCCCACTTCAGCTTCCCACTTGCCAATCCGCGAGCAACCCAGAGGAAAGACAGATATTATTATTGAATGGAATAAAAAAGATCAGAAGAGGAGGAAAATTTTCCACCATGAATGACCGAGTGAACTGAGCGTACGAACCCAGATTTTGAGCACGCGAAAAGTCACGATGAGAGGAGGCCTTCATGAGGTCATCTATATCAAGGCAGAGAAACGAACTTGCTTGGCACCAGGAATGATTTTTTCCCCCCCAAAGATCAGCAGAAACTGAGCACCAAATGATATCGTGATCTAAAATTTCCAAGCTTTCGTCACACCGATGGCAATTTTAAAAATTGATGAGAAGGGGAAAAAATAGAGAGTTTGCTTTTGGAAAATTTGTGACAAAACCTCTGAAAAGAAGTGTGTAGAAGAACACACCCTCATAGTCCCTTTTTTTGGCGAGTTGTGGACGAGGCTCACCTCCCGCTCACTGCCTAGTGTCGACTCTGTTCCTTGACTCTTTCACATGAAAAGGAACTGAGAGGATAATGATCGAGGTTTATGGTTCACATTTGAGCACACAGGATGAGGTTAAAAAACCTTAGTTCTGATTGTTTCTGATTTGGCAAGCAACAAAATCTTTGCTACTGCAAAAACACAAGATGTTACATACTACCACAAAGCGTATAGTTTTTAGGCACTCGCTCAGATTTCTCTAACAAGGTACATTAGCAAAATACAAAACCACAAAAGAGATGAAGGGGGTGAAGAAAGACCTTTTGACTTCTTGCGTAATAAGTATCAGGACAAGCCATGTGTTGTATGTGCCAACTTTATCTTCCACCCCTGAGGTTTAGGGCCACTTGAAACACTACATATCCTACCGCCCAGAACCATCTGGGAAGGGATCAAGTGCATTTTGCTTGCTATTAACATAGAAATCAACCACTGCTTGCATTCTTGGAAGTTTATCTGGGTGGTAATTTACATGAACAATAACTGGCTTTAACTTCTTGAGAGCAGAATCTTTCCGGACCGTTTTGAAAAGTACTTTACTGTTCACGAACTCGTACATATCCATAGTTCTCCTGGCAGCATGAAGCCCTTCATATCCGGGATGTGAAGGGAAGAAGAGCTCCTCGTTAAATACTGCTTGGTCCCATGCATTCTCACGAGCCAGCCTCGCAGCCACTCTATCCAACAACTCAATCGCAGGAATAGTAGGCCTGATGTAAAAGAAACCAGAATTGTACACCCATATCCTCATTGTATGAGCATAACGTGCCCAGCCCATGGAAGGCTCATCAAAGACATCGTTGAATCCATAAGCTGTCATGTTGCTGTGCCCATCAGACATCGACTCCACATCTGAATCCCTATAAAGATGATCAAATGGGTTTTGCAAGTAAACTATATCAACATCTGAAAGGAGGACACTATAGCCCAGCTGCAAAAACTCCCTCAAAATCCGGAACTTGAGTCCAGACACAGCATGATTGCCTCCTGATCTTGCGATAGAATCAATGCCATCATCTGGATCTCTCTTGTACACTGGAACATCATTTGATTTGCAGAAATCGGCAATGTGGTCATCCAATGCAACAACTAGGTAATTGGTTATACCAACTCTCTTGATATTGGAAAACCAAACCTCCAACATATCTTGCACATTTGAATTTGCAAGTGCAACTATGAGCTCTTTCCTAACAGCAACATCCTCCAAGATTTTGGCCAGTCTTGGATTTACTGATGCATCAGGAGCAACAGTTGGATTAGTTCTCAAACCCTTAACTGTCCCAAAAGGTCCAGCCTTGGGCTGCACGCCCAGAGCCAAAACCTGCTTCTGTGCATGATCTTCTCCTCGCTCAGAGAACTGCAGTTTTTCTTGCAGCTCCTTCACCTGCTTCTTTAGCTCAGCATTCTTCTCTGATAGAGATAGGATGTCGGACTTCAAACTCTTAATCTTATCCGAGGATTCGCATAAATCAGATTCAGAACCAACCTAAAAACAGCAGGAAACTGTGAATCCACCAAAAGAACTAGTACAATAAGATTACCACAAAACTATAAAATGCCATTCGCAACCAAACAGTGACACTATAAATTTCAGCTTGCTGGTGATGCGATTGAAAAAAAAAGGAAGATCAAGCGATCCAGGGAAAATGATAAAGCATATAGTAGCTAGAAACCACATGGCAGGCGAAATAAAAGAGTAGACAAGCTTTGAGTTCCTAATCAACCCTAAGCTTCTGGTTCCTAATTAAGCGCACAGAATAGAGGTAAACCAAGACTAATCCAACAGTGTAGTCACAAGAACAGTCGCAAAAAATCTGAGACTGACAAAAATGGAAGTTTTGGGGAGAAGGAGCAAAACCTGGAGATCAGAATTGGCGGCGATTCGAGAATTGGGGATCGAGGGGGCGGCGGTAATGAAACCGTCGGGGTAGAGAAAAGCGAAGACACATCCAAGAAGAACTCCGACGACAATCGCCAAGACAATTCGAGATCCCCGCAGCGATTGGGCCTTGTCTCTGCGACCCATCACCGCCATGGTTCCTTCCCCGTTCAGCGGCAAAGAGATTTGAGAAGGCCGACGACACTTAAGGTCAGATCAAGATCAGAGTAGTTTAAGTGAATAATGCAGTAGTAGTAGGTAAGGAAGACGGGGGGATTTGGTGAATTCTTTCTTTTCTTTTGTTAATTACTCCACTCGTCGGTCTTCGTCGTCGAGGGCGAGTTTAGTTTCTTTCTCCAGTCAGTCACCGCGAACATGAGCAGTGAAGATGTAGTGTTTTCGCGGGGTCACGGAATCACGGTTCCTTGACCGTTCGTTTGTTTGATCACACAATGGACGGCTTGCGCAAAATTCGTAGATGGTACTTTATCCATTTTCTTTATAAAAATGCTTTTGGTGAAAAGGAGAGGTACAATCTGAATTTTAAAGTTACGTTTGATTTAATAACTTGGAATGTTTGAGACTATAAATTAAATGAAATGGCGCAATTTTTATATAAAAAAGAGGTAAACAGATCAAGAAGGCGACGATGCTGGAGGGAGGGACAGAAGAAGAAGTGGGGATGTTACTGGGGGGTTCAGTTCAGTAACCTGCCGGCTGCCGATGAACTTCGACAAGGTCCGTTGTCTGACCAAAAAACGAGTAACAAAGTAGTCTTGTGAAATGAACTCTGAATTGAGGTGATGAAGCATGAAAGTCGTAAGTAATAGTGGGAAATGCTAATGATTAATAATACCAAGGGAGTATTTAATTAAAAGGTTTTAGTTAGTTAAGCTCTAAAGATACGAAGTGGAACTTGAGTTTGGTTAAGCATTTAAATGGTTGTCCCGGTGTCTGTCTGTCTGTCTCTGTTTAAAACATACTCCCTAAATGACAGTGCGTGCCACTGAACTTATTAAGTTAGCTGACAGAGGGACTAAAATCTCTGAAATGTGATACTTCCGACACTAATCTATACCTACTAGTTATACTACTTCCAATCCTTATTTAATGAGTTGGCAGAGTGGTATTCTTTAAATGTGGTAGTAACTTCTTAGAAAATAGTACTCCGTACTATACACTAATGATTAGAGTTGTAAACCAATCGTGTACAAAAAAGAAGAAGATGCCTACCAAAATTCATCCTTTTAACTCTTAAGATAGAACAAGATTGAATACGAATCCTAAACCAACAACCTTTTTTCTTGTTTATGTTTGCTTGTTTCTGAAATTGGATGTTTGTTATCCTAATAAATCACATAACTGAAATAGAGCAGCAACATAAGGAGTACAATAATTGTGTTACTTATCTTACTTACCTCACATGGTTCAGCTTATTCGCACCGCTAAACACTACAAGTTACTTACTCCTTTACATAAGTCAGCCCACGAAGGCTTCATCTTGTATCATAAAAAACATACTACAATATATACAGAACGAAAATGAGAACCTCAACACTGAAAAAGATTATAATGCTAAACGAACTACCTGCCGTCAAAACTCTATTGCAAGACCCAATGAAAGCTTAGGATAGGGCAACAAGCTTCTTTTTTCTGCAGGGAAATCATAAACAACAGTTAGCTTCTTTAGTGTGTAGACTTATCATCAAGAGAGCAAAGGTGAATAAAACACGATGTAAACCCGTAAACAGTGAAGGCAAGGAAAGCTCAAGACTCGGAGATGGAGAAAGAAGTGCAACATACTTAGCTGCAACTACTGATATATGAAACAACGACCGTGATGTCATCAAGCTTGCCGCCATAATAAAGGTACCCTGCATCTTGTGCAGCTTTTGAAAATGGTGTCTGTCGGTCCTTGGTCTGAGCACGTTCGTGTGCTAAAGCTGCTATTTTTTGAGCTGCCACCTGAGGCCCTGATCCAGATCTCATTGCTTGAACCACTAGCGTTGTGATCTCGCTGCTGTACAAATTATCAAATAGTCCATCTGTTCCAGCAATTATTACATCTCCAGAAACAACAGGAACTTCAAATACCTGATTTTGAATAACCCTGTTAGCTTCTTCCAATCCCACCGATCTCGTAATTTTCTCTAATTAAAAATGATAAACCAAATTCACCGTCTTTTAGCAACAAAAAGTATAGCAGAAGGATATAACAAGAAACTGAATAATCAATAAGCAATTTAACTGGCCAAAAGAAGTACACACAAACAGGCAAAATGCATTGATGAAGATGAATTCATAGCTGTAAGCCTGTAAATACTCATCAGAAACCAGGCTTGACGTACAAATCATCTAACAAATTAAATCACTCTTACAATTTCTAATGATGCTAATATTAGAAAACATAACATCACCTGACCGTAGCTAGGCAAATCACCATTATTTCCACTCTCAAGTTGGTAAGTGAAATTAAAATCATGCTGCTGCACAGGTGATAGGCAAATAGTACAACCATCTCGGACTACCATGAATCCACTGTCGCCCAAGTTGATGGCATGGAGGCCCTGGCATGAAGTGTGGACGTATAAGATGAAGGTGCAAGTTGCATTTTAACTTTTTGTTTGCATGTTGTCACTGTCATTATTTTTTCTTATGTAAATCCAATTGACTGTCGGTGCATTTTCTATCCTCAAAAGAACATCCCCAAATTCATGCAGAGTATAATAGAGCTAGTGTATCAAACTGAGAAGCAAATATGACGATTGACAGTAAGTGCTAGTATATCGAACTGAAGCATCTCGGCATGGGGTTAAGTTTACCTGGTCTGCAAGTGCTATGATGCACGCTGTGGATGAACCTTTAGATTTTGTCCTAGAGTGAGCTTTCTCTAAGACCCTGGCTAGGTTAAGTGAACCCTTAGGTTCCTCTTGAATAGCAGACACTGTATTAGACATCAATTCGCGAGAATACTGTCCTGCATCAACTCCAAAATCTGCCCATCCACCAACTCCATCTGCCACTCCAATCACTTGTTCATCCACACAAATGAAGTGTGCATCATCTCCTCCAGTTTCCTTTTTATCAGGATGGGGAAGATAGCATGATCCAGAAAGCAACTTCAAGGACTTCTTAGAAGAAATTTTCCTACAAGACACAGTCAAGAAGAAACTCAACACGATGTTAAAAAAAACTCAGCATTTCCTCCCACTATCTATTGTGGATACCAGATGTATATATGAGTATATCTTAAAACTTATGGTGAAAATAAACAGAAAGATTGAAATCTCGGAAAATAAGAAGGGAAAAATCTCAGTTACAGCTAAAGGGCTTATTGAACCCAAAGGATAGAAATAAAAACTGTAAAATAAAACCTGAACATATATAGCCTACCCTTCCAATGAGCTTGCATCAGTTTCAAGAGGTTTCTCCCCAGAAGTACTAATAAAGGATACATCACGAACAGTCCCAGCTGATAAGCATGTAGGAGCCAAGCTATGGAAATGCGTTGATCCAACACCTGAGAATGCACTTAAAATACACAATCTATTTCCTCCACGAAACAAAAGATATCTGCAGATAACAGCATTATGTGGTTTCGTTTGGTTTCTCAAAAGAATTATTGCTTGTCTGTGGCTAACAATACTTCTATACCTGAGCAAGTTGTTGGCGGTATGTGGTAACAACAAATGCCGCCCATGCTTAGAACTTGAACCACCAAAGTCAGTTTCAACAAAGGCAGAAGCAGATCTTCTAGTAACGAGATTACTTTGAGATTGCCTCTTAGACATTTGACAGCTGTTGGAAAGGAGATAGATGTGGTAGCTACAAGCCTTGACTGCAGGACCAGAAACAGACCGAACAGAAAATGTTCGAGAAAATGCTCCAACAACAGACAGGTTCCTTACTGAATTAGTGGCCAATGAGTTGGAACTCATAGCAAAGACCACTCTTGGTTCCGAAAGCACTTGGTGATCCATGATTGTTGAAAAGCGTAAAGAATGAAAAAACCTGTAACTCGCAAGTTCCAGCCTCCGCAGTCCAATTAACATTTCTATAGAATCTTGAATCACGGAAGCCTCATCTCTGTATGCAACTTTCTTAAATCCATGCCAAACCACACCTCGTAAGCTTGAAAAATAAGAGGAAGCCATCTTGGCCTCTTAGGTTTTAAACAACGCAGTTTCTTTCTGATCTTCTGCTAAAGACTACACAACTTGCGCAACCGCTTCTGGCAAAAATACCATATTTCTAAATTCATTTAATCCGATATACTGGGTGGGTAAAACTGAGATGCAAACTCCTGCTCTACCTTCAAAAGATATCCAACCATTCAGAAACCCGACAGAGCATATGAACGTTCAAAAACAAATCAATGAATTCCATTTGTTGGGAAGAAAGGATTGTAGACTTCATCTAATTGAGGCAATAGAGGGAAATAAAAGACAAATTGCAGTGGATTGGACGATTATGAAATTTATCAGCAGCAGAAGTCCAGGGATAAAGAGAAACCTTAAATTGGATTGTACCGATGGGTGAACAGCAGCCGACGGCGAGACACCGGCAGAAGAAGGTTCGGCACAATCTCCTTCCGCCCAATTTTCAGATCGGGCGCAGAGAATCGTCGGAGCGAATATATGAAAGCCGATAAAGGTTCCCAATATCTTGGCAAATGGAAAGCAGCTTGATTTATCCTTTTCACTTATTTTCGTTTGCAGAGCCGTTAGTAAAATAGACCCTCGCTTTTGCTTGCCTGCCTGGAATTTGAATCATCAAAATATGACGAATATATCTCCATATATATGACTGTATCTTTAGTTTTATGTAATAATAACACAATAGGTCCTTGTAGTCAGTGTATTAGAACTTTTGAATGCCAAACACTTACAACAGATTTTACTCTCTTCCAATTGGAGATGATAACTCGCATTTCTTCAAAATTCTCAACTAACCAAATTCTTCCACTTCATCTTCCTCTCCTCCATGCCCAACCCATCATCATCTAGTCCCGGGCCACGTACACCCTCTCCTAATCGGTGTCATTCAATAAGAACTAAAATGGTTGAATAATAGAACTAAAATGTTTTGGTCCACCGTTTAGAAAATTCAAATATGTTGATAATTTCAAATTTTCCTTAAACAATAAAAAATAACAAGAAAAAGAAAACGAAAAAATGACAAAAAACAAACAAACAAACCCGCCTAATACGACGGGTTTTCTACGTTTAGTTATCTAGACTATGAATTACTATTTGTAAAGAAAACATTCATTATATTCTTCAAAAATGAAATGACAAAACCCTAAAAGATACTTTTTTCGTTCCCAAATAATTCTACATCTTAACTTTCTTATTTTAAGGTTTAATGTTTGACTCAAATTTTAACTAAGAGAAACAGTTTTAAAAAATTCAGAAAAAAATATATTTAGAAATTTTATACTTCAAATTATGATATACATATACATTTTTAACTTTAAATGTCTAAATATTTTAAATGTCTAAATATTCATGAAAAAAATTATAGATTAAATATTGTAAAACATCAAAGATAAAATGTAGAAATTTGAGGATAGATGGAGTATAAAATAAATAACATACATGAATTTTCTTATGCAACAACTTAGAAAACATTGGTCGACTATTCAAATAAAAAGATTGTTCGAGTATGTTCGTAATGCCTTTTGTAAATACTTGCCTACTTGGCATGCAACATTCCGATCGACTAAATACAAGGATTTATTGTGTTATTATTACCTAAAACTAATGATACAACAGAAACAGAGGAGACACACATCAACCGCCACCTCACGAAAGTATTGATACATGAATGTAGCTTTACCAACGACTAATTGGTAAATAGAAGAGCCGGATTGATCCGTCAAATTAATCGAAGATCATCCCCACTTTCGTGAATCATGTGGAAACTGTTTGTATCCCGGCCGCAATAAAGGGGACTTTTGGAGTTACAGACAAGTCTTGACTTTTCACCAAAACGGGTCGCGTATTACTTACATCATGTTATTTTAATCCCTAATTTTTTACTCCCAAGTATTTTTGTCAACTATCTTGTGACAATTCCAAGCATGCCTCTGGTTGGAATTGGATTCCGCAGTAAAACGAAATAAATCAAAACCGTAGGGTCCAAGGCGATTACTATTATACAACGTTTATTAAGGCACATGTCATTATGTCTACACATTTACAATGATGATCATAGATAGATAGAGTTGTTCTTCATCACCGAGCAATCTTTGTGAAAAGCAGCTGAGCACCATATTGAGGCTGCAAAGTGATGAACAGGATAGGAGAATGAATGTAGGAGGGTGAAACTACAAAGGTGTAACACCTAGTGATCATAGCTAAAACAATTTTGGCCTCAACCATGGCCAAGTTTTGTCCTACACAGACTCTAGGTCCCAGACCAAAAGGAAGAAACGAGGCTAAATGCTTCCGAGGCTCACTAAATCTGGCGGGATTGAACTCATTAGCATCGTCCCCCCAAATCTCAGGATCATGATGGACAGCAGTCAAAGATAAGTAGAGCTGTGTGCCTGCAGGAACATCAAGCTTTCCAACCTTCACGTTCTTGGTTGCTTGCCTCATCAACATCACTGCTGGAGGATAGAGCCTGAGAGTCTCATTCACTACCATACTTACCTGTTAAACAAGGCAACCAAGTTTCATACATACTCCTATTTTACAACCACCTTTGGTGCAACAGTGAATTAAATCAGGGGGGATTTAGTTGAGGAGATTAGCTTACAATCTTCAAGTCCTTCAAGGTTTCAGCAGTTGGAAGCTGATTGTGACCACATATGCTAATGACTTCTTCTCGCACCTTGGATTGCCATTCTGGGTTTGTAGCTAGAAGTAGAAGGGCCCAAGTCAAAAGATTGGCAGTTGTTTCCTTTCCAGAGAAGTAGAAGGTCTTGCACTCTTCTATGATCTCCTCTTCAGTCAGTCTCTCTTCTTCACCACTCTGATTCTGATAGGAAGCCATCAAGAGGTCAATGAGATTAGCAGAGTTCTCACTGATTTTGCTGTTATTCCTGATCAGCTTTCGGACTGACTCACGGGTTTCCTTCTCAAGTGTCCATCTTTGCCTGTTCCTCCGTGTGGGCAAAAACCTGGAAATTCATTCAACTCTACAACTGTCAGGGTTTTGCCATTCCTTTAGTGCCATTTGTGAAACTATATATCCATTTTGAACGAAGTAAACAATTCCGATGAGAATTATTGAACAATTCAGTGAAGAATGACCTAAAGCCAGGTATGTAAACACTTCTTAGAGCCATGGAAACTAGACTCATTTGTTGTTCTTGCAACATGAATATACGTTTGCCTTCTTCAAAACTGCTCCCGAAAGCTGTTCTGGAAATTATGTCCGCCAAAAGCTCATGAAGCGCTCTGTTCACTTCTATCTCCAGCTCATCTCTATCACCTCTTGTGTCCTCCCATTTCTCAAGCATCTTGCAGGCGCTCTCCGCAATATCTGGTACCCAACCCTGCAGGCTGCAGCACAGTTAATTTTGGGGGCGGCGTGTTCGAGCAACAATAAACTAGCAGAAATTTCAAAACACAATATAGCTTAACATCGATTTTAACAAAAGAAAAAAAAATCAGATTAGTGCGAGAATTCACCCTGACTCGATCCATGGTAAAGGCTCGGTTTGCGATTCTTCTATGGGTATCCCATTTTTGGCCGGTCAACCCAACAAGACCTTTCCCAATGAGCGTCCCCGACAAGGGGTTGAACCGGATTTTGTCGAACGAACCGCCGGTGTTCATCGCAACCTCCTTCATCATCTCCGGGTCGGATATCGCCAATCTGGGTTTCGACCCAAACCAATACAACAACGTCCTGCCATACAAGAGCGACCAGCGGTAGTAAAACGGAGAGGCTCGAGGAAGCACATCGTGATGGACCGTCGGAGCTGGCTTTCTCTGAGCTTCATCGAACAGGCGGCGGATCTCGGCGGAGTTGCCAAAGATGGGACTGTAGGCGGGGCCTCGAATGCCTTGGGATCTGAAATGAGCTTGGATTCTTAATGGGAGCCAGATGAGAGAGTAAAAGAATTTGAAGAGACATGTGCAGAGGAACAACAGAAGAAGATGGAGAAGAAGGTTCATGAAAGCTGAGTCACTGAGAGTCACTGTCACCGCTCGTGTTGTACATTTGCTCAGCCGGAGGGAACTGGAGGTTTTGGGCGACGGGCGTTGAAATTTTGATTCACTCAGCGCTTTTATATTTTGTAAACTGATATACGGAGTATTTATTTTTCCTGTTTTAAATTATTTAATCCATACTTTTTCATAAATTATTTAATCCATACTTTTTCATAAATATTTAGATATTTAAAGTTAAAAATTTGAAATATATTTTTTTGTTAATTTTTTCAATTTATATATATTTTAGTAAAAAGCACTGAATATTAAAATATGAAAATTAGCTAACTATTGAGTTTGAAAATAGGATAATATTTGTATACGTAACATGTTATTAGTGGTGGATGTCATCTTTAATAATTATAGAGATACCATTTCCTTGAAAATATTGTAATGGAGAATTAATTCTATGAAATGTACTCCATCCATTACAAAAGTAATGCAACAGTTGACTTTTGATGTCAATTTGACTTCAATTTATCTATATTATTTTTTAATAAAAAAGTACTAAATATGTGTATATGTATATATATATATTTATAAAATCAAAACATCACATTTTTAGTTGCATAAAAAATTTTAAATTTATAATTTGAATTGATATAATAAAATCATAATAGATTAAAATGCCGAAAATCAAATGTTCCACTATTTTTGGACTGAGGAAGTATGTAGAAGTACCAAGAACCAAGCATTCAGGTTTGGGTAAGGGAGAATCGAATCGGGGCTCATCGGCTTGGGGAGTTTGACTGGTCTTACTCATCGCCGGTGGCAGAGGCTCACAGGTCTTGCTCTTAGATGAATCTGGTTGCGACATCCCGAGGAGCCTCTGAAATTGGAAACACATGAAGCGAGGGTTCTTATTAGCGTGTGGGTGGATTGGATTGCTTATAAGCTCAACTAGGCACGCACAAGAACGCTTCTTACCAAATTGTCTTGTTTATAAGCTCAACTACCCGTAATGCAACCAACACTAAATCATGGAAATATTCAAGACCGATCTCATTCACATAAGCAATTCAGACGAGACTCTAAACCGGCAGCTCCAATACATGTGTATCTTAATCTTACATTCGAACTAAGCAAACTACTATACCTGAGAGAAATAGTTGTACCGTTGACAAGAACAATTGGTAACACAGACAAACCACCAACAGATAAAAATATTTTGGGTCATATAAGTCTACAAATACTACTTTCTGGTTGCAGTTCTAAACCACATTCCAAAATTCCAAGTCGGAATCTGGAACAATAACAGCAGTCCACAGCAAGCCAACCGTTCTTGCTACTTCTAGTGGGTCATTCATTACAGATGCCTGTTGCAATTCAAAGAAGCACGATTACCCACAAGACAGAACCAAGCATCACAACATCAAACTGATCAGCTGATGCACAGCAATCAATTGTGCTGAAGAATCAAGGACATAAGAGTTCAAATATTCACATCAATCAGTTCAATAATGCAAATCCAGCTGGCAGTATTTGAATATGGAATCTATTGAACATCACTCCTGCAACCCCTATAAAAATCCAAATCATGTCGATCGGAGTAACAAATACTACATGCTCCTTCCCATTAAGACCTTTCTATCTGTTTGTTTACATTTCAATTGATTCAAGATTGCCAGCAATATTTAACATCTAAAGAAAAGTTGGGACATATTATAATGGTCAGTCGGCTTTCAAAAGCGTTATTTCCAAGCGGAGAAACTAGGAGCTGACACTGAAAAGCCAATTTGAACACTGGCATTGGCATTCAACCACAATTTTTCCCTTTTCATCAGTAATGCAAAAATTATCGACAAAGTTACTGACCACAAAGCTGCTACTGCTTTGTCGTTTACTTAATACTGGAAGTATATAGTACTATCGGAATAGAAATAGAGCATCAGGAGGGTGTAAACCCACATACAAGAATCATATGCACAACAATATCTACATGAAATCCAGAAGTTCAATGAGTACACACGACTGTTTCCTGACCCTAAATCTTAAATGAGCTATACCACTTAAATTTCACAAATGAAACAAAAGCAGGGCTAAAGGAACCACCTCTTGCAGAAGTCCATGAGAAATCGCGATCCATTGTAGAAAATGAACCACGTTAAAACAATAACCAGAGTATCTAAAGCAGTTAAGGAACTCGAATAGACAGCATCAAAACAATATCTAAAAAAACTGTATTACTAACTTCTAACACAATTCTTCCAAACAAGCTGGAACAGTGGATAATTTCAACCTCAATAGTTAATACTCCGTAGTTCACTTCATAAACCAACACGGCAAAAAAATTGAAATCTGCAGAAAGGATACTGAATAGATAACGCTCCCACCAATCCAACATAAAAAGGCCAAAAGTGACATTATAGAGATAGATTTTTCGTTGGATCCAGTTCATCTCTCTGATTGTCTACAATATAACAACAAGAATGTAGTTCAGTGAGTGAGTTCAATTTTTTTTTCTTTCAAAAATGAACATTTCTAGCCTGGGACAAGCACAAAAACTTTCCGATCAACAGTAGAAATTAATGTAAAGTAAATCAGAGCCTCACCTGGCCCATTTGCAGTGGATAACTATTGCACCAAAGGGGATGTAACTTATGGATCAGAATTCGGAACGAGGAAGACAGGAGGCGGAAGCGGCGTTTCCGAAACGGTTTCGGTGGGTCGGTTTACAGCAGATCTAGTCTAGGTTGAGACTGTGTATCATTAGCTGGGAAACTGTTTGGTTTCGGGTTGAGGGCACGATCGCGTACAAACCAGTGGCTGCCGGAGGTGGACAGCGGCGGCGAGCGGATTGGGATTCGCCGGTTCGGTGCAGAACGAGGTGAGGTTAGGTGAGGATGCGGAATGAGGATTGAGGTAACATACAGAATCAAAGACAAACACTTTAATTGCATTTACAGACCTATAGTTTCACATTTTTGTAAATTAAGACTTCAAACTTCTGGATATATCATTTAAGAATTAAGATGTAGAAAGAAAATCATCCAAAACAATCTAGCTTTAAATAAACTTAATAACACTGAAAAAAAAATGCTAAGGCTTTAACTTTACATATTTATTGAAGTTGTGATCCTAATAATGCTAACTTTGAACAAATCTACACGGAGCATTTAAAAACAAGTACTAATTTACCATTTACATACTCCTCTTATTTATTTTCTTTTTTTTTATATTAAACATAAAAATGTTAGCTTAAAAATTATTATAACCTCATTTTGTTGATGCAAGAAAACATTAACACATTGAATTAATCTTGTGACTTAAATCACATGTGTGAAAATGATACACTCAACCTAAGAAATCATAGTTGCTTACAGTTACATCCTTCATCTATAAATTAATCTAAATGATCGATGCAATGAATATCGGGAATTAGCATCAACGAAATTGACATTAAAAATAAAATGTCAAACAAATAAAAAGGGTGACTAATTAATTTATGACTGGTAGTCAGTCAGGAGGAGTATTACAGTGTGGCCTTGTAGAATTTTAGTAAAAGCTTTTCCTAAGCGAGTGACTTCTTCATCGTTTTTCCTTATCCAGCTTGAATGCGGCGAATATGGAATTATTGCAGGCAACGGAGGCATCCTGAGCGCAGTGACTAGTAGTAGATCGCAGAGATGAACGCCTCAACAGATCCAGCAAAGGAATTCCTGAACTACCACTACTACTCTCTGTCTTTGATTCTTCCCTACTTTGAGAATTTAATTTACTCTGCGAGCTATTCAACTTTCTACTAGTTCTTGACGTCTGGCTCTCCCTCTGGATCTGCATAATTTTGACAAAACAAATCAATAACTTTGTATTGAATTGAAGACCAAATCATCGAGAAGCTAATGAACTTGGAAAACTTAGGAGAGGAAGCTTACCGTCTCTGACCCATCTTCAGCTGCTGCTGCTGCTGCTGCTGCTAAGATTGTGCTCTTAATACTGCTGCTCTCTTCACGTTCAAATATAAAGGAACGCGCCATGTTTGATCCATGTCTACGGGATGGTGGAACAGAGCAGTTCGATCCCCTGCCTATGAAAGAAGGCTGCAGCATGGTACATTAAAAAAACAGGGTTGGGCTACACATTCATTGCCAGCTCTCACTAGTTATGGAAATCAAACCATCTCTATTGTTTTGATTTGGCATTAGTTTTGTTACATTTAAAGCTCAAGTAAACACAGTATTGATGATAACAACTGAATGCAAAGACCTATCTATTGAAACAGACAACTATATTTCTGGCCCTTAACAGCGTGCAAAATACTACGAGTACTATATAAATACAGTTTGACTATAACTGCCAACAAATAATGACCATTGCAGTTGCTGGAAAATGTTGATACATCTTATTAAAGATAGAACTCAAACCCAGAAGAAGTGTAATAGTTTACCTTAGAAGAGGTCTTGCTCTTCCCACCCATAAGCAGTGTGTCAGGTATGTCTGAAGGAAAGATTACAGAGTAAGAAACAGACATATAGGCATACGGCAACTCTGATGTAAGCTGAGTGGACAAAGAAAACTTACTAGGCATCGCTTTTCTTTTATTTTCAGGTATATGGTTGACCTTCTTTATGTGGGTAAAGAGAACACTGGACCTAGCATCTGCAGCTGGTGATGACAACTTGGTGTGATTCTTCTGTTAAAAGTACAATGAAATCATTAGCTTTCAAGCAAGGGTTTTCTTCCCAACAGAATACTCCCTGAACTACTCCTAATATAATTCTTGAACGAAGAATATACTAGCCACGACTTACAGCTTTAATGGAGAGGCACTCTGTGGCAAGCCTCTTCTCTGCCTCTTCATCATCAGACGATATGTAAACATCATCTGCATCTGTAAACATTCGAGGGATCAGTTCCTGTAACTTCTTGATGCTCACACGTACTGTGTGATTTTTCACAGCAACATCAAAATCAACTGCTTTATCATCAGCATAATCTTCTGCTTCTCCTTCATCTACTTCCTCCATATCTCCATCCTCCATGAGAAATCTTTTTTCACTATTTTTCAAGCCACATCTCAGCATGAGGTTCTTTGTCTTAGCTGCATCCTGTTGATGAAGCAACTTTTGATGAAGTTCCATTCGCTTTTCGATGTCACTTTGCTTTTCATCACATTGAGTTGCTATCATATCCCTCAGTTCCTCAGAATCTTCACTGCTGCCATCATCATCTTCATCATCTTGAAAACGGAGCAAGTCATTGTCACTATCATCTTCTTCCTCAGCTTCATCGTCAACAAATGCTTTAGCAGGATCACCATCCAGAACAGGGGATGGATCAGCTGATTCAGGTGAAACATTCTCTTTATCATTTTCCTCTTCATCAGATGATCTGAAATGGTGAATTGAGGAATACAAGTCAACTTTTAACTTTTAGAAGTACCGGAAAAAATGTGGTACTATTTGGTTACATTAGAGGAATTAAACATGAACTCACAGACGCGCATGGAAACTTGAGAAAAATAATTCTGAAGCTGAAATTGATAATCGAAATTCTAAAAAGCAGAAAACATACCAAAATACTACCAAAATTCAAGAAGACAGAACATGATTCTTACATATCATCAGGAGGAACAGAATCAAGCTTTAAGTTCATAGCAAGCACAGATGGAGCGAGAACTTCTTCCAAGGAGCTATCAGGAGTCATGTCAGCCAGCTCATCTTTAGAGTCGGAAGTTTGAGAATCAGAAAACAGATCCTGCAAGGTGCAAAACCCAGGTGTGGACTACTAATTAATCACTGCACAGGTGGTTATTCCATATTTCTAACTTATTCCATTGATAAACAATGAGAAAAAGTACCTGAGTGTCACCAGTTGGTGCCCGGAATGTTTGTTTTGGTTCCTTACCAACCTCCTGCATAAATAAATGCTTTTATCATATATATATGAGTATATATGTATGTATTTGTATGTATGTATGCATGTATGTAAAGTATTAAACTGTAGTACTGTGATCAAATGGATTTATAAACTGTAATAATGGAGAAATTATTCTTGATGTATCAATTGAAATGCAAAGGAGGGCAAGAACCTGAGTTTCTTCAATTGCTGCTTGAAATGTCTGCTTTGGTTCCTTGTCACTACCCTGGAGCCAAATAATATGTTTTCATCAGAATGAAGAAGCAGATCCAATGCTACCATTTAGACGTTTTCAGATTTATACAACCACAACCATGTCTTGAGATAGCCACTGTAGCCCACAAATAGATCATGTGGTTGTATTTATCAAACCAAATTCGCCGATACTCCATATTAGTAAACATGAATTTCAAGTGCTTTCAACACCCAACCATTACTAAATGTACAAAAACCAGACAGGAAGATGTGAGGCTGGTTTCAGGAACAAACCATTACCTGTATAATTTTTTCATGCACCACATGATATGCGGTATCTCTTACAATGTCAGCCTGACAAGTATCTAAGTTTTCGTGGAATGTCAATCCTTCAGTCTCCAATTCCACCACGCCCTTATTGTCTCTCCTTTCAGGAGAAGGATTTTGAGGCACAATCACAATCTCTACATCATCACTTGAATAGCCATCCTCATCCTCAATAGTATGTCTGGTCCGTGACAGAAATCTGCAAGTCACGTCAAATTAGTGGACTACACTCACACAGAGATCTGGCCGTAGGCATCCATCAATAAATACCACCAAAACTAAATGCTCACTTTTCGGAAACTTCTAGCTTCCTTCTTCTGATCTTCTCAAGAACACTTGATATGGGCTTTTGAACCAACGGTGCTGGTTTAAACGAAGCATCTCGCGTCTCTATCTCAAAGAAAACACAACTGAATGGTGAACGTTTGAAGTGTGAATTGATGAAATTGCTACAGTAGGATATAAGAAACCAAAGCTGTGGTTGTACCTCGTAGCAGTCTCTGCGTTTCTGCGCGCAGTTGCGTCAGATGTTGTCTTCTTCCTCTCTGCGGTTTCACCGTATCATCATCCCCAACATCCTCGGCCCTCCTCTTCTTCTTTTTAATATTCATTTCCTTCTCTTCCTCGTCATATTCATGAATCGCAGGTCGAATATTATCCGCTTCCTCGGCCTTATCACCACCAATTCCATCCGATTGGTCGGGCATCGAATCGAAATCTAAAGCCCTTTTGGAGCCCAAACTCGAGGCATCTTCCGCAGAGCGGATCGGGTCTGAGGAGGACCTCCAGTCGGTTTCCTCTTCAAGGTCATCTGAAGTAGAACTATATCCGGATCTTGGCTCATCCTGGGTAGCGAGAATCACCGAATCTAGGGTTTCAGGTACTGAAGATCTCTCCACTGCTGGTTTAGATTTCTTGAGTCGTTTCAGCTTCCTTTCTGGAGGGGGAGTAGAGGGATCTTGGGACGGCGAAACTGCTTCAAAATCATCATCAAGATCCATCTTAGATGAGGCCGCACAGAGTTCACAGGATAACAGGCAGTGCAGGGAACTGAGAGAAGAAGAATGAATAAATTATAGAGGGATATGTGGATTCTCGACTTTTGTTTGAAACTGTGAACCGCCAAAAATAGATGCCTGCAGCGCGCCAAGACTCCCTCCATCCCATTACAAATTTTGCAATGTGTTTATAAAGTATAAATAAAATATAAATCATTTAGTACTACTGTTTTAGATAAATAAACTAAAATCATTTATTAAGGGTGTGCCTTTCGTGACTAGTTTGGGGAAGTTTAAGAAATAGTATGATTCTACTTTTCAGAAAATTTTAGAGTTGCGCCTAGATACACGATAGGCGCCTATAGATATAGGAAGAAAGTTAGAGCACAGCGTTCAACTGGTCGTCATGTTTCAAGCAGATAATATCGGAGTTCGCAAAACTTCTGTCAATCCACCTTCCCTTTTTTGAGAAGAAGCGCTTTTAAAAAGAAATGAGGTCGATCCACCTTTCTTAATGATGTGCTTGTTTTCTTAATGTGTCTCTTCGATGAATAGCTCTCCCAACAGTGTTTCTTCCATACACAAGACTCGAGTTCGAGATCTTCCTTAAGAAAGGATGAGTTTTTTTTTCAATCAACCCCAACACTTCATAGTGGGAACATGGATTAATGCGGCCTCGCCGCATTGGTGCCACATTCGATAGTACGGTAGAGGCCGCAACTATTCCCGTATTATTTTTTCCACATTAAGGGTTGCAACGCAGTCATGGCTGCCAGAGCTAATGCGGATATCGTATTAAATTATCTTTTGGATAAAAGGTGGATAATCTAGATAAAATTCATCGGATTCATCAATCAAACCTAAAAATCCTAAAAACTAGTGACCATAAGGAGCAAGTTGTGTAGGTGACAGATGGAGATCGATGTTGGTAGAGCGGCGGTACTAAGATCAGAGCAATGACGGCCATGACCGGTCAAACCGGTTGGACCGTGAACCGGTTTGACGACCAGATCGGTTTTCGATTTTGAGGATGCTTGGTCAATAACCGATCAAAATCGGTAAGAAACGGAAGAACCGATGAACCGGAAAACCGGTGATTACCTTTTTTATCTGCATTTTTTAAAAGGAATTTGTCCAAAACTCCTAAATTTTTATTACTAAATTTAATTTATTCTACATATGTTTATAAATTCATTTTTAACACCTTAATTTTTTTAATATTTCCTCATAATATATTTTTTAAAAATTATAAACTACAATATAAACATAGAAAAACAATTTCCAATTATTTTAAATTATTATTTTCAATCACATAATTAATTAAAATATATAATATTGTTTTTCTTCTTATAAAATGACTAATTTATATTTTAAATTATTATTTTAGTATAAAAAATGTGAAATATTATTTCGTGATAATTCTATATAGTAAATGATAATAGCTAACTTTAAAGTAACTAGTTAGACCGGTGATCCAAACAATTGATACCATTAACTGGTGCCTAGACGGTTCTACTTCCGATTCTGTTTTTAAAACCATGGTTTCGGCTACCTAGAAGAGGAACGTACCAATTAAAATACTACAAATTATTCTGAGTATTAATTGGATTTGCGAGAAGAGTATGACATTTAACTAGCAATTACCTATTTTCATGACACCCATGAAATTAATGGAATATGAAAAAAATGATTATATATATATATATATATAGATTAAATACAGATAAACAAATATGACAGATTGTATGGGAAGTTAGTAATAGAGATAGCTAGGTACATATATAGTATGTTTAATTGGTGTGTGAAATCAAATGTGATGAGGAGAGGAGGCAGAGAACAATTGGTCCCAAATGTGTGTGAAAGCCTCCACAATAACGGCGTGATAATTCCTGGAGTTGAGAGAAAGAAAGCAGTGGAGGAGCTCCTCCAGCTCCTCCGCCTCCAACAAATCCTTCTCCACAATCATCTCCACCATCGACCTCTTGAAATCCTCGTACGGATCATCTGATATCTTCACAACCGCAACGCCGCCCATCACCGCGGCCTCCTCCTTCTCTTTCCACCGCCCTCCTCCGCGTCTCATCTTCCTCATCTTCTTTATTCTCTTCTTCCTGCTTTCCAAGCTCGGCAACTCGTCGTCGTCGTCTGAGAAGAAGCTATGATCAGAGGTGACCAGAAAATCGGCCTCTTCCGATGCCCTTGCTTTGACTGTTTTCTTGATCATATCCCCGCGGTCGCGATGCGGCCAGCCTCTGCAGCCGCAGCCGACTGAAACCGGCGTGGAGGGCGGAGGAGACGGGAAGGGGATGTCGACGGCTTTAGAGTTAAAAGAAGACGGCCGGTAATAATTAACGGCACTTCGGCTGCGAGGAAGTACTTCCGGCCGGAAAGTGGAGAGATCGACGTCATGTTTTGTTCGGCAAATCTGAAAATTAGTGAGGACGCTAAAAAGCTTCAGCTTCAAATTCAGGCGCTTCGAGTTGGACATATTCACCCAGAGATTAATTAACAGAGACGATAAAAATCTTAGTATATAAGTATTTATAAGACTGGAATTAATGTTTGTTGGCCGGCCTCAGTTTGCTTTCTTCATGGACGGAGACCAAATCCAACTCACGATACTAAGATACAAATTAAGATGAGGACTCAAATTCCCTGTCCCGTGCTTCTTCCATTAATTACCATTATATTACGTCTCACTCATAATTGACAACAAGATGTATAAATCGATTTTCTTGATTTTCATAATCATTTAATTACTTAAGCATGTTCTTGTTAATTAGTACTTGATTATGATCTAGATTAGGGAACCTTGCAAGCATACTATATATATATATATACACGCACATATATATATATATACTCCTATATATATATATATATATATATATATACTCCTATATATATATATATAGGAGTATATGTATATTGTTGTTGTTTGCACACATCTGTAATTAATCCACGCTAACTATTGATAAACAAATATTGGTGATTAAGTTATCAGATTTATTAATTCATCCAAATGAATATTTAATGTTTATCAACAGTCAAGGCTTTTGTAGTAAGCTACATGTCCATGGTATATGCCCATTTCTTCTTATTAGAGTTCTGTTTGAAGGGGTCTCTTTAATAGACGCTGCAAATGTACAGCTGGGAATTGAGAGATATAACCCCCCTAAATTATTATTATTATTATTATTATTATTATTATTATTATTATTATTATTATTATTATTATTATTATTATTAGGACCCCCATTCCATTATTATACATGCATGCCTCCGTAACTCTCTCATCATGTGTTTCATTCTCTGCCATGGAATTTACGGGTCTATATTAGTCTAATAATGTGAAACTTTTAACAAGTCTCTACCAAAATTAAGTTTGCCGCATCTTGGCATGAAGAATTTTATTCACCCATTAAATTTAAATAGTGACATGCTGCATTGATCAACAGCATTCCTGTGTTATTACTGATGCATGATCCCATTATACCAATTATACCATTATACCAACTAATACATTTGGCGATGAGTGTAGCTACAGTAAATGAGCAGTGCAGTTTATCGTTTTCTGGCTTTTTTATTTTTGGTTGTCTACTTACATGTTCCCCTTTTAGTTTTATGATTTTTGCATATTGATTAATTTATGAACTTTTAAATTTAATATTCTGAGTAATTCATAATCTTTGTTAGACGATACAAAAAAATGTCTTCATATATTCATCTGAATGTTTTTGTGCATACAACTTTACAATTATCATACTACTTTTTAAAATTTTCAAAAATACAATATGTAGTTTTATGGTTTTTTTCACTTTCCAAGAAGCCTACTAGATTTTGTTAAAATTTCAAACAAACCCGGCTCCCAATTTCTCTTAATTACATGAAAAGGCATTTAGTTTTATAATGTTCGCATATAACCTTTTTTTTTAAAGCCTAGCAAAACGAATTACTGAGAAGAAGAGAAAATGTACAGGGGAAACAAGGTGAGAAACAAAACTGAAGGTGACCTTGGCTGAAACCCATGAGATATGACAATAGCCTAAGGACACAACAACAGAAAAGAAAAAAAATGAGCTCAAGAAACCACCCCTGAAACCCAAAAACACAACTTGCCCTAAAGAGAGCGAACAACAACCCTGAAACAAAGGACCCCAAAGCAACAATAAATTTATCCCACCCCAACCGCGACCCTTAAGAGAGGAGCAAACAACCAGTCCGTCCAGAATAGTCTCAATTTTTGGAATCTACTAGAAATCCAAAGGAAAGACATCACCTGAATATCCACAAATTTTTTTGAAGCTCTCCAAGGAAGATCATGCATGACCACATTGTTGCGACCCTTTCTCAAAGCCCAAGTGCTGACGTACACAATGGCTTGGCACACCTGCGAAATTTTTGAAGGAACTTGGGACAAAAGATCGCCTTCCAAGACATCAACAAAATCCAAGAGGCTATGCACCTGAGTGTCACACCAGGCCGCCACCGTTTTCCAGATTTCCTTGGCAAAAGGGCGGCAGACCAAAACATGATCGGTAGTCTCCACTGCGTCTGAACAAAACGGGCAAGAAACAAATTCCAACTCGACTCCTCATTGCTGTAATTAATCGCGGACCAAGATGAGATGTCGGGAGGCTCGCCATATGAATACATTCACCTTCTTAGGGACTTTGTTACACCATCGCATCGGTAAGTCATGATCCGCCGCCAAGCAGGAACCAATCAGGATAGTCAGATGATGAACTGTAAAGACACCACCGGTTGCTAGTTCCCAACACCAGCTGTCTTCAAAATCCATCTTTGGAATGTAAACCCGTAGAACAACAAACATTTGTTAAAACTCGCCTTCTGTCCTACCCCTCAACTGCCTCCTCCAGCTCCACTTCCAACTCCAGTCCCTCTCTTCCGCAACCCACCTAATCTTCTCTACCACCATGCACTCCTTATTTCGGTCTAACTCATAAATTCTTTTAAACCTACTCTTCAAGGGACAGTCCCCAACCCACGCATCATCTCAAAACCTTGTACTGTTTCCCATACCCACTACTCTCACGAACATGTTTTTTAATCCATTTCCTAAACTCTCGATCTCCGCCTCTGCCTTCCTGATATCCTTCCACACACTCCACCTCTCCTACTCCACGCCCATCTGCAACGACCCCGACTCCCACTCATTTATACTAGCCACTATCTTCACCCAAAATCTATCACCTTATTTAAGCCACCTCCATTTCCACTTCTGTAACAGAGCTAGATTTTTTCTTTCAAACTACCCACTCTCAAACCCCCAGCTTCGCTATCACCGAACAACCTTTCAATCCTAGCCCATATTAATATTTTTCCCTCTCCTGAGACCCCCCAAAAAATTTATTTCTCAAAGTTTCAATTTTCTTAACCACACCAACTAGGGCACGAAACACCAAAAGATGGTAAGCTTCCCAAAACCGAGTTCATCAGAGTTAACCGACCACCTATTGATAAAGCATTCATCTTCCATTTCGAAAGACTCTTCTCCAGTTTTTCTATTATCGGGTCCCAACTCTTCAAACGACTCATATTTAAACCGACCGGCAACCCCAAGTACGTGAAGGGCAAAGCTGCTGTCGTACACCCGAGAATCCAAGCTACAGAGGATACCGTCTCCATGTCCACTCCAATACCAAAAACTTTTCTCTTTTCCAGATTTATCTTCAGACCCGATGCCATCTCGAAACAATGAATAAGGGTCATAAGAGATTTAGCGTTTTTGACAGACCACTCACCACAGAAGACTGCATCATCTGCAAAACTGCAAATGGGAAAGGCTGACTCTGCCTGCTCCAACCTTCGCCAGCAAAAAAACTTCTTGACTAACCGCCTCATCCATCATCAAATTGAGGGCTTCCGCAGCCAGGATGAAAAGGAACGGGGAGAGAGGATCCTCTTGACGCAGGCCCCTTTCCATACTACACTTCGCCGTAGGGCTTCCGATCAAACATACACTCTCATTGAACCCAAACAACCGGCTATCCGATTCCTCCATTTGACCCCAAAATTCATCTGTTGAAAAACCGAATCCTAAAAACTCCAACTGATGTTGTCATAGGCCTTAGCAAAGTCAATATTGGGAAGTAACATTTGCCTCTTTTCTCTCTTAGTCCAGGGACCGCCTCATTTAAAATCAAAATTCCATCTGTTATATGTCTTCCTTCAATAAATGTTGACCGCGCTTCCCCGACCATTCCTGCCAAGACCCCCTTCAATCTCTTTGAGATAAGCTTTGCCACTATTTTATAGAAACAACCAATTAGGCTAATCGGGCGAAAATATGAGATGAGGATAGGATCTTTCACCTTTTGGATCATAGAGATGAAAGAAGAATTACAACCTGCGCCAAATCTCCAAGTTGCTTCAAACTTAAGAACTACTGCTATCACATCCTGTTTTATAACATCCCAATTGGCTTTCATGAAGTTAAAGTTGAACCCATCCGGACCTGGAGCTTTCCCACCACCACACACCATACTGCTTTCTTGATTTCCTCTTCCGAGAATGGCACTTCTAGCATCTGTATCTGAGCATTATGCAGTCTTTTGAATCTGTTACTGAAGAACTGAGGTATTTCCATTTGCGGCTCTTTAAACTGGTTTCTAAAGTAATCCAGAACAGCTCCCTTGATTACTTTCGGATCCTCTGACCAACTACCATTCAAAAGAAGCCCATGCATCGAGTTTCTGGACTTCCGCCCTTTTACCACTACATGAAAGAACTTGCTATTTTCATCCCCCTCTGCTGCTCATCTGAGTCTTGCTTTCTGCTTCAGCTCTCTTGAAAGAGCTCTTTGTTCCTTAAAAAAACCGACTTTTGATTCCTGCCATTTCGCCCATTCTTCTGTGTTGAGATTTTGATCTTCTGCCTTTTTGTCGAGAAGAAGAAAATCCTTTTTTAGCATATCAATTTTCCTTGTAGACCCTGACATCTCATTGCCAATCTTTGATTATGAACTTGAGAGCCTTGAGTTTCTCTTTAAACCTATAATATTTAACATGGAAATACAAAAGTTTAATTTCACCTTTTCTACCTTGGACACCTAAATAAACTGAAAATGTTGTATAGGCCTATGTGGTAAAGCTTGAAATTTCCAATTACTCCCTCTATCCGAAAAGTAACAAAAAAGTTAACTTTTGATGGGTGGCGGATCCAGGGTTCAAATCTTAGGTGAGCGGAAAAGGGGAAAAAACTCAATAACAGAGTAAATTATAAACTTGGCATCAAGTGATTCATCAACTAGGATACAAAACTTGGCATCTCCAATTTCTTGACGGATTTTGTTTCGAATCTTGCTAGCAATGATCCCTAGTATCTCCTTCTGAATTGATGGTGCAATGTACATGGCATGTTTGGAAGCATTTTCAAGAACAACTTTAGCAATATCATCATTCATATCCGCATAACTCTTTATCATCTCAATGAAATGGCCTCTACTACTAGAGGTAGACGATTCATCATGGCCTCTAAAAGGCAAACCTTCTTTCCCAAGATACTTTATAACTGCTATTGTTGTCTTTAAACGCAACTCGTTTCGCCTCACAATTTCCGGTGGAAGTTTCTCAATCACTCTATCAATATGTTGAGAAGTTCTCAATAAATTAGCCCAACTTTGGATATTCTTTTGATGAGCAGAATTTAATTTCCCAACATGTTGTTCACAAATTCCTTTCTTTCCGGCCAACATTCTACTCCAATTGCAACATCCTTCAACAGTGAACAAAGGGTATCTCGGTGGATTTATTCAACAAGGAAGCACGGAAAGCGTAAAACTCGTCTTTAGCTTCGAATACTCCAACCAAGGATATAGTGTAAACCATCTAAATTGGAAACAACGATTGTCACGAATTCCATCAAAAGTTGGTGGATAATTTTGTAACTTAGGTTGACAAGGTCCCATAATGAGATACTCCTTCGAATACGATCTTGCTCATTCACCGGAAATGCACAAATCAATTGACGTAATCCAGGATCAGCTTGAACAATTGGAGAGTTATCCACCTTCGTTTTAGGTGGAAGTTCCATTTCATTTAGAAGCAAACAATTGGGCATTTTAGATGTATGTGCTTGATCATCAACATCTTTCTCATAGAAAGAAAATAGTGTCTTCATTCGTTTCTTGGAATGATGATCAACCATCCTAATCATATTGATTTATCAACCACAGATGAGTAAACAGAAAAGTACATGATACTAAATAAGATACCTCTATTGTCTCTTATATACATCTATTTAATTGAACATCTATCTAATCCAACATGTATATAAAATTCAACAACAACAACATGTATAATAACAACAACAACATGTATAACAACAACAACAACATGTATTGATGTATAACAACAACATGTATAATAATTATAAACACTAACTAATCTATAGCTATAGGTCAGACTTCAGAGACAACAGAACAAAGAGGGATCAAATTCAACCTGCAAGTGCACACTAGAGGGCTGCTGCTGCGGTGCTGCCGCCGCCTGACGCCGCCTCCGACGAGGTGAGGAGCCGCCGCCGCCGCCGGTTGGATCAATTCTAGCAACCCCTCCTGAAAAAAAATTCGCAAAACATAAAAGAGGTGAAATGAAAGGATGGAGAGGTGAAATGAAAGAATAATGTCTTAGAACAGAGACTAACCTGGCCGCCGCCGCCACCTGACGCCGCCGCTGCCGGAGAGTTAAGGAGCTGGTGAGGGAGGAGAGACGAGAGGCTGAGACGAGGTAGGGATTAGGAGCCAGGCTGCGCCGCTGGAGTGGGGTGGGGTGTTTTTTTGTTGGTTGATATCTGCTGTTGGGAGCTGGGTTGAAGATTGGGCTGGGCTAGTGGGTTGGGTTAGGTTAAGGGCTAGTGGGCTGGGTTAGTTAAGGGCTAGTTACTAATAGGTATAGAGTTTGGGCCGAAATTATTGCCCAGCGCGGGCTGGGCCCGCTTACTCCATCTGGTCCGCCTCAATTTGACTTCAATTTATCTATATCAGTTCTTAATGAAAAAATATCAAAAAATATATTCATAAAGTTAAGACAACGAATTTTTAGTTGTATATAAAAGTTACAAATTTCTAATTTGAATTATATAAAAACAAAGTCATAGATTAAATGCTGAAAAATAAGCGTTGCATTACGTTTGGGACGAGGGAAGTAAATGTTGCAAAAGTCACAATGTCTAATTAATATAATTTTTTATGATACTATTTTACATTAGTTAACAGATATCATCAAAGGAGAAAATTTGTTATGAATTCCAATAATTTTCATTTATCACTTTAATTATTTTCATTATCCCCGTTGTGAAGCGTAGGTTGGAACGGGAACCGGTTTCATTACATTAATCGTGATGTTGAACAATTCTTTCCTGAAATTTGAGTGATTGTCTCTTGTAGCCATTATCTAATCTCTTCACTGTTTCTTTAGCTTTTATTTAAAATAGTTTTCGGAAAGTTGAAAGAGTATAAATACTACCTAGAGAGAAGTTCATGATTGTTTTGTGTTTTGGTTGGAGCAATTAGGTCCAACCCCACACACACACACTTACACTTTAGGGCTTCGTGTAGCGGCCCGCCATGTAGTGTGGGCGGATTAAGAGATGTTGGCAGCCCAACCTTAACTTGAGAACATCAACAAACCCGCTTCTCAGGCAAGCCTTTTATACAACAGTATTCGGCCCAACGGACGGACATTTGAGAAAATTGAAGTCCAATAATAGTCTTTGATGAAAATTGGTTAGAAAAAGAGAACATAACAGAGCGCTTTAGCTTTAGCTTAGGAGGTGGGTTTAATTTAATAATTAATTTAATTAATGGCTTAAAATCCTAGTTTGTTTGTTTGTTTGTTTAAAGCAAAGCAATTAATTACTACTAATTGTATCTAGAGTGAAATTTGGATTATCCCGAACTAGGTGTGATGGCGTACGGATCACAAGCTAAACTCCAACTAATTATCTAAACTCCCCCAACAAATCATAAAAAATTTCTCAGGGAAGAGGAGGCGCGCGGCTTCCCTCCCTTTTCTCTCCCACCTTCCCACCTTTTCCTCTCCTCTCTCTCAAAAATTAACCAACCCATTCAAACAAAAAAACAAGCAATATAATTAGTAGGAGTAATACATTATTAATTTCAATCTATGATCAGGAAGCTGTGCCCTACTCTGAACAGAGACAATGGCGGGTTGGAGACGGTGTTGGAAGTGCCTGTCCCGGAGGAGATGTTCGCCAAAATGGGCAGAACCGCCGCCTTGCGGTGGCGGAGCCTGCGGAACGTGATCAAGGCGCAATCGGCCTTTGAGATTAAGAACAAACTCAACAAGATTAACAATGGTGGAGATAATTATCTTGATGAGGAAGATTCGGATCATGGTGGTGATCAACATCATCTTCAAGCCAAAACGGAAGACGAGTTCATGGCCTTGCTCAAGCTCGTCGGCGCTCCTCTTATCCCCTTCCACCTCAGATCTCATCTCTTTCTCCCCACCCCTGTATTCTCAAATGAGTCATCCATGGTAATTAATTAACTAACTCCAATTTACCAATTACTAGAAGGTTTGTATTGATTATAGTTAATTAAAAATTGAATTACAAACTAATAATTAATTGGGCTTAGGAAGCTTCAAAGGCCAAGTACATAGTGCAGCAGTTCATAGCGGCATCGGGAGGACAGGGGCCGCTGAACGCGATGCACAGCATGTACGCGGTGGGACAGGTGAGGATGACGGGCTCTGAGATGCACCGCGTCGAGGACAGCGTCCGCGTCGGCGCCGGAACTAGTTACGAGGTCGGCGGCTTCGTGCTCTGGCAGAAGAACCCCAACCTCTGGTACTTGGAGCTCCTGGTGGCCGGGTTTAAGGTGAACGCCGGCAGCGACGGCAAGGTAGCCTGGCACCAATCCACCTCGCAGCCCGGTCACGCTAGCAAGGGCCCTCCTCGACCACTCCGACGATTCTTCCAGGTAATTAATTGCTACTTCAGTAATTACCAATTTCTAATTGGATTGATTAATTGATGGCTGTGTTGAATTGATTAGGGATTGGACCCGCGGTGCACAGCGAGGCTGTTCATGGACGCGGTGTCAGTAGGAGAGAAGATGGTGAAGAATGAAGAATGCTTCACGTTGAAGGTAGAGACATCAGCGAGAGCGCTGGAGGCGCAGAGCTCGCAGCACACGGAGATCATCCACCACACGATTTGGGGCTACTTCAATCAACGGACGGGGCTTCTGATAAAGTTGGAGGACACGAAGCTGGTGCGGATGAAATCGCTGAGGTCCGGGGCTGCAGCCGTGGACGACAGTGTTTTCTGGGAGACCAGAATGGAATCGGTGATGGAGGATTACAGGTGCGTGGACGGAATCACAATAGCCCACGGCGGCGAGACGGTGACGAGGCTCCACCGTTACGGGAAGAATCAGAAGTACAAGAGGAAGGTAGAGGAGAGATGGAGCATTGAGGAGGTGGATTTCAATATCTGTGGATTGTCCATGGATTCCTTCCTGCCTCCTGCTGATCTCCATAGAGACAGAGACAGTAGTAGTACTGATAAATGAATTTTGATTCATTCATTCATCATCAACACAATTCACTGACGATCCATTTCCTGGACGATCGATCTCTACCCTTCTCCATGATGAGAATAACTAGCTAGACGTGGTAATGTTGCAGAATCCACTGACATAGGCAGAGTACCTACGTACGTAGTGAGAATAAATTTTCTTGGTTCCATTCCTTTTACTACTTCTTGCCTTTGTTCCCTTACATGAATTACCAATGTAGGTTGTTGTTTTACTGCTCAAAATACCAAAAGTGAAACATTCAAATCAATTTTTTCATTGCATCGTTTTACGTTCACAAACTATACACAATAATTTTCAAGAATTTCAATTTTTCTTGAATTCCCATGAAATACTTGGACTTTTCAAATACAATGAGATTTCACACTTGGTGAATCTTTAACTCTACCCTCTCTTATTAACACCATAAAATGTTTCTGTGAATTATACTTCATATTGCTCCTTAAGTTTAGGCATCCATACTCGTAGATCCTCAAGCCTTATTAAGTAAACAATTGAATTCACATCACACATCCAAAGTTATTTTAACGAGTATAAGGTATATCGATTTCGTTTAGAGATCAGAGCCCCGTTTCGGGTACACCAATTTGAGTAGCAACTACCCCGAAGTCGATAGATTCATCTTTTTGTTCACCACAAGAGGACTCACTACAGCATTCCTCACAAATTTCGGGCTAGATATTGGTTTATATGATTACTTATTATGTGTTTGCACATTTCCATCTGAGTACTTTCTATGGCAGTCATTTTTTGCTTTAGCTGCAAGATTTTCACTAGTGGATGAGTGAAATCATTAGTAGGACAAAAATGTAGCAACAAACCAACAATTTTTCAAAATTCCCTCCAATTATCCTCTCACAAGTCTCCACTCTAAATTCAAATAGTTGCTAGTATTTTTTACAATTTGTTGTCAAAAAGAACACAAAATAACAGGTGTGGAAAAGTCTTCTAAATTAAGGATTGGTTTCTTTCTTATTTTGATCAAACATTTTCAAAATGTTCATTTTCCTCTACATTTTACTTTAGTATTTTTCACTTTTCTCTCTCTATATATCTATTATCTAATACTCCATCCGTACTTTTATATAATCGGAGGGGCGCAAACAAAAATTTCCAGAGATAGCTGAAAATGGAAAACGTTTACAACTATATTACTCCATGGATGGATTATTATATTTTTATACTCTTAAAAGAACAGACCTTTTGAATTTAAACTGTTTGGGCCTGGCTAAAAGGAAAATATCTGTTCAGTGAGTGAGCCAGCCCAATTACTAGAGCACCAAGGTCGAAAGGACCAGCGGTAAACCCTAATTGTTCTTATTTAATCCGCTCGAGCGACACACTTCCTCATCTCACCGGAAGCGCCGCCGCTTCTACACTATCCGACGTCTGCATCACGATTTCTCCTTAAAACTCTTATGGTTTTCATTATTGTTTCTGAGAAGTTGCATCTGTTTACCCACTCTTTGCTTGGCGATGAATCAATGTCGGAGGAGATAAAACGGATGCAGATATTGAAAAGGTTGGCTTACCAGCCCATCGCAGTGCATTTAGATTGCCTTGGTGTCAAATGGTCCTTTCGACATTCCCTACCACCGTCTCCGTCTTTCTTTATTGTTTCATTCTTGTTGGTCCTCAGAACGATTATTGGCAGATGACGAGATTAAGTCTTATCCTACACTGTGAAGTGATTGATGAATTTCTTAACTCGCTTATTGATATTCCGATGCCATTCGTTATTGAGTTAATTCTGTTTGCTTTAGAATTGTTGTTCTTGCTGCTATGTGAATTTTGAACTTCCTTGTGTGCCAGAAGGCAGATGATGTGATTTTCTTATGCTAATACTGAAGTAAATGTAGACTTCTACTCCGCTTATTATCTGATGCTTTCATGGGTTTTAGCAATAAATTTTGTATGAACAGTGATGAGAGAAAGCAGACGGGCGGTCTGAATCTGATGCCGTGTTGTATGTCTGCAATTTCCTTGGGGAAATGTCTCTGAGTTATTTGCATTGCTTCTTTAGGTTTTCGTTTAAAGCTTTTGCTCCACTTATTGTCATTCAGTTTTTAGTATTCTTGGTTTCGTCCTGCTGTGATGAAGTTGCTTGAATATGTCTGGACATATGAATTTCCCATGATTAGATACATGAGCAGCCTATTCTGAGCACAATATTTGAACAAATTTTCAAGGAACCTTCTGTTTTGAACATTTTATTTTTCGTCCTGATGGTTTTCCTAGTGCTGTATGTCTCTCGCTCTTGAGTTTTTTGCAGGTCATTCATTAGAGAGGTTTTACAATAGAAGATGGGTCTGTTTACGAGTAAAGAAAGTCGCTTACGTCATTACTAAAACAGGTCTGTTTATTTGTAATCTCCGTTGGAGCAGTTGTATGTATCCTCGACTTTGTTTTAGTGTTCTGTTTAGGATGGTATCGTTTTCGGTTACGTTCGCTCTGCTTGTATGTACGAAGTGTTTTGAATTTTTTTGGTCTTCTTCTCACTGCTGATCACAATCAACCGGGTGTTAATCTCTTGACCATGACTTTGATCCTTATTAGTTGTACTCTATTCGTCATTACTTTGGTATTAATGAATTCTCGTTAATCAATATACTAAGTACAGTATTTCCCATATACTAATAGTGACTGTAAAATTTAATTTTATCTGTCTTATTGGTTGTAACATTACCGTAGCCAAATATGCATAATTGCATAATCGAGCAACTGTTGTTGGATGATGGGATGTTAAGCAATACTTTGTAAATTATAAAATGTTTTAAGATTTTGGTACGAAGGCTTTATTATAGACGCCAACCAAATTATTTTAAAAGTCAATATCGTTTTTAATATGTCCTGGACTGATGGTTGATGATTTTAAAATTTTATACTCCATCCCAAATTAAGTGTTTTTTATTATTAACTCATTTTAAATCAATTCTCATCATTACCCATTAAATCCTTTCTCACTTCTCTTAATCTACTTTCATCATTTTGAGTAAGTATATTTGTAAACGTAAAAGTGGATTAAAATAAAATAAAAATAGTAAAGTATCATTTTGGTTTGGGAAAATGCTACTCTTTGTCCATGAAGATTGTGGTCTTGTTTGGCAATAGTTGTTTCAAGTAATTGTAGTGTTTTGGATAATTTTTAAATTACCAGGATCAAATAGTTATACCAAACTGTACCCATATATATTTCCAATGTTTAATCTTAATTAAATTTTAAGTCAAACATTACAATTTGAAACAGAAAAAAAAAGAAATGGTGCAATTTTCGTGAAATAGAGAAAGTGCAGCGATTTTAAACCTTTAAAACGCAAGGGCACTACTGTTCGTAAAACCTGTAGTAAACTTAGCTTTTGGCACGATTTTACCATTCACTACATTAACGGATGAAATATTTCGATATATTCCGAAACAAAACAAATATGTGGATGATGTTTACATACGTGGCATCCATGTCAATCTTTCATAATAATCAATTTAACCTCAATTTTTTAAAAATGAACAAATTAACCTAACATTTTCAATGTGTGTAAATTAGCTATCGCCTTTACCAATACTCAGAATTGCCCCGGCCATCCTCCCTCTTCAAGGCCAGCCCAAACCCTCCCCTGCCAACCTAGCCTTACTCCACCTGCCCCTTGCCAGCCCTTTTGAATAGGGTGCTTCAAACCATGTTTTTTTAAGGTGAATTTTTTTATTCTTACTCATCAAAAATCACCGGGTGAATTTCAAATTTTCGGACCTCCGAAAATCACGTTTGAAGTGAGTTTGTGAAACTCACTCGTGATTTCGGCGTCCGCCGTTCCACGTCACCGGATCGAGCTCGTTGAGGCCATAGTCAATCACAGTTCGATGGCGAGCGAGAGCGATGGTCTCCCTGACCCAGGTTTGCCCGTAGCCGCCGCATCAATGGTTGCTCCTGGAAGCCGTGGCCCATTCTGCGTCCCGGCGACGGCACCTGGAAGCCGTGGAGCCGACTCGAGGTCCGCCGCTTGATCGGGCAAAGGCGCGAGCTGGGTAGGCGCCAGAAGTTTCGATCTGTTTCGATCCTTCGAAGGATCGTACTTCCCCACACGAGTCCTCGCTCCTCCACTCGTCCGATTCGCCATCGCCGACCGATCTTCGAAACCTCGATCCCAAAAATTCGGTTTGTCACGGTGGAGCTTCTCGCTTCAAGTTTGAGGGGCAAAAAACGGAGGGTGAATTTTGGGAGCGAATTTCCCAAAAATTCACCGGATGAATTTTTGTTGAGGGGTAGGTTTGAAACCCCATAATGAATATAGGAGGGTCTTGTTTTGCTTGAATTAATGGCAGTCTAATTAGGGTCCATTTCTTTGCGATTTTGATACTATTTATTAATATTGCGTATTTTTCAATAATTGTGGTACAACTAAACAGGTATTTATTTTAGTTCGGAACAATGTTTCCAAATAATCATTTTAGAAAATGATATTTTCAAGTGTTCATTCTTTGATTTGATTTGAAAATGAGAGGAAGCAAAGAAAATAAATACGCGTTTGTTAAATGGAGTAAAAAAGAAGAATAGTTATACTACTAGGATTTTTTATTTATTTATGAAGTTAATAGGAATTTTGATAAAAGGAGGAAAAGGAAAAACTGAATACTATAATAGGGAAAAATAAAGTACGCATCGGAAAACGCGGAAAGTCAAACGGCGTTCAAGAAAAGTCAGATTTCCATGTTAGAGGCAGGCAGCTCGTCGGTGGATCTCCAATTGGAAGACGATAACAGTCACTCTCTCTCTCTCTCTCTCTCTCTCTCTCTCAGCCAACATTAATGACACTTCACCTACTTGTCTCCTCTATTTCCCTCCCACTCTCTCATCTAATCGTCTGCGAGCACCAGTAATCATGAAGGATCTCAACTTATCTGATCCCACCACCACAGTCTCAATCTCCACTCCGCCGCCTCAGCTTTCCTCACCGGCGTCTAAGAAAGCCGGCGCTCTTGCTTCCTTCGCCGGCTACAAGACCTGGCTCCTAGCCGCCATTGTCTTGCTCGCTTTCTGGTCCATGTTCACTGGCTCCATCTCCCTTAAGCTCTCTTCCCCCGATCTCGCTGACACCGAAACTTTCCATCTCCAAGACGATCTCGATGTTCTGGTGAGTGATCATATACAGTGATTGGAATTTCACTTTGCCCGCTAATTACTTGAAACTTTGGGAAAGCAGGAATTGGAGGATCGAGAGAAGGTGGTGAGGAAGATGTGGGAGGTGTACACGCAGAGCTCCAAGATTCGCGTGCCTAGGTTTTGGCAACAGGCTTTCGAGGCTGCTTACGAGTTGCTTTCCAGCGACTCTCCGGCGGTTCGCGACGGCGCCGTTTCCGAGATCGCCAAATTGTCTCTCAGCACTCTCGCCCTTGATCCTCTCCCTTCTCAATCCACGGTCAGTTTGTTTTCTTTCCCGCCATATGATCGGAATTCTGAAATGTTATGAGATCGAAATCTTCGATTGATAAGAGTAGTAGTTACCAGAATGAAGATCAGATCAAAAATCGATCTGCTACATTTGATCAGCTCTATTGTGGTTTGTGATGCATGCGCAGAGAAGCAAAAATGGAAGAGGCCTGAATCTAGGTGATAAGAGCAAGAAAGCGTCTCCCAAGGGCGGAACGTAGTTGGGGATTTGTTGGACACACACAATTCTGGGAAGAGCTCAAGTGTACAAACAAACGCAGGCACAAGGATGGATGGTTAACTTGTACTAATATAAAATCAAATTAGGTATTCTTCTTCTTCTTCTTCTTCTTCTTCTTCTTCTTCATGGCAACTTGAGAAGAAATAAACCTGTCGGCTGTGAAGTCAGAGGCCAGAGCAGTGTGATTTGCCCGCTTGTGTTATGATACCCAGCCATCGTTGAAGCATGAAACTTAAGTAAATGCTGAATGAATATGGGTAGAAGTACTCCAAAATGCCTGCAAAAATAAACCCCGCACTATCAATGTTCTCAGTTCTCCTTACTAAAATGGCATGATCTGGCTTATGAAGCCCAAGCATTTATCTATTTTGTGCTCGTTCTGATCCAAAGATTAATTTTAACATTAATTTTGCATACTTGGTTATCAATTTAATTTTGGGAAAATTAAAGTCCCCCCCCCCCCCCATATCTCCAATTCCCCCCCTCGGTTTTCGAAAATGCGGATACCCCCTCAACATTAACAGGTGTTAGACGTCCAGTTTAGTGGGTCCCACTAGAGGTGAAATCTGGAAATACGAAAAAGCCCTCAGTTCTGTCTTCTGTTCTGCTTAGGCACCGTGGTAGACACCAAACCATCCGGAAGCTAATTCAAAGATACTTCGCATCCTCGTATGCCTCCCCGAACGTCAGAATCGCCCGAGTCACTCTCTCACTAAGCTCCCCCATTTTTTACCAGAATCTCTTTTTAGGGGAAGCTATTATTTTCTTCTCCAATTTCATCGTCTTCTGCGGCGGCGGCGGCGGCAAGCTGTCTCGCTGGAGAAATCCTCGTCATCGTCGTAGTCATCATCATCTTCGTCAGAATCCATCAAAGCCCGTTTCCGCGACGACGGCTTCTTCTTGATACTCGATTTCTTTTGATGATTCGTACGGAACTGATTCATCGCCTTCCGAACCCCAAGGGGGATTCCGACGGAGACTTCACCCGATAACCTGCCGCCGCCGCTTCCAGTCTTCGCGGACGGTCCGATGAGCCGGTCCAATTTGTCGAAGAAGATCCAGTGGCTGGGTGCGCCTCCAGATCTAGGAACACGATCTACAATCAACGACTCTCATTCTCTCATCGAACCTGTCTCTCGAACCCCATCACTCGATCCTGCAGCCGCAGACGAACGGGATCCTGAAATTGTGCTTGTTAATATGGTTTTCCTCGTCGGCCAGGGTCAGCACCTCGCTCTCGTCGACGTAATCGATTTCTATGGCTTAGAGAATCCAGGCCTCGACGAAATGATCAATTCGGGCCACGACACTAGTTAACATGAGATGTGTTAATCCTCCAAGGAGGAACTGAGCACAAAACAGTAAAAAACTTGAAATTTTTTTGTGGGGATTCTTATACTGCAAGTACACACATGTCAACTTTTCGCATCTTTCTAGTGTAGTTTGCTGCCTAAATTAGGTGCCAATGATGCTTAGCATTTAGCAATGCACAGGTTGCATATGGAAAATGTTGTTGCACCACTCCTCATCTTTACTTATTAGGGCTAGTTTGGTTCCCCGGATTAAGAAGGATGAGAATTGGGTTATCTTATTTCTTTGAGTTATCCTTCATTTGGGCTTACCAAGGATGAGATAAAAACTTATCCCACCTAACATTCTAATCCCAGATATAGAGTAAAAATTTATCCCATCAATGTTGATGGATGAGAAAGTGAGGGATGGGATGAGCGAGAAAAAAATCGATAATGATGAAAAGCACACCAACCGGCAACCGGCCACCGTCATCCTTGACCACTATCGTCCTCAGCTCCTCGCCCGACGTTCATCTCTTTGTCACCGGTTCAAAGATTGATTCCTCTTCTCTTCACCCCTTGTCCGAACCCTGCTATTTGTACCAGATCTATGTCGACATTTGATCTCAACATCATGGAATCTCGTCACCAGGGGAGCCGAGATCGGACTTCAGATGATACCTAGCAACCATGATTGGATGCTGGGTGAAGGGGATGATGGGGTGTGGCGATGGATGGCGGCGATCATCAATGGATTTGGTGAAGATGGTGATGAGATGCAGTGACCGACCATAAGAATTGTTTTGCATTTGAAACTTGAGAATGGATTAGATGAATATTTTGCCAAACAAAGGATGAAATTTGATATAATCCCTTCCAATCCTATCCTATATAATCCTATCCAATCTCATTTTAATCATTCAATCCCACCATTTTTTATCCTTACAACCAACGTACAGGGATTTAAATAGGCAACCTGCAATTTCACTACACTGGTAGGACAAGGAGCATTTGGTTCTGTTTACATGGCTCATATGTCAACAGGATAAATTGTTGCAGTTAAAGTGCTTGCAAATGATCCCAAGCAAGGAGAGAGAAGTTCAAACAGGGTACTGATGGTGATGGAGTTTTGGTGATAGAGTTTCATTATAATAGGTGTTTTTGGATCCAAAGTGTGTAACGAACTACATGAAAAATTTCTTTGAATCAGTTGTTCTCTTAAAAGTATAATGATTGAGACAGAAATTACCAGCATATAAATCATGATGAATCGATTTCATTCAACGTTTGATTCAAAGAACTGCGCTTAGCCCCCCCGCTCATGAAACGACTCTGCTGCAATGGATGGCAGGGGGTCCGTAGTACCAAAAGCGCTGGAGTGATCCAGTAGCCGGGAAGGGGCCTAGAAGTGCCTACTACTACACCATACTACACTTGGCTCTACACATTTACCGAGCTAACCCCTGTCCAGTGCCTGGCAGAGCTAACGGCGGTAAATGACCAAGAAGTAAAATTCACTTAAAGGGACTGAATTCTTCTGAGACATTTGTTTGTTAAATTCTACAAACTTGTCTTATGACTCATTGTCTCAAACCAATGATGAAACCAGTTTGGAAATCTTTTCTGGTTTGTCTTGAATATGATATTCCAGGAGTGTCTGAGTTATGAATTTTGGATGTTGAAGATTTTCTCCCCTGCCTGGATATAATCAAAATAAGAGTAAGGGTGATAGTTGTATTTTCTGAACATTAGTCTTCTCGGAGAATGAGGTGCCCCCCATTCCTCTGGTGTTTAGACTTTCAGGACACCCGACTTTGAAATTCCTAATTTTTTGAAGTACTTTCTTTTCGTGAATTGGTATTCCTGTCTCTGTGTTCCATTTTCATAGAATTTGTCTCTTAAAGAATTAACTCGAAGTACTCATGTTTTCTAATGGGATGAAATTTCCATATAGGATGTCTATGTTTAGGCTAGTGCTTCTTTGACATTTCTGATGGAGTCATTATTTTAAGGTCCTTATCTTCTACTGGAAAAATGGGTTCTCTTTCAATTTCTCTTTTTTCTGGCGGGATTCCCATAGAAAAGAGAATGATTTCTTGGGTTTTTGCCGCAATTCTAGGAACTAAGGTTCCTTCAAAATATTTTCAATCTTTGCAGTATGCATTAGGATATGGATAGGGAAATGCTCTTCCTCTTTCGACCTCTCTAAGAAGGAATGATGCCGATAGAGCATGTTCATTTGATATTTTATTTATGTGAAGATTCTCCTATTTCAATTTTTATTTTCTGACCAGTGGATAATTCATAAAATTCTTCTAGTTCTTGGGCTTCTATATGTAGATAAGGAGCAAATTGGCTTTGGAAGTACCACATTGGTTTTTCATTATGCAATACTCACCTTTCACGTAGACGAATATCACTCAATTTTTTCGACTTTGGAAGTACCACATTGGTTTTCTCAGCATTTGCTTGTATTAAAAGAGTTTCACCATTTGTGTCAAATTTTAGACTTTTGGCTCAATTTGGGTTGTCATTACCTTGTAGTAAATTCTGTACACAATGGCTAAATTCTGAGATCCCTGTAACATGTCAAATCCTGAAGTAAGAATATTCGCAGTTAAAACTTTCATGATATGTGAGTCATTTAAGAACACTGTAAAATTTGGATGACAGTTAAAATATATAGGCACATCACAAATACTAGATTCTACCATTCCTAACAATCAATCAGTAAACTTGTTATGTTGGTGATCTCTTAAGGCAGTAACAACAGAGGTGTTCAACCAATTTCCATTTAGTGGTTTTAAAACAATTTGAATTAATCCAACATGTAGATAATTATAATGTTTCTCAAGGTGATCTTCTATCATATATTAAATAGTAGTTTAAATTTGTGATTTTCTTCCATAATTAGAACATTTCTTCCACCATTTTAATAACATATGTAGTTCTGAGTTCAAAAGTTCCCTTTTGGTAAACTTCAAACTTGTTGATTCTTGGGATATTCCAGTTTCCCATACTTTTCGATATCCATGATGATTATAGCTCGAGTATTTTTCACTTTTCCCTTTCTTTCATGTTCTTCTTCTTCTTCTTCTTCTTCTTCTTATCTTTTAGAAGTAGACCTTACTAAGCTTTTAAATATTTCAGCCATTGAAGAACAAAACTAGTTTAGGTTTCAGAAGTTATTTGTCAACGGATTTTTTACTCCTTACGGCCTTTTACTCTTGAAAACAGGTCTTACCTAGGAACGCGACTTGGGTGATAAGCAACAAAACCTTTGGAAGTAATTTTGAAAACCCGTAAGCTTGGAAATCTAGTAAGTCTTGTTTTGAAGTTGCGGGGTAAAAGTGACAGAAGCTGGAAAGTTTGAAAAAAGCAAAGAAAGAATAGAACATTCCTTTTAGGACTGACTTCATAAGTCGGATGAAGGTTTAGGACTTGTTGTAAAGGTACATCTTGACCTTTATAGCTGATTCGGCAGATTACGACGTTTTAGGAGTGACAGTAAAAAATTGAAAATTTTAGGACTGACTTGGTAAAAGGATCAAAGTATTAAGACTATTGGCGTCCTTATTTCCTAATCTATAGTCCCAGAAGCACGTGAATACGGCCAAACCTATTGTGACTAATAAAACTGTTACGGAGAGTAATCTATAATTTATTTTATGGGAGGTTTTATCCATAACTTCGTATATTATATTCAATTTTCTTCGTTCTTTTTCACATTATAAACTCACTTCTACTACATACTTTCTTCATCCCGGAATAATTGAACACATTTTCTTTTTGGGTTGTTCATGAATAATTGTACGCTTTTCTTAAAAAGAAATTTCTCTCCCAAAGTTACTAAATTATCCCCACCTTATCTTTACTTTTTCTATCTCATTTTTTTTAAACTTCCACTTAATGGTATTTATGCCGAACACCCAAAATCTTACATTCATTTTAATCTCTGTACCCAGTTAAATCTATCAATAATTTGTGGATGAAGGGAGTATATAACTATTTTACAAGTATTCATAAGTTTATTGTAGGAGTACTTCCTCCGTCATAAAAAATGATGTGTTTCCTTTAAAATCTTTAATTTATAATTTTATTCTTTCAATATTTTAATATACAAAAGCCAAATAATTTAGATACAAATTAATTTGTATAGTTTGAATATATATATATATATATATAATATATTCAAATTTTTTAATGGAAATCAGTCGGCCGGTGGCTTTTATAATTTATTTGTGATGAAATATTAGCAATAAACTAGAGTGACATTTTTATTTCAAATAATTTCACAAAATTTTGTTAGAAACAGCTTTTGTAAAGGGGGAATGAAAATAGTCGGGGCTCATAAAACGGCGGGACAATTGGCGCCAGGGGTTTAAGAGAAAGAGAGCGCAATAGGATAACCGAAATCTCGAAGGGTTCCTCGTGACCTTTTATAAACTCCAAATTCCAGTCGTGGTGTCTCAAATCTCCAGCAGCATCAACACAATGGCGGAAACAGCGGTCCAAAGCAACGTCCCTGAAACCATAGAACCGGCGACCAAGGTTCCAAAGCTCGACCAGAACGGCGACGTCCACCATGCTCCCGACTTCCTCAAAGTCAAGCGACTCTCTGAAAAAGCCGTATCACCCTCCAGAGCTTCTCCTCTCTCCGCCGGTTACGATCTTTCTAGGTAACTGCAAGAAGCCCAGCGAATTTTGTTTCCAGATTTATTTACACGAAATTGCTTTTCGGATTCTTACGAAATCGGGGTTTCTCGACTGTTCCAGTGCGGCTGATACTAAGGTGCCGGCGAGAGGCAAAGCCCTCGTCCCGACTGGCCTCAGCATCTCCATTCCTGAAGGCACATATGCCCGAATCGGTAAGAAATCGAAGCGTCACCGATCGTCCTTTCCCCCGATTTGTGCTTAATTTTATACAAAATGATTTTGTTTTGATTCTCAAAGCGCCAAGGTCAGGACTGGCTTGGAAGCACTCGATCGATGTTGGTGCTGGAGTGATCGATGCAGACTACAGAGGTCCAGTTGGGGTTATACTGTTTAACCATTCTGATGTGGACTTTGAGGTCAAATGTGGAGACAGAATTGCGCAGCTGATTATCCAGAAGATTATGACGCCCGAGGTTTTGGAAGTGGAGGACTTGGATTCTACCGCTAGAGGAGCTGGTGGCTTTGGCTCTACCGGCGTTTGAGTATGCCTGTATAACTCGTCATCTGTGTCTAGAACTAGTAAAGTCAGGACTCCATAGGGAAGCAATTTGGTAGTTTGCTAGTTTAGTTGAAGTGTTGAACTGATATCTAAGTAAGATATGCTGGGCTAGCTGTGTAACAACGTTTATGCAATTAACTTGAATTCTAATGATGAATTTTGTGATGCACTAAGACAAGATAACAGTTTAGAGCTGATCTTGCCATCTGCAATGTGCCAATTCTCTAATCAAAAGTTTATTGCTGCTAGCTCAGCCAAGTAAGTACACAGTTATTCACAATAGATCTGCTGTGCAATGAATAAATACTGCTGCTAGGTTGGGTATATTACTTTACATGTGAGATGAAACTGGATAACAAATCAACTGGTTTGAATTTCTAGTTTAAACGTTATCTAGACTTGGTTGGACTTGAAAGGGAGAGCGGCAAGCTGGGCAGTTGATTCTTCTCACCAGCCAAAGATCAATGCAGTCAGCATGAAACACATGGCTGCAGTTGGGAAAGATCCTGCAGCTCTCTGCAGCCTGGAAATCTTCCAAACAGACAGCACAAGTACCTGTCATATTTACATTCCAATGGAATGAAGGGAGGTCTTGTATCTCTTCCATGGACATCCCACTAAAGGGCTCGGTTGCATCACCAGAGTCTTGGATTAGACGGAAGATGACCATGTAGAGCAAGATGAGGGCTGTGAGACCCACGAGAGGGTAAGGAGGGTCCGATGGAGAGGTTGGTGAAGGAAGCATTCATGCCTTGTAACACCTCCGTGCATTTGGGGTTAGGATGAGATTAAGAATTGCAAAGTTTTGCTTTAAGCTGTATTTGTGGTTGACCTTTTGTTTGCAAGTAACCTCTAAAGCCATGTTAAAGTTGCTTTGCTTGCTTTTTTAGCATTTGTTTGCAAAAGGTAAGATGCGTGGAAGGATTATCATATAAACTTGCTGCTGGTTGAAGGAAGCATTTGAGTTGCTTGCAATATGAACTCCCCAATGTGGTGTAATTCACAAAAGGAATGCGGATGACTGATGACATGCAGGACGCATATGATACATGAACATAGTATGTACTACTCTCTTTTTTCCATTTGAGCGTTAAAGTCATTTGATTTTCTTTTTGGTTCTTTTGAAGTTTGGGTAAATATTCGAACATTAACATTGGCAATATGTTTTATGTTCCATAAACTTGTAGTTTATCTTTTTTTGGCTTCATGTTCCATAAAATTGTAGTTTGTGTTTCGATATGAAGATTAAATCAAGTATAGTTAGAATGTGTGTTGATAATAAAGATTAATCATACACAGTTGCTCATAAAGTTGCCAGTTTTACACTTTTGTTGATTCCAGTTTATCATGCTAATTGTTCTTTGAAACTGGCTTCGGTATGGAGTAGTAGTAGCAGTTTTCATGACAAACAGGGTGTAAGAGGCAATGGAGCCCCTAGAAACGTCATGAAGTCTGTGTTTCGAATATGTTTTGGTCAATTTTACGTTTTTTGTTCCCTTTTTGTGCCAATCCAGTCAATAAGGTTGGCGAAGACCTCTTGGTCTTTATTTAATACTAAAAGAACCAAACTTGATAGCTACTAGTGTAGTTTCTTAGTAGTACTAATAAAAAGAGCAGTTGGCAAGCTGTAGTATACCACCTGTGGTTGTGCAAGAATGGCGAGTGAAGAAGCAGGTGTTCTAAGGGTGAAGAGGATCTCTGAGAAGGCCGTGTTGCCCACTAGAGACACACCTCTCTCCGCCGGCTATAATCTCTCCAGGTAAATATGAACACAAGCCACAAAGAAAACAAACAGAAAACAGTAATTTGATGTGTGTTTGCAACTCGTTTTCAGTGCAGCTGAGACCAAAGTTCCAGCGAGAGGGAAAGTTCTGGTCCCTACTGATCTCTGCATCTCCATTCCTCAAGGAACGTATGCTCGAATTGGTAAAAGCCTGGCGTTTGATTGATTAATCTCAATTCATTAATTCTTCAACTCTCCTCTGAGTCTGATTGATAGTATTATGGGTTCTGTCTGATGCGAGAATGTTGTGTGGCATAGCATCAAGATCTGGACTGGCTTTGAGGCATTCGATCGAGGTAGGAGCCGGAGTGGTGGATCCGGATCCCAGAGGGCCGGTTTGGGTATTACTGTACAATCACTCTGATGTTGATTTCCAGGTCAAAGTTGGGGAGGGAATAGCTCAGCTCATTCTCGAAAGGATGCTGACCCCTCCTGTTGTAGAAGAAGTCCACCATTTGGAACAACAATCTTCTTCCATCATCTAATCATCTCATCGTTATGTTTTTCACATGTTTTTCCCCCCTTATAGTAGTGCATTTCTAGCGTAATTTGTGAATTGTGACTGAAAAAAAACATTTTTTTTCCAGTAACAAATCTAATTTCAGTGATGCTAGAGCCACATCTATGAGTATTTATGCATAAATTATTACAACCTCTAATTTCAGTGAACATAATTTAGTAGGGTTAGTGTCTACTTAAACGATCATTCCCTACATGAATTGTACAGAATATTTTCGGATTATCACAATTAAGTGACGATCATTTCACGGATCTTGATGAAACCCAGTGGATGAAGTTTTTCAATCATCGCAAAGAATTCAGAATGAGATTGACTTCATCGATGAGAAAATAGATTAAAATAGTGTCATTGATGACGAATTTTAGATTAAAATAGTGTTATTAAAGGAAGCCATATAAACCAGTTCGTGATCGTTTTTGTTAAAATTCATAGCGTAGCATTCTATCGCAGGACAATTTTCTATCGCTTGAATTTTCAAACATGAAAAGAAAAATGATCGATCTGACCCAAATCACTCGAATCGCCTCTCCCAAATTTGTACACTACATACGGCGCAGTATATATATATATATCCAAAAATTGGAAGGCGCACGGTAACGATGTTAGAAAGCTTTGGTTTCACCACAAATAAGCAACGACTGACAATAGTGCTGCCAGTAGAGGGCTAGAAATGCATGCAGCAAACAGAGCAAGTGGATTAGGTGTCTGTCAAATCGTATAATCACAGGGTAATTTGCAGACAAAAAAACAGCCCTTGTTATTCGCTCCGGTGTATCCACCTGATCACAAAACTCAGGCTTGGCCTTGTTATGTTACTATATCCTCCTCGGTAATAAAGTAGGGAGATCAGCCGGGACATCCGAGCTTCCCTGTCAATTAACTTACCACTTCAGTAACCTGATGATATGTATATCAAATGGAGTTTACAAGAATATGCTAAACCTAGTCAAATCATGAAGTTTACCATATCCCCCCTCCGTACAAACTAGTATGATGATGTTCCACTCATCCATCATACATACATTTTTTTTAAAAAGAAACCGTATTTATTCTTATGCTAACCACCTTCTGCATATGGACCCTCAGTTGCCTGATACTACCAAAAGCAAACACTGAAGCACAATGTATAAATTTCAGATCTAAATCCATTTACTTCTAGAACTACCCAAGACTTGTAAATGGGCATTTTACTCCTAGAACTACCTACCAAAGACAGGAACTTTTGCCCCTTTTCCACTAACCCTAAAGAATGGATCTTAGGAGCTAAGAGTTCCATCTTTCATAGTCTGGGTCAATGCAAGTGACCTTGCTGGGGCCAAGGTTTCCAACTCAACAAAGCTGAGGAAACAAAATGGACTAAGGCCCTAGACCTTATGAGCAATTCCGCTCTGCGACAAAACTCACAACTATCACTAATTGAGATTCTTCCAGTAGTTTCTTAAACCCAGATCAATGATTTGGAGAAATTCTTGTGAAAAAAACATGTCAGATGTATATACCTCTAGGTATTTTTTCAATAACGTTGCAGTACTGAAGTTAAAACCCTGTATGGGTTCGCGTTTTGTACGAGATGCATTAAGCTGCTTCCTGACTTGAGTAGCAAGTACCTGTAAATGCAGAATAAAATTACATCCGTGCAGAAAATAGCAACCAAATATGCTCGACGTGAAGGCCTGGGTGATAAATACTAACCTTCCCTAACTCGACTCCCCACTGGTCAAAAGAGTTAATACCCCAAATGAATCCTTCCACAGCAACTCTGTGTTCATACATTGCCAGCAACTGACGGGGAAAATAAAAGCAATTTTGTAAGTTCAATGCAGCAGCACACAGTCCACGTTTTCTGAACATTAATTAATTTATAACAGGAGCCATTTAAATATCAAGGGAGTACAGTATTGTTTAATAATGATTATAAGGCTGCAACTGTTTAGTTGGAAAACATGGTGTGAAATTCAGCTTTTCTGCAGCAGCAAGCAGGTTAGATTTATGAACTTCAAAAATTCAGCGAGCACGAGCCATTTTAATGCCAAGAGAAGCTACATTGCATAATAATGATATAAGCCAGTCACAGTTTTGTTGGAAAAAACAAGGTCAGAAATTTGGCTTTTCTTAAACAGATGGGATTCAGCAAGAGCACTGACCTGCCCAATGTTGTAAGCACTCAATGTTGGAAGCAGCAGGCTCAGAGAAGGTCGATTGCCAGAAAATGTCTGTCGAATACAACAATTGCAATGACAGTACGCAAAGCATAAACCAGAGCTTGCAAAAACAAGCAAGATAAAGCATCAGCAAAAAGCCAAAAGGCAAATACCTTATGTGGAACAAGATGCTGGGGTACATTCTCCGTTTTCAACTGTTCTGGAGTCTAAAAGAAGCCAATACTTCAGGTCAGTTATAGTATTTGGCAAAGCTTCAGAGAGTAGTAACAGTAACATATAATGCCTCAATGTCAAACTAGCTCAAACGTAGATTTATTTATTAATTACTCTCTTTGCAACATTTATTAGTTTTAACATGACATAAAAATATAATAGCAGACATGGTTTCATATTTTCTTGAATCTATTTTGAGAAATTCAAAATCCCCCCAGTTTTCTCCTCTATTTTCTCAACTACTTTTCCTGCCATTTTATATTACATATACCAATTATTTCTCAAAATACAATGCGGGTTGTCCAAATTACTTGCCAAAAGGAACCAAAGTCAAAATCAACGAATTTTGATGAGTCTTCAAAACATACTATCCTTAATTCCAAATATAAATATCAGCATCAACTGAAAGATGGTATCGGACACACCTTCCCATATGCAAGAGCATCTGGTTGAGCAAAAAAGTTAGACATGAGTTCATCATGATTGCTCACTACTTCACCTGCAAAATTAAATAGAAAGATTCATGACTTGCATAGAAATACGAAGAGATGGTCCCTAAGTTAAAATGAGTAAAGTTGACTGGACTTAGATCAGTATGTACCTTTCAAATAAACGGGTTGCTGACTTTTTACTATCCCAATAAAATCACATGGAATGACACGCCCCTGATAAATTCAAAAGAAAAAGTGAAGCAGCTATAACTTTCATGCCTATTTAGGCTTATGAAAAAATTTCATGAGCAGAATATTGAACTTCCGATTCTGGCCAGTTACCAAGTTTGAGACAGCAATGTGTGATTATAAAAAATAATAATAATAAATTCCAATTTCTTCACCAAACCAGTTTTCATCCTAAACTGAGTTGGCTTGTTATGAACAGTAGCTTTCAATTTTGTGTTTCATTCTTTATTTATTTACAATTACACATTAATTTTCAGTAATGAGATTTACAGTACCCTCTGTTCTAAACTGTTGAAACACTTTCCCTCTAGAGATGTCCCTAATCTTTTGTAATGTTTCCCTTTACAATGAACTTCACATGTCTATTTACTCTATTACCCTTGTTTAAATTCTCTTTCATCAATTCTACACAACTTCTAGTAAAATCTACTTTCACTTTCTATCAATTCCATACTATCTCCAACAACTCTAAAGTTCTTAATTATGGAATATATTTTTAGTAAAATGAAAAGTCAAATAAATTCTAATCTCTACACACCTTAATCTTCACACCAAGCAAAAATGTTGCAAAAGTTTAGGGATGGAGACAAAAAAGGCTGGCCCACATAAATGAACTGCATGTTCTACATTAGGGCCAAATTTTTTTCGAACTTTTTAAAATTAAATCTTCTCTTACTTTTTTTTGGGTAAAAGGGTCATTTTGCCACTGAAGTTTGTGAAATCTCTAAATTTGCCACTGAAGTTCATTTTGAAGCGTGAATGCCACCAACGTTTTATTGAAGGTGTAAATTTGCCATTGAACATTAATTTGTCCTAGTTGGCGTTCATGTGGCGTGCCATTGGGCGATTATATGGACATTGACTGTACATTTTTTTAGTGTTAATATTTTGATTTCACTTAAATTTGTAAAACTAACAATTCAACCCTTAAACTATGATAAATTTTAAGGTGAAATTCAATATTAACTCTACAAAATGTACAGTCAATGTCCACGTAATCATCCAGTGGCACGCCACATGAGCGCCAATTGGGACAAATTAATGTCCAGTGGTAAATTTACCCCTTCATTAAAACGTTGGTGGTATTTTCGCTTCAAAATGAACATCAGTGACAAATTTAGAGATTTCGTAAACTTCAGTAGCAAAATTACCATTTTGCCATTTTTCACAAATTTTCCCTCCATTTTTAAGAGAACTTAAATTTCTTACTCAAGAAAACTCCAACTCTAGATGGTCAGGGCGCGTTGTTTCGTAGATAATATCATGATATTATATTTAGAGTAAGCAAATGTGCAGAAAAGTAGAAAGACAAAAGTGGAGGGAAAGTTTAAATCTGAATATCACATATTGCATTTGTAGAAGAACGCGGATTTAGGTATTACTTTGTTTAAAATAATGGATTTTCTTAACTATATCTGTGTGTACAAACACATTCTCATTCATAAGAACTTACTAAACAATAAGATTACAAACTATCATCGACTCTTTTGCATACCTGTATCCAGGGTAAAGCCATTTCATGCTTGCCTCACAAAATAGAATTTTCTATAAACATGTTAAATGAGTTTAAAAAAAATTACCTGGTGAATTAGTTGATAAAAGCTGTGCTGACCATTTGTTCCAGGTTCACCAAAGTCGATTTCACCAGCCTCAAATGGAAGGGACACACCATCAATAGAGACACCCTTGCCATTACTCTCCATGCTAACCTAAACCCAAACTGTATTTAGCAAAGAATACTGACACCTTTGGTTCATCGGAACATTAAAATATAAAGAACAAACATACCTGCTGAATGTGGGGGGCAAACTTCTCCAGGGCTTGGGAATATGGCAAAATGGCCTGAAAAATGAAGCAAAAAACGTATAACCGAGGTTCACTAACTACAGCAGGGTTGAACAGGATACAACATGAAAGCTAATTAACAGGCTACACATGCACATTATATCAAAATTGAGAAGAGTGAGGAAGAAGTACTCACTCTTGCCGGATATCCAAGAAAGGTAACATTCCATACGCTCAGCAAACCTAGAAGTACCTGAACCCCAACACCAGGGAGCAAAATGATCTGTAAGGCACATTGACTGAAAAATAGTATGAGTATTATCTAAAAGATAACATAAAGGTTGGCCAGCTGGGCACCTATCTATGCAGAATGTACATAGGAAAAGGCTGAAGTTTTTGTCCGAGAAATAGATTACATTAAAGATGAGCCACCATAAGAAAGCTTATACCCACTCCATCCCAAGCTTGTTGTCACTTCAGCTTTTTTATTTGTAAAGATAAAGGATAAGATGTCACAAAACCTAGTAATGCATACGTTTTTCTATAAATAATTTACTCTTAATGCAATTTCAAAAGGAAATTAATAATTGTGTTTCCTAGTAAGAAAAACTTACAATCATGAGTATTACCCTTATTTCAATTTTCATTCCATCAATCCTGCACAACTTCCTGTGAAGTTAACTTTATCTTCTAATAACTCTACAAAATTCAATCACTCAAAAACAAAAACTCTACTTTTTTTATAGGGCATACATGTCGGGTCAAAGTCAAACGTAACAATCGAAAGAGACAGAGAGTACCGATATTATTGGGATGAAAGTAATTTTGAAAAGTGACCAGCTTTGTACAGGGAGTATTTCTCTACACTAAATCCAGATAGATTCCTAATTGTGTTATTCCAGCAACGTTATGTATGATCAAGGCGAACACAAAGCTAGCAGAGAAAGACCATAGCAAGCTATCCTCACACTTACAGGTATATTTTTCTCCAAGGGAGCAGAATGAAAATGCTGATCAATGCTTGAAGCACCCTTCAAAAACCTTCAAATATCAAATATAAATTTTGCTTAATTGAACACCACATTCAGCCCCCCGAAGAGGAGGTTGAGGATAAAGTACCAACAGTAATAGGCAGTGAATCACTTCCACCTAAGCTCAGACATTATGTCTTAGGAATCAAAGAATTTACTAAAACCTCTTCAAAAAAGCATCGAGTTAGCTGGTTTTAGTGGTCAAAATCAATGTCTGAAATTCATTCAACATCAACATCATACCATAATCCAAGCATTATGATAAGATGTTACATATCTCCATATTCCACAAATGAAGTCTACTTTGACAAGTGACTAGAATGGATACTCCAAATGTAGGCTATTATTTACTCCAGATTTTTAAAAATGAAGAGATGTTACCATACTTTTCCACGACTGAGAAACCATACTGTAGCGACAAAGGTAACACTCCAACAGCACTGCAAACTGCAAACAGAAATTTTTATAGATATTCATTCATAACCATTCCAAAATTACAGTTGAAGATTAACTTTAGGACTCTCTCTCTCTCTCTCTCTCTCTCTCTCTCTGTCATCGTGTGTGTGAGTGAGAGGGGGTGGGTGGGGGAGAAGGCAATGGTTTGAGATGCATACCACTATATCGACCACCGACCCAGTCCCAAAAGGCAAAAGCATTATTTGGATCAATGCCAAATTTTTCAACAAGCTGCACATAGGAATTATCAGACACAAGGATATCAGGACTGAAAATATGCTGGAAAAGAAAAAATTATTTATGAAGACTCATACTGGTATGTTTGTGCTGACTGCCACCATATGTTTTGCAACTGCAGAAGGCCTGAAGAGAATAGTTTAAGTCATCATTCAAAATAAGGCACAGATCTCATCATGTGGCAAATATTGGACATTGGAAAACTTTAGGTCTGTTATAAGTGTAACCTTATACCAAATGTAGGATCATCATTTCACAGAGAATCTTGATATAACAACTACTCTCTCATCCTCCCTGCCCATTCTTTGTTTATTAAAATATAAATTCCACACCTGGCTCTTACTTGAGCATGCTAATTCTTGAGAAAACAAAATCTAAACATGTTCAGAAACTTGATTAAAAGAAGTAATTTACAACAGTTATAACGACTCACCCAAGAGTGGAAGAAATCCATTCCCTCATTGTCCGAGCATTCAACATTGTCTCAGCTGTTGTAAAAGTTTTTGAAACCACCACAACTGCAAGTGATTTTAAAGTAACAGAAAACAAAAAATTAATTCCCTGATAACTCGATTTTAGAACTGAAACTGTAAATTAAAAACCTGGATTATGCATTGACTCACCTAAAGTGGTTTCTGGATTTAATCCAGTAATACTTCTAGCAACATCAATAGGGTCAACATTTGCTAGGCTGAAAATATTGGAGGGCATTGCTTAAATCCAAAAGGAAGCTACAATTCTGTGTTGCTGAAACTAACTAATATAGTACAATGAAAGCACCTTACAACATTTGTGTTCACGCCTATAAGACACTTAAGCCACCACTAGCTTTACTTGGTTCATGCAAATCACTGCTTATTTTCAATAGTTAACAACTAAAACATTCACCCTCTCTTTTTCTTTCTTTTATTTTGGGAGGGGGAGCTACATGTGAGGGAAGACACGGGAAGAGTGGGTAGGTCAACAACAACCAGAAGGTCCAATACCCTTGACCATTGAACCAAAAAGGGTTTTTATCATATACCCCTCTCATGAAGCAATGTAACTCTCCCCAAAATTCCCAACACTCAATATTTTCAAAATAACTCATCTATGAAACAAAACTAAATTATAGCCCATCTTATTGGCACCATTCTCCTATGGATAGCAGCAGCCAAATCATAAAATGTCCCATTCGCATTGTATACCTCAGTCTTTCATGTTGTAGATATAGAAACTAACAGAAAATGTTTTTCTAGAAAACGAGTTTGTCCAAACATTGCTAGAACCTTCAAATATAAAACTGAATATTATGGAGGCAAGTGAAAAAAGCTATGATGATGACAGTTTCAGAAATTCACCTCATTATTCTTTCATAAAAAAGTTGCGACATGAAGGGCATCCGGGGTAAGACTTTGATAGTATGCTTTTTGTCAAAAGTTATAGTGTTAATTGGTTTTTAATACTTGACACTACTAACTTCATGCCACCAAAAGGTGTAGTGTGACAAATATTACATAGGCAAAAGAACATGGTTGTCAAGCATCTGGTAGTAAAATGCACCAAAACGCACTTCATATCTTAGCTTGTTAAAGTAGAGATAACACATGTTCAAACACAAATTTATCACTTACAAACGCAATTGGCGCCCCTTGGCACATTCGATTGCCTCAGGATCTGCAAATGCAATACACAGAGTTGTTAGCTTTGCGAGGGTTGAGCAAATGGTGTCATTTTTCCCACCATGAGATACTTTCAAAAACACCAGAAGTATAATAGGATCGAACTTCGGATGCATATGAATCATATAAGAATCTTACTATGTACTCCTTGCGTCATAGGAAAACTGATACATTTACTTTTCTGGAAACCTTTTCACACAAACTTACCTTACTACCCTTAATTCCCTTCCAACTCAATTTTTTTTTGTCTTATATGCCTACCCAAGTCTTCAACATTCCTTAATCACGTTTAGTCAAACGTATCATGTTTATTGGGATGGAGGGAGTGTGCTACTCCCTTCATACCAAAAAGATTCAATCGTATTCTTTTTTGGGTTGTCCCAAAAAAGATTTGGTCATTTCCTTTTAAGACCTTTTCACACCACTTTTAACTTTTCACCCTCAACTTCCCTTCTCTACCAAAAAAGTTGCTTTTTTCTTATATGACAGTTTTCTTTATTACTCTCAAATCTTCAATACTCCTTAATCTCTGTGCCCAGACAAATTGCCAAAACAATTTCGGACGGAGGGAGTACATTCAGGGGCGAAGCTAGAAATTCTACCTGGTGGGGACAATTAGTAGAATTTTTTTGTGAGGGACCAATACAAAAAATTTAGTGGGGGCAAAATGCACATTTTATAAGATTATATGTCCCGAATATCTACTTTTCCCAATTTTGAGTGGGGGCAAATGCCTCCACTCAAGTGCAACTAGCGCCGCCCCTAAGTATGTTTTTTATTATTATGAGCTCTTACATCTATCATTACTTGGTAGAATCTGAGTGGAAAGAAGTTTCACATATTTTTCACATGAAGAATGAAATGGGAGGACCTCGGTCATCAGGTTGAAGAACGAGAAGCCAACCTGTTTGCAGAGCAGTATGCACAAAGAGAGGGCCCAAGAAGCTGCCGCCAATACCAATTGCAACAACATCCTTCAGTGGCTTCCCGGTGGCTCCTACCTGCCAACATATCTTTCTAGTTCAGCAATTTCAGCACCGAATAGTTAAAATACTAAATGTTAAGAAATTGTAAGCACGATTACCCATGAACCACTCCGAACTCTTTCAGAAAAGTCCTTGATATTATCTAAAACCTTCCACACATCTGGCACAACATTTTTGCCATCACTCTCTATGACTGCATCCCTAGGAGCACGGAGAGCAACATGAAGCACTGCTCTATTCTCTGTGCTGTTTATCTGTAAATTTCAGTCAGAAGAGGCCAACCCCTTCACATCATAAATACGCCAGAAAGTCCAAGAAATATCATAAACCGAATCATTAAACTGGCTCTCAGGTGACGGGGAAATCCGAAGCTAGCTTCAAAATGATAAGAAGTCAGATAAATGGAGTAGCAACGAGCGACTTACATGCTCTCCATTGTACATATGGTTAATCTTATCTTTGAGAGAAGCAGCCTGAAATTAGTTGAGTTGACGTAAACTTAGAAACTTGCTGAGCCAATTTCAGAATGAAAACAAAACGGCAACCGATCCAAAATCCCAATCTCACCTGAGCTAGTTTGAAGAGCTTGTCCATGGTTCCAAGAGTGGCGCGCTGTCGTGAGTAGTCCAGAAAAATCCCATCATGTTCCCTGCAGGGAATCGAAACCGTCAACCTTCAATCAAATGATCAATCAACTCGAACAGCAATGCATCCAAATCAAATTCCATACACCATCATGGCCTGGCATCGGGCCGTATCATTCATCAAATCGCGCAAATGAGTTTTGTTGATCTCCCCGACGTGAGCCTGAACCATCAGTTAAATCATTTATTCATAGAAAGACGAAGAAACAAAAATATCCTGTGAATATGAGAAAGAACAGAAGAATAAGCTGACCTTCAGGCCTTTCCATGCGTCCGTATCACAGATTAGAGAAGGAGACGCCATTAGAGCTAAATTCTTCCTCAAAAACAACAGAAGGAAAACAGCAGACAAGATGAACGCTGACTACGGGAATGTCTTAGACACAATAAGAGGAGTAGATTCGGAGGATCGACAAGAGACGCAGTTGGACCAGACTGGGTTTCGATGAGGAAAATTAAAGAAGAGAAGAAAATGCGGAAAAGATGGCGAGGGTGGCGGTCTGGTAAAGCAAGAGAGCCACGTGTTAGGGATGAGGCATGGAAGGTGCGATCGATTGCAGAAACCAGGGACGTGGAAACTGGGGCCATTTTAACGGTTTTGGAATCGCTTTCGTCTGATTGCGACTTCCCACCGATGATGGCTTTCTGATGACTCCGGGCTCCGACTCCGACAACCGCCGGAAAAGCGCACATTTAGTCCTGTAATTTGTCATGCGATCTTTTTTGAGTCCTAACATTTTTGCCACTTTCTTAAATGAACCCTAACAATTAGACGCAAAACTGTTAAGAGTTAGATACAGAACACAGGGCAATTAGGATTCTTTGTACCCATTTTCTATGTCTGTATCCTATAGTATAATTAGTTAGCACAGTTAATCCTCTAGACGTAAACATCTGTTAAAAGAAAGTTGGAAAAAAACTAATAATTTTCGAAATTTAAGTGTCCGTTTATTCAGAAAAATTATCCAATTTCAAATCTATTCTGTAAATATTTGGATATATAATTAGATGGAAAACAAGGTAAAACAATCTTAATACTAGAATTTTCTAATTTTTAAAAAATAAGGTAAAACAAAGTTTTTCATTAACTAAATAATTAGTTATACATTCAAACATTTACAAAAAAAATTTCAATTAAACGGACCATAAATGACCCATTTATATTGGATGTTTCCACATCAACACATGAAAATTTCCAAAATTTAGAACACGAAGGCTCATTTGTCGTGGGGGAGGGGGCATCAAATTTTATTTTCCAACATTCCTTTGATAAATGTTAGTGTACAGCATGTTTGTAGAGAGTGAAAAGTCTTACTCCTTTCATCATCAAATAAATGATACATTTTTTAAACACTACAATTAATAAATGATGGAAATAAAAAAATTCAAATTTTCTTTTCCAACATTCCTTTGATAAATGTTAGTGTACAGCATGTTTGTAGAGAGTGAAAAGTCTTAATCCTTTCATCATCAAATAAATGATACATTTTTTTGACACTACAATTAATAAATGATGGAAATAAAAAAAATTCAAATTTTCTTTTCCAACATTCCTTTAATAAATGTTAGTGTACAAGATGTTTGTAGAGTGAAAAGTCTACTCCTTTCATCATCAAATAAATGATACATTTTTTTGACACTACAATTAATAAATGATGGAAATAAAAAATTTGGTAAAAATATCCCTCGTTTCTAATTTGGAAGATGCATGTTAAAAGTTAGAGGATCAATGTTAAAAGTAATTAAGCAACACAATTGAGCTAAAGTTTCTTAAAAGAAAAAGGTATTAATTTTTTGGTGATATCCCAAAAAGGAATACGCACTATTTATTTAGAACGGATGGAGTATTTTTTAACTTTAGAACTTACGTATTAACAGGAAACTTTATTCTGAATGTCACCTTACACATATTTTTCTAAAATTAAGGTTTGACATCCCTACAAATAAGTCACACACTCAAACATTTATCAAAGTTAATTCAGAGTCGAAAAATCTTGGATTTTCAAAACTCAAAGTTTTCCGTCATTGGAACACAAGGTATACATTCAAGCATATAGCATTTATCAAAGAAAAATGGGGGGAAAATGAGTACTTCAAAATGAGCATATATTGGTTGTAAAATTTACTTAAAAACCAGAACTAAAACAACGACACCCAATTTTGAATTTTCTTCACCTACGCCGTGATAAATCAAATTAACTGCTGTCAGATTCACAAGTATCTGCATTGAAAAATTCTACAAAGCAGAAACAGCTTACGGGAAGGGTAAATACTACTCATCGTCGTCTTGCATGGACAGTATGAAAGTCTTGGACCATGTTTGCATCACCAGTTCAGGAACCAAAGATTCATCCATAGATGCACACCAGAGGTTTCCTCTAGATCCCCCAAGAACCCACTTCACTTTAGATGGGGTGTTGCTGAAATCCAGCATTGAACTTCCAACTCCCTCATGAAATAGCCTCTTCCTCCGACGAGTGTTAATTTTTGATGGCTGAAAAACATAGTGCATGATCTGAATCAGACCAACCTACACTCGCATCAACTTTTAGTACCTACCCTAAAATTTCTGACAGGCATAATACCTCGGCAAGTGTCATACATCTATCACCAAACTTTGGATTCCCAAGATACCTCTCAACAGACCTCAATGATCTAAAACGAACTCCAGTGCCTGGTTCAATGTAATACTGCATACCATATTAACTGATTGTCAGGTTCCGAGATGCAAAATGCAATCAGTTGATTTGAAACCATTTTCCGAGAATACATGTGTATGTGTGTGGGTATGTGTATACAGGGACGTCGATCAAAACTAGGTGGAGTACTGGACACCAAAGTGCATGTAATTAAAGAAATTACCCTGTCAATGATGTTAGAGCGGCTGCGAGGCTTTGTTTCAACTTTCCAACCAGGGGGGATTTGGAACCGTGAGCATGGGCTACAAAGCTGAGGCACTATCTGCAAGTAACGTGCTAATTCAAAATTTGGATAGTAATAGGTATATACATTACTTCCATGCCTGAAAACAAATGAGCTCACAGATTTTTCATATATGTGAGATGTTGCTGTCCTCTTTGGAAAATCTTCAATCTCTCCATTTAGGTACCTCTGAACAGATAAGAGAGAGCGGAATTGTCGGCTGGATCCAGGCTCATAATAAAAGTAAATCATTTCCATGCATGAAAACAAATTAACTCACAGAATTTTCATATATGCGAGATGTTACAGTCCTATTTGGCAAATCTTCCATCCCTTCATTTAGGTACCTCTGAACAGATATGAGGGAGCGGAATTGTCTGCCAGATCCAGGCTCATAATAATACTGCACTGAAAAGATGGCAATTCTCAATTCTCAAGTTATAGTGATAAGAAACCTAAGAGAGAAATTTCAAAGCATGATATATGTTCGAGGGAGGGTCTTATAGTAGGTATGCAAATTAGAGAAAGGCAAGCTCCTTAGGGATGTTAAGAAAGGCAAGCTCAATTTAACCCTAGGCAAGCACTCATGCAACACTGAAGAAACCTAACAAGCCTAAAGAATCAGGTTGCTGGAAAAGCCACCACCAGACAGAGGCAGAGCATCCCGATATACCAGGAGAACCCGAAACGCATCTTAAAGAGAGCCCAACATGACTCCTATGTCAATAAAAAAGCATTTAATTATGATAAGAAATCAGCATTTCAGGTTCGGGTTCCAGCTCAGCTCAGAAGTACAGGATATGAAATTTCGAATTGAGCTGAATCCGAGCCAACCTGTGCAACTGCCATCCCAGAGGCGTTCATCATGCTAACATGGATATTGTGCAAGGCCTTAGGTGTTAGACCCATTAATGCTAACATGAGTACTGTGCAAGGCCTCAGGAATTAGACTGCAAGTGACGCATTAAGCTAAACAACACACAAGTAAATGTAAACGATGCTAGCTGCAGTGCTGCAGCACTTAACAGTCTGTTGTGTTCTGAAAACCTGATCCTCATAGTATCATTAATGAAATTGGGATCTGTACGTGAGCCCCACGTGTATAAACTACGCAGATTCCACCATCGTCCTCATGTCCTGTGATGCCGTGAAGGTGTGCATTTTTAATTTTTTCAAGTCAGTGACTTAAAATGCATTAAAGAGAAACGAAGGCCCAACAACTTAAAATGCATATAGATCACCATGCATGCAATTGTATACTCCAGTTCCCTCATCAACAAATGGAATTAATAAGAATCCTAAAAACCCAGCTGATGAAACCTAGAAATTATAGAATGGAAAGGGAAATCAAGAGCGAGAAGAGAGAATTTAACCCTGTCCACATGTCTGGAACTAGATTTAGAACGCGGCCTCTCCTCGACGATCCAGTCATTGGGCAATTCGAAGTTCGATGTTTTCTGTGAGGCGCTTCGCTCCACAATTTGCAGTTGCGATTCGCGACGATCTTCGGTTTCCTCTAACAATTTCTTTTTTTCTCTTCTCTTCATATCCGGCAGGCTGATTTCTAATGTCTTCACTTCACCCTCCGCTGTCTCCATTTTCTTTATCATGTATCTGTTGCCTTTCTTCAAGAGGGAGCTCCTGAAGAAGTTCGGTGCGCTGTTGCTTTTTATGTGTTTAACAAGAGTTTTTTTTAATCCCACCCACCCACGTTCAAGCGGGTTAAAATTGTAAAATTACCAAAATTAAATGTGAATGATTTGAATGGGAATTACAAAAAAATTAAAATAAAAATAGGACCATTCAGATTGAGTAAACTCCACCGGTAGTCCTGTAAGTTTGGGGTTTGTCCTATTTGGGTCTCGTTTAAGAATTTGTATCACTTTAGTCCTGTAAGTTTCAATCGTGTGCACCGTTAGTCCCGTCGTCATTTTTTCCCGTTAAAATCGTCGTTAAAGTGGTAAAATTACCAAAATATTCTAGATCTAATACTATTAAATTTAACAATCTCTTAAAATAGTTACAAATAAACCCTGACTATTCCTAAATGTATAAACAAACCGTCTCTCTTCCCTCACCTTTCTTCCCTAACCTCCGACCATCTTCTTCACCAACCTCCGCCGCCGCCTTCATCAGATCCTAAATCACGAATGTCCCATTCTCTTCGTTCACCGTCGTCAGATCTGCCAGATCTGGAGCTCCCTTCTTCCCTCGACGCCGCGACCCTCTCTTCGAGCTCGTCGTCGCGGACCCCCTTGACGACCCTGACGTCGATGACCTCCGGCTCCATGGATCAGACGTTGCTGCCGCTGCGCCTGCCCCCTCCACGTACACGGATCGACTGTACACGGATCCTTAACCAATCCCTCCAGCCGCGATGTCAGCCTCCCAATACTCCATCCACGGGAGGGATCACAAGGTGCCCTGCCTGTAAAAACAAAGTTGTTCCATGCTTGGAGGGACGACCAAACAAAGCCCAGACCTAGCGGAAAGGCGACAGCGCGGGCTAGGAGGAGCCCATGGGGCGGGCAAACAACGCAAAGAGGAAGAGAGGGTTGCGGCGACGACACACTCCTAGGGTTTTCATCACAAAGCATCTCTTCAAGGTGTTAAAACATTTATTTAGTTATCACTGTATTTCATCGGAACGGCAAGCTGATTCCGGCGATGCTGAAGAATTGTGTCGATTTGGGGTTTTCTAACTTTAGTGTTTGGGTGATAGAAATGGTGTAGTTGTAATTTTGAAATTAGTTAGAGTTCATTTGTAATTTTTTTAGGAGTTTGGTGTTAAATTTAGTATTAGACCTATACATTTTGGTAGTTTTACCACTTTAACTGTAATTTTAACAAAAAATTCAACGAGAGGACTAACGGTGCATACGATTAAAACTTACAAGACTAAAGTGAGACAAATTCTTAAACGGGACCCAAATAGGACAAATCTCAAACTTACAGGATTACCGGTGGAGTAAAACTCCATTCAGATAATACAAAGGTGAAGTAGACTAGTAAAGGACTTGAATAATTTTTTGAAGTAAATTTGAGTTTTCTAACTTCTTTTCCTATTTCGAAACTCTTCAACTCGATAATTGTAAAGGAAATCATACGGACGTTGAATGTAAAGTGCAAAGTGCAATAGTCAAATATTTTTTTTAAAAGGATAGTCAAATATTTATATTCGGAATGTTAGACTAATGTAAGTTTTTATAATCTTTCAGATATGTTAAACTAATGTAAGTTGCTATGTGCATTCATAGCCTCTCTTAAATTGTCACCGGTAAATTTTTTAGAAAAGCTTAAAGGACGTCCAAAAAAAACACAACAATGAATCAAACAAGGAGAAAAAGCGATGAAAGTGAATATAATCTAAGATGGAAATTTGCAACAAACGTGAATTATTTTAAAATTTATCCATTAGAATAAAAGATGAATAGCTTTAGGGTGCGTTTTAGCGCATCCTAATTGCTTAAGATATGTTATTATTTACAATCCATGTCATTGCTTTCATATTCCCTCTTGTCGGCACCTCCACGCTTAGTCTTCTCGGTGCCCAAATCCTCCGTCAATACAATCGTCATTCACATAGATACTAGCTACGAGAAGTTGATCATAAAAAAAAAGGAGATTCGGCGATTTCGCGGTGGCAAAAAGGATGGGGTTGGTTCTTCGGCGACAAGACAAGTGTCTTTGGTAGATTCTCCGGCGGTAGGGCGTGCGATGGAGAGGAAACAATCTCTAGTGGTTTCGCGGCGGCAAGTCAAGGAGGTTATGGAGGTGAAGACGAGTTGCAAGGACGAGATGGTGCGACCGGCAGATTCTCCCATCGCAGGGCAGCCTTCTCTAGCAGGTCCCAATTGGAAAGTATCGACGTATCCTGGCAAATTGATGATACAACGGTATGAGTGGTGTGATGCATTGTAGGGAAATTAATGATACGATATTGAAAAAAAATGATACCCGTACAGAAGTCAGTGATGCAATGTAAAAAATTAATAATACGTAATGAAAAAAATGATACTTGTAAAATGACACACTTGTAATTAAACTAAAAGGTAAATGCGCATCCTAACCTATGCCATAAAAGATTGATTAAACTATCCCACAATTTCAGTAATAATTACTAGTAGTATTTTCCAATGAAGATTGGAACAAATTATTCTAACGAGGATGGTGAGAGGATAAATTTTCGTATCTAATTCGCTGATGACAAATATCAGATGATACCCTCAGAGGTTTAGATAATTGCCTATTTGACCTCGAGCTTTGGATGTCATTGCCACTTATGACCTAACCGTTATATTTGTAACCGTCTCATGTGGCGCGTAAAATCAGTCCTATTAGAAGCCTTCTTCTGCTTCTTCTTCGTCTTCTCATGCTTCTGATTCTCTCAACCAGAAATCAAGAATCGTTCTGAAAGACGAAACTCTGAAAAGAAATGGATGAACAGAATCAAGAATTTCCGCTCTCAGCTGGAGGCCCTCCGCCCCAAGATGTCTCCGACGATCTGTGCCTCCTCCGCATCGATCCCCAGTACCACTGCCCTTGCACCGCCTGCTGTTGCACGCCGACTGTCGCAGCCACCCCCTGCGATTGCACCCCGACCTTCACAGCCACCGCCTCCCCAACCGTCCAAAACTCGGCCAAACCCGCCACCCCTGAACCGTCGTCGGAACCGGACCCCAAGAAGGCTTTCTTCGGCTACGATCTCTCTGCTTTCTCCAAGATCCCTCTGCCCACCGCACAACCTTCGTCGCCTTCTCTCCGCCGCTGCATCTCCGACCCAAGTACCCCTCCCAGAGCCGCTACGACTTCTACGTCTCTGCCTCCCAAGGCGCCGGTTCTTAAGCGCTCTGTCTCCGACCCGACGCCTTCTCCGGGCAAGAACCCTTTAAGGAACAATGACGAAAGTCCCACTACGAAGGTTCGTCGATCGGTTCTTGGTTTACAGTTGCAGCTTCTTGAACTTCCTCAATTTCATGTTTCAATGAGTTTATTATTTCTGGGTCTGAGATATTTAGTATCTTGGATCGCAGAGACTGAGAAGAATGCAGGATCAGTTGAAAGTGATGAACCAGTGGGTTGAGGAGATTGTGCACGAAGTTGACGATTCTATGGGCACTGATGAGGACCCAGACCCAACACTAAAGGTCTGAAGCTGTTCATTATTACTATACGCTGCTTCCATATAATTTTCTCGCCATTAATTGTTCTGATTATTTCTGAATCAATGTCTGTTAATTTCAGGGGGAGGATCAAGGTGGACCACCGTCTCAAGAAAGTGTGAGCGTTGACAAGGTTGGGGACTGCATCAACATTCGTCTCAACTGCCCTTGCAAGAAAGTGTTCCACGTTCTTCTCTTTGGCAAGGATGTTTTCTACAAGCTCGTCTGATTCATTTCTAGGTTCGTTTCGATTCCATGTTTGCCAGCGGCGGTGTTTGTTCTTCACAGAGAACTAGATTACAAGCGTTTTGCTTTCTCAGTTGATTTTCTTTCATAATTGTTGTAGCATGTCAATAGTTGTGAATCATGAGCATTCTTTGCTGGTGACTGTTGCTGTTTGTTGCCTTGTGGAACTTGTAGGTTAGTTTGTGTTGTTGAAGATGCAAGTGAATAAGATGACTGTAGAGGCTGTAACTGAAAATAGGTGAAGATTCCTCCTTCACAATGTCGGAATTTTTCAGTGAATAGATACATCTGTTGAGGAGCTTACAATGCTGGTTACTTTGTTCAAGTATGCAATGCAAATCTTACTTTTTGTTGTGGGCTTGATGGATGACGCTAGCTCTGTTTGCTATCCTGTACTAGTTTTCTACTGCATTTGCGTAGAAAGATTTATTTTGCAAAATAGTACTAGCATTCTTAAAAGACAATAATACTTTTCATGCAAGCAAAGAAGTTGACAGAAGAACTCGGCCTTCCAAGGCAAGGTTTATTTACATTATAGGGAGAGTACAGTTAGCAGAAACTGCAATGTACATAGACCTTAAACCGAAGACTGTCAATGCCTCCACCTTGGCAGTGTTTATGATCAACACACACACCACACAAAAACTGATCTCACAACTTAGCTCTCTAAGAATTACAAATAGGAAAAGGATTACTGTTAGCTACACAAAAGAACCACTGTCAAAATCTGCAGTCCAAGGATTAAGTTGAATGCAGCTGGATTACGAAGTCCTATCAGATGGGAGGCATCACAGGAGCCGTCTTTTGAAGTTTCTGGTGGTTGATTGGTAAGTTCGCACCAGCAAGCCGACTCCTACACCCAGTCCGATGCAAATGCCGAGACCAATCCCTACACCAACCCTTACCCCTGCATTAAACCATGAAAGCTCACCATCTTCACCACTTTGGTATTCTGTCTGCTGCCAGTACATGTTGTCATAGTCTTCATAGTTATCCTTTTTGTAATTTCTGAAACGTGCCAACTGAAAGAAGGTACAACAGACTCGATTAAATATACCAGCAAAATGAAGTCATACAGTGCAAGTGGAGTAACAAGAGTAGGCTGTGTGCCTGTGTCACACCAACTAATCATTTTCTCCCCATCTCTGGGCATATTAAACTACAGGAAAACACTTTAAAACTAGCAACAAATGTGTGTCCAGCAAGTAAAATGGCAGAAATTCGAAATAACCTAGCTGTACTGGTGTCAATATAAGGTAGACACTGAAGCGAGTCCAAGGATAACGAATATAGAAATAGATTATATTTCTTCTACACGGTACATCATTAATACTAGCATCTTAGCTACCTCCTACTGGACAATAGCCTCGCAGATAATGTTAGCAATTTTTTCCAATTCTGAAGTGAGGATCTTATTATGTCATCACAACACTATAAAAGCAGTCCCACAGAGACAGAAAGTAACCACATAGGAGACGGTGGGTCTGTCAAATAGCTATTATGCTAAAACCAGACATCTGTACTCGGGTAAAAACAGATACTAATATGGGGGAAAAAATCTCAAACCAATCCCTTATTACAAGAAGGATTAGAAATTCTCTTTCTTAGTCTATATCGTTTGCAGACAAACATTACAGAGCACCAAGTAATATTATGCCTGGGGAGCAACATGCAGCCAAATCAAGAAGGACACCCAGATATTCAGTTCATTAAATAACAGAGTTTCTAAGCGTACTGTTAAAGCAACAGATAAACCACAGGACTTAAACATCTAGAGGACATAAAACATGTATGTGAGTGTGCTAAAAGGAATTAACCACAAACCAGAGATTATTTCCTTTCCTGCACTGTCAAATTCGTTTTCTTTCTATATTAAAGAAGGAAAAATTAAGAGAACCTGAGAAGGGATGAAAATGAAATTTTCCCAGAACATTACCTGCAGATCAGGACTGGATGGCTCAGGTTTCTGGCATTCATTTGCCTCATACTCAGGGATTGCATCCAACATGCCCTTCCTATTATGTTTCTTCCGAAATGTAAGCTGCAGAGTCTTTGTCAAAATGATTGGCGTACCAGAGAAGCAACCAGCAACATACACCTCGATTGTTGGCATAGTAGCAATTTGATTCCCCTTAAGAAAACTAGTGCCTGGAGTGGATTCCACTTCACAACTCATGCCCCAGCATTTTACATTATCTTTTGATTCTTGAGTAAATCCATTGGTATCACACATCTCTAAAACACCTGAGAGAATAAGGGTCTCCTTATCAAAGACCTGATATTTTACACTTCCTGTCAATCGTATGCTATCTGTGCTTACAAAAGTTGCTTCTTCAGATCTTTTATCGGCACGATCTCTTCTCAGAAGCGAATAGACTCCATCTGAGTGCATGCTACTTCTAGCACCATTAACTTCCAAAAGGGTGTCCAGGCTTAGGGGAATATGGTTGACAGTGAGAAACTCAGGGGTCGAATCATCGACCTGGAAATTGCTGATTCTGACATAAAAGACCTTTAAGTCAAACCAGGCCATTGATGATAGTTGGGTGCAGGGTTGAAATGGGGAGTATCTCACAATCCGGTGTTCGTCATCAGACACATTATTCCACTCGCCACTCTCAGTAGGACCATCCATGATTCGGAGACTCAGCAACAGCCGAAACCCTACATGCAAATGCAGATAATAACATTGGTACGTTCATATGGATTGATATGAGATAGCCAGAAAAAGCCCGAATCCCTCAATTTGGAGGGCATGATGTTCAGATTATGGCAAATGAAAATTCCATCTGAATAATAATATCATGATCATGGGGGGGGAAAAAGGAAGAAACTGTTAAAGAAAATGAACCAGAACTCTCAAAAGCTAAACTCAACCAACAAACAAGAGGAAAGGCAAGAGAATAGGTGCTAGCTAAAAAACACGGAGGAAATGAAGGAGAACTTTCCATATTCTGAGGAACAGCACTCCTTGAAACGAAGCAAAGAAATAGAAAAGATTTAACAGAAAGCGTGTTAAGCTCCAACTGCACTCTTGTATAACCAACAAACAAAAGGAAGAGAAAAATAAAAGACCGGAAAAAAAAAGGGAAGGCAGGGGAAGGTCCACAATTGACTTGTGAGCTTACTGAATACAAAACCGGTTTCTTATCTTAAACAAAGTTGAGACTGGAAGTTCCTGAACGCTTCTCTAAAAAAGGTTATCCAAATCGCCAGAGATTTAAAAGCGAACGATTTAATTGGGGAAAAACAGCATATAAACCACTAAAAAAAGGGAATAGACGCTCACCAGCAGTCCTAGAGATCTAGTAGCTGAGGTAAACCATCTTCACTTCACCATGTTCATCTCTGCAGAAAAATTCCAAAGCTGAAAGAGTTTCAGACTGAAGAAGTTCTTAGTTCTGTCCCCCAAAATTTCTCAAACCACCAATAAAATAGGGGACAAAAATATCGAAAGAAATACAAATGGCAGGTGCAACAGCTGTTGGCCTACCAAAAGCCATGTCATGCAAGCAGACAAAGCCTCTCTCTTCTCAGCAGAAAAACCAAAATAAATTCAAATAAAAATATCACCTACAAAAATACGATGTCCAGAAGAATATGCCAATCCCTCCCCACAATCAGAAGAATAAATGTCAAGTTCAATTTCAAATAACTCTCAGCCTCTAGGTATACAGCTTCGGATCTGTGGGCGGCCAGATATGCAAGACCGAGTCGGCAAAGAAACTAGAGGCCACTAATCTTTTACTACCAAGTGGGTCGATTCAGAAAAGCATAAAAAGATATACATACTATTGGTCTATGAAAAAAATAGAAGAAAAGTAAGCATCCACAGACACATTAGGGGTGACTGACGGTGAGACGGAGAGAGGGGAGCGAGGATTTCTGCTGCAATAAGATGGCCACATCACAAACCTAAAATCGAGAGGTGTGAGTGATTGATGGGCCTCTCTCTTCCATAACACGACATGTTGTCTTGGATTACCAGCATAGGATGGATCAAGGCATGATGGCACGGGCACGGACATGGGCGACCTTATCCTCAAGGGTTTGCCTTTACGAGGACGGTGTCGTCTGAAAGGGATGGCCTCCCACGTAGGTAGGTGGAGCCGTTGCCGCCTTCAACGGTTCACTTCACAGCTTGGCACGCTGCCACCTCCCTAATGGGCTCTCAATATTTTTGGACTACTTTAGGTCTGGCCCAGATTACTCAACCATCTACCCAATCAAAACAAATCCAATCATATTGTATGAAGGCCAAAATGCATAATGGTGTTCAAATTAGGGCTCCAACTATAAGTGCAACACTTTGGTCCTTGGACTATTAAAACTGAGTCACTTTGGGCCTTGGGGCTGATGATGAGTAACGCCGTGATATCACTAACGGCTGAATCAATCTTTATAACCGAATTGGTGAGATGGTCGTTGGCTCGCGTCTGATGCTTCTCAAATTTGGGTTTGCCGTGAAACCCAAATTCCTCCCTTATACTGCTAATTTGTTGTAACTCTACAGCTTGACTTACAAGTGCTCATCCCAAAAAATATACCACTTGTTTCATAATAACAACATCCATTCTCATCACGTGTCATCCAACAGAATAACACAATTAGCTTCAAAATATATCAACTGTTTCATTGCATTAGTAGGTGACAGGTAACGTGATATATCTTGTTTAATAATATATGAACATTCTAGTTGCTTACACTAGTAAGCTATATCATCAAAAAAAGACAATGAAGTCAATATATATATATATATATATATATATATATATATATATATCCTAAAACACCTTCAGCCACTAAGTAGATCTAAACAAAATAGACTGCATAGTTCAATGATTACAAGCCTTCATGGTGAGGCATTTGAGCCATGCCTTGTTGCACTTGATGAGAGCTTTTGTTTCTTACTTTTCCTTCCAATTTTTGCATCATTGTTTATGGGCATTGATCCAGCAACAACCTATCAAACAAAACATAAGCAAGACAATGATTTATTAACAATAACTTCAAACAACTCAACTAGTGTACCTTCAAATAACTTCAAACAACTCAACTAGTAAACAAGAATATCAATGGTTTTAAGTAATCAGAACGTACATCTTTCAGCGGGCAAGTTTTTCTATTGTGTCTATCATCCTTACATATACTGCAATGCATTGTTCTCCCATGACGTGAGAGCTTTGTCTTTGATTTTTTTGGTTCATTCATCTTCCTAATTCTAGCTACCTTAGGCCTGCCAGGCATTGCCCTCAGAAGAGGGGCTTGTAGTTCACCAAGACTAGTTTTCTCCCAAAATTCTTCACTTTCCATTGGTTCAATTGGGTACTTGAATGCACAATGAAACATTTCCTTATCATACTAGGTAGAAAGGTAATTATAAGGGTCTTCACCTCTAGCCATAATGGCTGCTACCGCATGAGAACAAGGGATACCTGATAATTCCCACGCTTTACAACTGCAACTCATCTCCAAGTTTAACAGCATGTTGTGTCCTCCCAAAATAGACCTAGTACCTATCATCACCATTCCATTTGGTCTTCCATTTGAAGCTTTCAGCGGTGTTCTCAGTCACAATATCTCTAATGTTATTGCCACACCTAGTCCTCCATTTTGAGACAAACCCTAGCTTGTTTACCCTCCTCTCCATCATACTCCCTAATATTTTCAAACATGGAAATAATGGGCTTACTTCTTGCAGCAATAAGTACGAAATTGAATGCCCCTGTGTTGTTGTTGTCCACCGCATCACATTTACAAATTGGGTTGAAATAAGCTCGACACCATTGTCTTATATCAGTTCTCTCCAAAACTGCCTTTGCGCCCTCCTTAATCCTTTCAATCTCATCAGCCTTTTCTGAAGTTGTGACTCATTAGAACACTTAGTCACTGCGTAAAATGCAAGCTTTAGTCTTTCTCCTCTAAAATTTGCATACCAATTGGCATAAATATGTCTTGCACATAATCCATGCTTTTCTCTTGGAAATATAAAGGCAACAACATTTATTAATCCCTACACAACAAGCAATTGAGGAGCATAAAGAACTATAACAAAAAAAATGATAATATCACAAGAAAATGCTTACCTTATGCTGATCTGACATGAAGCACCATCATGTTCCATCACCAGCTTGTATGTCACGACTTAGATGCTCCAAGAACCAAGTCCAAGATGCCTCAGACTCGACCTCAACTTGTGCCCATGCTAATGGGAACATTTGGTTGTTCGCATCCTTACCAACAGCTGTTAGAAGCTGTCCTTTTACCACACCCTTCAAAAACACCCATCCAATCCTAGATATCTTCTACATCCTTGAAGAAATCCTTCTCTAATGGCTGAGAAACATACATACATCCTCTTGAAGTAAACTTTTCCACCTTTACTTTCGACCTTTATGTCAACAGATGAACCTGGGTTCTTTACAACCAATGTCCTAGCATAATCATGTAATCTTGCATAATCATGGTCCACATTCCTCTCTAATTTAGTCATGACTAGAGACTTTGCTCTCTTGCACTGGCTTTTAGAAACTTCAATTTCAAATTGAGCTTTAATGGTATCTGCAATGTATACTGGAGTTATCACAGGATGAGCATAAATCATTCTTTCAAACTGTTCTGCAACCCATGATGCCTTGATCCGATAAATCTTAAAAACCTGTGTACAATGTTTTTCGCTCAATGTCTTAACCATAAAATAAATCTTTCCATGATGCTCCTCTTTTGCAGCATACACCATCCATGTACACCTATGTTCTAAGCATCTAACCCTAACTCGATTTTTACCATTCTTCTTAAATTCATATTCTCTTCTCTTGAATAGCATATCTCAAGAAAGCTCTTTAAACCGGGTATGATCAAAAACTTGACCAATAAAGAAACTAACCTCCTTGCAATTTTCATCATACCTCACAAATCTGGGAGGTCTGCGCCTAAGCTCAACAGTCCCATCCTCTTGAATCTCTTCATCTAAGCTGTCAACATCTGAGTTGTCTAATTCATTCTCATATTCAGGATCTCCAGTTCCACCATCATCAACCCAAATTCGTTCATCTCCCGAAGGTTGATTTGCAGTGGATGACAATCTTTTATTGCTGCCTAAACTGCACTTATAGAAATCCCTAACAACATCTACAGCGGCTCTCAGCTAATCATCATGGTTCGGGATAGCAGTCTCATCAATGTTATCAAGCTCTTCCTCATGTTCATTCTCAAGATCATTTTCATATTCTTCCTCAAGGTCATACTCAAGATCAACTTCATCTTCTCTCTCATATGCATCAGTCAAAACATTTTTCACTTCATCAATACCCATATTAAATGGCTGACCATCAGCTTCATTAAAGGTAGTATCATAAGAACCACCAACCTCTCAGTCAGACAGCACATGTTTCTCCCCATGGGTTGCCTTTTCACTCTCAATATTGGTCCCCACAATGTTGTTGTTCTCCAATATTTTGACTATCTTATTGTTTCTTTCCGATCAATCATCAGTGTGTTCAACATAAATTTCAACTACCCCAAGCCTGCTAGCTGTCGAGAACATTCCAAATAAGCTCATATGTGATCATCAAAGCTCATATGTGATCATCAAGGCTCATATGTGATTCTCTATAGTAAAGTGCCTTAATGTCACTGTCACATAAACCATAGGAACTCAACTCTTTGCTTAAAGACCATAGACACAACCGATTCTTGTCCCATAGGATTGTAACATTTTCAAAGTCTAATAAGTATTAGGCTCTCTAACAAGGACACCACCATAGTACAACTTTATTGTCACCATGTTATCATCCATCTGCAAAATCACCATACTCCAATTAACAATAATTCACTTAGTTTAAACCTGTTAATTTAACAATAAGTAACTTAGTTTAAATCTTAAATAAGCAAGAACCTAAGCAATAAATAAAGAAAGTACATAAGAAACGTTAACATGATGATGTTGGATGTTTTAGACATTACTAAAACAATGATCTATGTGTTAATTTCAGTAGGTACTCACTAAAAAAAATCTTTAATTTTTTCTTTAATTTTTTTAGCCATTACTTCAATACATAAAAGACAGAGCATGGAACCCGATGCACAAGTTAATATGTTTCAATTACTTATTCAAATCAAGAAGAGACCAGTAAAGGAAGAAATAAAATTTTCAAACTCACATCACGTTTTTGTCCGAATCTTCTTCAATCGAGTGCGTCAAAAAAAGCTTAGATTCTTCAGCTTTACATTAATCCTCGTTTTGAGTTAAAGGGCAAAAGAAGGGTTTTTATCTTCACACTCTTCTCAGAAGAAAACAAGCCGATGTGGCCTAGACTCGATTCACTCACGTTTCTCTCTCACATCAAACTTCCCTCGCTTTCTGTATGATTAAGCGCGAAAAAAAAAACCAGATTCGCGCTTAAAGTTTTCCCCTAAAACGTTAGGTCTCCGTTGATCACGTGCGAGCATATGACGTCCAAACTGAGTCAAGGGCCCAAATGCAGCGAGTTTTAATAATCCAAGGACCAAAGTGTTCCGCTTATAGTTGGGGACCTATTTTGAACGAGTTAGTATAGTTCAGGGCACCATTCAGCAATTTTGGCCATTGTATGAACTATGAAGAATATGACCTGTTAACTAAAATTCTTTATCTTCAAAATCCGAAAACTTTTTTATGAAATAACTAAAATTGTGAATAAAGATTGAAAATTTCCTCACGTTTTCCATGGAATGGGTCAATGACAACTCCCCTGAAGTATAACCTTGAGGATAAACTTTCACCCTAAGATTGATTGTTGACGAAATTGTTCTTTTGCCTATAATTTGGTGTCAAACAAAATCACCTCTTAGTAAGTAATGTTTACATACATCAAACAAAATCCGTACATGACTTTGTTAGTTGTGTATGAGATCCTGCACCCCAACCGAACACAAGACCTCTTTTGGCTGTCACATCACATGCGATGGTTGGAAAATGCAAACTCGTTGTAGAGCTCTCATGGTTGGAGATCTTTCAGCTAACAGAAAGAAGCGCAGCAATGCAGGGTTCAAGGACGCCACATGGTTTTCTGTGCAACTAAGATACCCTCTCCATCTTGATAAAATGTCATTCTGATCTCCCAGTGCAAGTTCTTCAGTATTCCTTCAAGCGAGACCAGAATCTCTTCCTTATCCCTGACAATTGCCCATCCTCCAGGGCGAAGCACTCGGTCCATCTCCACAACGATTGAAACCGGTTGCTTACACCTGCAGAGACCACACATTGCCTTCAGTGGTTGGAAATGGCATAGCACCTTAAGACAAGAAAGAAGGCCACTAAAGGAGTTCTTCCTTATCTCTCACCTATTCTTCAGCCGGGAGAACAAATGATCAGCATGTAAGAGGTCATATGATCTTGGATAGGTCCCGAAGGATTCGCACCAGTCATGGTAAGCGCCAACAAAACCTCGCTCATATATGAAAGGAAGTGTGTCGGGTGCGTGGACCGGGACTACATTCATCACCCAAATCTTCTCTTCTGCCAGTGCAGCAGCAAATCTGTAATTTAAAAGGAACTGAGCTCATAATTCCATAGTGCTTAGGAATGAGACATGGATATAGAACATAGAAAAACCAAAGATTTTAGGATCTAAAAACTTCAAAGGCTTGTCTGCATACCCTCCGTAGATGGCTTTCATGTCCATTACATTCCGGACAGTTGACCAATCAATACCCATTCCAGTGAGATAGGATTTCTGGACCACAGCTTTCCAGTGCTTCAATTCAGTTATAGCCTTTTCTTTGTCACTTAACCATTCTGGGTAAGTTTCCAGCCTCTTGGGCCATTCCTCAGGCCACTCTGTGCCATGCTGCTCTATTGCAGATGGAATTGAGTGCAAGCATGTCTTCATGGGAATATACCTATCAAAAGATGTAATTCCACCAAAATTATTAAAATTTGATTAAAAAGATCGAGTCACCAAACACACACAGCTAATGACTAATGGAAACTTGTGAGTTGTGACAAATCCCTGTACCATTCGATATCCAACAAATTACACCGAATAAATTTTGACCTAACATTTCCCCATGAATTGTATGGTTGCAAAGAGAGTTAGCATTTGCCAACTCTCCTAACACATGGTGGGGAAAAAGATCTTGGATTAATTTATGTACCTCACAGGACAATCTGCTTCTGTCACCATTTTGATCAAACCAAACAGACATAGAGGAGCATTACGCTTCCAATAAGCAATTATTTAAACACTGATATAATTATGGAAGCAAGTTAGCATAATTTACCAGGCAGCATCCGGATTTTCAGTTTCCTTGCAAAGAGGTGGACTTTTCTTCCTTCTAAGGTCATATATATCATTCGACTGAGGCTTCTGATATATCTTAACAGCCACTTCTGTGATTTCATCGGTTTTATGGGCCAAAACATTCCAACAGATAGAGGCAGTCATTTTGGTCATAGCTGGAAATTCATGTTTCAGAGATACCATTAGACACTTGTTTTCACATCATAGTATCTGTTTAGGGTAACCAGCACAACAGCACAAATTTTTTAGGGAACAAGGCATATCTTGCTAGAATGGAAATATCAAAACTAAAAACTACGGAGTATTTCACAAACTTTTCTCCAAAGTGGTGTGCAACAGACATATTACATCAACAAACTGAAATTCTTACTGTTCTGCAAAATGTAAACAGTCAGTAACGGTACCCTAGCATTCTCAGTTGCTATACTGATGGTCGATGATAAGTAAGAAAGAACCTGTATCACAAACAAGCAAATCTCAAATATTTTGCAAAGGACACTAGCAGCAGACAAAACAAAAAGTCAATATGAATTTCCCTTTTAGAAGGAAACAGCCAGCAGTCACCCGCACTTGTGACACATGCACACAAACGCACATAGACCGAAGTTCAGGAATGAGTAGAATCAATGTGAAAGATCTAAAAGTTCAAACCTTCTTCTTCCTCAATGCTATCGTGTTTGCTTGACAGAATAAAGTATCCACCAGGCCTCAGGATCCTGTTCATCTCCAAAAGAAGCTTGCCTCCTGACAAAAACTACCAGTTAGCAAAGATGAAGACTAAACTGGCTCAAAAAGCAGAAAACACACAAACAAGCAAAAAGGATAAATGCCAAAGACAACAATACCCGCTGAATGCCATTGAATGCTGCATTCACTACAATGGATGGCATCAAAAACACCACTAGGGACAGGAAGTCTTCTACTTGAGAAAGGGCTGACAATGGTAGGAAAACCACGTTCAAGAGAGACCTGGGCTAGATCAACAAGATCATCCTTGAGACCTAATGACAAAGTTAAGACTTGCTTATCAAGAAGAGAAGCCGCAAAGCTTGAATCTCCACATCCAATGTCCAGCACTAAGCGTATGTTCTTTCCCCACTCAATATCTGGGACCATCTGCCAGGATCATTAAAATTAGAATGCCTTTCTACAAGTGCAAAAGAATGCACTTCGAATTCTACATAAGCGGAAGGTTGTTCTCAATCAGCAACCGTAATAGAAGAAGAAATGTTATCTCTAGCTTCTAAAGATGGTTGAGGTTGATAACTCCATAATCTAAGGTCATTTATACTAGCTACTAAAAATTTGAAAAATTCTACGCATTCTTCCGAAGCTGGGATTGGTAATTGCATGAGCTAATGTCGCTACATAACCTAAATCATTAAACACCCACAAAGAATGTGATAGGTACATGAGAGAGCAGGAGGGCAGGATTATGTTGGTTACAAATTTCTAGGGTCGGGGACTCAGGATTGCAGCATAAAACACTTATCTGGGGAAGTTAGTGGCTGAATTGAACTGACATCGGTATATTATGGTTAATACAAGTTCGAGCTGAAGTCAGAGTTGAAAATTACAGTATGCTGACCTCTTCAATGGACTCAAGGTAGTGGGCAACTCCACCCTTATATTCAGTCTGGTTCGGAGGAAAAGTAAGATACTCTCCAGAAATCTCCAACCAGCTATGTTTCTTGACATACTCGGCTAGCTTGGGATGTGCCACATTTTTATACAATATCTGCAGATGCAGCAGACATCACAAACTGAAGATCAATCAGCCCTACCTTACATCATCATATAAACCAACCATGAGATTAACTACACAAAATGTGTCTACAATACCTTCAGTTTGCTCTCTGGCCAGCGCACCGGAGAGTCATAACCATCACCAGGAAGAGGAACCAGACACATTGGAGGTGTTCTCGGGCAACTTCTCTCACGATGACGGTAGCCCTTGAACCTTCCGATGAGACTTTCAATGTCAATACAAGGAATGTAATTGTGCTTACTCCTTGTGTTACACGATCTCCAACTGTAATGTGCTTTCGGATCAAAAACTGGACCTTTCATCGTCCTCTTCTTCCCTCCACTTTTTGATCCCTCGTCTTTTTCTTCAACATTTTCCTGAGTTTCTTGATCCACGAGTTCCACCGGATCAGCGCCATCTTCTCCTTCTGTCTCGGCGTTGGTCTCGCCTTCACCATCCACTGCTTCTTCTTCCTTACCATCTACCACTTCCTGAACCTCTTCCCGATCCTCTGTATCCTTCTCTGTCTCTTCAGCTTCAGCATGCTCTTGCAGATTCAGCTCCTTCTCCTTTGATGTTCCATTGCTCGACTTTGGCTTATCCTTTCCTCTTTTCTTATTTGACGCATGCTTCTGTCTCTGGTTCCGAGATTTATGCCCACCAGAAGATAGAGATGTAGTGGCATTGACCTTTTTCGGTTCCTTCTCGTTCGAGCTAGACAACGCTTCGACCTTTTTTCCTTTCTTACCTAGATCATGTTCTTTCTGTTGATCTCTCCTATTGGATTGAGATCCCGAATTCCTTTCTGTTGCGCTGGCGGAGACAGGTTCAGCGAGTTCGTCAAAGCTCTGTCTTTGAACGGTGATTGAGGAGGATGGAGAAGAGAAAATCGACCAGAAAAAGATGAAGCAGAGTCCCAGAATTGCTACTGCCATCGTCTTTATGCAGACCCCATGTGGACGTTTAGCTTGGCGAGCGAATCGAGAGATAGCCATATCTGAAGCTTCTATAAATGCTACTGATTCAGGTAATTAAGCTCAAACAGAACAGATTATCAGATAAGAATATCAAACAAGTGGTATTGAGAAAAGAAGAAGATAGAAGAGTAAAAGCCGCCAAAGGATAGAACTTGGAGCCAGATTCATGTCCAGATTCAGCAGAAGGTCCGGGGTTTTGAATTTCTTGAATCTGAAGGTTTTAGAAATCTGTTAGTGTCGCTAGGGAAACTGGAAATTTCAAAAGGAAAGATTTTATCCATTGGTTAACAGCTGCAAACAGGTGAGTAAGCTTTTGGAGATGAGCTTTCAAGTTTCAAACAGCAGAAGTTGGACCATTGTCACCCGCCAAACCAAATTCGCGAAATCACACTTGGGGAGAGTAGTAAGCTTAGTTTAAAAAAAGTTGCTGAATATGCAGGGAAAAAGCTCTGGATATTTATGCTAGCTGTAGCAGCATCTGTCACTCCAGTCCAGTCGGAGCGACTGAACGGCAAAAGGGGGGCAAGCGCTGGATCCAAACAGTGGTAATGGTGGCGGTGGTGGTGAGAACACTTTAGTCCTACAACTTTCGATACTCTTCCGTTTCAGCTCTATAGTTTATCGTTTTCTTTTCCCCCCACTTACTATTTCTTGCAGATTGTTTGTATGCAATGGTTCTGTTTTATTTGATATGTGCCCGATTGTATGCATTGGTTCTTTGATCTTTTTTTTTTTGAACTGCCATTGGTTCTTTGATCTGTTCACTTGATATAGAGTATTCGACTGTTATACGGAGTAATATGACTTGTATGTTTTTTTTTGGTGCTTTTAACAAATCACTAATATTTTAGCTTGTTCAAGTACATGGATCGACATCAAGCAATTATCAGAGCTCGAATGTATAATCAGAGTTCATCGAAATTTGATTTTAAATGGTGCAATGCTGGGCTGAATTTTACCAACCCCCAAATTACACGGTGCGGTAGGTTATAGGTCAACCTGATCAACTTGCGCAATGAACGATTGCTGTTTTGCGTCTGAAGCAAAGATGACAACCCTCTACCAACATTTTGACCTTTTTAACCCTTTCAGATTGCTCACAAGTCGATCATTGATACGGTTTGCTTGCACGGCTAATGCTTTGCACAGACCAGTAATTTGCTTTACATGCGACAGTTGCACATAAGACCTGCCAAAAAACAGGCACACTGTTTCTTTTTCACTACTAGGCCCTCAGGCCCTTTTAAGAAATCTTTTCTACGTTTTACCTTAATCTTGAAACCTAATTCAGTAACTTTCACATAAATTTATATTCTTTCTGTAGTTATATTGCCATGTATTGCTTTGCAGCAAGGTCACTTGTCATTGAGTACCGCTAACCTCTGAAGTGGGAACGGGATCTGGAACAGCAGAATGTTGGTCACCAGGTTTTGCAGGTGCGTTTGATGTTGGGGCTGGTTCAAGGCTGACTGCTGTAAGAGAAAGTTGCGAAGAATCCAAAGCAGCAGCGTTTTCTTGCCCTGCTTGCATATTGATCTTGATCCTGCATTTGGCAATGTGCAATAGGTTGTTCAGAGAGAACTCGTGTTCAGTTGAGTACCATTTTCTGATATTATGGACAGGAAGAGAATGAGAAAGCATTACCGGTTATGGATATTGACGTACTCATCAGTTTCATCCAAAATCTCTTCCTGAATAAGCATAAGTTTAAATAAAGGTATATCAATACGGCTGATTAAGACACCTTAAGAAGTATGAACTCCATTTGTCGGTTCTCTTCGACATATTAAAAAAAATGTACCAGGGGCAGGTATTATTTTGTCAATTCATTCACCGGTGACATTGCAAACAGATAATCAAAGAAACAAGACAGGATCGAAGGAAGATGACGAACAGCACAGCCAAATGACTAGGTTAGAGCATACCAAGGATTTTCGTTTTACCTGAAGAAGCTCTTCAATCACATCCTCCATAGTAATCACACCAACAACCTCTTCATTAGGTGGGAGTGTGGGGAGCGGCGCATTTTCAACGTCCAGTATGCAGTGGGAACAACCTCTGTGTCGTTTTCCAAAGCTTGGAACAGGCAGTAGACTCTTCTTCCTCAGTTGATCTCCGTTACTATTTGTCACAGGTGTTTGGGTGTCTTTTGAGTTCACAACTTCGAATTTTGGGTCAGCTGTAGCAGATCTGGTGTCGCTACTGTCTGGCAACACCAAAAAATACAAGAACATTATAGTTCAAATGACCAATTGGGCAAAGAATATGTATGTCTTTATGTGCCAAAAGAAACTTGGGCCTACAATGAGCCGACTTTTTATCCAAATTATTGTTAGAATTAGGAGACCAGTTGAAAAACATGAAAAGTAAACCATTCTGATGTAGAAATCTGATATGTATCACATATGTAATTTAATGATGTTGAAGTAAATCACATTATACGCAATGTCAAACTAGAACATGTGACTATCATGAAGTTAAGAGTTAAAGTTTCAGGTTAGCTTCTTACAGCTCTCTTTGAAATCATGCAGTTGACCATCTTTACTTTTGTCTTTTTTATCATCCTTATAAACAACTGCAATGTGGCTGTGGCCCTTCTGGAATTCATTTAGAATATCATAAAGTGGCATGTCCCCTGACACCCTTGAAAACAAACAGAAAACTAGTTAAGCTAGCTCCAGCCTAATACCAAAATTTATCACTCCTTGCTAGCTTTTAAGAGGCAATCCACTACTAACATGTAACAAGTAGGAGCATCACATCTTCCCTATAAAATGTGCCATAAAAGAGCATTAAACAGAAAAATGGGAACTTACCGCGGGATTCTTCTGATTGTCATTTTGCGTAAAGGGACCGCATCTTTTGGATCTACAGAAAGAAGATTCTTAACCTGCAAGATCCATGTCACATGAAAGGGGAAAACAAACGTGATTCAGCGCACCAAAGAAACAAAAACAAAAAAAGACCTGAGTTTTTGCCTTGCATACAGTCAATTCCAAATAATGAATTTCTCATCCATGAATCAAAGAAACAATCTGCAACTCCTTGCCAAGACCATGACAGTTTGTTACAAGTCATCCAAAGGAGCTTACTCTATTTTACCAGCAACGTAGGAATGTTCAAGCAAGTTATTGCAGTTTCCTAGGGCAAAAACCACTATCACTTGTCCAATAAGTCATAGCATGCATGACCTGAAATCTTAGAAACTAACTTTTGAAACATACAAACATGCACATCTTTTCACCTAATTGAAGGTAATAGTAGCATTGAAAAAACTTCTATCATTTCCCTTCTCCAGGCTAAAGTTAAAATAGAATGATAATGTTCACTCATTTCCCCATAATTCCCAATACCCACAAGCAAGAACCGAGTTCACTTTCTTCCGCCAAGGAAATCAGGATCTTAATTTTTAAATGCAATGGCATCAAATTTTCTGTGGTACGGAGCTGAAAAGTGACGGTTTAAAGACATGGAAACTGTTTAGAACACTGTCATGGAAAATGGGCAGAGAAACATCATTAAGGAAAAAACGGAAAAAAAAAAAAAACAAAAAGGGCCAGATGAGCTATAATTACAGGCGCATGAAGCTGGGAAAAAAACCCACAAATGACTGTACATCTCTTGCTAAGTCACAGGACGAGAACGGTGTAGAAAACAAACTGTAGGCAAAGATCTGAACTTACAAGGATAAGTCCGATTATATTGGTTGGATTGCCATGGTAAACTGGAACTCTACTATGACCAACGCTCATTATCTCATTTAATGTATCTCTGAATTGCATAAGCAGAACAAGAATAAGATAGATGAAGAGCAAGTTAAACAATACAAAAAGAATAGATGGAAACATGCAAAACCCACAAATTGAGATTTGCATCCAGATCAAGGGAAAATGCCTTCGATATGGGTGTCATGGCATCTTTTGCTGTTTTCTCTGTCAACTCAAGTGCCCCAGCAATGATAGTTGTTTCATCATGTGTAAGATCCCCACCTTTCCCAGCCTGCCAAAAAAAAACAACACATTTGTAAACAAAAGCCAAATGAGTAGATAGGAATGGTTAAACTAAGCAAACAGAGAGCTTAATGCCGAATGACAAGTGCTCAAAACTTTTTGCCCATGTTAATCTAAATACCTTGTTGCCATGAAAATCAACGAAAGTCTTCAGCTCTGCCCTCCTTAGAAGGGCAGCATGTCCCTTACCCAACATCCAATCCAAGACCTAATGGAATGTGTAGGCATTTATCACGAACCAAACAGGAAAAGAGAGAAAACCAAGAAACAGAAACAATAACAAAAACCTCAAATTTCAAGTAAAATAGATACAGTAAATAGATAAATACAGAGCTGCCGTTTAATGTGCGTGGTAAACAATGATTCCTAACTTGACTTTCACAGCGTGATCAGTAATCAGGAGCCACCATACTAGATTGGAAAGTTATAAAATACCTTACTGATTGGATATGAAACTGGATAGAACAACCAAAGAAGAACCCGAACAAACGGTGCTGCAAGAGCTCCAAGCTTCAAGCCGTAACGAGTACAGACTGCTTGGGGCAATATCTGAACTCAAAATCGTAACCATGTTTTAGTAATATATTTCCACTAAAAGAAATCAGACCTATTTAGACAGTGCCGTGTACAACCTCTCCAAACATGAGCACCAGTGTTACTGATATCAAAACTGCTGCCCAGTTAGGGACAAGAGCGTCCAGACAGAGAGGAAGAGTCTGCAAAAGAAGAAGATATGTGGGTAAACACGATTATCATCAAACAGGCAATTGACTGGCACATTTACAAGATTTAACTATCACCTCCATGGCTAAAGAGTTGCCTATCAACAGTGTACATAGCAGAAGATGCTGATTCTTCACGACCGGGAATATTTTGGCTGCCAATGATACACGTATATTTGATCATCATTCTAGCCTACCTAGTTAGTACCTAGACATAAAAAACAGGTTGCGACACAGTGGACTCATGTGCTAAGAACGGAAATATGTCAAAATACTAATCGAACTAGAATCGTTCGAGGAACCAGGAAGTGATTCTCGAAGCGTGCTTAAGAGACAAGTTCGATTTCCGAAAACAGAAAAGAATCAAGGAAGAACTGTCTGTCTCACCGGCGTAGATACGATCCTGCGGGCGTCCGGACTTGATGAGGACTTCGAGGTCGACGAGGCCGAGCGACATCAAGCCGAGAGTAAGACCAGCCATCAAACCGGCGAAGCTAACCAAGCCTACCACTCCCAGCAGATAGACCGCGAATTTGGGCGAACAGCAACCCTCTTTGTCATCAGCCATCTCCTTTTTTGTCAGTGGTGCTCTCTCACACAGCTCAGCTCCAGGTTTTGGTATTTGATTTGAACAGTCTTCTGATCTTATTCTCTGGACTGAGAAGAAGAGAATAATGACCCGGGAATCAAGAATAATTCGCCTGGCCGAATTCTTTTCTTCTGCAGTCCTCAGACCAAAATTCTTAATCTCATCACCTTCATTAAATTAGTCGCCCTCTCTGATTCGACGATCCACTTGCTGCCAGTACTTCTTTTGTCGTAATATAATGACACATGCTCCCTTCAACTATGATGAAAATTAACTATATTTCCTTGTCATTAAAAAGGTTCCATGCTTATACATTTTTGGCATTTTCTATGGCTCTATGAGACGGGGAAATTGGAAGGTTAAATTATCACTTACTACCTTGAACCATATTGACTATATATGATGTGCTTTCTTATGGATTAAGAAATACAATTGAAGGATCTCTTATTGACTAGAATAGATTGATAAATTTGGCCAACACCGCCTCTTGAATCCAAGAATTGGTTCAAGCAAAAGTGAAGTTTTGTCAATGGAATGAATATGGATCCAACACCTCTTTCTTCAAGAGAAAGCAACCTTGGATTTAATAAACTTGATCAAAACCTTTGAACAAGAGTTGAGTGGAAAAGTGTCGAGAAAATATGAGAGAATTGCCCTCAAAATCAAAGTGATTTCTTCATATGTCATGTGTTTCTTCAAAATGTATAAACAACCCTTGTTTATAGTTAAGGAATTGACCTAGGGTAGAAATAAAATTACAAATAAAATCAATGGAAAATTAATTTCTATACTAATTGACTAATTTATTTGTAGCATTAGTTATCTTATTCAAGTGCCCAATTGATGCTTGTAACTTTGGAGATGAAAGGTGTAGAAGTGTATGTAATGATGAAATTGTCATTTCCTCAAACTTCTTTCATCTTATCACTTGAGTCATTGAGACTTCCAAAGTCCTTTGCCCTTCTTGGGCCCAAATGATGATGGAGAATATTTGGGACGCTCATTTGGGTTTGCTTCTTGGGTTTGACACTTCTCCATATTTTTTCCTCCAACTTCTTTTATTTTGACAGTTAGGTTTTCAACTTCAGAGAAGCTAGCATTTGGATTCACATCAATCCCCTCATCTTCAAAATGATTCATCCTCAAATCATGTGTCATATTTGGGTTCCCAATACCTTCGTCAATAAAAAGAAGGGAGTGAGGATGTAATTTACCCAACAAAGACATGAAATACATAAAAAAATTTAAGAAAAATTCACTTCCCTTAGTGGCCTACTTGAAATTTTCAAGGGGTTTAGGTTTTCAAAGTTTGTGAAGTAATTCTTGGTTGACCTTTTCATGTTGTAGGATCAAGCCCTCAAAAATGAATCTTTTGAACCTACAATAAGCAAATGGTCCTTTCTCGATGACCATATTAGCAATTTTCAAATTATGGTAGTTGCAACAATAAATTTGTAAGACTTTTGTTACAATACACAATACTCGAAAACACTTAAAAACAAATAACCAATTTTGAAATCCAGTGTATATAAAAATCGTAAAAATAATTGCATACTCAAAATTTGCAAGAATATCGCGCCAATGACTCATGAAGTTCAAATATTTCAATCTGGCATGATATGGTTCTTGATAAATAACACTGTGAACAAGATGATTGGAAATGACATTTTTACAATTAATGGTACCAAGTTCATCAATATTTTCATTACTTTTAGCAAAGTATTCCACTTGACCGAAATCAAAGTTTTTGGGTAAATATGGCATATTTGTCAACAAATGTGTGATCCAATTTATCATTTAATCCAAGTCCAAAGCCAAAATCATTACATTCACAAAAAGTGTGACTAACTATGTCAACTCTCACATATTCACTACAAGATTTATGTACTTGTCCAACACAATTTTCATGTTCACCAATAACCAAATATGTCATACTCATCAAAGAATCATCAAACATTAGGGGGTGTCAAACATGCAAGAGGGGGGAAAAAATTTCACCTGATTTGCACTTTATCATTGACAAAAAATTCACCCACAATTTTTGGCATCTCAGACTTAAACGCAGCAACTGAGGAGGGAGACGTGAGGGGGGGGCAGCAAGAGGGCAGCAGTGAGGGACATGTGGTGGGGGGCCAGGGAGGGGGCAGGCAGTGAGGGACATGTTGGAGGGGTGGGGCCCGCGAGGGTGGGCAACACACAATTCAGACGTGAATCATCTCAATATTCACGTTCACTTTTAACGTGAATATGGGAGGTCCTATTTTGTTGTAAGGTGATTCACCAAATATTGAGAGGTGAATTGAAAAAAAATTCACCTCTAAAAGGTAATGTTTGAAGCCCCCTATTATAATAACATGGTTGACATAGTATTCATGCAATATGCCCTCAGTTCCAAGCATAGATCCATAACACGGACAAGATGAAGCAGGGTTACTTTCAAGTAAGAAATTTGGTGAGAAGTCATTCTCATGCTTGATTAACAAAATCAATTGATATATACAAACACCTAGATCAAACATTAACCTTGGTTTCTCAAGTTTTCTCAACAAACTTGTCTGGTCCTCAAACTCCATCTTTACACACAAGAAACAAGTAAGGCCGAAACAATCGACAAAGTCATGGTTTTTGGCTTTGATAAACAAACTTTTTAGTACTGCATGCATGACTCCCAATCAATGGTGAAATTTTCATTCCATTTTCAACTTTGTCAAAAATTAACAACGATGAAGAATTTTCAACATGTTTTGTTTTAGCATCAATAAGAGTAAGAGGCTTAAACAAAACAAGCTCAAGAATTAATTTCCAATTAATCTTTGGCATACATAATGAAGCAAATGGATCAACATAAGAAGTAATAGTACATAAACTAGCATTTGTACTAAAATCATTTTTAGTGATTAAGTCATGCATAGGTTTGGATATTTCAACAACAATTTCACTACTCAATGAATTATTTAATTCAACAAATAATTCTTTTGAATGATAAAAATTACCTTCATTGAAATTTTCATTTGAAGGAACTCCCTGTTGTTGCTATTCTTCTATGGGTAATACCTCTTTAAAAGTTGGTTGGACACTTTCCAGTGTGCATTCCTATTCCTTTCGGAGTTTTGTTGCAAGTTGGTCACCTTTCTGTTTTACCTCAAGATAGAGTTTAATCTCTTGTTTTCTCTCAACTTGTCTCATTTATTTTTCTCTTGGAACACTCAAGTCACTCTATTTTTTTATGGTCATATACTTTTCACGGTGGGCCATTTCTTCTTCTCTTTCTTCTACTTTTCTCTCTTCCTCACAAAAACTGGCATTTTTCTCTATGAATTGTTTCATCAAATTTCTCATGTCTGTAATAGAGTCTAAAAAGGAATCGGCTACAAGGTCATTCTTTTCTTGAGAAAGACATCCATTTGAATGGTGGTAGGAAGTATGACTTTGTTGTGGAGTGTAGGTCTCTTGTTGGTGATGGGTAAGAAAGTGTCTTGTTGTAAAGCTTGAATTTTGAGAAATGTCGGAAGATGGTTCAAGCTTATAGTTCAAGTTTGCACAAACATACCTTTTCCTCATTAAAAACCTCAAATGCTCCCAAGATTGTATACAACCTTCACCATTCCTTTTCTTATGGCCGGACATGGTCATCCACCACTGTAAAGCTTATTCATCCAAGTGTTTCACAACAGTATCAAGTTCCATGAATATTGGTATATTGGTTTTGGTAAAGTGCCTCTCCATATGCATTTCCCATGACCAATAATCACAAAAGTCATTCTATCCTTTAAATGATAATGTTGGTCTCATGACGCTTACCTACACAATACAACAATAAAATTGTATCCTCCCCTCTCCCTAAGTATTTCTCTCTACTCTCGTATTTTACTCGCACAACTCACCAAATTCTCTTCAAAAATTCTCTACCACTTTTCTTGCTCAAAACCCTTGAATTGTATGGAGAATAAAACAAAATGTCTTGTCTCAAGATTTACCAAATACAAAGTGTTAAAATCTTTAGAAAAGAATTTTGGTTACTTCTTGCAAATGAAGTTTGAACTTTTGAATTAAAGAGAGGTACTTTCCGCAATTTGAGAAAAAGTCGGTGGTCTTTTGCAAGCTATATCAATCTATGAGAAATTTTCAAAAGTCCTCAAACTCTTACCTCTATTGTGCCAAAACCTTCTCTTTGAATACTTGCACCAATTTCTTTATTTTTTTATCAAATGTTTTTTTTGTTCTCAACTTTTTTTCCTTCAGTTTTTTTCTTTCCAACAATGGCGCAATAATCAAATAACGAACAAAGAAGGTTAGGCCACAACACAATAATAAAATATGAGGACAAGATTATAATTGGTTAATTGACAAGTAATATGACAAATAACACAATATAATAATTGAAGAGCAATGGATGAGGAATAAGAGAAATTGAAATAACAAGGGAAAGGGATGAGGAATTGCAAGAAATTAAATTGCAAAAGTAAATTGAAAAATAATAAATTGCAATAAAGTAGAATTTATGAGCTGAAAGTAAAAAGTCAGGAGCGGAATGTAGAGAGTCGGAAGTTATGAGCGGAATGTAAATTGCAATAAAGTAAATTGCAAGAATGTAAATAAGTTAGATAGTCAATGAAAAAGTTTTTTTTTTGCGACGGTGTAAACATTTTCCATCAAGAAAAACATGCTAGATCAAGAAGATGGCTCTGATACCAATTGATGTGTTTTCTTATGGATTAAGAAAAATAATTGAAGGATATCTTCTTGACTATAATAGATCAATAAATTTGGTCAACACCCCCTCTTGAATCCAATAATTGGTTCAAGCAAAAGTGAAGTTTTGTCAATGAAAGGAAGATGGATCCAACACCTCTTTCTTCAAGAGAAAGCAACCTTGGATTTAGCAAACTTGATCAAAACTTTTGAACAAGAGTTGAGTGGAAAAGTGTAGAGAAAATAAGAGAGAATTGCTTTCAAAATCAAAGTGATTTCTTCACATGTCATGTGTTTCTTCAAAATGTAGAAACAACCCCTATTTATAGGTAGAGAATTGACCTAGAGTATAAATAAAATTACAAATAAAATCAATGGAAAATTAATTTTTATACTAATTGACTAATTTATTTGTAGCATTAGTTATCCTACTCAAGTGCCCAATTGATGCTTGTAACCTTTGGAGATGAAAGGTGTAAAAATGTATGTAATGGTGAAATTGCCATTTTTCTTCAAACTTCTTTCATCTTATCACTTGAGTCATTGAGACTTCCAAAGTCCTTTGCCCTTCTTGGACCTAAATGATGATGGAGAAGATTTGAGACGCTCATTTGGGCTTGTTTCCTGGGTTTGACATTTTTCCATATTTTTTCTACCAACTTTGGAGAAATTAACATTTGGATTCACATCAATCCCCTCCTCTTTGTAATTACCCACAACAAAGACATGGAGTACATAAACAAGTTTAAGAAAAATTCATTCCCTTACCTAAGCGTGAAGCGAGATTAATACAGTAATTGCTCCAGATAATCTCCAGCCCAAATTGTTTGCTTGTTTTCCCCTAAACTGGAAAAACTTCATTGGTTCTGTGGGACGAGGTTTCTTCCAAAGGTGATGCTAAAAAGGACAAGGGAACGAGTACTTGTCTGAAAGTGTGGATGATGGCGGATTCACATCTGATATAAATTCAAGTGGAAGCCAAACAGCTGCCAAGCAACCCATTATTTGGCCATTACCTTTTTTGTCTTTTTATTTTTTTGAAAAAAAGAAACAGAAAAAGGGAACCCAAAAGGACAGGATGGAGAGTGACAGACAGTTGAGATATCAGAAATGGTACGTAGCGGCATTCGTGGACTACTCACTTACCCTGCGTTCCATCCATCAACCCAAAATGAAGTGGCCGGATATTGTGGATACGAGCTTTTATTACCAAACGTTGGTTGTGTGTGGCTCTCTTTTTTCTTATCTCCACAAGCAAGAACAACAGGCAGGCAGGCATTCCTAGCTACTAAATACTCCTGTGTATGTATATGTATACTGCATGCACCGAGATTAACAAAGGATTGAATAGTTTATAAATAAGATGTCAAGTGGTGAAGAGGAGGTCGATGATCAGGAGCTGAAGCTTCCTCAGTGGGTGCATGCCGAGCCCGTTCAGAGGCTTCATGCACGAATCCAGACCGAATGGGGGTCACTGCAACAGTCTTCATGCCAGACAGCTGCAGCAAGAGCCATGTGGAACCCTGTCATCGATGACCCTCTAGCACTCTTGCTCGCCGGAGAGACTTACCTCCGACGTCTCCATGACAAGATGAACAGAGACCGCCGGGACAACGCCAGGGAGGTCTCCGGCGTCATCCTCGCTGTACGAACTCTCTGGTTTGATGCCAAGATCCAAGCCGCTCTTCAATCCTTTAATCCTCTTGATCATCACCACGAACCACCTCAAATTGTGCTCCTTGGTGCAGGTAATTAATTAGCAGCTAGTAATGCTCTATTTATTAAACCACAATTAAGTATCCTTAATTCCACCAAATTAATATTGCAGGAATGGATACAAGAGCATACCGGTTAAAGTGCTTGAACAACAGTCACATCTTTGAAGTAGATTTTGATGAAGTCTTGCAAGTTAAAACTGCTCTCCTCCAAGAAGCTGCAGCAGAGAACAAGGAACAATACCTCAGAATGGAAGCGAAATCCTTGACCAGAGTAGCTGCAGACATCAGAGACACGGGATGGGTCTCAGAGCTTCACAAAGCAGGGTTCGTGCTAGAGAAGAAGACGATTTGGGTTCTAGAAGGGATCCTCTATTATCTCTTCCACTCCCAGGCGATGCAGGTTCTGAATCTCATAGCTGACCAGTGCGCTCTTGCCCAGACGGTTCTGTTAGCAGATTTCATGAACAAGCCATCAACGACAATGAGCAGCTCGATGTTCCATTTCTATAGTGATTGGCCAGATGAACTCCTGCCATCTCTGGGGTTCTCTCACGTTCAGCTTTCACAAATCGGTGACCCTGATGCAGATTTCGGGCTCATGAATGATCCACTCAATTTGTTCAACAGGCTACGTGAACTGCCTCGTTCAGTTGAGATCCATCCAGATGATGGGAAACCATGTTGCCGCTTATATTTAGTGCAGGCTTCTGGTGCACCAAATGATCAGACCAATGCAGCGGGGAACACTTCAATGTAGTAACTGGCCTGATGTACGGTGGCGAAGTTTCTCCTGGTGTCAGGATTAGCAAGTGATTAATCACTCAAACTAATTAACCAAGTAATTGCCATTACTTTACAGTTTTCCACTTCTAGTTTTGTATTGTTTCCTTTGCCCGAACAGTTGAATAAGTGATGCATTCAAAATGTTGCAACCCCTGAGTCCTTGTTGGTAGCATTCAACAAACATTCGTAATTAATAGGATCACATCCACCGACTGTGGAAAATCTTTTCCACCACCATCAAATTTTTATGGACAAAAAACCGGAATCAAAACAATGGACTATTAACAAATCCCCTGCCGCCTATATATTAAAACTTGTACAGTCTTCATAGTTTTTTTAAGGTCAAAGGTATTTTAATTTTTAAAAATTCTTCAAGATTTATCTTCAAATTCTCATTGATAAATATTTGTACGAATTATAGGGTGCACATATGTGTAAGTACACATATCAATGTAGAGAGAAAGTGTATAGAGATAATTTAGACATTTGATATTTTTGGATGGGTTTGGGCTGAAACGATTTTGTAAATTGAGCATTTAATCTGCTATGTTTACCTACACATATGTGTATAGTGTCAAGACTCAAATATTTGTGTGCATAGCTGATTTATAGATAATAGAAATCTGTGTTCCCTAAACTCTAGAAAGTTCATGCTTTAAGATGAAAATTCCAAAACAAAAAAATATATTAACACATAGTTCTGAAATTTGGAAAATAGGACTTTGTATACTTTTATAAAATTTCCATAAGATTATCCAAAAAGTGTAAAGATTGGAGAAAACATATTTAAGGGGCTTTTTAGTTTTGAAAGTTTTTCCAAGATTTATATTCCAATTGCTCAATAGATGTTTGAATACTAACTTGCTTTTTGAAACTTTATGAAATTAAAATAATTCGACCGAAAGATCTATAATAACAAATTAAGATTTATTTTATGAGTATTACTTGTATATTTTTTACTTACACAATTATCTTTTCATGAACTGTGTCAGTTTATTATCGTTTGTAGTTATCTAATTTCTATAGACTTTTTATGGCATCACTGCATTCGTCACTATCATTTTGAAACACTTTCCTCCTTGAATCATCCCGAAATTAGTACTCACCTCGTCCCGGTAAAATTGATACATTTTCCTGTTTTGGTTGTCCCAACAAAATTGATACGTTTGCTAAAAAAGAAAAAATTTCACACCAACTTGACCTTATTACCATCTATTTTCCTATTCTCACTAAAAAAATCTATTTTTTTCTTATATGACTACTTTACATTTTTAACCTTCGGCAAACAATATTTATTAATCTCTGTACTTAGTCAAATGTATCATCTTTGTTGGGACAAATGAAGTAATATTTATTATTTTAATAACATTTTGTGTAGTTTCCATCCGTCCTTAGCAAAACTAATACAATTGAGTGGAAACTATGATTATGGAACATGGTTGGTTTGAGGGTAACGTAAAGTAAGTATATAAGACAAAGTAACTTGTTGAGTCAGAAAGAAAAAATTATGGTAATAAGGTAAAATTTGTGATATGTTTTCTTAAAAAGTAAACATATCAGTTTTATTGGGGTAATCCAAAAAGGTAAACACGTCAATTTTTTTTTGATACAGAAGTGGTTGGGGGTTGGGGATACCGGAGGCTCGAACTCGAGACCTCTACAATTGTCCTCAGGAGCATGACCACTAGGCCAAGTGCTAAGGACAAAACACACATCAACTTTAATGGGACAAAATGGGGTAGAAATTTGAAACTTCTGGATTTTGATGCCTATGTTATGTCAATTTATTTAGGGTAAAGTGCACCCATGGTCTTGTAGCTTTAATTATTGTATCACTAGGATCCTGTTTTAACTTTTTGTACTAATAAAGTCCTGTTTTCAAGTTTTTTCTTCCTCCATGGTCTTTTTTACGATTATTTTACTATTTTACCCCTTTCACAGAAATGGTACAATAACGAACATAAACTGAATTTTTCTTATTATACCATTTACACCATCAAATTTTAAAATTCTACAAACAAACTCTCCAATCTACCTTAAACTTTGCAACTCACCTATCTCAACCACCATCCGACCCACCACCACTGGAAAGCCACGGGCCGTCGCCGGGACGCTACGGGACCGCGATTCGCGGCCCTGGGCGGGCTATCAATCGCCCTGTGCCGGCGGTTCGCCGCCAGTCCTGGGCTGCGGATCTACGGCCTAGACTTGCGTTTCGTAGCTTATAGGGCATTCCGGCGAAGGCTGTCGACGGTCTGGTGTGATTTCCGGTGGTGGTGGATAGGAGGATGGTGAGATAAGGTGGAGAGAAAATTTTTAGGGTAGAATTGTAAGTATTTGTAAAAGTTAGGGTAGAATTTTAGAGTTTATAAAATTTGAGTGTAAAATTGAAAGTTTCGTTAAACATTAAGGTGATTTATATATTTTACAATTGTTGAAAATGACAATATTTTAAAATTTGAGGGCAAAAATGTCAAGTAGGATCATGGATAAAGAAAAAACTTGAAAATAGAACTTTAGTACAAAAAGTTACAACAGGACTCCAGTAGTACAATGATTAAAGTTACAGGACCATGAGTGCACTTTACCCAATCTATTTATATCATTCTTTCATGATTTCTTTAAAAATATATATTTGTTTATAAATTGCACAAAAAAATCATTTATTCAAACAAAATTAAATTATGGTTTAGAATCTTAGAAAAATGTGATTTTATATTAAATAATAATATTTGTGTATTCACAAAATTGCAGATAGGTTGGTGAATGATAAATGGATTAATCTCACTAAGTATGTTCTATTGTTGCAAGAGTCACTAAACCGTATTACAGTCAAACAAAGTCCCTTACTATTTATACGAAGGTTAGAGTTGAAACAATGAAGATATTAATGATCATTTTCCCCTTACTTTCCACCTAAAGCTTCAAATTATGTTCGAATTTCACTAATACTTTGTCTGTTTGTTTAGCGAAGAATTTCAAAAAAAATAATTCAAGTTATGTTCAAATTTTGAATGCACGGAGAGTAGAAAGTGTTAAGAATGAACGCAAAAGAGTTCAATTTAAATATGTAATTTGCATATCTAATAAAAATATTTCACAAATAATACAAAATGCATATAATTACCCTATAATTGTTTTCTATGAGATCTCATATTTTGGAAACTTTGGAAGATTGTTTTATTATCCACCGCATTGAGTAAATATTTTTTCGATGTAGGTAAGCCCTCAAACATTATCCCTATCGTTAGGATGATATTCACTTATTTTTTTAATTTGACGGGATTTGTATGAAGCTCATTGAAATTTATTTTAACATAACTTCGCTCTCTTTTTTTAGAATCTTTATCAATTATCTTTCACTTTTTAATTATAAATTTATCCATAATGATAATTTGTAAAAAGAAATAAGATATGTTATTATAAATTATAAAAGTGTAAAAAAATTACTAAATTAAATAATAAAATAGAAAACTTACGGCAGATCCGAAAGTAATGAAGTTGGACTAAAGGTTGAAAGTTGAAAAAAAAGAGTGTTGGCTGCTTCGGCGGATGTGAGAAGGTAAGTAGAAAAATGCTAGCTTGAGTAGAACTTAACTAGGGGTGTGTCTTAATAATAAAAAAACTAGTGTGTTCTTTATAGGGTAAAGTGCACTCATGGTTCTGTAACTTTAATTATTGTACCACTACAGTCCTATTTTAACATTTTGTACCAATAAAGTTCTGTTTTTAAGTTTTTTCTTCATCCATGGTCCTTTTCCGTTCATTGACCGTTACCTTTAACGGATTTGTGGGGAAAATGATATAATCAGCAACTCAATTGTTTTGAAAAATTTATTTACACCACGAGTTTTAAACTTAACCATTTAAGCACTCCTCAATAGTTTTAAACTTAAAACCTTTAACCCAAATGTTTTAATTAAGCCCAACAACATCCAGCCACCATCGGGCCGATGCCACCGCCACCGCCGAAAAATGCCGGAAGCTCAAAAAAATAGCCGAGAACGTAGATCGAGTCCTAGGACGCCGGGTCTTGGCCCAGGGCCGCCTGATCGTGGCCCACTGCTGGCAAATCGCGGCCCACGGCCGGCAAATAGCTCACCTAGGCCATGAATCGACGACACAGGGCCGCGATTCGGAGGTCCTGGGTTGGAATCCGGCGGTCCTAGGCCCCGATTTACGTTCTCATGTATTTTTTTTAGTTTTCGGCATTTTACGGCGGTGTCCGCCGATAACGGCGGCGGTCAGCAATGGCTGTCCGGTGGTGATGGTGGTGGCCCAACGATGGCTGGGTGTTGTTGGGCTTAATAAAAATATTTGGGTTAAAGTGTTGAGTTTAAAACTGTTGGGGAGTGCCTAAATGATTATGTTTAAAACTTGGGGTGTGAATAATTTTTTTTAAAACAATTGAGCTGCTGATTTTATCATTTTCCCCACAAATCTGTTAAAGTTAACGGTCAATAGACGGAAAATGACCATGGATGAAGAAAAAACTTAAAAACAAGACTTTATTAGTACAAAAAGTTAAAATAGGACCGTAGTGATATAATAATTAAAATTACAGGACCATGGGTGCACTTTACCCGTTCTTTATACCATGCTTTATAAAAAAACAACAAAATCAAATTTTGAAAGGAAAAATGTGAGAGTAAAAAAATTTAGGATTGATAAAAATATAAATTATTGTTGTTATTTATTACTCCTCCATCTCAACAAAATTGATACATATTCCTTTTTGGGTTGTTTCAGAAAAATTGATATATTTCCTAAAAAAGAAACTTTTACACCAACTTTACTTTATTACCCCTTATTTTCATTCTCATTAAAAAGGGTACTTTTATCTTATATACTTATTTTACATTTTTATCCTCCAGCCAACTACATTTCTTAAATTCTGTGCGCAGTCAAATATATCATCTTTGTTGGGACGAAGAGAGTATTATTTTTTTTTTTGTAAATGAAGTCTATTCGTGTAGCCTATATCTGCTACTTGCTATAACTAGAAATTAACAAAAAGTAAAAAAAAGTAGGAAAGAACACTCATGATTTGAGTCTCTGACTCATGTTGAAATATAAAGTCTGTATCCACTCAATTCTCTTTCTGTCCAGATTTAGGTTGTGTTATATAAATGCATCTATCAAAGAGACATTTATATCAATCAAAAGGTTTTTCAAACAAAAAAAAGTTATAATAATTACTTAAATTATAATTAAAAAATGATTTCTTGGTGCTTTTTTAAATACTAAAATGCTTTAAATACAAAGAATCTTTAGAGTTTTAAATACTAAAATTCTATAAATACAAAAGTATTTTTAGAGTCTATAAATACTCACCTCCTTCTAAGAAAGTTGATGAAATTATTATTCATAATATTTAATGTATGAATTTTTATTTATTATTTTAATGTGTAAAGTTAAATAATTTATATGAACATGAAAAATGAATGTATATAGTTTCTAAAAATATTTTTCTAAAATTTATTTAACAAATTATTCTTTGTGAAAATTTGAGTCAAATACAAGTCTAAAAGTCAAACTATATCTACTCTATTGGAACAGAGAAATACATCTTATTACATAAGCATGTACCATTTTTTTTTCAAATAAGTGAATTAGAAAAATATATCGAATGGTCTAACTTATTGACTAAGATTACCCTTATAAAACTGATTTTTATCCAACTCATGAATCACATACCCGTACCATGTATTGATACATATCGTTTTTTTTTTGTAACTACTTGGACTTCCCAAGTGGTGGAAATCCATCAATAAGCAACATCACTGTCGCGGGCTGTCACGCACCACCGAAGACAATCCCTCCACTAATTTATATAATCCTAAGACAAGTTATTATTTCATACACTAATAATCAAATGTACGTACAGATAAAAAACCATACAAATGAGACTAAGGTTGTGGTCTTTGAGCAAATGTTAACAAAAAAAAGTAACAACAATCTTAAATTGAAGTTACTACATTCATCTCATAATATTTGTTTATATTTTTAACATTTAATTTATGATTTGTTTTCAAAATTTTAACATATAAGTCAAACTATTTATATGAAAATGATATATTAAAATAGTTTGAATCAAACATAATACCCAAAAATCAAATGAAGCAATTATTTTGAGATGAAATTAGTAAACTCTAAAATCAATTTGTAATAAAAATAAGTTAGGGGTATATTTAAACAATAAGTCTTATTTTGTACTGTTATTATTAATTTTACCAACCAAAACTCTCTGAGTATTGCACCTGCTGTGTTGGCATGCTGACCATCCACTGCACAGTTCTCATTTCAACATTTCTCTCCATCCGTCTATTTTGACGGATCCACCTGAGTGGGTAATTATAGACTTTTCCCAAAAAACCACACCATTTTTTTTCCTACCGTCAATGCATACAACGTTTACTAAATTTTTTGAACGTTTTCCATTTTAGGTTATTCACAAAAATAGAAACTTTTATTACTCTCAATTTTCTTTCAACCAAATTGTTATTTTTTGATGCATACAATTTTCTTTTAATTAACGAGGTCTTGAATTAACTCTTCCTTGTTTATGAATAGAGAAACTGAAACGACCCATTATCATGATTCACGCATGACTCTGCCACCAACACCCCAGTTTCTAATGGTGATATTCTACTAGATTTATACTGACAATAATCTGTAAACTAAATTATACTAGTACTTCCTACATCCCATTTTTTATAGTTTAATTTATGCATTTTTTATTAAAAACATTGTCGTACAATAAAAAATATTCTCTCTCTCTCTATATATATATAAAGTAAATAAATGTGTTTGGTCTGTAAACATACTACTTCAAAACTCTTTAATAAATTATTTCAATGAAAATTTAAGAATACGGAGTAGTAGTATATAAGTTTAAGGACGGGGTGTAATTTTAACGTCGAGCGCGCCATCCATCTTTCATCTTCGTTGTCCCTCGTCCGTCCATCCCATGAGCGCCGTTCTTCATGTACATCGGGAGACTACAAAAAAGAAGCATCGAGGAGCAGGAGGCGGAGAAACCGCCAGCAGTCTCCTCTGCCGAAAGCGGAAAACTCGAATTCCAATCCCACGTGGCTCTCTAAATCCGATGGACATTCCAATTACAATCCCCAACGCGACGACGCATTTTCTCTCCGTCTCAAGAATCTTCTCAACTGAATTCTCCTCCGATTCTTCGCTTTGCTCCTCCGATTCCGGCTCCAGGAATTGCGATCCACACCGCAGGTCACAGCTTATCACTATTACCATCGGTTTGTCTTATTCTATACGTTGCTTGCTGAAGCTCGACTCATCTGGCTGCTCACATGCATGCTTTATTCCTCTTTCTACATGCGTGTCTCATGTCATCTTTTTCGCTTCTCAAATGATTGTTTAGGGTTTAGTTCCGTTTCAACTTGGTATAATAATGTTTTCGTCTGTGTTGTGTCTGTGTTGCTAGAAGGTCAGATTTGGGTTAGGAGATTCGCCACCGAAAAGTTGGATCTCTGGTCTCTTCTGGGACTGCTTGGAAGGTACCTAGCCTAGAGATTTAGCCTTTGATTGGATATGAAGGTAACCTTTTTAAAGTATCTGTCAGAGAAGAGTATTTCCTGTACAGATATGATTTTGCATATTGAAGTCCACATCAACGGCAAACCTTTCTTTGCATTCTGCGCACCAGTGTATAGCATACTCTAAAGTTGCCTATTCCAAGTAAAACAACTTGCACTTCTATGGCATTTAGATGTTATGCATGATGGCAAGTTGGGGCTCCCAATTTGTGGATCATTCCTGTTAAGTTGCTTTTATAACTAGTTTAGATCACATATCGTGATTCTGCAATCTAGTCAGCCACTTTTTTTTTTGTACAACAATTTTTCCAGTTTTACTTGGATTGAGCATTATTGGGCCTCTTCGAGGGGTAGCTCTCCCAGCGGTGCTTTTTTCCTTACACAAGACTCGAAACAGAGGCCTTGCTTAAGGAAGGATGAGCTCCTTGCCACTCAACCCTAACAACCATCGGTTAGTCAGCCACCTGTTGGTATAATTATTCTTAAATTTTTTATTTATATGTTTTCTTCAGGAGCAATTCAGTTGCCTGCTGGTTATACAGTGGAGTAAAGATTTGGGAACATGTCAGGAGAGAAAACATCAAAGTGTCAGCGTAACTCTTGCTCTGACACTGATGAGAAACCATGCATATGGAAATCCGCTAACAAGAGACATGACATAGATATAGAAAATCAGATATTTTGTAATCGATCATTGAATATGAAGAACATCGATGCTGTTGGCTTTGATATGGATTACACTTTGGCACAGTACAAGCCAGAAACTTTCGAGACCCTTGCATATGAGGGAACAGTCAGGAAACTGGTGTTTGATCTGGGCTACCCTCAGGAGGTATATCCGCCTTCCCAAATCCTTCTGTGAATATGCTTATGTTCTAGGCAAAAGAGTTGATGTTATGTCAAACACACAAATCTTTTTCAGTGATACACTGAACTTTTCATATTGTGCATACCAATCACCCTGTTTGGCAACAGGACGTTGCTTCTAATGTTGAATTTGTTTGCAGTTGTTAGAATGGAAATTTGATTGGACGTACATGATCAGAGGTTTAGTTGTTGACAAGAGACGGGGGAACACCTTAAAGGTATCACATTTTCTTGTACTTAACCCTCTTGGATCTTTTTGAAATGTGTCAAAACTGATTGTTGGGGTGTCTGTAGATGGACCGCCATAAGTATGTCAAATTAGCCTACCATGGGTTCAAAGAGATGTCAAAGGAGGATAGAGTTGCTAAATATGGGAGCAGACTAATACCAGATGCTTTTGATGAGCCAGACTATGCCCTCATTGACACCCTGTTCTCACTTGCTGAGGCATACCTGTTTGCTCAACTTGTTGACTATAAGGACAATAATCCTGGAAAAGTTCCTGAATATTCCAAGTAATGCCAACTATTCTTTTTAATTTTGTTTAAGATCTAAAGAGAATATGCTCTCTTGAACAGCTTTTTGGTTCTGTGGGAACTGTATTCTATCTTGCTTATGGAATCCTGAGCCTGTTAAGCTAGGTTTAATCTTTTGGATTCGAATTTCCTCAAAATCTTGCAATGTACTCTGTTGGTTTTTACTTCTTGTGAAGTTTTCTAGCAAATGCTTATGTTAAATATCTCAGACTTCAGAGGCTTTAATTCCTCATTCAGAACATCAGTTCTGGCCGAATGTTGTAATTCTCAATTTTCACATCAGTGTTTACAGCTATTTTATAGCTTATGAACACTTGCATGTCCGATGCCATTCTGTTTACTCTTTTCAGTTATGGTCATTTGTACAAAGATGTTCGATCTGCTATTAATTTGTGTCATCGAGATGGAACCTTGAAGCAAATGGTGGCAAAGGACCCTAAAATGTAAGCATGCAAGTAATTTTATGCTCACAGAGAAGGAGAAGAAATCACAAGACTGTGAAAATTTTCTGTTCAAATTGTTACGAGTTTTAAAATGACAGGGATAAGGGCTAGGCCTGTATTTGGGCCGGACAGGCCCATATCCCTGAGTATAGGCTATTAATCAATTTTAAAATGGCTTAATATTACTCTGGGATATGGGCCTAGCCAGTATCCCTATCATAAACTATGCTGAAATTCAATGTAGTATCTGTGTGTGTGGAAATTCCTGTAACTGGAAAGCTAAAAACTTGTTGAATTTATACCTTTTCATGCACTTTCTCCAGTTCATCTGACATGTCTTTACTTTATCTCATCTTTTAGGTATATCAATGAAGATACTTCTTTAGTGCCTCTGCTAAAAAAAGTACGAGATTCCGGACGTTTCACATTTTTGGTGACAAACAGGTATTAATAAGGCACATTTAAGACTTGTTTTTTTCCCCTCTCAATATAGTTTCTTGCTTAAAAAATTATCTCGTCTCTTCAATGTTTTCTTTTCACTTCACTGGATGCGTTAATTCATAGATTAGACAATTTTGATCACATAATGCAGCTTATGGGACTATACAAATATTGTCATGAATTTTCTGTGTGGATCACGGACTCTATGTAACAGTAACCAGTGTAATTTTGACTGGCTCCAGAACTTTGACGTTGTCATCACTGGAAGGTAAATTTGCTTCTTTAAGTCCAGTCTTTTCTTTAGCCATGTTTCATATGTGAACATATTACACACCAAGTAATATCAGCCAGGGTGCTGTTAAAATGAAAAGTGAACAGACAAAACCATTAAGAATAAATTTTCTTTGAAGGAAGGAGTGATGGTGCACAATGCTAATCGTGCCTTGGATTACCCAACCCACAGCACAGCTCTAGATACTTGTTTTTCTGTTTGCTATTTGACCCGACTGAAGAGGAATATATCTATGCAGTGCAAAACCGGGATTTTTCCATGATGAAAGCCATGCTGGTCTTTATGAGGTTGAACTCAAGTCTGGGATGCTGATTAATACAGATAATGGCACACCCTTGGCACAGGTTAGGAGAAATAGACTAAGTGCTTAAGTATTGTCTGTCCTTTCGGTAATCATTACTCCAATTTTGTACTGAAAACAAAATGGGTTGGCCTTGAAGGTTGGAAATGTAGAAACAAAGCAGTTAAGTCCTGTATCAAATAACATCTGTCGAGTCTTTCAGGTAAAGTTCTTAATTGCCTGCAATAATGTATATGAGCACACACACAACGTATTAGTGCACCCATCTCTGCAGTCTTATTTTGTTGCCTGAAATTTACTGTTCCATATTGTTATCAGTAAATATGTTACCAGGTGGAGTAGTATGATCCCATGTTGGTTGCAAGAGTTACTATTTGGCCTGAACCTTTGGCACCTTTGATGGCTGGCTTTTTGGGATGTGTGCTGCCCAAAGTTCATTTGATATGTTACTGAATTTCAGATTCCTCAATGTAGATTGTTTTGAGAGTGGGAACCAGAATTTTCTGGCTGACACTTATACTAAATATCTTTGTTTGTGGTTTAGGGAGGTAATGTCAGTCATCTGCATAAGTTGCTGTCTATTGAATCAAGTACACAGGTTTGTTATGCAGAATTATTGTAGCTTAATAATATCATTTTTGCATGTTTCTTTGTAACTGAAATTTAGAAGTACTTGATAAGTTACTTGGCATAAGTGAGACCTGCCTGTCAGCTGTGGCTTCATTATCTTGTCATATGCTACACGAATCAGGCTATTGGCCTTCGAGTTACTTTTTTTGCTGCATTTGCTAACAGCTGATATTGTATTGTGTGTTAGGTACTTTATGTTGGGGATCATATCTATGGAGATATATTGCGCAGCAAGAAGGCTCTTGGTGAGATTAATCTTATAATTTCCATCTTGATTTTCTAGCATTTAAGGTTTTCATTAACAAGTTCCGCACATTTCACGAGATTTTGTTAATATTCCTTACAAACAGGTTGTACGAGATGCGCTTATATAGTGAAATAAGCCACAAAGTAAAATTGTAAACTTAGCTATCATGAGTTACCTTGCCATACACTCTTACACTTACTGAGGTTAGGACAAAAAGGTATTTTGACCTGGGATATATAGAGTACATGCATCTAAGCCCAAGGTTTTGTGTTTGGGTCTTTGCACTTACACTAGTCATCCAAAATTTTCCTTTGTCCCAATGATGCTCACAATTATTAATTCATTACTTAATAGGGTAAAGTACAAGTATAGTCCCTTAGCTTTGGTCCTTCCGTCAATTTTTTTTCATTAAATCTGATGGAAATGACTAAATTCCCTTATTGAGTTTTGAATCTAACCCTATTATTTTCAAAGTTATACAATTTACCCCAACATCTTTCCCACCACACTTTCCCTTCCTCAACCCATCGTAGATCTTGTCGAGAACCAGCCTGAGAGAAGTCCGGCCAAGCAAGTGACTGGCGAGACCACTGCCTTGCCAAACACCGACCATGCACCAACCATCGACCCAAGCCGACCCAGGCTCTCCGTCAATCTGGGTCGCATCAGTCCTCCCTGCCGCTTGACCCAACTATGGGAATGGTTGCCAACGTTGCCTCTTACCCCTCCGCGCTGCCCAAGCTTGTCTACAGTCCAACATGCGTCACTTCACCGGATCAAGAAATGGAGCATAAGTGGTTGAATCTGGAAATAGTTAAGAGTTGAATCCGGAGTGGCTTACCCTTGTCGTCGTCGCCGTCGAGCGAAGTCTTCTGCTAGGAGCACCCCTCCAATTCGCCATCCATGGGCTGATCTAATCTCGGTCTTCGTGTTGCTGCGATTCTGAGTTGATGCGAGACGGCAGATGCCAGACAACAGCAACGGAGGACAACAAAGACGTGGCCGTCGATCTTTTTCAATTGAGTCTGCCGGAAACTAGGATTTGCGGCGGCGGTGCGGCGGCCTTCGGCTGCCGGCGAGTTTCCGTGACGGACTTGGGTCCAGCTAGTGGTGCGACGGTCGGCAGTTCCAACGGTGGTGGTTGGAGTGGCTGAAGATGGCTAGAACAGCGGATCGAAGCAGTTAAACTTGGAAACGTGGTGACGGTTTATTGCTGAAATTCTCCTTTGTTGGAGCATCTCCAGCGATGTGAGAGGGTGGGTTACCTTCGTCTCTTCATGGCGGAGCTAAAGGTGGTGGTTGTTTGTAGCAAAAAGGTCTGGAGAGGGAAGGAGGTGGAGAGGCCTATGGTGTTGTGAAATTTTCCCCGGTTGGGGAATGGTGGTTGGGTTAGTGGTGGAGAAGGGAGGAAGAGGAAAGGTTGGGGTTGGTTTTGTAACTTTTGAAATTAGTTGGGGTTTACTTGGAGATTATTAAAAAAGGAAAGTTCAATTCAATTTTAAATATAAACATTTACATAATTGCCCTTAATTAAACAGTGGTTTCAACAGAAAATGTAACGGAAGGACCTCTTTAGGACAAAACAATGAGCTAAGGGATTAATCTGAGACGAATTCCTAAAACAGGACCAAAATAGGACACGCATCAAAGCTAAGGGACTATACGCGTATCTTTACTTAATATCAATATGCATGCATGTACAAGTCCTGAAGGTTATAAATGGTCAATTAACTATATAACTGTCATGGTTTTTTTTTCCATGATAATCATTTCATAAGTTACTCTTGAAAAAAATTGAACCTTCAAAACTGAGCTGAGTAGCCTTTTGTATATGTTATTGGCAGGTTGGCGAACAATGCTTGTGGTACCAGAACTCGAGAGAGAGGTTAAATTGCTGTATGAATCCAGGGACATGCGTAAGGTAATATGTGAATACTTTTCAAGTGTTAAGATGTTGTTAGTTCTTCCTAATTTATTAATAAATAAATAACCTAACATTTGTTTCTATGCTAATTTGTAAATATTTTTTTTTTAAAAAAGCCTTTTGTATATGTTATCGGCAGTCCCGTGTTTTGGAAAAAAAAGAGGAGTGTTTACTGCATCCACCCAGAGCATGCCCATTCGTTTCTATGCTGTGTTACTAAAACCTAACAAAACTTCATTGTTGTCAAGAAAGTCTTTGTGCCTTTTAGTTGTACTCTTGAGCATCTGATTTTCAGTAAAGAAAGTTTACCTGCTTGGTGTAGAAGTTACTTAAGGGCAACTATGACTTTGAAGGTTCTCTGAAAAGTTTTAGGTTTTAATATCTCGTTACTTAGGTAGATTCTTGCCTGCCAACTGCTTTTAAGATTTGGAAGTAGTTTCTTGTCACGTTAATCGTTGTCATTTATGATCAATTCTTTTGATAAAGTTCTGTTAAAACTGTCACTTGTAACTAGTTTCTGTGTCATCTTTCACACTCTTTTAATTGCAACTAATGACCAATGTGTGTGCAGCAACTTCGCCTGCTGAGGAATGAGCGTGATCTGATAGAAGACCAGATTCATCATTTAAAGTGGTCTTTTGAGTAAGTGCCTTTGGAACTCTTAATGTCTCGTTAGAAAGATTTGAATAAACTACTATTTTAAGTTGCAACTCTAGAGTAGGGAGTACGTTAGCCGCTAAGCCCTTTTCTAAATTTTGGAGCAAGCGCGAGCTGAACATTCTAGAGTTATGGAGTCACTTTTGGTAGAGCATTGGCATTCTAGAGAGGAAGATTGATAATTAAGATTGTCTTGGAATTCTAGAACGAGCTAACTTACAAACTTAAAACTGTGGGCATACTAGATTGATCTAGGAAAATATATTGAATCTTGCATTACATTAATTACTTAGCGACCAAGCTACACTGAGTATGTGTGTTAGTTAAGTGTGGTGCAAGAGACGAGTGAGTGAGCAAGAACAAGAGAGAAGTGGAGAAGAGCAAGAGTAAGTGCTTGTGTGAATCATTAGTGTGTTTTCTTGTTTCTAATTAATAAATCAAACAAAAAGCCCATTTTAATGGCTGGCTGGTAGTTTTAGCTGATTTTTTGCGGTTCCAGTCTCTGCTTGTATTTGATGATCAATTAGGAATTTTTTTCTTAAGCCACTGTGTTAATCATGTTTTGAGTTGAGCTTTCATGTGCATCTAGGTTGCCATTGTACGGAGATCCCCCCCCCCCCTCTCTCTCTCTCTCTCTCTCTCTCGGGTGAAGCTCTCTAAATTGTATTTTTTTACCTGCTTTTTCTTTTTTAAGGTTTGAAAATGAGAAGGATGAGGGGAAGCAAAATAAGGTGTTTGCTGTGAATGAATTGGAGGTTAGCTTTTATTTTTATGAGCAGACCTTAAAAGCAAACATGTAAACGAGAAATATAATTCGAACATATGTCAGTGAACTTGCTGTGATGTAATTGTTTTCTTTTGCTAGTCTCGGAAGACAAAAGTGGAGCATAGTCATCGAGAGACTCAGAGAGAGTTTCAGAATAAGGTATACCTGATTTTACCTTACCAATCTTGTACAGTATGAATGCTGACAGTAACAAATGTTTCCTACTTTCACAACATAAATAGTTCCACAAGGTCTGGGGACAGCTCATGAAGACTGGCTTCCAAAATTCCCGCTTTGCTCATCAGGTAAACTTCATCCATTGTTTAGGTGCAAAGTTTAGATACTAGAGAAAGGTGGCATTACAAAGAGGATCCATGTGATAAGTTTATATCTGGTTTTCTTTTTTACGAGGGGAACAGCTGAGTATTGAGTTACACAGGGTCCTACGTTTGTTGTTATTCATTAGCATCTTCATCAACATAATGTATCTTAATCACAACTATACATGTTAGAGTTGGTGGCATTAAGGGTATAGTACTGTAGTGTCAATTAACTGTCTAAAATTAGTTAGCACTACGAATTCATGCAAAAAACATACTAGTAACAAAGTCTTACACCGGATACCCTTCCATTGCAACCTCCTCACGAATAAACATTGAGATGAGATTCCAAAATCATCATCTTATAGAATTTTCCTCTTGCATGGAAATAATGAGGTGGTGATGAGTTGGAACTTGAAATAGTTGTTATAGTCATGTAGCACTACAAGATTGATATTGTAAACTCAACATGAATATCACGAAAGATAACTATTATGTTTATGTTTGTTGTTAGTTAATGGTTGTAACGAAAGACTAAGTGTTTAGGGCGGTGCAGGTTGAGAGGTTTGCTTGCCTTTATACGAGCCAAGTATCCAACTTAATCCTGTATTCCCCGGATAAGTGCTTCAGACCCAGCGAAGATTTCATGCCTCATGAATTTGATATCCTCAGTCCATGACTGGAACTACTGCTATTCTCGTTCGTGCTTGGTTTATTCCGGAGATCTTGGAGCTGAGGTACTGTAGAGTAAATTTTTCAGTAGTTAGTTTCAGGCGGTGAAAGAAAATGTAGTCCAAGACTCCAAATGTCTTGTCTAACACTAGCTTTTATTTCTGAGTGGTCAAAATTGAAATGGTAATTAGTACTTGCTGTAATTCTTACTGGGCGGACTGGCGAACTGCTAGGTGGATTTGCACTTGAATTTCACAACTCCCTCCCTCCCTCCTTCCCGCCGTTTAAGTTGCCTCTTCAACTATGAACATAGCTACTACCCTTTTACTATTTAAGACTGCCAAAAGAGAAAAGAAAAGAGCACAAGCATTAGTTCTAAACTATAGAAGACAGCTCTGGCAGAATCTTTGTTGACACCTACTACTCCCTTTGATTTTGTTAGTGCAAGTCTCAGGTTAGTCTTTATTTTATTTTTCTCCTTTAATATGCATGAGACCTTCATGAATACTACTAGCAAGTTAGAAAGATGGGGAATGGGTGGCTTTCAATTCAATCAACCACCTTACCTACAGTCAATCATCATTATCATTATCATGGATTTAGGTCCCATTTGGAAAATAGTTGTTTCTATTAATTGTAACGTTTTGGATATTTTTTTAATGATTGAGATCAAATAATTAACCGTTAAACTCAAAAAGTTACTATTGATAGTTTTTTTCAAAACACAATAATTACTTGAAAAAAACTGGTGCCAAAACTATCCGGCCGTACGTAGTAATGCCGCCGGATGGAAACCAAACCCAATAGGGGGTTTCAAATTTCATTTTGTGGAGGTCAAGATGAGAAGTGATTCACTTCCAAAATTCATGGTGATCTTGAAAGTTTCACTCCTCCAAAAATCACTTGAGGTGTGAAAATCAGTTTTTCGCCGTGAAAAAATGGAATACAACATTTAATCTATGATTTTTGTTCTTCAATATTTTAATAACTAAAGATTAATAATTTATATGTAAATAATAAATGAACATCTAGTTTCTAAATATTATGGGGTCTCAATCTTTGCAAATTGGGGGTGAATTTATAAAAATTCACCCCCAAATTTTCGGTGAATCATGGCGACATATTCGGACCTCCGTTTTTCACCTTCGGAGTGAACGTGATTTTGAGGAGGTGAGTCACGGCGTGATTTTCGGACCTCCTCTCGCGAAGCCCACAGCTCCATGGCTGATGATACACTACGATGCCAGATAACCAGACTTCGCGACGGAGGAGGAAGCTCACCGCCGACGTCGATCGGAGCTGGAGGAGGAGGAGCCGGACGCAAAACTTTCGCGACGCCAGATAACCAGACTTCGCGACGGCAAACGCAAAACTTTCGATTCCAAACACTTTCGATTCCAAACACTTTCGATTCCAATCTCCAACTCCATCATCACCGCCGCATCACCACGAGTCAGTAGAGCCCTCCCTCGTCGCCGGAGGTGCCCGAACGGAGGAGAATGCGGCAAGAAACCGTTGCCGGCTCGGACACCGTTTTCTCTCCAACCGGAGCTCCGTTCGCTGTGAAACCGCCGCCATCCGTCTCCCCATCCGCCTCCGCACCAACCGACACCTGAACCGCCGTCGGAATCCGTCGCCGTCGCAACCGCCGCCGCAACCGCCGCCTGTAACGAACTCCGACGAGCTCGTACATGAAGGGCTGGGGAGGTGCAAGGGCTGGGTGAGGCGTGAGGGGTGGGTGAGGTTTGAGTGACCAATTTGGGTGTGATGAATTTTAGTAGTGATTTTATCAGAAATTTGGTGAAAAATTTTTTCACCCAACTCAAAGATTGAGACCCCCTATTATTATTGTCACCTCACGAGAATTCACGGTGATTCTTCAATTTCTCATCTACCCTCCTAAGTTTTTCATCTACTCTCCTAAGTTTGAAACCCCCTAATATATATTTTTTTCACCTCACGAGAATCCACGGTGAATTCTTCAATTTTTCACTTCATGAAAATCTCTCCCGCTCCTAAGTTTGAAACTTCCTTTATCTTTTTTTTTTTTTGTTTTCTACCATGACATGAGAGGATAACAGAACGAACCACCACAGACAGAGGACAGACAGAGGCGTCAGCCTTCAAGAGATGGATGCACTTTTTCTAGCCTATATATCTATCTATCTATCACTATCAGGATCGAGATACACGGTTCTAAAAGTTAAGGACTCGTGTGAACAATATTTTAGAGTGTAGGTTTAGATGTGCTTTTCGGCTCTTCAACCCAAACCCTGATTGATTTGATTTGATAAAGTGAGTAGAGTAGCCTAAAAACAGGACCGACCGACCGACCGACCGACCGTCTAAATCTGGTACCATCATCGTTCATACGAGTTTTATTAATCTGTTTCTTTTTTTCTTTTTTGTTTTGAACGATCCTCCTGATATTAATGGCGTATCCTGGATTCGCTCGTTCCCAGGTCAGGTCTACGGAGAAACAAACATGTTTAATTTCGCAAGCTCTCTTTGTAAGCGAGTCGTAAATGTGAAGGAGATCGTCACCAGTGTTCCTGTTTATGCTACTGTTGCTGGTAAGTAATTCCGTGAAACGTTTCCTTTTAGAGTAGAGAAAAAACACTGTTCTGTTTATTTATGCTAGCACACCACCAATACGTAGTGTCGTTTAAGCTTTGACTTGGTTTAGATGCCTCTTCCGGTGGCTTGAGCTTGAGCTTGCGACGTTGGGCTACCAAGAAGACAGCTGGTTCCACTAAGAATGGACGAGACTCCAAACCCAAATTCCTCGGAGTGAAGAAGTTTGGTGGTGAGGTAACTTACTGATGCTTGCACTTCACCAAATGCCATGAATTTTTGTAATCAAGTGCTTCATTTTCGTCTTCTTAGTTACAATTGATGATACAGTATTGGTTTTGTTGTATGTCTCATGCTCAATTTTGGATTACCAATTCTATGCATAACCCTGTAGATACTATTCGATATTAGGTATGAACCAGATGTGAGTATATTGTAAATGCTGTTAAGTCATTTGTGTCCAGTTATCAGGACTGTAGATATTGATTTTCCAGTTTTAATAAAAATATCTTGCTGTTAATGTGAAGACTCACATTCTTCTGACAAAGCCTTCTAATTCTTATATTTTGTTGGTGCAGAGGGTTTTCCCGGGAAACATAATAGTTCGTCAGCGAGGGACGCGTTTTCATCCCGGTGACTATGTCGGAATAGGGAAAGACCACACACTCTTTGCCTTGAAGGAGGGATGCGTGAAATTTGATACCCACACGCTGAGCGGGCGCAAGTGGGTGCACATTGAACCCAAGGGTGGACATGCTCTTCACCCTGTGTATGCAAGTGCGGGCTAACCAAAGCTGGAAACAGCTGCTGAATGTTGATGTGTTCAAGTCAGATATCACTCTTATAAACGCTCTTCTTCAATACTGGAAGCAGTTTAGTACAATGTAAGCAAACATGCTTTCACATCACTTGCACTATATTGCTTGCAGCATAATTTTCATTTCAATTTCAGCCTCATCTGTCACTGGTTGGATTAGTACGAATATTGTTGTCTTTTCGGATTCTTTCTCATTGTGATGAGCTTGTTTTCCAATCAAGTAGATACTCCTACATAGCCATTTGATTATAAGGATCGTACTTTACATCTACTTCTGCTCCAATGTGTATTCTGTGCATAGCCAAGTTTTGTCACATTACTCCCTTGGTCCCATTCATGCTGTCCCATTCCTATACATTTTGTAAAGGAAAAGGGACAACATGAATGTGATGGAGGGAGTATAAGATCCTTCTCTGAATAGTTTTAGCAGTTTTACCGTGTGGTAGGATTTGTAAGGCTCCCTAGAACGTAGTTGAATAGTAGGACAGCCATGGCAAAAAAAATTTCGTTTTCTTGCTTTCCATGCAGAAATAATCAGAGCAGCTCCAAACTGGCACTGAAGTCCTATCCATTCATCTGGCATGGGTTTCTTGTTCTATAGAGTACGGTCTCATTTAAGAACAATTGTGTCAATTAGCTGTTGTATTTTGGATACACTTTTTAGAATTTTGATTAATTGGATGCAACTAAACACTAAAGGTATCTATCGATTTTTTTAGTTTTAAGCATTGCATTTATTTCAAAAAGTAGCTCATTCCCTCCGTCCCACAAAATTTGTGCCCGCATACTTTGATTTATCATTTGCATATAAACTATTTAGCTTTCTATATCAAAATAATTAAGCAAAAACATCACAGATTTTACCTTGATGGATGGAGTATGTAAAGCATTATGTTTTTATTTAAAAGGTTTCTCGTATAGATCACCTTCTTTGGCCCATGCTAGTTGACCCTCTTCATTCACAGATTGCATAAAGAATGAGAAACAAGTACAAGAGGGAGTATTTAAGTGATAAAGAACATGACTTGTGTTAGGGATGTCAATCGGGCGGGTTGAGTCGAGTTCGAGTTTGCGATTGGGTTTAGATGTTTTCGGGTTGGGTTGTGTTCGGGTCGTGTCATTCAGGTTCAGATTGAGATCGGGTTTGACTTTTTTCAAGTTCAGGTTGGGTTTGGTCAAGGTCATTTGGGGTTCGGGTTGAGATTAGATTGAGACATTTTATTTTCAAGTTATTTCGGGGCAAAACTGGGTCAAATTCGGGTTATATTATATTCCCTCCGTCCCTGAAAAATTGTACACATTTCCTTTTTGGGCTGTCCCAGAAAAATTGATCATTTTCCTTAAAAGGAAACTTCTCACTCTCAAAGTTACTAAACTATCCTCACTTTTTCTTTACTTTTTCTACCTCGTTTTTTGTGCACTCTCAACTAAGGGGCAATTATGTAAACATATACAAACATCTTACATTCACCTTAATCTCCATGTCCAAACAAATCTACCAATCTTTCGGGGACGGAGGGAGTATTATATTTATTGAGCGTAAAAATAATTTTTTAAATGATTAAACTCATGAATTCTAAAGAAGCAACATTAAATGATATTTAAATATATTTTCTATCATCATCATCAATAGCACCTTAATCTCAAACTATGTTGGGGTAGGTGACATGAAGTTTATAGTGATAATCAATTGTCCACTATAAATTCATGTAAAAGCATAATGACAAAGTTTTATACCTGATGGCCGCCATGCCAAATCATCCAAATAGGCCTACCAAAAGGTCCAAATTAATAGCCCACTATAAGAGTCCCATTAAAAATCCAAGTAGTGATAAACTAAAACCTAATGGAACAATGACATTCCCGGACCTAATAAGAATTTACCCGGACAAGCTATTGGAATTCCCGAAGAAGCACTCCCGGAAATACAGAACACGTGTCCAATAACGTTATATTGACTTATTACGACTTTGCCACCATTAATACTGATTATATAAAGACATTTATGGCATAAGTCAATGGATCGATCTTTTCAGTCACTTCATTGACAAGAACTAAACTCAACCCTCAATTCCTCGAATTTCGAGAATCGCGCGACGCACTAATCCTAATGGCATCAAGCAACATCAACACGCGTCAACTACGCAGACACGTGGTGGCTGCCTAGATAGACCCGCCACTAATACCGGATGTCTTTCCTGACACAACCTTCTTACGACGCAATAATGAGATGAAATTTCAAACCATATCATCACTAACTTTTTCCACTTGCATGGAAAATATCATGAAACGATGATGAGTTAAGATGATTGCTATAGTCATTTCTCATTCCAAGATGGATATTGTAAAATCAACATGTACATCATGGAACATGGCATAAGTTAAATTTTTTTTTCACAAAGGAAAAATAATAATTTAAAACTTACAATTAATACACAATTATTTTCTTAAATTTTTGAATCTTAAAAAATTATGTGTTGAATCGAAATTAATCAAGATTACAAAATTAAAGCATAAGTAATTTAATCAAGTACTCTCTGTATCCAAAAATCTAATTAAAAAAAGAAATTACTCCAACGAAATTTGGAATTAGACATATATATCAAAAGTGAAAATGTTGATACTTGTAACTTGAATATAATTTCTGAATATATTATAAAAAAAATTCTGGCTAGTCATACTTGAAAAGTATTCTGCTGGTCACTCCATTCCATTCCATTCACCCCTCTCTACATAACAAAACGACCTCGTTTGAGGCATCCAATTCAAAATACTAGTACTAGTTTATCAGTCTGTTCAATCCAGCTTCAGCAGTAACTGTCTACCAAGTTGCTTTCAATTTTGATGACCAGATTCCAATAAGAAGCTCCATGACATTTTGACCAACGTAGATGGATGGAATTTAGTAAGAGCATAAGTGATTCTAACAGCCTAACTGGTAGTAATGAACAAGTGAGGGTCAAGTTTATTTGACCAGACCAGCTTTTGCCCTGCTCACACCAATCATTTCTCATCTCCTCCAATTCTGTCTGGTTCATCTCCTTGTCATGCATCAACCAACCTGAAGGACCATCTTTCCCTGGCTTCTCAATGGATGGATCAAGCTCAAGATGGCCTAACAATCCTTGATTGACATTGCCAATTTACATTATCAGGCATAATATATGTTTATGAGCGCCCAACATTTTCGGTATCTGGTCTTAAGAATCAATATCAGCACTAGCCAACTTGCAAAGCAAGCAGCCCGATCAAGGGGCCTTAAAGATTTTGACATGGAAAGGAAATGATCCCATCAATAGATTCTTGGGCCGAGGTGGATGATAAGGATTCTATTTTCAAGGAGATAAAATTCTTTTGCATTGATGAATCTTCTCTGTTGATACTTTTTGATCGTCTAAAAGGTTGGAACTTGGAAGGTGTGTATACTGTTCAACATGAGAACTTTTCCAGCACTCTTGGTACATTCTCATACCCAAAAACAGCAGAGTTAGCTTGCTTGCTCCAGAAGGAATCCAATCAGGACGCCAGTTGGTTCACAGTTGCATGCACACTAATCCTACAATAGACTGATTTGGTTAGCGATTAATTAGAAACATAATCCAGACAAACAAACACCGGTGACAACAAGAATCTCTCTGCTACGCTAATAGAATAAGATCATTGTCCCCAACCCAATGAAGTGGAGATTATTTATGATAATAGTAACTCATACTGTGGGAAAAGCAGATCTTGATGACGGAACAACATGAGGAGTAAACAAATTGCTGTGGATGGTTAACATGGAATTTGAATCAAGTTTCAACCCCCCAGTTACTTTACTTTACCAGTTTACCAGCTGCTAGAAATGTTACTGTGGACTAGCTAGTTCACGTGACATGAGGAACTAACTAGCCTGTAGTTGAGAGGAAGAACTACTTCTAGTTACTAGGATTAGTCCTTCCGTCCACGTGTCCATATCCTCCTGTACCTTACCATTGGGGCGACCAGGCAGGGAGATGATTTTTACCGGAGCAGTGACTTACACATCAAGCAACAGAGCATCTGAAGATATAGAGTGTCTGTCAGTCACGGATTGAAGACAGATGAGTACGAAGGTAAAGACAGAAGAACTGCAAACTAAGCAGTCAGCTGGTTCAGGTCAGCTAAAGATGATTTGAAACCTCACTAACAGAACACCACCAGGTAGCTGCAGTGTTTTGTCACACTTGATATGTTTGTTAAAAAATCTGAAGATAATATGCATGAATTACTGTCCTAACGTTCTGGAAAATATTTCAAAATGATAAAGGGGCAAAAAAAGAAAAGAAAAGCTCTGATCAAATTGTTTAGAAGGGAACTTTCATTTTGAATATTGTTCCTTGATTCAGTGAGGTGGCCTACCAGATAAGGACCGCGCTGAAGAATGGCTATCTGTGACTGAGGAGCGGTGGCGCCAGTGGGGGGGACTAAGGAGGGATGAGGGGTACAAGTGTAAAGTATATAAACAATTTGAGTAAATTGTCAGGATTGAAAAAGTTGGAGTGCTACTAGAGTGTAAATATTGGGGTAAACCGTTCCCCCCATAATTACCCCTTAAATATATAGGACACACACACAGCTCAGAAAAATATGTCAGTATTAGTTTTGAAACGCAGATAACATGTACTCCTGGTAATTAATTGTCGTTTCCGTTACAAAGAAATTAGAAGGCTTTTGAAATGTTAATGTGCTGCACAGCCTATCAATTAAATGAATTAATTAATATAGATGAAAATTAAAATTATGATTTACTATATTAGAACCGGATAAATTTTAAATCAGCAGATGTATATGAAAATTGTAAATAGTTTCTAAAAATACAAAAGTTAATACGCTACGAGATTAAATTAACGCTCCTGAAGCAGCAACGGACAAATCTAAACTTTAAAATGCAAACAACGTACGTAAATGTTATCCAAAAAGTAACGTTTATCATTAAGAATCTGGTATAAAAAAAAACATTATGATTATCAAAATTAACAAAATTTCTATGGAACTTATAGGTGAAGAAATTAAGAGAAAAATTTGTGGAAACTATATATATTTTAAATCCATTAGAAGGGCTTAGAAACTGCTTTGATTAATTTGTTTGTCTGTTTTAATTTTTGTTTTTGTCTCTCCACTCCACTTTTGGTGAATGTAATTTTCACCTCCGAGACTATCTGTTTTTTCCTAATCTATTCTGCTGGATGCATTTTTTTTTTTTAAAAAAGAAATATTTACAAACTAGTTTAAAATAGGTTAGTTACAGAGCAAGGACTCCAACTTTACTATTTTGTACAATAAGACTAGAGTACTACACTACTCCAGTACTCCATTACAAAAACTGTTGAAATTAAGGTGGTTGGATTGGAAATTTGGAACTGAGATTCTTCTTTCTTTTGGCTGGGCCTGGGACCCACCCACAGTTCTACTACTACTACTACTACTACTATATAAACATCCAACTCTCTCCACACTCTCTACTCATACTCAAATACTGATCAATACTACTACTACTACAGTCTACAAGCAGTTAGCACGTAGGTGATCTGCAGGAAACAGGAATTAATTAAAATGGGTTCTGGTGCAGGGTCAACGTGGACGGCGAAACAGAACAAGTTGTTCGAGAATGCTCTGGCCATTTACGACAAGGAGACGCCTGAGCGGTGGAACAACCTGGCCAGGGCTGTCGGCGGCGGCAAGAGCGTTGAGGAAGTGAAGAGGCACTACCAGATGCTGGTGGAAGACATCAACCAGATCGAGACCGGACAGGTCCCTTTGCCCAACTACAACAAACTACCACTCGCTACTCCAAATCACAGGCCCAATTACGCCACCTACATCATCGACCAAGACGACCACCAAAGGTAATTAAGTACGGTACTCTACTCTAGCTACCTACCTACTTCATGATCATGAGGAGGAGTAGTTCAATGGGATGATCGATATATTTATATATTCGAATATTAATTGATCAGATCATATATAATACTCCTAATTAGTATTAAGAAAACCAGCTGGATTAATTGAGGATGATGACATGCATGCATGCAGGCTGAAGAATCTGCGCCTCCGCTGAAAAATGTACTACTATGTAACTAGCTAGCTAGCTACTCATGGGCCAGCCCAGGTGTGGCCTTCTCCATCGATCGCCCGCCGCATATATACTACTCTACGTCCGTACGCACGTACAAGCTGTGGCGAATCAGTTACACCCATAAACTAGCTAGCTACTTGGCTACTAGTAGTTTTATCCATGTAATGTAACAGCCGTCCCCTATAATATTCATGCTTAATCTATTCTCTATTGCTTTTCTTAATTCCACCTGTTTTAATTCAACTGCATGCATACCCCTCCAGTACCCTACCTACTTGTACTCCCACACATTATCTTACAACGTCATTACCTTGATTAAGGTGTAACATAACGGTTTGACTTGACTCGATTAATTAAACACTCATTTATTTGTGTCTCGTTTGAATGGTTATCAACCCAAACTTGAACATAATTATAAACTTAATTTGATATCTACTTATATAATTTCAAACAAACTTCAACATCTAACTACTCGGCTTAGTTCAACCTTTTATTAACTTTTTTCTTTCAAGTAAGTGAACACCTTAAGGTTATAGTTGATTTAATTAAAGGTCGTTCTAACTCATTCATATTATGCTGATTAGGCCAAATTTGAACATAATAATTCTAATCTCAATGGAATTTTAAGCCGAACATGAATTATTCAATGCCTCGTGGCATTCTGACGGCATTGGGTATGATGTTGGTGGATATAGCTAGGTGGAGGTAAGAAGTTTAGAGTATAATTTTAAGGATTGATAAATATTTGTGTAGTAATATACAATTTATGTATATTTATAAAAAGTGATGGTAAAATTAAAAGTTTTTAAACTTTAGGAGGTTATACTTTAGGAGGGTTTTTCAATTTTACAATTTGTTCAGTAGGACAAAAATGTCCAAAAAGATCATGGGTGTTACAAAAATGTGAGTTACAAGACCTTTTTTATACAAAATTTTAAAATAAGATTCTAATAATATAATAATTAAAGTTACCGCACTGTAGATACAATTTACTTTATATTTTTCTACGTAAGGAGGATTAGATACTCGTTCTATCCAAACCAAGGAACAAGAATGATATGTTCTATCCTAAGAAGTATGATATGTTTGACCGAAGCAGAGAACAATGCTAAAGGTTTATATATAGTGAGTACTGTTTTTTTTAACAAAAAGGTTTATATATAATAAGTTAAACTAGACATATAAAATAAAATTTATATTAAGTTAAAGTTGAGTGAAACAAATATTTCTAATAATAAAAGTTTTCAATTTTATGGAATAAATTAGAAAATGTGATAGATTATTTGCGACAAAAAATAATATTTTATCATATATATATTAAAGAAAAATATTTGATTTTTTTTCAAAATTTCCAAACTATTTGAAAATTGATTTGAAATTTTTGAGATAGAAAATAGGTTTCATTATCAAATAGTCTCATGAACTATGTTAACTCGTGCACTTTGGTCCCTTAACTATAAAACATGTCAACTCAATGTTTCAATTATGAAAGTTCAAGCACTTTAGTACTTTAACTCAGTAACTAGCTCATCGAGACTCTAATGTTGTTAGTTTTTTTGACAAATGAGTGATCTATTTGTAAGAATTTAAAGTATTGTGTTGCAAATATTTAAGGTTCAAACTTCAATGGATTGTAGTGATCAGCCATTTAAGCTATTTTCTTGAATTTTGTTTTACAAAATATGTTCAGATGAAGATCTATCGAATCAATTGAAATTTTGGAGTTCAAATCGGAGAACTGTTAGATCAAGATATGTTGAATAAAGTATTATAGATTCAACATATATAAGAACTTCTAAAAAAAAGGTGTGTATTGTGGATGAGAGATGATATTTTTTGTTAGATCTGATAGGTTTAGGGTCTTTGAGCATAGATTAGAAAAATTTAGGATCATAATAAGCATTTTTTCTTAAATCAATTAACATTGATACGATCAAAGAAACAAAGTGTTTGATGGTGCATAGTTGAGGAATTGGGTTGACAAATTTTATAGTTAAGAGATTAAAGTGATTGGACCAACAAAGTTTTGGGAAATATTTGATAATAAAGGATAGAGAAAATGGGTAAAAATGCCATTAATCATTTCTAAAGTTCTATATTTGCCACTGATCTTCTAAGTTTTGAAACTGAATTAAAACTGACACTGCCGTTAAAAAATCAGTTAACTCTTTTATTTAATTACAAAAAATAGTACTTAAAGTTTTTAACCTCTTACAATTTGAGCCAAATAATTTTACACTCTAATTTTCGCAACCACTTCCACCTCCAACATCTTCTCCAACTTCGACGGCCCATCTTCGCGTGACTTGCAGAACGCATTTGCAAGTTTTGCAGCCGCTGGTGATATGCTAATTTCGAGACCCAGCAGCCCTGCCGTCGTATCTTGCAGACGCGAAATCCGCCGGCCTTGTCAAGCCACCGCCACGTTTCCACTGCGCCAAAAAGTGCAACCATGTTACCCAACACCACCCCATCGGCACAGCTCTTACAGCCAATGTTGCCGGCTTCGATTTCGGCTGATTTCCGCGAATATCCGTTGCTGCCGGCCCAGGCGTCGCAGGCTCGCAGCAACACAACCCATTCAATCAACGGCAACATCAACCGGGTTCGGTTAATCTCGGTTTCAATTTTGTTGCTATCAAACTTTAGTTTTGCCTCTTACCCATTAAAAGAACTACAGTATTAGCGATAAAAAAATTGAAACTCGTGAACAACAAAGCATACACCGGACTGGAGCATGTTAACTTAGAACCAAATTGTTATGAATTGTAAAGGGTTAAAACTTTTAAATACTATTTTTTGTAATTAACCCAAAGAGTTAACAGATTTTTTAACTGTAGTTGTGTTTTTAACCAAATTTCAAAACATAGATGATACTCTAGCTCGAAAATGAAGATCAATGGCAAATATAGAACCTTATAAAAGATTAGTGGCAAATATAGAACTTTAGAAAAGATTAGTGGCATGTTTATCCCTTTTCGCTAAAGTTAACAATAGGGATTCAAACTACAAAAAACGGGGAGATGTTCACCGGATTTGTGACAAACTCACGCGTGAAAAATTATTTGTGGATTTATGAGCCAGCTTTGAAGATACTCACCCCACCCGTCCCCTAGATTTATGAACCTTGCCATAAATGGCGGCCGGTGGCGATGCTTCCTTCTCCTCCTCCACTATCCATTCCTACCTCACCGCCCTCTGTCACACTCCTTAACGTTTCACTCGCCGTGCCACCTCCGTCTCCACTTCATTCGAGGAGATGAGCCGTGTCAGGGCCCGCTCTAGTTCCGACATGTAGAGGACTCTCCGCTAGTACGACCTTGTCGGCCTCGGAATCGGCGACATGGTTGGCGCCAGCGTCTTCGTTACCACCAGTCGTGCCGCCTGTCTCTACTCCGGCCCTGGCATGCTGGGGAGTTCACAGTGAATTTTCGGACATTCACGGATCGCGTGAAATTTTCAGAGGTCCGAATTTGTTTCGGTGAGAAATTCATGTGTGATTTAATGGAGGTGAATTATTCCCCACCCCTAACCTTTTTTTTAACGCCGGATGCCCTTCCTGTCGCAACCTTTTTTCGAATGAATAATGGGATGGAATTTCAAACTATATCATCATAGGTTTTCCACATTCATGGAAAATATCATAAGATGTCGATGAGTTGAGATAATTGATCTAGTCTTGTTTCATTACAAGTTTCCCCACCCCTAACTTTGAAACCCCCCTAATAGTTGAGAAAAGCAACACAACATGAATTTTTTAAAGGGTAAATTACAACCCCCTCCCCCCGAGGTTTGGTGAAATCTTTAGTTTGTCCCCTCTATTTTCAAAATTCAACAGTTACCCTCTATTTTCAAAATTCAACAGTTTCAATGTATAGTGCCTTGGCCGTATATGGTGTTAGTTGACTATTAAGAATTTTAGTACTAATTACACTAACTATACTATGAAACAGTTAATGGGCAGTCCGTGCTCACCTGTGTCGTAGCAGCATGGACTCGTCTGCGTTTCTACGGCCTGAGCTCGTTGCGTTGTGACAGTGACCAGACAACAACGACGACTGGGTAGGGTGCCTGATTTGAGAGAGAGAAAAGAGAGAAACAAAATGTTTGGGATGAAGTATTATGGTAAGAAATATTGGTGACAATAAGAGCAGTTAACTCTAAAATTCTTAATGGTCAACTAGTAACACAAACGGTCAATGGGGTAACGGAAGATTTCACTAAACCTCAGGGGGTAACTGATGATTTTTGGAAATAGAGGAGCAAACAAATGATTTTATTAAATCTCAGGGGGTGTTTTTGTAGTTTAACCTTTTTAAACCCAACGCGACTATTATCAACCCGCATACCCGTCAGTTGAGTTCCCGTCCCGGAGCAGCCTTAAACCTCCTCCACCGCCAAAGTCACAATATGGCACCCGAAGCTTCGCCGTTTAAGGTCGCATACCAGGCACTAGCGTCTCGTATTGCTTCAATCAATTTTCTACGTTGAACAATCGGGCCAATTTGCACTAACTTTCAAAGCTCTTGGCAGATAATCTTAGGTTCAGCATCCGTAGCTCGCCGTCAAATTCTGGCCGATATGGGATATCAGTTCGAAGTTCTGGTAATCATTCTTCCCATTTCCTCCTGGGTTTTCAAATCCCATGTCGAATTATTGGAGCACTGCGAGGGTTTTGAACTTGGGATTTTTATTAGACTGCAGACATCGACGAGAAAAGCATTCGGAAAGAGAAGGCGGAGGATTTGGTTTTGGCAATCGCTGAGGCCAAGGTTCTGTCTTCCTTTTTGTTCAGTATGACATTTTAGGTGTATATATCTTACATGAATAATACTAATGAATATATATTCGTTCATATCTAAATAGTGAATCGCCATGATTAAAATCCGCCCTGAGCTCGGGTCTTTTCACTTGCATATTTTGTCAATCCTGTAAGCAATTCGAAATAAGGAGGGAGTTCCATTATTTACGGTGTGAATCCTATCCTATCTCAGGCTGAAGCTGTTTTATCCAAACTTCAAACTGCCAGTGATAAACATGTGGATGATGAAACCAGAATTCTCATCACAGCAGATACAGTATGTTTTTTTCTTTAGGGTGAACTAGAAAGGGCTGTGATGTTTTATCCAGTGCGATTTATGGTTTGAGGATACAATTAGATTTGTTGCAGAGGACACGTGTTCAGTAACACTCCATGGCTTAGTAATATATGGATCTGATACTAGCAAAACAACTTGTTTTGGGACGGAGAGAGTAACATACTTTGGCAGATATAAATGGACCACAGCCTTTCTAAAAATCCTAGATCCACCACTGAAATAATTATAAGTGCAGCTGTGGCTCTTCCCCCTACCTTTTTAGTTGTTGTGTTATTGTGTAGCCTGCTAGCCTTGCGGATTGTTCTTTTCTTAGATATTTCTTCTGTTATTGGGAATCTTTCCGAGGTAGTCTTGGTTTCTGTTTTCCTGAGTTGTGAAGTTACTGAGTTCCGAAAATAGACCATCCTAGATGCTGATGGATACTAATCTGGGGATAATTAGATAAAGGAAAAATATGGGAGATAGGGAAAGAGGATAGTCACTTTGAGTGTTCATCCACTCTGGAACAGAAACAACTAATTTAAGACTGAGTATTTTCACATGTTTCTTATGCATGTCTGTTAAGGCATTGCATTTGTGCACAACACACCTGCTCATGTGTGGATGACGTGTCCGTCATTTTGCTTGTGTATTATTAGTTGTCTGTAATATCTTCAGCAGCTCTGGTCTAGTTGGAAACTTGTTCCTTATCATGTATTTTCATTAACTGATTAAAGGTCCTCAGGCTGATGCTATCCTAGGAAGGCTCCCCATCAGTGACTACAAAAAGGAAGCTAAGCCGACAGTATTAATTACTTCTGACCAAGTAAAATTCAGTTGCTTCAGTATGCTCTTTTTGTTCCTATATCATTGTATATGTATCAAATGGAATTTTTTCCTTAACTTTGATCACCTTATAGCTTACCACTGAAGAAGACTAATATTCGTTGTTTATAAGTGATGATTTCGTGCTTCTACCTACACATCTGAGGATCCTGTCAATTACTTATTTCCGTGATCATCAGCGATTGTATCCTCAAACATAAATGGCATTCAGTGACAAGACTTGCTTGTAGCCCCTTATTGATGCATGCTCTTCCTGTTATATACGGGATATCTTGGTCATTGCGTATTTATTTTCATTTGTTGAAATTATGTTGAGGTGGTGGTCCATGAAGGTGTCATCAGGGAAAAACCATCTAGTGTAGAAGAGGCACGGGAGTTCATAAGAGGTTCTTTTCGTTATTTCTCTCCAAGTTCCTTTTCTGGTGAAGGCTTGCTGAATTTGAAAGTGAAATGCAGGCTATTCGGGCGGACATGCTGCAACAGTAGGATCTGTTGTTGTTACAAACCTTAAGACTGGAGTTCGCAAAGGTGAATGGGACAGAGTGGAGGTACCATTTTCCTTTAAATATACTGTATATTTGTTTTAGATAGATAAACCTAACTGATTTGAAGTTGACTGTTCAATATCCATCCTAGCGGCATTCATCCTTTACTACTGCACCTACATTGTAAAAGAGAAGATTGCTGTAAATGGCGGTATTTAAAGTTCTTATGTAGAAGAAAACTCCCCTGATTGTGGCTCGTGCTCTCACTTTGGTTGAAACTAAGCGGCAGATTTGGGATTCTGATACTGTCAAAAGCCAAGAATAAAACTGGGCGTAATGTTTTCTGTTTAATGTTTGACCCAACAATTTCTATATCATCTTAAGTCATCTGATTGACTACACTGCACTCCTTTTACACCTGATCATCAGAAATTATTGTTTGAGCTAGTTATCCTGCTTTAACGAGATTTAGTTGCAATTTCATTTCTTCCTTCATCTGATTCATTTTGCAGCTACGGTTAAACTTAGTCTAGTCTTGCCTTTTAATTTCTTATTGGATGATGACTGCATGCTCGAGCTTTATAAATGTGAAAATTTTCTCAAATCATGTATGCTTGTGTTCACGTGAATTTGCATGTGGCGTGTGTATTTCACAAAGAATTTGTTTGTACCTAATCATAACATCTCTATGTTGATCCATTTAATCATTTCGTTCTGCAGATTCATTTCCATGAAATAGCAGATGAAGTTATTGATAAGCTGGTAAGAATACCTTGCAGAAACTTTTCTTATTCCTGGAGAATTGAAAATGAAAACGGTACTAATTAGGTGGAATGTGAAATGCTGCTCTAATGGTTATCTTTAATAACACTATTAGAATGCCCTCCTTGAAGTCCAAGCCAACCAATAGGCTAAGTATTTTCTTTATCATCTATTGTATTTCCCAACATTTTAAGAATCAGAAGATAGCATTACAGGACGTTTGAGACCCAATCATTATTTTTGTCTTTCTTGTATGAAAAGTTTAGTCAGTAATATGCTTGAAAGTTTTCACTCAGTACGTAATTGGCTGATAATGAATTATCTTGCTCTCTTATTTTCAGATCGAGGAAGGAATGGTGCTGAAGGTGGCTGGAGCGCTAATTATTGAACATCCGTTGGTACTACCTTATGTTAAGCAAGTGGTCAGTGCACATCTCTTTTCTTCCTTTTCCTTTTCCTCTCTGAAGCATTTGTTTGCAGTTGTTAAGAAATTCATTCGACTGCAGGTTGGGACAACCGACAGTGTGATGGGGTTGCCCAAGGCTCTCGCCGATAGACTCATTAAGGAGGTTCTTTAGATGCATTATCCGTTTGATAATGCAGATTATTTTAGTTTAATTATTTCCCTCATATCACAAAATGAATTGGCAGTCTTACATCTTCTGTGTGGACTGACTCACAAAATGATTGTTATTTGAAGAAGACACTAGAAATGTAACCAAGCCTTGCATTAATGATAACAGGCAATCATGGATTTAGTAGAATTGCAAGGAGAAAAAATATAAATAAAATTTACCAGTAAGAAAAGAAATCAAGGACAGCAAAACCTTGTGTAGTACTAGTACTGTTGGGTGATATAGAATATAAATAAACCGCACGTGGCATATAAACATTCTGCTCTGCTGCTCTCCATCATATCATAGTATTGTTTTAATCAAAGACACCCTCCTTCCCTCCGTATATGTATGTACATGCATGTATCAGATGGTCCTGCCCTCCCTTCCATTAGGGAGAGGGTGCCTCTCCAGGAGCTGCGGAGTGTCCATTCTCGCCGAGCCCCAGGCCGCTAGATTAAATCAAAGCAGTAATTAATTTATGTTATAGCCAGGCCTAAATAAAATACTCTAGGAATTAATGGATTGGAGATTGTAGGGAATGTTTGTTTACCCGATGAAACCGTTGGCCCAGTTCATAAAGCCGGGGGAGACACCTTGGCCGACGGCGGCCGCATGTAACGACTGGGCTGCTTTGTTGATGTCTTCAACATTGACACCGTCAAGAGCGTTCTGGAAATCTGGCCCAGCTTCCTTCTTAAAATCTTCCCATGATTTCTTCGCTTCTTCCGGTGTTACCTGCGGCTGAGCCATGGCAACCACCGCTAATGTCACAGCCAAAACCACCACAATCTTCTTCTCCATTATCTTATTATACCAATGTCTTCCTCTCTTCTTCTGAGTTTTTGTTTTTCGTTTTCTTCGTTTCTATTTTTATTTTTATTTTTATATTCTTGGTTGGTTTTTGGGTTTCTTTTATTCTGGCCTTACGGAGTAAGGCAACCTTGATGTGAATGGAAGAACCTGAAAGTTGGTAGTGGTGTATTTATAGCCTCGTTCATTGGATTACCTGGTTTGGGGCGGATTCGAAACGGAGGCCGAGTCTTTCTCAATATGCAACTTAAATAGATGATAAACTAAAAATTTCAGTTGGTCTTAATTTGGTTATCTTATTTTATTACTACGTCTACTAGTAGTCTAGTATATGGTACGTTTTGTTATCCACCGTATAATGGATGGATAAATTTGGCAAGTTGTTGATTGTTCTTTTAAATAAATTAAGAGTTCTTATAATTTTGTAAGCCTGTGTTTTTCTCCCCATAATATATACACCAGAGTCTTATCTCAAAATCTGTTATTCATAAATTTTACAAACCTCGCCGTTTAAGTAATTGAAACCTAAACCATATACTGTATAATTCATGCAACATTCACAAGATTATTGTCAAGGCAATTAAAAAATGTGGATATACACTTTTCTTTTTCTTTCTTTCTTTCTTTTTTTGAAATGGAGATGATAACCTTGTATTAAGGTTCGTGACAGAAAATGAGAACGATATAAAGGCCAAAGAGGCGATACAGCGCCAAATGCAATCTTAGAGAAGTTTAAAAGCAGAAAACAGATATTAGGGATCGATTGTTCCGGCACCACTAAAACAATCTTGAACAAACCAAGAATTGATTATGATTCTGCCTTTTATCGAGTGCTAACTATGAGATAAGTATGGATGTAACGTAAGTGTCATGTGGAATGGAAGGACTAATTAGAGCTTGCTTAAATGAAAATGAAAATGAAAATAAAAATAAAAATAATGAATAAAGATATATAAACTCTTGCTTGATTTGTTCATTGTTGGAGTTATTGACTTCTTGTCATTTACTAGTAAATTGGTTACCTGCACTTTTAATTTTGCATTATGGCAGACATCATCAAAAGAAAAGAAAATGAAAATGTGAACCGACAACAGGAACTACTCTATTCAGTCATGTTTAGGATGCGGTTATATATAGTTGATTAGAAGGAAAAAACAAAAAGTGATTAATTAATGTGAATGACTAACTAAACTAATTGTGATTGAGTGAGTAGCTCATCCATATTCACATTAATACTACAATTTTTAATCTTGTAGCTAGTAATGGAGTATTATTTGTTCGGATGCATGCGCCTATTTTCACCAGCAAAATCAAACCTTGCATTACAAATAAACTGCTGATTAAAACCAGAGAGAGATTACAAAACAATGCATTAATCGAAAAAGTGGCACGGACCTAAACAAAATTAATTAATATTGTGGATTTCAAACAAATCCATCCAATCTTAGAAAAATTAAACGAAGCTAATAAATCAAATACTATTATTCTCCCGTACACGGAGAGATATAATGAGGATTGCATTGCAGCTACATTCAAGATTATCCAGGATGATAGTTTATCTATAATCATCGCATAGTGCTACTACTCTATATCATGCATGATTAATGGCGGTGCGGTGCGGTGCAGTTTAAAAGTTATAGTCGGCGTCAGCGCTGGCTCCGGGTGCAGCCGAGGGTGCTCCTCCAGGTCCGGCGGTGGCTGCGACAGAGTCGGTGCTGTCAACCATGCCGAATCCCTGGAGCTTGTCCTTGGCCCATTCCAGCCAGGAGTTCTGGCTGGGGTCGGAGGCGCCCTGGAAGGAGTTATCGGCGGCGGCTTTGACGTCGTCGAGGCTCAAGCCGTCGACTTGGCCCTGGCCGTTCTGGAAGTCGGCTGCCGCTTGCTTGGCGTCGGCTCCGGCAGGCTCCTTGTTGTTCTGGTCGAGACTCCCGGTGAGGCCCTGGATGTCGTCGAGGGAGAAGCCCTGGAAGCCGCTCATGTCTTGTTGGCCGAATGAAGGTGGGACGGTGGCCAGAGTGAGTGCTGCTAGGGCCAGAACGACGATCAACACCATCTTCTCCATTTGTTTTTTGTTTTTGAATTTGGGAATTTGTTTTTGTGTTTGTCGATATGAATTGACGCTTTGGCCTTATTGGGAATGAAACAGAATGGTGTGAGAGGCTTGCTCGCTCCTTCTTATTGAGGTAATGGGAATTGAAGATGCAAAAGGCTTATTGGATGAATAGCTGGGTTGGGGGAAGCTTGTATTTATATATAGCGCCTGTGTGGATGCCTTGCCCTCCCCTCCCCTCCCTGTTTTTGGCTGGCTTCCGGAACAGACGCCCGCCCACCCACCGTGGCCTTCGCTTTTGTTCGTTGGTGGTGGTGTTAATTTTAGAGTTTTGTTTGCCTTCCTTCGCCGAGACTCGCTCCAACACACACCAACTTTAGCTTTCCTTTCTTTTATCACTATGTTTTTCCCCCAACAAATGCCTTACTATTATCAAGGATTGAGGATGAAGCACTCCACTATTTAAATAAAGTACTAATTTTAAACATTTGGAGTATCCATTTGAAATAGTTTGTTTTGCTCTGCTGTCCAGTGCGAGTCAGCACCATTTGAAGAACTAGTTGAGCTTGATGCCATGTGTCCAAGGCCTATAATGGTGAAACAGATACAATAAAGATTGGTGAGTTATTAGAGATACAGATACACAAATTCGATTGCTATATAACCAGCAAAACAAGGTAAAGAGAAACAAAAATCAATGCTTATCAAGCTATGAAAAACTTAAATAATAACCGTCATTGATGATCATTATATCCCAAACGAGTAAAATATATTTTTAGTCTCTTTCCTTTAACACGTGTCCTATTTTAGTCCATTTTTAAGAATTCCTACTATTTTAGTCCATTAGTTTTCAATTTTGTCCTAAACTAGTCATTATGTTACAATTTCTGTTAAAGTCATTATTTAATTTTTATATTTTACATTTCATTTCACCTTAACTTTTATAACAATTTGCAATTTAACCTAACTATTTTTATAACAATTTACAATTTAACCTAACTATTTTTTTTAAAAGTTACAAAACCACCCTTCTAATCTAAACCCTTCAACACACAATCATAGATATTGAGACAACTCCATCAAGTTCAATAGATATTCTATCGGCGCTGGAGAATGAGATTGTCGCGAAAGATGCAGAGCTGGAGCGAGCCTTGAATCGTTGAGAAATTAGAAGAAATGAGGTAATGTGTGTATAATAATATGTGTGGTTCAATCAAAATGGCTGAGAAGAAGAAATGGTATTTTGCTCTGTAACAAAATTTTCATGTAACAGTTGCCTCCACTCTTCCGGGTTTCTTGGGAACCCCCTCCTCCATCAGGTCAGGACACAGTACTGAGCTTAATACAAATAGCTCTCTAAGTGGTTTCATAGCTGCTGCTGCTGCTGCTAAAGTGGGTGGCGTTATATGCAATGATCAAGGTTGTTCTTCATAGCCTTCTCTTGAAATCTAGGCATAGGTATTTTGGGTGGGCCGTGAAAGAGGGCATCAAACTAACTAACAAAGGAAATTAATGCATTCCTTCCTTCCGACCAATGAGTTTGATTTAGAAGAAGTTGTTGTCCAACTTCTTTGTTTTCTCAACCTAATGCACTTCCATCGATCTTATCAGTTCGTTTCCTCATTCCATTTAGAATCCTCCTATCTATCCAAAATTGGCATACTCAAGGAAGGCATAGTCATGCTACACTCCGTCCGTCACGCACGCCCATGCATGCCCAGTCTTTACACAGACTGCTTTTGTCTTCAATTGTGTTGAAGAAGGTACTTTGCTGTTGAATTGAGCATACCGTAAATTAATCAAGTGGAATTGGTCGGAGGAGGAGTATACTAGTAGTAGGAAAATATTTCCATTTAACCAGTTACTTACGTTCAGTCCAGAGAGGAACGGACAAAACCATCCCTTTAATTAATTTTGTAAAGGCAGGCATGCATGCGGCTGGGAGTTGTGTCGTTGATCAGGTCACGTCCACTGCTACAGTCCTCTGCTTCTTTCAATCAATTTCTTTTGCAGCAGCAGCAGCAGCAGCAGCATGCATCATTCATTCTTAAAGAGCAACTAACTATCAGCACTTGCTCTGCTCCTCTGCAGGTAAATAAAAGTAATCATCGCTTCTCTCCTCTGCAGTTACATCGCTTGCTCTGCTTCGACCTAAAGGAGTTTGTTGACAGAATTTCACTCCTCTTTTCCGCTTTGGACTCTGCTCGCCCACGTTGCAAACCTGGAGGAGTTCAGGCAGTACTTTGTTCCTTACAGATAGCAATGGACAAGGCCAACCTACTTATCCAGCACTGTTCTGCCTCCACTAAATTCTACCTGGTGCGTCTGCCATATTCACCATCCCTTTCCCCCTGCATTGGAAACAACCTTTTAGAACTGGGTTATCTGTGCTTAGATGACTGGATCCCTTGACAGTTCAGAGTACACATGTACAATGGGTAGACTAGATCCATTGGAATCTATGCTCACCTATGTGTTCCCCCTTCAGTAATATTCATGATAATAAACAAAGGCATGGCCTGATTTAGGAGACACCGGTTTCCAGGATTTAGTTTCATGGACAAATCCATTTTCACTTTCTTGTCAATCAATCATAAAAATGTAAGAAATGCTAATTATATCTTACAATCATTTTATGTCTGCATTTCTGTGGGTACTCTTGAGACCAAAATTGATGCATTGTATGCATATAGAATAATATCGCAAATTCTTCTTGCATTTCTTGATCAACTTCCAGGATGTTGTTAGGCAATAACTGCGAACGCAATTCTATTGAGGTGCGAGAGAATCCGAAATGCGTTGGCACTGTCAATGAATCAAGTTAGAAACTTTGTTCCTCCATCACTGGCTGCAAAGGTGTGTTATAACTCCTGAATATTTCATATCAATTTGTTGTTACAGATTGTGGACCACGGTCTAAGAGGCAGAAACATCTGAACCTTAGATGATGTTTATATCATCTTAAACAACATTAGATCAATCAAGGAGTCCAGACTGATATAAGGGTAAGCTGCATTTCTTTTTTTGTATGAATTACCTACCAGCTTATAGATTATGAGATGGAGTACCTGTAATTTCATGATTATGATGTCATCTGACACTATGTTGCTGCTGCTTGTCATCATGGCATTTCTCTCTTTTTGAAAATCCCTTTTAGTTTCTTGAACAGAAGCTAAAGACGGTAATGACTATATACAGATTTCTGGAATTCTAAATCAACTTATAAGTAGAAAGTGCAGAAAGATGGAACAGAGGTGCTCTTGGCAATACTGAGCCTTAGTAGGTATGGAATTTAATAGATGCTGATTGCAGGAAGGAGAATTATCGGATTAAAGATCGTAACTGTAATTGATCCGTCAAATTAGTCTGGAATTGCTCATCTTCTGATTAAGTATTGGTTTCTTTGGCTGCAGAACCAAGCTGCCTCCATGTGAAGAGGATGTTATTTATATGTTGGCGTCTATGCTGGATTCTGAGCTATCCGTGCAAGCCCTTGCCCTCTTGGACATTTTGTCCCGCAGATCTTATTACGGTTCCAGAATAGTGGCATCTGGCATTCTGCCTTGTATTCTAAAAATGTTCAATGACGGAAGAAAAGAATCTCGCAAGCTTGCAATGAAGACTCTTTGTAATTTATCCGAGAATGGAGACCACATCGGCCACCACATTGTGTACTTGGACAATGTTCAAAAGTTAACTTCTCTTCTGGCTGATCCAGAGCTTGCAGGATATGGCATTCAGTTGGTTAAACGATTATGCGAAATTGAGGAAGTGAGAAGCACGGTTGCCACCACAGTAGCTGAAAACAAGTCATTTACAGGCTCCATCGCAAGGTTGTTGGAGTGTGGAGAATCAAGAACATGCGTTGGATGTACTCATGGCTCTATGTAGGGAACAGACAAGGTTTCGTTGGCTGATTCTGACAGACAGGAGCATTGTGCAATATCTAGGCAACATTTCAGAAGATGGCAAGTGCTGTAGAGGGCAGGCAATCGCATTGGAACTCCTTTCGTTGCAGCACCAAATAAAAGCTGGTGTTGGGATCGATCCAAGTTCACCAGACAAGAAAGGTCCGAGCAGTCAGCCTGCAAGTGAGGAATTGTATCAGAGGGCTTTAAGATGGATCAGAAACTGAAAGAGAGCATAAGCAGCACTGGATGACTCTCACACTTGACTTCCTTGGGTGAGAAGCAATATAGAACTGGTGCTTTGTTTTTGTACGGCCAGTGCTCCAGCATTAGTAGTAAACACCTAAATGGAAGGTTAGGTTGGCAACAGTACAGATGAATCTTTATTCCCCCACTCAGTGTATAAGTTGGGAGAAAAAATAGGCTGACACTGTTAGGGTTGGGGACTGGTGCTTTGTTTCTGTTTTTCTTTTTTTGATAAAGGGACCGGTGCTTTGTAATATAGCGTGAGTGAGAGGTGCATTTTCGGTGACCAGGTCCCTCTTTCTTCATTTGTAGGAGTGTTTGATTTTAATTTAGCCCGAGAAAGTATTATAAATGGTTGAAGGAGCAAAGTGTCTGTGTGACGGGGTGTGCTGAACCGACTTGTACATAAAGGGGTAAAAGATACAAGTTAGAAAAGTTTGAGGATTTAATGATATCTTTCTTTCTTTTCCCGTTAGCACTTTTGGATAAAGTTATAACTCTTGAAAAAAGGTCGAAAAGGCAAAAATATTAAAAATTAACAATGATGCTGAAACAAATATCAATATGGTATATATGATAAACGTTATTTTTTGTTAGTAGTAAGGAAAAAGGTAAGGCAATATAAGTAGGTAAATATGTTTTTTTTTTTAAAAAAAACTGAGAGTACACCCCGTAATTTCATTGATATCAAAAAAGTATCTAGCCGACTCAGATAGAGGAAAACCTATGTGAAAGGCTAGCCGCCTTGCAGTGTTTGTTTCGCAAAGACTTTAATTTTAGGTACAAGCTATGGTGTGCTGCTTCAGTTTATGTGTTAGATTATGTCATATTGTTTTTATTTACAAAAATGCCACACAGAAATACGGAGACGTTTTGGCTGTCGTTGGAGGACACGGGGAAAAAAGTACTTCATGATTTTCGTCGGACACCCGCCCAGCTCCAGTTTGACGGCGCTTCTCACTCAGCTCCGGCGTGGCGGCGCTTCTCATTGTCATCGTCATCAACGACCGTCGAAGTTACAAAAACTCAAATTTTCTTCAGAAATGAAGAGGAAATACTCCACTAAGATTGGATCTAAACTTTAACCGCTTCTCCAGTCACTGCGCTTCATTCCTTGCCATTTCCTTAGTTGAGCCACGAAAATTCGTCCCATGGTCCAGAGCTGCAACCTGCTGCATTTGATAGAATTATGATGCTCCAACATACCATTATGATGTGCTCCCGACTCATTATGATGCTTCGAAATACCATTATGATGTGCTCCTGACTCATTATGATGCTCATTTTTATAAAAATGATGTAACCACAGAGTGAAGTTAATATTGTCAATTAATAGGGTAAACTCCAAGTTTAGTCCCTTACCTTTCAACTTTGTCCTATTTTCGTCCTATTTTAAGATTTTGTCCTATTTTAATCATTTGATGTAATTATGATGCTCAATTTCTTAAAATGTACAATAAAATTACGACATACCATTATGATGTGCTCCCGTAAAATTTATCAACTCATCCGATAAATAGTATGATGCTGCAAATACCATTATGATGTGCTCGACTCATTATGATGCTCATTTTTATAAAAATGATGTAACCACTTTAAGATATTGTGAATGAAGTTAATATTGACAAAATCAATTAATACCAATTAATGATGAATTGGAAGAACATCAGCTGATGAAGTAAATGGAAAAAAATAAGTTTTCAGCGAAACAAGCATCACATTGCACCACAAAAGCATCATTTAATACATGGAGTGCCTCATTTGTCGCATGTAGGGAATCATTTTGGAGGATGGAGTGCATCGTCTGAATTGTTTATTCTGGAGAGGAAGTGCATCATTTGAGAGTTGTAATGCACCATTAGTGAGGAAAAGTGCATCATGTTTGTAAGGTAGAATAGAACATCATACTGGAAAATGAGAGCATCACTCTAGTCACCAAGCGCATCAATTTGAAAAGTTGAATAAAATAAGTGCATCATAAGGTCATCGGAATGAGTGCATCATTCTTGTAAGGGAGAGCATCATAGTGCAACGAGAGTGCATAGCTATGGTTACTAAAGGCAACATTTTGGGAGGTTGAAGAAAATAAGTGCATCATTATGTCATCATAACGGGTCCATCATTTTTATAAAGAAGCACATCATTCGTGACACCAAACATATCATTTGAAACCAATAGATCATACTCTGTACAATAGCGAAAAACATCATTTTAAGTGCTAAGCTCATCATACTTAACCAGTGGAGTATCATATTAAGCACATAGAGCATCAGTTTGAGAACATCATCATTTTGAAGGTTAAAGAAAACGAGTACATAATTAAGCCATCAGAACATGTGCATCATGTTTGTAAGGCATAGCTTCATAGTGCAATGAGAGTGCATCGTTGTGGTCACCAAAGACATCATTTTAAGAGGTTGAAGAAAATGTGTGCACTATTAAGTCCTCAGAACGAGTGCTTCATATTTGTGAGATAGAGCATCATACTTGAAACAAAGAGCATCAGTTGTGACACCAAGAACATCATTTTTAACCAATACATCATACTTTGTCAAATAGCAAAGATCATCATAATTATTCAAAAGCACATCATTGGTGAAGTGCATCATTTTGAACCAAGACATCATACTTTGTCAACAATGATATCATTGTGTTATGTACAAAAATGTTTGCATTAGAGTCATTAGAACGAGCGCATCATAATTTTACATAAGCGCATCAAAGTGCTTCAGAAGCGCATCATATTGTTGTCGGATAACATACTTTGGACGGTTGAACAAATGCATGACCGATGGTTTTTGTTGCATGAGGAAGGCCGTCGGTGGTTTTTGTTGCCGGTTTTGTTGAATTTGCAAAGAATGAATGTCGATCGGCTTGATTCCTCTCTGATTTCGTTGTTGCATGCGGAAGGACGGAAGAATCTTGGTAGTTCGGGAGATTTCGAAATCATCGCCAACAAACACGGCGACAAGCTTGACCCGTGTTCTTCTGTGTTTCTTCCTTCCTTCTTTTATCTAAAGACACAAATAATGTGTCATAGGCACAACATATCCACACTCTTAATTTTAAATCCCAAATTCAAATATTTTCCTCTCATAAACAAAACACTTGCCAAACTTCTTTTTTCCTCGAAATTTTTAACTTTCCCAACTATTTATCGTTAAAAATTCCCTTATCTCCACACACCAACTTTTGTTTCCAAAAAGAAAAGAAACTTGTTTAACATACCCATAAAATAACATATTTAAGGGGAAAATCAAAAGAACATGAGATGGATTGGTTTTTCACCTTTTCATTAATTTTTAATGGTTGCTATTTTAATCCTATTTATATTGTATGAGTGGTAAATTGGAATAAATATAATACGTTTTGTTACCCATACACTTCTTAAAGGTACTTTATTTCCTTTTTATGTATTAAATTTATTTTCTTATTTTACATTATTACTATTATTGTACACGTACAAAAGTATAAGATAATGAAATAAACTCACTTTAAAGAAGTCCTGGTATAATTTGGATTACTTGAAGAATCAGTGGCATGTTTGCACTTCTGTCATCTCATTGAGGGAAGTCTGGTTTAATTTCAAAAACCCTGAGCCCTAAAATCCACCCAGGTGCCAGCAGGTTACACGAAGTGGTCGCTACTCGTCGTCAGATCCGGTGCAGGGTTGAGTTGAGTTGAGCCGCCAAGAACCAGACCCCTCTCTTCTCTTCCGTCTAAGAATTTGAAGTTAAAATGAAGCGATTCATGTCGAGGCAAACCTTTGTCAGAATCAAGGGAAGATTTCTTACTCCCTACTCCGGACCTTGCAGACAATTTTCTTCAATTGCAGCTCCAGCTTCTCCTTTCGATTACGCCTCACTTCCGTTTCAAAGCCCTAAATCCCGATTCCCATATGGTAGGTGCTTTCACTCTACTGCAGCCTCTGGCCTAGTGAGCGCCGACCCGAACCTCGCGTCCAGCAATACTGAGGAAGATTCGACCATGAACGAGTTTTTGTCACGCTTTGTCTGGATAATGAGGAAGAAGATATCCCAAGTGTATCCGAATCTCGATAAAGCGACGGTGGATGGAATGCTTTTAGTTATAGTTGATAAGGTAGTGGACGAGATCGAAAAGGGTGGAATCGAGCAGACGCTCGGCTCTTCTGCAGCTGCCACGGCTCTGGATTTTAGCGAAGATTTGTGGAAGACGGTGTGGGAAGTGAGTAATAAGGTGTTGGAGGATATGAATGAAGAGAGGAAGAAGGAGAAGATGAAGCAGTTTCTGCAGAACGAGGAGGTGAAAGAGATGTGCCGATTTGCTGGTGAGGTTGGAATTCGTGGGGACTTGTTGAGGAAGCTTAGGTTCAAATGGGCTCGAGAGAAAATGGAGGAGAGTGAGTTTTACAGGAGTTTGGAACGCCTGAGGGGAGAAGAGGAAGCTGAAGGGAAACTGACAAGTGGTTCGATGAAGGTCAAGGAAGAAGAAAATGGTCTGGCTGTTGTGGCAGAGGGCAGTCCTAAAGTTGGAAGCCTTCCAAAGAGGAAGGGGAAGATCATGTACAGGATTTATGGACTTGATTTTTCAGATCCCAAGTGGGCTGAAGTGTTTAAAAAAGTGAATGAGTCGGGGGAAATAATTTGGCCCAAAGAGCCTAAGCCAATTTCAGGCAAGTGCAAATTGATTTTTGAGAAGATCCTTTCAATGGATGAATTAGATGACCCTTCTTCAATATTGGGTGAGTGGATTCAGCATTTGGAACCTAGTCGAGTTGACTGGAACAGTTTGCTAGATAGATTGGAACAGCATAACAACGGTCTGTATTTGAAGGTATAGGGTTATTTCTGTTTATGGACTTGAGTTACATTATCGAAACTTGTTAAACTTGTGAGAATGATTGAACCTATGGGATGGTTTCATGATATTTGTTATTGCGTTTTGAAGTGGTGCTCACTTGAACTCTCCTATATGAGATGCTTGCTTATCGATCATTAAAGTCATCATTTGTTGTTTATTCTATTTTGGACATATCCTTCCTTTTCATTTTTGAGAAAGAACATGTATCCATTTTGGAATTTTGTCATTTTCTCATTTCACGAATGGGATTTTTTTTTCTCTATTTCACCTTGTTGTTCTTCCTGACTTGATGAGCTGGTGTTAGGGTCCATGAGAATATATCATGCATTTTCTTAGTGCATGTGAAGATTTTCAGCAAGGAATTTCTTAATTGCAATGAGATTGACCTTAAAATTTGCTTATTACAGACAGCAGAGCTTTTGTTGAGTGAGAAATCCTTTGAAGCAGATATTCGTGACTATATGAAACTTATTGATGCTTTTGTGAAAGAGAACCGGTTAGAAGATGCTGAGAGAATCCACGAGAAAATAGGTGAAAGTGGCATGGAGCCTGATATTTTGACTCACGGTGTACTTGTAGATTTGTACTGCAAGGCAGGCAAGCTTGGGCTTGCGAAAGAATCATTTGAGAAGTTGAAGAGCTGTGGCTTCCAATCAGACACAAAAATGTACAACTCTATGATTATGGCATATGTGAAAGCTGGTCGGCCTGAAGAAGGTCTGGGCTTGATGAGACTAATGGATACCAAAGAGATGGCTCTCCCCCTGGATATATACATGGCTTTGCTTCAGTCATTTGCCAAACTTGGTAATGTCAAGGAAAGCAAAAGCATTTTTAACATCATGCAGTTTGCAGGGTTCCAGCCTACTGATGAGTCATTAACATTGCTTGTTGAGGCATGTAGCCATACTGGGGACGATCTCACTGCTAGATCCTACTTTGACCAAATGATAAAAGTTGGATACAAGCCTAACGACATGAGAACAGCTGCCATGATTAAAACATATGAAAAGAAGAACAGCTTAGACAAGGCGTTGGATCTTTTGCTTCAGCTTGAGAAGGATGGTTTTGAACCTGGAGTTGCTACCTACTCGGTTCTAGTTGATTGGCTGTGCAGGTTGCAGCTGGTTGATGAAGCAGAGCAACTGCTTGGCAAAATTGCTGAGCAGGGTGAGGCTCCCTCCTTCAAGATTCATGTGAGCTTATGTGATATGTACTCCAGGGTCGGGGATGAGAAGAAGGCTCTTCAGAGTCTTGGGATTCTTGAAGCTAGGAAAGAAGAATTGGGAAAAGATGATTTTGCCAAGATTGTGGAGGGACTTCGAGCAGGTGGATTTGTGGAAGCTGCAAAAAGGGTCTGTAAGATGAGGCAGAAGCAAGGGTTTGACGTACCTCCAATATTGGCTTCTTTGCAGGGAACGGATTCTTTCAGTAAAAGACCGCCTTTCAGTAGGAGACAAACACTGTGACAGCCATTTATAAACACTTGATGAAAGACATCGGTGCCGATGATCATCAGCAAGTTAGCCTCTGAAGTTCATTTTGACCTAATAGGAATACCTGTTGCCATGGTTGAGCGGGTCATTACTTGCCGAGTCTGAAGACTCAGCTCAGCTTTGTAATAATGGGCTGAGGTAGGGTTGGTTTCAGTCTGTTGCTTCAGCATTGTCTCTATTGGTACCCATTATCTTGGCTTCCTTTTGCTGGACAGCTTTGTAGCCTAATGTCATGGAAAATGGAGGTTTTTGTATTTTGTGATCTTAGGCGGTTTTAGTTTAACTGATTTGCACGACCAGTTTGTAACTACAGATTTTGTGGAAAGGCCTTAAAACGCATTCAATGCCTCCTAAATTGCTCCATTCTTTGTGGAAAGGCCTTATAATGATTACATGTATAGTTCAAAATGTGAAGTTTTTCCAATTCTGCGTCCTTTTCTGGCTCAAGAAAAATAGAGGAAAATAAACGAGCAACACAGAAAAAACGTAATGGAAAAACGAAAAGAAAGAGGGAGGGCGGATTCATGGTTGAAATTTTACTTGCAAATGTGAAAGCGCAACGGACTAAAGAACGTTGCAGCTTTCCTTGAGATTATGGATCCTTACAGTATCTTAAAGCAGGTTGCTGTCACTCATAGCATCTGTTAAATACCCGGAGCAGCAAACTCTCCAACACTAGATTTTACAATCATCTTGCAGATTGCTATTCACATGCTGGTTTGGTGTCGAAGCTGCTCAAGCAGATGGCAAAGGCTTGGAAAGCAGACAGCGGGTAGCGGTAATCCATCGTAAATATGTCTTTCCCAATCTTTCCAAATTGCAGAATCACCTTTTCTTGTTCTGCAGAGGGAATATTCTGCCCCGGTTCAACTGCCGCCACCAACTGGAAGTTCTTCACGGAGGCCACTGTCACTCGTCCTTTAAAGTTTAGGCACCAACACTGCAACTGATCATGCCACCTAGGTGCTTTGTTCTTCAAAATCAAAGGACTCCTTGCACTGTGAACTGATTCCACATTCTCCATCAGACAAGTGGGACTCATATCAGTAAGTGGCTTCTTTTCCTCTGGCTCAGACAAGGATCGAAGGGCCGGGCTTACGCTAGTTGTGAACTCTACAGGAGTAGGTGCTGTCCCTCCTTCGTGGATTGCTGAACTGGGAATACCCAGCATAACGCAATGCATTCTTCTAGGGCCTCTGGTGCGAAGCACGTTCAACTCATAAGATATGCAACCAATGGTATGACTACTATCAGGTTTCCTAGGAGTTGTCTGCCTCAAAAGAACTTTTTGATGCGGCTGGACACTCAATTGCATTGGACTGTCAGTAGGTGGTTGACCGTCATGAATGGTGAACTTGGTGCCCAAGAAATTAGCCCTGTTGATAACCAGCTAACTGCATTGAACGAATTGCAACATATGAAATCCAAAATATTGTAGCCCTACCTCAGTTTTCCAATGTACATATTGCTTGACCGACTGAAGTCATCTCCACATAATGCTATGAGAAAGTCAGTGCCCATAGCCCTTCTAACCTTTTTCGCCACTAATATCAGTTTACTCATATCACCTGACAAAGCTGCATCTCATTAAACAAAATGAATTTATATATCAGCACAACATCATGTTCAAACTTTTTATGTCCCAGGACAAGGGAGATGTTCTTCAGGTTGGTTTGAGGATTATTTTTCTTTTTAAAAAAATAACGTTAGTAAATACTAAATTTATCTCAAGCTGTATAGTCTATAGCGACCTATCTTTACAGGTATAATTTCAAAATCTGTAACATTATGCAAACTTGAGGGCAGGCAACCATACAAAATCTATGAGACAAGATGCCCTGAGAATACAAATTTCGGTAAATATAACATTACTCAAATCCACCAAGTGAGAAAAAGTAAACTGTCACGGCATATCAATCATTACCAGGGCTAAGACCAAGGTAGAGCCGATAAGTTGCAGTTGCCCTTTCTCTCCTAATAAAGCACTGAATGGGAGAATCTCTCGGCCCGGGCTAATAGAAAAACAAATAAGAGAAACTTACTTGCTAGAATTGTATAGAACGCAAACAAACAAATATTAGCGAGTACATGAGAGCATAAACTTACCTGTTTCAGAGAGCTGGGGAAGGTTAGCAGCCCACATTTCTCTGGAGTCATTACCGTCTGCTTGGTGATCTCCCTCCAAGATCTACAAACTGATGCACAAGCAACAACATCTCTCCTAGCAGGCCATGAGGTTTCGCTGGCTTCCACTCTCTGAATTATGTCACAGAGCAACTCAGGGAGGAAGTTAGCCCACTGCCCTTGCTCAACCGAATCACAGGGTGAAAGAATGCCTTCTGGTGCAATATGTGCTCTTCCTGGGCGAGCCCCATGTTTCCTGTCTGAACATCTCCTCGATATGTTACCACGCCCATCTTTCATCTCCCTCAGCTCACGGAAAATGCTTTTGAAAGACATTTTTGTCACTGCACCAGTTCTAGCATGCATATATAACCAGAAACAGAGCTGAAATTAGTACGGCTTGCATTAGAAACTCGAAACAGGAGAGCAAATGATCACGGACATGAGTCAGGTTGCTATAGATAAGGGGCAAAAATAAGAGTATGACAAGCAATATAATCTGCTAACCAGATCAAGTTCACAACCTTCATTTGATCGAGGAGGGAAAAATCGACCATTTCAAAGATCATATAGTATGTCGGTATTGCAGCGACCGAGAGGTAGCAACCGTTACCACCAATAGCTACGATTCATTGTTACTATCTTAATCGGAATCCATATAAGCCATGCGCAAATTCCTAACCATCTCCATGGGTAATGTGAATCCCGTGCCCACAATACCGAGAAATTATATCGAACAAAACAATAAAGGGAACGTGAAAGCGAAAACTGACAACTTAACTAAACACTTTAAAATCAAAAGGTACGTGGAAATGTGTGCAAAGGAGTGGGATTACTGATCTGCTACACGAATTTAAGGAGCTCGGAAATGCCCAGCGAGAAGAGAGGGAGGCAGATTCACGTACCAAGGAGGGAACAAACTCATCGAGAAGCACGAAGTCGGAGGAGATCGGAAGAACAAAAAGCGGATACAAGGGGCGAAATGGAAATTTTCACAGCAAGGCCACTGATGACCGATGCCTCGGAATCAACGAGAGAGAGAGGGAGAGGGAGAGGGGAGGTGAACAACCAAAGGAATGTAATGTTGATTCCTGGAAAATGCCCGCCGGGCGAACCAAAATCTGAAAGAGCGGTAGTAGCCTCCGTCGCTCCCCGCTCTCGGCCACCGTCGGCGACTTCCGCAGGCAGAGAAGTCACCGGGACCTGAGCCACACAAAATGAGCTCTCCCTCCGATGATATCTCAGCTACTGATTTAAACAACCTCTTTGCCCAAATAATTACTCGATTAACGGACATGTATTTTCGCATTTTATTTTTTGTTCTTTTCCCGCTTTGAATATGATGAATACGGCGTCTCCTCTTTTTTGTGATCCTTTCTTTTCAACTTTTCTTTTTGAGACACTTTTCTTTTCAACTTGAGTTTAGTACGGCGCATTTGTAATTCCATTAATTTCGGATCAAGTGTATTCTTTTTTTGAACACGGATCAAGTGTATTCTTTTTTTTTTGTTTGAACACGGATCAAGTGTATTCTTCTAGGAGTAATATACTGTATTATTTTGAAAAAAAATGAAATTTTTAAAAATTGATATTATGTTAGAAGAGGGGAAAAAATCAAGCATATTCTCTTGGTGACATTTTAAGGTAAAAGGTTTTTTTAATGTGAAATTTATGATAGAAAAATATTAAAGAAAATGGTTGATTTAACGTATTGACAAAAATATTCTAGGGTATGTTCATTCAAAATTAATTTCATCAACAAACTATTAAATTAACATTTTAAGGTAAAAGGTTTTTTTAATGTGAAATTTATGATAGAAAAATATTAAAGAAAATGGTTGATTTAACGTATTGACAAAAATATTCTAGGGTATATTCATTCAAAATTAATTTCATCAACAAACTATTAAATTAACATTTTCCCTCTCACTTTACTCTCTAAAATATTTATGCAAAAAATATACCCTAGTAACACAAGTAAATGATAAGATTGGAGAATAAATTGTTGTGCAAGCCAAGAGTTGTCATGCATACTAATCGCCACTTTTCCAAAATAAAATATCAAATCAACTTCTTCCATCCGGTTTTATTGTAATAAGTATTATATCAATTTTCAAGGTATAAATTACCCATTTTTTTCCAACATTTTTCAAACGAACACACCCAAAGTAACACACTCCATCATAAAACAGAGTTACAAATATTTAATGTAGGCGCTGGATACCGATACCTTGTAAATGTCGTTGGGATTTTTACATCAATACAATTACAATAAATACAGGAGGTGAACTCCCTCCTTTCCCTAAAAAAATTATTAATATTTGTGTGTATTTTTAATTTGAAATGATTATATATGACTGGTTGCTCAAAAAAAAAAGAGAGAAAGCTTTAGAAAATATACTTTATATAATTGGTCAATGAAACCCATAAGTCTTAGCCAATGTGAACAAATATTTAGTATTTGGAAGTTTACATGATATTAAATTGAGTATAAAAACTCGAATTTTACTTTGCATATAAAATTTTAAAATCATTAAAAATAATGGATATATAAGATTATAAATTAAATGTTGAATAATAAATTTTCCACCACTAATTATGGGACGGGCTTAGGTAGTACTTTCTCTCCCTCAAAAATTGATACTCTTCTTTTTCAATGTTGTGGAATATTCAACTTATTACGTCATCCGTCTCAATTTAATCGTTACATTTATTTTTCAGCATCTAATTTATGAATTTTTTCTTCAATATTTTGTTATACAATATCAAATAATTTATATACAAAAGCTAAGTCAACGAGTCTATTTTCTAAAAAAATCAATTTTTTAACAAATTATTTATAGTTAAAAATTAAGTCAAATAAAATATCAAAAGTCGAATGTCTCAATTAAAAAGGGACGGAGCTAGTACTGGGAAGGACTTATTAAAAAAATCAGAAAAAATATATTTAGAAATTAAACACATTAATCTATAAAATCCTTTTAAATTATTTGACTTCTTATGTCAATGTGTTGAGGAACTAAAATTATAAATTAAATGCTTAAAAAGAAATGCATTGTTTTTTTAGGGATGGAGGTAGCTAGTATCACCTAATATTCGAATATTGGCTGATTTGAAGAACTGATGATCTAAATTATTTGTTTCGACTAACTTTGTACTTCAAATTACATCAAACATGAGGATGTTTGTGCATGCCTCGACTAAATTATTGTTTCTCTTCTTCTTGCTAATGCACATAATTCTTTACGATTTTACTGAGTTTTTAATTTCTAGTTTCCGAATTAAGCATAGTATTGCTTGATACAACAAATCATGCCAAAATATAAAACAAAATATAATACTACAACTATAGTGATTAAACGGGTTACTGCTCACTTAGGAACCATGTTAAGAGTCAAATTTGATGAACTAAAATTCTATTTTTTTAATGAGTAAATTTCATGGACGGTCTCACTTTAAGTCTAGCTGACCTATTTTCATTTCATTTTAAGTAATTGCGTCAATCGATTCTCAGTTTTTGAATTCATGGCCCAATTTTATCGTTTTCGTCCATCCATTCCGTTAGATGGGACGAATTGTTGCAAAATGACCAATTCACCCTTAATTAATTTCTACAAAAAAACCTCAATTTTTAAAAATTTAATCAATTCTACACCAAATTTTTACAAACTACACCAAAATTTAAAAAATTTAATCAATTCTACCCCAAATTCATACATCCCATCTACCTTTGCCCTATCCTTCTTGCTACGGGTAATCTCCTTACCGGGATTTGGGGACGGACTCTTCCTCTTCAACCACGGCTCGATACTCTTGTATTGACTGTAAAAGTTAGTCATGTCCACCACCAGATCCTTGGTCACGAACATGTGCGGTAGTGGAGTGACAGTGGTAGTGGAGTGATAGTGGTAGGCGAGCGACCAACCAGAATCTTGGTGAGACAGACGAGGCCAATGCAACAGTCAATGTTCATGGCGCATGAGCCGCAGATCCCCTCGCGGCAAGAACGACAGAAAGTGAGGGAGGGATCGATCTCGTTCTTGATTTTAATTAGCGCGTCGAGGATCATGGGACCACAATCTTTGAGATCGATCTGTAAGTCTTGGAGCTGCAGCTCGCCTTGGGATCCACCGTCGACACCTCAACCTGGGTGGCGAGTAAACGGTGGAGGGGGAGCTGGTACGACGGTATCGGGTGGGTCCAAGCCGCGAACACTGGTCTTCGAATTAAACCGGCCGCCATTATTTATGGGGAAAAGGCCAAGTCGCTGGGAACTCGCTAGACAGTCTGAGTCACGCATGCCTTTACGATTTTGGAAGAAGATGACAAAGGTGATTATTTTGGGGAGTTTGAGGATTAATTTGTAAGTTTTGAAAATGTTAGGGCTGCACTGTTTAAGTGAAAAATATTAAGGTGTAGTTTGTAAAAATTTGGGATATAATTGATTAAATTTTAAAATAACGAGGATTATTGTAGAAATTAATTAAGGGTGAATTGGTCATTTCGCAACATCCAGTCCAAATTAACAGAATGGATGGACGAAAATGACCTAATTGGGTCACGAATTAAAAAATTGGGATTCGATTGACACAAATACTTAAAATGATATGAAAATAAGTCACCGAGACTTAAAATGAGACCGTCTATTTTTTAATAGATAGATAAAGTATTTATGAATTGTGATTTGAGCATAACCCTTATATGCATTCGAAAATTTGTTAGAATATCGAGTCTATTATAACATCTCTAACAACTTTTCCATTTTATTGGAATACTCACTTTTGGAGAATTTTGAGGCTTTTTTTTGTCTAACAGCTTCCCCATCTCATTCTCCAAAATGGGAAAGAATGGGGGAAAATAGAGAGTTTTCCCAAATTTGGAAGTTGGAGATTCTTCAAATTTCTAAGATCACTATCTGTAAATCAACTTAAAAGTTTTTCTCAACAAAAAAATTGCTCAAACTCCAACAGCTTCTCCATTTTGAATAATCATGTATTTATTATAACAATAAAATATTTTATATATTTAGTAATAATTAATGAATTATTTGGAGATAGATGAAATATGAGAGATAATAGATGTTTAAACCAATCATAATTAACATGAAAGAGAGGTGAGAGGAGATAGGTTTTAAAAAGGGGGATTTGGGGAGACTCTCTAGCATTTGAAGAATGCTCCAAAATTGGGTAATGCTCCATATTTTTTCCTCTTCTTCTTCATTTTGAAGAATGAGATAGAAAAGCTTTGGAGCAAAAAAATGCTCAAAATTATCCAAAAGTGAACATATCAAGAAAATGGAGAAGTTGTTGGACATGCTTTCTCTACTTATTCTTTTTTTTTTTTTTGTGTTTTCACCAAAAAACCAACAATTTTACATTTTCATCATGCTCAAAAACTTGTTACACTCAGAAATTTTCCTCCTAGATTTAAATTGTTGTTTTTTTGGGGTGTTTTATTTTTCTAGGCTGTGTTATTTCCACCAAAAAGTAGCAAAAAAGTAACAACAATATAAATATAGAAAGGAATTTTGTAAGATAAAAAGTTTTATGAATAATAAAAGAATTTAAATTGCTATTACTATTTTGTGGAAAGAACACGACCCTATTTATTTCACCCGCTTGCGCTTGTGTAGCTAGCGGAGTTAGGACGGCCTTGTATTTTGTTCTTTTCTATTCAAGCTTGTTGATTGTAATTTTTCTCGATGGTTCTCTTTCCCGCTCAAACATTAGGAAAAATTTATTTATTGGTAAAAGAGGTTTCTAAACACACAATAAAATGGTTGAGAGGTTCAATTTTAGGAAACAACTAGATTGTTTTCCAACCCGTGGTTCAGGACAGGAAACAATTTATTTAAAAAATGCGACGAATGAAAAATTTTAGAATTGAGAAAATACCTTTTTTATTGAACATGATAGAAAATATTGTGGGTAAACGTTGTTACGGATTTTGAATATGGTAATTGATGAAAAATATAATATCATAAGAGAAACATATTAGACATTTTAACTTTTCCAACATGATTCGTTTTTATGAAAAGTAATTGAATTTTGAGGTTTATCTGATTTAGATCCCAGGTTTCATCAATTCGGTCGATACAACTGTTGTGTTCATTTAGGTGATCGAGATAGAGAAAGTAAAATTGAATTTAAATCTTTTTCACATTAAATGTTTGAGGTTTAAATGTATATTTTTTCAAAAAGGGTAAAGTCCACTTTTAGTCCCTTACCTTTTTTATTTGTCCTACTCATGTCCCATTTTAAAAATTTGCATCATGTGAGTCCTTTAGCTTTGATTTTTGTCTCAACCAAGTCCTTTCCGTCAATTTATCAGTTAAGCCGACTGTTATGTGTGTGAAATGATAAAAATGCCCTTTATTCATTTACCAAAATACGAAGTATTATTTTTCTTAATTTCCAACTTACCCTGATTTAATAAAATTTTAACAAAAAAACCCCCCTAATTGGCACTGGTTCGCGCCAAATCGGCACTGGTTCGCGGCGGATCAGACTTGAAATGGTGCGGCGGACGTCAAAGATGCTGGCGGTGGTGCTGGGATGAAGGGTTGTGGCCTCGGGTGACAGAGAGTTTCAAATCGAGTCGAGCCTTCCGTCATGGATCTCGCTGAAATCAGCTGTCTCATGATGGCAATTGGAGGAGGAGAGGGACGCTGCTGGTCACGGATGGTGGTGGATGGTTGTGGCAATCGACTTCTGCGGCAAGGAGACCTAGAGACGTGCCGAGTTGGAGGTGCGATGGGTTGTCGGAGAAATGTGTAGCTGCTGCAATTTGCTTCGTCTGGCCTTTGTCCAGCAAACTAGGGTGGCCCGTCAGCTTCGTCGAGTGCGAATCGGTGAAGCAAAAGCCACCCACATTCTCTACCGCCCCCACCGCTCCACATTCATCGTTTCAAACTCTGCCTCCACCGCCTCAACATCACCACCAACGTTGACTCTGCGGCCTCCCACATTTCCTCTCTTCAACCTCACCGTCTTGTCTAAAAACCCAAACTCCCATATTAAAGGGTAATTCACATTAGGGGGCTTGTTTCGAGAGGGAAGTCATTGGCAGTGGTGATTGTCGCCAGAGCCAAGTGTGTGGTTGATCTAAAAATCAATATCTGGAACTGGACCTTTTGAGAAACTGGCTAGTGTGGGAACAAACTCACATTAGGGGGCTTGTTGAAAAATTTATAGAAATTAGGGGGTTTGTTGAAAATCAAGAAAAGGGTAATTTGGTAAATTAATTAAAGGACCACTATCCATTTCCATGTGATGACACTTGCACTTTCCCATGCGATGATAATCGGTATGCTATTCAAGAGCATGAATTGGAATGTGAAGAAAATGACGAATCTAAATCCATAACATATGATGATTTCTCTTCCTTGTATGATGAAACTCTTGAATGTGGCAACTATGAGTATGCATCTCATTCATCATATGAAGTATCCGAAACCTAGGAGAATTATTCTTCAGATGTTGAGCATGATTATTACCATGATGAGGTGTATGAGCACGATGCATACCCCATGTCACCCGCCCCTAGCCAAGAATTCTCTTCATTACATGATCTTAATTCCTTATATTTAGATGATGAGAATGAATGGCCTAGACTCAATTTTAACCCCGGGATACATGAGAGTGCATGCATACTTGTTTACTGCGATTTGAAGGAAGATGTCATGTTTAGTGTGCTTAAAATGCATGAGCTTAATGTAGATTGTTTCACCATATGTGTTTCAGTCATGCTATTCTTTGGTAAACATGAGCATCTCAGGAAAATTAAAATTGAAACCATGTTTATGGTTGAGGTGAAGAGAAAGGGCGGATTATCCAGCTCATTACCTTTTGTTTGTGCTGAGGCTAGTCTTTGTGTTCCACACTTTGATGTTTGTTCTATGACTAGCTTAGTTTTTCATTCTTTGTCTTGGGAAGCACATGTGCATGTGGTTTGTGAAGAAAATGCTTCCTTTGACCCACCCCCACTCCATGAACAAAAGTTTAAATATTTTAGACCGCATGTCTTCCTCGAGTACAAATTCCTTGATGATTGTATAGAATACTCTTGGAAGCATGTCATGTTCACAATGCATATTGGAGTTGTTATGCTCCCACATTTATGTGCATTGCCGCCGTGACCCCATCTGTCTGATGAGCTTTCATTCACTAACCCCTAATGTCTTGCAAAGTTTGTTGTGCTTAACTTCGTTTGTAGAAATTTCCCCCATTTAGATTCGAGGACGAATCTTTTTAAGAGGGAGGGAATGATGTGATCATGGGATCCACAAGCAACAACAAGGTATCCAAGGTCGAAGAGGGTAGGTGAATGAAGCTCGGAGCACCCCTTTTGGCGAGGAGATTCAGAGGCCCAGGCAGCCCGATCCACGATTCAGGCGGTTGCCTGACCAGGAGAAGGCTAAGCCTCCACGCGAAGCATTCATGCGAAGCCTCTAGGCGAAGGCAAGGCTTCCCTCATGCGAAGCCTCCGCGCGAAGCATCCAGGCGATAGCGAAGCCCTCAGGCGAAGCCGCCCCTGCGAAGCCTCTAAGCGAAGGTCCTCATGCGAAGCCTCCAGCGTGAGGTCTTCAAAGCGAAGGCAAGGCCTCCATGCGAAGTTTCCAGGCAAAGGCGAAGCACTTAGGCGGAGCCGCCCCTATGAAGCCTCCAAGCGAGGGCGAAGCCATCCGTGCGAAGCCTTCCGGTTTAGGCGAAGCCACCTATGCTCAACAATCCGGCCAACCATTCCAAGCCAATCCGGAACACTCCCTCCTTTTATGAAGATACTTGGGAGTACAAATATTTACTTTATGTGCAAAAGACATGAGAATACCTTTTTAGGTTAGCTTTTACCTTTTTCCTCTTTAAAAGCTTTTAGGATGACATGCATGCAAAAACACTTTATGCTTTTGGCATGCATGCAAGTGTGTAAGAGCCTTTTTACTTCCCCCTTCTTTAAAAGGGAAAGAAGGCTCCTAGAAAACGTAGAACATATGTAAAACGCTTGAGAGGTTTATTTCCTCAATCTTCGGTTCTCACAACTTGCTACCTCCGCCATTCACCTTGGTGTTTATCATCGAGTTTAATATCTAGTATTGTTTAATCTCGTAGTTAAGAGGTGTTAGATCTTTCATCTTCCCCATACATTATCTCAAATATTACCCAAACTCGTAGTTAGGAGGTGTTTGAGGCTGAATTTATCCATCCATGTTCTGGCGACTCCTTCGAGCTAGATCCGGCGCATATGTAATTTCGCGAGATCGCGTCAAGCGTCCGCGTGATCATATCAGAAATGATCAAATCTTTTTGGGACAACCCCAAAAGGAATATGATTGGATCATTTTTTATGGAGGGAGTATGTGAGTAAAGTAATTTGAGAAAAAAAAATATTTTATAAAAATTGATGGATTTACCCTCAGTTCAGAAACCTCTTTTCCCATATTTTTTATTCAATTTTCTCAATTCTTTTACATTTAACAACTTTAAATCTATCATTTCAATATAAAATAGTATTTTTCTCAAATTTCTCTACTCACATATATCTTATCCATCAATCAAAATACACAATCCCAATTTTTTCAATTTTTTTCTCTTATTTCATTGTACTGACTCTTAAGGTTGTTATCTATATACTGGAAATTGAAAAAATTGGAAGAAAATTTACCGATTTTTTTAGCTGAACTGAGTTATAATGAATAATTTGCAATTTTTTTAATTGTGTGGTGATATGAGAGAGAAAAATAACACACTTGATTTATTTATTTATTTATAAAATAGGGGGAAATGACTGTTGATTTTGACTGTGACCACGTTCCATTATAGACCCACGTGTCCTGTCGCTTTCAGTCACTGGTCAGTGTAAGTGGACAGCCTCCCACTATAAAAATATGTGACAAGAGGCACTAACATTCTGATTTAGGCCGATTAGACCACCGTCCTTAAGGACGTCTTCATTGCGAAAAAATTCTAATTTTTTTTTCAACTCTCTCTCTCTCTTCTAATATATAAAATAATGGTCAAATTAAAGATTAGTACTATGACTCGTTTAACAAAAATCTAGATTGTAACTCGTCTTAACTCGTACCTTGAATTATTGGGTTGGTGCACTAAAGGGCCTGAAGTCGACGGAAGTGAAAATGGTGACGGAATAAGTAACCAATAAAAGACGGGTAAAGTGCACTCATGGTCCCATAACTTTAATTCTTGTACTTTTGTAGTCATGTTTTAAGATTTTGTACCATTAAAGTCTCATTTCTAAGTTTTTTCTTCATTCATGGTTATTTTTCTAATTTTTTTACAAGTTTAGCCTTTTGAAAAAATGGTACAATAATATTTATGGTTTGAATTTTTCCCATCACTATAATTAAACCCTAAAGTTTAAAGTTTTACAAATCCCCTCTCCTTCCTCTTTATTCCCCGAAGTTCATGAAACCCTCAATATAATGAACACCCACACTCACCGCTTCCTTCCATCCAAAATCCATCCCCAAATCTTCCAATTTATGGACAATGTTTATCAAATTAAAATCTAAATGATTAATTAATCGTCCACCCAAAGTTCATTAATACCCAATCTAATTAATGACCAATGTTCCCACTTCCCAAACGCACCTCTGTTGTCAACAATTCCCCATCTCCCAGTCCATCCCGTAGTTCATCACCTTCGACGGCGGCTCAGGCGTCTTCCGCCTTCCAAGCACACACCCCACCTATCCCCCGTCTCGAGCTCCGCGAGACCCAGGCCGGAAAGCTCCTCCGCAGCATCGCCAACATGAACAGATATGCTTCCTCTTGATGTCGACCAGCGTTGCCACCACAATCGCGATTATTGAGAGGAACAGATCCACTTCCTCTTGATCTCGATCCGCTACGACTGCGAGTTATCCATCACCGATTTGTTGATCCTCCGAGCGAAGGGGATTATGAAGTGGTCGTAGATCAGCGTGAGGATCAGGATGAAGAGGTCGGGAACGACAAGGAGTGATCCTGGCGGGACGTGAAAACCAAGGGTGGTGGCGGAGGCGATTTTGGGGAGGATTATCAAAGGTTGCAGGCGGCGGGAGACAAAGGACGGAGAGGTAAGAGGCTGGTTGTGGAGGATTCATTGGTACTATTTTAAACATTTGCTAATCATGAAACAAAGAGAGGTGGAATATTACTTAATCATAAAAAAAAATTGAAACTGGGCTAATCAAGTGTAGCAAATTGAGATGGAGATGTGAGAGAGATGGTTTTTTTGCAAATTTTTAAAACTTGTTAGTCTAAATAATGTAATAAAAAAATTCAATTCATAATTGTATTGTGTCATTTATGTTTGGTGAATAGTGTAATAAGAACATGATGTTGGGTGAATGATTATCAAATACCAAAGTTAATTATTAATTATACCATCTTTAAACTCAACTTTATTAATTTTACTTTAAGGTCACTGAATCGTTAGCAATGTAATGGTATTAACTGAGTCACTGAGTTGAGGCACTTAACTGCACGGAGTTGCATATTTCAGGGTACGAGTTAGGACGAGTTACAATCTAGGTTCTTCCTTGAACGAGTCATAAAAGTTCATGGTACTAATCATTAATTTGGCCTAAAATAATCTTGAATTTATTATTTTTTTTATCAATCTTCCATCAAATAAATTTTTTCTCAATTTTTTTTACTCATATACCTCTCATCCAACAATCAAAGTATATATCCATAAATTTTCCAAAAAAATTTCCCCGCCTACGCTGAACTGAGCTTTAGGGTGTGTTCTTTGCATGAACTTTTTTGTTAATTTGAAAATGTATTTGAAAATTGATATGATATTTGTGAAAGAAAAATGTGGAGGAAAAAGAATGATTCGATAGTTTGTTGATGAAATTATCTAGTGAATAACATATCTCCAAATCAGTTTCACATGGAAGAAGATGATGGATCTCAATGATTGTGTTCAACACCAAAATTTCAAAAAAAAAGACAAAACAAAAAATCTACTCAATCCAATACATAAAACAAACTTAAATTCATCAATTCTCTATTAAATCACATTTTTCTCAAATTTCCAAATCTCACCCGAACTGATCCAACGAGCTACCGTTGTGTTCGTCATGACTGAATATTTTCATTAATAGTATGAACTTTATCAATTTTGGTTTACTATAACCATTAAAATAAACTTAAATCATTTCAAATTTTGAATTAATGCGTCATTGTTGACAAATTTTTTATTTTTTTGAACGGTGAACACACTCCACATCACTTTGCAGCCCAGCCAGCATCCGTCTTACTGCAAAATTGCTCTTTACCAACACCTTTGCTCTACCTCAAATGTTCCACAACCTTGGAATTATTCGACAACCAGCTGGATTATGTGTTTTTGTCTATGATGTTCATCGTGTTGTCTTCCGCGTTTTTAAAACTGATATGAATTGGTTGGCCATGATGGTTATTCATGAATCAATGAGATTGAATGTCATTTGGTTGAAGTCTTTGAACTTAAGATATTGATTTAAGTTTAAGTCTATCTTAATCAGGATTTTTTTAATGATTTATCATAGTTAAACTGGGAAAATGTGTTAAGGAGTATTAAATTTACATAAATTAGAAATAAATTAATTTCAAATTTCCAATCCACATAACCTAATCCATTGGATAAAGTTGAAAATATCTTAAATAGAATATATAATTCATTGAATTAAATCATTTATATTATTCAAAAATTAGAATTCATGGTCATTAATTAAGTAAATTTATTGTTTTAAACATATATTCACCCAACTTTATAGTCAAATGCAAAGAAATTAACACATGTTTTATTAACTTGGACTTAAATAAGTGGTTTAAATTCAATTAGTAGAAAGATGTACCTCAAAATTACTGCGATTGACAAGTTTCTGAGAAATGTGAGCCAGGGAGTTTATTATGGCTGTACACCAATTTAAGAATATGATTTTAGAAACTTTAAAAGTTTGAATTTTTATCCACTTCTTTCATATATATTTCTATCAAATTTTCAAAAATTAAAAATTTTCTCCAAATAATTTAGAAAATGATAAATTTTATATGCTCTGGCGGTGTAAGTGTTTTTTTCTACCATCAAATTTTTATAAATAGAAGAACCCACATATTTATTAGAAAAATATTATTAATGGAGTCCACAAAATTGTTTTCATTCAAGGATAATGATGAAAAAAAAACACTTACACAGCCGAAGCAAAGAACTTTTTTTCCAACTTGCTTTTTACTTTCCCTAGGAGATTACCATTTTACCCTTACTTGCATTACACATGATAAAAATAAATCGGAGGGCAATTACGTAAAATGTGTAAGTTTTAAACCAATTATTACCTCGTTTTTTACAATAATTTGAACTGATTTCTGGAAAAAAAATTCTAGTCAGCTCGCAGAGCTGAGCCTAAAAAACAGCAAGTTGAAATAATGAGTGGTGAGAACATTTTCGCATAACACAATATCGAAAAATTGAATGCATGTTGAGTATAATTACTCGTGTAATATACTGAGAGAGAATCCCCATTATTAACTCAAGGTCTAAAAGCTGGGTATAGGAGTCTACGTAAATGATTTTGTCACGCATGCCCTGAGCTATTTTTTTCACCTCCATGCTTTTCGCCACTACCTTTTTCGTTCCACTGTTATTTATTAGGGTCAGTTTAGTGAAATGATAGGAAAAAAAATTAGAAAATTTGAAATTGTATGTTTTGATTGACGAATAAGATATATGTGAGTAGAGAAATTTGAAAAAAAAATATATTTTATATTAAAATGATGAATTTAAGGTTGTTAGAAAAAAATTTGAGAAAAAAGGTTGCTGAATTGAGGGTGAGTAACTATATCCTAGGCACATGTATAACCCAACGCATAAGAAGACATTTTAATTACCAAACTGCCATATAAGCTTAAAGAAAAATCGGACTGAATCTGAAACAACTTTCAGATTTGGAGATCAATGAGTAAAGAAAGAAAAACAAGAGAGAGGATGACGTACAATAATTTTAAACATATTTAGAATATGGTAAAGAATTAGAAACACCAACTTCATGAATTATTAGTGATTATTAACTCACAGTGAGCCCAAAACCAAGATTTAGTACCCTAAAAACTTGAGATTTCAACGCATCACTTGGAAACATTCAACAAACTCAAATTGGATGGTTGGTAAAATAATTATGGTGTACAACGAAATTATCAGGCTAAGTTATTTTTTTGACAAACTTAGTTGGATTATTTTAATTTATAATATTTGAGTTTAAGTTTTATTCTATTTATCTTGTATCACTTCGAATTGTCTATATTTGATTTAGTTTATAGACATAAGACTTTTTAATATTTACATCTCATGCCACCGTCCCATTCGTTGAAGCTTTCCGTCGCGATTTCATATCTATTTCTAGCAATCAAACCAGCACAACTCAGCAACATAATTAATACCAAAATTTGCCCACAACGCAGAATCACCAAAATTGCAAACGATGCGAAATTGATATTTTTCTAACTTAATAAATCTGGATAAAACGATGATGATCACCATGTTGATATATTTATTTTCGATATTGATTAATAGTATTATCATGTTGATCTGCTTCTTTCCAATGTTGATCTGCTTTTGTCCAATGTTGATCAATATTCTATAGTCATGTTTATCTGCTCCTTTCTAATGTTGATCACTAGTCTTGTCATGTTGATTTGCTTATGTCCAATGTTGATCTGCTTCTTTTCAATGTTGATCAGTAGTCTAGTCATGTTGATCTGCTTCTTTTCAATGTTGATCAGTAGTCTAGTCATGTTGATCTGCTTCTTTCCAATGTTGACCGGTAGTTTTATCATGTTGATCTGCTTCTGTCCAATGTTGATAATGAATATTAATATACTTTTGTCTAATGTTGATCAGAAGTCTACTCATGTTGATCTGCTTCTTTCCAATGTTGACCAGTATAATCTTGTCATATTGATCTGCTTCTGTCCAATTAATGTTGATCAGTAGTCTTGTTATGTTGATATATTTTTATCCAATGTTGATTATGTTGATCTGTTTTTGTCCAATGTTGATTAGGAGTCCTGTCATGTTGATCTGCTTTTCCCAATGTTGATCAATAACATTGTCATGTTGATCTGTCCAATGTTGATAAGTAGTTTTGTCATGTTAATCTGTCGATGTTGTTCACGCGAATAGACGTTGTTGGTCAATTAATCATGCTGACTAGACACGGTCATTATGTTGATCATATATAGCGAATGATAAACTTGTTAATAAAAGAAACGCTTGTGCGCACGTCTACGACATGCAGTTTTATTTTATTAATGTTGACATTTTAGTTTCATGGAGTCATTTTATCAAATGCTATTAATAGATGATCAATCTCTACGAAATGCTGATCAAAATATACAATATGTTGATTAGTTTCCGTTACCGTTTCATTTTAATTTCATAGAATTGGTTGATCAAATATTATAAAATGTTGATCCAATTTTGTGAAACTGAACAGTGGTAAAAAAATACCTCACATATATGGATCTCTTTCTACTCGTTTTCTTGTTTCATTTTATTTTTCTATTTATTTCTTTTTTTGTTATGAAATAATGAGAAATTAATTATTTTAGAGAAAGAAGAAGAATTGAAGCAAGTGAATGCAATGAAGCAACGTTTGTTTTATGAATGGTGATAAGAGTAATTAAATAGACTTCTTATGCGCATGTCTACTACGTGCGCACAATAACCTCCTCCTTATTTTCTTTTTCCAAAAACTGTCGTATTTATTTCCGTAACGTTATTTTACTTTCAACCTTTTCTTCTGCGACGTGATAGTCCCAACTCAGAAAGCAAACTCTTTTAGTGCATTTGATCGCTGATGTAATATGTAACCCCTTGAAGACAAAAAAAATCTGATATGCGCCCGGCGCAAAATATTGTGCGGGACTAGCACATTTTCGGGCACTAAGGGTCCACTTACCACCGAGATAAAATCAAGCAACCTCGCCTAACCCCATTTGTACCGTAAGTAAATAAATAAAACCTAAGCCATTTAACAATGGGAACGATTATGAATGTTTTTCACCCACGTGAAAATGGGTAGTTTTTTATAATCTCCAGTTTTTATAATTCCACCCCTCACATTTTTGAAATTATCGAAAACCCTCCCAAGGTTTGCGAAAATATACAAAAAACCCACTGATACTAACCACCGTTAACTATTCCGTTAGATTTTTATGTTTAACTACAAAAATTGGACCATAATTTTGCTAACCCAAACAATTATTCCCTAAGTTTTTTACCCCTTTACAATTGCAACCCCTACAATCACAATTCTACGTTAACCCTAACAATTGCATCAGTAGCCACGACACTATGTTCCTTTCTTAGCCATCAAAGCATGAACCATTTTACAAATCCAAATGCTACCAATTGCACACAGACAGACATCAATTCATGTTTGATGCTTATTGCCCAGTTTTTGTATCAGTTAAAATATGTAACCTGCTACGGCAACTGTTTCTGTTATTGATTTAACGTTAGATTTTATCATGAAACTCACTGAGTTCTTGCAATAATTTATCATATTTTGCTCATTTAAAGTCTCTCAGTTTCAAATAAAATACTTACAACTTTCGCTGACTTGATGTCTTCTAAGCTTGGACCTGCATTAAATACATGTTTTCTTATGGCTTATTGTAAGTAAGAAATCATCTGAATCTCTCACTCACGGTGTTGAGTTGAGTTCATCCTTTCAAAGTAGAAGATCAATGAGTTTATATTTTTTGGACACTTTCACATGAAAAATTTGCCATATACTTACTTTTGGTGGATCCCGAATCAAGTAAGTCCACAAAAATGATTATATGACAAATTTTTAATAGGAGAGTGTCCAAAGTGATTGCTCATAGCATTTCCCTTTGAACTATGGAAACTAAATTACCTAATTGTTTAAGTTTATATCGTACTTGCCTAAGATTTGTATGCTTGTAATTTGTTGCCTATACTAGAACGTCAAAAATGATTTGTATGATTGTCGATTTACTTTTGATGAGTTGGTCATCGACCATGTCACCAGTTAAGCTCCTAACCATCTTGCCGCGCGCAGGAGTTCCGATTTTGCTGCAAGTTCCCTCATTCCCTTTTTATGTGATTCCATGCATATTAATTTGGTTTTTCGTTTTTCATTTGTGCTTAAAGTGTTTCTTATCTAAATTTAAACAGGAATTATCTCTTTGTGCAATTAGCCCAGGTGGGATATTTGTTCATCAGTTGGGGGTTTGATATGCATGGTTTCTCATGTGATATGTTTAGACCAATTTTTTTTTTGGAATAATTAAACAGATACACGCATACTAGCTAGAGATGAATGATTTTGCTTATCTTCTTGATCATTGCAGGTTCATTCTTCATCTAGCGAGTCATATTTATGTTGATGATTTGAGGTATGGTTTTTATGTCCTCAGTTAGTTCTCTTTATGTCTAATCCCGTGGTTGTGCTTCTGGGTTTCTTCTTTTATTGGTCATGCAAATTATTTTCATGATTTTGGAAATTCAATTGATGTAGAAGGTGAGTAATTCTCCACTGGGTTATATTTGATCTGTAACAATAGGAGGAAGAAGCTATGGGAAGAAACACAAAAAGATAATTTGATTTGTGATATTAGAAGGTGACTGAATAAGCTATTCATTGTTCCTTTTTTAGCTTGTGCATTCTTGATTGTATATGATCATGTTTTAGTTGACATGAAAGAAGGATTTTGATGTAAATGGAAAGGGACTATGATGATGGTGACGATATGGATAGTAGGGCTTAAGCAGATAATGGTGATGAGAATAAACTTTGTTGCTTGCTTCCTCCTATCCAATTCTTCCTTTAAGATCGATCGTTATATGTTTTTTTTCATAGGAGTCATTTCTTTTGGGTATTCATCTCTAATGGATGTGAATGGTGCAAATTAAAGTGTGATTCGTGTGGAGGCAGGATGATGATGATGAGTTGATGACGATGATTGGTTTCTTGAGGATATTTTTGAAGCATAATTAAGGTGAGTGAGTAACTCCTTGTGCACGAACTTTGGATTAAGTTCGATTTGAACAGTAGAGTTAGCTTTAGAAGTCATCTTGTATATCTTTGTCTAAATGCTTATCGATCCATTTCAAATTTTCAAGTCATTTTTATAGTTAATTTTGTTTAAGGTTGCACATAATATATTTTTGTATTTAAATTGAAATGAATGAAATAGATTTTTTTGGCGTACACCCCCCATCTTGCGTAGTATTCAATTTTTACTAGAGATGAACATTTAGATTGAACGATACTTAATCACCTGGAGTATTAAATGGAATTTTCATACACAAATCAATTTTATCAAACTTAAATATCATTTATAACTATTGTAACACTAAAAAAATTGTGTCCGTGTAATCGGCTATTTTTTGTATTTTGTATTTGATGGACAGATGTTGATGTCCACAAGGATTTATAATTTAACTAATGGAGTTTCAAATCTTGTGATAATTTTTTATTTACACATGTTATCAGTTTATCTTATAAATATTTAAAATAATTATCCTCGTATCGAAGACGGGTATTTAAGCTAGTTATATAGAATCACCTAGAACTAGAAGCGAATAAAAGAAAAGAAAAACGACTAAGCAACAACAACCATCCGCTAACAGATGAGAGTCTAGATCTGCTGTCCCCTAATTCCCTATCTCTTTCCCGTCCCCCAATGTATATGAGACATGAAGGGGACAGGGGAATGGGGGACGACAGATTTGGATCCGTCTAAAAATCATATGTTTATATATTCCAAATCTTGTCATAGTCCTCGCAACACTTTTCACAGTTGATGCATGGTTGATATGAGCAAAACAAAATGCCATATTTGTTTTCCGTTCTTCGCAAAATCCAGTCTAGCTACTCCATGAAAAACCTTTTGTTTTATGAAATCAAGAATCGCCATTTCAAACATTGAAGCCCTCAGCACTGACGATGAGCATCTATCCATTTTGCACAAGCCTCCTCCCCATGCTCCCTCCACAATGCACTCATCTCTGAGTTTTTTAGTCTCAGGACAGGCACGCACAACAAATTTTCTTCTTTGGCTTTGATCAGGGCCGACCCTGAGATTTCAGGGGCTCGAAGCAAAAATAAAAATCGGGGCCCTGTACATAATCTTTACTATAAAATATGTACGTCATAACATAGAAGTAAAGCTTTCAATTATAATAAAATGATATAGTATTTGAAACAAAAATATGAAAATTGCAAATCTAAAAATCATATGTTTATATATTCCAAATCTTGTCCTAGTCCTCGCAACACTTTTCACAGTTGAAGCATGGTTGATATAAGCAAAACAAAATGCCATATTTGTTTTCCGTTCTTCGCAAAATCCAGTCTAGCTACTCCATGAAAAACCTTTTGTTTTATGAAATCAAGAATCGCCATTTCAAACATTGAAGCCCTCAGCACTGACGATGAGCATCTATCCATTTTGCACAAGCCTCCTCCCCATGCTCCCTCCACAATGCACTCATCTCTGAGTTTTTTAGTCTCAGGACAGGCACGCACAGCAAATTTTCTTCTTTGGCTTTGATTCTTGCTGTGTTGTTGTCCCAAATGACCCTTGGACATGCTGTGAACCAGGCTGCAGGCCCACTGCAAAGGAACTCCCCATCCACTGGTGTTGTTAACCACAAGTGGAAATTACTGATCAATCAAAAAAGGAAAAGTCCCAAATCAGGAATACACTCAAATCTAGATATCCAAATTGACAAAAAAGAGATGATCATCACTAGTATGTTGAAACTTGTTGATTACTAGAACAAATGCCAAGGTGAGCATGACATGACTAATTAATCACCTTCTCCTACCTGCTATAACTCACACAAAAGGAATATCAAAAGCAGATTAACTTGTTTACGCTTTTGCAATCGTGAGATGTGATTAACAAGAACAAGAAAACGTCCTTCTTAATTAAGTCTTAACTGCTCAATGCAGTCAAGGCATAGGATATAATGAAGGTTCCAAAGATACATAAACTTACAGACCTCACACCAAGCCTAAAGAAAGAAACACGATTTCACTTTGCATTTAGTTCTGATCCCAACTTGGCCATCAAGTACTATGCCTAAGCTAGAGACCTCTTGGGGTTTTCCACCCTCTGGCCTGAATGGAGGCAAATTTTGCCATATGTTTTGGAAGAGCAAGACCTTAGTTAGAATATGGATCGAATACCTTTGCTTAAAACATCCTCTAATTTCTAATAATCCTTTCAACTCTCTGGTTAATTAGAGAAACTGAAACAAACAGATCAGGAATACAGCTTACATATTTCGACCTACAGATAAAAGAGTTACAAATTCTATCTAAATCACACGCTTGTGTGATTGCGATCAAATCGTTCATAAGATTCAATTGCTCTTTGCGGAGCATAAAGTTAAACTCAATTGCACCGAAACAGATTAAACCCAGTGAAAATGAGCAGAGAAAAAACTGGAATTACGAGAAACCCAACAGAAGTAAGAATAAGAAAAGCCCTGTGATTCTTGAGGCCCAATTGCACGAAGCATTGGGCTTTCGGGCGGAGAGAAAAGGCCCAGCAGCCTTTGCAAGTGAAATCTGGTCTGGCCTTTTAGAGTCTTTGTGAAGGCAAGGCAACTGGATTCTGGATGTGTTGGAGGCAGTACTTGGCTGGCAGCAGCAGCCTTCTTATGGCTTGAATAGCAAGCAAGGCAATTAAGTACTGGTAATGAGATTATCTGATCTGTATCTGTTAATTAGTATTAATATAGAAGGGCCGCAATTTTATCTGATCACACACACACATATATATATACACACACACACACACACACACACACATATATATATATAGTAGTAATATAGAAGGGCCGCAATTTTATCTGATCATATATATATATATATATATATATATATATATATATATATATATATATCCTGATACATTTTCAAATCAAATCAGATCAAACTCCATGCAATGAACTTAACTGGCACAAGCCGTGAAGCCGGCAACGTCTGTTTTAGACAACAACACCACCAACCTCTTATGATTGCCTGAAGTACTTCTCCCATTTATATATGTTAACACTTAAAACCCAAGAAAACGTACGGCAAAGCTGCAACATATATACATAAACTCATGCCTTCACCAAATCAAAACATCTCTATAGTATCGTCTACTTACAAATTTCGTACTACTACTGATCTATAGCAGCAAATTCTAGCTAGCTAGCTAGCTGCTCAAAACTAATTAACATGGCTCGCTGTTGTACCTTCTGCTCATGCCTGATCAGCTGCCTCACTGCTATGACCATAGTTTTTGTTCTGGCATTAATGTTTACAGTGCCAAGTACTTTTGGGGCTGGTAATGTTGATAACTCCACAGCTCGGATTATAGTAGTGGATCAATCTGGGAAATTAGGAGACTATACAAAGATCCAAGACGCTATTGACGCTGTTCCTTCTGGTAATTCTGAGCTCGTGTTCATTAAGATTCGCCCCGGTGTTTACAAAGAGAAGATTGTGGTTCCAGCTGACAAGCCTTACGTTACATTGAGTGGGACGCAAGCCAACAACACTATAATAACATGGGATGATAGCGGCGATATCTTTGATTCTCCTACCTTTGCTGTTTTGGCCTCTGACTTTGCTGCTCGTTATCTTACCATCCAGGTATATATGCATATATAATTAACTACGTACATCTATGCATGGCATGACATGACATGACTATATAATTACTACCATTCATCTTATATATATGGATCATGACATGACATGTACTAATATATATACATATGTTACTGTAGAATACACATGGAGCTGGTGCAAAAGCAGTTGCGTTGAGGGTTTCCGGTGATAGAGTGGCTTTTTTTGGATGCCGGATCTTGTCTTACCAAGATACTTTATTGGATGACATTGGAAGACATTACTACAGCAACTGTTTCATTGAAGGAGCTGTTGATTTCATTTTTGGCAATGCGGCTTCCTTATTTGAGGTAATTAATTAATGCTGCTAAAGAGATGACGTACGATCGATGATTAATTAGCTAGCTAGTTATATATATGCATGGAGTAGTATTTAGTACTCATGCATGCATCTAGCTAATTAATGATCAATTTGGTTAATCGATCAATGACGACAGAAATGTCATTTGCACTCAATTACGGATGGATTTGGAGCAATCACTGCCCATAGGAGGATGTCGCCATCAGAGAACACGGGATTCATTTTCTTGGGATGCAAGATAACTGGAGCCAAGACTGTATTAGGACGACCATGGGGGCCATACTCTAGGGTTATCTTTGCCCTAACTTACATGTCCAAGGCGGTTCTTCCACATGGATGGGATAATTGGAGAGATGTGTCCAATGAAAGGTGCGTGTAGAATTAATTAATTAATTACTCCTCATGGCAATGAGGTAGTACATGCATAGTGTATATATGAATATATAGTACTGATGATTAATTAATACATGCATGCATGCATGCATGCAGAACCGTGTACTACGGGGAGTACAAATGTTATGGACCAGGAGGTGGTGATACAAAAAAGAGAGTGAGGTGGTCAAGACAGTTATCGAGCCTGGAAGCGGATCCCTTTCTGAATAAGGACATGATTGGTGGTATCACCTGGATCCAATCCCTTGCACCTGCAGCTCACAACCGTAATTCAACTACAAATTAATTCATCACTACTTTTTCTTCTTTCAATAATAACGCATGCTAACATGCACCATCATTTTAACAATAATACTACTATTTCTTTCAATTTCAACAAATTATGCATGTTTCCATTACTAGAAGTACGTACTCTGTAATTGATCTCTGCAGCTTGTGCGTGCGTATGACGACATCATTGACATGTATGTATGTATGTCTTCTTCGTTTCATTTTCTTTTTTCCTTCGAAATACCGCCATTTACTTGAGCACGAGTCGTGAAAAGTAAACACGATGAGAACAGTAAGGTAAGCAGCCGTGAGATCAAAGTACACCAACCATTACCAATGCCCCGTCTGAACAAAGAAAGGAAAACAGAACAGGAAAAGGGAGGTTGCATTGTGGCGTGGGCTTGGCTGGACGATGTGGGGATGGATTTACATCTTTGTTGTCATAAGCCCAGCAACTTGGGCTTGGTGTTGGGCTTCCAACTAAAATTAAAAGGGTACAAAAAGAAGAAACAACACTGTCGCTTCAACACTTTACATGCAATTTCAATTTAATCCTACAATTCATAAATTTGTCAAAGGAGTCCTGAAATGTTTGTTAGTAAAAACAAAGGCCAAAATGCATTTTAGTACCCTGAACTTTATTAACTCGGAAACTTAGGGGCCTTAACTATGACTCGGTGCAACTCGGACCCTAAACTATGAAAAATGGTACAATTTGGACCACTGACTCAATAACCTGGTTAACTCTGTTAAGATTTTAACGGTTAGGTAACGAGATTGTAATGTACGAGGTTTAGGCCTCCAGGAGTAAAAAATAACAAACCTTACTAACGTAAGGATAATTACTAATTTCCCCATTCTGATTTTTCTTAACTTCAGGATCTAACCACCATCCTCAAATCTACCCTTCCTCTCGTGCCACATCTACAACTCGAAGATTCTGAAAACCTCATTTGAATCCAGCTCCGCCGAGAATGGTTCGCCGGGAACTGATTGGGGTGGGTCGGGGGACTCACCGGCTAGGGTGAGGTTGATTATAGTCTAAAGGAAAAGATTTCTTTAGATTTAAAACGATGATCGTATTACCCATTGAGAATCGATTTTAGATCATATTTAGATTAAATCTTGAGAAACTCCAGATGATCAATATCTAGTTTCATAAACGTTCTAAACAATTTCAGACGTTAGGAGGAAAAAAATTGGAGTACATGTTTATTGAAGAGCTCAGAAAAAAAAATTGGAGTATCTTCTTGGCTCTTGAAGTCTACTTTGAACTCGTGAATACAGCTGACGTCTCTGACTGCAATAATTATCTCCATGAGTTTTGTTTTTCCCTTTAATTCTGGAAAACAGAATTCTCCATGAGCAAAAAAAAATTCACTTCATGAGAATTATACAAACGAAATAAATCCACCAAACAAGGCGGCTATCAAATCACATCAATGCTTGTTTCGCTTGTACAATTATTTACAAGGATTCATAAATAAAAAAAATACAATGGAGGAAACAATTCTCATGCATCTTTTAAATATATTCTAACTTACTTTGATTTTCTAGTGGTTGTAAAACACAATTTGAATTTAATTAATTATTCTCAATTTTTGTAGGAATCTCTCAATTTGTTTAGAAGTTTTTTTATATTCAGTGAAACGTTCTCCATATATTATTATTACTCCCTCCACTCCAAAGAATTCTACACTTTGAATTTGTTGTTCTAAGATTCAATGTTTGACTCAAATTTTAACAAAAATAAAAAATTTTAAAAATTTCAGAAAATATATATTTAGAATGTTTGTACTTCAAATTATGATATGCATTTAAATTGAGTAAATTCCGCTGGTGGTCTCGTATAAATAATTATTGTGTTGTTTTGGTCCTATTTTAAAAATTTGTCCCGTTAAAGTCCTGTACTATGGTATTATGTCCTGTTTTGGTCATTTCTGTCCAATTGGACCGTTAGTTCTAACGAAATTGCGTGGATTTACCTTTTTACCCTTATGAAACATTTACTTAATTCCCCGACTTTATATTTTCCCAAAATTTTAACCCTAAAGTTACCTCCACTCAACGGATTCACCAAGTTACCCACTTCTCAGACGAACTTCAATCTCGCCAAATGGGACCCGCACAACCTTCGCGAAACGTCATCTCCGCCTACGATTCAAATTACCGATCCAGAGCAACGCCTCTCGCCCATCGCCCTCCGCTTCGCCACAGCGGCCTCCATGACCCTCTTCTCCGCCTCCGCCCGGGCGATGCTCGCGACTCTTCCCATGGAAACAATGGCGATCTTCGGCTCGGCTAGGAGTGCCCTCACAACGTCCTTGTCGATGGACCGGTTCTGATCGGAGTCGGATTGAATTTTGAAGAAGACGTGATTGGGGTAGGAGCTGGACGGGCAGACGAAGGTGTAGGCTGACGAATTGGGCGCACATGAGAGGTGGGAGATGGAGGGGCAGTGGTGGCAGACGAGGCGTTGCGGCGGAGGTGGCTTGAACTTGTCGAAGACCTCGAGACAGAAGAACCCCAGGTGGTTCTTGAGGATGCAGTTGGTGTAGATGCGGCGGCGGCGGATTCCGAGATGGTGATGATCATCCACCATTCAACGTCAAATCCAAAGGTAACTTTGAATTAGAAGGCAAGTTTTTAATGGAGGGAGACAGAGGGTAAAAGTCAGGGACGTTTTGCATTATGTGTATATTTTAAGGTTAAAACTTTGGGGAAATATAAAGTCGGGGACTGAAGTAAATTTTTTAAAATGGTAAAAATGTAAATTCACACGAATCTGTTACAAGTAACGGCCAAATTGGACAGAAATAACCAAAATAGGACGCAGTATCATAGGATATGATCGAAATAAGACAAGTTTTTAAATCATGACCAAAATAGGACAATAATTATTTTTACGAGACTACTAACAGAATTTACTCCATATAAATTATTAACTTTAAATGTCTGAACATTCATGGAAAAAAAATCATAGATTAAATACTGTAAAACATAAAAAACAAAGTGTATAATTATTTGAGAACGAAGGGAGTATTTGTTATGGGGTCTATTATTATTATCTTTAAAACATTGAAAATAATTTCAATTTAGATATATCTTGCTACTTTTGATATTTTTAAAAAGTAGTGAACATTATAAAATTCTTTAAATATGAAAAAAATAGAGTTACAGCAAAATCAAAGTGTATGGCAGGAAGGAAAAGAGAGAGGGAATTATATGGCTAAACATCCAATTTACCCCTTTAATGTTCAGTTAGTTTAGTGGCTAATAAATGGTCATTGGTCATTGGTCATTGGTCAAGGTCCTAAAGCGATCCATTTCTTATAGTTGGGGGTCCGAGTTGCACAGAGTCAAAGTTCAGGCCCTTAAATGTATGAGTTACTAAAATTCAGGGTACTAGAACGTATTTTGGCAAAAAAAAAAACCTGTGACATGATCATTGTCGTATTTTCTCTCAATTTCGTTTTTTTGATGTTGTGGGAGATTAATGTGTCCCCAAAACATTGGTCGTTTTTTTTATATGTTGTGGGACATTTAAATTATTACTATGAAAAAATCATTAATTTTTTTGGAAAAAATATATTTCGAAAATAGACACATTAATCGATAATATTCAATTAAAATATTTGGTTTTACATATGAAAATGTTAAAGAAATAAAATTATAGATTAAATGCTAAAAACGAACGTACCAATTTTCTGGGATGAAGATAGTATATATTTTGAAAATCGATCAGATAAATCGTATGTTAGGTGTACTTGACTACTAGGATGGTTATAAGTTTCCAATTCAGTAAACTCCGTCCATAATCTCTTAAGTTATACGATTGTCCTATTTGGGTCCCGTTAAGAATTTGTATCACTTCCGTCCTGTAAGTTACAATCGTGTGCACCGTTGGTCTTTCCGCCACTTTTCCGTTAAAATCACCGTTAAAATGGTAAAATTACGAAAATATCTAAATCTAATATTCATTTTAACACCATTCTATTAAAAAACTACAAATCTACCATAAGTAATTACAAATCTTACAAACACGCCATCTCTCTAACTCAACCCACACATGAACTCCTTACCCACTACCGAAGCACCTAATTTAAGGATAAAAATGTTAAAGGAAGTTCACTTCACACGATGAGAGTTCCTAATTTAAGAATACATCTAATTGCTGCAAAATGGAGAAGAGAAGAGAAAAGTACTAGCTTTCATGTACGCCCAACTAGATAGCAAAAAAAGCTAAACCATTTCTCCAGGACCTAATCATCTCTATAATGGCTTGCCTGGTATTGGAGTTGCCAAACCATACAAGAGAGAATTGTTTTTTCCTGCCATTATTCTCGTTCTCTTATTTTCAACTCCATTTTGGGGTTTGTTCTAATAAATACGGTGACAAACGAATGACAAAAAAAGTAGTGATTTTTAGCTAGATGCCACAACACGAACCAACTTAATTTTGCAAAATGCTAAGTTTGGTGAATTTAACAGCATTTAACAATGTAATTAGTTTTTGTTTTCTGCTGACAATTACAAATGGGTGGGTGAAAACCAATTTTGTATTCACCTCCGGCCTCAACTGGTCGGGCTGGTGTTGTTTACATCAGGCAAAAAAACTACATTTCTATCAACGCAATGCCAAGATCCCCATCCACCACACCGAGTCCCAGCGGGCCGCTAGTGGATGCAAGCATAAACCATCTTCCTTCATGAGAACAAAAGTGCCCCACCACCATCGGCTGACTAATGCGATCGGCTGGACTTGGGCGTGTTTGGAGAAGAGATTCACAAGACGGCGGTGACAAGTGGACATGTACTTCTTTATGACGGAGATGATAGAGATCGAAACGACAACGAATCGATTCATAGTTTATGGCAAAGATTAGTAAAGAAAGGGGTACTGCCAATGTTCGTGGAGTCGAATGATGAGTCGGATTCAGAGGCGGTGATGAAGTTGGAGAAGGAGAAGGTGCTTGGGTAGTGGGTAAGGAATTAATGGGTGAGTTGGATTAGAGAGATGGTGTGTTTGTAAGATTTGTAATTATTTATGGTAGATTTGTAGTTCTTTAAGAGATTAGTGTTAAAATGAATATTAGATTTAGATATTTTCATAATTTTACAACTTTAGCGGTGATTTTAACGGAAAAAATAATTGAAGTACCAACGATACGCACGATTATAACTTACATGACGAAAGTGATACTCCCTCCGTCCCTGAAAAATTGTACACATTTTCTTTTTGGGCTGTCCCAGAAAAATTGATCACTTTCCTTAAAATGAAACTTCTCACTCTCAAAGTTACTAAACTATCCTCACTTTATCTTTACTTTTTCTACCTCGTTTTTGTGACTCTCAATTAAGGGACAAAAGTACAAACATCTTATTAAATTTTTGAAATGGGATCTAAATAGTACAATACTGTAACTCAAGAGAATACCGGCAGAGTCTAATCGTTTCCAATTCAAAAACCAATGAGATGTAATGTAAGGCAAGTGCAAGTTCCATATTTACCCTAGGGAAAGTCGCGGAAATTCTTCCTCACCACTACAGCATCACTTCCTCTGTCGAGAAGAGTTTCCATCCCTAGCTCCCCCAGTTACAGAGCCAGGTGAAAAGCCTGAAGATTGGTTAGTCAGTGCGACGACGAAGGCTTCCATTGTCAAGCGAACGGCGTAATCGATAATCCAATCGGAGATGGGGACCCTAGGAAGAGCCATTTACACCGTCGGATTCTGGATTCGCGAGACCGGCCAGGCCATGGATCGCCTCGGCTGCCGCCTTCAGGGCAACCACTACTTCCAAGAACAGCGTAATTCCTTATCCTCTTCATCTTTAATCAATCTCTCTGCTCAATATTGTGAAATCTGCTCTCTACTGGAGTATTTTGAAAGGAAATCCTCGAAGAATGTTTGTAGTACTAGTTAGGTTATTACAATCTGGCACTTCGTAATTCTTGAGATCGACGCTCATATTCTGCTTTTCTGACCCAGATCAATGCTGATAGCTTTATTTTCTCTAGATTTTAGGTTCACGGTTCAAGTGCTGAAGAATGTTCGATATTCTCAACAACCTTCTGGCTTATTTCAGTGAATGATATGAATTTCAAACTTGACTTAAGAAGGTGGCATTAATGTGAGTGTTGGGGAAAAATTAAAATAAGAAGTAGCAATCGTATAGCCTTGTAGATCTGCTATAGTGACAAATGTGTGGGACTTGGAGAGCTACTAGTTTGAAGACTTTGTTGACCCATACCATGTTGCTTTCCTTGTTGAGATATAGCATGAAAGCATTTGTGTTAGCTGCAATTTCTGATGTTTATAATGGTTTTAGTTTAATTCTCACTTTGCACTGCGTTTTTGCTGAATAGTTTGTCTTCATTTTAGCTTCTAGTCTAAAGCATGTGCCCGATTAATCCAGTGTAAACGAAAACTGTACTGCCACCTGTGGTTGCGGGTTGCCTTGAATAGAGCCTTTTGGGCACATTGAACTTGTACTCTATTGACTAAGTGCTATTGCTTGCTTTCTGGTTCCCTGGGGATTGATTATTTTCATCATTACAGTATCTAGACATCGAACGCTGATGAATATATTTGATAAAGCTCCTGTTGTTGACAAGGATGCATTTGTTGCCCCAAGTGCTTCAGTCATCGGGGATGTTCAAGTGGGAAGAGGATCATCTATTTGGTATGGATGTGTATTGAGAGGTAAGGCTAGTTTTCTTTTTCCCTAAAGGCTGAGCTTTTCAGTCATTTTGGTGGTATTTTCTTGCAAAGCTGCATATGAACAGGACACAAGTTTTCATCCCAGGAAAAAGTCTAACAGGAAATATAAATTGAAATTACGATTTGTATGCCTCGGGTCGTTTCCAATTGGTTAATATTGCTTGAGAGGTTATCTTTGAGAAAGCATAAGTGCAGTGACATTTTAGGTTCTAATAAGGCTTTTACGCTTTTCTTTTTGATTGATGTATAGCACTAAGTTCATGTATGAGCACTTGAGATGCGAAGATGTCACATACACTGCTCATTGAAATCAGATCCATAGATGATAATGGATGCTTAACTGTTGGAACATGGTTAACTCATGGTCTGGAATTAATATGTTTCATGTAGGATATTTTTTATGGCTTTGTTAAGCTTGTTTACGCTTGTCAGCTTATGCTACTTGATTGCTGGTTCTCTAGATGTGGAACCCGAGTAGGTAATCCAGCTTGAAGACGATATGAACTCTGTTAGGCTCAGCGATATCATAAGTAGCTTATCTTTCTAATAGCTAGGTGCTACATTGTAAAAACTAAAGATGATATGAATTGAATACTTGCATTAAATGGTGTGAAGTCTGTTTTCCTGGTGGTATGCCTTATTGGCAGGCTAGTTAAAAATGATGTATTATGTATAATGTTTTCCATGCTCAGTGTATTTTAAAATAGATTTCAAGACCAAGAGTCTGGGTTCAACGTCAGCAATTTGGATAGGATGCTGACCCCCCTTTTTCTGGGTCAATCTTGTAGCTATAGGATGCCTCCCTGTGTGTGTTTTTGTGGGGTGGGCGGCATGCTCCCTCCCTCTGTGTTAATTTGGGATGAAAGTGTAAATCACTGCAAGAAAAAGAGGGGAAAAGGATTAGTAAATTACATTACTATTTCTATTCAGTTATTTTATGTTTGTCTCTGTGGGTTCTGACATTTGAGGTTAGAAAATAGGAAATTTGTTGGTATAATTTCTTTCGACAACATCTGCCCTTCAGTGTTGAGAGAATAGATTATGTTTTTATTTAATGGTGAGAGAGTAGATTATGTAGGAGTAACAAGTTATGGAGCTGTAGCAGTAACATGATTTCTTGCCCCTTCTCATAGGTGATGTGAACAGCATCAATATTGGATCTGGAACTAATATTCAGGATAACTCACTTGTGCACGTTGCAAAGTCCAATCTAAGTGGGAAGGTGCTACCTACAATCATTGGAGATAATGTAACTGTAGGTAAGTATTTTGATGTTGCATTACCTTTCCAGTTATATCTAGACTGCTTCTCTGTAGCAATTTCGTCTCTGGTGTCTGATTAAAATCTCGATACAGGTCATGGTGCTATTTTACATGGTTGTACTGTTGAGGATGAGGTATTGGTTGGCATGGGGGCAACATTGCTTGATGGTGTTTTTGTGGAGAAAAATGCCATTGTTGCTGCTGGATCCCTTGTGAGACAGAATACAAAGATCCCTTCGGGGGAGGTACTTATGCAGAATCTCGCTATTCCTAAGTTTTATACTGATGTTTAGCACTATTAACTGCTCAATAGAGGAGTGCTTTTTTTCCCCTGCTGCTAAGTCACGGGTGATTGTTATGTGTTACTCCTATACTATGCATTATGGATCATGTAATAAGATCCAGGGAGCAGCTAAATGTTGCTGGTGATTTAACCTCATGATAGAAATTCATGAACGTGTAAGTAGCTTAAGTCTAGTCCTTTTAAACCTGATTTTCTTTTCACTTGTAGGAATAAGGGAAAAACATTGTGAAATAATATGAGCAGAACTGCTGGTTTATTATGCATGGTGGGATGCTGCTAATGCCAAACGATTAGTCCATCGCAGGTTACTAGTTGCATAAGTAGTCAGTAGAAATACAATTGCTTCACTTATTTCTACTGATGAATTAGTAGTGAACATTTATGGGTCGATGTAACTTTTGAAAGGAAGTTATAATTTTGATCTATGCCAAATTCAGAATGCTGGTGGCGCATGAGGGCAAGCCATGGTTTTGAGGGTTTGTTTGATCAGATAACATCACAGGTTATTTCATTCAGAGAGAAAATAATAAAGCAAAAAAAAGAAAAGAAAAAGGGTACAATTAAGGCTAAAATTTCACTTTGGATGCTGAACTGATACAAATCCATGCAAGATATTGATTTTCCTCCTAGTCCTAGATGTTGCTTTTCGCTATATTAGAATTTATTTGCCCACCTGGCTATTTGCTAATGTCGAGTTACGTGCGACAGGTGTGGGGAGGCAACCCTGCAAAGTTCCTGAGGAAGCTTACTGAAGCAGAGATAGCCTTTATTGCTCAATCAGCTACCAATTATGTGAATCTTGCACAAGTTCACGCAGCTGAGAATGCGAAGTCCTTTGATGAGATTGAATTTGAGAAGGTCCTCCGCAAGAAGTTTGCTCATAAGGATGAAGAGTATGACTCAATGTTGGGCATTGTCCGTGAAATTCCTCCAGAACTAATCCTCCCTGACAATGTTCTGCCAGATAAAGCTGCAAAGGCCGTTCAAAAGTGAAATCATCTGTAGGTATTTTTTTGGGAGCCTTTTGAGATCTTGATGTCTCATGTTGAAGAAAATTACTCGTTTGTGAGGCGGATACATGAAGAGCAGATTCTCTTCCCTCAATAATACGTCAACTTTTTAGTAGGGTAGCTTATTGTAGCTTCCAACTTTGATCATTTGCCTTTGTTGCTCATGACTAATGCCTTCAAGGGGCGTGTATGATCATCTATTGTAGTTCCTTGTATCGAATCGAACATGCTTGTTTCGGGAATGACTAGAGTTGGTTTGAATTGTTGGTTCAGTTCCCACCGTCATACTATTATATCAGTTAATAGTAACTGAGGTGCAATCAAGTGGAAATCTCATCCGCCCAGGAAGGCTTCAGAAACTCCAGTCAGCAAATATGTCCCCAGAACTCGGTTGCAGGGTCTGTTATATATATACATATATATTTTGAAAGGCAAAAGGCAATATTATTGATTACAAGGCATTAGCTCAACCCTGAGGTGAGGAAGAGTAGAGTAATGCAAAGTCTGACAGAGATTTACAACAACATTTGTAAGGTAGCTATGGAATATTACCAGGAGCCCCCAAAAGATTTAGGATCCAATCAGCCCAAGTGACACTGAAATGTTTCCATCTTGGATAGAAGATAAACATGAACTCTGGTTTGCTGCAGCTTCTGAAAAGATCTCTTCATTTCTCCCTCTCCAAATGCCCCAAGCTGTTACTCGTTTGATGGTATCCCACGATTGAAGTTGAGATTTTGAGAGATTAGGCATAGGATGAGGAGCCGCAAGAGCTCCAGCAGTATGGACAGCATTATAAAGGCCAGCATCACACTTGTTGCCACCTTGGGACAGACCGCGTACAACTTGCAAGACAATGGTCCAATGTTTCCAGCAGGCAACAGCAGTTTGGACAGCCAAAATCTTCCAGATTAGCATGTTGGGAGCCGGTCCTGTTGGGCACGCCACACAAAGATGTTTAATTTTTTTTGGCACCCATGAGTTCCAGGGTCTATTATACTTTTGATGATTGGCATTATTGACTGCTCAATGGAAGACTGACTTTTTCTATATGTTTCTTAGTGATCAAAATTTCATGAGACGGTAATAGTAATAGGTTGAGAGAGTTGTTATAAACATTTCCGTTAAAACTTATTGTAAAATCAAGTTGTACATCATGGAACATACATAAACCACAAGTTATTGATTACTTAAGTAGTCAGTAGAAATAATTAGGGCTTCATTTGTTTCCCGTCCACCAACGAATGAGGTGCATAACGCATGCACATCTATGCGCGCGTATACATGATGTCAAGTTGTTATTAGGATAGCTAGCTAGCTTGTGGCAGCTTAATTCCAGCTTTTCGTCCTTTCGATTATCGGTGATGAGCTAGCTAATGCCATAAAGCGGCATGTATGATGATGATGATCATCATCATCTATTGTTGGTAGCTCCAATTGTATTGGTTCATGATAAAGAGTTGGTTTGAATCCCTGGTTCTCACTTCTTAGTTCGGAAGTTCATACGTACTAGTAGTATAGATCACAATCCTCCCTCCCATGGTAACAGAACAGAGGTAGGTATCACTTTCCTTCAACTGTTAAGTCACATAGCTAGCTAGCTCATTGTTCACATTCGGTTCAGTTCATCGAAGGGTGGAAATTATTTTCCAGAAATTTGGGATTTTGTGTTTTAATTGATGGATAAGATGTATATGAGTAGAAAAATTTGATAAAAATATTATTTTATATAGAATTGATGAATTTAAAATTGTTAGATATATAGATATTGAGAAAGTTGGAACAAAATTTTCGGAAAAAATTGTTCTTGAACTGAGCCGAAATTGCTAAGATCTGGATACACACACACACACACACTCTTGTTTTATCATTTAATTTGCTCATGATGGGAGGGATTACGTACATACTTCATCCATTCGAGCAAATATATTACTTCCTCTATTCCATGAAGATTCCACTCTTTGTTTATTTTTTTCACATTATTTAATTTATGATTTATTTTTATGAATTTATGGACATGTAAAATTAAATGATTCATATGCTTCTCATAATGGCATGGAGACGAGTCATGCCTGAGAAATCTGGAAAAAAAACAAGGTGAGTAAGTAGTAGTGTATTACTTTAAAAAGAAAAGAAAATACTGTAATAAAATACTTATTTTGTCCCACAAAGGTTGTAAGATTTGTTTGGGAACATGTATTAAGGAAAATGAGAGAATAGTGTTGAAAAAATTATCCTCATAAAAAATAAATAGTGAGAAAATTTTGTGGATCCCGATATAAGTTGAGTGGGAGGAAATTTTTTTGTAGATCGTGGTGTGAGATAAGATGATAAAATGATAAAAATGATGATAAAATTTTTTAGGAAGGTTAATAACCTTTATGAGATGATTTAATATAGTAATGTTGACAGAGATATTGTAAATAAAGGATGAAGATCAGGTATTTCTTTTCTTGCTCTTGCTTTGCTGCCTGCGATTCTCGACCAATAGAATCTGGAAAGGCTGAATAATAATAATAATAATAATAATAATAATAATAATAATAATACCCATTCCACGTCTATTTATCCGCAATTTCGGCCCACCGCTGACTAAGCTACTCCACAGACCAGATTCTACAATACAAATCACTAGAAATTTGTACGCTGCGTCTTGTAAATCGTTAGTAAAGAAGTAGATTGAATTTTAGTGAAAGGCAAGACGTTATGAAGAGATATACACAAGTTAATACTATTCATTTTCACAATATTTATTTTATGATTTTTTATGAATATTTAAATATTAAAAAATAAATACTCCTTTTCATATTTGATATCTAATTTTTTAAAAAAAAATTAGAATTATTTATTTTTGTTAAAATTTGTGTTAAACGTTGAACTTCAAACATAAAAGTTAAAACAAGCCAACTTTTGATGGATAGAGGGAGTACATAACTAAATTAGAGCATTTAAAGACCGTTTAACTAACGTTTAAATTGCAGGGTCAAAAAGCCATTTCAAATTTCTATGATTTTTATTAGATCCGCGTTAAAATGTGCACAGCGCATGCGTGAGCATATGCGATTCGTTTATTTACAAGTTTGTTATTCGTTAAATTTGATTAGCATAATAGTCGTGTTAGATCAGCATGATTAATCGATCAACAACGTTTTCTCGTGTGAACAACATTAAAAGATCAACATGACAAAATCAACATGACAAGTCTACTGATCAACGTGCTAAAATGAAAGATCAACATGACAATAACAAAGATAAACATGGTAAAAAGAAAGATTAACATGACATAAAAGATGGATCAACATGGTAAGAAGAGAGATCAACATGCTAAGAAAAAAAGATCAGCATGATAGTAAAAGAGATCAACATGCTAAAAAAATCAACATGGTAAGTACATAGATCAACATGCTAAAAAGATCAACATAAAACAAGAGGAAAGATCAACATACTAAAAATAAATATCAACATGACAAAGAAAATAGATCAACATGGTAACAAGAGAGATCAACATGCTAAACAAGAAGATCAATATGACAATGAGAGAGATCAACATGCTATATAAAAAGAATGATCAACATGCTAAAAAGAATCATCAACATGGCAACGAACAAAGATCAACATTGGACAAAAGCATATCAACATTGGATAGAAACTGATCAATATAAAAAGACTATCGATCAACATTGAAAATGTACAGATCAACATGACTAAACTAATGATCAGCATGACTATCTACTCCGATCGTCATCGTTTTTCCAGATTTCTTAAGTCATAATTTTTTTTTCAATTTTTCATCATTTGCAAGTTAGGTGGTTTTGGAGTTTCATCACGGTCAAATTTTGATGGTGGTTCTGTTACTGAGTTGTGTTGGTTTGGTTAGTATAAGTATATCTAAAATCACGTTTGAATACTCAAAAGCGTCATCGTAAGTGACGAAAATGTCACGGATTCGATGAAAAGTTTCGCCGGAATATGCGAAACATAATCGAAGCGATGAAATCATCATCGGAGGCGACGAAATCAACAATGTTGTCGTGTTTGATCAGCATCATAGCTTATCTTGATCAACATCTCCATAATAAATGTTGATCTCCATGATGATCAACGTCTCCTTATACGTGATCAATCTACATGATGATCAACATTTCTTTACACCTGATCAACATCATTGTCGTACTGATCAACATTAAATGTTGATTAACATGATGACTTGTCTTGATCAACATCGCCATAATAAATGTTGATCTGCATGGTGATCAAAATCTCCTTAGACCCGATCAGCATTGATCTACATGATGATCAACATCTCCTTACACCCGATCAGCATCATTGCCTTGCTTGAACAACATTAAATGTTGATCAGCATGATGACTTATCTTGATCAACATTGCCTGAAAAAATGTCGATCTGCAAGGTGATCAACATCTCCTTACAACTGATCAACATTGATCTGCATGGTGGTCAACATGTCCTTACACTTTATCTGTATCAAAATCAGATCAACATGACTACCTACTATGATCATCATCGTTTTCCCCAGATTTCTCAAGTTATAAATTTTTTCAATTTTTCATTGTTTGCAAGTTGTGTGATTATGGAGTTTGATCGCGGCCAGATTCTTGTGTTATTTGTGTTGCTGAGTTGTGTTGGTTTGGTGTTAAAAGAAGATTTGAAATCGTGTCGGAATAATCGCGACGGAATGGTTCATCGGAAGAGACGACGGTATGTGAGTGACGGTTTGTTGAGTTGCGTTTGGTGTTGGGTATGGAACTGGAATCGGGAGTAGAAGCTTCAACGGAAGAGTGCGATGCCATAACGTGACGTTGAAATCACCGATGAAAAGCGGGCGCGGCATTGAAGTCGGCGACGGATGAAACAGTGGCAGTAGATGTAATAAGTATTAGATCTTATGCGCACCATATAGTCACCTTTTTTATTAACACATCCATCCGGGGCAAAACCATATTATTACCTTTATTTCAAATTGAATGATATATTTGACTATTATGTCAAACTTTGTCTTAAATTTCCTTTAGATGTTATTGTTCAAAAAATTGTACAGATATTTAAATTAGAATCTACAACTGAATTTTCATCTATGGTCAAATATAGCACTTTTAACATAGGAAATTATTTGGACATAGTTGCTAAACTATTAAATCTATGCAAGATAACTGCGTGGTATTAGAAGACATAGGATTAGTGTCGATTTTCCCCATGTACTGTTGATGAATTTCTTTTTACTAGATTGCAAAATTTATAAAAAATTAATAAATTTAAAATTTTGAGCAAAATTTAATTATAAATGATAGTATAATTTCATAAAAATGATAATGTAAATAATGATGACATGTAAAAAATAACATTGAACCTAAAAAGTTTCCCATTTAATTAATAGTTTTAAAATTTCAGCGATCAATGTGCAAAAGGGTGTGAAATAAAAGTTAAATGAGAGAGTTAGTTCTTTCAACAATTCAAATAAGGAAAACATTTGTAACAAATTATGATCAATGAATACTTTTACCTAACATAATTTTTCGTAATTGTGTAAAGTTATAATTGGTCATAAATGATGGTGAGATTTCATGAAATATATGAGAAAACAAAAATTAATTAGGTAAAAAAAAATTAGACCTAGGACTTTTCACATTTGAACGTATTAGATCTAATGTGATTTTTAATCATTAAAAGTTAAATGTGAGAGTTAGTTATTTCAATACAATTCAAATGACGAAAGTCATTATGACAAATTAGGATGAGTTCGTCTAATCGATGAATACATTTTAGTCAACGTGATTTTCAGTAATTGTGTAAAGTTATAATTTGTCATAAATGATAATGCAATGTCATAAAATATATGAGAAAGTAAAAATTAATTAGGTAAAAAAAATCGGCCTACGATGTTGACACCCAATTTCGTCTCAAACATAAGGAGCTTAGAGGGATTTTAGGGGTTTAAACGAATAGTTGTAAAGAAGTGGGTCATTATGGATGAAACATTAAACTTTGTGACTAAATTGAATATCTTAAACAGTTATGGACCAGCTTTGTAACTTTTCCCTAAATTATTTTTGCTGCAGAAAAGCGTGGAGGCTGGGAAGCTTCTCCGGCTGTTGCATAATTGCAGCTCTACACCTTTCCCACGATCAAAGCAGTTTGCATCATGATGGAGAGGTGGGGTAGTTGAGATTTTTCATCTATAAAATAATTGATTTTGGAGAAAGAGGAAACATACAACAAATCGAAATGAGCAATTACACAACAAATATCCCATGAAATTTTGAAGTCGGAGGCAAGCAATCAGAAAAAACACATCATAGCAAAAAACGCTAGCAAAGAAAATTCGATCTAGAGGAGAGCAATTTCACGTCTGCTCCGGCGGTGTTCCTACTGCCGCCGGCTCTTTTTTGTTCATCTCGGGTGGCCGCCCCGCTGCCGATTGATTATTCGATCGTGCCTCCAGCAAGCCGTACTGCCTCGACGAATTTGTGCTTTGGAGTTACTACTGTTTCGTCGCCAATTCCAACCCGCGGCCTAATCGGTACTCTCTCCGACAGTCCCTCCATCGTCTGACACTGAAAGTCACTGGCCACCCTCTTGCTCGATGTGAATCATCATCAGAGGTTGTTGCAGAAGCCCATGAAAGTTGCAATCAGTAATTTGGGGAAGAAAAAATAAGCTTGTTTTTTGTACAATCACACATAACCCCTGATTGTTTGTTTCTAAATTTATTTAAGTAATGGACTCTCAATATGTTTTAAAGATGTCACTCATCATGTTATATGAGATTTGTGGCTGTGCGTGAACTTTAACTTCTTGTGATGACAGCCTTTTTTTATCAAGCATGAATTCTTGGGTGATGAACGTGATGTTATTAACATGATGCTAGGATTCATATTTCATATTTTACCTTTTTTGTTTTTTACTTTTAAAATTCGATCAGATTAGCCACGTAATTATTTATAATTCTTGTTGAAGTTTTTTTCCTTTTATTTAAATGTTGACTTATTTATTTAATTATTGATTTCTTTATATTTTTCTTTTGCGCTTGCTTATTGTCTATTCATGGATTTGGAAAACTTGTTTTGTTTTTTACTTTAATTTTGGATCAAGCAGAAGTGATAAAATCAAAACCGTTGTACCAATTTTGGGCGTATGAAAATTTGTAATTTTTATACGTAATTGACTAACGGATTTTGAATATTTCGTAAACTATTTTAGGTTCCTAATCGGCCTATCAAAAAAAGATTGCTGGCGACTTTGTCAAAAATCTCGTCACTACATAAGACTTTTCACATTTTACCATATTAGCTCTAATGTGATTTTTAATTATTAAAAGTTAAATGTGAGAGATAGTTCTTTCGACAATTCAAATAAAAAACATATTTGTAACAAATTAGGATGAGTTTGTTTAATTGATAAATACTTTTTAATCAACGTGGTTTTCAGCAATTGTGTAAAGTTATAATTGGTCATAAACGGTGATCAAATTTCCTAAAATATTTGAGAAATTAAATATTAATTAGGTAAAAAAATATGCCTAAGGCTTTTCACATATTGACATATTAGCTTTAATGTTGCATGTAATTTATTTTGATCTGCACCTTCCATACAAATAGAGAAATGAAAGATAAAATTATATGAGTAAGAATTTTTGTGAGCCTATACAAAAAAATAGACTATTGAATAAATGAAGTGGAAAAAAATAAAATAAATGACAACTGCAAGTGAAGAAGAGTATATAAAAGGGAAAATAGATAGATTGATTTTTAGAATTATTCCTTGTCAAATTATTAATCTTCGTATGTTATTCATTTTCATTTAAATCATTAACATTCGAAAAAAATATAAAGTTTTCCATTAAAAAATAATGGTTTTTCATAATTGCACTATAGCTAGTTCTCATTACTATTCGCATGTTGTAGTGAAAGAAAATTTTAATATCCTTAAAACTAAATGGAAATAAGAAATGAAATATAAAAAATTAAAAAATATTCTAAATGCGATAAAAATGTAAAACTAAAAATATGAGATTAATTGTTTTTTGAAAGAGAGGAGAGATGGGGAGAGAAATGCAAGAGAAAATTTAATTAACATTGACATATATTTCCCTTTATTCAGACTATCCATGCTAAAAAAAGATGATAAAACTGTATAAGCTGAAAACTTTAGGGGTATACATGGAAGAAGTAAAAAATTGAAACAAAATAAGTGTTAGACATTTGAAAAAACTGGTAAAAAATTGTATAAGAAATAATAAAGTGGCATCAATTATAATGAGGTGGCACAACCTCATTAATGTAAGAATATTTAACTATAGTAACAACTTCCATAAATGTATATATAAAATACCACCTTACGTCCGGAGCATTTGGCCTAGCTGTCATGCTCTTGTGGACACTTGTAGAGATCTCGAGTTCGAGCTTCCGGTATCCCCAACCCCTTACCCCAAAAAAATAAAATAGGATAATATCATATAAATGAAAAACTATAGGGGTCAATATGTAAGAAGAATAAAATTTGAAGTTAAAACATATTTATACCATTTAATAAAGCAAAGCAAAAAAAAATAAAAAAAAATGAAATGACCCAACCCTATTGGTTAGACACTATTCATCTACAATAATTTTTGATAAATACTCCTCCGTCCCTGAATAATTGAAGGGTTTGACTTTCATGTTTTGTGTAGCACAGTTTGACTCAATTTTTTCTAAGATAAATAGTGAAAAAAAAATTAAAAAAATATATTTCAAATATTTATACTTTAAATTATGATATATACGTGAATTATTCAACTTTAAATGTCAAAACATTCATGAAAATAAATCATAAATTAAATACACTGAAAACAGCAAAACAAACACTTCAATTATTCGTGACGGAAAGAGTATATAGAAGTATAATACGCCGCGTTGCTGTCGCAACGATTAAATTATACTCCATATACATACTAACTATTCATCTGACTCACAAAAGTAATTAACATTACTATATTGGGTCGTTCAACAAAGAGTTGTCAACTTTCTTAAAACAAAAATTTATACCACTATTTTTACTATTTAATCCTCTTATCTCACACCATAGATCCACAAAATTTTCTCTTTCATCCCACTCAACTTAAAATTGGAGTCCACGAGATTTTCTTTTTCTTTCTTTTTATGAGGATAATTTTGTTAACACATTAGTATTCTCTCTTTTTTTTTTTTAATATTCCCTCCGTCTGAAAAATTGTACACATTTCCTTTTTGTCTCTGAAAAATTGATCACTTTCCTTAAAAAGAAACTTCTCACTCTCAAAGTTACTAAACTATCCTCACTTTATCTTTACTTTTTCTACCTCGTTTTTATGCACTCTTAACTAAGGGGCAATTAAGTAACATATACAAACATCTTACATTCACCTTAATCTTCGTGTCAAATAAATCTACCAATCTTTCGGGGGACGGAGACAGTCGTGCGTAAACAAATTTAACGAACTTTGTGGGATGGGGAGAGAGGGAGCATCTATTTTGTCATCATCTTTAAGCCAATTAGTATTGAACACGTGGGTAGAAATTGAAGTTAAAAAATTACTGCATAAAAAAGGATAGAAAAAAATTACACCACCAACTGCACCAGCTATCTTCCAGATTACGCCCTCTCCCAAATTGCTCTTCTTCATCGGAGCATCGCCAAAACCAGCCCATATATCATACGTACTTCAACAAAAAATACCATGAGAGTTTAAATGAAGCAACAACCAGACCATTGCATTGAATAAGAAAAGGTAAATGGAAACCAGAGACATACGTGATCTAGCTACCAAAAGCCCACCGCACCAAAACCCCAGACTCCCTTAATGCCCAAGACTGAAACTGGCCGCCGCACATTGAATCTGATCACCTCCTCCTTTTACCACCTCCATCTCTCCCGACGTGTACAGAGGACAGTCCACAAGGAGGCGCGTGGTATCCGTCCGCCGCATGCAGGTCCGGACCCAACGCTGACGCTCAGGAAACTCAGATCTGTAAACGAAAGCTTAGATCTATGAGAAATTTAAAATTATAAGAAGATTAAAAATCTAGGAAACACCCCGTGCAATGGCGGGAGGAGGAGGACAACAAGAGGAGTGCTCTTCTGCTCCGTGTCTCCTTTTTTATTTTCTTTTTCTTTTCCCTAATTATTTAATATAATACTCTAATACTTAGCTGCAATTCTAAATTTTCTACCCGAGACACCTAAATAAATGTGAAAAGTTTGTATCAACCGATACAGTGAACCTTGAAAACTCCATTTATTTATCATAAAATGGACCGTGTTACAAAAATCTAAAATATCTAATTAATATGATTCTTTTTATGATATAATATTTTGCATTAGTTATCATATGGAAAACCAATGAAAATGTTTACCAACCAGTTTTTCGCATTGCTCATGCGAGAAAACATATTTTAAATTTTGAGAATTTTCATGCATCACTTTAATTTTTTTCATTATCTCCACTGTGGAGCATGGGTGGGAAAGGAAACTAGTTCACCAACATAATTTGACAAGTATATTACGAAGTATTTGGCATCTTCTATTTTGTGAAACTTACAACTATACCATCATCATTAATTCCAGCCGGATGTTTCACGATAAACCTGCTAATCGTCTCGGAATGCAATACAGAAGAAGAAAATAATATTGTTAATCATGAAAAGCATCTAATTAAGCACTAGCTACAGAGGACAAAGTCTTGATTGATTTCTTTAGAAGAAAGAAGACATCATTCCTTTACTGAATGGTTGTATTAGTATTAGGGGCTTCAAACATAAGAAAAAACGCGTGAGCAACGCCGTGTTCACTCTCTTCTTATCCACGCGAAGAGCCGAGGTGAATTCACCTCACCCGCGCGTACTCTGCCTATTTGGGCGAAAGTGAACGCCTTGTTCACCCCTTGTTCACCTCTCTTCACTTTGCCGCTCTCGTCGTCGTCATCGTCCGCCGCCGCCGTACTTTCGTCTTGCTTGAGGTATGTACTTTCGTAGTTGAAATTGTCGATGGGTTAGGTCGGTTCGTCTTGCTTGAGTTCATGTCGGGTCGGTAGAGCTCGTCGTGCACTCCACGGTGTGAATTTGAAGCTGTTACGGTGTGAATATGAGCCGCATCTCATGCCGCAAAGCACGACAATGTGCGCAGCGCACATCTGCATAAGAGAGGTGCGCACATTAGTGTCTTGCGCGCATCTGGCGCACATAGGTGCGCACATTAGTGCTTGCGGCGCACGTAATGCCGCACATTGTGGCGCATGCATGCGCGAAATACATTAGTGCGCACATGGTTGCGCACATGGTTGCGCATAACCGTGCAAGAACCTCGGGAGTCGCATCCGTTGTACTATCATGCGTAGAATGCCATAGAGGAGTTGTGTATTTGTTCTAGGTTTATAGTCCTCTGTAATAGTTGAACTGTGGTAACTTGTCTTTGTTGTGTTGATGTGTTGCATGTTCGAGCGAGGCCATGTCTAGCCTTGACCAACCCGCACAACAACGCCGATTCAATTCACTCGAGCAAGATGCCACGATCCTAGCGTTTCTAGAGGATCCGGCTAATAAGATGAAAGTATTCGGTGTCAGCGGGAAGACAGAGGTTGGAGTGCCACCTCTGCGTAAGAACATGGCTTGGAAGGAGTTAGCGGCCATCATCAACAACAAATACAAGGGCAAGTTCAAGCTTGATGCGAAATCTGTGGGTGACCGTTGGCGGAACTACTTGAGCAAGTATAAAGCCGCCCGTGAGAAAAGCAACAAGACTTGGTTTTGGTGTGACCGAAGAAGACCGAAGCGGAATATCCACACCATCCAGCGGCTCGACTACTTGTGCCCGCATTTCGGCGAATGCATGCTCGTTGGTGATCGGCCGAACATCAGTCCTGCTGCGGTGTTCGATAGTGCCGGCGTCCACGCTGAACTGATCTCAATGAAGTTTTAAGGTATGTTGAACTGTAGTGTTTAATTTGAGAATAGTTTTGCGTACTGATGCATCCATGTTTATGGATCGTAGGTACAATAATGATGAAGAGGTGACATTCGGTTTCGATGACCACCGGGCGGATGCGGTTGTTGGCAGCTCCGGTCCTCATGAGTTCACGGAGAGTCCGTGCGGCGGTGGAGTCGATGTCGGGAACGTTGTGGGTAGCAATGACGATGACCTCTACCCATTGTCTCCTCGAAGGAGGCAACCGCAGGACGACATCGAGGATGAGGTGGTCGGTACAAGCGGGAAGCGCGTTGCGGCGGTGGACCGGGACGATGGGAAGAAGTTGAAAAGGGATCGAAGGAAGGAACTGCCAAGCATATCGGGTCGGAAAACGCCTCGCATGCCCGGAACCAATTGGCCTGTGCACTTCAAGATTGCTCATCCGCGAAGGCCGCTGCTCTTCTCACCATTGAGGAAAAGAGGCTGAAGTTCGAACAAATGAGGTGGGAAACGGAGCGCGAGGAACGCCAAGTGAGGCGCAAGGAGGAGCAGGAGCTTGGCGAGCGAAGGCGGAAGGAGGAGCAAGAGCTTGGCGAGCGAAGGCGCAGGAGGAGCAAGAGCTTGTTGAGCGAAGGCGCAAAGAGGACAAAGAGGATGAGAGAGTGAGACGTGTGGAAGAGAAGGCCGAGAAGTGTAGGGAGAGGAGGTTTGCATTGCTGCAAACCTTGATTGCAGATGGGAAGTCACCCGACGAGATCAAAGAAATGTTGGCCCTCCTTCGTAATGAGTGTTGTAATGAATTGAGCATCTTTTTTACGCACCTTCTTGATTGTACCTTACTATTTCATTGCTTTGGAATTGCAAATTTCTTGGTTACTACAGCGACGTTACAACCAAAAGAAACGGTATCGTGCAAACCTAGAAATCCGCGCATAACATTCATAGTTTAATCTACAAATACGCTACAAATGAAAAGGAGATAACGCTTTGAAATAACCTGCAAATAACCTACAAATTCGCAAATAACGTTTGAAGTACACAGCAGCAGGCGCGCGCGCACATACGTGCGCGCAGATAGGCGCCTGATTGGGCGAGACTTGTGCGCGCGCACATATCTGCGCACAACGACGCGCATGCATGCCCGGAACATGAAAACCACACCGCTCATCGGGCCCCTCGCTGGGACCGTCACCAGCGTTGTGGGCCCTTTGCACAAGGGATAAGGGCGCCGCGCTGCCATCTTCGTTCGCTTGGCCGCCGGACCGGATTCCGCAACTGGTTCCGGCACCTCACTTGGACCGGTTGGAGGAGCAGCAGGAGAAGCAGGAGGAGAAGGAGTAGAAGGCATGCCCGAGGAGGTCGAAGTAGGATGCGGCGTGTGGGAGGACTGGCCGGGGAGGCGGCCCAAAGCCTGCAGAATGGCACGGCCGATAGTACAGTTCTCCCGCCCGACCTGATCAAGTGTCCCCCGTGAAATTACCTGTGTCCAAGAAAGACTGCAAAATCCGCTCCTCCACTACCTTCGTCTCTCGACCTCCGCGAGCCGCCTACCCTCTAATTCTCGACCCGAGCCTCGTAATGCCGCCATGCGTTCACCCCCGGACCCTATCTCTCTCCTTTGCCTCAAGAAAGAACAACATCTATCTTCGCACAAACACCGGAAATCAGCTCCTTCATATGCGCCTTAATATGCGTAAAAAACCTCTCAAGCCGAGATGGTGGCGCGCGTGCGGTCGTACTAGTCCCCTCACCTCGAGTGGAGGAGTAACCGGACTTCCCCATCATCCTCGCTCGCCGCCGCCGCCGCCATCGATGCACCTCCAACCGGAGCGGCACTTGCCCCCTTCTTGTGCCCGTCGCCCGCGTCGCTAGCAGCGGAACTCAGCAGTATCGCATCCCGCGATGGGTCCCGTACCGCCAGATGTTGGGAGGTATGGTCGGAACTGAATCTGTGTCCTCCAACGGCACTTGCGCATTATAGCAGAGTGCTGTAATGAGCTGGGGTATATGAGACTGTTCTTGGAATGCCACGCGCTTGAGACAATACCCTCCCATATAAGCGTGCCCCAACCGACGGCACCGCCCCGTAGCAACTTTGAACAACGTGTCGACCCGCTCAATGCCGATCTGATGCGGTCTCCTTGTTGGCTGGAGGTTGGTGTGTATGATCTTGTTTAGTACCTGAAAAGTTGACGTGAGCACACGGACTGAAACAAACTTGTCCCTCCGGCCCTTAATTGCCATCCACTCAACTGGGTGTCTGCATTGGATATAACCCCTGTAGTCCGCTCAAATCTCGTGGAACTGTCACCTCAGATATGGTCGGAGCATTCGGTATCTCAAGCAACGAGCTAATGGCAGAGGGGGAGAAGTCTACCAGTCTCCCTCTAATCTGCACCTCGGTTGGGTCATCGTCAAACTCCTCCTTCTGAAATTGCCTCGTACACCACGGCGTAGAATTCGTTAACCAATGTCCGGTTAACCTCACGAGGTGGCACTACCAACTTCGCGGTGGAGGGCATCCGGTGTTTCCGTAGCACATCGAGTGCTTCGTGATGCAAATCGTACTCCCTCATCAGAATCAACGGGCGGTTGTCCCGGTTGAGTCGATACCGATCCTCGGCCGTTTTGCTTAGGAATTTCCTATAGCGAGAAGGTGGCTTGACAGGGGCATTTGCGCAGCTCGTTCATCCTCGGAAGAAGAACTGTCCTCCGTAGGCATAGGCTCCTTCCCCGCCGACGTCCTACCTAACAAGGTGCAACAAAGACGGTCGGTTCGACAATGCCGTGCGCAGCAAGTACATGCTAATCGACAAAGTTGTGCGCAGAGAACTGAATACCATATTGCTAATCGACAAAGTTGTGCGCAAAGGTGTACCAAAATCAGTGCGCTGTGAGAAGAACACAAGAGCAAGGGAGGGAATGCGACGCGTACCTTGGCCATTGCCCGCTCTCTCGGTAGTTCGAAGTCTTGGCGAAGAGGGAGGTCCAATTCGCGCTGCGTGCGCTGCGAACCGTGCGCTCTGCATGCGAAATGGTGGAGAGAAGATGCGACGGCTGCCACTTAAAAACCCTAAGCTATATATAGCGATTCTTGTTCCCGGTTGTGCGCGGCGCACAACTACGCGCACAACCAGCCGCACAACTACGCTTATAGCGCATGACGTGCGCGCAAGGACGCGCACACACATGCGCACACATGCATGCGCACACCGCTGCGCCGCGATTAGTGCTATCCGATTGCGCAGATCTTCGCACGATTTTGGTTTACGTTATTCGTTGAGCGGTTTACCTTACATGGTTGCGTTAAGTTCTCAAAAATATATTACTATTAAACAAAGACCAAAGCAGGTTTCACACAAAACATCCCGTACTTGTAGCTACTTACGAGAAGAACATGTTATTATTGAACTAGAGGAAGTACACCATTCAAATAACCCTTCGCACGGCATAATCTTTGACTTCCTCTCTAAAGGCATTCGCGCGTTCCACGTCGGTGCCCCCACATTCTCTGCGAAGCTCACGCCTACGGAGTCACTTCACTGAACAGCTCCTCCCACGAGTCCCCGAGATTGCTCAACATGTTGTGTAGGATGACACAAGCAGTTGCTAGTCGAACGACTGTCTGCACATCATTTGAAGATCTTATTTGCCCGCGATGTTCCCGCAGACATGACCATCTCCCTTTTAGAATACCGATGCTGTGCTCGTTCCTCACTCGTGCTTTGGCGAGTACGAAATTGAACTCTTTGTTAATGAGAACGTCTGCTGCAGGTGACTTGAAGGCAGGAATAAGGTAACAGGAGACACCGTAAGCCGAGTCCCCGATCAAGTATTCCCCTTTGCTAAAGTCTTGGTGGGGTCTTGGTATAACGACTTCCTCCAAACTCCAAAGATCGTGCATGAGCCGGGCCATCCGCATGCAAACCCAATGATACGTCTATCATGCCGCATGAACAATTTGCATATTTATGGAATACCTATGTTTGCGGTCCCAAAGAATATTCCCCATCGACATTTGGCTTCTCCGCTAGAGGAATGGTGGTTCCATCTACAAAACCAACACAGCCGGGAAACCCTCCACCTCCACGACCTGTCCAATCTCCACTCTTCTTTCTTTGGAAGGCCACAAACATACTTGGTGCCAATTTGCAACAAAGGCTGTCACCACCCTGCCCGTAAACAGAACCATGGTTCCAACACCGAAGCCAAATAGCATTGACTGCATTGCGGTGGCTGCACCGTTCCCATTGTGTCCGAGACGCCATAGAGCAACACACACTTGCCATGTGACTGCAGTCTGTGCACACTTGCTCGGTTGTGGAAAATCGGACACGGTTCCAAAAGCTCAACTAATCGGAGGAACGACTCCAAATCGCACCGGAAGTTCTGTTTGAATTCGGCCGCATTTAGGTTGAGCGCACAATTCAGCAAGAACTCCGTGGACCGTGGCGACCTAACGCGAGTGTTCGGAGTAGCGTGAGTTGCTTGATTAGAACATAGGCATCGTATAGCTCCTCAAACTTATCGTCATCCTCATCAATTCCAATAGCGATTGCCATTTGTTGCTCAAGAACGGATAGAACGAGTCGACGATCGGATATTTTCGGCATGGCCGCTTTCACTTCACGAAGAGGAAGCCAACATGTTCATCACTTCCTGCATTTCATAGAAAAACACAGCATGAGTTGGTCTTAAATACTGGAACGACGTACTGTGCGCGGCGCACAGTACGCCGCACAACCTAGCGCACAACGTCGTGACACGTGAAAACCATCTGTGCGCGTAGCACAGCACCGCGCACAGTCTCTACGCACACGAAAAGCGACTTGTGCGCGGCGCACGAATGAGCGCACATAATAGCGCACACATGACCCTACCTCTGCGCAGCATCTTAACAACCAAGACAACGGAGGGCCGAGACGCGAAACAGATGGGAAGGCAGCGTTACATCATAACAAAGTGGGTTGTTGAACATACCCATTCACATGTGCGCATTTCTCTCCCAAAGGCAAGGCGCATTTCTTCACGAGTCTGTCCCGGAGAAGATGCGCGACCTCCAAGCTCGATTCTTCACGAGTCTGTCCAAGCTCGATTGTCCAGAGAAGATGACCTCCAACACCGATTTCGGTTTCAAGATGACCCAAGAACTTAGGTATGAAGAGAAGTAAGTTTGGATGAAGGGGAACTCATTTCGGTTGTAAACGCAACACGAGAGGCGCAAAGGAAGGAAGTTGAGGCGGAAACGCACATGTGGTGAATTCACTTGTTTTTAACTTCTAGTTCACGGGTGCCTCAAACTTAACCATCATATTTTCACTTTTCTCACTCACCTCCAATTCACTCGCTTTTCACCTAATAACTTTTTGCTCACTTCCCATGTTTGAAGCCATTGTCTTTGCTGAATCACTAGAAATGGGCGGCGCCACTTGGGAGTGAGTGGGTGCAATTATCATCACTAAATTTTGAAAAAATTATGGATATGGTATATATAGTCTTATAAAATGTACAAATCTACACCCTCTGAATTTTTTGATTCATCTCACAAAAATTCACTGAGTAAGCATGGGTAGGAAAAGAAACTAGTTCACCAACATAATTTGACAAGTTTATTACGAAGTATTTGGCATCTTATATTTTGTGAAACTTACAACTATACTGTCATCATTTATTGCAGCCAGATGTTTCGCGATAAACCTGCTAATCGTCTCAGAATGCAATACAAAAGAAGAAAATATTGTTAATCATGAAAAGCATCTAATTAAGCACTAGCTCCGCCTTTGACTAGAATCAATCATCTACGTGGTTTTAATTATACATGGTTTTATCACTATTTTTTTTTTTTTTTGAGAAGGTAAAGATATAATACGTGGTTTCATCACCTTTTTTCTCGGTAAAGGTATAATACGTGATTTTATCACTTTTTTTTTTTGGTGATCTTTTGCTGTAACAATCAACTAAGACTCGAAGAATACTTTGACCGAGAGTGGAGAGACTGCCCTGCCTAGTGGCCACTGGGAATTTTAAAAGGCAGAAAAGTAGCTCCTAAGATTCTTCTTTTTTTTTAATAATAATAAATAAATACATTGGGATTGAGGTGAGAATTGTGGAGGCAGAACTCAAAATCCGACCTGATTCTGACGGTTAAAGCTTGTGCTTTGGACCCCAATTTTAAGGGGCCCAATATATATATATATATATATATATATATATATATATATATATATAGAAAAAATAGGTATTCATATTTGTAATTTTGATATTTTTGTTTCAAACATTATAACATTTTATTATTGTTATGTTGTGACATACATATTTTTAAAGTAAAAGATTATGTATAGTGGTGAGTCTATAAATTTTGTAAATGGGGATCCGTTTTTGTCTTAACTAAAATATGCTATGAATATTACATTTTAAGAAATTTAACCAATAAATGTTATACTCCTCAGTCTGAAGTAATTGATCGATTTAACTAAGCACTTGAATTAAGGTGGATTGCGCGTTTTGAACTTTTGACATAAATATCCTTTTGTAATACAATCAACGTAAATATATCATCGAGTGAAAAAGTGTGAAAAAAACATGAAAAAAGGCAAAGTGCCGATACTTTAGTGACTTTTGAGAGTAAAATGATTCATTTTAGTTAAAGTGAACAAATTTCGGAGACAACCCAAAATGAAATATGTACAATATTTTAGAGACACATAAAGTGAAATATTTAAAAGGAAAGTGAACTACTTTTAAAGAAATGTAAACTTCATCTAATCTTGAAAAATTACATAAAATTATTGTTTAAGTTATATTTTTAATAGATTTAGTTCCTAACCTTCATATTTTTAATATTTAGATCAATATTAAGTTTTATATTACATTATATAAATTGTCAAAATTTCTAATTGTAAATTTGGTGTCAAGTTAGTAAAAATGTACAAGTATAATGATTAAATTATAGTTTTATCCAAAAAAAGCTTTAGTTTAATAATTAATAAAGTGATCCGTCTTGTATTTGTTTGAAGTCAAGGAATTTATTTTTCTTTTTTAATATATAATATAAAATGTACAAGAGTTATAATTTTAAAGGGACCAAACTAATAAATTATATACCTTATATACACATTCATGAGAGAAGTGGATCCCCTAGGTCTGTCATTATTTATGTAAATACTTTCTTTGTCCTTAAAAAGTTGGTGAGTTTTTTTTGATATTGTGGGAGAATAAAATTATTACTATAAAAAAATTATTAAAAAGATTTGAAAAAGTTATATTTAGAAAATAGACACGTTAATCCATAATTTGCATCTAAAATATTTTTAACTTTACGTATTAGAATGCCAAAGAAATAAAATCATAGATTAAATGCTAAAAACGAAATGCACTAATTTTTTAGGAACGGATGTAGTATAATCTTGACAGAGGTCCAATTTTATTTTCGCTTCGAGCCCCCGAAATCACGGGGTCGTCCCTGCTTAAAACCTCTATTATATATACAAGGAACGTATACACTAGGTTGGATGCTCAAGACAGTTCATACGATTCTTATAATGATGAGATTAAGTCCTAGATATCAAATTATGTATGTCGGTATTAATTGTTTAAAGAGAAAAAGGCATGTATCGTGCCAAGAGCTTAGCATGACCCTAAATTCTAAATTAGTAGGAGCACTGCAGAAATTAATCTCTAGTCGTAGTATAATGCTAGCTACAATCCTTTGATTAGTGGCTAGCTAGCTAAGGCACGTACCTAAAAGTTAAAGATTGCCGTAAACACATACATGGGTTGCTGAAGCAAGCATGAGCAAACAATTCTCTATCTTTACATGTGAGCATCATTAAAAATTACCCCCTCCATATTCATAATACATACACTCAATATAAATAAAAAAAATAAGTAAGTGGCAATCATAGTTTTTCTTTTCCTTTTGCTTTATACTCCTACTTATATGAGAAAATCAATCAATGATGTTGTATTCAGAAATACTGAATTTTGGGGTTGTGAATATTTATGATATCTTTTTGGGGTTATATTTGTATTTTTTTATTTTTTGATGGAGGGAGGGTTGTATTTGTACTTTACATACGGTTGCTTGTATTTATACGCTTGCTTGCTTGCTTAATCAAAAAAAAAAAAAGAAGAATATACGGTTACCATGTACTCCCCGTCCCTGAATAATTGAAGGGTTTGACTTTCATATTTTGTGTAGCACAGTTTGATTCAATTTTTTTCCAACATAAATAGTGAAAAAAATAAAAAAAAATATATTTCAAATATTTATACTTAATATATATGTGTGAATTATTCAACTTTAAATATCAAAACATTCATGAAAATAAATTATAGATTAAATATACTGTTTTTAATTCCAATTATTCAGGGACGACGGACAGGGTATTAATTCATGTACTGTACACACAGTCCTCTGCTCTGCTGCTTCCGCATGTGGTCCGTCCGGCTCCGGCACCTATAAATAGCAAGCAACGCTAAGAAGAGTGATAAAGTGGGAGGGAGGGAGGGAGTTGTTAGTGTAAGGCCGGAGTCAGAAAGAATCCAAGCATGGGAGCAGAATCCTTTTGCAACGACGCTCGGGCTCAGGCTCAGGCTCCCGTCGTCCTCGGCCTACAGCCCGCCGCCCTCATCGACCACCTCGCTCGCGTTGACTGCTCCTTGCTCCATCAAATCCCTGGCCACCGGGGTGGCTCAATTCCGGTATATACATATCTTCTACAATTCATCCCCCATTTCCTTCAATTAATTATACCCAGCCATCTCCACTTGAAAATCGCCCACATTTGATTAGATGATTGTGAGCTCGATCACGAAACAAATTGTTGCTCTCGGTCAAACTATTCATTCCTGTCTTCTTTGATTTCCATATCATTCACAACATTCTCCGCTGAATTACAGTGTACTTTACCATATTACTACTTCTTGGTAGTACGTTTTACTTTCGATTTTGGCGTCCAACAATGTTGGGAGGAGGAGAATTGTACTGTATCGGGTAACTGAAGCTCATCTAATTGTTTTTCTTTTTATTTTTCTTTTCTTTTCTTTTTAAAAAAAAATAAAACCTTGTAGGTGTCATTTGGGGAACTTGAACAGATTCTTTGTGAAGTGAAAATACATAGTCTATCTTCCCCTAATGATCCATCACCGGTAAAGACCATGGCAGGAGGAAGTGTTGCCAATACAGTCCGAGGACTCAGTGCGGGCTTCGGTCTTGCCTCAGGTATAATTTGTGCTTGTGGGGATGATGAGCAGGGCCGCTTATTTGCAGGTAACATGAGCTTTAGTGGTGTAAATATTTCAAGGTTGAGGATGAAGAATGGTCCCACAGCCCAGGTGACTCTCTTGACACAAGCTCCTGAAACTTACAACACTACTCTTTTTATTGCCAAGTGCTGAAACCTTCTTAGCAAATATTGCGGCACAGTGCGTTTGCCTAGTTGATGAATCTGGCAATCGTACAATGCGTCCTTGTCTCTCAAATGCTGTCAAAGTTCAGGTAAATGTTTCATTTCCTCTTTCTAAGAATTGTTGTAGAGGTTCAAATTTCAGAACCTTGAAGCTTATTGGATTGGCACTTGACACATATCTGCTGAAGAAGCATTCACTGTTTTTTCACTCATTTTTATATTTTCAGGCAGATGAATTAACTAGGGAGGACCTCCACGGTTCCAAGGTCAGATATCCTTGAGCAGAACTGATGTATTTATGTTCCTTCCAGTTTGTAGTTGTGCCTTATCGAAGTTTTTTTGCCATAGTTATTTTCATTTTCCTTTCCTACTCCATATGATACTTTCTTCATCCTGTTCCAGTTCCACAAGCATTGTAGAGAAACTGAATGGAAGAACTTTTATTTGCAACATAAACTTGGTCACTAGCTTTATTTAGTTAAACTTCAACTGCAGCTAACTAATGCTAGGCAATCATAGTGTACTACCTTTTTTTTGCGTTTCAGTAGGCTGTTACCCTTACAATGATGTTTCTTGTCACAGTGGTTGGTTTTGAGATATTCCATATTTAATTTGGAAGTTATTCAAGCTGCTGTGCAATTTGCCAAGCAAGAGGGTGTTTCTGTCTCTTTAGATTTGGCCAGTTTTGAGGTATGAACTTTGGGATATCGAGGCACTTGTATTTGATGAAAATTTAATCTGTAATGGACGCATTTTGCACAAAGTTCACAATTGCAATGAAGAGATTAAGCAACTGGTTAGGCCCTGTCCACTGCGTGCATGTTGCCTATTTTATAGGATCAAGACAATCCACATGCCTTCGAAACTTTTCAAGTCTTCTTTCTTAGACGGGAGAAGCGAAGAAGGGAATGTGTACTTGACCCTTGAGCCTCCAGATGTCTTAACCATTGTTTTGAGGCTTTGGGATTCTAGTGATGTTTTTTTGGAGTGCTAAGATTGCTGAATTGTAGGAATAATTAAAGCCAAGTCATTTTCTTCCTTGGATTCTTGCATCTTGTTGTATTTTGAATACTAAAGATCTTGAGGCTCATGTTCTCTTTCTCCCAGATGGTTCGGAATTTCCGAGCACCTCTTTTGGAGTTACTTGAGTCGGGAGATATAGACCTGTGCTTTGCAAATGAGGATGAAGCCACAGAACTTCTAAGGTAGCTCTTGTCCAGTACTTCAGAAGTATCATGCTCATTTAAGTTCATGTATGCATTCTTTCTTCTAAGCTGTTATTATATGTTTGAACTACAACAGGGGTGAGGAGAATGGCACTCATGAGGCAGCGCTGGAGTTTCTGGCCAAATATTGCAAATGGGCTGTAGTCACGTTAGGATCAAATGGGTGCATGGCGAGACATGGGAAGGAGGTAAGCCACCACAGCCTTTACTTTACTACTGTGTTTTAAATCATGGGAACAGTTTCTATCTTGACAAACTCACCTTAATCCTTAATCCCAAACTATGTTGGGGTCGGTGGTATGAAGTTTATAGTGGCAATTAATTATCCACTATAAATTCATGCAAAAACATAGTGGCAAAGTTTTACGCTGAATGTCCTTCCTATCGCAACTTTCTTACAAAGAAATAATGAGATGAAATTTCAAACCGTGTCATCATAAGTTTTTTCCACTTGCATGAAAAATATCATGAGACGGTGATGAGTTGAAATAATTGCTATAGTCATGTCCCAATCCAAAATTGATAGTGTAGTATAAAATCAACATGTACATCATGGGACATGACATATGTCTTGACAAACATGAAAGGAGAAATTATACTACTACTACTACTACTACTACTACTACTACTACTACTACTACTACTACTACTACTACTACTACTACTGCTACTGCTACTGCTACTGCTACTGCTACTGCTACTGCTACTGCTACTGCTACTGCTGCTACTGCTACTACTACTACTACTACTACTACTACTACTACTACTACTACTACTTGTTTATGTTTATAAAAGTGCTATCTGTTGGACTGAAGTGGCTTGGCTGCTCTGTTTCAGATGGTACGAGTCCCAGCAATTGGGGAAGCAAAGCCAGCTGATACCACAGGAGCTGGGGACCTGTTTGCCAGTGGTTTTCTGTATGGGTTAGTGAAGGGACTATCTCTGGAAGAATGTTGTGAAGTGGGTTCATGCAGTGGTGGTTCTGTTATCCGTGCTCTTGGCGCCGAAGTCACCCCAGACAATTGGCAATGGATGTACAAGCAGATGCTAACCAAGGGACTTCCTCTTCCTCTTCCTCTTCCTCAGTTACGCAACTAAACTAAGCCTCCTCTCTTTTAGTCGGGACACATTGTAGTACTTCTCAAGGGAAAATAAAATGGCAGCTAATTTTTTTTACATTCTGAACCTTAAGGGTGGATTTATGATTAATGAAACGACTCATTTGTGCAAAAGATGATTAGCTAAATTTTTTCTGTAGTTGCTATATCCTTGTCTCCCCGCTCAAATAACCGCCCATGTTTAACATAATGCTAGATGTTTAGACTTTAGATCAGCAACTTCAGTTTATGAAAAACAAAAGCCACTTAATACTCCCTCCTATCAAAAAACAAAAGCGACTTAATACTCCCTCCATCATTTGATACATTACTTTGATGTTTCAAGATATAATATTTGATTCAAAAAAAAAATCCACAAAATATATTTGAAAAAATTACAATTCAAATTATGATATGCATATTTGATGCATATGAAGTATCTAAACATTCATGAAAAAAAATTATAGATCAAATACTGTGAAACAGCAAAAATAAATATATCAATTTTTTACGGAGAGAATGAGTATTGAATTTTAAAATTACGTGGATAAACATAGTTGACATTTTAAAATTACGGATATATGACAATGTCAAATAATGGAGACTTGGAGCACTGCCGACTCCACCTTTACAGAAATATTATCCCCTGCATTTTACTCTTTTAACCCTATCCTGCAAGCAGAGAGCTTGTTCAAAGGACTCTCCAACTCCACAGAAATCAAGAAAATCAAATCAGTTCAAAGATTCACAACTTTAGTCACTGCAAAGAGTGTACGTGGCTGAACTAAAACGTCTGAGTCTCAGCAGACGCTAGATTTGCCTGATAAAGAAATGATGGTGTGCACAAATGGGGTAACAAAGATCCAACAATGCCATCACGGTGCCTAACCCAAATTAGCAAACACATTCGGAGAATAATCTCATTGAAAGAGTATGGAAACATAATGTACCTATGGCTACCATTACATTTCCATTGGTGCCACACCTTCATCACCAGCAGAACTTTGATCAGCAGCAGCACCAGCAGCCTGTCCAGAAGTAGTGGCACTCTCATCACCTGCATCAGCATCTGGTTCAGCAGGAGGACTCTCCTTCTCTCCAGCTATCTCGAAAGCATCGATCAACTGTTGTACAGATCCTTGTTCCAGTATATGGAAAGGCTCTCCAACACCCACTACTGCTATTGTGCAAACGGAACTTTTAAGGGTTTCTCCTTGTAGAGTTTCCCTTATCGCCATGAGCGCATCCTTCACAAGATCATCTCTTGAAGACTCTGAAAAGTTCTCGAACCTGCGCTCCAAGTACGTCTTTGCAGCCTGAGAACGAGATCCAATAGCAAAAGCCTGATACTCAAAATAGTTCCCACTTGGGCAATTGTAGTAGAGGTGAGCTCCAGATTCATCTAGACCACCAACCAGCAGACCAACACCATAAGGCCGTTTCCATGAACGTTGTGTGCAGACCTGACATGAGAGACAGAGTTCACAATTTCAACTGAACGGGCAGATATCAAACATGTGAAAAGGACATAACTTTCCAAGAGCCTAAACTTTTAATGCTTCAATTCAGAATGGAATAAGAACAAAGTGAACATAAAAGAGATGAAACCCTCTGATATGTGAATTCTACATCGAATGAAAAAGATAAACTTTACAGAGAAATAATACTGGAGTCGACATATTCTGAAAGCAAGCCCGCTTAAAAACAGGCCAGCCGCTTCAATTGACCTAATTCCAGACATGAAGGCATATTTGAGTTATATCTAGTTGAGTTAAAATATATTTCCCTGGCATTCTCGAGACCATTGGAAAGAACACACAAGAACCGACCTTTTCTCTTTTTTGATACATAGGGGCAGGAGACAAGGGATAGTGAAGGTTTGAACTAATCAACCTCTTCTCTAAACCTATACTATAATACCTTTCTCTGTTCAGGGCCACTGAGAAGCTAACCGTAATTTATTTTATCCGAATTAATGCACATGCCAGAATAAAATCCAAAACATAAGATGACGCAGGCCAACCCACCAAGAAAAGCTCAAAATAACTTCTTCATTACTCTTTGAAAACTGAGAATCTTATTGAAGAAAAAACCAATATTAAGTTTTCATTGTCCTTCCTTTTCCAAGAAAAGAAAAGCTATAAACTAGCACATGTTACCGGAACAACTTGAAAATGTTCTTGATACTAACAAAGACTTGCCGGTGTGTGTTGAAGATTTTCACATTCTTGACAAAACCAAACCAAACAACACTGATAAGTCTATAAACATCCCCTCTATACATCAAACTCTACAAATGTGACATTAGCCAGTATTCAAAATACAAAGGATAGTCAAAGAAGCAGCAGATTCTAAATGGCTTAGGTATGGACCAAGGTATGTTCCCCATCAGATATCTTGGTGTGCCTTTAATTGATTCAAGAATTTTAGCTAGACACTATAGTTCCTTAACAGAGAAGATAGTGAAAAGGCTAGAATCCTGGACTTGTAAATTCTTGTCTTATGTTGGTCGGTTGCAGCTGATCAAATCTGTTATTTTCAGTATTCAGAATTACCGGACCCTTATTTTCCCTCTTCCTAAGAAATTTTTGGAGGCGATTGAGAGCAAATATAGGGCTTTTTTGTGGTCCGGAAAAACAGAGTCCAAAAAATCTATCATGGCTTGGGAAAGGGTGTGTACCCCCAAAAATCAGGGGGGATTGGGTTTGTATAGCTTGGTGAAATGGAACTTGGCTGCTATGGCCAAGAAATTGTGGCATCTCTTTTTTGATAAAGAAGGCATATGGGTTTGTTGGGTTCATGCATTCTATATTAAGGGTGAGGATGTGTGGAATATGAGGATTGCTGATTCAGCTTCAGTAATTTGGAAACATGTCTTGAGATGTAGATCTCTCTTTTAAGGATTTTATCCTGCAACTTGGGGATAAAAAAATCTTTGATCTTCAACAGGCGTACTTGCATTGTATAGAGAATTTTTGTAACAGACCATGTACACTGCCAAGATATTGTCCGCTTTGGGCATCAGCCAGCACGGATTTACTTCTACCTGAATCCATAGGTAAAACGCATCTTATGGGGTTAAGAAGCAACCACCCTTATAAGGCATGCATTACTCCCTTAGCCCCTCCATGTGGGATGAACAACATCATCCACCACCCCTCTAAGGGAGTCCAGCGTCCCCGGTGGGACATGGACACTGTACACCCAGGCTCTAATGCCACATGGAGGGGCTAAGGGAGTAATGCATGCCTTATAAGGGTGGTTGCTCTTTAACCCCACAAGACGCGTTTTACCTGTGGATTTAGGTAGAAACAAATCCGTAAAGGCTGAGGCCCAAACCGGACAATATATTGGCACTGTACATGGTTTGTTACAATTTTAATAGAGTTTATTGGAGGAAGGTGGCATGGGGACCCTATCATGTTCCCAAGCATTCTGTGATGGTGTGGCTGGCTGTGCAAGACCGGCTATACACCATGGAGAGGATTTCTGTGTGGAACAGCTCGGTATTATTAAGTTGCAGATTTTTTGGGGCTGGTGTTGATAGTAGAAATCACTTATTTTTTGGGGCTGGTATTATTAAGTTATGCAGCTTTGTAAACTCTGGAACTACCCTTGTCAATGGGAGGAGTGTTGTAAATGGTTACTCAGGGTGGCAGGAGGTAAATCAGAGAAAGCAAAAGCTAGAAGAGGGCTGTTTGCAGCTACTGTCTACCAATGGTGGATTGAAAGGAACTTTCGGGTGTATAGACACAGTGCAAGAACTTGGCAAGTTCTGGTTGCTGACATTGTAACAAGTATACAAAGAAAGAACACTTTTGTGATTAGGGAGCTGTTCCCGCGATAGTTTTTGTGCTGGAGTCCTCCCAGGTTTAATCTGCTGTATTTGCCTTATGGCTTCAGTAATGAAATACTATCATTTTGTTAAAATAAATATAAATAAATAAAAAATACAAAGGATTGCAGAAGTGACGGTAAGCTACAAATGAATTACAAAACATTCTTTACAAAAATCTTGTACTCCCTCCATCCCTAAATAATTGCCCGAATTTTTTTTAAGGAAGTCCTCAAATACTTGCCACATTTCCTCTCAAGGAAAATTTTACCTGCTGAATTTACATTTTTAACCTCCCTTTTCCTTACTTTTTAGCATTCTCTCTCCTCATCTACACAGCTACCATACCATTTTATCTCCACCTTCTATTTTTATCCTTAATCTCCGTGCCCAGGGCAATGGCACAATTAACTGGGATGGAGGGAGTAATTGCTAAATGCATAATGTGTAACATGCTCACAAAAAGAAAGAAAGAAAAGACGAGAAAAGAAAATAACAGAAAAATGCATATGTGACTATCAAATTGAGTACAGTTGTCATAACAGAAAAAACAAAAATCAGCAGATTTCTTTTTGATAAAAAGTCCAATTTAGCAGAAGAGAAGCAGAAAACATCGTCAATGTGAAATCCAGATAATAGCCTGAACTATGACACCAGTACAATGCCTAACAAAACAGCTACAAACTCGCACAAAAGGATTTAGCACTAACAGGGGTTGCCTTAAAACAAAAGAAGAGCTTTTTTCAGTATGCATAACCATCTCCAGAAGTAATAAATCTTTACATATATCCTCATTTAATAATCCACGTTTCATAAAACTTCAAGCAAACATCATTCTTCAATGACGTTCAAGACTGCTACAGACTAAGAGACATCACTATTTGCAACAACAAATAACATAGGTACCAACTACCAAGGAAACAGGGAAGCATTTACAACTGATGAAGTTGCAATCAACTAAGCTAAAACCTCATAGATTTAGTTCTGTGCTCTTGAGTTTTTTCTGTATTATCACTGGATAACTGCATGACCACTACTCGAGTGTAAATAGTAATGAGAGCAACAACTTGAACAAATACAATAGTTCAAGCCAAAAACATACTCACGCATCATATATAAGCAAATTTTAGCTAGTTCATATGGAATCTTACTTTCTGCACAACATACCCAACAAAACCTTGAAAATTACAGGAGCATAATTAGACTTTTAAAGTTTTGCAGCTCTCTGACGCACCCATAACAGTAAAAATCAAAACAAGGTGAACCGAACCGATGAACATTAGAGAATGACCATAGAAAAAGCAAAGAATTTGGCCAGTAACCTGAGCCTTGTCAGCGAGCTGAACGACTAGCCTTCCGACGGGGAGCGGCGACTCGTAACTAAAGCCATAATTTATGCACTCGTTGCGCATGTACCGAGAGAGAACACGGCCGTCGGCGGTGAGTCCGGCGATCGCGACGCCGATGTGATCGTCGACCTTGAAGATCTTCTTCTGGTGAGAGGAAAGCTCCGAGTTGGCCTTGTTGACGCAAGCTAACACAACATGGGTCTTGGATCGGAGGCCGATCGCGGCGGAGCCTTGCTTCACGGCCTCCATCGCGTACTCGACCTGGAAGAGCCGGCCGGCGGGGCTCCATGTAGTAACATCAGTGTCATACTGGTTCCGGAACATTCTCCTGCCGCCGTAATAGGGAACGAGCTCAGTGAGACTCTCCGATTGGGATTCTGAGAAGGGAGTGTCCGATGGGAAGGGTTTCGTTTATTATTCCGCAGTTTTCTTCTTGTTCAAGTTCAAGAGATGGGAGAGACTGAGAGAGGAAGAAGGGTGGCATTTTCCGTAATTTAGAAAGTTGGCCCATTAGTGTCAACAACTATTAGGCCCGTTTTTCAGTTACGTCGTGGGCTTAAACTTTCCACAACAACCATGAAATGAACCTGTAAAAAACAAAACACCTTCCTACGTGTCAACTTTTTTAATCACTGAATGGGCTTCGTTATTTTGTAATGGGCTGCATTACTTTGTCCATTTTGTAACCCGGTGAAATTAAACTTTGGGATTCCATGTCACATGGAAGTAATAATTAGGCAACTACTCCTAAATTATCATTATCCATTAATTATTACAATTTTAATATCGCGTTTCATATTTAAGTGTTCCCGTTCCCCTTCTATCTAATTATCTCATTCGGAAGAGTTATTTTTTTAACGGGAATTAGCCAATATAATTAAACAACCACAAAAAAAGACAAGTATTAGCTGGCGAGGATCCCAACCCCGATACAACATAAGAAAACAAAGGCCACAACTCGGCTCGAAAGATCATAAGCAATAGCAAAACAGAATTTAACCAAAGCAAACAACAAACTACTAGGAAACAACAATACTGAGAAGCCCAAAGCAATTGTAGCATGTGTTGACCATAAGAGCATGAACAGACTCCAAAATCGTCCAATTTGGGGCTTTACCAAAAATGCATGGGAATGTCGTGCAACAACATCCTTTTCCATGGAGCAAGACACCCCCTCACCACCAGTAGTAGACACCAATTGATCGGCCGGCAGTAGCATTGACTCGGCGGCACTATCGATCCATCGGCGACAAAGAACCCAGGACCGGCGACGAGGCGGTAGAGCAAGCATGAGAAAGCTTCTGCGACACGGGCTACACTAGGAAGCCCTAGTAGAGGCATCTTCGACCTCTTCATAAAATCTCATATATTTTGAAAGGTTAAGTAATTTCGAACCTTATTCCATTCTTACAATCTTATCTTCCATCTTTGTTTTTTTTTTCTAATAATCCATCTTCATTTTTGTTAGGGAGTGTCCACACCATGGAAATGCACCGTGTGAGATCCAACATATGGTGATGGTCGAGGTTAAAATGCGGAAGTACACGTGCGCATAAGCGCTTCATTTAATTACAAGTTTGTCACTCGTGTTTTTTCGAACGGCGTTGCTTGACAAATCAGCATTAAATATAGATATGCATGATAAGTTGTTTCAATCGACATCGCGAGAATGAATATCGATTTGCATAGTGATTGACATTGTTGTCTTGATAGGTCAGCATTGATATTGATAATAGATCAGTATGATAAGTTGTTTAGATCATTATCGTCAGATTCACATGACTACCTTGTTAGATCGACATAACTACTTGATAGGTCAGCATTGATAATAGATCAACATGATAAGTTGTTTAGATCATCATCGTCAGATCCACATGACTACCTTGTTTGATCGACATAACTGCTTCATGGATCAGTATTGATAATAGATCAACATGATAAGTTGTTTAGATCATCACCGTCAGATCCACATGACTACCTTGTTAGGTCGACATAACTACTTGATAGGTCAGCATTGATAATAGAATAATATGATAAGTTGTTTAGATCATCATCGTTTTTCCCAGATTTCTTAAGTTAGAAAAATTTCAATTTTTCATTGTTTGTAAGTTTGGTGGTTCTGGAGTTTCATAGACGACAAATTCTAGTGTTTTTTAAGTTGTTGAGTTGGGCAAGTTTGATTTTCAGAAATAGATCTGAAGTTCACGACAGAGGCGTCGTCAGAAGTAACGAAACTTTGTGGATTCCGAAGAAAACTTCGCCGGAAATTGCAGAACGACGTCGAAAACGACGGAAGTGTTGTCGGAGGTGATGTAAGCATGGTCAGAACTCAGAAGCGTGGTCAGGAGCCGTTGAGAATGATAGGACGGTGGTAGGAATGTAATTCCTATCAAGTCTTATGTGCATGCCTATAGCTACTCTATGGTGATAACCTCACATCTGTTCTCAAAAGCTCGATAGGATGAGAGACCATTATCATGTATATGCATCTCACATTTGATTTTCATTGTCCATGTGAGATAAATCACTTCACTTGTGACTCCCAGTAATCCCCCCCCTCACAAGTGACTCTGCTGGTCACAACACTACCCCTTTGATCACACACCAAGGGCATACTCAACCATGACCCCAACCAAACCATCGACTCTGATACCACTGTTCCCAAAAGCTCGATAGGACGAGAGACCATTATCATGTATATGCATCTCACACTTGATTTTCACTGTCCATGTGAGACAAATCACTTCACTTGTGACTCCTAGCAATCCCACCCCCCTCATAAGTGACTCTGCTGGTCACAACACCCCCCATTGATCACACACCAAGGGCATACTCAACCATGAGCCCAACCGAACCATCGGCTCTGATACCACTGTTAGGGAGCGTCCACACCAAGGAGATGCACCGTGTGAGATACAACATATGGTGATAGCCTCACACCTATTCCCAAAAACTCAAACTGATATGACAAGAAACTACTATCATATATATGTATCTCACACTTGATTTTTACTGTTTATGTGGGACATATCACTTCACTTGTGACTCTCAACCGTTTTTATTTCACATCATGGTTTATAAAACCGAACCGGACAGAGAACCGTTCAAGCTATCGGTTCACGGTCTGATCGGTTTGACCGATTGAGCCACCGGTTCAACCGGTATTAGTTAAATACACGGGATATCTAACATTTATCATTTATCTTAAAGTAAATAAGTAATTTATAATAAACTCAAGAACATATATCCATCAAAACTCAAAATAGTTAGTACATATATGCTTTAAAATTACAATGAGCATTAAAAATGTAAAATAATTTTTTTTTAAAACTTTTTTTCTTGAAAACCGGCGGTTTCCGGTTCAACCGGTTCGCCGGTTTTGTCCGGTTCCGCCGGTTCCCACCGGTTTCTAAGCAAAGGCCTCAAAACCGAAAACCGGACCGGACAGGCCACCGGTTCGCGGTCCGACCGGCCGGTCCGGTCCGGTTTTCTCAACCATGTTTCACATATGTGAATAGAATCGGTAGACTATCATTTGATTTCCCACCGCCAACTACAATACAAGTGTTTGGATGGGATAGAAGTCATTCCCCTGTATGACATGCAATTTATTTAGTATTTTTTGTTCCTAAATGTTTCTAAAATGGGATAAAAGTCATTCTCCAACACTAGTTTTCATAGTTCGTGAACTATATAACCTTCCATATAATTATATTTGCTCTTTAATGAGACAATTATATGGGATGAATAAAGGGAATGGGTGGATTTACGGTGGAGCAACTGAGCAAGTGATCTCATAGATTGACTTATGGAATTGAAAGTTTGTTGAGGCCTGTTTTCTTTTTCTTTTTTTGCTTTATTACACTACACTTAGACAATCCTGTTAGGCTTACTTGTCATGTTACTCCTACTTTTTAAGATTCCTTAGGATGTCGTTGGATCAAAGATGTTTATCGCTTTGGCGAAAGCAAATCACACCTTTAACAGATTCAGAATAAGATCTGTCTCCTACAACTCTCTCTTCATGCGCCATTTTTTGAGTTATATATTGCCAATTACATATAAAAAAGATGCATACATAACCATTGTCAATTGAAAATGATAATTCGCAAACAAAAAAGCAACCCACAAAAACTCACAGTCTGCACTCATAATACATTTCAAGTTTATTTAATTGAATTTTGAACGCAACTTTGTTAATGATGTGGACATCAACCCCATTTTTATGACAAGGTGCGACCATTCATCCAGAGGGTCTAAAGGGCCCTTGGCGAAGGCTCGGATGAGGAGGAAGCCACACTCTGGGCACCGGCAAGGCCCCAAGGCAAGTCCGTGGTCGCAAGGATCTTGGCGAACCCACGCCCCAGTGACGAACCCATGGCTTTGGGCGAAGCCATGCCTCAACGGCGAACCCGTGGCTATCGGCGAGCCCATTGACCCTGGCGAACCTATGGCCCTTTTGGGCGAACTCAGGGCCATTTGCTAAGCCATGGCTCCTTGCGACCCCCATGGTCGTTGGCGAAGACCATGTGCCTCATTTCCAGAAGCAAGCGAAGCCCAGGTGTTCGCCAAACAGAAGAGGCCTTCATATACAAGTCAGGCGAACCCTTCAACTTGTGCAGAGGCCTTCTTCTTCCCCTTTTCCCGCCAAAAGCAATTCCTGGGAAATTGGGAGCCGCAAAAGCAGGTAGCCTACAATGTCACATCAGCTGCCACCTCTCATTTCGCCTACCATAGATTCAGGAAGTTGTTCCCTTGTCAAGACATTCTTTATTATTTACTTCTTTCTTTCTCCTTCTATAAAAGGAAGCTGTAACCTAAGTATTAGGTAGAACTCATTTTGTAAGAACACATATTTGCGGAAGTACGCATATTGTTCTTCGTGGGTCTCAAATCTTGCTCCACCAATCCATTAGTGATCCATTGCAAGAGGATCCAATATAATACCTAGCATTGTTTGATCTCGTAGTCAAAAGGTTCTAGGTCCCATTTTCCTTTCCCATGCATTTTCAAGGGCATTGTCTCACCTCGTAGTGAGGAGGTTCCCTTGGCCGACTCTGTTTCCTTCGTGTTCTTCCTCTGTTTCGTTTCCATTCTTGTTGGAAACCGCCTCCAACGAGCTAGATCCGAGCTCGTGATCACTTACCCCCCCTATGATCACATCAATTAACAAGCAAAGAAGCAGCTAGAATCGGTGGAGCCGTGGGTGCTGGGTTTAATTTTCCAATTTATATACATGGGTGGGGTCAAGTGATTCAAATGTAGTTTTTATAAGATAGGGGGATTAAAGGGATTCTGAGTATAGTTTAGGGGTATGTATGAAATAAGATTTCAGTAGGAATTTAGTTGGGGTAAACTATGGAGATGGGGTTCATATTATGAAAACTATACATATATACCCTACACTTTCCAAAAGTTCAGTGGGGGCACTTGCCCCAACTTTAGGTCCGCCCCTGGCTATATTAATAAACCAGAGAAACAAAGTACAAAATCAATCCGAAAGGAAACCAAAGCTAGAAGAAAGGGAAACCATACATCCTCGTGTAGGAAAACGAATTAAAATGGTAAGGGAAAGACTAACACATTTCAATAGCTTAAGTTGAGTGCCAAAGATGTCAAAACAATCTTAACTAGTATGGTAGAGAGACCTAAGAAATACCCACTCCAACAACCAAACGCTCCATACACAGATCGACAGAAGTCCCACATACCAGAAAACTCACACTGCATAGAGATTCGGAGAAAACCTCTAAACCATCCAAGAGCTAACCCAATTGGGATCAATTTATCTCATGTCGTACGAGCTCAAGTTATCTTGAAGATCGAGATTCTTCATAACACCTAAGGGTCTTGCTTTGACACAGTGGCACAACTACGTTATAAGTGGGGTGGGTCATGCCCCCCACCAAAATTTTTGTTAGAAATTAACTAATACTCCATCCGCCCCATAAAAATTGTGGTGTTTGACTTTAATATTTCAAGTTGCAATGTTTGACCCAAAATTTTAATAGGATAAACATTTAAAAAATTCTTAAAAAAACATATCTAGAAAATATAGATTGCAAATTATGAGAAACATATGAATAATTTAACTTTACATATATCTAAAAGTTCATAAAAATAAATTATAGATTAAATACAGTGAAATTAGCAAAACAGAAACTACAATTTTTATGGGACAGAGGGAGTAGTATATAGTATTATTAATACATTAATTGTGATAATAATTGATTTTTTACGTTTATATAAATTATATAAAGTTCATTGAAAAAATAAATTGATAATTCGTTTTTAAATTTGGCTTAATTGATTGATCCAACTCAAAAAACAATTGTATTAATTTAGCCTAACAATTAACCTAAACACTAACCTATACCTATTCTAATTTAACGTCGTGTCCGGTTCAAGCTTCCTTAATAAACATATGCATGTATGGTAGATTTTCATATCGTATTAATTTGTAGTTGCATAACAATCTTTTGATAAACTTTTTTCTTGTTACCATTTAATCTTATTTTTCGTAAGTTATTGCCCCCCGAACCTAAATTATTGGCTCTGCCACTATTTGACAAACAATGTTTACAATAATATTAAAATTTTGGGTGTTTAATTTCCATACAAATTCCCAATATTTTCATCAATAAATATTAAAACAACTTTTTCCTAACTTTTTTTATCTCATAAACATCAAATTAAATAAATTTTAAAATACTACACAAAATTCTTCAAAAACAATTATGTATAGGATCACACCCCTAAAATCCCCCTTCATTATTTTTGTTAAAAAAACTATTCAGAAAATTCTACTAAACGTATCATACTCCATTCGTCCTAAATTTGCGATATTTTGACTTAACACAAAAATTAAGATGATATTTTTTTAACATTTTGACATTACTATTTTATCATTTTTTTAAATTATAAAAAAATGTAATGAGACATAGAAATTGAGAAACGCATATAAACCAAGATCAAATATATGATCAAATCCAGCAAGAAAAATAAAAATCAAAGAAAAACATACTTAGAGAAGAAAGGTACTACTATGGAGTAACAATTTACTATTATACTTTTATGTGTTATTGTTTGTGTTTTGTGGGTAATGACAATTTGGTAAATTTGAATAAACAAGTTACTAAAAATGAAAATGTTGTGATACTTTTGAGATATCCAAACAATAAAATATTGTACAATAATACATTTGAGATAGATGGATGAGATATTATTTTTTAAAAATAATAATTGAGGCACGATATGTCCCTTGATGAGAAAAAATGATAACCACGTTTATTGGGCAATCACTTACATACTCTTTCCTTAAAAACTTATTATGCATTCATTTTTACGAATAAAAAACTAAGTATCAATGGACATGTGCAAATAACTGTCAAAAGAATATTACTAATCTTCCCCCACTAAATCCGCCACTCTATATATGTACATATATATATATATATATATATATATATATATATATATATATATATATATGTTACATATATATATACACTACGTCGAGGAAACGAGCTCTATTGCGGCCCACCACGCAGTAGAGCCACAGTAAGCACTGCGGGATGGGTCGTAGTAGAAGCCGCAGTAAAAATGGGCGCAGTTAGGCCCCTTACTACGGGTACGGCCGCGATAGAAAGATTTTTTATTTTAAAAAAAGTGGATAAATCCGGATGAATATATTCATCTGGATTCATCCACGATTCCCGAAAAAACCCAGATTTCAGATGAATGGTGACCAAGTTGCGGCGACATCGACGGTGGAGCGGTGGTGGTGGAGCAGCGATATATGGTTGAGCAGCGGCGAAGAAGAAGAAGACATAGAAGAAGAACAAGAAGAAGAGGAAGAACAAAGAAGAACGGAGAAGATGAAGAAGAATGGTGGAGAAGAAGAAAGGAGTTTAATTGTGCGGCAGATGAAGAGAAAGAAGAGTTTAAACCCTAAAAAAAATTATTGCGGCCTTACTGCGCCAGCAACTACGTCATTTACTGCGTAAATAGGCTTACTGCGGCCCAAACCGCAGTAAGGGCCGCAGTTAAGCTTGTATTCCCCACGTAGTGATAGGGAAATTATCATTTACACCCCTGAGGTTTGGCATAATCATCACTTTCCCCCTGCATTTTCAGAATTCTCCTTTTTTCCCCCGAGATCTGGAGAAATATACAACCCCCCGAGATTAACCAACGTTAGAACTTCCGTTAAACTATTAGGTTTAACTACAAAAACTAAACCCTAAGTTTTTTAACCCTAACAATCTACCCTAAATTTTAGTACCCCTTTACACTTTCAACACTTCTAGTTCTCTTCATCTTCCTACCCTTCTCCAACATTCCACCCGATGTCGCCTTTCTAATAGCCATGGAGAAATAACTTTACCGTACCCAACCCGACCTCATCGACTCCATCACTGCCTTCGTCTCCTCTACTTATGGAGTCACCTGAGGTCGCCGATGTGAAAGCAGAGCAAATCGGTAACGAGGAAGACGAATCTAAGACAGCATTGTCCGCCACAGAATGATTTCTTCACCGCCGTCCCTGTCCGATCATGACACAGGGGTCATGACAACTCACATGGGGCCTCCTGCTCAAAGGCCACCACGCTTCGGCCCCCTCAACACCGTCGACTCTGCACCGATGAATCTCAGCAACTCTGCAAGGCGAAGATTGATCGACGACAAGACGTGCACGAGCCTGACGGCGAGAGCGACGTCGAAAGCTCCGACCTTTAAACTATAAACCCAAATTTTTCGTATCCCAGAGCTTAGATTAATTTTATGCTTGGGTTGTTTTTGGGCAATACCTTTTACTAGAAATCAAACATATATTTCTTCATCCATTACTATTAATGTGAGAAAATTTGTTTTCCCAACAAGGCTTTGTTAATGTCTGAAGTGTGGTGAAAATGAGCAGGGATCAGTAATCAATGGGCAGCAACTTGATCTATACAATGGTTGAAGGCTGATTAGGTGTAAGGATGATTAAAATGAATACAAGGTGTTTGATAATATTCATAAGAGAGATCTGGTCTAAAAGCTTAAGAGGTGGCGATGGCACGGTGCTGCGGTGGCGGAATTAAGAAGAATGGTGGTATGAGTTAAAAAAGCTTCTCATGCTCCCAACAAACAACACGCAAAAGAAAACAAGTGGATTTCATTTTTCTTGATCTGTTGTGATAAAAATCACGAAAGAATTGGTGTGGTTGGAGTGGTGATTCATGAAGCCTTGTTAAATGAAGCTCCTTCCTTTGATTTAAAGAGATTCGGGTAGCGATGTTAAAGGCTAAGTTTGAAAGAGTTGCTGAATATGGAAGAATAAGTTCTCTACGGTGAACAAGTTGTAACTTTTTACTTTGATTTATTGGATGAACGAGTTTGTTGCAGTGATCAAGATGTTTGGTGCTATCAGATGGTGATAGGATATCTCAAGTATAAAGGGTAAAATCTTTAGAGTATAATTGTTAGGGATAAAAAATTTCAGTCTCTTTTGTAATAAATTTAAAAGTTTAACAGAAGTTCTAACAATGGTTAGTACTTAGAGGGGATTTTGTATATTTCTCCAAATCTCAGGGGAAAAAGGGAGAATTCTAAAAATGCGAGGGGAAAAATGATGATTATGTTAAACCTCATGGTAAATGTTAATTTCCCTATATACATATGACCTATATATTCATAAAGAAAAAGCGAAAGCAATAAAGGAGCAAAAGAAGGCAATCAATGTTCATGTGTGTGGGGCACGTTGGACGTCAATATTAGAATTTAGAGTATTGGGGCCATTCATGGATTTGAAGACCAAATCATGATGACAACCCGGAAGGAAAAATAGGGGTACATAAATGGATCAGGGACTTTCTTTTGTAATCAGGAGATGCTTTTAAGGTGAAACATTAATCATCAAGACCTGTGTTAAGGCCAAGGGTGACTTCTGTTTTAAGAGAGACTTCTTCTGAATTTTTTTGAAAATTGATATCAAGCTTATTAAATAAAATACTGATTTGATCAATTCTTTTTTATTTACTTTATCAATTCCCAATTAATTTTATATTTTTGTTATTTTACAGTATTTAATCTATAATTTTTTTGATGAATGTTTAGACATTTAAAGCTAAATAATTTTATATGTATATCATAATTTGAAGTACAAACTTTTTAAATATAATTTTTTATTTTAAAACTTTTATATTTGTTAGAATTTAAAATATTAAACATTTTAACGGTAAAAATAAAGTAAAAATAAACCTTCAAACCCCAGTCAATCTTCAATTGCCAATTTGGTGGTCTATGTTTTACTCGTGTGTTTGAGAGAATAGAGATTAGAGATAGAATAAGTTATGGGTTTTTTTGTGTGTATTTTTCTTATTGATACATGAAGTGTATGTGAGTTTGTGAGAAAATAGTGATTTGACAAAAAGTTGATTAATAATTGATGATGTAAAGACAGTGGCGGAGCCATGTTAAGTGTTTAAGTATTAGTGTAGATAATATTAATATATTAATTGTGATAATAATTGATTTTTTTATGTTGATATAAGCCAAATAATTTTCACAGGATAAATAAATTGATAATTTATTTTTTAATTGGACTTAATTGATTGATCAAATCCACAAAGATATTCTAGTATCAATTTAACCAAAAATTAACTAGAACTATATCTAGATTAATTTGACTCATACGTACTATTTCAGTGTAGGGGTGTTGAACGAATCGGGTCGAGTCGAGCTCGGCTCGAGCTCGAGCTCTGACGAGCCCAAACGAGCCGAGCTTCACGAGCCACGAGCTCGAGCTCGAGCCGATTCTTTGGCTCGTATAATTAACGAGCCGAGCTCGAACATGAATGGTTCGGCTCGATAGGCTTGACGAGCCTTATCGAGCATGGTGTGAAATTACATATATACCCCTATTTATATATCGAGCCTTATCGAGCCCTTATCGAACCCTTATCGAGCCCTTATCGAGCCCTTATCGAGCCTTATCAACGAGCCTAACGAGCTCGCAAGCTCGTTTGGGGCCGATTCGAATCGAGCTTCACGAACCTTCGAGGCGAGCTCGAGCCTGTCTCGAGCCGAGCTCGAGCTCGAATTTTCGGGCTCGTTCGAACTCGAGCCGAGCCCGAATTTCACGAGCTCGAGCTCGAACTTGCTAGGCTCGGGCTCGGCTCGGCTCGAACTCACCCCTATTTCAGTGTCTACAACAAGTACTAAACATACAATTTGAATCATGAAAATTGTGAAAAATGGATTGCTTAATAAAATTGAAGAAGATTTTATTGTCGATAGCTTAGTTCTTTGTATTAAAAGAAAATTTTATGGGACTTTTAGTTTAGATTTCATCATGGATGATTTTGTTGATGTAAAAGAGCGGTATGTCCATCTCAAACTTCATAAATAAACATACATATAGTGGTTTTTTATATCATATTATTTTGTAATCGGGTAAAGTGCACAGTTAGTCCCTTAAATTTGTTCATTGTCCTATCTGGTACAGTTTTAAGAATTCGCCCTGTCAAAGTCCCTTATTTTCTTATTTTTGTCATATTAAGGTCCTTTACCGTTAACTCAGTGTTAAAGTTAACGGATTTACTGAAAAAATAATCTTTTTAGACACTTGTATTTTTGTTTTATGCTATTTGCACCACCCTAAACTTAGATATATGAGTTACTAATAACCACCACCACTTTCAGCACTGTCGACAACCACCGGCCGGCAAGCCCCACTCTAGCCTTCCTCACCTCAGCCCGGCCTCCCCAACTCGACCAAGCCCGACCACTATCCGCCCCAGCTACCAGCCACGGCTGGTTCGATTTAATGCTTCTCTAGTGGCCAGGGGCGTTGCACTTGCAATGACTAGCTGCCTTAAGTGCCGACGACGCCAAGAGGAAGCCACCAAGGCGCCGGTGAGCTCTGGGATTGCCCAAATCGTGAAAAATTGAAATGTCTGCCACCGCGATTCCGGCCCGATTTACGGGATTGTGAAGGTTCAGGTAAGGTTAGGATGGAGGGGCGGTGAGGCAACTAACAATCCGTGGGTAGGGTAGAGGTGGTCGGCCGTCACTGGGTGGGTGGCCGGAGTAGTATCGGGTTGTCAGAGTTTTGAGTAGGTGGTTAAAATGTTATGGTGCAAAGACAGTAGTCGGAAACCTTTGGTTACTAAAAAATCATTTTCAACGGAAATCCGTTAGCTTTAACAATGAGTTAACGGTAAAGGACTGACAAAAATATGAAGATAAGAGACTTTAATAGGATAAATTCTTAAAACGAGATCATAATAGGACAATAAGCAAAGTTAATGGATTAACCGTGCACTTTACCCCTTTGTAATTATATGTTAGTCGTCTGACAAGCATTTTTTTATGCTACCATTTAATTTATTTTTCATAAGTTAGGCCCTAAATCTAAAATTGTGGCCAGTGTAAATATGTTGTGTATTGAAATTTGGAAAAGTTAAAAATTCAGTTGAGAAATAAATTTACAAAACACCAACTGACGAGGGGGGAGATTCGGTTGGTATCATTGTGATGTTTCGGGAGGTTGTATTTCTTTGATTATTAAATGGGTAAAGGGGGAAGTCTAAATTTGGGTGTCGGGATATGATCAAGGTTATTAAAAGCGCAAAGCGCACTAATGCGATAAGGGTCCTGAAGCGCGAAGCGCAACGCAAAAGCGTGGGCTTTAAAGAAGTTAAGTATAATAATAGATATAAACATAAAGTATGTGGAAAAACCTCTAAACTATATCTAAAAAACACAAAAGCCAACTTCTAAAATTTATTCTATGATTCTTTAACACTAAATTTGCACTCTAAAGCTCAAATATCACTCAATCATAAGCCATCATCATCTAGCATATAAATATAATTAGCACCACCAAAGTTAGAATTATATCCCTCATCATTTAGTATTTGGAAATAAATTCACGGTATATTACTACATATAGTATTTGAAAATAAATCCACAGTAAATTAAAAATTGTTAAGGATTAATTTGTTAGGAGGAAAATGGTTCGATGTTTAAATGGGTTGGAAAGAAGATTTTAATGCCTGAATTTACATAAATAAAACTTTAAGGACCTATTTGAAAGATTTATAAAATTTTAATGGCTTATTATAAAAAAAATAGAAAACGTAGTTATTTTCCTTTCAAGTCTGTCTTCTTCGCGAGTCTCCGCCGCCGCAACTCCAAAGAATGCCGGCAACCGCCACGATTGTCTAGCTCACCTGCGTCTTCTCCTTCGCGAGTCTGAAGTCAGCGACACCTGCCCCACCTGAGAAGACAAGCTCGTCAGAAGCGCCGACGTCAACGCGTCGCTAAAGTCCGCCGCTTCAGCTCGCATCAACGCCTCACCGCCGCTTCGCTGAAGGTCCGCCGCTTCCAACGCGAAATGCGCCCGTGAAATGCGACGGACCCAACCAAGTGAGCGCATCGCGCTTTGAGCGCGCTCTAGGCGCGCATTTAATAACCTTGGATATGATTGTGTAAGGCGATTAGGAGTGTTTTTGGGGTTTGTGATTTGGTTTATTTTAGTTTGCAAGGTCTGATTCGGATTTTGTTCTAATACTTTTCAGGAACTTTTGTATTTTATTTTATTTTTAATAAAATCTTTGCCGTAAAAAAACAGCGGATGGAAAAACAACATCAAGATTGGACTTGACTATAACTCTCGATAAAATGTACTCACCCCGTCTCATCATAATATTTAATCTATAATTTATTTTATGAAATTTTAGATATGTAAAGTTAAATGATTCATATGTTTCTCATAATTTGCAATCTATATTTTTTAGATATATATATTTTTACAATTTTTTCACAATTTATCATAGTAAAATTTTGAGTCAAACACTACAACTTGAAACATTAAAATCAAATATCACAATTTTTATGGGAGGTAGAGAGTAATTCACTCTACAAAATTTACATGTCTAAATTTGGGCACATTTGGGGCTCTCTAGGGCCGTTACTTTGGCTGCTTCTGTATCCGTTCCATCTGACGTTAGGGACATTATTGTCCGCCCACTACCATTACTGATTCTTAGTAATTACGAGGGTTTTTAACCCATGTTTCATGGTGGGAAGCTTTTAAAAAAATTAAAGAATAAAAATTTCATTATTGTAAAATGAAAATGGCCAAAAACCACAAATATTGAACAATAGGAAATGGTTAAACCATAAAAAGTTGATCGTGTAAATAAAAAATTAAAATAAAAGCATAAAAGATAATTAAAACAAAGAAAAAAATGAGGAAAAAATTATGGAGGGAAAAAATAAAAGAAAAGGAAGAATAAAAAAGGCATACAATGCCAAAAAAAGAATTAAACCGAGAGAGAATTATAAGAGAAGAATATGACCAAAATGTAATAAACATAAATTTTAAGGAAATATGGGTAAAATTAAACCAAAATAAGAGTTAAATAAGAAAAGAAAATGCTTAAATCATAGAATTAAAACAATGAAAAATTATACATATGTAGGAAAATCTGTAAGTAATTCCTTAAACAACGAAATAAGGTGGAAAATGAATAATAGCTCGTCTTGTCGTGACCTTTTCTGCATTTAAGTATACATATGGTTGGGTAACTATAGATAAAAAAGGAAAATAAAAAATAGCAAAGAAAAAAATATAAATGTATAATTAATTATGATGCCTTTTATAATATTATATTTTACATCAATTACCACATGAAAATTTCGTAGAAACATTTAGCATCGCTTTTTTTCACTCTGGTTGAGGAAGAAAATGTGTTATGAATTCAAGAAATTTTCATTCATCATTTTGATTTTTTAATTAAAAAAATTAAAATAAAAAGCATAGAAGAAAATTAAAACAAAGAGACGAATGAGAAAAAAATCATTGCGGAAAAAAATAAAAGAAAAGGAAGAATAAAAAAGCCATAAAGCGCCAAAAAAGAATTAAACCTAAAGAATATTATAAAAGGAGAATATGACTAAAATGCAATAAACATGAAGTTTAAGGAAACATGAGTAAACAATGGAATGCGAAAAGAAAGAAAAAAATTAGACCAAAACAAAAGTAAAAGGAAAAGAAAATGCTTAAATCATAAAATTAAAATAGTTGAGACCAATTTGAATAATTATAGAAATGAAGGACGATAAAGGAGTTGTTCCTTAAACAACAAAATAGGGTGGAAAAAAAAGTAAAGAACGGCTCGTCTCGATGTGACATTCTATGCATTTTATGCATACTTATGGTTAGGTAAGAATAGATAAGAAAAGAAAGGGAAAAAAACAACAAAGAAAAAAAATTTGTCAGTATGTGAAAACAGTAATATGAGAGACGCGACATAAAAATGAAGTACAAAAAGAAAAAAGGAATCAAATCAAAACAAAAGCAAAAAGAAAGAGAAATTGTTAAATAGCAGAACTAAAACATTTAGGTCAAATTTGTAGAAAATACATAAATGTTGGACAATACCGGCGTTTTCCCCTAACCAATAAGAAAGCGAAAAGACGAAAAATATGTTCAGTATGTGAAAACAATAATAGGAGAGTTGTGACATAAAAGTGGAGTACAAAAAGGAAAAAAAAGAATAAGATCAAAACATTTGAAAAATTATAAAAATGTATGACAATAAGTGAGTTATTCTTTAAACAACAAAATGAGGTGGAATAGATAAAAAGAAAAAGGAAAAAAACAATGAAAATAAAAAATAACTGTTCAGTATGTGAATACAATAATAAGAGAGTCGTGACATAAAAATGAAGCACAAAAAGAAGGAAGAGAATCAAATAAAAAATGCAAAAATAAAAGAAAATGGTTAAATAATATAACTAAAATTTTTGGATCAAATGTGTAGAAATTACAAAAATGTTGAACAACACCGAAGTTTTTCCTTAAACAATCAGATAAAAAAAGAAGTAAAAAACGACAACTAAAACATTTGGGTCCAATATATGTAGAAAATACAAAAATATTGGATAATAAAAAGCAAAAAGTAAAGTAAAAATGACAAAAAAAATTGCAACACTCTACCTAACACAGATGTAGAAAATACAAAAATATTGAATAATATCAGATTTTTCCATAAATAAGCAAAAAAAAATGACAAAAAAATAAATGCAACCTCCGCTAATACGGACAACATTTCTACATTTAGTGACGAATTTCCATTTGTCTTGAAAATTAATTAAGTTTTGTGGTAAAAAGATTGAGGTAAATTTTACTCCTATTATATTTTTTAAATCGAGAAAAGAGTTTCATGGGATAAAAGTACAGAGTATAAATCATCATTCATCACACTAACTATTCAGTCCAAAGCCATACCGAACTCAACAGATAAAAAATATGATTCGATTTTTTTAGTTTCAGCCCCTTTGGTTTTTGGATGAGTATTTTTTTTCTCTATTTACATAACTTATAATTTAGTTCCTGTCATTGTTCTGAAAACCGACCGGCTGAACTGTGAACCGGTTAAGCAACCAGTCCATGTTTCAGTTTTTTTAGAGATTTTGGTCAAGAATCGGTTAAAATCGGATGAACCGGAAATCGATGATTTTAATTCCATTTTGCATCTTTTTTAAAATTTATCCTTAACTCTCAAATTTGTATTAGTAATTTTAATTTATTTCACATTTATTTATAAATTCATATTTGACACCTTATATATTTTTTATATTTTCTCAAAATATCTTTTAAAATTTGGAAAACCATAATATGATCATAAAAAAACAATTTTAAGTTATTTTAAGTCATTATTTTCACTTACATAATTAATTAATGTAGAATATTGTTTACCATCTTATAAAATTACTAATTCATATTTTAAGTTACTATTTTATACTTCCTCCGTCCCTAAATAATTGTACACTTTGTTTTTACTGTTTTACAGTATTTAATCTATGATTTTTTTTTCATGAATTTTTAGATTTTAAAGTTAATAATTTATATGCATGTCATAATTTGAAGTATAAACTTTCTAAATATATTTTTTCTGAATTTTTTAAAACTTGTTATCTTTGTTAAAATTTGAGTCAAACATTGAATCTTGAAACAGCAAATTCAAAGTGTATAATCTTTCAGGGACGGAGGTAGTATATAATATATGATTTATTATTTTATATTTAGATTATTTCATGATAATTTTATATAGTAAATGATGATAGTTGGCTTTAAGACAGTAATCGGTTGGACTGGTGGCCCAAACGGTTGAACCATGAACTAATGCTCTTGATGGTTCTGCTTTCTGATCAGTTTTTAAAACACCGATTCCCGTTTATGATGTCATATTTTATTAAGTTGAATTACACCATTCGTTGTAAATTCTTTTAAGTGATTTTGGGAAATTACGGACAACGTTTTGAATTTTCCACCCCTTAATCTCTCACAGACCCTCTCTTCAAATTTAAAAGTTAATAAAGTTGTCCAAAATAGCTCAAAAGAACACACATATCTCAACAAAAATTACTAAAAAAGAATAGTTCTACACTATATTTTTTTGTGCAAATCATACAAACATCGTTAACCTTGATTGAAACTTAGAGCGCATTTGGAAGGAGAGAATCCATTGGCTTAATCCATTGGCTTTACACATACACGTGTGACCGTAAATTAAATCCCAAATATTAACAAAATATTACGAAAATGCTACTCTTGTTGAAATTTCTAGATAAAGGACAAATTTGTAATTTTGTTAGTTACACGTTTGACAAGGTCCTGTTAAACCATTGGCTTCACCTTGGTAAGTTGTGCCAAATGGGGTCTTAAGGAAGGTTGCGAAAAATAAACAGATTCTTTATGATTTTTCAAAATGTATCACACCCCGCTCTATGATTTCTCTTTAGTAATACATATAATTTCAAATATCCTTATCATATTCGTAATGCCCTCAAGATAAGTAATATAATTTAATAAAATATACAAACCATCAAAATATTTGTTATATAATTTTTCAATAAAGAAACAATTAAAAAATTATACAATATAAAGCAACAAAAAAACTATCATCAATTCAATATTTTTCTCTCATAAATTTCATATTTATCTAAAAAAATTCCAATTTTCTTCCTAAAGTTATCAAAAAGAAGAACAAATCATGATTTTCGAGTAGTTTGCACTTGCGGGTAAACTTTACTACTATATGCAAATTGCAATATATTGGATTTACGGGAAAATAAAAGAGAGGCTAATATTTGGAGTTGGAATACCGGAAAAGCCCTTTTCCCCATCGTTGGGTTGTTTGTATTGTGGTGAATCTAGTGACATGAATGAATAGTTGAATGTCTGAAAGTGTGACGGTGACGGGCGGCACCGAGGAAACAAAACAAAAACAAAACATCTGCCTGCCGATATTTTAAAAACAGCTACGCGCTTTCTGACAAACAAAAATACATACCCGCCCCATTTTCTCCTCAATTTCTCGCCACTTGCCTCGCTGCCTCGGACTCTCTGCTGCGCTGCACAGAAACAACCCAGAGAGAGAGAGAGAGAGAGAGAGAGGCGGAGGAGGAAGACCGTCGCCACGAAACGAAAACCACGTCCGCCTCTTCCCTCTTCCATGGAATATCGGAGAATGGAGTCGCATACTGCTGCTGCTTCCCCTTTCTCCAGGAAGCTAGTCAATGCTCACTCCTTTGCCGGCAGCAAGAGCTTATACGACGGCGTTTTCGCTGCTCCGACGACCGCGCGTTCGGGACTCGAAGACTACGGCGAGATATTCGGCGGCCCTGCCTCCTCGATTCCCTTCCTCGATGTCCCTGAGCTCAACGACCGGAAGCTTCCCGTCGATGTTCGAAGGTCCAAGCTCGACTACTCCGAGATTTTTGGCGGTTTCGGAGATTTTGAATTCGCCGTCTCCCATGAGGAATTGCTTGCTAAACCCAAGAAGAACAAGAAGTACGCTTCTCTGCTCTCTTCTTTTCAAATTTTAAAATTTTCATCCAGAAGTTCGTGAAAGATTTGAGGTTTTTTTTTTTTAAAAAAAATCGAGTCTTTAGGTTTTGCTCCTCAGGCAACCTGTTTCGAACTTGGGCAGTAATTAAGTGGGCACAAAAAGTTATTTTGAATCCTTTTGGTTATGCTCAGGACTCCAAGACAGACTCGTTCTCGTTCAGATGTATCGTGTCCTTCTGGCTTGCCTGGTACTGGTACTGATCAGGTTCTATCAGAGGAAGCGTCCACTAAAGTGGTTGATGGGGTGAAGGAGTACAAAATGTCATATAATAAGACCAGATCGACAAGCAAGACTGAGGTCAGTGGGGTAACTCATCATGTTGCTGAGCTTCATGCTGTTCCTGGTTATGCTCATGTAATTGATGAGAATGGACCTGCAAAGGCAAGAGCAGCTGATAAGCCGGTGTCATCTGTGTTAAGTGATACTTCTCGCACTGTAAATTTTGCTGCCGGAATGATGGCAAATGGGCATCATAGGAAACTCTCATTCGATGTTTCGCCTGCTGATCATGGTAAGCAGACGTTGAGGGCTGTTGGCGAGTTGCAGAACAAAGTTGGTAAAGTTCGGGGCACTGGTTTGAGCGATAAGCTGTTTGAAGATCATGATGTTGGCTCTAAATCTCATCAGGAGAAAGAAGTGCCCCATGCTTCAAGAGAAAACAATGCTGCTCATACAAGAGGTGATTCTAAGGCGTCTTTGGATCCACAGTTTAGGGCTTCTTCTGTTCAATTTTCAGAAAGAGAAGCTGGTGCTTATTCACCCACTTACTTGGATGAAGATGTGGAAACAAATTCAGATGCTGCTGCCTCTGCAGCAGCAGTTAGGAAGGCGATAGAGGAGGCTAAGGTGAGGATAAAACATGCAAAGGAAAGGATGGAAAGGAAGAAGGAAGGACATCAACCTCACATGAAAACCATTTTTAGCAGTGTGAAGAAGACCCATGGAGATAAAAGTAGAGTTGAAGTAGATGTAAACAAATGCCGAGAAACAGAAAATTCTAATGAAACTCGGACATCTCATACTTTTGCTTGGATGGAGAATCTGGATGTGAAGGAGGAAGGCCTCCTCACTCCAGATTCAGATGAAAGAGAGAAAGTTTCTTCTGTCAATGAGGCTGTTGAAGATATGCACAATGAGAGTCTGACAACCTCTCAGTCTAACCATCGGAGTGAAAAAGTTCAAGAACTGGAAATTGGGAAAGGGACAGATAACCAACGAAAATTTGCACAATCATTGATTGACCATGAGGAGATCAAAACCTCTGAAAGCCCGAAAGAATATGGCAGTAAACTTGAAACTGTTGCCAATCCTGAAGCAGTTTCTGAGAAGAAAATTGGTTTGGTGAAAGATGATTATAGTCTGAAAGAATTAGAAGAGAGATCGAAGTTAGCCGAAGAGAGAGAAAATCAAAATGAAGATCAAACAAACAAGAAACTTTCACCATCTTGGGAACAGCCTGAGCTCAAAATATCCAGACCTGTGGAACTTTACGGAGATAAGTTAGAAGAGATAGGGGAATCAACAGATAGTACAAACGAATTGGAAGTGCTGGAGAAAGTGGACGAGCGAGATCTGGAGCAACTGAAAAATATTCAAGGGCAGATAGATGACCAAGGAAGCAAGGAGTCGGTGTTTGAACATGAAGGTGTCATCAAGTCAGAGAATGCTTCTGCGATGGGAGAGGATGAAAATATTGTGGAAACTTTCATGCTTGAAGAATTTCAGAGGATATCTAAGGAAGCTTGCTTGACAGCAGAGCAGGTTGACATATTGAAGGAGGTGTGTGAACCTACACTAAATGAAGAAAAACAAGATATCTGCAACGTAAGCATCCATGACATGGTTCCAGTCGAGCCTGAGAAGTCAGAATCAGGTTTCACGAGACAGTTGAATTTCATAAATGTGGAAAAAGTCGAACAAAAACTTGAAGATCCAGAACATCATGATTTTGGTTGTAATCAAGAAGATGAAGTAGATATGTGTGAAGAAAGTTATAATAGCAAGAGAACTAATAAACCTGAGGAGATTAGTGGGTCCACAGAAACTAGAAGGTTGGAAGAGGAAATTGTGGTGGGAGCTGAAATAGCTGATGAAGAGCATCATGTCCATGAAAATAATCCACTTAATGATGAAGAGGAGCTTGAAAAGATTATGCATGAGGAGAGCTTTGAACAACAGAGATCAACTCCTGACTATATTGTACAGGAAGAAAACGATTTGATCGCGGAAGAAACTGAAGCTCATTCTGTTAGTGCCAGCACCGAAGGAGAATCAGAATCAGTTGAGCTATTAGATGGCTCCAATGAAACAATGAAACATCATGCAGCCGGTCTTGCTACATTGGTCTCTGAATGTGAAATTAGTATGATGCAAAAGGAAAATGCCGAAGACTTCCTTTATTCTGATAAAGTTGAAACTGTTCATATGGCACAAATATATCTTGATCAGCCCAATGATGATCAGCAGTCTCAAGAGTCGGATAAACTTTACAGAACGGAAGACAAACTAGAAGAAGTAGATTTTGAGTCACGGAACAGCACTTTGGAAGCCAACCGTAGTGAAAATGACATGGCAGAGAACAGAACAAATCGTGATTCTGAATCTTCGGCTGAAGGATGCTGGGTTGATGACAGTCTTAACGTTGAAAATAACCAGACATCAGCTGAAATGAATAGTGAAACTAATCAAATAGATCATATAGTGAGACAAAAGCAAGACAATGAAGATCTTGTGGATGATGATCATGACTCCAGGAGCAAGGTAGAGATGGAAGCAGAAGAAAGTTCCATGAGAGAAGTGCAGTTAGAAAAGGAACAGAAAAGAAAAATAGATGAAGAAGAAAGGAAGAGGGAAAGAGAAAAGGAAAGAATAGTTGTTGAAAGAGCTATTCGCGAAGCTCGTGAACGTGCCTTTGCAGGAGCTCGTGAACGGGCCCTTGCGGAAAGGGCTGTTACCAATAAAGCAAATGAACAAGCTCGTCGTAAGGTAACATCTGAGGCTGGTGGAAAGTTGGAGAAGCCCGCTGGAGAAGCTTGTGGTAAGGCTTTTATCGAAGCCAAACTTAAGTCAGAGCGTGCAGCTGTAGAGAGAGCAACATCAGAGGCTCGAGTGCGTGCTTTGGAGAAAGCATTATCAGATAAAACATCCTTTAAGTCCAGAAATCAAGCTGAAAAGCTTGGTGCTGATAGAGTCTCTAGTTCTTTCAGTGATAATGTGGCAAAACAGAGAGTTAATGTGAGTTCATCCATCTTTTTTTTTTTCCACATCAGATTCTGACTGGCATCATGTTTTTCGAAATGCATACTTATGACTTCTGTATGATTCTCAGCACAGAGACTCTGGTTCTGCTGGAAGTTCAGGAAATTCCAGTTCTGCAGATCACCCAGGTAGGTGCTTAAAGTGATTTTGGATATTGAACAAAAGTGATCTGACAAGATAGCATCATTGATTTCTACTGTTTGTTAGCCTGGTCTGTTCTAAATATTTGCATTCCCATGTGCAGGTATTCACCCTTCGGAGAGATTCGATGGCACAAATGGTGAATCGGCTCAAAGGCGTAAAGCTAGGATGGAAAGGCATCAGAGAACAGCAGAAAGAGCAGTATGTTTTTAGTTTTATTTGCTGCACAATCCCCCCTACCTCAAGTATTGAAATTCCATGTTGTGAATTTTAATCTAATGTATCCCTTTCTCTCCAACTGTTGTTTTTCCAGGAAAAAGCTCTTGAAGACATGAACATGCGTGATCGTCGTGCTCAAAGAGAACAAGCTGAGAGAAATGTACTTACCAGAAATTTATTCAAGAATCTTACTGAGTTACAGTTGGCCTTTTGAATTTGACTGATTTTTGTTCGCACCCTTTGTTGTTGGCAGAGATTAGCTGAAAGTTTGGATGCAGAAGTCAAAAGGTGGTCAAGTGGGAAGGAGAAGAACTTGCGCGCACTGCTATCGACTCTTCAATATGTATGCCTCATTGTTAATGTTCATTCCCATCCTTCAAGAAATGTACATTTGATAGTCTTATCACGTGATTTTTACAAAATCTGTTTTGTGGCAGATTCTTGGACCAGATAGCGGTTGGCAACCAATCCCTCTAACTGACATTATTGCAACTGCATCAGTAAAGAAAGCTTACAGAAAAGCCACGCTTTCAGTTCATCCTGATAAGTTGCAGCAACGGGGTGCTAGTATACAGCAAAAGTACATTTGTGAGAAGGTTTTTGATCTTCTAAAGGTACATCTTGTTTTGGTATCATTTCCTTGTAACATTGGCTTGAATTCAGAATGCGATTATTGTTACTTACTAGTTACTACCTGTTGTTTCTTACAGGACGCTTGGAACAAGTTCAATGCAGAAGAAAGATAGATGTGTTCTTCTTCTGGGAAATTCTTATTTGGAACTCAAGAGCTGCGAACTTACAACATGATGATGATGTATGTATTATTTATTTGTAATGAGATATGATGGTAAAATACTAGTGGTAGAAATAGAAGAAAGAAGAGATGGGATGGGAGTACTAGTAGTATTTGGAAGGACACACACAGCCTTATTATTATTACAATTCAGCCCATAGCACAAACAGCATGGGTTGGTTTGTTGTTTACGACAAAACACACTAAGCCCACGATCCACCTGAAAGATCACAATAATAATGTTGTTAGAGATTTTCACCGTCATTCTTGTTTGTCGTTGGATTTGTCGTGAGAAAGAGGAAGCAACCCCTTTTCTCGACAAGTTTCAACAGCACCAGCAAACATGTCCTCCAAACTGTATTTGAATTCGAACCCCAAGTCTGTAAGCTTCTTCGAACTGAACACCACATTCTCCAAGTTCTCATCTGCACCATTGAACCTGAGAACGATTGACCCGACCTGGATTTAGATCAGGGAAAATAAAAACGGTGGGATTGGTTTTGGCAGCTACTGGAAAGCTGCCTACTCACCTGGTTGGAATGTTGTATTCTGGGTATTTTTGTCTGAGTAATTTGGCTAATTCAACGATTGTGGCTTCATGAGAAGAGCAAATGTAGCGTCCTTTTGCCTTTGGGTTCTCGTACACAAGTATGTGAGATTCGCACAGATCATCCAGGTGAACAAATTGGCATTGCCTTAGGATCCCGTAATGAGCTTCATTTCCTATATGTATCGTCGATCAATTTAAGCAGGGGAATTAAAATATCAAAATTGTTCATTTGAGTCCCGAAACTTGTAAAACCATTGTTTATACCAGTGATTGGCGAGAGGGCGGTGATAAGGCTGGGAGGCATGGTTGGCATGAGAAAAGGGCCAATGACGAGGGTGGGAATGACGGTGATTAAATCCATGTTATGTTCCTCCGCAAATTTCCATGCAGCTTGCTCTGCTAAAGTCTTGGAGGCAAAGTACATCTGGGAAACAGAGATTCAAACAGACACAACACAAGGGCTAAATTGAAACTATTGAATAAGTTGAAGATGTGTTAGTCGGTAATTCTTTCTAATAGCGCGCGTACTCAACTCACCCATCCCGTCATTTTAACGGACCGAATATATTCAACGTCGCTCCAGTCGGTTTCATCGTAAACAGACTTCTTGTTGGGTTCAATGGTAACGGTTCCGGCAGACGACGTGAACACCACCCGTTTCACCGTCTTGGCTTTCAGACATGATTTCATGATATCCACCACTCCGTTTACGGTTGGTTGTATGATCTCATTCTGCCCTCGACGACACAATAATGCTTAATAATCAATTTCGGAGATAAATAAATGTAAACAGTATGAGTAATATATTAATAATGCAAAATATACTACTACTACTACTACTACTACTACTAGTGTGTGTGTAGGCATATAGCTAGCTAGCTAGTACCTCAGGATCTTGGGAGTCAAAATCCATTGGGGTGGCGACGTGAAAAACTCCGGTGCAACCTTGGATGGCCTCATCAAAACTTCCCTCTTCTGCTAAGTCAGCTTTCCATAAGCTTAAATGGGTGTTGGCCTTTGGCAGTTCCAGTAAATGTTTCACCTTCTTCAGGTTATCTGCATGCATGCATGCACCTCAAAATTAATAAATACATACATATATACGCTTAATTAATACAGTAGATACATCGTATACATACATGTTAATTTAGAGATGGATGCAAAGTATAGTACGTACCAGGTTCTCGCACGGTGGCTCGAACCATGTAGCCACGCTGGAGGAGTCTCATGACGAGCCATGATCCGATGAATCCAGAGGCACCGGTAACACAAACGGTCTCAGCCTCCTCCGCCATGTGCTTAATTAATTAATTGCTCTCCAAAGACAGTAAATATGATTTGATTAATCTAGCTAGCTAGCTTCTTGTATATATCTACGTATAGCTAGTATGACCAAAACCGAACAAGTAAAGGTCTCTATATATAGGATTTCCTAATCTGGTTGGCCCAACCAACATCTGTTTCTGATATATAAAAATTAACTAGATCAACGTCGTTAATTACTAGATCAACGTCGTTAATTACGTACTGCTAAACACTTGCGTGCGGGAGTCATATATATATATATATATAGACATGTACAATGGTGCATGGCGCTTATCTAACATATCCTACTTACAATTCCTCCTCACGTGGGGTTTCAAATTTCAACCAACACTACTAATTAATGTAATTAATTAATTAATGGTCCTATCACAAAAAGAAATTCAAAAAAAAAAAAAAGAAAAAAAGAGAGAGAGAGGTAGTAGTAGTGGTAAATGTGTGTGGGATGCATGTATATAAAGAAAGTTATCCCTTCTGCAGTCCCATTTAAGAGGCAGGCAATTGGTATATATCGCAGTACGTCGGTGAGTCAATTTATTGGCTTTGGCTCCTAAAACGCAAATTGAAGAATATATGATTCAAACGGGCAAAAGTGGACACAGGGCATAATTAGGGCAAAATCAGAGAGGAGCGAATGTGAGTAGGATAGAGAGAATTAATTAGTGTTAGATTTGTGACTTAAATTATCAAATTAAATGGTTGGAGGAGTAAACTCTGGTGATTTGCAGATCGAGAAGGAATAATTAGAATATTAATTACTTGCTTCTGGATCACGCATGTCTAATTGTCAAGGTGGGGGTAAAGTGTGCGTGTTATTTTAGTTTTGTTGAAAAACCAAACCGCGCGCGCATGCAACTAGGAGTGATAGATGATATTATTTACCAACTAGTTGGAAAAACCACTAATTGTGTTATGTGTGTAAATACCCAACTAGAAAGGTATTTTAGTCTTTAAAATTATTAGTTAATTAGTTAAATTATTTAGATAATATTATAATCAGTTAGTGATTTTATCCACTAGTGGGTAAATAGAAGAGCCGGGAAGCGAGTGAGTGAGGCTTAGAGTTGGTTTAATTTTGTGGGCAGCCAGCCGTGACGATAGTAATAGGATCGCCGATTCTAATTACCAACTAGTAGTTAAAACAACTAGTTGGTAGAAGACCATATTACTCTTGATTCTAATGCTTCTTTTCAACACTTTTCTAAAATAGAGATAGAATTTGAGACGCTAGATATTGATCATCGTCATCTCCGGCGAACTGCTCGGCTGCAGATCATGATTGCTGAAGCCGGCCGGTCACTCCGGCAAGCTCACTGTCGGATAGATCTGAAACTCACCATCGGAGGGAGAGCCACTAGATTGTCGAGGCTCTCCACTCCGACGCCGATCTCCACCTACGATGGCGAACGGCTTCTAGTTCGTCGAATCGCCGGCCGCCTCAACGATTAGAATCGGTAGCTTCTCCGAAGATTCTAGATCTGAAAGATCGCCGACGACGTTTGTGATTCCTTCTCCTTCGCGTCGGAGAAGGAGCGTGAGGAAGATCATTTCCTCGTTCGTGGAGGAAGAGAATCGGTTGATTGTTGCGGCTTGCCATCGGAGGGAGACAACCGTCGGAGCTCTAGATCTGGTTACCTGCAAGGGGTGGAGATCTAGTGGTGACACGTCCAGATCTGTACAAAACAAGACGATCGAAGGCAAAGGAAATGTAATGAACCAAATAGTTAGCAGTATTTATTCGAACGTTATACCATTTTCTAGTAGACACTATAAACTGTTGTAGTAGACAGTATTACCATTTTCTAGTAGACACTATAAACTGTTGTAGTAGACAGTATTGCATATTACTTTAGACACTATGCAATTAATTATAAATTAAAGGAAATTGTTTTATATTTTGTTAGAAACACTTTTATAAATTACAAAATAAATTTTACAATGCAGTTAATTATTTATAATGTAATAGACAGTTTCACTATCACCTAAAATGTGTAAAGTAATAAATAAACACTATTAATTATTTATTCATACATTATATCACTTCCTAATAGACACTATAGAAATGTGTAAAATAACTAAATAAATGGTACAAAGTATTGTAATAGACAATATTGCATATCACTTTCGACATTACAAAATAAGTTTTTACGTTTTTCCATGCAGTTAATGTAATAGACAGTTTCACTATCACCCGAAATATGCAAAACAAACAAATAAACAGTTTCCAATATTTATTCAGATATTATATCATTTTCTAATAGACACTATAGAAATAATTTAATACTCTTGAAAATAGTAAATAGACAGTATTGCATATCTCTTTAGACACTATTTAATTAATTATAAATTAACGATTAAGTGCAAGTTTTTAGACTTGTGTTTTGTGTTGCATATCATATCTACTTCCTTGCATTATAGATTTTAGACCATGTTGACTTCCATTTCTTATCTTGCATTGTAGGTGCATCTCTTGTGCTACTAATGGCACACCACAACATGTGGAGAACCAACCAAGACCACTATAATTGGGAGGACGTGGATGTTTACGAAGATACTTGGTCTTATGGACAACAACACTCATGGAGAGGAAATGGCTACAATCATCAAACATGCTACACTTGGGAGCCAACATATGAAGATTATGGAGTAAATCCTCATGAGTGCCATTATGCCACATTGCCACCACCTCTTGTGCAACGAAATGAAGTATTGCTTTCCATGAATCAAATGTTGGATGATCTTGTGAATGAAATGAGGGCAAACAACATTCAAAGTGAGGAGAAGATAGGCAAAGTAACGAAGGAACCACCTCTTGTGCAACAAAATGAAGTGTTGCTTTTCATGAATCAAATGTTGGAAGATCTTGTAAATGAAATGCGGGAAAACAACAAAAGAGAAGATGAAAGATTTCAAAGAGAAAGTCCCCACCTTTCACCAATCTTCATGGAGCTTCAAATAGAAGACAAGCCTTCTCTTAGTGAGTTAATAGAGGACTTGGCTATGGAGATGAAAGAAGGCAACAACATGTTTGAAGAGAATTTTAACACTTTGACCAACAAGATGGCCTATGTAGAAGAAGAAACAAGGGCATCATTGAAGAACATGGAAGCTTTATGTGCACAAATGGCTTTAGACATATAAGAGTTACTACAAGAGGAGTCTAGCACCAATGAGTCCTCTTATGACCTAATGGAGATCCAAAAGGTGCAAAATGATGCCACAAATGAGAGCCATGAGCAAATACTTGAATATTGGGATTTGGAAGAGAAATGTGAGCACTTGGAGCAAAACATAGAGGAAAAATGTGAAGAAGAATTTGAGTGGGATGAGTGGACAATTGAAAATGTGAAGCTACTCTTAGGAGCAACACCCACTCGTTGCTCTCAAGTGCCCCAAGATGAATATGTAGAAATCTTCAAGTTGGATAAGTGTTGTGAAGGGTGGATGAAAAGAATGGGATGCATGCCATGGAAACATCCAAGAAAGATGAGTCTAGTGAATCTTGGAAGGAAACACCCTCTTGATCTTCATGTTGTGGATGATAGGAGGCCAAAGGGAGTTACTTGAAACTTCATCATCCAATATGCCTAGCTAAAGGCTTAAAAATTAGCGCTTGTTGGGAGGCAACCCAGCCGTTTCAAATTTCATGTTTTAGTTCCTTTAAGTTTCTTTAAATTCATGTTTCAATAAAAGTATCAATGCATTGATGTGTGAGCTTAATTTTCAGGTGGATGATCATTTTTTGGAGCTTAAGATCACGTGGATGCTTTGAGTTGTGCACCTCTCAATCCCCTCCCAACAGCTCCAACGCCAGTAGTGCAGCCGGTCCCGCTTCTACCCAGGATCTGGGGGCCTAACTTGGCCCCCCAGGTATGACCTCACCTTCCCTATCTTTTCATCTCCCTTCTGCGCATGAGGACCCTTTGGTCATTATGATACTCTATATATAGTCTTTTAAGGTGAGTTTTAGGCAGATTTTATGAGTTACGAATTTAAGAGATTTGTTCTCTTTGCAGCCTACTTTACTCTTCCACCTAGGGTTTTGGGCTCTCCACACTCTTGGGATTGAAGCCTTCATGATCTTGGATTGAATATTCGTTTGCAATAGAGTTTTATTCCCCTCTCTTCTCCTCTTTTACTTTTATCTTTTGATCAATACACGTTGATGCGTTTATGTGATATGAGCATGAGTGAGTAGATACTTTTGTCTTGGGGTTTGCTTGTCTGGGGTGATTCTCTATGTGTTTATCTTCTCTATTTTGATTTGGATATTGATTCTTGTGCTTAGATGTTTCTTTTATGAGTGGGTATGGCTATATCTATTCATATGCATCAAGGTGTTCGTTGAAATGCTTAAGTGGGATTTGCATGAAGACTAGTGGGAATCAATAGCTCTACTTGCTTCTAGTTAGAGATAGCTTTTAGGAGTGGATTGGTGGTTAAGTTAGGATCTATCCATGCCTTGAGAGTCAATGCTAGGTCAAGAGAAGGACTAGGTTGATTTGTTGAGAGATTAATATGTTTGCTTGAGAAAGAAGCATGTTAGATGTAGTAACTCACCTCCAAATCATGTGATGAACTCGTAGAGGATCCCTTAAACCCAGCAAACCCTGGGAGCTTTTAATAATTGAAAACCCCAAAGTCTTGCTATTTGTGCGTTTCTTGTTTGTTAAGTCATTATTGCAGGTCTTGTTAAGTCATAGTCCGTGCTGTAGAGCTACCTTCATTCTAACATTAGATCATCTCATGACTCATTACTCTACATCTTAGCTTAAATTGCACTTTTAATCCTTTTAGTTGATCAACGCTCTAGTTCCTTTGGGTTCGACACCCTTTGCTCTTACTTGCTATATTACTCGCGATCCTTACACTTGAGGGCAAAAGGGTAGTTATAAATATAAAACTTGTGCTAGAAAGTGATACCCTTTGCACGCATCATTAATTTCTAAAAATTTGTTCCGAAAATTGCAGTGGTGGCGGGTGTGGTGACGGTGGCGGCGGTGCTATAGGCGATGGCGGCGGTGGCAGCAGTAGTGGTGGCGGTAGCGACGCTGGCGGCGGCGACTGTAAGGGTGGTGGTGATGGTGGATGGTGGTTTTGGCTTGAAAGGGTATTTTAGTCTTAAAAATTGTTAGTTAATTAGTTAGTTTAATTAGATAGTATTAGGATACACTATAGGTTTTTCCAACTACTGGGTAATTAAAAGGCTTCTAATAGGATAGGCCTACTAATACTTATGCTCACCGGTTTTGATCTTTTGATTTAAAGATCCACTAGCTGCTTTATTATCTTGAGTTGTAGTATGATCTTGTTGTAATAATACAAGTGATTATGCAAAGTCAAGCCCAATTTTGAATCTGAAGTATGGACCACTATATTCGGGTTCGGCCCAATCAATAGGCCCATATGCTCCTTCCCAGAAGAACTAAGCCACGGACTCCCATCTCATCCCATCCACCAACGCCATCGTCGTCTCCACTCGTCTGTCATCTCACCCAGAGAAAGAGAAAGAAGAAAGCACAATGGTGCTAAGTCTTAACAGCACATTCCTCCAATTTAAACCTTCTCTGCCCATAACTAAGGTTCCAAAGCTCCCAACTTTTTCTCTTTTATTCCGTTTCATTGCCTTAATCAATCGATTAACGTTTTGCTTTCTCTCTTTTTGGGTGGGGTTAATTGTTCGTCAATTGAATAGGTGCGGAAAGCAGCGCAGGGGCATCATCGGGCGCTGGTGACTTGCCGGAAGAAGGATATACACCCAGAATTTCACGACGACGCCAAGGTTTATTGCAACGGCGAGCTGGTCATGACCACCGGCGGTACCCTGAATGAGTACTCCGTCGACGTATGGTCGGGGAACCACCCGTTCTACCTTGGAAACCGGTCAGCGAACCTCGTCGATGCCGATCAGGTGGCCAAGTTCAGGAAGAAGTTCGAAGGGTTGTCGGAAATCATGGAAATCCCAGTGCTTAAAGGGGAGATTGTGTTGCCGCCGAAGCGCAAGGCGGGGGCTGGTAAAGGAGGCAAGAAGAAATAGGGACACAGGTGATCTCTCTGTTTTGCTTTCGTGGTTGAATTCATGTGGGAAATTGGTGTTATCAGGTCTCTGTAAAAATTGTGCCCCTGTCATGAGTTGAAGTTGTTCATACTGATCAGTTGCGAGAGTTGGTAAATGTTTTATGTGTTGCAAAGTTTTGAGTCTTTAATGCCTTGGTTTGTTACACTTGAGCTCTGCACAAACTACATACTGAAATGGGGTCGAGAGACTTCAAACTTTCTTTTATGATGGTGTAGTGGTGTTAGCTATGTGCAACTTCTGGTTCAGGGTTTTTCATGTTAGTCAAAAGCAAGTTCATTCAGCTTGGAAGAGGACAGCATAGCAATGCTTATCATTGGTTATGTAGAGTAAGGGCCATTGGAGTATTCTAACAAGTTTTGGAAAAGAAAAGGCAGCAACTTGTTTGCAACCCTTTAGAGGCTATCATCGCAGCCTGCTTTGCAGACTAGGCCAACAATACAAACAAGAGTAGTTATTCAAATTGGTTGTCCATGTGTGGGTTAAGCGCTTGGTTGAGAATCATTTACATACCCGGAATGCAATGCCATCTTTTATGTATGACACAGGGCAGGAGATGGTAATGCATACAGACACTAGGATGCTGGTGCTGTATTCACATGCAGACTATCGCTTGAAGAGCAAGAGAGCAGAGAACATCCCTTCTTTCACTGCCCTTTGTCTCAAGGGATTCTTATGCCATGTCTGAAACTTGTGTCCTTATTTCATTCCTTATGCATAGGAGGATCAGCTCTGTGTGGGTTATGAGAGTTGCTAAAGGAACAAGCTTCAAGTTGACAGAGCTTATTTGCTGCTATTTTCTACATCTGTCCATAAATATTAGTAGTAACATTAATATTTGACACGGAAATTAAAGTGTACAAATTCTTACAACCTTCCATTTATACCCTTTACAAAGATGTACTACTGACAAACTTTAAAATTGTTGGAGATTGTTTAAAAGTGATAGAAAATGAAACTGTACTTTTTATTTAAACTTGTGTAGAACTGGTGGATTTTTTTAATAAAATAAATAAGTGTTATTGAGTAAGCTGATAAGTGAGTTTATGATAAAAGAGACATAGGGGGCTTCAAACATCAACTCTATCAACAATAGAAATCACCGGATTAGTTAGGAAATTAGTTAGGAATTAGAAATCACCGGATTAGTTAGGAAATTAGTTAGGAATTGAGAAGTGAATTAGTTTTTGACTTCGGCGTGAAAAATCATAAAATCTATTCTGCCTTCCGCCTCGCCTTCAGTTCGAAGGAATTAATCTCCGTCCCCGCCAGTAGAAGCCCTTGCTTGACGGCAATCTTCTCCACAAAATCGATTTGGGCTAGAATTGGAGGTTGGGAGTGGAGCTCGAATAGAATTTAGGGCTATCGATCGATGGATTGCTTCTTCATTGTTGGGACTCGGTTTCCAGAACTGCTCGTCATGCAAGGCCGACTCGACGACACCAAGCACGTCCTCTATAAGACCTTTGACTACCCCACTGAAGCCTTGCTCCGCCTCTCTGACATCAAATCCGCCACCGGCCTCCCGAAGCCTGCTCCGACGACACCGTCCAAGTCACCAAGAGCCGCCACGATGGTCAGTACTTTTTCTCCGATCCAATCTCACAACGCTCAAGAAAACGGCCAGACTTGTTCTTTTCACTTGTTCTCTTTACAGACGAGCAAATCTGGGACGGTGGTTGATGACCCGTTTGAGATCGGAGAAATGGCCCAACACTTCACAAAGAAGGAAGGTCAAAACAAGGTAGTGGTGAGTTTTTCTCCAATTCACCGTGAAAATTGCAACTCACTCTACAGGTGATTCACCGGAGGTCCGAATTTTGAGGGTGAATATTTTCGTTTTTCACCCGATAATTCAGCGAGTGGATTACTCCGCTTTTCACCTTCAAAGGTGAATATTTGAAACCCCCTATTGCAAAAGATAACGCCCATTCATGGAATGAAAGTGTTTTAGGCTTTTAGCTACAAAAGAAACACTCCCTACATCCTATAAATAATGCAACTTTGGGATGTTCCAAAATTTTGCGATGTTCCCTTTTTAGTACTCTTAATATCTAAGCAAAATTTGATACATGTGACTGGAGGCAAAGATTAGTTAAAATAATTGACAGGAAGGTAATAAGATAGAATATTCATATAAGATAAAAGTATGTTGTTGTTTTTTTTGTCCAAAGGTGTTTAATGCTGACTGATGGATTAATTTACACAAATGATAGTGTACTACAAAATATTTTTGGATATGGAGATGGGATCTCTATGTATAACAAGTTGTCTTTATTATAACGGATTCTAAATAAATTCCATCTAGTTAAGGTGCTACATGCAGTCCATTAATTACACCAGCAATTTTGAGTCCACGAGACTAACTGAGAGTTGTATCTTTTAAACTTCTTGTTCTGTGGTCAATATTACAAAAAAAAAATAAAAAATCAGCAATTGTGTGTAACTTTATATCCCAGCCTAGCCTAGCAAAAAGGAAGACAGATATCCAAGTATCCAACCAATTGACATGAATGATGTTGCGACTCCTAAAGCTTTTTTTGGAGGTATTATTTACCAACTAGTTGAAAAAACCACTAGCTGTATTATGTGTGTAAATACCTAATTAGAAGAGTATTTTAATCTTTAAAATTGTTAATTAGTTAGTTAAATTAATTAGATAGTGATAGAATTAGCTAGTGATTTTTTCAACTAATTGGTAAATAACATCCCTCCTCTTTTTTGATGACTCGGTGGGAGCTGTATGCACAAAGAGAGGAAATCAATCTCTTCCCTTTCTATAAGTACATACATCTTCTTACCTACCCTTTACTCCCAAGGAATGCATGATTTAGATTTCTAATTAACTATTCCCTCCATCACTTTTAATTTTTTTTTATATAGATTGATATTATATCTAGTCATTAACTCATTTTACATAAACTTCAATTGTTTATTTTATTATCCAAACTCATTCTACCCCTCCCAAATTCAACTCACTCCCTAGACTCTCTGAGTGAGTGTATTTTAAGGATAACAGTGAACTAAAGTAAAATAAAAGTGGAAAAAATCATTTTAATTGGAATAAAAATATTTTGATGTTATAACAACTCACTTAAGATGGAGGGAGTATCTAACAATTTAAAACTGATGAACACGTAATTGAGATTTATTTCTAAGAAAATTAATTGTCATTTTATTCTTAAAAAATTATTTATTCTTTACGTTAAAAAAATTTAGTTTATAAATTCATCTCCCATTCTCATATTATCTTTATACTGTGAACCACCGATTTTCTAACGTCCAAGTTTGGATATAAAATACCATAGCAGCCAGGAGTAGGATAGTGTTCTTTCCACCGTAAAACTAACAACATTTTAAATTTTTATCAATCTCAGAAATTTTTATTCACACAAATTTCCATCACATTTTTAAATACATGTCACTTTTTTTTTTCAAGTTTTGGTTGCTAGAACACAACCTAGGTTTAAACATTTTTAAAATATTCATATACTTATATCCATTCAGCTGATTGGATTATTAAGGGTCCGTTTAGATGTAGGAAATTATTTTCATTTTCATTTTCCCTTCCATTTTTCATTTTCTATGTGTAATTTTCCAATTCAATTTTTAGAAAACGCGTTTAGCTGTTTCATATGGAAAACAATTTTTCGAAAATTAATTTTGAAAAACGCGTTTAGTTGAGAAAATTCTCAACTTAGAAAAATACATATAAATGTATTTATGCAATAATTCAACATCAAACGGTACAATATTAAACTTGAAAATGTATATCAAGTACGTCGACGATTCCTCCGCTGGTAGTCGTTCCACATCAAAAAAGGAAAAGAAATCAAATAACAAGTAGCCCGCGCTTCGCAAGGGGAAGCAAGATGATGTGGTATTACTATCATGGAAATCTGTGCAAAAGCTTCCATTCATGGAAGCTCTTATGACACAATCCTCTTACGCAATGAACAATTATGGATATTGCTATCTTTTGGCTACCTAGATGGTTGTCATTCTAGTTTCTATTCAATACCCCAAACGCCCTCTATCACATTCCGGCAAAACGAGTATGTATGATTGAACAACTCTTCTTTCCCTATAAAGCCTCTCCTACCACGGAAATCTTTTAGGTGATATGCATTAACAAATAAACCAAACATATACATAAACATATACATAAATCTTTTAGGTGATAGATATGCCCTCGGTAGTGAATATGTGTTAAACAAGCTTTTGTTCTCCACCAAAAAAATAAGAAAAACAAATAAAGAATAAGATTACAATGGGATATAAACCTTGTCGGTCAAGCTATATATACAAAGTACGTAAATAGACAATTACATTGTAAAAAAATTGGCAATGGAATGATCTGATTGCTACAGAATCGCCTTATTACGGCCACCCGAGCGGGTTGCGGCCGGTGACCGGGCTCGGTTTAGCTGCGGTCACGTTTTCGGCGTTCAGACGGCTCCCGAGCCCTATCCGAGTATCATTTTGGCGAACCCTTCCGTATTTGAGGTCGTGTGGGTCCCCGGACGTTTCCGCCGAAAATATTTTTCTCGCGCCGGGGTTGTCGGGTCGCCTCGGGACGTCTGGCGGGCTCGGTAGCACTCTCGAGAGCTCAGTTTGGGAAGCCGTTTGTAGTTTTGGAGTCGTGGTGACGTCCCGGAGGTGGTTGTGGAGTTTAATGTTTTGGACGGGACGTTCGGTTCCGGGCGACTCCCGGGGCTCGGGATGGAAATTTTCTGACGGCTTTGGGATAAGTTGTATTATAATTTAAGATGGAATTTATGGGAATTTTTATAGAATTTTGGAGTGACGGAATTTCGGTTCAGGTTGTCACGCTCGCACGTCGGGTTTTGGTTCGGGTTCAGCGAGCTCGGTAGGACACTCCGGAAAGGCAAATGAACTTCTGAAAAATGTTCTGTGAATGTTACAATATTCTGAAGGTTGTGTCCAAGTTTCGTTAATTTTGGAATTCGGTAATTATTTTTGGGCAAAAAGAATTGGAACTTTCGGAAAAATTAGGAGTTAATTTGCAAAGGGTGCAAAATTAATAATGAAGAGTATGGGCAGCAATCAGTTAATCGGCAGCAAGTGTGGGGTGTGTGATTTATAGGACACTTGTCCTATTCTTATTTAAGATGAAAAGAGATGATATATGGGATATATATATATATCTTATAAAAAGCTTATTATTTCCATCTCTTTTTCATTTCTTCTTCTTTCTTCTTCTCTCTTCCTTCTCTGCCGCCACCATTGAAGCTTCTCCCAAAGCTTCTTGTCCTTCAAATTTTGGCTCAAATCAAGGAGGAGATGGATCCTTTTGTGGTAAGCATCCTCCTACTCCTCTTTTCTTGTTAGTTTTGGAGATTAGTGGTAAAAAGAGAAGGATTTGTGAATTATGGTTTTGTTCTTAGCTACATGTTTGGATGATCCTCTCCCTCCCATCTTTTAGTATGTTGTTCTTGTGCTTGAGAGGAGTAGGAATCTATGGTTGAATGTTGGAAAAACTCCATGGAAGAGGGAACCTAGGTTTGGCCGAAATTAATGGGAATTTTCCAAAATTGTGTATGGTTGTGTTCTTGATTCATGCTTAAGATATGTTGTTCCTTGCATGATTCTAAGACAATCTATGGTTTCAATTTGAAGGAAAACATGTTGGGTAGAAAACCCCCAAGTTGGCCGAAATGTTCAAGAGAGGGGTTTGTTGATTTTGGTGTAATTGGTTAGTATTATTGGTTAGGAAGTGGAATTGGTGATTAGTGTGATTAATTAGAAGCTTGTATGGTTTGATTTGGAAGTGTGGTGGAAAATTGGTTAAGGATCAAATTGTTGAAGTGATTCTTTTTCAATTTTGGTGGTGTGTGTTGATTGAATTGGATGCTAAATTGGTAATGTGGGTGAAAGTAGGTGTGTTATGACGTTTGAAATACCATTTTCGGGTTAGAAATAAGAAAGTTAGTTTTATACGAGTTTACCGGGAAAAGTGTCTGGAATGCGGGTTTAAGGGTTGGAATATGTTTGTGGGAGTTGGAATAACAAGGTTCTAGCTCGGTTCGTATAACCGAGCTTTCTGTGGAATTTTCCGGTAAAGTGCGGGTTTGTGCGGAAATTGTTTCGGGTTTGTTTGGATGTGTTCGATCCAACTATGGTTGTCTGACTTGATTCTGCGTTGGTGGAGTAGCGCGGACCCGTAGGAGCCAAGTTGTGCATTTCGGTCGGGAGTTGGGATTTTCCGAGTGTTGGGTGCGCGCGTTTCGAGGTAAGGGCTTAATTTGGTAAAATGTACGCTTGTTCTGCTTCAAGGCCGGATGACCTTGGAGGCCCGGGTTCCTATTCGTTCTCGTATATGTTTAACAGTAATGATACTTGTTTATATTTATGTATTATTGTTATTATTGTATGTTACATTACGTGTCCGCACCGAAGGGGTGCCGACATTCTGCGTATCCGCACCGGAGTGCCGATACATTTCATTACGTGACCCTACGACGGTTTGGGGCTCGCGACCCCACGATGCACGTGCTATCTGCTCTGCTCGACCAGATATTCGACCTCTGCTGAGTCAGCAAGCACGGTCGCTCGGCGGTTGGACCGCATATGTGTTGGATTCTCGATTTACGTTATACTTTATGTTTATATGTACATGCATATCTTTGTGATATTCTGTTTTGCGAGTTCGATTGTTGCCCATGGGCAAACCGCACTTTTACCTTAAGCCCTTCGGGTCCTTTCGAGGACTCACCCTTTTATTTGTTTACCATCTTTCAGGCGATCGACAAGCAACCAGCGGAATAGAGATCCGCGGTGCTTCCCGACATTTTGGGTTACAGTAGAAGTACCACGTGCGGGAATTCTTGAGCGAGAGGCTTCGATTCCGCACTTAGGTATATATATAGGATTTCGTTTAATGGCTCTGTAGTTGTAGTGCATGCATGTAGATCGAGATCATGAATTTGTATATGCCATATGATCGGAAATATATTCGCCTTTGATGCCTTCGAGTCGAGGCGGAGCCCCGACTTGCCTCTATTGGATTTGTTCTGAGATGAATTCAGTGTTTCAGTGGGTGTCGCGATGAGCAACGTTTGGTATACCATGAACTGCTTGGTTGGTATTTTGTCGAGTTATCATGTATACTTGCCACATTATGGGTTACGTAGGTTGCTAGTCGTTACTCGTTTGTTACGTATTTGAGCTCGATGCTCACGCCGCGTTTCCGCCGTAATTCCTGTTTCCGACGTCGCGGCCGGCTCCGCCTCCGCAACCGGGCGGGGTGGCTGTGACAAGTTGGTATCGAGCCGGGTTGGGTCGGATTGACCAAAAGGTAAAGTATGTTTGGTTTTGATATGAAATGTGGAAGGCAAGTATACAAGTCCGAGGGTGGACTTTTGGAGTAAGATAAGTCTGTTCATGGTTAAGTACCTGCGGAAGATGACTTCGAAGGGCAAGCTACTGGTTTACACCACATTCTGGAGTGGTTCGGTACGGAGCCTGATCAACTCCTTATTTGAACCATTTCAGAATGCGTGTGGAGCGGTGGCGGTTCTTTGGAGCATTATGGAAGGTGTGGGTGTTATATGAAGTGATTCCGTGATTATAAGCATGATCGATTCTATGTTATGGATTATTATTTAGTTTCGGGATTCGAAAAGAATCCTTGCATCATGCATTGCATTACACTCTGAGCCTTAGAATCTGCTGCTGGCTTTTGGATAGATGGGGAAAAGTTAGTTGATTTGAACTTTTGGATATGGGATAAGTTGGCTTTGGTTGGACTTGGTTTAAGGGAATGTTTACTACACGCGAATAGCGTGATTTGGTCTCGGAGGCGGGGATGGGATCCCACACCTCCGTGGAAAAGGATACGTGTTTAGCGTAACCCATGTTCTGAACAACCACACTCACCGACCCCGAAGCTTAGCTGACGTAGGGACACCTCTCTGATTTGGTCTTACCGCCAGCCTAGCCGGTTCGGGGCGGCGATGGCGGGGAAAATCTGTTTATGCCACGGTAAGGGCATTTTGATCAGTGGTGATAGCGAGACTTTAGCCACCGCCGCTCGCTCTGACTTTGGAATTGGTAAGTGAGTGACTCAGGAGTGTGGTCACTACGACACCTAGACTTCTCGTCGGTCCTATCAACGACGGGAGATCCGAGACACCGGTCGACGAGGTTGGACTTTTGGAGAGGTTTGAGTTTGAATCTCCCCGAGGTTCGGCGGCCGAGGAGGGCAGGAGGTAGTAGAGACTTGGGTTGCAGGAATAGACAAACTCATGGAGGAGGCTATTCGAGCCGGTTGGCCGCCGGGGTTAACGGCTACTCCGGTCGATTGCTTCCAGTTCGAACCGGAGTTCGGATTGACCCGATATCGATTTCTAGTGTCTGGCGGTGTCCGGACATTTCCGCGGAAAATATTTTTCGGGGCGGGGTTGCCGTCGGACGATTTTCGGGATTCAGGCGGAGAAACGGCTCGGAGTGACCCGGGACTCAGATTTGCGCTTTGAGGAAGATCTGAGTCGGGATATAATTTACATTTTTCCGTGAAGAAAAATGTTCTGGTCGGAAAATACGGTTTCGGGCGGTTTTGGGCTCGGGCAGCCAAGTGACACTTGGCGAAATGTGATTAGTGGAAAGTATTGGACTTGGTCTCTTGTTATTTCTAGTGATTATGATTCACTATGATGTCAAAAAGGATGTCATGTGCAAAGCACATGACTTATTATTACAAGACTTAAGTTTTGGCAAGTCTTGCAAAAATGCAAACGTATTCTTCTTCCTTCTTCACTGCCGAATTCTTCCTCTCTCTAAAGCCACCATTGTTGTGTTTTACAAGCTTCCAAAGCTTGCTCTAGATTGCTTCTTGGTCCGAGAGTTCAACTGGGAAGTTGATCAGCAACTCGAGTACTACGTCTGTCTGAGGTATGGTTCGATTCTGTTGAGTATTTGGCAATATTGGAAAGTTGATGTTCTTGGCTTAGATCTGAGTTTTGATGGAATTGAACCGTTGGATCGTTGTGTGGTTCATATATGTTGATGTTGGGTAGGTAAGGATTAGGAAATAACGTTGGATCGTTGGAAACACAACACGGGTGAGAACTCACCTTTTGGCCGAATTCGATCGATTATGTTGGGAATTTCTGTTGAATTTGATGTGTTACGTGGATTGATCTGTGATTATTGAAGTGAATTCTTGCATGTTCGAATCGGTTCTGAATTCTGATGTTTCTGCGGAAAAGCGGAATTTTACCAAATTCACGGATTTTCGATTTTGGGTGGGGTGTAGTTTGGTAGTGTGGTTGGTAAAGTTGCTAATTCAGCTTGAATTGACAGATTCGAGGTCGAAGGTTGAAAAGAAAGGTTTCCGGGTTTCGGGTCGCGGGAAATTGTGTTTGAGATCCACTGCGGTCGGGTCTTGCTCCGATATCTATTCCTCCTTATCGGATGCCTATCTCGAGATGCGGGAGTAGAAGAAGTATGCTGGATGAATTACAGAAAAGAGTTTCGTCCGACCGAGCACTTCAGCGTGGGGTGCTCTGGTATTGTTTGTTAAGAAGAATGATGGGACACTCCGACTTTGTATTGATTACAGACGGTTGAATGCTCTTATTGGGAAGAATAAGTATCCGTTACGAGGATTAACGATCTTTTTGATCAACTTCGGGGTTTGAGGGTTTTCTCAAAGATTGATCTCGATGCAGGTATTTTCAGCTTAGGGTGAAGGTAGAGGACATACCTAAGACGCTTTTCGCACCCGGTTTGGATACTTTGAGTTTACGGTCATGCCGTTCGGGCTGACCAATGTTCGGTGGCATTCATGGATCGATGCATCGGGTGTTCCGACCGTACTTGGACTCATTTCGGTAGTTTTATTGATGATATTGATATATTCTCGGGATGAGGACTCGCATCGGGAGCATCGAGGTAGATCTGCAGACACTTGGGAATATCAGCTTTATGCTAAATTCTCAAAGTGTGAGTTACGGATTCGGGAAGTCACCTTCTGGGACACATTATATCGAGCATGGTGCATGCGTGGATCCAGAGAAGGTGAGGGCGGTTCGGGATTGGGAACAACTTACCACGGCACGGGAGATCAAGAGCTCCACAGGGTTAGCAGGATTTTATCGGAGGTTTGTATTGGGATTTTCTATTCGGCATCTCCGCTTACGCGATTGACGAAGAAGGGTCAACGATATATCTGGTCCGATAGGTGTGAGCAGAATTTTCAGGAGTTGAAAGCGGCGGTTGACTAACGCTCCGATTCGACTCTTTCAGATCCGATCTTACCGTATGTGAATTATACGGATGCTTCCACATCCGGTTTGGGGTGTGTGATGGCGCAGGAGCGTTTTGTGGTAGCTTATGGGTCGAGGCAGCTGCGACCGCATGAGCTGAACTGACTGATACATGATCTGGAGTTGGCTGCAGTGATTTATGCGTTGAATCATTGGAGGCAATATCTGTTTGGTAATAAATTTCAGATTCTTACCGACCATAAGTCTGAAATATCTGTTTACGCAAAAGGAGCTTAATTTGAGGCAGCATAGATGGCTCGAATACATTAAGGACTATGATTGTAGCATTGAGTACATCTCTGGCACGGGCAACACGGTTGCCGATGCTCTGAGCAGGAAGTATACCGGCTTAACTAAGAGGAAATGTTGGTGACCGATCCGAGGAGAGTGATCGACGTGCCTTGGCACGGTGGCGGCTACGGGAGCGTACTCAGGGTATTACACTTACCATACATTCCGAGTGGCTTGATAGGATGCGCGAAGTGCAAGGTAGAGATCTGGTATTGAAGAAGTTATCCTGGGAAGATAAGGGTTTAGTTATTACCGAGCGTTTCAGTATAGACAGGGATTGCTATACTTCTGAGATCGCCTTTATGTACCTGAGGATCAGGAGTTCTGGAATGAGATTTTCGAGGAGGCACACTCGAGCAGTCTGAGCATCAGAAACCGGCAGGGACACTGGGGCAATGTTACTATGGACTTTCTGACTGCACTGCCCCTGTCACGGTCTCGCCATGATGTTATCTGGGTTTCTGTGGATCAGCTGATAAAGTGCGCACACTTTCTGCCTATTCGGATCACGGACCCTCTGGAGAAGCTTGCCCGGCTTTACATGTGTGAGATTATGCGATTACATGGAGCACCGACTCCATTGTATCCGACCGTGATCCGCGTTTCACGGCACGCAGTTCGGAGGGCTTTTCATGAAGCCGGGCACGCGACTCCATCCGAGACGGTTTATCACCCCTGACGGACGGGCGATCGGAGCGGGTGATTCGATATCGGAGGATATGTTGCAAATCTGTATTTTGGATTTTGGAGGAGTTTGGGACTAGCGATTACGTTGATAGAGTTCTCGTACAACAATTGCTTTGATTACGTTTGACGTGGCACCCATGAGGTGTTATGCGGGAGGTGTATGACACCATCTTGTTGGACAGATGCGTCGATCGGGTTAAGCTAGGACCCGAGCTTTTGAGAGTCTACGGCAAGGATCATATTATTACTGGCGCGGATTAAAACCGCGAACATCGCACCTGCTTATACGAACCGCCGTAGTAGGCTCTGGAATCTGAGTTTGGTGACAGAATTAGACTGGAGGTAGCGCCGATCAGAGGGACAGTAAGATTTGATAGGCGGGGCAAGTTACCCCGAATTTTATCGGTTATCATGAGTTTCCAGAGTAAATTGTTAGGTTGGGTTTTCCCCCATTATTTACATTTTATGTGGTACCTTCCAAGATAACTTTGTTGTGGATCGGTTAGATTTAGGTTCGATGCTTATGCAGGGTTGTCTGGTAGAAATACCGGCAAGCTGTCTCGAGTGCAATAAGATGCACCCGGAGGGTGGGACGCCGTGAGGCTCTGTATGGTAGTCTAAACTACCACTCCCGCCGCACCAGTACGGTGGTCCGATTGTTCTTAGTAAGAGGAATGTTTATATTTTCTGGTTGGTAGCGACACCTGTCTGGTTGATTCAGGCTACTCTTGGAGGACCAAGAGTTCTAAGGGGAGAATGTTACGGTCACCCCAGGCGGGTTGCGGCAAGGTGACCCGGGCTCGGTTTTAGCCTGCGGGTCACGTTTTCGGCGTTCGACGGCTCCCGAGCCCTATCCGAGTATCATTTTGGCGAACCCTTCCGTATTTGAGGTCGTGTGGGTCCCCCGGACGTTTCCGCCGAAAATATTTTTCTGGCGCCGGGGGGTTGTCGGGGTCGCCTCGGGACGTACAGCGCGCTCGGTAGCACTCTCGAGAGCTCAGTTTGGGAATCCTTTTGTAGTTTTGGAGTCGTGGTGACGTCCCGGAGGTGTAGGCGGAGTTTAAAATATTGGACGGGATGTTCGGTTCCGGGCGACTCCCGGGGCTCGGGACGGGAATCCCGGGGCTCGGGATGGAAATTTTCTGACGGCTTTGGGATAAGTTGTATTATAATTTAAGATGGAATTTATGGGAATTTTTATAGAATTTTGGAGTGACGGAATTTCGGTTCGAGTTGTCACGCTCGCGCGTCGGAGTTTTGGTTCGGGTTCAGCGAGCTCGGTAGGACACTCCGGAAAGGTAAATGAACTTCTGAAAAATGTTCTGTGAATGTTACAATATTCTGAAGGTTGTGTCCAAGTTTCGTTAATTTTGGAATTCGGTAATTATTTTTGGGCAAAAAGAATTGGAACTTTCGGAAAAATTAGGAGTTAATTTGCAAAGGGGTGCAAAATTAATAATGAAGAGTATGGGCAGCAATCAGTTAATCGGCAGCAAGTGTGGGGGTGTGTGATTTATAGGACACTTGTCCTATTCTTATTTAAGATGAAAAGAGATGATATATGGGATATATATATATATATATCTTATAAAAGGCTTATTATTTCCATCTCTTTTTCATTTCTTCTTCTTTCTTCTTCTCTCTTCCTTCTCTGCCGCCACCATTGAAGCTTCTCCCAAAGCTTCTTGTCCTTCAAATTTTGGCTCAAATCAAGGAGGAGATGGATCCTTTTTGTGGTAAGCATCCTCCTACTCCTCTTTTCTTGTTAGTTTTGGAGATTAGTGGTAAAAGAGAAGGATTTGTGAATTATGGTTTTGTTCTTAGCTACATGTTTGGATGATCCTCTCCCTCCCATCTTTTAGTATGTTGTTCTTGTGCTTGAGAGGAGTAGGAATCTATGGTTGAATGTTGGAAAAACTCCATGGAAGAGGAACCTAGGTTTGGCGAAATTAATGGGAATTTTCCAAAATTGTGTATGGTTGTGTTCTTGATTCATGCTTAAGATATGTTGTTCCTTGCATGATTCTAAGACAATCTATGGTTTCAATTTGAAGGAAAATATGTTGGGTAGAAAACCCCAAGTTGGCGAAATGTTCAAGAGAGGGGTTTGTTGATTTTGGTGTAATTGGTTAGTATTATTGGTTAGGAAGTGGAATTGGTGATTAGTGTGATTAATTAGAAGCTTGTATGGTTTGATTTGGAAGTGTGGTGGAAAATTGGTTAAGGATCAAATTGTTGAAGTGATTCTTTTTCAATTTTGGTGGTGTGTGTTGATTGAATTGGATGCTAAATTGGTAATGTGGGTGAAAGTAGGTGTGTTATGACGTTTGAAATACCATTTTCGGGTTAGAAATAAGAAAGTTAGTTTTATACGAGTTTACCGGGAAAAGTGTCTGGAATGCGGGTTTAAGGGTTGGAATATGTTTGTGGGAGTTGGAATAACAAGGTTCTAGCTCGGTTCGTAAAACCGAGCTTTCTGTGGAATTTTCCGGAAAGTGCGGGTTTGTGCGAGAATTGTTTCGGGTTTGTTTGGATGTGTTACGATCCAACTATGGTTGTCTGACTTGATTCTGCGTTGGTGGAGTAGCGCGGACCCGTAGGAGCCAAGTTGTGCATTTCGGCCGGGAGTTGGGATTTTCCGAGTGTTGAGGCTGCGGGCGGCGTTTCGAGGTAAGGGCTTAATTTGGTAAAATGTACGTTTGTTCTGTTTCAAGGCCCGGATGACCTTGGAGGCCCGGGTTCCTATTCATTACGTATATGTTTAATGTAATGATACTTGTTTATATTTATGTATTATTGTTATTATTGTATGTTACATTACGTGTCCGCACCGGGGTGCCGAGCATTCTGCGTATCCGCACCGAGTGCCGAGCATTACTGTGTGTCCGCACCGAAGGGTGCCGACATTCTGCGTATCCGCACCGGAGTGCCGATACTTTCGTTCGTGACCCTACGGCAGTTTGGGGCTCGCGACCCCACCGATGCCGTGCTATACATGCTCTGCTCGACCAGTATATTCGACCTCTGCTGAGGGGCAGCCGTCGTACATGGATGACGGCGGTTGGACCGCATATGTGTTGGATTCGATTTACGTTATACTTTATGTTTATATGTACATGCATATGTGTGATATTCTGTTTTGCGAGTTCAGATTGTTGCCACGGCAAACCGCACTTTTACCTTAAGCCCTTCATCGGGTCCTTTCGAGGACTCACCCTTTTATTTGTTTACCATCTTTCAGGCAGTCTGACAAGCAACCAGCGGAATAGAGATCCGCGGTGCTTCCTGACATTTTGGGTTCTTCAGCAGCAGCAGTACCACGTGCGGGAATTCTTGAGCGAGAGGCTTCTGATTCCGCACTTAGGTATATATATAGGATTTCGTTTAATGGCTCTGTAGCTGTAGCTGCATGCATGTAGATCAGATCATGAATTTGTATATGCCATATGATCGGAAATATATTCTGCCTTTGATGCCTTCTGAGTCGAGGGCGGAGCCCCGACTTGCCTATATTGGATTTGTTATGATATGAATTCAGTGTTTCTGTGGTTGTTGCGATGAGCAATGTTTGGTATACCATGAACTGCTTGGTTGGTATTTTGTCGAGTTATCATGTATACTTGCCACATTATGGGTTACGTAGGTTGCTAGTCGTTACTCGTTTGTTACGTATTTGAGCTCGATGCTCACGCCGCGCTTTCCGCCGTAATTCCTGTTTCAGCGTCGCGGCCGGCTCCGCCTCCGCAACCGGGCGGGGTGGCCGTGACATCTTGCTACTGAATGAAGAGGCTTGAAGTTTAAAATATAAGCGCCATTGTCATCATGGCTTTGATGGAGCAGGTGAAGATGGCGGTTTGAGATCCGGATACTTCAAGTTGAGTGAAAATAGGGAAAAGATCAGTAAGTATTCACGAAACATTCAGAACTGCCTGCAATAACATTCCACTTCACAAGTACTAATTCTATGATTTCATGAACAGAAGCTTCACTTGAATTCATGTAGAAAACTTCAGAAATTAAAGAACATGAAAAACATAAGGCATAACTCCCTTGGACCATCAAATAGTGCAGATAAAACAAGCTCAGATGTGCATTCAAAGAAACTTAGAATCATACATGGGGGTATGGAGAGTTCACTTCCAACTTTGACTCAGATTTAATCGAATGACTTGTTTTTTCGCTGTCGATCATCTGACATTCTGTAACAGTTGCTGAAGAGGAGCCATGCTTATCATCTTTAGTTTTTATATTGAAAACTCCATTCGCCTCAAGTCTAGCCTTCTTGGTTTTAGGTTTGATATGCACGGAAGGCGGCAGAAGCATATCCTGAATCGCCTGTTAAAAAAAGAAAAAGTTCAGAGCATTAGTGAACCTCAGTTTGGAGAAAGAAGCAGTAAGTAATTTAGTCCAATGATGTTGAAGTAGAGTAAAAAAAACACATGTTCAGCTTGTACTACTGAAACCTTTCAAAAGATACAAGGTAATCTTCTTTCCTTCCACTAGTGGAGTAGCAAACACTCCAACCAAGGGCCTTCACAGTCAGCATAAACATAGTATAAGAATGAACACATAAATCTCCCCTATGGCCTATATTTAGTATCTGTTGGGGAACAGCGTTAGCGTTTAATGTCAGAGGTTGGAAAATGCTATCCAATTGTAGCTTTTAGCATTAGAGGTCCAACCTGTAACGCTAATCCTAAATGAAACCTAAGTGCAAGAGAGAGAGAAGCACAGGACAGAAGCCAAGCAGAGACTTACCACCCAGCCCTTCTTGCCTCTCACCCCACCCTTGATTGCATAAGCTTCTTTAAACCCATTCTTGAACAATACCTCAGCGGCCTTCAATGAATCACCATCAAAACTACCTTACGCAAAGAAAGATAACAACTTTAGACAGGCAATACAGAAAGCGAACATATAAAACCATACCCTCGAATTAGGAATGTACAATCAAACCTAAGAACAATCTGTTTCCTATGTCAATGAAACAAAAGAAAGAGCTGCTCCTACCCAGGATTGATTTATTACTGCTCACCTAAGTCCCTACCTTCTTCAACTTCTTCTTCCCTTTAACCCTTCTATCCTATACCTTCCTTTCAACTACTTCTGCTACTACCCTTTCAAATGCCCTACACTACTAATATGGATTGTCGGTAACTTAAGCAAGAAAGTTCAAAATTGAAATCAACTCCAAATAGCATTTACCAATAAAGTAAACCTCCTCTCCTTGTATGCAGCCTTTGTACACAGACCCTTGAATCAAGTAACTGTCGCTAAAATCATCCGTCGCCTCTCTTAACTCTTCAATCTTAAACACCCTGTACCTGTCCAAGCAGTCTGATACACGACCGACCTGCTGGACAATGGCAGCAAGTGCGGGTGGTTCAGGATTTATGTTCATAAATCGGCAGCAGCAGCAACAAGAAATCGACAGTAGTAGTAGCTTCGAACGAAGGAGAGAACTCGCGTTGTCAGAATCAAATCGAAGAGAGAGAGAGAGAGAGAGAGAGAGAACTTACCTGCGATGATGAGAGATCGGCGGCGAGATCGCGTCGAAACTTCAGCGAGATCGACGGGCTTCAGCGAGATGGACCGGCGGCGATGCGAGATCGACGGGCTCGACGTCCGGCGAGCGAGATAATGTTTTCGAGGATGGACTCGAGGATCTCTTCAAGATCACGAGAGGTCGAGAAGGCGAGTTTTCATTTTAGAAACTCGACATCATCGTTTCTAGGTTTTTGAAATTTTACACGTATTAGGAAAATATTTTTCTAGAAAATAAAAAATTGAAAAATTACATCTAAACACGTTTTTCTTTCCATTTTTCCAAAATTACACGGGAAAATGGAAAAAATTTCCATATCTAAACAAACCCTAAACTTCTATCACTATGGATGCAGCCACTCGTAGAACTAGAAGGTGCCCAAGTGCAACTTGCTCAGGTACGGACCTACACGAGACTCATTCCTCATAGACATAAAATAAACTAGCTAGCTTTATTGTAGACTTCCACCCTCAAAATTATTGATCTATTTCATTTCACTAATTTATGATTGATTTCTTCTACATTTTTATATAAAAAGTTTATATACATTTATTATGTAAATGATCAATTAAATTTATAGTTTTCAAATATAATTTTTATAAAATCTTTTTAAAAACTTATTAATTGTCCCAAATGTTTTACAACATTTAGGCTGACACGCAGTTTGAGGCGACTTAATTTCCCATTCCTCTTTCCGTTTTTACCCTTATATCTGTCAATGCTCTGCGTCTTCCAAGTTCCATCCCTGCTACTTTTATGGTTGTCAACAAAACAAACTACCAAATACGCAGACAAGAAGCAAAAACTCATAACCAGTACCACTAAAAAAATCAATTAGACAGAGACCCGATTGGCTATATTTTAGATGTTGATTTAGATCAAGACTTGGAGCTCTGTCTTGAATTGACGATGCGATCTCGATCTGATCTTGGCCGGGCAATAACCATCGCTGAACCACATGAACTCGCCACCGTGTCCTCAGTTCTTTGGCCGATCTATCCATCCCTGTTGTTGATTTCGACTCTAGCCTCGCGTCCTTTGATTTTCCATGGCCGATTCCACTGCTCTCACTGGAGTTCATCGGAGGAGCATGGCGGAGGAGAGAGAGTGGATGAGAGTTGCAATGGGAGGTTATTGACGGAGGTTGGTTGCTGGGTTTTTTTGGTAGTGGCAGTGAAAATTGAAAAAAGACCGGGGCAATCGAGGATAGTGATCGAAGGTTGGTTTACTTGAGTGGGAGAGGGGGCCACAATTTAGAGATATTCTTAAAATAAATTAGAGAAATCTATTGAAGGATAGAATTGTAAATTAATAGGTAAAATTTAGCTAAATGGGAAATGTATAAATATTTTTGGAATGTCTTGTATTATTTTTTGGACGGAGGAAATATAATCATTTTAGCCAAATACAACATGAAAATCAAACATAATAATATGACGTGTTTTCCATTATTGATGATACTACATATACGAACATGTACATTAAAGGAATGCTAATGCTTACATTTCGAAGCTTATTATACTAATTAACAGTTAATTTAGATTGTGTTCTTTGGATTAGGGAGGGTGACGTGTTTTTCAATATTGAAATGTTTTTTCAAATTCCGTATAAAAGAATATATATATATATATATATTGATAAATTATTTCAAGCTTTAACATGATTATATTGTTAGTATATAGTACTATTAAGCAAGGCACACGGAGAACAGAACCGGCAATATCTTGTTGTAGCAAAATTAATTGATTCCTTAAGCAGAAATTGAGAACATAATCGGATAGTTTTTTTTTTTTGATAGGGTCGCAATCGGATGGTTAATTAAAGGAAATGGCACGATAATTGAGATTGGATAATCGAGGAGTATCCGATTATACAGCTTGATCAAATATTTTTATTTAGCCGTGGATCAATATTGAAAAGGAAAATGTTGCGACTTCAGCAATGTATGCAAACAATTGCGAAATTCTTTAAATAAGTGTAGATAATTTTAAACGGAATCAGAATGTTTGTTTCTTAAAATTAAGTTATCTGTTAAGTTTCTTCATTGTCGTGCGGCATACGCTGTTTACTGTTTGTTTACATGTGCAGTAAGGGTCATTTCTTTCTTAATTTCCCCACTCTTTTGGGGTCATGGAACGTTTTTTGTACACTCCCATGTTACCTATTTTATCATTTATCTCACATTAAAGCACTACATATAAGCGGATTCTTGTCTACAGCTATAACTTAATTTTTTTTAGTAAAATGTTGATAATAAAAACAAAGTTTCATTACTAGATAGAATATTTAATCATGATTATATGCATTAATAGTATAACTTTTCTTTCATCAACACATTTTATAGAAAAAAAATCTTGCACCAATTATGGATATGTGGACCATATAGAATGAGTTAATATATTACTCCTATTACGTTAAGAATTAATATTTGGATATTGGATTGAGTTGAGTTTTTTATTATCAATCTAACCTAGTTTTAATGGACTATAAATTTAAATTTGGATTAACATAAGGGGGAATATATAATTAATCCCAAATTAATTAACCTAACGATACACTATATATTTATACATTTTCAAAAAAAATGGGGTGGCAGCTGTAACCCCCTGTCCCCACATGGCTCTGCCACTGGTCGAGCTGATTTCAGGTTAGGTCGGTTCAGATAATTCGGTTTTGGGTTATTTCAGATTCATATGCAGACGTCGTTTACTGTTTGTTTACATGTGTGGTAAGGGCCACTAATTTATTTCCCCACTCTTTCGGGTCATAAAACGTTTTTTTGTACACTACTATGTTACCTATCTAACATTTACCCCACATTAGACACTATATATAGGCGGACTCTTGTCTACAGCTATAATTTGATCGCCCCCATGTCTTTGGGTTGCATTCTTTTACACGATATACCTAAAAATGCGAGATACAAAAATTTATTCATCGGGTCAACATTCATCGGGTCGACAACTGACTAGAAGCATAAAAACTCAGGCGAGACGACCATAGACCAACACGAAACCCGCATGCAACCGTACCAGCTCCTTTACTCTTCACCATCTTCTATTTTTGTGATCTACCGTGGTTTATGTGAGTTGAATTTAAATCAAATGTAACAATGTTGGACTTTTAATATTCAAACCTTATCTATTTGGTTATTTTTTTATATTCGGATCATTTCAAGTTGGGGTTAATTGGGTTCATGCCATTTTGGGCTGTTTCTGGCTTGACCTCAATCGGGTTCAGTTTGGGCCATTGACTTTATTGATCAGTTCGTGTTTCATGTGGATCGTTTCAGGTTTGAGTTAGTTTGAGTTTAACCTTAGTGGGATCCAGTTTGAGTTGTTGATTTGATTGGAAGGTTTAGGTTCATGTGGGTTGGGTTTGGTGAGGGTCAGATAATCATAGTGATCCATTCCGCAGAAGTTTGGTAGATTTGAACCGGTTTTTTTTCTTCTTTTTTGTCCGGAGATAATTAAGGTTGGACCCGGACATCAGTCAAAATTCCATGGATATCGTTTTCATAAATGAGTTAATTTACAACATAGTCACCAAATTTTTTTATTAAAAAAAGAAGATATTCAGGTACTCGAATCTTCAATAGTTAAATAAATTCGAAATAAAATTCAATTGTTTTTAAAAAAAAATTGTTGACGCGCGAGGAAGACTGGGAGTCGGAAGTTAAGAAGCGAATTGACGACACGATAGCGAGAAGTAACGGAAGAAACAGAAGAAGAAGGGAAAGCGGATGAGAGATGGGGGGACCCAGGCAGGCAGGCAATGGGGTTTCATTTTGCATACTCTATTTTACAGACTCCGTATGTCTGCTCTGTTCGCGCGACTCGCAATGTTTCCCCTCTCTCGATCTCTCGTATCACCAGCTATTCTTGGAGAGAGAGAAAGAGATTCATTCCACAATCATTTATTTAGCAATAGTAGTAGCAGCAGTGTAGTAGGAAAATAAAATAAAATAAAATAAATCCTTGTGGATCAACGTATCATTTATATACCAATAACTAGTTTCCCTCCCTCATCTATATATATATATATAAAGAGGGAAGAGAGTAGGAACACAAATCAAAGAGGCAGCAGCATCCCTCCCTTTCCTTTTCTAATTTCCTTTCAATATCACTTAAGACACTTCATTGCCCTTCATTTGTCTCTGTTTATACATACACACATGGAGCTGGATCCCCCCCATTTGAATACAAAAGAAGAAGAAGAAGAAGAAGAAGCACCACCTCTAAACAATAATACTACTGCTCTGTTTCCAATTGATTCTCATGGCTACTACTTCCACGACGTCGACGTCAAGGCTGAGAAAGAAGACGCCATGATGAAATTCAGGATGCGCACAAACTCTCATCACTACTTCTTTCTTATATTCCTCATTCTATACTCCACCTCCTCCATCCTCGTCCCAACCCGCCTGCTTCTCTTCCACCACCATTCCTTCATCTTCATCCTCCTAAATATCATCATCATCATCCTCACCTTCTCCGCTCCCAAATCTCACCACCTGCTTCCCACCACCCATAATTTCATCACTAGGCCAGCGGATCAGGAGTTCAACACTCTGCTGATTACCGATCATGAAGCAGTTGTGAAGACGAAGAATATAGAGCCTGCTAATTCAGTTAGTGACGATGATGATGATGATGATGCTGCTGATGCTGATGCTGAAGAGCTGATGGAAGAGACGCCGGAAAAAGAATCGGAGGACATGGCGATATTGGCAAGTCAGATTAATCCAATGGACGAGTTGAGCAGCGAGGAATTCAGAGAGAGGATTGAGAATTTTATCGCCAAAAACAAGAAGATTCTGTTATCGGAGCTAATGGCAGATCACGGGGAAACATATAATTAATTACTACATCTAGCATTTCTTGTTATTATTTGCGGAACTTAATTAAGAAAAGGCATGCATGCATGCCAGTACCAAATCATGCATACTTACTACTGATCACTCAGTCCTCACCTACCTAGACCGTCGTCTGGTTTGTTTTTAGTTAACAACCAGCTGGCTGCTGGTTTGGAGTACGTACGTACGTACGTATATACTAGCTAGCTTAGTACGTACGTACACTCCTTTATATACTATAAACATTGACATTTGTTGAACCTTCCTTCTATTTAAACACACAACATCAACAATGTCTATTTATGTCAAACATATTATCATTCCTCTGATTCAGATCAGTTTCAAACGATCACCATAATCTTCTCTCGTCCGCTAGCTGGTATATATAGAGTTGAGACAGACAGGTTCTTAGCTACATTTCTACTCACTCATACTAAACAAAACCATAACATGGTGAAAACTAGAGAACCCAATATTTGCCACATAACTAGGAATCACTGCTACATATAACCTTCCTTCTCCAGCTTCAACCTTCAAAACAATCACAAACACACCTCCTGCTCACCTTATAATAAACTGCACGTTAATAAGCAGCATATAAATCTACCTTCCATCGTTCACATTCTATGAAATGCGCACTACGTTCATCGGGCAACCATTTTCTAGTTGAAAAAACATTGCCCCTTTCTTGATACTTGAATCTGGATCGATCAAACTCCACCTAATATGCAGAGTATTCGATTCATCAGAGCTGATTAGCAGTATGAAATGCATGCACCACTCCCCAGATTGAAGTTTATTCAACATTTTAAATGCTTATAGTATAGGAGAATTTATCTTCTCCATATTCAGAGCTTGTTTTCAGATGTTACTTGTCAGCCAAGAATAAGAAACGGGGAGCTTACTTGTAAGTGGTTACTAGGCGATGAAGAAAGACCAGCATCATGGCCTTGGCCATGTTCATTCCTAAGCAAGTTCTGCCTCCCATTCCAAATGCTAAGAAGCTGTAAGGTCTTGACTCGCCCTATATACATGAAGATGTGCAAAAGGCTATAAGTGGAGTGACCAAATTTCTTCCAGGGAATAGAAAGCTGACAAGGAAGAAAGCTTACTTCAAACCTTGATGGATCGAACCTGTGAGGATCGTTATAAATGTTTGGATCAAGGTGCACTGATCTTGCATCTATGTTCACATTCCATCCCTTCTTTATCATGTAACCTATTCATATGCGACCAAACCAAGTGAAGAGAGTTTCAGACCAGAAATGCCTGAAGAAAAGGCGTTACTGCTACAAATCTAGATATGTCTTCCAGTTTTTGGTACGAAAATAAACCTTCAAGTTCACAGTCTTGAAGTACTAGCCTTGGAAGCCATGGAACCACAGATGCCATTCGTAGTGATTCTTTAACCACCTGTCCACCATTGGCTTCTCATTAGTGTTGCAGTTGGAAAAATGAGGGGTCATCATTCATCCAAACAAAGGAACATTTTAAACTGTTCTAGGGAATCATAGATATGGTGTCATCACCTTAGAAGCATACAACATCTCATTAAAGTCTTCGAAAGTGAGAAGGGCCCCTTTTGGAGTTTTATTAGCCAACTGAAGTTGTTCAACCTGGTTTATTGATGATAGAAGTAAAAGTCTATCATGTCATAATTTGAGCAGCCAACTGAAGTTTAGTGAAGTAAAAGTTAACATATCCTAGTTCAGTGAGCAGAGCAAACGGATTCTAATTAGAGGTGGACAGCAAAAAAGAATTTATACCCTGAGTTTTTCAAGAACCTCCTGGTTTTCACTCAGGTACTTGACCATCCATGTGATTGCACTAGCTGTTGTATCTTGACCTGTCAAATTTATTTATTTATTTTCTCCTGAATAAGGTGATGTATTCTGTTCTCGGCATGATAAGGTGCATTAGAAAATAAACGTTCTCAAAATGACCTGCAATAATCATGGTCAAGATATTATCTTTGATCTCTGCATCTGTTAATCTATTTAAGCCAGGATGACAAGCCATAAGATGATGGAGAAAATCTTCTTGATTAGCACCTATTCCTCCTCTTCTTCTTCTTCTGTCACCGATTACTTTGTCCAGCGTCCGGGTAATTCTTTGCCTAGCCTTGAAGTCCGTTGAGATTTCGTTAGTATAATTGGTAACAACCATGCAGGAAGGATAGTGATAAGCTGCCAATGACTTTGGTAAGTAAATCACCTGCAGGCCTTTGCAGAACCTGGTCGTTGGTAAGTTCAACGGGAAAGCAAGCATTGCTTCACAAATTTGAGCCACATCCCCCTCCAGCTTTACTATTTCATCACCTTCCTCTAAACTCAGCAATATCTTGCACATTGCTCTTAGAGTTATCTGGCCAAACGCAGAAGATTGGTCTATAACCCAAATGAAAGAGGCAGTGAATTAAGTAGCAAGACAAACCTTGAGAGCTTCATTGAGGAGGACAACAGTGCCATCCTGCCAGGAATTGAGGGTGGTGATGATAAGGTGATCGAAGTGTTTGATAAAGGAAGCTAATGAGTTTGAGGAGAAGAAAGAGAGAAGGCGGGCACGGAGCAGCTTGTGATGTTGAGGTGAAGCACAAAGTAAGCTTCGGTCCCCGACAAGGGCCGCAATTGACTTGATGTACTTCTTGGTGAATTTCCCAGAGCCGTTGGTCAGAATCCCTCTCGCCGACTCGGTGCTAGACAAGAAAACATGCGTTTCGCCGAACACGCTTGTCTTGAACCACTTCCCGTGTCTGCGCAAATTCACAAACACATGGAGAACAAAAGCTGCAAAATCACACCTCTGTAGAAGAAGAAGAAGAAGAAGAAGAAGATGGATAAGAAACTACTAATACCTGAGTCTCCGAATCCGGACGAAGTCGTAGAATCCACCGGTGCTGTTGACGGCGGCCAAGAACTGAATGGTCTCTCCGATCAACGGCGGGCCACAGCTTCCCGGAGGAGTGGAGTTGCGGCGATTATGCAGAAGCTTAGGCAACAAAAGCAAGGCAGCAGCAAGAAGCAATGGTAATAAAACAGAGAGCATTGTTTTCGTTTTTGCTTGCTTGCATGTATAATATCAGTACTTGTTCATTGTAGAAGAGGAGAGGTCAGGAGATATTTAAATGCAGCAATGTGTGTGTGAGTGAGTGGTGGTGTGAAAGAAACAGAGTGGAGGGAGGAGACGTTGAAAGGGTGTGTGGGTGACTGACAGGACACAACCTTCAGAATAGGCTTCCACTTGCCGTTTCTTATTTTGTCCATTTCAGTGTTAAATAGACACACACAAAGTAAGTACTACTCACCTGCACTTTGGTCAACCTTTATATGATCGCATATATACATACCTTCAGAATGATAATGTTAGTCATGATAACGTTAAAGTTTTAGAATTTTTGTGAAAGTTTGAGACGTTTTGTGAAGTGAGCAAAATCTGATTTCTACCTATTTTCTTCCAAACCTTTCCTTCACTTGTGCTGCTTACAACTTAACGACACCTATCACCTATGTCCTATTAACAGGTTGCTTCGCATTAATGCTTAAGCATTTTCACCACTCACTCAATCTCCCTTCCCTTTTAGAGTAATTTTTAATAGGATTGTTCAAAAAAACTCGCAAATTCAAACTGACCCGCATGATTCGAAGCCGAAAAAAAGCCTATAAACTGAATAAATCGATAACTCGCGGGTTCTAATTTTAAAAACCCACGGCTACCCAAACCTATCCGTATATGCCTATTTACAAGTAAATTATGTAAAGTTTCTTACTTAATCTCAGCTTTGCTTCCAATTTTCTTTAATACAATGTGTGAAAACTCATTTCATACAATAATGACACATGATTTTAAATGTTATATTGACATTTTATTTATGCAAACTACTTTTCTTTCTTTCTTTCTTTTTGATGTTCTAGATCTATACATTTATGCTACAGAAGTTTAAAACATCTATAAATATATTGAAAATTTTTATATGACAAGTATACTTAGAAACACATGTGGATACCGGTGATCTGAACCCCATAAAAATCGTCAAACAGGGTACCTGTATATAGGCTACTCGCATTCGACAGAACGGATACTATTTTTATCACTATCCATCACGCCCTATGAACACCCCTAATTTTTAAGCATTTCAGGTGTGTTTGGTAACAATTTTTTATAATAGTTTATGCGTTTTGAACAAACTATTTATAGGTAACTTTTTGCATTAAACTATATCTATTTGATTTTAATCATTAAAATATTATCCAAAATATTACAACTATTTGAAATAATTATTACAAAACTAGAACCACTCAATCTTTTCATATTTGTGGAAGGTAATAACCTTAGTATTTCTGATTAGTTTTTTTTTTTACTTTCTAATAAAATGAATTTATAATAATAATAATAATAATAATAATAATAATAATAATAATGACTTGGATGCTCATGAGCTCATACGACGCATTCATTCAACTTTGGAGAAAAGGTAATAGGTGTATGATTGGTTTCAAGAAAGAGATGATTATTAATACCTTAGCCGTGTGTAGCCAGGCAGCCAGCCGCAGTATGTGTGATGATGACTCGGCGCATCACAATCACAACTCTGAGTGAGAGAGAGAGAGAGACTGAGCTGCGGTCTTAAGAATTGAGTTTGGAATCGCTCTACTTGTGAAGTTGGCAGCAATCGTGATCAGTGACACTGTCTGTCGCCACCATCTCTCACGCAAGCTTCCTGCTCAGCCATCTCGCCGCCCGTTTCTGATTTCACAACAATCGGAGCTCTGCTACCTCCAATCCTCTCCTCGCCCATCCCCCCCCTTTTGTTTTTCAGGGTTTCTCTTCCAGATTGTGTAGATGGAGGATGTGATTTTGGACAAAGAACACGCCGCCGATTGGGTCTACAGAGGTGAAGGAGCCGCCAACCTCGTTCTTGCTTACACCGGTTCATCTCCCTCTCTCGTGCGTCCTCAATTCTATTTTTTCCTCTATTTCTTGCTTGCTTTTCACAGCTGCCTTTTCAACTTTTAGATCCTTGATGCTTCCTGACATATCAAGATTCACAAAGTATCGACATTATATTCCCTTTCCACTGTTTCTTCACTTTTATTTACCTGCTCATATACTTTTTGCTATTTCTTTTTCACCAGATCGGGAAAGTTATGAGGATTCTCAAGTCCCCCACAAACAAGAAGGGAGGGAATAGTAACGGATCTTTAACGCCGCACGAACGGCGCCTCTGGGGAGACAGTGAGCAACTTGTGTCCTCTCCCAACAAAGAAACTGTGGAGCTGCACTATGTCATGCATGTCTTGGGACCTTTGCTAGGCTCAAAACATGTTGATCCAGGGGTATGCTTAAACTTCGCCCTTGTTTTGTATCCTTAATTGACAAGCATGATAATGGACATTGCAATTGGTGCATGGAATTTGATTTGAAGTTCATCATACTACTTGCCATTGTTTGATGAGGAGAATTTTCCTTTCCTTTTTTCTTCTTCACTCTTTGTCCCAGTAACTGTTGTTATGGATGACAATCATTTACTTCAAGTACAAGCTTTGCGAATATTAGGTGGTGCTTGTGAATTCTGAATGACAGTCGTCTTGTTTGTGTCTTGACTAAAGGTTCCTGTCTGAACTTGCCAGATACGTGTGACTGTGACCAGGAAATTCCTTGAGTCTGTTGAAAGAAATGTCATCTGCCAGCGACCCACTTGGCGGGTTGATGCAGCTCAGGTCGATGTTCAGCGTGATTCTGCACTTCTCATTTCTGATCACTCGGTTTTTCCAAATGGTAATATCTCCTTCTCAAATCCTGTTTATAATTTATTGCACTATGCAAAAGCAGCAATTTTTTCAATGCTGCTTTAAGTGTGTGAAGGAAGTATGTATGTGATAAATCCTTTTTTGTGAAAAATCCAAGTCTTTCTTTATTACAAGGTAATTTTCACGTAAATACAGCTTTGTTTTATGCAGATTGGAAGGAGGGCTACCTTTTCATGCTTCTTTTGGTCACTTCGTATAAAAATCTTTCTACTCTATTTTTTTACATATTTGAGGCAAGAATGCCTATTGTCTTGCAAGCATGTAGTGGAAAGTATTTGTTTGCATGCTTATTTTCACAAAGAAGACATTTAGGAACAAGAACTTTATCGGTTATGATCGTTCTATGTTAGAAATATACATACTTTTGGGGATCAGGTATATGCCTAGTTAGATACAACCTTGGATCAGTTGTTTTGAAGGTATTTTCTTTAGGTAAAAATGCTTATTATATTGCAGGAATTTGGTGGCAATTTTTTTAATGGAAATTTGGTGGCAAATTCATTAGCATAAATTTTCAGCGTTGACTAATTTAATTGACATAATAAACTTTATGCAACAGACCGCAACATAGTTGGGCTTAAGGTGTAGTATGATGATGATGATGATGATGATGATGCATGTTGACAGAGAACTTTAGGAATAACTTCAAAGTAAAGACATTTGCTTAATTCTAAAATCTGAACAGTTGAATTTGTTTCTGTATTATGTTAAATGAAATGCTAGAGATGCAATGCAGAACAGAGAATAATACGCACAAGCCACCTCCCTTTCTTTTTTTCTTTTTTTTTTTCTTTTTTACATTTTTTTTCTTTTTTGAATATGCAGTTGATTTAGATTTTGTAGGAGATTTTTTTCCTGGATGTTTGCGATTAAGGTTGTACAATTGAAAAGTTCTTTTGCTATTCTTTTGGTTCCAGAAACTCTTGGAAGGGAGGGATGTGTGTCTGTTGAGATTAAGGTGCGTATACATATGTCTTAAATTTGTGCTTCTTTTCCTATATTACATGTGATCTTCTGCAAGCATTGACCTTTTATTATCATCTAATTTTTTATTTACCTGTGTTCTGCTAAAGTAGCCCAAATGCGGATTTCTCCCAGATTCAATCTTCATATCGCAAGGGAATTCAATTAAAAGAAGCTTAACTCGTTTCAGAATGCACCAAGCGCTGAAATTGCATAAACATGAGGTAACTTTGCTCTTAGAAAAATAGAAAGTAAAAAATGGGCATCTTCAATTTAACATGAACCAGCTCTTTTTAACCCTGGAGTCTGGGCAATAGAACTACTCTTACCCAATTTTATGCTGATTTACAGCACTTTCTTGCACAGTCACTGACATGGTCCTGTTAAAAATAATACAGATATCTGAGCTTAGTGAATATGATCCACTAGATTTATTCTCTGGCTGCCGTGACAGGATACAAAAAGCCGTCAAGGCTCTTTATGCTACCCCTCAGAATAATTTCCGCGTCTTTTTGAATGGTTCGCTTGTATTTGGTGGTTTGGGTGGTGGAACTGTCAGCACAAACCCTGTGGTTGGAGAAGCTTTCGAAGATGCATTGAAAACCTTTATCCATGCAGATAAAGGTCTGCGTACAAAGAGTTTCTTACAGCTAATTGCTGACACTGTTTATAGTTCTAGAATTTTGGACCGGCTTCTTGAAGTACAGAAGCTTGATGGTCTGGACATTGAAGGAGCTATTCATGCTTATTATAACATCATCGCTCAGCCTTGTGCAATTTGTAGAGAACTCAAGGCCAAGGGAGACAGGCTGTCAGAACAGTACAACTCGTTGCACTCCATTTCTCCGAATGAAAGTTTGAAGATTGTGAAAGACTTTTTAATCGCTGCAACTGCTAAAGACTGTAGTTTGATGATTAGTTTTAGACCAGGAGAAGATGCTGATTCTGGATCCTCATATAACACCATAAGACTTGCATCAACTAACCAAGTTCTCGAGTACAAGGTACGCCTCTCATCAATTTCTTAGTTCCAGTAGTAATAGTAAAACGGAATGCATAGTGACTTCTTAGTTATAAAACTGGCCTTATTGCTTTTAATAAATTAAATTCCCTTTTGGTTTTTTTTTCTTGTTTTTCATACTTAACCGAGCATGTCTGACTGAAGTTCAAAAGCAGTTGCTGTCATGTTTGTTCTGTGATAAATTCTCATACAAAGTGGATAACATTTCAGGCATATTTCATAGACCTGGATTTGAAACCACTGAAGAAAATGGAGGTCTATTACGAACGGGACAAGAAGATAGTTGAGTATTATAATCAGATGTCAAAGAGCGAGCAATGAGCAGGGAGCTGCCAATCATACTTGTAAAAGAAGATACTTGTAAGAGAAGATACTTGTAACAGGAAGTGGTTATGAAACTGTCTGTCTAGGGGGGGTAGAATGTATTCTCCAGAATAGTGTAGTCCAAAATGTTGTTGTAAATGTATAATCAGTATACTCTCTCATTCACTGCCGTCCTTCTATTAGATGTTTCTATCGCGTCGCTTCTCTTCTCGAGTCTGGCTATGCGATGCCTAATCGAACATGGATTGAGACTTCTACGAACGATGGCTTCTCTTCTCGAGTCTTGAGGCGGTGACATTAGATGTTTCCATCTCACTCGCTATACCACTTTGTGCTCACGGCCCAACAAGCAGCCAACAACGAAACCAGCCTTTAGAACAAGCGCCCAGCCCATGACCCAATATGCTTGGCGCTTACCTCGTGCAACTTTGTTGTGCCTCATGGCATGGCTCTAACTTTAGCAATGCTTGGAGTACTTGAAAACCAGAGGATAATAAAACAGAAACAGACAGAGCACATCTAAAGTCTTGACACATAATTACATTTAGAAATCAACTGGTTTTGTTGCCTCGACACTACACCACAAGGACAGTTTCATTTACATATACGCACAGGTACCATATTTACAGATTAGCTCCTCATATTGCTGAAGGAGCGACCGAGAGCAGGTACCCGGAGATTACTGCAGTCCAGATTCATCAGCATCCAGCTACCATTTTCATTTACAGATTAAACACTGTTGGACCCGCGAGAGTTTATAAAGCTTCAAATCAGGAGTACTTACCTACAGCTTATCTACTTTATTACATGGTGATTACTGATAGCAACTGTCAAGTAAGCTTCTTTAATTTCCTCTCAGCCCGAAACTTAACAAGTTTGTCCCTATACTCGGCTGCCATAACCGGATAGAAAAATATAAGACTGAGAAAAGTATGGCTTCTAAGTAACTCCAAGAACCAGGGACACCCAAAATACTTTTGATACTCTATTAGGCATTTATTATTGCAGTTGCACATTGTGGATTTCAGTATAACTTAAGCCATGATTACCTGTCCAAATTTGCACTCAATTATAGTTCATGGCAGGCAAAAATCAAGTTTTACCCCATTTCAACAAGCGCAGACCTATATAGTGTACAGTACAGTGTACCACAAAGCATTTTAATATAGACAATGCATGCGCTGGGTACTTAAATCATGATTACTGGCCAAACTTTGCACTTAATAAAAATGTATTGCAAGCAACTAAGTTAAATTTCCACCCACGTTCAGAAAGCATCATATATAAAAGCACAACTTCAAAACCAATATGAATTTTTAAGAAATGTAGTACAGGATTAATAACTGAAAAATACATGGTGCACAGAATTTGAATTGGAGGGAGTAAATAATGTCCCAGTGTCGCTACTAATCCCATTCTCTTAGAAATGTAGTAACACATTAATATCACATCTATATAGTAGTATTTTATTTGCTCGAAAGGAGTATAATTTACCTATCCCATTCTGTGAAGGCCAAAAGATCTGAAGCAGGAGAATGTGAAGAAAGCTTGCCAGCCTCAATCACTCTCATTCCATCATTGTATGCCAAGTATTTGTTCACTTGTATAGGCACCTGAATTTTCATTAAAACAATTAACCATTTCAGGCACTTGTAGGGCATATGAGACTTCAGTGCACATAAAAAACTTTCCATTTCAGCATACACACAGCCTCTCGCTCATGTTCACACAAAAGTCAGCTATAATCAATTCTAGATCTTGCAGAACACTGGCCTTAGCAACATGTCAAGCAGAGAAATACACAATCATGTCAGACAGGGAAACACATTTACACACAGAAAAGAGATGTGAAAAAAATTAGGAGAGTATAGTGACAAGGTTTAGTTATACCGCTGCTGGGACCATCCTACACAAATTCTTTGGATTTTATTTTCAGGTATGTGACAAAAAATATAGTAAAATGTCAGAAAGTGATCTTTTTAAGAAAAAGTAACCAAACAGAATAGTGAGGGAAACTAAGTCACTTCCTAACCTCGGAAATTATTTTATCCATCAGTATCCTACAAGAACATGCTGCAGTACCTTGCATCTCACCGCAATGTTGATTGCATCTGAGGGCCGCAGGTCAAGGGTAATACGATTGTTCAGGTCATCATCTACCTGAAAGAAAGTATCAACGTTATGGTCACTGCAGAATCAATTTGAGGATTCAGCGGCTAAACAAGATCGGGAGAAGGAGAATACCTTCGTAAGATACAGCTGTGCAAAATATGCCTCCTGAACTCTCTTAGTGACCCTACATAACTTAACCTGTGGTAAAAGCAAGGGAAAAAAAGTTAATGCAAAACCATCACTGATAGCAAGCGCAATCTAACGCACTACAAATTTGTGGCGACAATTAGCATAGCGTGAATGGTACACGATTCAGCACTCTGAAAAGAACCAGATCAGGTCCGGTATATATCCAATTTGGATCTTTCATTAATTAATTTTCCTGTTTTTCTTTTATGCTACAATGTTAACGGACACATAGTTTAGACAAATAAACCATCAGTGTCTCATACAATTTCAAACTTAGAAAGATTAGAGGGAACCAGTATTAATGGGGACAAACTCAAATATATGTACACGCCCTCTTTTAACAACCTTAGAAGTTGCATTGGGGCTTATTATTTATATTAGTGAAGGCTACATTCCTATATTACATAGCAACTTGCCTGCAGTAATTAAGGCATAAAAAAACACTAATAATCAGCAGCCATATAACGTTTTCGCTATAAATACTCTCTCCGTCCCATAAAAGAAGATATATTTGAAGATTAAGGAATGTTGTTGATTTGAAGGTAATAAAGTAAAATAGGCATATAAAACAAAAGTACTAATTTTTTTTAGTGGGAAGGGGAAGTAAGGGTGACAAAGTAAAGTTGATAAAGGTTTCAATAAAAGGAAAACATATCAATTCTATTGTGACAACCCAGAAATGAAAATGTATCTTTTCTTTTTCCTAGGACGGAGGGAGTATTCATTAAGGCACACAACATATGATACGTGAACAACATATTGTGTACACGAAGAAAAAAAATTCAACAGCCAAGGTCACATTACACATTATGATTGGTGTACTCGACAAAACTTTTCAACAGCCACATTGCAGATTATATATGAACATGAAACATTATTTATGGTGTACACAACAAATATTTCAACGGCCCAGGTGCACATGACACATTATGTATGGTGAACACGATAGCAATATTTCAACAGCCAAGGGTGCATGTTGTGTATGGTGCAAGTAACAATATTGCAACAGCCAGGCACATTAGACATTATGTACGGTGTGCATGACAAATTATTCAGACCTGAAGTGCACTTTATGTGGGTAATAGAGTGTGCTTACAAGTTTTGAGCAGAATATAGCATTAAATGCCATCAGCTCATGTTACTTGTCGTGTATACCCTTCCAAGTACACAATATTCACCCACAACGCATACATCACGTGTCTAATACAATGTGGCTTGTAAGCATACAGCATACAATATCTACTGCCAAAAACAAGCATTGTGTTAATAATTCACACAATAATGACTTCCAGTTTACACTTGCTTGTCTTAACCAAATTTCTGTTCAAGAAACTAAATACTTTTAGGATTTGAGTCATTTGGAGAGAGAAACCCCAAAATTTAGTCAGCTTGTCCACTTTTACCCATTTTTCATCAGTTTCAAATTCTATAGTTAAGAGCAGAACATTACTTCTATTTGGCAATATTACTATAACAGCTATATAGCCCTATGCTATAGGTTAAGCACTCATCAATAAGGCAACTTCTAAAATTAAACTTCCGGTTCTGAAAGAGAACAAAACTTATTGCCAAATTAATTGGAACTGCACAAATCAACTAGCATTAATTGCATCATTTATAATTGTAGATAAAAATTTAGTTTTACCTTTCCAAAATAGGAGAATGATCAACAAAATTCAATTGCAGTTACTATGAATTCATTTGTTCTTCCTTGACAATGTAATCTTATCAGTTAATCTATTTTCTATCCTTCCTAGTGTTATGAGAAATCCAGTGACATGTTGGTACTTGCAAAGAACTGAAAGTTAATTGCCACAAATCGCTATGCAAAAGAATGCTTCGCTTCAAGAAAACTGGAACATGGTTCACAAAGGGTGAGGAAAATCTGATAGCTATGATCTAACAACTCAAAAAGCATTCTGAATAAGAATAAACCAGAGCTTGGAACACACCACATAGCCCATCTTCTCAACCAAGTCCTTCACCACTTGATACAAAGTCGGTCGTGCCTGGAGCCAAAAGGTATTAATATATTTATCAGCACAGAAACGAGTACAAGTGAAAACAAATTGAACAGAGAAAAATTGGCAACAATAATGATCAAGTAGATGAAAACACAAACATACAATTTGAACATTGTGTGCTGCTGCCATAAGTAACACACTTGGCATCTCGACTGAAAAGGAAACAACATCTTAGTTTTGCACCCAACACATGAAGAAGTCTTTAAGTGTCAAAAATAATTTAAATGTATACGTCTCATAGGGTGCAAATTCTCTTACGAACAATTATTGGAAGGAGAAGACCAGTTTCATCTTTCATCTTCAGCACGATTGCTGGATGTGGAGCATAGTCTGGAACTTTCCCACTTTCAGCGTTGTTATAGACACATCGTAAATGCCTACCATCTCTCATTTTAATCAAGAAGCCAACTACTCCACTCATCACCTCAACTATAACAATATAAAACTTTATGAGCATGCTAGTTCAGTACAGCTAACTGGAACAACAGGTAGCCTTTATTTCCTTTTGTGAAATAAGAATTAAATGGTTACGCTGCTTCAGTAGGAGCACTGGAACAAGGGATGCCTCACTGAGAGACACATACCGGCTTCAAGTATGGTAGAATGGACATAATCTTCGTCATTTTCGTCGAAATTCTCCGCTGAGCTGCCACCATTTGAGGATGAACTGAAACTACATTGCGGTGGCTTGCACATTGTCACATTTAGTCGACCAGTGAAAATTCCAGAGTCAGCACTGGTGATCCCCTTGAAACTCCAAACGTCATTTTTGTGCAATTTGGAAGTCGCAAACAGTGGCGAAGAATGTAGGCCTGGTACAAGTTTGGATGGAACAGAGGGGCAAGCAACTGTGGCTTGAAGAGATACCATCTCGCCTTTTCAATCAACACCTATGTCTCTGCAGTGCAGTTGGTTAAAACTGAAAAGAACGACTTAAGCTGGAAACATAAGATGACGATCGATGAAGCATGCAATTGTCTATGATTTTCATCCGCGGGGATGAAAGAGAATAATGTATTGGTTAAATCCAAAAGATATACTACACTAGTAATATTCCAGAATGAAGGAGCAATTGTCTATGATTTTCAGAATGAGGGGAGAACATGATGAAGCACAAGAAGTCGTGAAACTACTACTACAAGTACCTGAATCCTTGGAGGAGAGAGAGAGAGGCCTGCCTGCCTGCCTGTGGATGGATGGGGTTGGAAAGAAGATAAGAAAGAGATTCGTTTTCTAAGATTGGAGTTGATGTGTGGAATGGAATTCCGGTCGAAGAAGGAGGGCGGACTCTAAGGTGGGTGGAGGTGGAGAGTTCGACGATCTATGATGTGGGCGGAATCACCGAGAAGCATCGATGGGGAATGAATTTTGAGAATTGGGCTCTGGCTTTGGTTTGCTGGACAATGGGGATTGCGGATGGGTCGATGGGATTTGAGTTCAGACTTTATTTATAGTGGAATTTTGGGGAGGGCGTTAGTTACCGCATCTCCAACAACTTCCCCATAATTTCTGCAAAATAGAAGCGAAGTCGTATTCTCCAAAAAAATTTATTCTAACTCTAACAACTTCTCCATTTTAGAAGCCTGTTTTTATTATAACAATAAAATATTTTACATATTTGACTAATAATTAATGAATTAATATTTTTATTTAAAAGCTGATTTTTGTATCCAATTAAATGTTGTGAGAGGAGAGAGAGTGACTATTTATGTTGGAAAAACAAATTTGGAGAAGGTTTTAAATTTTAGAGAATCTCCAAATTTGGGGAAGCTAAATTTTTCCTTCTCCTTCCCCATTTTGGAGAATGGGATGGAGAATCTATTGGATTCAAAAAGCCCAAATTTCTCCAAAATTGAGAATAGAGAACTTGTAGGAGATGGACACAAAATGTGAAGTTTACGAGACAAAATGTCGAAATAATATATTGATTTGATTGTTTTAAAGATATTTTTATTGTATGAAAAAAAAACTACACAATTTTAAAAATTGATGTGAAGTTTACGAAACAAAATGTTGAAACAAAATATTGATTTGACGGTTTCAAAGATATCTTTACTGTATGAAAAAAAGTACACAATTATTGCACCTCCAACTTTTAGTTCTAACCAATCTTATCGCTTTTGATTCTTGTTTTAGAAAATATTGATTCTTCCCGTTTATTGCACAATTCAACTTCATAATTGTGTTTGATTCAAATTTTTAAAATTTGGACTTTCATTTATCATTTTTATATGAATTATTAAATTTTATATATTAAAATATTAAAGAATAAAATTATAGATTAAAGGTCAAAATGTAGAAAACTACCTTCAACTTTACCAACTCGGTTAATAAAGGGTCCCAACTAAAAATTGGATACTATGAGGCCCATACTATACGAACTCGAATAGTTTGGGCCCCTTACTCAGTTAATTTGAAATGTGAGTGCATGTGAATGACGAAAATACAGTTCTCAGTTAGTAAAAAACTTAACACGACTATATGAGAGAGAGAGGTGATGAATTAGACAAAATATGAAGGTAAACAAATTTATTGTGAGATGGCCCAATCCACACCCAGCTATATTAATAGTACATGTTTAGATAAATAGCTTCTCTCATTGATTTGTTAATCAATGGCCAATATATATCTCACTTTACAAAACCGTTACATTAAGACAAGTACTTTCATTTGATATTCTCATATTTACGATTTTTCTCCATCTTCTCATCTATATATATATATATATATATATATATATATATATATATTGTGGTGATTTTACGGTAAAGAACACAACTCCACCGGCCGCGCTCGAACCTCTCAATCACCGCCGACGCCGACGTCTTCTCCCGGACATAGCTCCTTCCCGACCGATTCCGCCGCTCATCGTCGCGAACACCACGGACCCGCCGGACCTACGAGCTTCACTGCGGCTCTCGACTTGCAACAACTTCAATGTTTGATTCCACCATCGTCGGCTACGTAGGTAGAGGAGCGGCGGTAGATGTAGGAGGCGAGTAGGAGGAGGCACCGACGATGGCTCGTGAGGAGGTAACGTGGTGGAAATGAGTCGGTGGAGTAGTGGAAGATGGCGAAGGTGATGTTTGAAAATAATTGGGGTGAAATTGATTATGTTTAAAAGATTGGGGTGTATAATAGCAATTAATTAAGTGTAAAAGGTCTTTTCACCTCAACCGTCCATTTTAACGGTTGAAATGGACGGAAAGGACCTAACATGACGCGTAACTTAAATTTAGGATCATTTTAAAGCAAAAGTTAATATGGGACCGGAATAGGTCGCAAAGATAAAAGAGGGGTGGAGACGGATTTTACTCGTGACGAATTAGATAAAATATGAAGGTAAAAAAAATCTTTTGAAATGATCCAATCCATACTAGTTGTTTTCATAAATTCTAACCTTTCATACCGAGAAGTGTATTTTCATCACTCGCATGTGCTCACATTTCAAGTTAACTAAGTCAGGACTCCAAACTATCCGAGTTCGTATAGTATGAGTCCCAAAATGTCCAATTTTTAGTTGGGACCCTTTCTAAAACGAGTTGGTAAAGTTTTGGGCAGTTTTCTACATTTTAGCCTAGATTAAATGTTGAAAAAATTGTAGCAACTAAAACTGGACGGAGAGAGTAATAAAAATGAAACATTACAAATTTTATTTATAGAATAGTACCTATACAGTGTGTCGGCTCATTGTGAGCGCCTCAAGGATAGAAGAAGGACACGCTATCGAACCACTCATCGTGTTTCTCAATGACGAAACTGGAGCTTGCCAATTTCCACGGATCCGTCATTCTTTCCGCGCAAAGCAACAAAATTAGACAAAAAAATCAATTGATTCTCGTTCCTTTCTCGAAAAATCAACAAAATAGGCAACAAAACCACCTACCATGTTCTTTTGGCGAAAACAACCGTCAGCCCCGACGCGTTTGTTTGACAGCCCAAAATGATGTGCTTCGACATCACAATGATGCATTCTCGATGCACTATGATGTGCTCCCTTAACAACATGATGCACTCGTTTTGATGACATAATGATACTTTTTGTTCTACAAACCAAAGTGATGTGCTTGATTACCACAATGATGCATTCACGATGCATAATGATGTTCTTCTGTAACAATATGTTGCACTCGTCTTGGTTACTTAATGATGTGCTCATTTTCTCCAAGCTTTCTAAATGATGCATATGGTGACGAGAATGATGCTCTAGGTTTCAAGTATGATACGCTCTCTTACAAACATGATGCACTTGTTATGATGACTTAATGAAGCATTAATTTCATTCAACCTCCCAAAATGATGCACTTGGTGACCACTACGATGCACTCTTGTTGCACTATGATGATCTCACTTACAAAATATGATGCACTCTCTCTCATAACAATGTTGCACTCGTTTTCTTAAACATTTCAAAATGATGCGCTTGGTGACAAAAGTGATGCTCTCCATTTTCACTATGATGTTCTCCCTTATAAACATGATGCACTTTTTCCCACTAATTATGCAATCCAGCTAACACATCATTAAGGTACGTATGCGCATCATATGAGTCTAAATAACATCATTAAGGTATGTAGGCGCATCATAGTTATGTCATGTGTAACAGGTTGCAGCTCCGGATAGTGAGATATGAATCGTGTTGTTTAGCTGGCGAAATGGTTAGGGCTTGAGCGACGACGGTTGGGGAAGTTATTGGCTGTTCTAACATGGTCGGATTTTGTAGTGGTGGCGCTTATGGCCTCCCAAAGCTTATCCGATGGAAAATCATGGAGGATGGAGCACGCATGAATCAGAGCGGCAGTGGCGGGACATGGAAGGGTCGTCATCGGTGGTAAAGGGTGGCTTGTGGTGGCTCGTTTTGTTGTAGACGTTGCATTTGTGGGTGAGGTTGTCGACGTCAAAGGGAGGCGGTGGTGGGGAGTTGTCAGCGGAGTGAAGTAGCGATGATTTTAAGCAAAATGACAATTTTGTAAATAAATTGAACAGTGCGCACAGAGGCTCACATTTAGCCTCGGCACATTGTACCCTCTGCCTTTATGGAATTACTCCCCCGTCCCAAAAAATTGGTGCGTTTCGTTTTTTATGTTATATATGTTATAGGAGATTTCAATTATTTCTAAAAAAAATTCATTAAAAAAATTTGAAAAAAATATATTTCAAAACTTGACACATTAATCTATAATCTTAAAATATTTTATTTTACATATTAAAATGTCAAAAAAATAAAATTATAAATTAAATACTAAAAAATAAACACACCAATTTTATTTTATTTTTGTGAACGGATGCAACATTTAATCTCAATACGGAGTTTGCCTGCCCCCGTAACAGACACGCACCACTTTCAAAACTGGAGTCTATCCAAATTCCAAGTTCCAACCTGAACCCGGTATCCGTCTTGCAAGTTCAAAGGTCCGAATCCGATGTTTCAACTTCTGAGCCCATATTTCAATCATCTAAGCCCAATTGTTTCTAAGCCCAGGATTGTTACTGAAAAATAAATGGAAAAAAAACTAAGGTAACTGAACCTTGTTAGCAAAAAGGAAAAAGAAAAAGAACTACAACCATCCGCTTATATGTTCATATGAATTAGTATTTTTATTTTTCTTTCATATAGAAATGATAGATGCTGAAAAATAAAACGGAGCAATGTTCATATAAATTAGGATGGGAAAATATATAGCAACACTAGCTAGCGTGGCATTATTTAGCAGTTAGAAAAGAGCAAACAAATTAGTACTAGTAAAATGGGAGATTACTACTAGAAGCTAGCTAGCTGCTAGTTTGGGTGTTTAGCTAGCTAGCTAGTTCTAGAAGCAATGGTGCCTTAGGGACGAAGGAACAGCTGAAATTGCCAACATGCAATGCAATTAAGTTGATCATAAATATCCAAAGGGGACATGCATCTAAAGCGACGAGTAATGGTAAATACTAGGATTCAACCTGCATTTCTTTATTGATTTTAAATCTAGCATATATCATTGAAAAATAAAAGTGTATATAGGAAAAATGAGGTTATCAATGAGAAATGAAATATTTAAAGTGAAATTAAAATATGAACATTATTAGGGAAAAGTGTAACACAAATTTGAAATGAAAAGATCAAATGAAATTTTTGCGGTCATTTGGAAGAGGAAAATATAAAAAGTAAAAAATTAGAGAATAACATGAGTTTGTCAAAAAACAATATACATAACAATGTCTAACATTCATTGTACTTACTTTTATGAGAGAATATATACAACATTCACATAAATGAGACAATATATGTTTAAGAACGATAACTATGAATAACGTTAAAGTTTAATTTTGAAGTTCCAAAATTAAGTATGAAAGTTCAAATTTTAAATATGCTCTATCCGTCCAAATCTATAGTAACACTTTTAACTTTTAGACATTTCGAAAGTAGTGCAACATTTCTCATTTTTTGTAACTTTTTACATAATAATTCATCATATCATCCTCAACTTTTAAGCTCATAAAATAATAAACCAAAAAATAGTCAATATGAATCTTTTTCTTCTCCAACTAAAATTTCTTACTCAATAATCTATTTGTTTAATTTTTATTCTTTGAATATTTATCATTTTAGTTTAATTTTGTTTAAATGTTCTTCCTTTATTTATATAATTTGTCTACATCTTTCAATATACAAAAGGGCATAATGAGAAAGCGAGGTAGCTAAAATTTCATCACCTTATCTTAGTGCCAAGTCATTGTTATACTCCCTCCGTCTCCGAAAGGATGGTGCATTTCTTTTAGCACAAAGATTAAGAAAAGAGTAGAAAAAGTTACATTTAGTCAAAATTACCCCTACTTTGGTTGAGTGGTGGAATTTGGGAAGGAAAGTTAAAGGCATTTAAGTAAAGTTGCTCACCTAAAGTTTCCAATAAAGGAAATGCACCATTCTTTTAGGGACAACCATAAAAGGAATGTGCACCATCCTTTTAGAGACGGAGGGAGTAATATACTTGGGAGAGAGGGAGTAGCTAACTTAAATATTCTAATTTTAAGGTCTGACAAAGTAAAAAATTATAATCCAAAAAATTGAGCACGTAAACTCTTATTACTCTTAAAATAATTTTAAGAGCAATGAGCATGACACAAACTGATTGAATCGAGAATAAAAATATTTTTAATTTGGCTAACAAAATAACTAAATTATAATCATTAAAAGCAAGTCTTAACTATAAGCATAAAAAACTAAATGATCAAGAAAATATTTTTAAAAAATATTGATCGATTAAATTGGAAAAGCTATAAAAAAAAGTAAAAAAAGTTGTTATTAAAAAAGAGCAATCTAAAAGGATTTTAAAAAGGAAAGGATATAAAAACATTTAAAAGGTCCATAAAAGTAAAAAAAAGGTAGGAACAAATATTCATATGTCACAATCATAAAATAAAAGGTTTAATGTGTAGATTAAAAGAATGCCAATTTTGATTTTTGCTATTATATCACAATAATGTAAATGAAGAGATGACATGAATATAAGTTTAATCAATTAATCAATGTAGACTGTTAATGATTCTTTTAATCCCTTGAGACGAAAGAGTAATTTAAGATGTAAATGTAACACTGAAAAATATGTTGGATTGACTTGCAAACAAATAAAAATTAAAAGGACTTTAATTGAAAAAAGTTAAAAAAATGTTAAAATTACACTATTCATTGTACCTCATCAACACTTCCATAAATAGAGTATATATATATATATATATATATATATATATATATATATATATATATATATATATATATATATAATGTTACAGGCACCAGAAGCGGCCCGCCAGTTTTGAATATTCTTGAAAATCCTTCATTCTTTAACTCATTTATTTATGGTCGTCAACGTCAATTAGCTAGCTAGGTACTGCATATTAGTTACAGATACAAGTTTCTTTTTTTTTTTCAAATGCAAATATGATTATCATTAAAAACGGGGACAGGGAACAACTCCAGAGAAAAAACAACCACTCCTACAAGCGCAAAGGCATTGAAAAAGCCAAACAAAAATCAAGGAGCAAACGGGCATAACACCCATTCCGTCCAATTTGGCACCTTCACCTTCGAACTCCTGCAAGACAGCCACATATGGGAGAAAATCAACATCCGAGATAATCTTTAAAAGGCACCATTTTCCTCCTTCCATAACCACTTTATTTTCGGCCGTCCACAACACCCAAGCAGTAGAGCAAATAATAGTCTCCCAACAACCCCTAAATGTAGCAGAAACCAGGTGTAAAATATGGTCCGAGTAAAGATCGGTTACCTCCAATAACCTGTGCAAATCCACTCCACACCACCTTGCGATCGCGTTCCAGACATTCCAAACCACCGGGCAAGAGATGATCGCATGATCCGGGTCTTCAGCTGCATGGTTACACAGGGGGCACAAGATGGAAGGAACTGGGACCCCTTTCATTGCCAATTGAAGCCGGCAAGGAAGGAAATGTCTTCGCGCTCTCCATAGAAAAATATTCACCTTCTTAGGCAGCAAGTTGTTCCAGTGGGTGGGAAGATCACTTTGGTCGGCCCAGAGGCCATCCAAAGTAGCAGCAACAATGCGAGCAGAAAAAACTCCATCATTCGCCCACATCCAAGACCAGGAGTCCAACTTAGAAGGGGAGGGGGACACCCGTTGAAGAAGCGCAGATAAGGAATCAAACTCACCCGCTTGCCGACCCCGAGGTTCATGCCGCCAATTCCAACACCAAGAACCTGTACCTCCATCCCAGGAAAGGTGATCCGAAACTGTCGCATGGGAGATAAATCAAGAGCGTACGGTCTCTTAAATTTGTCACACAAAGGATTATCACCGACCCAAATATCATGCCAAAAATCGATGGAGCTTCCGCAGCCCAACACGCGGTGGAAAGAGGTGTCGAAACTAGGAATCAGATTTCCTACATCCCGGCTTGCCATGATGATGGCAGCCCATGGGCCCCCGCCGCCGGGCACCTGCTGCGCACTGATACCACCATTTGTCCCATAGATAGCTTTAATAATCCTAATCCACAGGACGTTCTCCTCAGTTCTAAATCTCCAGAGCCATTTGCACAACATGGCTAGGTTCCGGCTCCTGAGACTTCCAAGATTTAGGCCACCTTCATCAAAAGAACCAATCAGCCTATTACATTTCGCCCACACAATCTTTCGAGAAGATCCATTTGCACCCCAGAAGAAGTTTACCCGCATCCTTTCCAAAGACTTTCGAGTTGTCACCGGCGCTCTAAATAAGGAGAAGTAATACAATGGAAGACTATTCAACACCGACTTTAGCATAGTAAGTCTACCGCCGATTGAAAGAGATTTTTCTCGCCACCGATTCACCTTTCAGCCATCTTCTGCTCAACCACCTTCCAAGTAGAAATTCTTTTCATATTAGCGCCTACAGGAAGCCCCAGATAAACAAACGGGATGACGCCTGCAGAACAGTGAAGTCTTCGAGCAAGACGAGCCACTTCTCCTGATGAGACACCCACACCGAACAACTGGCTTTTCTGAACATTAATTTGCAGACCCGACGCTTGCTCAAAACACTTGAGTAACCACAATAAGTTTGTCACATTACTAGCAGACCATTCACCCAAGAAGAGAGTGTCATCAGCAAACTGCAGGTGAGAAATCACTTCACGGCCATCACCAACCACACAGCCTTTGAAATCCCCATTCGCAGAGACTTCAACCATCATCACATTCAAAGCCTCAGCTAGAATGAATAAAAAAGGAGAAAGAGGATCACCTTGCCGAACGCCACGCTCCATCGAGAACTCTTGAGTTGGGCTCCGTTAACCAGGACTGAAATTGGTGAAGATAAACACCCCATAATCCATTTCCTCCATTTCAGCCCAAAACGCATCTGCTCCATGATTGAATCCAGGAATTTCCAATTAAGATCATAGGCTTTAGCAAAGTCGGCTTTAAATGACATCGATTTTTATTAGCGGTCAGCCGATTAACAACTTCATTTGCAATAAGGACCCGTCGAGAATTTGCCGCCCACCCACAAAGGCAGATTGGCACTCGGAGATCAAATCCGATATCACTCCCTTGACCTCTCCGCCAAAAAGTTTGGCAAGGATCTTGTATTGCACGCCCACCAAACTAATAGGACGGTAATCCGGCGAGTAAGAGGATCACGGACCTTCGGGATAAGAGTGATGAAGGTAGGATTGCTCCTTTGACAAGCCTTCCGAAATTTCAAACTCTTTAACAAAGGCGATCACCTCCTCTTTAATCGTATCCCAGTGGGTTTTGATGAAAGAGAAGGTAAACCCATCGAGCCCAGGGGCTTTTGAGCCATCACACATCCAAACTGCATTCTTGATTTCATCCTCAGAAAGGAGCTTCGAGAGCTGTGATCTGGGAATCGAGAGATTTTAAAGTTGCTACTATGAAAAGTAGGCTGGCGGAGTCCGGTTCTCGAAACCGGCTCTTGTAGAATTTGAAGACCTCGTCTTTTATGATATTAGGCTCAACTACCCAAAGAACCATTCACGTTAAGACCAGAGATATTATTTCGCTTCAATCTACCTTTAATAACTCCATGAAAGAACGAATTATTCTCATCCCCTTCAATCGCTCATTTTGCTCTAGATTTTCGCCTCAAGCCGAGAGAGAGCCCTTCTCAAAGATTAAAATAGTTCCACCTAGCTGTTTTGAACGCCTCACTATCAAAGATCGTAAAGAGTATCTTGTTCTGCTTTCATCTCCCACTCAATCATAATGCGCTTTGCCTCATTAACCTCTGTGGAGCCGTTACCTGGGTTTCTTTCTTTCCAGATTTTTATCACCTTCTTAACATGCTTGAGTTTCTCTTTTAGGATAAACCCAGCACTGCCCATCAGGTTCACATTCCCCCAAGCCTCCCTAATCAGCTCATTAAAACCAGGCACCTGAAGCCAATGATTGAAGAAGCGGAAAGGCACTGGCCCAAAATCCACTTTCATGGACTTAAGCACAATCGGACAGTGGTCAGCAAACGTTCTTTCTAAGGCAAGAACCTTCGATCGTGCCATTTCAAAGACCAAATCCGTTGACAACAAGAAACGGTCAAGATACAAGTTTCTACTATTACTTTCATTGCTTAATAATTAATTGAACCATTTATTTTCATTGTTTTAATGTATTTAATTTATAATTTGTTTATGAAATTTTAAATATTTTAAATTAAATAATTTATATATATATATATATATTATAATTTGTAATATTTTTTAAAATATAGTTTTCGTGATTTTTTTTAATATTTATTTTTATTAAAATATGAGTTAAACATTGAATTTTGAAACAGTGAAAATAAATAATTTAATTATTGGGGAATGAGTACTATTCTTTGCTGAAGTACCCGACATTATTTTGTGCACGCAACTCTCAAGTTTATCTATTAGGGGGCTTCAATCCTTGAGGTGAGGGAGAAAATGTATTAGTCATCTTAGTGATCTCACCATGTTAGTTGACAAGATTACTTTCAAGTAAAAAATGTATTACCTTTTAAATATAATACTGTGTTGTTAGGTTTTGATGTCTCTGGTTTAAGGATTTGGAGATTATTATTATTTTTAGATCCTAAAAGTTCTAAGAATCATTTTTTTGGCTCATTTTGAAGAGCAATTATTCATCATTCAAAGAAAACCAATTAAGGATTTCTCACCACACACACACATATACTCGATGGATATTCGAATGATTTTAATCTAAACCAAGGAAGTACGTAACGTAATCAGTTCAGCCGTCTCCATCTTTTAAAAATATAGATTGTGCTTAGCTCTCCAAATTAACTTTTTCAGTCCAGCTTCCATATAGCAAGCAAAGAAAATTTGAATGGAATTTTTTTTCCAATTAAACAAATCTTAAAAAAAATTTGTAACTTCGGGGATCCGTAAGTTGTTAAGGGCCCGTTTAGTTGGTAGAATTTTGTAAAAATTTTGTGAAAATTCTGCGAAAATAAGAAATAAATGATAATGTGTTTAGTTACTCATTTTCATTTTCATTTTTATATGAAAATGAAAATACTTTTGTACATGATTTTGAAAACAACTTTTTGATGTTTTCATTTGAAAATAAAATACGGAGCCGGACCACCGTTGGACCGTAACCGGACCACCGTCGGACCTTCGCCTGACCACCCCCGGACCTTCGCCGGACCACCCCCGGACATTGCCGGACCACCACTGGACCTCGCCGGACCACTGCCGGAACTCATCGGACCCTGCCGGACCACCGTCGGAACTCGCCGGACAACCGCTGGACCTCACCGGACCATCGCCGGACCTCACCGGACCACCGTCGGAACTGCCGGACCACCGTCGGACCCTGCCGGACCACCGCCGGACCTCACCGGACCACCGTCAGAACTCGCCGGACCACCGTCGGACCCTGCCGGACCACCGTCGGCCCTCACCGGACCACCGCCGGACCTCACCGGACCACCGCCGACCTCGCCGGACTACCACCGGACTACTGCCGGACCTTGCCGGACATTGCCGGAGCTCTCCGGACCACCGCCAGACCTCGCCGGACCACCAGTGCACTTTACTCTTTTCAAAATATTGTTTTCAATTTGTTGTAATGAAACGCATTTTCAAAAACTATTTTCGAAAATTATACATTAAAAATAAAAATTGATACAAGAAATGAAAATGAAAATTGTTTTCATCAACTAAACGCCCTAAATTTACTCTCCAACAACACTCTTTTGGTTAAACACAGGTGAAGCGTTGAGAATAGTTGAGAAAAAGAAAGGGAAAGAAAAGGCATATGATGAGCACGTGAAAATCGTTGGAAAACAAAAATGCAGGAAATCGATATCGATGGGGCAAATGAGCAATAATTTAACACCCTGACCCATGCTTATATATCAATGGGCTCATATTAAACGAGTAAGCCTATAGTCCTTACTCCTTACTTAACTTGAAGAGTTCCTTTATAGATATTGGAGAGATGTTAGTGATATTGCTGGACCGGATAATTGAATATTGTTGGAGAGAGATGTAGGAAAGGGAAAGGAAAAAAATAAAATAATACTATATAGTTAAAGGAATAGTAAAAATTAAATAATAATCACTTCTTTCGTCCCAAAAGTAATAATGCAACACTTGTTTTTTTCCAGCATTTAATCTATGAGTTTATTTCTATATCAATTCAAATTAGAAAATTGAAACTTTTAAATACAACTAAAAATTTGATGTCTTAATTTTATGAATATATTTTTTGATTTTTTTTTCATTAAGAAATAATATAGATAAATTGAAGCGGTGAACAATCGTGATCAACTGTAGAAATTCTTGCTTCCAATTGTGAAGTTGGTGATTCGGTGAATAGCTAAGTTGATTCATTGATCCAATATAAGAAATTTATGATCCAGTAGTGAATAATCGTGATCCGGTGTAAAAAATTCATGACTTAGTGGTGAAGTTAGTGATCCGGTAAACATGTGAGTTGATCCATTGAACCAATACAAGAAATTAATGATCCGGTAGTAAGCAATTCTGATCCACTATAGAAATTTATGATATGTTTATGATAAATAGTAAAAAAGCATATTGGACACAAAAGAAAAGAGCATCAGAACATATGACATATGGATCTCTTTTTTATTCGTCTCCATTTTTTCTTTCCAATGAACTAATTATTTGTAATTTTCGATTATAGAATAAAAAGATATGTATTTTTCGAGAACACGAAACAATAAGAAATGGTATTTAACTGTTAAAAAATTGTAAAGTGCAGCGCATCCTGTACACCACTTGAATTGAATTAGGGCATCATATCCTCCCCCAACTTTAATAAACGTTTTGTTTTAGTCATGAAGTCGATTTTGTTCTACTTAAATCAATTGATGGATATCTGATTGACCCGCCCCAAACACACCGAACAAATAAAGTGCAACTTTTCAAAATTTCGATCCTCTCTTTAACAGTGTTCAAAATCAAATCAAGTTTTAAATATATTTCTCAAATTCTTCACCAAATTTTCGTGAAATCTACCAAAAGAGCTGATCTAGTCAACTAACAGAGACGACTAGCTCCCATGTTCCATTCACACAAGATCTTACTATATTCATATGCATTTTGTTAAGAAAAAAGTGGACAACGGACGTAACCAACATGAGAATGAGGGTGTGTGTGTGTGTATTCCCCCGAATCCACTTGTGTTGAAAAAAAAGTGCTGCGTGCATTTATTCGGGTTCCCTCCCAAAGAGGAAGAAAATAATGAGTGTGTTCGCATATTCTCTTCATCAATTTGTTTTTTTCTTGTGGAATCAAACAAGAGAAAAAGGAAGTGGTAACCAGATATGGCTTTGTACTGTTAATCTGTTTCTTTCCCATTGCCTGCTACAAATATTGCCTGCTGCATCAGAGAAAGGCTGGCCGCGACAAAAGCAGAGCTGCTGCACCTCCAATTACTTATGAGTTACGGTACGTAGTACGAGTAAGATTCTAACTGAATCTTCTCACATGTGCTACATGTTATCAAAGTAAATTTTGTATGTTTGGGATTATACATGCGAGGAAAACTGGTAAATATAAATATATATATATATATATATATATATTTTTTTTTTATAGGAAAAACAGCTCAATATTCTCAGTGAAAATAATATAAGTCAAAGTTTGAATGATTGGAACAAAATAAACTCCTAAAGAAAAAGCAACTAGAAAAAAAGAGAAATAAGCACCCCTAAAAATAAAATGGCAAAAACTATAAAGAAATAAACAAGAAACTAAGAGATTAGAAAAAAGACTAGTAGCACAACTGTAACGGATATAGAGCAGAGCAGGAGGGGACCATCGGATGACAGCATCACCACCATAAGAAAATTAAGCGCATAAACTCAGTAAAGTAATATAGATACCCGATTTTCAACGAGGCACACCTCAACGGTTTTCATGGAACCAAATGCCGTCTCACTATGCAAACAGAGGCAAACCCGCCAAACCAACAAGACCACTCAACCAAACTATAGTTCAAGCAGAACCAACAATGCATGTTTGGTTCACATGTGACAAAGCATAAATATTTTAGCAATCTCATGTTATTGTTTGTATCTAGGAGGATTTTGTTATTCAATTGGCAACATTTTATAATTTATTTCAAAATTTGAGACTAAATATGTATTTTTATGGACAATCTCGTAATTTTAAAAGCCACCCCTAGTCTGTTGATTGAAAAAAAAACGCTCCACTAAGTTCAGGGACTACACAAAAAAACGCTCCACCAAGTTTAGGGTCTACACTTCAAATACATAAGAGTACATGGGGACCTACTTACTATACCCACCTCATTCAACTAAAAATGATATATATATATATATATATATATATATATATATATATATATATATGCCTTTTGGATGTCAGACAAAATTATACGTGTTCATTTTAAGGAAATTTTCATCTACAATCTCACTTTTTCGTTTTCTGTATTATAAAAAAAAGTGTAGTATCATTGTTTACATGCACATTTTATCATTTTACTTGCAAGTCTTCTACATACCTTAATGTTTTGATCAAACATATCAATTAGTAAATGAGAGTAATAATTTAAAGGGATTCTAATAATACCCAGTTTACAGTTGTTATTGTGAATGCAGTTAGTTTTTAAATGGATGAGAACTCTTTAACTATAAAAATGAGGTAAATGTATTCATAGTTCTACAAACCAATAAGGTTATGTAACTTATATTTTTGTAACACCCTTGGTCCTTATGGACATTTTTACCCTTCTGGACAAATTTTAAAATAAAAACACCGTCATAAGGTTTAGTGAAACTTTCAAACCCTTAATTTCTATCAACCTACATAAACCATAAAATTCTACCTAACTTTTATAAACCCTTATAATTATACCATAAACTTTATCTATAGACCATTATCTCACCACCATTATGCCCACTGTCACAGGAACGTCGTCGAACCGCCATTGACCTTCATCAGAATGCCTAGAGCCACCACCATCCTTCACCGGAGCGTCCAGGCCCACATATCACAAGTCCCAGACCGCAAATCGCGAGCTCTGAGTAGTGAAATACGAGCCTAGGGTGGCGGATCAACGACCCAGGGCCCCTAATCGCCCGCCCAAGGTCACGAAACGCAAGGCTAAGGTGTTGCGCGACGAACCTAGGTTTTTCATGACGTTTTGGTGGCGTTTCGACGACGGTGGGCTGGATGGTGGTAGATATAGGTGGAGATGAAAAGTTTAGCGTTGAATTGTAAGGATTGATAAATGTTCGAGTAGAATTGTAGGATTTATGTATGATTATAAAAATTGATGAGTAAAATTAAAATTTTCACTAAATCTTAGGAGAGTGTTTGTATTTTATAATTTATCCAAAAGAGTAAAAGTGTCCAAAGGACTACAAGTATTACAAAAATATAAAGTTATGGATCCTTACTGGTATAAAATCTTAAAATAAGATTCCGGTCGGACATAAGTTACATAATTATGGATGAACTTTATCATATAAGAATGGTGATGAATTATTATTTAAAAATGCATGCACCCATAAGAATTTTTATGATTCTTAAATTCCTAAGAAAATTGTAGTAATTTGTCTATAATTAGTGAGACAAACACTCTTAAATTTCGGGAACTTACTTATGATCTATAGGAAAGATACGAATCTCACTTGCCTTTTCTTTTAAGGGTTATCCCACTTGCTTTTACATTATTATTATTATTATTATTAGGGAGAGTGAATTTGCTCTACCTATTTTTCTTATCTTCACTCCGTGTTCCACTATATTTTATTAACATACTTAATTGATCTTTTTAAAAAAGTTAATAAATTAATTAACAATGCGAATAAATCATACTGAGGGATGAGACAAAGGAAAATGATTACATGAGATGTAAACTCTGTTGTTGTTAGAAGGCAAGAAAGTAAGGGGAAAAACAGAACCCAGCCCGTGAGGCTGTGACTTTTTGTAAATGGGGACACTCCTTTCCTCTTTTCTGGGAAGTACTGAAAAGAACCCCACCAAAAGACTTTGTTCACGTACATTCGGTAACATTCCGGATCCCCCCATACAAACTCAAAACCCCTCATATCATTCTCACTCCTTGTTCTAACAATAAAACAAAGATGGTGTTCTTTACATATATTTTCATCAAAAATTCATAAAGAAACCATTAAATCAACAATTTTCTCTAACTTATTCTCTTATATACATGACATTAATGTTAAATATTTCACAAAATTCGGCTTATCACAATGTGAAATTGAATGAAAATCATTTCCTTAAAAAATGGAACTAAAATAATTTTCTTACATTATACTATAAAGTAGTTCACTTCAATTGGATTAATACAATAAAATGATCCTAAACCTCTCATCAGTTGGTTAAGTTATAAGAACATAAAATGGAAGTCACGAGTTTAAGTCTTACCTACATCATCCCCTACTAGGGGTGTGAAACGAATAGGGCCGAGCCGAGCTTCACGAGCCTCGAGCTCGAGCCGATTTTGAGGCTCGTATAATTAACGAGTCGAGCTCGAATATGAAACGTTCAGCTCGATAGGCTCATCGAGCCTTATCGAGCTTGTTGTGAAATTACTTATATACTCCTTATATAAATACAATACCAGCACCCCTACCCCCAAAGCCTCGTCCAATTTCGATTCACCAGAGCAGCATCCCTACCCATATGTGATTCTGTCGATTAACCCTAACCCATCCCCAATTCTCATCGTCACCATCTCCTCTCTCATTTTCCCCTAATCAGACATATGGGCTTCTACTTCTACGCCATGAATCGTTGATTGAAGCAACTTATCTCCAAAATATGTCAAGCATCTCCACCGAGAGGCATCTCCAAAATCTTAGCTCCACCTCCGTCGAGCATCTCCGTTGTTACCTATTCCCGACGTGTATGTGTGTGTGCTCGGGTAATTTTTGTGTAAAAAACGGGATTTGCGGATTTTTGGTGAAGATCGGAAAAGTTACCTATTCCTGACATGTATGTGTGTGCTCGGGTAATTTTGTGCAAAACCGGGATTTGCGGATTTTTGTAAAGATCGGGGCTTGATTTTCTTTAAACATGTTAATCATGTTTTGTGTGTATTATGGAGTCCCGGGGATGGTGTTCAGATGATACTTCGTTTGGTGGAGCGGTTTGAAAGTTATGCAAGTTGCGGTTGGACTAAATTGCAACTTTGTAAAGTTTGGGGGCCAAATTGGAAAAAGTTGAACAAAATGAAATGAAAGAAACGGATCACAAGGTGTGAAAGGAGAAAGCATGATAAGGATTTATAATCAAGCATGTGGTGGCATATTAAGCAAACAAGCAAGCAAGTATGAGGTGTCTTTGTTATGTGTAAAACATTTAACAAGCAAGTAAGCAAGCATGTGAAGAATGTTAAATGCTTTAAAGTTACGAATTCTTTTCTATTTTGTTCTTCTTCTCGGTCTCAAAGTGTCATTCGTCACAGAAGCTAGCTCTTGTGCGGGAATTTGATGGATTTTCAACCAATTTTCAAGATAAAGGTATTAAATTGATCATTGTGAGAAGTTATGAATATCCTACGGATCAGATTTTTCAAATAGCTCCGTTTGAAAGATGTAAATTTTTGAATTTTGAGATATGGATGACACCTCATGTATCTTTGATTTTATGGTTTCTAAGTGTTATTTACATGCTCTGTGATCAGTTGTGAAAATGGATTTGAGCTGAAACGCTTCTGGAGTGCTGCCGAAATCAATTTTAGGTTTCCTGTATGACAACCAAAGTTCAGTTGTGTAAAGAGGTAATGATATATGTTATTCACGGTGAAGAGTTATTTACTTTTTACGGATAAGATTTCGTAAATGAGATTCTGTTTGAAAAACCGTTGTCTGATTTTCTGGTGTGTGGAGGTTTCACATGGATCTGTGATTTCGGACTTTGTGCATAAGGTAAGGGTTCAGTGTGTCTTTGGGTACTGCATTTTGGAGTATGATATAAAATGCGTATCGGAGTATGTTGAGGCTAAGTTTGGTTTGAGGGGTGGTCCAGTAATGCCTAACTTAGTTAAATGGTATAAGCATTGGTGTGCGATTTGACGTTTCGGGATCTGGCATTCGTGTGATGTGATACAACATTTTTGTGTGTGTTCTGATCAGTTATGATTCAGTATGTGTAAATTAAGGGGTAATGTCCGTTGTGTGTGATCAAGTGTGACCAAGATTTCTGATGTGTGTTCCGATCAGTTGTGATACAATGGGTGTGTGATATTCAGTTCTGAGCTTCGGTATTATATATGAGCACCATGGTTTTCTGACGGTTAAACTTTTTTATGTGTGTGGCAGTAGCAGTATCTGTACGTCGAGGACTTTGGTTGGATATTGAAGTGTCACCACCTCGCACATTCTGTATGTATTCCAATAGACATTTTTTTGTGGCTCTGTATATTGTAGATGACATGCATACAAGCAGTAGTATCATATTCAGGGTTTCTGCTGAAAATCAGATATGTGTATGTGTTTGTGGCATCGGACATGTGGTAGATTTCAGTTGCGAGCATGTGGATGTGTTTATACATTATTTTGTGCAAGATATGTGAAAATGTGCATGGGTGCATTACTTGCGCACTTTGTAAGATTTGTGTTCGATTATGTGCAAGTATGTTATCATTCGTGTCAAATGGAATTGTGTGTCGCGTATGAGATTTCTGTGAACGAAAAATTTAAAATGACCTGTGGGGCCCACTGGGCCCACCTGATAGATGTGATGTGTGTGATCTGTTACCCCAATTGAGTATAATTACGGTGTTAATGAACATCGTAATCACTTGTGTGCTTCCGCCGTGGGGTGATATATCCGCCTTCCATGCTCCACCGTTGTCAAGCCCTCGGCCGCCCAGCCACAAGAACGGAGATGCCTGGTTTGGTTTCTATTTTTTCCAGAGCTCCGTGGGTTTTTTTGTTCACTTCTTAGACTAGTCTATTTGTAGTTATGATACCTTAACTTATTAAAGAATGTGTTAGACTAGGTGTTTGGTTGGCACAACAAAGAGCTTATTCTTTTCCTGGTGAAATTGTTTGCCAACCTTGTGCATCTAACGTACTAACCTGGGTTGCTTAGTTGATTAAAAAAATCACATGTGCCATTTATTTGTTTGACTCACGATTCTTGTTAGTAAATTGGCTATTTTTTCTAAGAAGGATGTTTGCTATTTTTCTTGATAGTTATCTTGAACAAAATGGTTCGGTTAAATGAAAAATAATGGACATACATGTTGAGCATATGTGCACTTAATATTTGTTTCATACTATTACTTTGATTTTATCAAACTAAGTATTGTTAACCAGATTTAGCTTGCATTTATAACTTCCAGCATTTGGCTAACGGCAAAAATAGATTGGTAGTACTTAAATTTAATTGAAACTAGGCAAAAATAAGATTGAATACAAATGTTACCCAAATAACAGCTGTAGCTTGGTATTACTTAAATTGAACAAAACTTCGCGGAAACTAGCATGAAACCCATTTAGCCTAAAGTTGTGACTTCCAAATAATACTAACATATACAGGCTGTAGTTCGGTGTTACTTTGATTTCAATCAATTTAAACCTAAGCAGTGACAAACATGAAGCATGTCCATTACACTTGCATGCTGCCCTTGATTGTTTTCTCCAGTACTATAGTTATTTAATTATTAACGTGTTGTTTGTTGATGTGATTGATGCAGACATGACATTTACTAATGATCCCGAATCTTTTGATATAGATTTGATAGATACAACCATTGGTACCGATATGACTCATTTTGGAAGACGAAGTACTGTAGAAGATGAAAGTGTGAAAGAATGTGAGAAAGAAGGTCAGAAAGAAGGTGGAACACTTAAAAGAAAACCTGTGATACCGATATGGTTCGTTGGAATTTTATTTGCTAGAACTTGTGATGTTTGAACTTGTGAACCTGTGATGTTCTAATGGTTTAGGTTTGATAGAGCTTGTGATTTTTGAACTTTGAAGTGGCAGTAGATTTATTGCGTTGATGTTTAATGTCTGAACTTGAACTTGTGAACTTCTGATGTTTGATGTTTGAACGTGAACTTCAATGCTTGTTGTGCATGTTGTTTGCTGTGTTTGTGCATGAGTTTAATTACAGATTTTTGTGAAGCACTGAAGTTGTTGGGAGATGATACTTCTTAATGTTGTGCCGTGTGATAATTACAGGTGTTTTATGGTTGTTTAAATCGAGACTTACCGAGCTTAGGCAAGCCTAAGCGAGCTAGAGCCTCTCGAAATCTCGAGCCGAGCTCAAGCCTCTCACAAGCCGAGCTCGAGCTCAAATAATCGGACTCGACATAGTTCGAGTCGAGCCCGAGCTCGAACATGCCAGGCTCAACTCCACCCCACCCCACCCCACCCCTATGTCTATGTGTGTGTATATATAAAATACAACAAAATGTGGTATGACTATTGATAACGTGGCTAAATCTCCACTAGAATATACTCGCTTCATTTCAAGAAATTGGATAGAGCCATTGGATCTCAGGAGAGCAGAGGAATCTTCAATTCTGGGAAGTTTAGAGCTTCTCCAGTCGTCTTCGTTACTCGAAGATGTTTGATGCTTAAGATTTAAACCAGATCTGTACCGCTTCTGATTTCTCTCAGCATCTGAAGCAAAAGCAGCAATTGTGGAAGCAGAGTCTGACCCAGCAAAACACCCAAAAATCCATACAAAGAGAAATAAAAGAAACAAAAATACTAATCTACAAAACCTGTAGGCTGAGCAAGTGAAGCATTGGCTCAGCAGCAGAAGCAACAATTGTAAAAAGGACAAAGAGCTCAGGGGTGGGTTTAAGCCTAAGCTCGGGGCTGAAGCTTCAACCAACCAGATTGGTTTCTTGAGAAACTCATCGCTGGAGTAGTTTTGAATGAATCAGCTCCACCGATTCGGGCTCACCCGTACCAAGAGAGATGAGGGTCTGAGAGATCTGAGATCGAAGATGACCATCGTGCCTAGGGTGAGCTCGACGGAGCTTCGAGTCGTTTGATTTTAATCGGAACGATTCAGAAGATGAGATCAAACCAAGAGCTCTTCAGAACGAAGACGATGACGACCATATCTTGCTGGGATTTGAAGAGTTTCATCAAGCCAATAGTGTTTTAAATCACGAGTTCTATGGTAGCGACTTGAGATGAAGAAAAGTCAAGAACATGAGCCCAACTTTTTCTAGCTCAGTTTGATTCTATGAAATTTAAGTTTAAAGTGGGGCTGTGTTTTTGGATTGTTTAAATGTGCTGTAAAACCAAGAAGAATATAAAAAAGTTCACTTTTAATTAAGGTAAAAGTATTGTAATTAAAATTAGATTTAAAAAATGAATGATATGAATGGTAGTAAAGTAAATTTATAGTGAAAAGTTTTCCTTAAATGGAAACTCGTGGTTAATCTTGTGGGAGGGTTTAAATGGGTATTTTTATTTTATGGGATTGAGGAGTACCATTCATCTTTAAAACACGCTCACACACTAATACATACACCATTTGATTTCTATAAATTGGCCCCCTGTCCGTTATATCGTCCCTCTTCTCCTTTCCTTCTCCTCCTCTGTTGCCATTTTCGCAAGGCTGAAACTCTGCTTGTTTTTCTGTCTTCAATTTTTTTTTTTGGGTGGTTTCAAGCTGTCCATTCCTCTTTCCGGCATATCGAGAAACAGAGTCCTTCTCTTGTCTGAATATTAATGCTGCTTCTTCTGACATTATTGTTGTTGTTGTTCGACATACATGTCTCCAGTTGTTAGTGAAATCCTCCGTTCCGGTTTTATGATAAGTTCGTCTATCAGGCGCAGGACCCATCTCGTTCAATCCTTTTCCGTTGTCTTCCTTTACTGGTTCTATGTTTTTTCATAATTAAACTTCTTTCTTAATCGTCGTTTCTCTGCTGTACTAGTAGTATAATATAGTGTAGATAAACAGCAGTGCTTTCTGGGAAATCAGTTCAAAGTTTCAATTTTTTGGGTTTCTTGGCCACCATAATTTGTTAGGTTTTGAGTGTACGTAGAATTTTGTGAATATATTTCTGTCTTTGGTTTCTATGGACTCCTCTAGTGGGAATTCAGATTGGAGCTCCAGTCTGATGAACAAGTCAGGGTCGGAAGAAGATGTGCAGCAATTGATGGAGCAGAGAAAAAGGAAGAGAATGCAGTCGAACAGAGAGTCGGCAAGAAGGTCGAGGATGAGAAAGCAGAAGCATCTGGATGATTTGGTGGCTCAAATTGCGCAGCTGAGCAAAGAGAACAGCCAAATCCTGAGAAGCATCAGCCTCACCTCACAGCACCTTGTGGACATCCAGGCACATAACTCTGTTCTAATGGCCCAGAAGGTGGAGCTGAGCCAAAGGCTGGACTCGCTGAATGACATCCTCGGTCTCATCAATTCTTCGGCAGCCGGGCCCGGCGGTGGTCATAATAATCAGGTGATCGGAGCCAACTTTGGGAGCTTCATCAACCCTTTGAATTTGCCATACGCTGGTGCAGAGAGAGATTTTCCAGTATTAATTAAGCATGCATGACAGATGGATGGGGGATGGTGAGAGTGAAAGTGAGAAGCTGCTGGATTGTTTGCTCAACTTGGTGGTATTGGTGATTGTGAGATGAGCAGTGGAGAAGAGCCAAATTGGGTTGTCTTTTTAGCCACTTGTTATGATGATGATGATGATGATGATGATGATTGGACGAGTCTTTTTTAGCCTTTAGCACAAGTTTGATGCAAATCGTGAGGGCAGCTGGCTAAGGAGAGGCAATTGTAATTGTAACTCAGCAAGGAAGGATGATGCTTAGGTTAGGTACTCTTGCTTTCTCTTCTTCACCCTTCCTTTAAGTGGCTTAGAAGATCACACTATTTAGTGCATAGTAAGGGTACTTTTGTAATTTTCAATTATGACTGTCTTTGTCTTATTGGTTTCTAGTTCACTTCTAAAACCATTGAGGAAAGCTGGCTTGGCAGGCCCAAGTCTTCATTTGTGGGACTTTCACCATAGTTAAAAAAAATAGAACCGGGTAACCGTAAAGTTAGTAGTTCAAGGTTTAATCGGTCGAATTGGTTGAACCGGTGGTTGGACCGTTACTTTTATATTATTATAAATTATTAATAAAGTACCCATCTTATAGAACTGCAATAAAATAATTCATATAATAATGCATATTTTTAAGAATCAATAAGAACTATTATTATTTACTTAAAAGATGAAAGGTTAAAGTAATAATTGTAAAGAATATAAAAGTTTATTTGTACAAAAAATAAAACTTTGTGGATGATTTAGAGTTAAGTAGATAAAACCCTAATATTGACTCTTACTTCTCAATAAAATTTGAGTTTGTTTTTTTTTTAAAAAAAATAATTTCAATTTTTTCACCTCATTTTGGTTGAACCGCCGGTTCATTGGTTTTCGGTTTAAATGGTTTTGACCGGTTTTTGACAAATGTGGTGCAAAACCAATAACCGGACATGTAGCCGGTTCGCGGTTTAACCGGCCGGTCCGGTCCGGTTTTTTAACTATGCTTTCACCTATTGAACTCAATCATGGGGCTTCAAAGTTGAAGAATTTGTGGTGAATTATCACAAATTTTCACCTCCCGCGTTCACCGTGAATTTTGAAGTTTTTCGGACCTCATCCGATTCACGTTGAAGTGAATTTCGTGAAAGTCACTGTGACATTTCGGCCAACACGCCCACAAAACCGAGAACCACTCCTCCCTTCCGAGCAAGGCCTCACCCCTCACTCGTCTCCTGCCTGGGTGGCTGCCTGCCAGCGGCGGACGAAGCAGACAGGCAAGGAGGAGGCATGTGGGGGTGAGGATGCAAGGTTTGAGTGGTATGCGCCAGTAGAGGGGAATTCGATCTTGCTCTCACCGGTGAACAAGTACAAACTCACCGAAAAAAATTTCCTCCCCTATTAGGTTTGAACCCCGTTATCGTATATCTCATTCATTCAGTACCATGACCTATTAACAGTGGTACACTTCAGAAACTTGATTAAGTTAATCTACTATTTTAATTATACTAATATAGTACCCCTGCCTAAAATAGCCACAAGAAAAGTGAATGCTGCAATTTCGTGAAGCCAAGTCAGCTCCAGCTCACCGCCACATCACCTCCGGCTCTTTTTTTTGCTTGCATTAATTGATGCAATTAATGCATCCGTTTTCATACAGCTTGGTGAACATACACCTACTCACGGATTGAAACGTCGTTACTATATATATATAAACAGTTTAAAAAAACACAGCCTAAGTCTAAAATGAGATTGAATTAAAATCTGATTATTAACAATCCCGTGAAATCAGCTTTTCCCTATTTTGATCCAATTAATCCCTAAAAATAGTCAAAATGCAAAATACTACCACCATCAGCTCGAAACGCAGAACCAGAGTTTCCTTCCTTCCATAACAGCGATTTCCGGCGATGGCGTGTCGTAGGAGAGGACTAGAATCCAGGTTCGGGCGGAGCTAGGTCAAATGGCAGCGGTCCCGATTTGCGCTATGGTTCAATCAATAACATATTCAACTACGTTCTAATAGTATAACAAAGGGAAAAAGGTACTATTTTACCATTAACATTTAGGCAAAGGTTCAATATTACCACTATTTTGGTTTGATGGTACGTAAGTACCACCAAATGGTAGGTAGTGCACGTTCTTTTTAAAAATTTTGATTTCATGTGTTACTGCTTTATAGTTTGTTGTACACGTTTGCCATCGATCGTTAAAATTGTTACGATCTTAAAATATTTTTATATTAAAGTTGCGTATGTAAAATACAATAAATTGCACGAATAAAGTATGCGACACCTCGTCACACATGATGTGTGCGAATTGCACAACATGAATTTTCATAATTTCATACTTCCTCCATTCCAAACAAGTTGTCACAACATCAAAATATTTTTGTTCTAAATGAAATGACTCTTTTCTACTTTTGTTTTATTTTAATCCACATTTACCCCTGCAATGCACTCACTTAAAGGATCTTGGGAGTGAGTTGGATGAGATAGAATGCGTTTGGAAGGGGGTAATGATGGAAGTTTATGTAAAACGAGTTAATTACCAGAGACAATCTTAATCTACACAAAAAACTAAAAGTGACAACCCACTTCGAATAGATGAAGTACTAGAATTGACAATAATGTTGGTTGAATCGTTCTCTAGGCTATTAATCTCACAAGTAACTGATATTATTACTACCTCTATTCATACTGAATCACTACGTATGAGTTAATCGAGTCAAGACCCTAAATTGAGCCAATTTCAATAGTTCATGATATTGAATTGAACGAGTTATAGTCGGGACACTAAAATGATCAAATTCGAATAGTTTAGGGATCGATATACAATTTGAGTTTTCTAGTGACTAAGATCAAGAATAAGTAGTTGTTAATAATATTGTTTGCAATTAACAAATTTTGAACGATTCGTTCGTCTAACAGAACCATGGGCTTTCACATGGCTTAGAAGGTCGGTATGTAGTGCATGGTAAGGGTAATTTTGTACTCCAATTATCACTATCCTTGTCTTATTGGTTTCTAGTTCTAAGACCATCGAGGAGAGCAGGCTTGGCAGGCCGAACTCTTCATTCGTGCGACTTTCAACTATTGAACTCAATCATTTTAGGCTCCAATTATATCTCATTCAATTAAACTTTTTTTAAAACAAGAGTATTACAAAGCCAATCTGGCATAAGAGAGAGCCAAAAGCGACGGCCAACAGAGGAAAGGCCATGACGAGCAACGACATTTGCAACACAATTCATAAGTCGTACAAAAACGAAAGTGTAAGAAAGAAAAAGATAGGCAAAAAATGTATCTCGTCCATCAGGGTACCAAAATGGAATCTGCAAGGAGTTGAAGGAGCTAATAGTTCAGTAATCAAAATGAGAGAGTCTGACTCGATAATAATGGATGAAATACCCATCCGACTTGCTTCACGGAGTCCCCAAAGGATAGAAACTGCCTCAACATAGAGTGGATTTGCGCATGCATGAGATAAACCAAGAGAAACAGCCTCCAAAACCGCTCCTGACGCATTTATGAAGACTGCACCAGTTGCACCAAAATTCGCCTGCTTCTGCAAGGCATATTGACATTAACTTTAATAGTATTAGGAGGAGGTGGAGACCAGGAAACCTGGCGATGCATCTTTGGTGCCAAAGGAGTAAGACGAGTCACCTGTGCGGCCATCCAACTATCCTGCCAAGCCACAACTTCAATTGCCAGCGTCCCATGAAAGTGACACTTATGCTCATTGTAAGCCATGTTTTTGTTTGACTAGATAAACGAGATAACAATAGCGAAGCGAAGCAAAAGTGCAGAGTTCGTACCATGTTCTTCCCACAACTGAATCAGCAAATCCGCACCAACGGCACATAACGATGACACATCCACCTCCAAACACTGCCACACAGCTACAACAAATGGGCATTGCCAAAATAAATGGTCCGAAAATTAATGAAAAAAGTTCACAAAAATAACGAAAAATTAACAAAAGCACATGACGAAAGTTCATAAAGTAATGAGAAAAGCACATAAAATAATGAAAAAAAATAAATAAATACCTATGAAATAATAATAAAAATGACAAGAGTACATAAAATAACAAAAAAGATAAAAAATACATGAAATAATAACAAAATGATAAAAATCACATAAAAATAATCAAAATGACAAAATCACATAAAATAAAGAAACGGAAAAACACCAAAAATCACAATTACAAATTAGATATACTACAACCAAAATTACTAGTCCGGACAAAATTAGCTGTCAACACCAAAGTAATGTTAAATGTCAAAAGTAACTTTAACTATTACAAAGTTAACCACCATCATGCAATGTCATCTGTACACAACTCATCATCCGTATTCGTTATAGTAGATATCAGACGTTGACGTAATTCCAACCTACATATTTATGTAAAAACAAATCAATAACATATTCAAATACGTTCTAATAGTATAACAAAGGAAAATGTACTATTTTACCATTAACATTTAGGCAAAGGTTCAATATTACCACTATTTTGGTTTGATGGTACCAGAGTACCACTGCCGTTATAGTTTGTTGTACACGTTTGCCACTAACTGTTAAAATTGTCACGCAAACACCTCGTCACACATGATGTGTCTGTTTTTTGTGAACTGGCGAATGAGGTGATGCTGACCGGGCAACTAATTTACAAATTTATAGATATAAGGGACTAAATTGCACTTATAATAAAATATGGGAGACTAAATTGGCAAAACATCTCCAACTGCGTTCTCTCCCTCTCCATCTTCTCTGCCAACATCTCCGGCCACATCCCCGCCGCCGTCGGCAACCTCCCCTACCTCCACGCTCTCGAATTCCACAAAATAACCAACCTCACCGGTCCAATCCAGCCTTCCATTGCCAAACTCAGGAGCCTCGTAACCCTCCGGCTCAACTGGACCAATCTCATTGGCCCTGTCCCTAGATTCATCTCTCACCTCAGCCACCTCCACATTCTCGCCCTCTCTTTCAACAGCCTCTTTGGTTCAATCCCCGCCTCCTTAGCTTTGCTACCCAATATCACCACCTTGCGACTCGATCGGAACCGACTCACTGGCTCGATACCGGAATCTTTTAGCAGATTCGTGGGCCATGTCCCAGGGCTTTATCCGTCACACAATCGACTGTCTGGTAAAATCCCAGCTTCCTTGGGCAAAGTGAACTACGTTTTCGATTTGTCGCGAAACGCTCTGGAAGGGGACACCTCGATGCTTTTTGGGTCAAACAAGACCACGAAGTGGATCAACGTTTCGAGGAACAAGCTGGAGTTCGATATGTCCAAAGTGACGTTACCTCGAAATTTGTACCAATTGGATATGAATCACAACAAGATTTACAAAGGCATTCGACGGAGCTTATGCCCAAAGGACGGTGATTGACGAACGCACCGAGAAGAATTATCAGGTGTTGTGAGGCCCAAATTCCACCAGAACAGCCACTTTCGGCAGCACCCACCACCACCAATCACCGGATCGAATGACGGCGCACCGGAACGGCCCAAGTCTGCCGCGAAAAGTCTCTGTCAGCTGGTTGTCGCCGTATCCTCTGCTGTTAAACGCAGGTTTCGGCAATCAACAAAGAAGTAGCTGCATTTTGGTATAAGTACTCCCTTAGTACTTCCTTTTCCCTCATCTTTTCTGTTTTATCTTACTTAAGCCCCCTAGGTTTCATAAAATCCACCTAAGCCACTCCGTCACGGAATATTCCACCAGATTCACGCCGTCACTCAGTCAAATGGTAAGATGGTACCAATAAACAAAAGAAGTGGTATAATGTAACCAAATACATAAAACACTGGCAAAACGAAACCCGCAAACCAAAAGAGTGATAATATTGAACCTTTACTCAAATATTAATGACAAAACGGTACCTTTTCCCGTATAACAAATAGAGTACGTACAAGTCATCGCCGTCAATGTTACCACCGCGTACGCCTAACTTAATCCCGCTATTACTATTATCCTTAACACTGCAACTACCCGTCTCTTCAACAACCAAAAAACTATACATGAAACATAATGATTTAGCCACAATATGTATAAGTTATTATTTATAGAGTCACTATCTTTTTTTTTTGAACAACAAAATGATGATAATAGAGTCACCATATTGCTTATGAATAATAGAGTTAATGTGTAATTATATACCCTGTTTATAATTTTGAACATCGATTTATACAGTAGCATAATCAATTTTTGAAAATGACATAACGATAAATCCTGACTGTTTGTTTATTTGTGATATTATAATCAGTAATCTTAACATCCCATGAAAATTTCAACCCGTTGCACTCTCAACTATGCTTTGGTATTATCGGTATAATCTAATAAATATTTATATGAAATGCATTTAAGCTAGTTTCATATAAGGGTAGAACACTGACAAATACATTTCGATGAAATGCTGACTGTAGTGACTCACAAAAAAAGCACTCAATTGTAGAAGATACTAAACTCTCATGTACCGAGTTAAAATCATTTTGGGAAGTGCAAACCAAATAGTTGACTTTTTTCAATTTCATTAACGTGTTCAATTGCACCAACCTATCAGCACACCTGTTTTTTGCATGCCAAAATAGCCAAATTGATGGATTGACATCACAAAATGAAGAGTTATTCTTGGATTTGATTAGGAAGACTTGCAAGAGAGGTCCAGTCCTGGTTGCAAGAGAGGTCTTGTACTTCTGCTTCGGATATCTTATCACCCAAAGAGAGGTCCTAATGTATGTATTTCTCAAGAATCATTCTGGATTGGAAAAGAAAAACAAACCAGAACAAAAATTAAGGCATTTAGAGTTCTCCAATCAAAAGCAAGTGAGGGAGAGAGTGCATGTTGAAATAGTCTGACATCAGCGAGCTACTTGACCAATCCAAGAGCATGTCCAGATAGCTTATAGGTGAATTTGGACTACACTAGAAAAACGTAATCTGGTACCAACACCAGTCCCTTGCTGAGGCTAATTGACTTATCCTTAACGGTGTAACCTACAAACTGAAGAACAAAATGGCAACGCTTAAGTCAAAAGGACTCCACACTGAAATCTAGAAGAATGAATAAACGAATAAAAAATTGAACCCTCACTTACCGGAAACAATACAGAAGCTTTCAATTAAGGAGCAAATCAAACAACTGGGGATGTTACAGTAACATCCTCACATATTCCCCTTCAAATTTGAACAAACTTAGATTTGGCAGACCAATCATGCATGATTTTAGATGGCTAACCGGGTTAGGTATGCTTGCATGGCGAGTAGACCAAACACGCATGACCTAACCCAGCGTAACGCCGTTATCCATCGGAGTATGTGTGGTATGGCGCGTAGACCAAACCTGCATGACTTTAGGTGGTTAACGAGTTAGGTATGAGGGAGTAGCCCGCAGACTACACTTCATGACCTAAATCACCGAAATGAAAGAGGTATGAGGGGGTGGCGGGCAAACCACACTTCATGACCTGACCGCCGTTAGTGTGAGAAGTGGAGAGGTTCGAGATGGACGACCCAGACATGTCATGGCGGGCGAGCAGACCCGATCCACGTAGATTTTGGGCTAGCAGACCCGTTAGGTAGTGCTCTGGCTTCACTTGCTGGCGGGCATACCAGTTTTGTGAATGTGCGATCACGAGAAGCTCTTCCCCAGATGGGTATCTTCTGGGAAGATTGTAAGTATCCCTAGTGACTCTGCTTACGGAACATTCCCACAGTGGGTGTTGTACACACCCAATGTAGGTTCGTCCAATGACATTTATTTGGTAATCATAAGAACTAAATGACTTATTGCATCACACATGTTACACGCATCTACTAGATATACTGCATAATTTACTTTTTGTCGTACTCAAATGTTTGGATTACTATTTATAAATGAATCATACTCAGTTTCCATTGTCTGTATACTTGTTTATTTGATGATATATCAGAACCCTAATGAAAGTCCTCATACACTCCTCCTTATTGAGCGTATGGACGCCCACTCCTTATAATTTCAGGTGAGTACCCTACTGATGAGTGCTATCTCGAGTTCACTGAGTAGGAGTCAGGATACGAGTACTATGAGGAGGAGCAGACGCTGGGTGATGATGTGCTGTAGTCGCTCGACAATGGCTTAGTTGTATATCATCAAATAAACCCGAATGACCTGAACCCGAACCCGACCTTACCCGAAATAAGCTCAAACCGATGGCAACCCAAACCCGAATAGTCTGAACCTGAACTGACCTGAAATCAGCTCAACCTGAAATGACCCGAACCCGAAATGACCTGAACCCAAAACCCGACCTGACCCGAACCCGATTAACCCGTATCCGAACCCGATTAACCCGACTCCAAACCCGATTATCCCGAACAATAAGGAATCTCCAATTTTGTTGGAACAGTTATCTATTTCCAATTTTGTTAGAGGAATGTACAATTTCCAAAATTGTTGGAGCAATGTCCAATTTCCAAAATTGTTGTGACAAATTGACAATGTCCAATTTCTAATCTTTTAGAACAATATGGAATCTCTAATTTTGTTGGAGTAATGTCCAATTTCCAAATTTGTTGAAGGAATATGTAATTTTCAATTTTATTAGAAGGATGTCTACTTTCAAAATCTATTCGAGAAATATATCCACAACCAACTAAAATGCACTCTCCACTGAATATCCCAAGTCTCGAGCAAGCTACAAATGGTTAGGTCGGACTTTGCATCCCAACCATCCGAAACCAACGTCTTCAGAGAACCATGCAAGGAACGGTACCATCGCTCCCTGCCGGTTCCTACGTCTCTTCCTGCTGAACACAAAACACACCATTCCAACAATCGAAAAAACTCGTGCCCCACAATCTGTGCCAAAAGTTGCCCAGGCGGATCTTTGCCCCATGAAACCCATCCATCAACAGCGGCGGCACCACCACACTCTCTTGAAGCCATCCGCACACACAGTAGCCCATGATGAGCCACCTCTCTCGAAACTTTCTCCTGCCCTACCCCAACCCCTTACAAAGGACGGGAGCAACATTGTCAAGCCGCCCACCCACTGACCAGAGTTGGGAGCCACAACCAAAACGGTGAATCGGCGCCTGCCGCGACAGTGCAGCCCAGGTGACGAGCTGCACCATTAGGGCGCTAGGCCGGGGCCCTGAGACGTCGCGACTAACCCTGTGCACCGAGGGTGCTCTGATAGCGCCCAGATCTGATGGAGTCGAACAAAATGAACCAGCCACCCAATACGCCAAGAAGCCCGAGACGGAGATGCCCCCAAACTGGCGACGAGGACGTCGCTCAGAGAGGAGACAGATTGTCAATGACCGGGAAGTAGTGAGAAAGGCTCGGTGCCGCCGGCACAAGGTTGACAGCGCTGAGAAAATGCATAAACCCTACTCTCCACTCCAGAGCGAGAACCTAGCTAATCTTTCCTTTTTTTAATAATATAAATTTTAGTAAATGGTTCTTCGTATATAGAGATGATTAATCCAAGTGATTAATTCAATTGATTAACATAGATGACACAGAAAGTAAAGATTTTCGGACCATTTTTATAAGACCAATTTCTTCCTCTGGGAAACGGGAAATAAAGAAAAGAGTGCCGAAAGAAGACAAGAAAAAAAGAAAAGAGAAGAAAAGCAGCGGAAAAAGGAGAAGCAAAACAAGTAGCAGAAAACGAACGCGGTTCAATTCCCCATGAGTGCTTCTTTCGTTCACACTTCTCCTCCTCCCTAACTACCGCTCCCCCATCGCCTCTCTCCGCCGTCCGTCTTGCCGTCTAACTTCTTCTTGTTGCCGCAAGTAGAGAGAGTGTTCTCTCCTTGCCGTCATCTTTCGACGCGTTGATCACCAGCACTGTAAATATGGACGCTTATTAATATATATTTTTCTCATTTTCTCTTTATCGAAAGCTTCTGCCTTTTTGCCGCTGTCTGTTTCAGCTGCTGAAACCAGTGCAGAGAACTGAAAATCGATTAACCCTAGATTCAGTTATTGCTACGTGTTGCAGTATTTTAGGATTGAAAAGTCTCTTCATACAAATCGAAGCAATGGTGTTACAGTGAATTTCTGATTGTAGTCATTTCACCCTTCAACTTCCTGAATTCTGAATGAGTGTTCAGTCTTTGTTCCTTAGTGTGTTTTTTTTTTCCTATTTCTTTTCTTCGTTTTCCTTGGGTGAATGGTCTCTGGTGAATGGTCTAAGAGTTTCGAATGGTTATTGGGTTTATTCGATTTATACATTTCAAAGCTTTGCTTTAGTTTATTTATAACTGTAGATTCGGGAGTTTGACTGATTATCCCATGGAATGTTGGCATGTGGTGTGATTCTGATAGAACATTCACCATCGCGTTTTGATTGCTTTACTTGACGTTTCTGGGATTCTAATTTTTTGCCATTCTGTTTACAGAGACAATGGGTCAATCTCCTCGAAGACCTCTAGTATGAGTTCTGCAAGTTCTTGAGAAACACATCACTCGAAATTATGGGGTCAGTGTGCTGTGTTGCTGCAAGGGAGAGAACTGTCCTTAACAGAAATGGAAATGAAACTTTGCACCGAAATCTCACCTGTTCTCCTTCTTGGAGTGTTCGATGGGAAAACAGAAGGCGTGTGGCTGGTGAGATTGATGACTCTGCTTATCTGGTTTCTCATGGAGCTAGTAGAAATGTTGGCATAGAGATGAAAGGGGCAGTAAGTTTTGATAGAGTTGATCTTTCTGATCAAGGAAGCCCCTCCGAGAACTTCGCAACACCTACCTCTGTTAAATCACCCTTTCACACTGAGATTAGTGGGAATGTGATGACTCCAACTTCAGGTAAATTATATAAAGCACTAATTGTTACCTCATATGTGGCTAGCATCTTGTTTGTGAAATAGTTCTATCTGTAGTTTGAACAATGTCAATAACAAAGCATTTATTGCTTTTCTTTTCTCTGAAAAAAAAACTTGGAAAAAATCTCCATTTGCGTTGTTTACTTGATCGTATACTCTGTATACTCGATACAAGTATTCACTTCAGATAAATTCTGGTGATTCTACTGCCCATGTAAAGTTTAGTGTGTCCCTGGCAGAAGGTAGAAAAGGAAAAGCCAAAGCTTGGAGTCTTGGAAGTCCTTTTAGATTGACCCCAAGATGAATATTTTCTAGGCTTTGTTTATGCATTTATATGTTCAAGCATGTCTAGATTTTTTTGGTTTGTATCATGTTTTGAGGAGTGTACTGTGCTTTAACCCTGATTTCCTATTCTTCTTCATTACCGTTGCATTTAATTTTTTTCTGCATTCTATTGGTGCAGATGTATCAACTGCAAGTAATTATTCTGCAGAGGTAAGTTTAGAAGGACTTGAGATATGGTTAGTCTATAAGTTTCTCTCCAATGATGTTATCTATAGACTAACATGATATATACATATATATATATATATATATATATATATATATATATATATATATATATATATATATATTTCAGGGGAAAAACTCAGTTGAATCACCAGATGTTGCTTCATTGGTGCCAAAAATGTCATATTCCATATCCTCTACATACTCTCCACCTATTACAAATCCTTTGTATGCTCATTCCCCTCTCTATCCTCCCAATTTAACACCACCACTTAGATATGCTGAGCCTTCTCCTGTAAACCGGCTCTTGAGACAGGTGTCAGATAGTCGAATCTTGGGAATGAAATCACCAAATGACCATTCCATATCTGAAGGAAGATCATCTTTTCTACTGTCCACATGTAGCAATGACTTAACAGCTGGTTCTCATGGTGGGTCTTCAGATGGGTGGTCCATGCGCACCTTTGCTGAGCTTGTGGCGACTTCCCAAAGAGATAGGTGGTCATTTGACAGTGAGCACTTTGGTTTTGGCCATGGCGAGGTTAGTGGATGTAGCAGCCCCTTCTCATATTCTTCATCTACAAATACACATTTTTGTGGGGCTTGCTCTAATACATTAACGGAGAGATGTTCATGGAGTAGCCAGCGACTTACTTCTAACAATGAGCTCCCAGTGGTTTCTGTACTCGTATGTGGGCACGCATACCATGCCGATTGCTTGGAATCCATGACTTCGGAGGCTGAAAAGTATGATCCAGCATGTCCTATATGCTGTTTGGGGGAAAAGCGGGTGTCAAAATTGTCAAGAAAAGCTTTGAAGATGGAAGCAGAATTGAAGGCGAAAAGCCTTAAAATGTTAAGGAACAGGGCTGTAGATAGTTCTTTTGGTGTCGATGGAGGTAGTGAAGATCTTGACCTCCGTTGCCACACTGGCAAACGTACTCCAAAGTTGGAACCCAGTTCCAGCAGGGGAGGTTCTTCAGCATACCCCTTATTGAGGAGGCACTTCTCAATGGGATCCAAGTGGGGTAGGTTTTCAGAGAATAACAGCACCAGGAAGAAAGGATTTTGGGCAAGGTACCGGAAAGAATAACTTGGTAGGTGACAGGTTGCTGTTATGGAGTCTCCATTAAGAGGGGGAATCTGCTCTATTTCATGTTGGAGGAGGGGTTTTGATGAAAACGCAGAATAGAAAATATTTGATGGACGTTATGAGCAAACAGATACACAGGGAAGGAGGATGTAGGAAAGTTGAGTTCCATACAAGAATGGAAGGCTTGTGTTGGGCAGCCTAGCCTGTGGAGTAGTTGAAATCATTCCTCCTGTAGAACCCAGAGGAGGAGCAGCCTCTCTCTTTCACTCACATGCACACACTTTGTCTGTCTGGCTATGATGATATGAGAGCAAATGTCTTTTCTTTACAAGGAAGATTCCTAATGATTGGTGGTAACACGATATCGTGCTTCATTTTTTTTTTGAAGCTGTTTGCGGAGCACGCACGCGATCTAAATTGAAAGAAAGGAGATGCTCCTACTCCATCTCAGGAATAATACAGGTAGATATGGGGAGTATATGGCTTCCTAGTTATTAACCAACCTCATCATAAAATAGAGCTCTAAGTTATTTTGACATTATAAGCTGCAGTGGCATAACATCGATGAGTAAATTGCGTCGGATATACCTAAACTATATCTCTCATTGCAAATTTATACTTGAGCTTAAAAGCAAAAATGACTTTAAACTATGATATTGTTGTAAAATCATATCTGAATTACGTATACGTAATCGTTAACTTCGTTAAAATCTAAAAGAAATGCAAGAAAAATGCTCAAATTAACATTTTTAATTTTTGAAATTTGACGAATAACCCCCTTAGTTTATGTTTAAATCTTTTAAGTTAGTATTCTTACTAATAATATCATATTTTTCAATAATTTTATCAATTTCATTATTAATTTTACATTTTGGTTTAAAACTATAAAAAAATCCAAAAGCTATACAAAAAAATAACAGTTATTAAGATATATTTATGTAAATTTGTATACCCCCCTCAATCTCTGAAAAATTAGTGTTTTTTTTCGATGTTCAAATTTTCACTAGAAATAGTTTATTAAAAAAATTCAGATAAATATATTTATAAAAAAGAATTATTGAACTGTACTTTGTAATATCCGACCAAGCCATCTCACCTGATCAATCTAAGGTTTATTGCAGCCCAATTGTGTCCAATGAGCCATTCGAGCTCTACAGACTACAATCATCAACATCCTCTAATGCGCTCGGTTGGGATGGAGGTGGGCTAGTCGACAGTTGAGATGAGTTGGAGAAACTTGAGGTATTTATATTTTTTAAACGTTAACTAGGGTGAATTTTGTAAATTGTTGACAATAATATCTTAATTTAAATAATAAAATGTATTACATTCGTCCCTAAAAAAATAATCCAATATTTTATTTCTTCAATAGATGTAGTCAAATAATTTATAATTTATTGACAGCTTTATCATTTAACCCAAAATCTTATATCTTTTTCTCTGGTGCGCTTCAAATCTCAATTTTGTGCCTTCTCTACATCGTCTCCTCTATCTCACCAGACACCAACCGTCGACGTACAATCTCCCTGCAACCTCCACTATACCATCATCCTGTTGTTGCCTAAAGCCACACGACCCTTCGCCGTCAATGGACTCGTGAATAGAATCGTGATAGAGAATCTTATGCGATTTTGAAACTGTCAATCGTGAGTAGTCACAATTTAGAAATTAAAGTATTTACTTGTGCTCACAACTGCGCAAGGCACATTATATCCACGGCCTACAAATTTATCAAGACTACATGCATACTCCTCTATATGATAGGAGTATGAAAAAAGGAAAGGAAGGATCAATTGGTAGAGTGCAATGCATTGCAGGCCACTATACTAGTAGTAGTAACTCCAAATGAACACATGCAATTGCTTGTTTCAAGCTCCACCACGTCTCGCACCTTTTTGAGTGAAACTACATACACAATTTTTCGTATAAATAAATAATAATATTGGAGACAACTTGCTCGCTTTTATATATGAACATGACCTCGCTAATAAAATACTCCTATATATCCTTTTTGTTTTAAAAAAAATGTAAAGTAAAATACATAAATAGTGGAGTATGAAAATGTGGGGGTAGTATCTGAGAAAATTTTGTTTGTACATCTTTTTTTAACGACAATAAGAGCGCGTTCTTTGTGAAAATGGTTGCAAGAAGTAGCAAAATTTTGAAGTTTGAAAGAAGAATTGTGAGTAAAATTTGGAGGAAAAATTGTTGGTTTGATATTATATTATTAAATTGATGTTTTGTTGTTAGTTTTTTTTTATTATGGAAGAACACAGCCTAACCTAAGAAAATTTTTTAAAACGAAAGCAAAAAGATATATAGTCATCATGGCAGGCAGAATCTTGCTCGTTTATTAGAGTTTACAGTATCTAATTAATCTTGTTTGTTGCATGTATCAAAAAAAAAAAATTCTTGCTTGTTGGAAGTAGTTCTCAGTCCCATTCATGAGACTCCTGCTTTTTATTTTGGATAATTAAGCAGTCATGCGACGCTTAATTTGATGTTTTACTACTTATTTGATCTTAAACGACCATGTGATCCATTTGAAAATCAACTATACTTATGATCAACTCAACTGTTAGGAAGCCTAACTCAACCGCTCCATCGTTGAATTCAGAATATATATATATATATATATATATATATATATATATATAGACACACACACACACCCATTCATGAGACTCCTGCTTTTTTTTTGGATAAGCAGTCATGCGACGCTTAATTTTATTGGAAGTTTAATTCAAAAGTAGATGTAAGGTTAAAATCAAGAGTTAAACATGAAGATCTCAAAGAGTTGAAGACATTAGTGGAGAATTGAAGTTCAATAATTAATTTTATATTTATGCTCTGTGTCTTTTCATTTCATTTCTAATTTATGTTACTTTGGGCTTTCTGCCTATTTAAAGAGGCTAGTGTATATGTCAAGAAGAAAATAAGAAATAGAAAGAAAGTAACAGCAGGAGATGTTTTTCCCAATAACTTTTGTTGGCTGCATTTTTCTTGTTCCAATGTTATTTTTTCCAACAAATTTGATGTTTTACTACTTATTTGATCTTAAACGACCATGTGATCCATTTGAAAATCAACTATACTTAAGATCAACTCAACTGTTAGGAAGCCTAGCTCAACCGCTCCTACGTTGAATTCAGAATATATCTTAAATAGAACTACGATGATATACAAATTAAAATTATGGGAATATATATGCACTTTACCCTATTACATGTATAGGAAATATATACTCCTATGAGCCGTGGGAAAGCCTTGCAATTCTCGCAATGTATGGACTCACCCCAAATGCTGAGACACTGACATGTATGCAGTTGTTTGCATCTGGTAAACAATAAATTACTTCACAATAAAATATGGATGAGAAATAAAATAAGATCCGCAACCAACGTATGTATACAGGGTAATGTTTAAGTTTTTTTCCTCACCTTACTCCTCTATGGTTTGGTAGAGCTTTGGAGTTGTGTTTTCCTTTAACAGATTTCAACCCTGTCACATTCCTCCTTCCCATTCCCCTTTCCTTCCCACGCTTGCGTCGCCCTCTCCTTGATTGCAATCGAATTTGGCCAATGGTATTGGACGAATTGGAAACTAGCCTCGCAGCCATTGCAATCTCACAATGGAGCCGGTCCTTATTGATGTTGCCGGTTTGGTGGTGCCGCTGCAAGCCACCTTCTCGCTTGTTGCCCAAATTTTCTCCACCAAAACGGCACATCTGGACCAAGTGGAACAACATTCAAGGTTGCCTGGTATGGGCAGGTCTCCTTCAAGGTTCGTCAAGGTACCGGTAATCCAAAGGACAATTTATTTATCTTTGATTTTGAGAAAAAAAGATTATCTGGAGAATGTCCTACGTCTGTCTCCTTGGTCTTTTGATAACAGAATAATGATGCTTACAGAACTCAAACCGGATGATCAATTGTCTACTCTGCAGTTTAGTCACGTTGATTTCTGGGTTCAGATTTTAGATTTACCGTTTGGTTGGGCCTTCCAAGCAATGGGAGAAGCCTTGGGAAAATTTTTGGGAACTATGCAGGAAGTGTTTATGGATGGATCAGACTTGAGGGTTCAAGTAACTTTGGGCACAAACAAACCCTTAAGTCGTGGTATTCCAACAACTCTGAATGGATCAAAATTCCTCATGTATGTGAAGTATGGAAAACTCTCAGACTTCTGCTACAGGTGTGGGATGTTGACTCATGTGGTAAGGGACTGTATGACAATGCATGTCAACTTATTTGATCCTAGCTTGAGAGCGCGTGGAACGCCAAGGGGTCAATCTGATAGGAATTGGACAAAACTCCCTTCGGTACAGGTCCCGACAGCTCCACAATCGAAATCTCATATCCCTGCTGCAAGGAACGCTGCGGCCTCCATCCTTCAAAGGTCTTGTGTGGCTTCCCCTGCAGCATTGAAATGACTTGAGCTGGTTCCGGTCACAGATGATATTCTGGTTACTTCGGTGGTTGAACAAAGAGCGCTGGGGGTCACTGATTTACCACCAATATCGAATCAGCTATCACCACTTAAGGACCTGCCTTTCATCTTTAATGTGGGCAACGAGGGATGGGAGCTCCTCCCTCTGCAGCTAGGAAAAGGGGTGGAGGAGCTGGGAGAGGCCGAGGTAGGCCACGAGGCTATACTAATGAAGTTCCTGCTCTAGGTAGGAAGAGAGCAAAAATGGACTTAGTGAGTGATTTTGATGCAGAGGTTCAGGATCTTGAGGCGGCAGGGGTGGGCACTCGTAGCCTTCCTTGCCTGGAGTAATGAGCAATTTCTTGTCATGTGGAAGGGGGTTTGGAGTCTCCCTCTCCAACCCGTGTTTTTAAATTGACTCGGGTTTCTCTCCGGTTTGGATGTTTGATTGTTTATTCTGAAGCTATTCCTTTGGATGCATATATTCTTTCAGGTATTTATGCAGGGACCAGTCCTTGTATAGCTTGCTTATTGCAGCTAGTTTGGTGAAGGAGGTCAGTGGCCGGGTATTACGAGAGAGATGTTGCGCATGGATACCTGCTTACAGCAAAACATCGCTATGAAGAATATATCTTGTCTCGAAGTGGAGTTGATTCGGCTATCCTTCATCTTCTTTTTCTCGGAGTTGAAAATCTTCTATCTTATAATAGGGTTTACTTTTCTAATTTTTACTTAGTATCTAGTCTCCATGCAACCTTAAGTTGTAGAAATGGTAGATATGATTGTGCTCATCTATGCTTAGAGCTGTCTCTGTTAATTGTACAGGGGTTGACCCCTGAATTGGCTCTTCTGTGAACTTCTTCCTCTTTCTTCCGAATAAATTACATTCACCTTTCAAAAAAATATATACTCCTATGACATATGAGTGAACATATATACAACTCCCAACGAACTAAACTAAAACAAATTGTAATGAATAATTGAGAATACATACATATATATACCTACATATATATATATATATATATTAAAATTCTGCTAAAACAATAGTTAAAGAAGAAAATGGAATATTTTTAAAAACAAAATTAGCAAATGGAGTTTTCAAGTGCGAGTTTGGTTTAGGCAAGCAACTTAGCTAGCTAATTAAGCGGAGGACCTACAACAACTCACCACAAATAAATGAACCTCAACTACAAACAGACATGACACTAACACTCTGTCGTGGCTTCAACAACTTGTCAAATACTATAAATTACATCAAGCTCTGGCTCTGCAATAGTTAAGAAACATTTGGAGCAACAGAGAATGGAAACAGAGATGTTCAAGCTGGTGGTTCTGGGAGTTGTTTGGTGGTCATCTCTTTTCCTTGTGGTGAGAGCAAGCTTCTCCGGTCGCTCCTTCGACTTCTGCAACCGCATTGTCTCTACCGTCCACGCCACACTCGCCGTCACGTTAGCCGCCCTCTCTGTCGACGACTGGAGCTGCCCCGTCTGTCCCCTCGCCTCCGCCTCCTCCCTTAAACAGAGACAGGTTCTGGGGCTCACCATATCCTATCTCATATACGACTTGGTTTGCTGCCACTTGGGCGACCGAGTCACTCTCGACAACACCATTCATCATTTGGTCAGCATCATTGGTCTTGCTGCTGGCTTAATTTACCACAAGGTTACTTTTGCACTTCTCTCTCTTCATAAGTACTACTCCAAAATGGGAATTCATTTCTTTAAAGAACCGGTTTGCATGTACTGGTGCTTGATTATTACTTTAATTTTGGTGTTGGTTCAGTGTGGATCTGAGCAAATTGCAGCTCTGTTCATCACAGAGATGTCAAGCCCCTTTCTCCATTTGAGGGAGCTCCTGAAAGAGCTTGGTTTCAAGGACACAGACCTTAATCTAGCAGCCGACGTGAGTTTGCTTCTTAACATATCTCCTCTTTGTTGTGAAGGTTTGCTAAACTGGAAAAGCTTTTAAAAATGGCTTCTTTATTTAACTTTTTTTTAAAAAAAAAGAAAGAAAGAAAATCGAGACAGAAATACATGTAAAAAATTGGATTTTACTTCTTCCGTCTGTCACAGGAATGAATGTACGTAGCGTAGTGGTTACTTCCAAAAATAGGACTACGTGCGATTGCACGTGTACACTTAACAAGCTAAATTTGCCATGGGCAACAAAAAGCAGTAGGCAAACAACTAGATTAAAAACAATCCTAGTTTATTTATTAGGAAATGGTAGCAATAATTGTTCGGGCAATTTCTTGTACGTTCTGCTATTAAAGCCTTACCGTGTGGTTTATGACCCAAATTCAAATTGGTTGAGCATTTGAGGATGTTTAGATTAAAAACAATGACCACAAGTTAATTAGTTTTCAATAATGGGAAAGAGTGCAAGTAATTGTCAAAACAAGTAAGTAGTGTATCCTGGCCTGAAGTCACGAGCATCTTGTGGTGTGGAGCAGATTATGTTTGCCGGAACATTCTCATTGGCCAGAATGGTGGGTGGACCTTATCTCACTTACGTGACTCTTTCTGCCGATAATCCACTCCTTATCAAGGTACCCGCTTTACCTCTCATTTAAGTTTTGATTACTTTAATTATACTACTTTACTAGTATTTGCGAGTACTGATCGCATTTTGGGGAACAAATTGTTGTACGTAGGCGATGGCGGTGGGTTTACAACTGGTTAGTGCCTTCTGGTTCTTCAAGATCCTGAGGATGGTTAAGTACAAACTCAACAAGAGAGTCTCAGACACCGCACCAAGAAAGAAACTGAGTTAAATTACCCCCATCACTCAGCTCTACCATGACTTACTCGTAAGAACAAAATATTTTTTAAGTAGGAAAGTTAGTTCTGGAAATAAAACTCATGTGGGTGGGGCTGTACCTTTTTCGAACATTTACTCCCATGTGTTTTATCTGTTGAAAGTAAGAAATGACAATAAAATCTCCAACCTACCATTCAACTTCAACTGCTCTTGTGGCTACAGAATAATGTTACAATGATTGATGCCAAATGGGCATGTACCTAAAATATATACTATGCAAAAAGGCGCTAATAAAAACCAGTCAACAGTTTGGGAAGCTACTATTTTGGTGTGGTGTCAAATAAAATGGTGCTGAAACTAAAAGAGTCCATGGCAGAAATCAGAAATAAACAAATAGTGGGCTGATATTATATAGTGCCAGATTATTTGGTTCCATCCCTCACTCTCATGTCGCAGAAACCTGAGCAATAATTATGGTCCAGTCACTCTTACCAGACAGACTACTCATAATATTGTTACAAACAAATAATCTCTCCAACTGACTCATTAGACCTAGGCCCTACAGTTTAAACCATCATTTAACCAAGATTATTAATCGCTTCGCATCTCTTTCCATCAATTACCATTTGCTCGATCATATATCTACAACCTTTATGAGTTTTTATAGCACTATAATCTCAAAACTAAGAAGACAAAGATTAGATTCAGTCTAACCAATCCTCTGATATAGAAGGATTCCTCTCATAGTTCTAGAATCCTATTCATGACTTATAACCTCTGACTTTTAACATTCTATATCAAAGTTTTAAAATTAAAAAAAAATACAAATATTGGAATGAAACGTAAGAGCTTCTCGGACATGAAGAAAAGGGAGTAAGTTTTAATGCTGGCGGATAAAGTCATATCAAGAATATCGGATGAAAGATTCCGTATAAAAAGCATACCATACAATTCAGTAAAACACTGATTATCGAGATCGTTAAACGTTTAAAACACACCCCATTTTCCTCCACGTCCAATGAAAAGCCAACACCACAAGCAGAGGGGCGTGACTTGCAACAAATGCTCCTCTTCCATCCAGTTGCACCAAATTGAGCCCCATGAGTTTTCTACTCTTTCCCAAAATCAGTATTGTAATGTGCACTAGATTCCAGTTTCTTTGCCTCATTTAACTTTCTTACGGCCTGCGATTCATAAATTAAAGGTAAGCAACAACCCTGCATCATTTAGTTCTACATATCAATGCAATAGCATTTGTAAAAAATTTACCTTCATAAAATCTTCATGGATTACATAATCACGCTCTGCGCGAATCGCAGACATGCCTGCCTCTGTACATACATTCCGCAGATCAGCCCCATTGAATCCCTACAGCAATTGGAGTAACAACATAAACAATCAAGCACAAAAGTCAAACAAAGAAGAAAGAGAAACCCCTAAACCAAATGAATTGACTAACCTCAGCAAGCTTCACAACAGCCTCATAATCTATTTCACCATGCTTGGCGATGCCAGCAGCATGAATTTTCAGGATTTCCATCCTTGATTGTTCATTTGGCAATGGAATCTCAATCTTTCTGTCCAGCCGTCCAGGCCGCAGAAGTGCAGGGTCAAGAACATCTGGCCTGTTTGTTGCCATGATCATTTTAACCTATAAGGTCAGATGTTAGGCATTTGGAAACAATGAATACATCTTTGTTTCTCATATAAAATGAAAACTTTAACATATACATTGCATCCATCAAAACGCAGAAGTATGGAGTGGTCTCTAAAGGAATATAACTCAGACAAGAAGTAATGTAAATTTGGAACTAAAGTAGTCACATCACTGAATGCATCAGAGCACAGATGACAGAAATCATAACTGCAAAAACATTGTTGTCTGTTTGAAAGACATGATGAAAACTTAAACTTCCTGTTCTTGGGTAACTCAAAAGCCTAAACACTCACTCTATCAGATCCTTCATCCTTGCAAGTCTAAACACTTACTTTTCCAAGCTGATCGAAACCATCAAGCTGATTAAGTAACTCCATCAGTGTTCTCTGAATTTCTCGGTCAGCACTTGTTCCTTCACTGAAACGGCGTCCACCAATGGCATCAATCTCATCCATAAAGATGATACAGGGCTTAAAAAGGAAGGCAAATAAAAGGTCAGAACATAACAGGAGAGAAAAGATTCTTCGCAACATATAACCACAATATTTTCTCTTACTTGGTGATCACGTGCATATCCAAACATTTCCCGTATTAACCTAGCACTTTCTCCAATGTATTTATCAATTATTGCACTGGAAACAACCTGAATTTAAACCCCGAACAATTGATGAGTTTATCTATGTAAGATAGCTGCAAGCTTAAAGCAAAAGACAGGCAGATGGAACCAAATAACAGACCTTCAAAAAATTGGCATCTATATTACTAGCAATTGCTCTAGCTAACAACGTCTTGCCAGTGCCAGGAGGGCCATAGAGGAGAACACCCTAAGATAAGGGAATGGTGGAATTAGTAAAATAATGTCCAAACATATCACAATAAAAAGGAAGCAAGCTGAAATGCTCATCAGCTGACACCAATGAAAAATGCTCTTGGAGAAAAGGTCCAATGGGAGAAATGGAATCAGTTACCTTAGGAGGTTTAATGCCAACTCTAACAAAAAGCTCAGGATTCATGAGAGGAAGCTCAATAGATTCCCTCAATTCCCGAATCTGGTCAGACAATCCACCAACAGCTGAGTAACTGATATTGCCAGGATCTTCATGCAACATGTTATAAACCACTGGATCAACCTGTCATCCCCAACATGCCAGATGCAGCAAAATCATAAGAGATCAACCAGCACATTTGCAATGTGAAAAGAGAAGATTCATAAAAGAAGTCAACCAGCAAAAACAGCAGAGATCAGAGTTTCATATGGGATGCAGCTAAAAGCAAAGAAGATTAACCAGCACATTCACAATGCAGAAAGACAAAGTTCTAATGCAATATGCAGTGCATAGTGAGATGTTTATCCATATGCAAGAAATGAGAGAACTAGTAACTAACCTCACGTGGAAGAGCACGCATAATAGTAAGAGTTGTCATGTCAAGAACCACTCTAGTTCCAGACGAGAGCTTCTCCTTGTCCACCTTGCTCCGGCATCCAACCACATACCGAGGCCCACTGCTTGCTTTGACAATCACTGAGAAGTATTCAACAAAGCTTATACATCAACAATATGACAATAAATCACCGGAGACTAGGTAAAATTAATAAAAATGAATTAGAGATGGAAATGGGATCGAAATTGAACATATGAAAGACAGAAGTGGAGTTACAGCGCTCATTATCAAGTGGTCGTAGCACTTCTCCAATGATCTGACCAACACTTTGAAGAGACTTCAAATCATCCTCCGTTTTGTTGAACTCTTTTTTTGCCGCTCTCAAGCTCTCCCTCACTGCACATTCACAGGTCTTAATTGTTAAAAAGCCTGCAGCATTCCGAATAACTCAACCGTGCATATGGTAGTGTGGAAACCCAAGACTCCGGGTGCTTAAAATTATGTACATATGGAAAAGGAGGACTTATTAAACGCTAAACCCTAATTGGAGGTCTTGAGCTACTTAACGAAAACACTGAGAACACTGAGAACGTCTGTCGGAATTGAATAACGCCGACCCAGCCGGTCTGTAGAAGGAGCGGTAACAAACAGAAAAGGGTTGAAATCGGATGAATGTTTAATCACTAAGCTCGAATCACAGTTTTAGTTCGCAACTGAACAAGACCGAGCAAAACGGTGAAACCTGAAAACAAAATCAAAATTAGGGTTTGAGAAACCTGTTTGGACTCTCGAATTGAGCTCCTTATGCTGGAGGAGCTTCTTGCGGTACTCCGTAATCGCACTGCGGCGGCGAATGGCTTCGTCTGCGTCCATATTCGATCGACACCGGCTGATGAAGATCCAAGCTCTCTCGTGAAGTTTGCTATATATATTCAGAGAACTTAACCCCTTTTCAAAGCTACCCGATTTTCGATCTAGAGGAAGAAGCAAGTCTCTGCTTCTACTAAGGTTTGTGGCAATTGTAGTCGGTCCTCCTACTTATCTGAAACCTACAATTAACTCCTGACATAACATACAATTAACTCCTAACATAACATTGACTTTTTATAAAGGTCAAAACAAAATTACTTATTCAGCTTAATCCAAGTTGAATGCAGCTATATTTGACACTAAATCAAAGTCTGTTACCTAAATGTACTACTAATTAACTAACGCAACTAACTGACCTAATAAATTAAAAGACTAAAACACCATTCATAGAGATTTATTAACAAAGTAAACTTGACATTTTAATGGTGTGTGTTTTTTCACATATGTAGTAAATAGACACCACCTAAATCAACTACACAAAATATCCATAGTTTATGAAAGATAATATGGATGGCCTGGTCTCTTAACCTTACCGCTTGAAAAGGTTTTTAGACTATATGATTATGTACAATGCAATAAGAAAGTGGTTTTTACATGAATTTATAATGCTAACTAATTATAAATGACTAATCTACTCGGTTAAGTGGTTTTAACTTTTAAGTATACCTCTGTCTTGGAGGATAATGAAATAGTATTGGACAACAGTATCACGATTTATCATCATTGTTGCTCTTTTTGAGAATGATGTAAGCTTTCTTCAAAATTTCATAATCTCTATTTGAGGATAATGCAATAATTTTATTTCTATATCATTTTAAATTACAAATTTTTAAAAAATATATATAACTAAAAATTTGATCTCTTAACTTTATAAATACATTTTTATATACATTTTTTTTTGCTAAGAAATAATTTAAATAAATTAAAATCAGATTAATATTACAAGTTAACTGTTGCGTTTCTATTGGGATGAAGGGAGTATCAAATTTAAAATCTGTCAATCATTTCCTCGAGATGCTTGCGAAAATATTTGTTCTTAAATTTCATTAATGAAAACGCATCACACCCTCTAAGGGTGTAAATTGGCCGGGCCGAGGCCGAACCCTTTAAGCTATAGCTCGGCCCCTTAGTTATCGGTACTACTCGAGCTCGAATTGCTCGAGCCCAATATGTTAGGCTTGAGCTCAGCTCGAATAGCTCGATAGACTTGTTTTAAAACTTTCTAAACTATATTATAATTAACAAGTAATAAAAAATACAATATGCTATCAAGGTTTATACAATTTAAACACCTAAATTAATAATTTTTTTACTTATCATGATTATTACTATTAATAAAATACTATTATACCTAACATAAATTATAAGATAGTAAAAAAATTCAAGAGGTTTGATAAGTATCGTTAAGTATCGATACTCGATAGGACCAGATATCGTTGGGATTGAGCTCGACTCGTCAACTTATCGAATTCCATTTCAGGTTCGAACTCGAGCTCGATAAGTATCGACTCGATAAGCCTCAACTCGAGCTCGAATTCAAGCTACCATTTAAAGGATATATCCATTTACACCCGAACACCCTCCCTTGAGAAGAGAGTGAAGTTAGAAACAAGTCAGTATTATAACAATGCAAACATGAACCCAACATCGAAAAACACCATGAACCAACACTGAACACACCAAAGCAACAAGAGCAAAACATTAAGCAAATCAGAGGGGCAATGCTCATAGTGGACAAAGAAATGGTTATACAATCTATTTTTAATATACAAAAATGGTTTTCCCCTTTTCACATATTTAACATATATTTTAAAATACTTACATATACAAAAAAGGAAATCCAAATGCCCACTTTTTCCTATTTTTCCTACTCATGTCTCATTTTAAGAATCTGCATCATCTAAGTCTCTTAACTTTGATTTTTGTATCAATTAAGTTATACCATTAATTTTTCTAGTTAAATAAAATGCGAAGTCAATTAATTTGCCAAATTACCTTTTTCTTAATTTCCACTAAGTTCCTAATTTTATAAAATTTTAACAATTTTACCTGATAAAGTTCCATCCACCCATAAACAACCCACCAACAAATCCAAATCCCCGACTGTCAATGGCCACACATCCGTCCTCAACCTCCGCATGCATCGCTCTCTGGTCCGGCTGTTTCTGGGGTCACCACGGTTGATCCTTTGACGCCTCCCTCTTCTACAACGGCATCAGCAGCGCCCCTCTAGCGACCCTTGCTGAGATCCAGGAGCATGACTCCTATCACATCAGCCTCGTCGTCGTGAAACTGACAAGTGATCTAGTTGCACTAGGGGTGAGTTCGAGCCGAGCCGAGCCCGAACCTAGCAGGTTCGAGCTCGGGCTCGGCTCGAACTATGACGAGCCCAGGAATTCGAGTTCGAGCTCGGCTCGAGGCAGGCTCGAGCTCGACTCGATGATTCGTGAAGCTCGATGCTGATCTAATAAGATATTGATGTCGATCTAACAAGGTATTGATGCTGATCTAACAAGGTATTGATGTCGATCTAACAAGGTATTGATGCTAATCTAACAAGGTTATATGCGAAGGGTATAATCGTAATTTTGGGTGAGCTCGTTAAGGCTCGCGAGCCCTTACGAGCCGAATGTTTCAAGCTCGAGCTCGGCTAGTTTATTATTCAAGCCTCAAAATCGGCTCGAGCTCGAGGCTCGTGAGGCTCGGCTCGATGGGTTCGTTAAAGCTCGAGCTCGAGCCGAGGTCGGCTCGGCTCGAATCGTTTCACACCCCTAAGTTGCACCCATGTTGTTACGGTCACCCCGAGCGGGTTGCGACCGGGTGACCCGGGGCTCCGGTTTTGGCCTGCGGGTCACGTTTTTCGGCGTTCAGACGGCTCCCGAGCCCTATCCGAGTATCATTTTGGCGAACCCTTCCGTATTTGAGCTCGAAAATATTTTTGGCGCCGGGGGGTTGTCGGGTCGCCTCGGGACGAGCGGGCTCAGTAGCGCTCTCGAGATCTCAGTTTGAGAAGCCGTTTGTAGTTTTGGAGTCGTGGAAACGTCCGGAGGTGGTTGTGGAGTTTAATATTTGGGGCGGGACGTTCGTTTCCGGGCGACTACCGGGGCTCGGGACGGGAATCCCGGGGCTCGGGATGGAAATTTCCTGACGGCTTTGGGGTAAGTTGTGTTTGAATTTAAGATGGAATTTATGGGAATTTTTATAGAATTTTGGAGTGACGGAATTTCGGTTAAGGTTGTCACGCTCGCACGTCGGGTTTTGGTTCGGGTTCAGCGAGCTCGGTAGGACACTCCGGAAAGGCAAATGAATTTCTGAAAAATGTTCTGTGCATGTTATATTATTCTGAAGATTGTGTCCGAGTTTCATTAATTTTGGAATGCGGTAATTATTTTTGGGCAAAAAGAATTGGAACTTTCGGAAAAATTGGGAGTTAAATTGTATTTGGTAACAAAATGAAAATTATGGAGCATGGGCAGCTGGTACTTTCGGCTGGAAGGGGAGAGAATTAAGGGACACATGTCGCATAATAATTCATTTCATCTTTCTTCTTCTTCCTACTTCTTCTTCTCTGCCGCCATGGTTGAGCTTCCCAAGCTCCATGTGCTTCATCATTCCTTGCTGATTTCTTCACAGCTTCTCCCTTTCTTCTTCTTTCCAAGTTGAGGACTTAAGTTGTCTACTTGAAAGAGTGCATGTTGTTCTTGGGCTTGAGAGGAGTAAGAATCTATGGTTAGATTTTGGAAAAACTCCATGGAAGATGGAAACCTAGGGTGAAATTTGAATGGAAAATTCTAAAATTGTGTGTGTTTGTGTTCTTGAATCATGCTCTTAGTATGTTGTTCCTTGCATGATTCTAAGACTATCTATGGTTTCAAAAGGAAAGTATGTTGGGTAGATCTTTGGCTGTTGATTTTGAAGCAATTGGTTAGACACTTCCACCTTCGAATTGTTTAGGAAAGGGGTTTTGTTGTTTTGATGTAATTGGTTAGTAAGTTTGGTTAGGAAGTGAAATTGGTGATTAGTGGGATTAATTGGAATGAACCAAATGATATTGGATGCTAAATTGGTAATGTGGGTGGAACCGTGGAAGTAGGTGCGTTATGGTGTTTGAAATACCATTTTCAAATATCGAGTTTACTGGGAAAAGTGTCCGGAATGCGGGTTTAAGGGTTGGAATATGTTTATGGGTGTTGGAATAACAAGATCCATTCATGGAGCCAAGTTGTGCATTACGGGTCGAAAGCGAGTGTTGAGGCTGCGGCGGCTCAGGTAAGGGCTTAATTTGGTAAAATGTACGTTTGTTCTGTTTCAAGGCCGGACCTTAGAGGCCGGGGATCAATTACAATAAGTCAAACCTTTGTGATATTCTGCTTTTGCGAGTTCGAGATGGTTGCCCCGGCAAACCGCACTTTTAAAAGGTAACGTGCGGGAATTCTTGAGCGAGAGGCTTCGATGACATGATCGGAAATATGTTACGCCTTTGATGCCTTCGAGTCGAGGCGGAGCCGACTTGCCTATATTGGATTTGTTATGATATGAATTCGGTGTTTACGTGGTTGTTGCGATGACAATGTTTGGTATACCATGAACCGCTTGGTTGGTATTTTGTCGAGTTATCATGTATACTTGCCTTGTTGATGTAATTCCTGTTTCCGACGTCGCGGCCGGCTCCGCCTCCGCAACCGGGCGGGGTGGCTGTGACACATGTGCAACCTTGAGAATCCAAAAGCTCACATGCCAAAAGAAGAGGTCTTTGACTTTTATGACACTTCCACCTTCAATGAACCAAATGATATGGGGCAGCACGGAGCCAAATATCAAGATCCATTCATTGGCCTTGGAGGATCAATTACAATAAGTCAAACCAAAAAGGTAAATGACATGCTCAACCTGTTGATGCACACTTTTGCAAAGTGTGAGGAGCAAAGTGAAGACATTATCATATATGAAGGACAAGTGCAAGTACTCATTAATTTAGGACAATCCAAATCTCAAATTGTTCAAACCATTTTCAACATTTCGGTTTGGGCTCAACCGGACGATAGTTTGGCCCAAGTACTTTTTTCAAGTCCTAGCTCAACCCATGATCGAGCCCACGCTCACAATTCTTGGATTAAGGTCCATCCTATTGTTGTGGTTCAAGACTCACAATGTCGAGGAAAATCACAGTTCACGTAACACTCAACCTGTTAAATTTCAAATAGCTTCATTTAATGCACTTTAAGGGTTTCTAAGCTTTTACTCCTCATTAATGACGGACTTCAGTAGCCTTGAGGATTCAAGATCTACAATCAACCTGGAACTAGTGAAAAATGAGAGGTTATTGGCTTTTAAGTCCTACCATTGATTGCCCAATGTATTAAAGAGATGGGCATTTATTGCCCACTACTTGGCCAATTGCTCATGTTGAGCACAAATCCGCATCAGTTTTTATAAGTTTTTTAGCATAAATTAGGCTGGTTGTCCCTTTAACTAATCTAGAATAAAGACTATGAGTTTTAACATTTACTTATTTTCTTAATTCTCATCATTTAAGCGGGGGAGTTGAAAAGAGTTGTAACTAGCTTTCAAGTTGTTGGCACATTCACCTATAAAAGATTGTTAACACTTTTTGTAACAATTATAAAAAAACAATCAACTTTTACTTTGAAATTGAGAGTAATTCTTTTTTAAATATATCTATCTTTTTTACACTCAATTCTTATTGAGTTTTCTTGAAAACTCTACTAAGACCAATATCGCATTCTCATTGGAAGGATGAGGTGTTGGCCCCATCTAATTCATTCCCCCACAACAATTTTGGCAATGAAGGCTTTATATGTCTTGGGCCATTTCTTTCTGGTATCAAGAAGGAGTCGCCAAAAACATAACACCATCATTGTTTGGCAAAGGATCCAGGAGGAGTTGCCTGTCATATCAGTTTATTTCACAAGCTCCCCATTTACGAATTTGTCAATCTGTTGACATTTTCGCCCTATCAATCATATCTGTCCCGTATTGCTCTTCGTTAGCTAGGTCTGCGCCTCATGTTCCAGGATACCCTCCCGGTGCACATCGATTAGTATCAGAACCATTCGACCACCACATCAGCTACAACTTGGCCATGTCCATCACTCTGTTCAAGGGGAAAGGGAAATGCAGGTATGCTGGGTCCGTGAGCGACCTGAACCTGATGTGCCCGGTGGGCACTTGGATCCAACCTCTCAACTCATGGCCCCTAGTTTTCCATCTTTAGTTCAATCCGATCTTGACAATCTTCACCGCGATTTCCTATCTTTTGGTGTTGGATGATCGATTCATTGATGATGGCGGAGGCTGGATTGGTGGATCAGAGGAGCCGTGTCGCTGCTGGTTCTTTGAGGCATTTCAACGGTAAGGTGGGGTACATGAGTTCCACTATTAAGAAGAAGAATCGGTGCAAGAAAAGAAGCAAGCTTCCGGACGCTCTGTCGACGTCGTCGCCGTCAGCTCCTCCTTCGGTTCTTCAGCAGCTCTTTGTTTCGTGCAGACAGGTCTTCACTAGACCTGGATATGTCCCTCCCCCTTCTCATGTACATAGAATCTGCCAAATTTTCGGTACGTCATTCCCTTCTCTTCTTGTTTAATTTCACTTTAAGAATTTCTCAGGCCTTCCCAAATGAGGGAAGTTTTAGGATAACGTACGTTGACTTGGTCAGCACTCGGCGTACAAGAGTGTGTGCTTCACTTTCAACTTTCTAAGGTACTGCTGCACAGGGAGCTGTTCATGATTTGAGCGAGAAATGGATTCAAGGCATGGAGAGATGACGAAGAGACAAAAAAAAAAGATATACTTTGGGACAGGCACGCAGTTTAAGAAAATCCCAACTTTTGCCACAGTTTCCTCTTTCACCCTTCTCCTTCAATGTTAGCTTCTGTAGAACATAAAGGCTAACAGATTCAATAATAACTTGCCCAATGCCACACAATTGATTGGAAGAGCTAAATAATATGAAAATTAGAAATAAAAAAGAAAATGGATTAAAAAGAGACCCAATTTACCATATTTTCGCTACCACTTTGAGTTGTCGTCAGAAACACTACGGTGGTGGAGATCTTCACCGGACACAAAATGGACAGGCAGGGCGGAGGAAACGATAGTGAATCGGGATGGGACGAGCTTGAGTTTGGGGTTGTTTCAGCATGACCAAGCTAAGATTTGCACAAAGAAGGCCGATGGTTCAAGAAGGCCGGTTAATAGATAGGCCAATAAGAACTCGGAAGGTGAGATTTCTTTAATTCAAATCAAGTTACACAGGGCAAAGATGGAGGCTTTGAGATTTGAGAAGGTGATTGAACAGAGAAAGCTATAGGGCTTTTGTATGACGGGATTGCAATGGAGTCACGTGGGTGCTCCGTGTGGGTGAATTTAAAAGGGTAATTGGGTAATTGTAAGTGTAAATATTTGTTCAAAGGGGAAACATTGTGTTGTATTATTTTTGGGACAGAGAGTATAAAATTGGGGATTAAGTTGTAAAATAGGCATGGACATTTTCGTCATTTCATGCACAACTGTCAATTTAACATTTAAAATGACGGAAAAGACCACAAATAAAACAAAAATCAACGCTAAAAGACTTAAATGATGCAAATTCTTAAAATGGGATCTGAATAGATAAATCGAAAAGGTAAGAGACTAAAAGTAGAGTTTACCTAAAATATACAAAATGGTGTATCATGCAATTACTCGTCTAACCCATGATTTTGTTTCGAATGTCATTGACCCAATAACGAAACTTTTGAGGCAAACGTAGAATTCAAAGTTGTATAATTTGTCTTTCTTCATGACCATAATTCTATTCCAATTTCCTACAAACTTGCAGTAATTTTCTCAAATTGTGTTATTCTTAAAAAAAAAACAAATTTACACAATTCTTAAAAAATATTTATCCTCGCAAATGTACCTCTTAATTTTAAAACGTTTTGCATTTTTTTGTCAAAAGTTTTATGTAGAATACAACCTTAGATTACCCGAATGGCAAACGCCTACTCAAAATGACGATATTATGGACATTATTTTGTAAGAAAAAACTAGATTTTTGTTAAATAATTCTATTATATATATATTTGGTAATAACGGATGAACTAAATTTTCCTACTTTATTATGGGTCTAGCTATCATTAAAAACATTTCAATTTATCCCTTAAAAAAAAGGCATTTCAATTTACAAACTTCATTTCTCCCGGTGTACCATTAAGATATTTCCACTTCCGCTTTCGGAGAAGTACCAGAAGCCACTTTCACTCTCTGAATCACTCACTCTCGCTACCCTTTCAAACCATGATCAGCTCGTCCGCTCAATCACGAAAGGTACCGATCTCTTTCTTTTCTTTACTGTTCCTTTGATTGTTTGGTTTAGAACCCTCTGATTCATAATCTGGTATTTTTCAATTCCGTTGACTTTTAGTGTTTTTGTTGGGGGTATTTTATTCGGTTGTTGCTTAGACTTTAAGCAAGATCGCCTGCAATAGACTACAGAAAGAGCTTGCAGAGTGGCAGGTCAATCCACCTGTGGGTTTTAAGCACAAAGTCACTGATAATCTCCAAAGGTTTCCCCTTATTCTTTTTCCTTTCATGTTTTTCTAACGCCCCTTAGTAAATTCGTTCTTTCGTTTTGTTGTTTTTTTATTATGGTTTACAAAGAACTGAAATTTGTGCTCCGTTCATATTCTGTTTGATCCCCGTGGGGAAAAAGATGGATAATTGAAGTCAACGGAGCTCCTGGGACGCTTTATGCCAATGAAACCTATCAGCTTCAAGTTGATTTTCCCGAGCATTATCCCATGGAGGCTCCGCAGGTCTTTTTTTTTTTGGATGTCTTTCCTTATTCTCTATGTCTTTTGGTTTCTTCACATTCTCATTATCTCATAGAACCATTAGAAGTAAAATCACCACTCCAGAAGTAACTTCCTTTTGTGCTAAATGCTTATTATGTGGATTTTGATGATAGATTAGGTTAACGGTGATCTCTACGGGTTTTCTTGGTTGTTTGAACTTGGATGAGTGAAAAGAAAGTGCTAGTTTCTGAGTATTAGGCCACTCTCAGCTGGGACTTGAAGAATTCATGTTCGTTTGCAATTGTTTCTAGCTAATTCTATATCAGAAATGACCTGTAAAAATTACAGTCAGTTGGAAATATTTGTGTATATTTGCAACTGTTTTCAAGTTATTCTGATCAGAGGTTACTTCAAAAATTTCATAGTTCACAACTTCACATCGAACGTCTTTCCAATGAACTTATCCCTGTCTTCTTGAAGATATTTTTTTCAGCTCTTTTAACTTGTTGATGAACAGGTGGTCTTTGTTCCTCCGGCTCCTTTGCATCCTCATATTTATAGCAATGGACATATTTGTTTAGGTATCGCCTCATCCATTTCTCTCAGAGATTTTCTTTAAGATGTTTGAATTTTGAAATCAAGTTACTTGGTTTTTACTATTATTTAGCATCTGCCTGTTTTTCTTGTCATATCTTCTTTCATCTGAGATCAAATGAAAAGTATTTATTTGTTCATGTTTATATATTGTTGTTTCATGGGTTATGTGTGGATGTAGCTCTTTGGTTAGCTATTGGGATTTGATAAGGATTGTTTTCTTTACTATCAATCTGCAATGACAAGTAGAGATGCTATTTTGTCGAATCATGTGGTCAGTAATCTTATTTTACATTGAGAGATGGTTTTCATGCATTCTTTTGAAAATGTGTGTCTATAAGCGGTAAAGATTTTGCAATTATGCCATGCCACAGGCATACACTTTCACTTGTTTCTTGACCACCTTTAGTTTGATGCTTTAGATTAAATAGTACTATATCATTGTCCTCGTTCCTTTAGTTTGATGCATTTTGATTGCCTTGTTTTCCTGCCTTCATAGCTTCTTTTTCATTGTTGCAACAGGGTCTAGATGAGTTAAGTCCTGTAGTTTGTGGATGTTATCTCACTATATATGTTCTCATCTGTTATTTTCTGCATGCGGCGAAATCTCTCACACCATGGTTTCCTGTACCCACTCATTACTCGTTCTTGCAGATATTTTGTATGACTCCTGGTCCCCAGCGATGACGGTGAGTTCTATCTGCATCAGCATTCTATCCATGTTGTCGAGTTCGAGTGTGAAGGTTTGTTGTCATCTTCCTTAATTTGTTCATACTCGCCCATTGCTTTTGTCCAAAGCTTATTTGTAGCTCTTAATTTGGTTTGCAGCAACGCCCGGCTGATGATGACCGGTATGTGAAGAACTGTCGTAATGGCAGGTCTCCAAAGGAGACGAGGTGGTGGTTCCATGATGATAAAGTGTGATAATGTGTACGGAGAATGTGTTGCAAGTGTAACTGTAACAAGTGGATGAACTTGGGACTGAAAAATGATTACTTATAAATGCCTGCTTATGACGCCCAGAAATTGGCCCTTGTATTGACTCTTACTTGCTTTGGGGAAAAAAAGACTACCTGTAGTACTACTAGTATGATCTTCACTATTATACTAATACTAGTAGTACCTATGCAAATTTTCTGATTGACAGACTCCACCGTGAGTCCGTGACCTCTTCATCATTCCGGCGACGATGGCACCGAGTGTTCACCTCATCTCCTTGGTCTGTCCATTTCGAGGATGCGATCTTATCACCTCCGATCCGACTTCTGGTCTTGGATACCAGATATTGGCACCGCTTCCGATCTCATCGCCGCCTTTGATGTGATTGTTGCCTCCGATCTGTTCACCGCCTCTATTCTTATCGCCGCCTCCAATTGATAGATTTGTGTTCCGACATCCCCTCATGTCGATGAGCATCACAATTAGCCGTCTGATTCTTGCGATCGATCGTGATTTATCATCGTCGTAGTTTTAGATCGGCAACCAGAGATTTTTCATAATCTCTTCGCACCTGATCGCTCAAGTACACGTCGTTTTTCATGCGATCTATTATCGTTGCTCAATTTCATATACAGTTGATTTAAGTGCTTTCAGGTTCTTGATTTATCATGGATGCAAAGAAATGCAAACTGGCTAGTGATAGATTTGGCTTGGAGTAAACTATGCGAACGGGCTATTGATAAATTTGTTATGTAAGTGACAGTGTTAATTTTTATTTTAAATAGCAAGCACGTGTAATAGATTCTCTTGAAAGAAGTTGAGCTGTTACTTGTTTACTTACTTTGTTGCTATAATTTTTTTTAATAGCTGTACTATCATCTCTCATCTAAGATAAATTGCAGATTATATGGATACCTATAAATGTCTAACATAAATAACACAATCATCTATTGTACCTTGTCAAAATGTTTGAGATATAAAAAGAAAATCTTCGAGACATATGTTTTTAATGTTATGGACAATGGTTAAAGGCTTAGTAGACATTTATACGATTTTAGAACTACAGTTTAAGATAGCAGAATTCTAATGGTTTGTTGGAGATTATTGCACTATGGTGGGAGTAACTCCAAGAATTTATCATTCAAAAAACTTACCATTCAACTGAAAATAAAACAAGATACAAAAATAAAATTTATTGACAAATACAAATTCTTGATAGACAAACATTGCTACCATTCTGAATATAATATATGGACCAATATAAACTCAGAAACAATCAAACTTTAAATTTCATTTAAGTCTCACATTTATTGTGTCTTTTTTAAACTACATTTATTGTAAGTTAAGTGACAATCAGACACGTAATATATGTCTATTAAACTCTTAAACAATGTCTACGACAGATTGTTGAAGTGTCAACTACAAGAATTTGATGAAACATCAAACTAATTATATATAGGAGTACTTTAGTGTTTCTAGATTTAAACCGGTTGCTTTATTGTTACAAGATTTTCTTCTTTTTATTGTGTTTTTACCGTTTAAGGCAACATTATCTCTCAAATATGTTAACCACTAAAATTGCTTCAAACGATATCAAAATAAAAATGATGAGATAACATCAAACTAATTACTCCTCCGTCCCACAAATGTTATCAACATTACTATTTTGGGTCGTCTCACAAAGTTTTTCAACTTTCTTAAAATTGAAACTTTCTATCATCATTTTTACCATTTTATACTAGTATCTCACATCACACCCACAAGTTTTTTTCTTTCCTCCCACTCAACTTAAAATTGGGGTCCACAAAATTTTCTCCTTTCTTTTACATGAGGTAATTTTGTCAACACACTATTATTCTCTCACTTTCCTTAATATATAGTAATACTTTATTGTTTCTCAATTTAAACTATTTGCTTTATTTCTTTAAAAATTGATTCTTTTTATTGTGTTTTTACTGTTTATGATAAAATTTAGGTAAATGACTATCTACCATTGAAATCTCGACTACTATAATTCGATATGTCAAGTAAGTACATCACTAAAATTGCTTCAGATGACATCAAAATAAATAATGATGAGATAACATCAAACAAATGATATATATTATACTTTATTGTTTCTCAGTTTAAACTGGTTAGTTAATTACTTCTTCAAAAATTAATTAATTCGTTTTATAATTGTGTTTTTATTGTTTAGGATAATATTTAGGAAAATGTATACTACTTGTTATTGAAATGTCAACTACTAGAATTCGATTTGTCAGATAAATTCATCACTAAAATTACTTCAAATGATCTCAAAATAAAAATTGATCACATGATATCAACTTAATTAAATAATATTTTATTATTTTACAGTTCACATAAAATTGATCAAAGGATCCACTCGTCTCTCCTTAGTCTCCAAGTTTTCTTGACTGCACTTTCTCCAGTGGCCAATCACTCTAAATTGCATGAACTATATGTTTGGAGAAAATAGAGAACAATTCACCGCAACAAGGACGTTGGCTACCCAAAATCGATGGATGCTCGCAATCATGATAGCCTCGATTGCCGCTCGCCGATATGCTTGTCGTTCAATGATCGCTACTCGCCGATCACCCCTCGTCGCTTGCCGGTGCCGATCGTTGGTCGCCCAACGTTGCTTGCCGATCACGGCTCAACGCTCGCTCATCGCCGATCGTAGGAAAGTGCGTACGCCGGCGGCGAGATTGAACATAGGTGGAGGTGATGAAATTTCGCAACGGAGGCAAGACGACCAAGGCAATCAATAGGGAGGCTGACGTTGCACGACTAAAATTAGAATGTGTTTATAAGAAAGGGTAATTCAGTCTTTCTTTTCAGAAAATGGGTGAAAACTGAAGAATAAATTTGGTACATATAGTATGTATATTACTGCTGCTGCTGCTGCTACTTGTACACTATCTTCTTCCATGGTGCACCCACCGGACGTAAACAGAATGGAGACCTAGCGACCGAGCAAACATTAAGGGCTCGTTTGGTTGCGACATAAAAAATAGTGGGATGGGATGATTAATCATAGGGTGGGATTATACAGGATAGGATTGGATGAGATTATTTATGATAGGATTGGATGGGATTATATCTTTATAAATTTGTTGTCCAAATTTCTTTCTTCTTTTTTTTACCCTGGGCGGGCTTACTTTTAGTGTTTGGACTGTTGGGTATGAAGAAGAATAAACTTTTATGGGATACAAATATTAAAAGCCGACAAATATCTCCTCCCATGCATACGTGGTCCGTCGAGGATGAAGGAGGATCGGGAGCGGGATAAAAATCATCCCATCCTCCTTATCCTGGGCCAACCAAACGCACTGGAAGAAAGATTGCTCATCCTATACTATATCAATTGAGCGGCGTGCTACTGCTAACGTTGTTGTCCCATTGCGTGCATGCATCATGCAGCAGCTACCATACCAGCATGCGGGCCTCAACAATTAGTAGTAACTAGTAATCAGTCAGCTCTCATTTGCCGTATAATTAATACTTAATACAATGAATTCGGTTATTTTTCTTAAAAAAACACACCGAGTGTAAGAAGAAGCAATTTATTGTTTAATCACGTTAGAAAAATAAATAGGCGCACATGGATGGGGACATACTAAGCGCGATAGATGCCAGCAAACAAGTGGATACTTTTCCTTTTTAACGGGCTACTATACTATACTATACTATACTATACTATACTATACTATACTATACTATACTATACTATACTATACTATACTATACTATACTATACTATACTATACTAGTAGGAAAGGAATATCAGTGAGGTTGGATTGGAGGCAGATTCAAGTTCTAAGTCCACAAATGTAAATTACATACGAATCTTAAATAGTCAGATTGCAAAATCTTTTCTTCTTTTTCTTTTTCTTTACCAATTTATTTCTCCTCGCGTCTGTAATGCTTTACAACTCCAACACTACTTCCATTTTTTGCTTTTTACTTCGGCAACTGGACTTTTGTTTCATCGAGACATAAAGTGCGAACGAAAATTACCTTTCTTCCCCGCTAATACAAACCAGTGCGGAACTTTTAGAGAAAGTGACGAAAAAATACACTCAAGTCAAGTACATAAACTAATATCGCTTCGACCTCTGGTCCACGAGCTTCCTGTGCAGTGAACTGTAGAGGGAGCAAGCAAAGCAAATCCTCACTGACTAATTTCACTGCCCCATTCTTGTTGCTCTCGTTCCCTTCTCTTTCCATCTGCACTTCTCTCCATTAGAGGAAAATGAAAACCAGTTCCTTTATCAAGCTACTCAGTAATTTGTTCTTCGCAACATTACTTCTGGGGTCTAAGCTGGTTCAATGCAGTATCACGTACGATAGGAAGGGCCTTATCATCAATGGGCAAAGGAAAATTCTCCTTTCTGGCTCTATTCACTATCCCAGAAGCACACCTGAGGTTCTCACTTCAAAAAAAAATCTCTTTTGAAACTGACATTTCTGTACAGGAGAAAGTTGTCATTTTGCTGTGTTTGTTTTACCGTAGATGTGGGAGGATCTCATAAGGAAGGCAAAAGATGGAGGCTTGGATGCTATTGACACCTATGTTTTTTGGAATCTTCATGAACCTTCTCCTGGCAATGTATTGCAGATATTTCCATTCTCGTTATGCCTTTTTCTTCATAACGTTTAGCCTTCTGATAAGACATTGCTCAATGTGTTGCAGTATAATTTTGAGGGGAGAAATGATTTGGTGAGATTCATTAAAACAGTAGAGAAACTGGGGTTATACGTCCATCTTAGGATTGGACCGTACGTTTGCGCAGAATGGAACTTTGGGTACATTTAATGCTTTCAAGTCTTTCCTTTGTGCTTTTGCTGAGAATGTTTCGCAAGAAAATAGATCTCTTGCAAATGCTAGGAATCGGATTTAATGTTGCTCTTTTCGCTTTCTGTGCCACCAGAGGACTACCAGTCTGGCTCAAGTATGTTCCCGGTATCAGCTTCAGAACAGACAATGAGCCTTTCAAGGTTCTTTCTTTTTAGCTTCATCTTTTCTTCGTTTTGTTCCTTTTAATTTGTCTCGTGTGGAAATGATATTATTTTTATCATATGGGAGAGTTCTAACAAATTAAAGAAATTTAATGCAGTCAGCAATGCAAGTTTTTACTCGGAAAATTGTTCAGATGATGAAAAATGAGAACTTGTTTGCATCACAAGGTGGTCCAATCATCCTATCTCAGGTACAGTGTAGACATGTTCGGCTTCCATCCATAGTTTTTACCTCTATCCATCAGTGGAACCTGAAACGCAGACTCATAACTAAATTGTTAGCCCCAAAAGATTCTGTTGTAGGGAAAACATTACTGGAAAATAATGAGCTGTATACTAAGATGTTGCATGTGTGTGTAATTTATCTGAATGATTTTGTAGCTGCTTTGTTAATGGTATGTGATTTTTGAAGATTGAGAATGAGTATGGACCTGAGAGTAAAAGACTTGGGGCTGCCGGTCATGCATACATTAATTGGGCAGCGAAGATGGCTGTAGGACTAGATACAGGTGTTCCATGGGTAATGTGCAAAGAAGATGATGCCCCTGATCCTGTGGTGAGTTCAGCCCACTGATCTTGTTTACTCACTACACTATCCCGTAATTCACATGGATTTACATAAAAATTGTGATTTTTCATCACTCTTTTGGTGGTAAAGATAAACACATGCAATGGATTTTACTGCGATTCGTTCACTCCCAACAAACCATACAAACCTACTATGTGGACAGAGGCTTGGAGTGGCTGGTAACAAGCATCTTTTTAGAAATATCTAATAATTTAAGTTATTATTAGTGTCATGATTGGTTTTGGTTCATCTCCTTATTGGTTATCTTGTTTATATTGGAAAAGGTTTAGCGAATTTGGTGGAGCCACTCACAGGCGACCAGTTGAAGACTTGGCCTTTGCAGTAGCTCGTTTCATACAGAAGGGTGGCTCATTTGTGAATTACTATATGGTTGGTTGGTTGAATTGACATGTCTTTGGCTAAGTAGTAGCGTTAAGTTCCAACTTAAGATTTTAATGTTTGTTCGTGTAGTATCATGGAGGAACCAACTTTGGGCGCACTGCAGGAGGACCATTCATAACTACAAGTTATGACTACGATGCTCCAATCGATGAATATGGTAAGAGAATTTCTCCTTCTAATATTTTGCTTATAGTTGTCGGCTTAACTAAACAGTTTGCCATCTGTAGGTTTGATCCGGCAACCTAAGTATGATCATCTGAGACAGCTCCACCAGGCAATTAAGTTATGCGAACATACTTTGGTCTCCTCTGATCCTACTGTTTCTCCACTTGGAACCTACCAGCAGGTCAGATGTACTCATGTATTTTGAGATCTTTATTACATCAACAAAGAAGCCACTGACTTTTCAATGTTTACTACCTCAAATTTGTCCAGGCTACTGTCTACTTGTCGGGCCAAGGACTGTGTGCAGCTTTTCTCTCAAACTTCAATACAAAATCAGCTGCTAGCGTCAAGTTTAATAACAGGCTCTATAATCTTCCACCTTGGTCTATAAGTATTCTTCCTGATTGCAAGAATGTGGCATTTAACACTGCAACGGTAATCAAGTCTTGGTGATCATTACGCGTGCATCTAACCCTTTTAGCTCAGTTTGAGGTGTTGAATGTTAGATTCTAAAATCGTACACAGGTTGTTGCTAAAGCCACCCAAGTGCAAATGATACCTACCAACTCCAGGGTCTTGTCCTGGGAAGCTTATGGTGAAAACAGTTTCACTCAAGGGGAACAGGAAACGTCAACAATGGCAGCAGTCGGACTATTGGAACAGATAAATGTTACCAGAGACAACAGTGACTATCTGTGGTACATGACCAGGTGAGGTTAGCTCAAATTTTCTTGATTTTTTCTTTCTCTTAACTGCAGCAGTTAACTTTGGAATACAGAAAAGAAATAATTCCTGAGCAATTGTCTTCCTTCAAAACCGTCTTTTAAGTTTTACTTCATCATTAAGAATTATCTGGCTACACAACAAGATTCTAAGTTATTGATTGACTTAATAGATCAGGATCCATTACTTTCATCATTTCATTGTCAATTGCAGTGATGCTATTTTATTTGAATTTGTTTCCAGTGTCGACATAAGTCCTTCTGAATCATTTTTGAGAGGTGGCCAAAAACCTACTATAACAATGACTTCAGCTGGTCATGCTGTTCATGTATTCATCAACGGTCAGCTTTCAGGTATGTCATTATTACTGCTGAATGAGTACCTGCAGTAACTAACTACCAAGCAGTTTTCGCCTTTTCGGTACTTGCTTAGCTCCATCTACGACCCTTTTAATGTGGTAAGTAAAAGTTCATTGATGAGAAGTAGTAAATAACAGGTTCATCATTCGGAAGCAGGGAGAGTAGAGGATTTAGATTTACAGGACCTATCAACTTACGAGCAGGGATGAACAGAATCTCGCTACTCAGTATCGCTGTTGGCTTACCAGTTAGTAATTTATAGATCACGCTACAAACTCAGTAGTCAGTTAACTTTTTTGTGAGTGTTGCTATTTAATTACTGAACCTTTACCTGTGTTTTATTGTTGAAGAACGTTGGTTTGCATTATGAAACATGGAAAACCGGAGTCCAGGCAGTTTCTCTCCACGGTCTGGACCAAGGAAGCAGAGATCTAACATGGAATAAATGGGGCTACCAGGTTTAACTAAAACATGCCATCAATTTCTTAATTATAAACTTCCATTTGCAGGATTTACTTAAGTCATTAGTGAAAGAAGCTCAGTCTTGTAAGATATTGCATGAAAACAGGTTGGCTTAAAAGGAGAAGTAAAGAATTTGGTCTCACCAAATGGAGACCCTTCTGTTGATTGGGTGCGTGGGTCACTGGCAGTGCAAATGCAGCAACCGCTGACATGGTATAAGGTAGGAAGATGGAAGGTGAAGTGTCCTAAGATATATGTTACTACTATTATCTCTCTCATCTTGGTTGTCCTTTTCCCTTTACATTTGTGAAGGAACAGGAAAAACCCAGGTGAGATAAGAGTAGCAACTTTTAAATATGTGCTAGAAGAATCGCTGATCTGAAAATTGCAGGCTCATTTCGATGCACCAGAAGGAAATGAACCGCTGGCTCTGGACCTGGGAAGTATGGGAAAGGGTCAGGTTTGGATAAACGGTCAGAGCATAGGTAGGTATTGGTTGACATATGCCCAAGGTGATTGCAGAACCTGCATTTACTCTGAAACGTTTAGACCTCAGAACTGCCAAGTTGGTTGTGGAGAACCAACCCAGAGATGGTAACGACTGCAAAATACATGGTTTTATTGTCATGATGATACTATAATTCAAGTTACTTCAATGTCCCATACTCCCACTTTGCCGTGAGAGATGAGCCAGATCATCATACATACATGCAGGCATTAGTAATTTAGTGGCCCTTTGATGAAGAAAATCTATGTCTAATACTACAATCTTGCCTCTTAACACTTTCAGGTATCATGTTCCGAGATCATGGGTTAAGCCAACACGAAACATGATGGTTTTATTTGAAGAACTTGGAGGGGATGTTTCAAGAATCTCTTTCGCAAAGAGATCTACCAGGTGAAAAGGCATGGGGAGAGAGATTAGCAGAATTTCATTATAGGAAAACCCTGCAATTTCTGTAGTGCAATGTTGTTTTATCATTGTCCCCGCGGCCAACCTAATTTTAGTGTAGGGCTAGTAGTGTCTGACTTAACCTAGATGATGACATGAATAACATTTGATAATTGTAGAGTAATTGTGCTATTATGAGCAAGATAGTGGTTTTTGAGAGCAAACAATGTGCTTCCATTGCCAATCTATTGCTCAATTATGTCAATGTGACAGAATCTCTTTATTAACAAAATCATATGAATTCAAATAGTTAAGCGATAAATGAAACACATAAAGATCAAGCATTATTAAAATCACAGTAACCTAACTGCAACTTTTAGACAGTAAAAGAGCAGCAGCTAGAGAATAGTACTGATTCCATGGCAAACCAACTGAGACAGAAGCTATCTAGCTGGCAGGTGAGCTATGCTATGCAGCAACAACACTTGCATGCTTGACAATCTTCTGCTGCAGCTCCTCTTTCTTTGCACCAACAACCTTGTCCACAACGTTGCCTTGAATAAAGAAGATAAAGGTTGGCATGGCCTCAACCTTCCACTCCTCAGCAACAGAGCTCAGCTCATCCACATCCACCTTCAAGAACATGACATCGGGCATCTTCTTAGCGGTCTCCGACAACACTGGGGAAATCACCCGACAAGGTCCACACCATGAAGCAGTGAAATCCACAACCACCTGAAGATAAAGGCATGTTTTTCATTCGACAATAAATCTCTAGAAAGCAGGCAGAGAAATTAGCAGAGCCTCAAATCCAGACTGATACACAAATCTGAAATTATCCTTGGTTTGTGGTCATGGCTTCGAACTTTATTTATTGGAACATAAAATCCAATGCTCTGTCTCAATAATCTATGGTGTCGACACTCACTTTGCAGGGACAACACAATGTTAGCAATATCTAGATGCAAATCTAAACAGGAGTGCATCGAATCATGTATGACCCGGACTGATTGTTACCCCCTATTCGAACCCCTCCAACAGATCTCGGTGGACACTAAAGAAAAACGCACAGCCTCGAGTTTCAAACAAGGCAAGGCGAAAAGGAACGGATAGCAGCAAGCAAATCAACCGGAAATCTCAACGTCGAAACAAATTAAGAAAGGCAGCAACTGGAAAAATGGGTTAAAAGTTAAAGGTGGATTGGGAGAAGATGAGTACCAGTTTCTTGGAGTCGATTCCCTTCTGGAAAAGTTGTTTCCATTGCTCAATCGTGTGGCAGCTGATGACTTGTCCCTCTTCAGCCATGGCCTTTTCTGTTTCTTGCTGGTAAGCTTCTCAGTAGAATCACAAACAAATTGGAGCCAAGATTGATCTCAGAAGCCAAAAACACACAGATTGGGTTATTTCCGAGGTAAACAAATAGTAAATCTCCCCTTACGACCGATTATATAAATATATATATATATATATATATATATATATATATACATACACATATATATATATATACACACACATATAACGCCGCCGCCTTGTGGTGATGATTATGACCTAAACGCGTCACTGACGCACACAATTACGTGTCTCCTCCCAATTAAGTTATTCTCTTCTGACATGTATAGTGTTAAGTGAATTGATAAGTTTTTACTCCATCTAAATAATGAATTAGTCAGTTTTTCATCTAACTTAATTAGATCTAAAAATGAATTTAGGTCATAAAGGTTGTCAAGCATTCTTAAGTGAAATCAGCGAAAGGTTGTCAGCTTTTCTTAAAATAGAAAGCTTTCTGTAAATAAATTTTACGATTATATCCTCTTATCACCAATCGTGGATGCAAGATTTTTTCCAGGAGCTTTTTTTTTTTTTCCATTTTACGCGTATTTTTCATTTCATGTGGATACGTAGATTTAAATGATTTCTTTTTCAAAAATATTTTAGTTGTAATTCATCAACTTCTATCATTTTTCACCGTAATTTTAAATATTCATCTCAATTCTTGCAAGTAAATTAAAAAAGTAAATCACAATTTCACGCAAATTAGTTAAATTACATTCCTAAGTTTGAAACACTTTATTCTCGTGGATGGATGGAAAATTCGAAACAAATGCCTTTGATTTGACTACAACACACGCTGAATGCAGCACCAGCCCCCTTTGATCTTTCCTTCTCATGAAATTAACACCTCAAAACTCCTGGTTGCATCTACAACATCAACCGGTTTCTTACGCCTTCTCCTCTCCGTACAATTTGGAATCCACCAACCGTTTCTCAATAGTTCAACTTTTTTGATAAAAGATTGTCTCCATTCATAGTAGGGGTAGTGGGGTTAAGGGTACCAATTAACTCATTAATTATACTTAATTATCTTAATTAATACTTTATTTGATATTGATATATTATTAAATATTTCCTAAACCCCACTACCCATGTTGTAATTAGAGAGAAGCACATCTCCAACTTTTTAAAGTGGAGTGTAGATAGGTTGTGTCAGGCACACCATGTGTGCCTCTAGATAGAATAAGGAATGAAGGAAGAACACGGAAGAACACTCCAACTTGTCGCCGTATTTGTTGGCGACGATTTCAGAAACGTGCGAACTACAACGATCCTTCATTCCTTCCGCGCGCAACAACCAATATAGAGAGAAAACAAACATATCGACCTTCCTTCTTCGCAAATTCAACAAAACCAACAACAAAATTGACTGTCGGCATTCCTCCGGTGACAAAAACCGGCCCTACATTTTTTCAACCGCCAAAAGTGATGTTCTCTGACAATAATATGATGCGTTCCCGAAGCGCTATGATGCACTTATGTAAAATTATGATGCGTTCATTCCAATGACTCTGATGCAAACATTTTGTTCTACATAAGACAGTGTTACGCTCGTTGACAAAGTTTGATGTCTTGGTTCAACATGACGTGTTTTGTGTCACGAATGATGCGCTTCCGTAAAATTATGATGTTCTTCAATATTGGACAAAGTATGTTGTACTCATTAAATATGATGTTCTTGGTGCCATGAGTGATTCTCTTTGTTTCAAGCATGATGCTCTACCTCAAAAAAATGAAGCACTCATTTTGATGACTTAATCGTGCATGCATTTCTTCAATATTCTAAAATGATGCATTTGATGACCATAACGATGTACTCATGCTGCACTGTGATGCTCTCAATTACAAACATGGTGCACTCGTTCTAATGAATTAATTAATCACTCATTTTCTTCAACTTTACAAATTGATAGAGTTTTAAAATTGATGCTCTTTGTGATGCGATACCTTACAAAAATTGATGTTCTTAGTTTCAAGTATGATGCGATACCTTACAAAAATTAGGACAGAATTGCGATCAATGAATCGCGACCCGAGGGGGCGGATCACGGCCCCTGGGCTGCAGATCGTGACCCTAGAGCCCCGAATCGCGAGCCCAAGGCCACTGATCGCGAGCCCAAGGTGGCAAATCGTGAGCCTAAGGCCGTCGATCGCGGGTCAGGCGGCTGACCGCGAGCCCGGGCGGTCGATCTCGAGCCACTGGTCATTGGCAGCCGGTGTCGGTCCGGCGGTGGTTGGCCGGCGAATGTTGGGCGATGGTGGTGGGAGGAGGAGAGGAAAAAGTGTATGTTTATGAAAATTGAAGGGTAAATTGAATTTTTTTCTAAACCTCACAGTACCCTATAATTTATCATTTGTGTTCTAAAGGGAAAAATTATCCAAAAGGATCAAGGATACATCAAAAACTTAAATATATGACTTTTAAGAGAACAAAAATTAAAATAGGACTCGATAGGACATGATTAAAAGTTAAGGGACATCCAAGACACTTTACCCTCACAAAAACACAAGAAAAGGTTAGGAGTTTTGTCTTTGAGCTTGCTTGAACAACAAGTCTCTGAATGTTAGTTAGAATAGGAGTAGGAATTAATTAAGTTAAAGTAAGAATAGGAGTCACTATTGCACTAGGAGTAATATTGTTTTAAAAGTACAAGTTTTTCACTCACTTCAGGTAAACCTGCCATTACCTTTTTACCATTAATGATGTTCAATAAAAAAATTCCCAAATTTGTTTTCCAATTTTCTTGATCACAATCACAATGAGTAAGATGTTCGGTTCGATTGAACTTGCAAGGCGGAGGGACGAACCGAGCGAGCTGAGCTCTGGGTTTGGTCTTAAAACTAATTCAAATTCATTCACGATATGAGAGAAGCACCGGTTTGGTATGGGACAAAGTGTTTGGAGATAGAGTTCAAGCTATAGTGCTTCTCAGGCGTAGGGCCCAGAGAGCAACCTACGAACGCCGTAGCAGGCTAAGACCTTGAGAAGTTTGTCCAACATCTCTGGGTTTTTAGGCTGCCGCCGACAACGATTTCTTCGGCTGACAAAATTTGTTCGTCGACAGCTACTGCTAGGACGTCGAAAACACCAAGATCCCCGGCTGTGTCGAGGGCCATGGTGATTCATGGAAGGCTGATCAATCCTACCGCTCGTAAGAAAGAGTCATCTTGCTCTTCCTTCTCTCCATTCAAGCTAGATGCCTGCGCCGATGCCATTGATTTCCTCAAATACTTTTTTTCCCCAATCTTCTCAGCTATATACGTTCAATCTAACCTTGAATTGTGCACTAAATAAATCAAAAGGAATAAAAAATACAAAAGGATTATTCTTTCGGAAAGTGGCAGGCAATGCAATTAGTGGGTTAATTAATGAATTAATTAATTGATGAGGATGTATATATATGCAGCAGGAATGAGCAAGATGGTAAATGTGGAGGTTTTGTGGAGTTTGAGGGTTAATGTGTAAGTTTTGAAAATGTTATGGGTAGAATTGGTTAAGTTAAAAAAATTGGGGTGTATTGTAGCAATTAAGGGTAAAATTGTCATTTCACACTCCACCGTCCATTTAAACGGCTGAAATAGACGGAAATGATTACAATGGGACGCGCGACTTAAAAAGTAGGACCATAATAAAGCGAAAACTTAAAACGAGTTCAAATAGATCACAAACTAAAAAACACGGGCCCTACGCGGATTTTACTCTAATCACAATATATAAAATAACTTTAAATCTATCAATTCTCTTACTGAAAATTATCTACTTGCATACATCTCATCAATTAATCAAAACACATATTCCCAAATTTCATAAAATAAATTTCCTACTCCAAGTGAACTAGCTCATTAACACTTGACCGCTCAGTAATAATCATTCAACGAGCTATTAATGAGCTTTTAACCTTTCTGTTTATAGACAATAGAGAGGTTAAAATTAGAGATGGTGAATACTTGAACACAAGACATTCATCCACTAAACTAAAAAGCCTATGACAACTTTTAATCTAGTTGAGCTGTTATTCATTATCCGTCGATAGAAAAACAAAATCTAGGTGACGAAATAATACTTCCCATGGCAAACGAAAATGATCTGGCAACGCAAAGGCACCACTCACAAGTAAGGATGGCGGCGGAGCGGTTAATCCGCTGGATACCTGTAATCAGTAACCACCATCTCATGGATATTTTACTATCCGCGGTTAGTAGGTATCCGCTACACCTAAGGTTAAGAATCGACACCTATCTCTTGATATCCGCAGATATTTATCACCCACGGATATCCGTTACCCGCCTAAAAACCGCTATCCACTTTGCATTAAAATGTAAAACCTTATTCAATATCATATAAAACGCACACATGATAAAATAAATGTGCAAATGTACAAATGGGTGGTGTGGTGTGTGTGAGTTTGTTTTTAATTTGGTAAATGATATATTAGTGGGTGAGTATATTAGTGAACTGAAGTAGATAACGTTGTAATAGAAAATGAGTGTTATTTGGATATAATGAATAATATTAATGAGTTGGGGTACATTACATTAAAAATGGGTTGAGTATATTGTAACGGATATCGCGGTTGCGATTCACCATATCCATAACAAGAATCGCAAGATCGCGGTTAGTAATTTTCACCTACTTAGTGGATAACCGTGGATATTAACCACGAATATAATCATTAAAAAGTCGCGATACCCACGTTTAACTGCTATCATCCGACCACCAGTCATCCCTACTCACAAGTCCACAACAACAAAAGGGCACGTGTTTGTTTGTGTGCGAGGGGATATCCCAAGCTCCACTTGGTGTCCTCTAATCCACACCCAAAATTCCCCGAGAGCCCACAATATTATCCACACACCGCAACCGCAGCAGACCTCCGCCCCTTGCACTGAATCCAAATGTGAAGCAAGGCACCATTTTTATCCAACACCACCACCAATGGCGCTTCCCCAGCTCATCCCATCTCCTTCTTCCTCTTCTCTTCCCAACCACCCCTCTTTAAACCCTAACCCCATTTCAGCAAGTCCCTTAATCCCATATTCCAGGTTCAATCTCCGAAGCTTCTCCGCTCTCCCTCGCAGATTCCACCGTTTCAGATGCTCAGCTTCCTCCTACCCAGACAAGCACCACACAAACCCCATCAACCCCAATGACACCGTCGAGCTCCCACTCTTCCCTCTTCCACTCGTCCTCTTCCCTGGCGCAATCCTCCCACTTCAAATCTTCGAGTTCCGCTACCGCATTATGATGCACACTCTGCTCCACACTGACCTCCGCTTTGGCGTCATCTACTCCGACGCCATTACAGGCACCGCGGATGTCGGCTGTGTGGGTGAGATCGTCAAGCACGAGCGCCTCTCTGATGACCGCTTCTTTCTCATCTGTAAAGGCCAGGAGAGATTCAGAGTCACCAATATTGTCCGCGCCAAACCCTACCTCGTAGCCGAGGTCCTCTGGCTTGAGGACCGGCCGTCCGGCGATGAGGATATTGAGGGACTCGCTAACGAGGTGGAGGGATACATGAAGGATGTGATTCGGCTGTCGAATCGATTGAATGGAAAGCCGGAGAAGGAGGCGCAGGATTTGCGGAGGAATCTTTTTCCGACGCCGTTTTCGTTCTTCGTTGGGAGCACGTTTGAAGGGGCTCCAAGGGAGCAGCAGGCGTTGCTAGAGCTGGAAGACACGGCGGCGAGGTTGAAAAGGGAGAAGGAGACGCTGAGGAACACGCTCAATTATTTGAGTGCTGCTTCTGCTGTCAAGGATGTGTTCCCCTCTTCGTGATTGATCAAGAAAAAAGGGTAAATTAAGTGGTAATTTTTACATACACCAAGGATTAACACACTGTAAATTTTGGTACCCGAATGTGCCCCTTGCTTGATAGATTTGGAATGAATGATTAGTGTTATACTCTTGCACAACACTTGAAGCTAGAGTTTGCTGATTATTGATTGGGTCAGTTCAGTCACCTTTTTTTTTGCGTGTTACTTACTCCCTCCTGGTTGCCCCTTTTCATTCACATAATAATAGTGTAAAGGGAAAGGGATGACTAATAATGGGAAACGGGTTGTATATGATTTGTGAGATAGAGTACAGACAAGTTGAGAGAGCAAAGCATTGATTCACTAGCTGGATATTTCCAGGTTCTTTCTGTAGCTTTATGTGATCAATTGGTTATTGTAGCATAGTCCTTATGTAGCTTTATGTTATCAACTGGTTATTGTAGCATAGTCCTTATGTAGCTTTATGTTATCAACTGGTTAATGTGGCACAGTCCTTATGCTAAGTTCCCGCTTCTGGTAGTTGTGTTGCATCTATCTATCCACCTTTTACCATCCATCGCAGAGGGCTCGTGATTTGCACAAATGCTATGCCCACCTTTTACCATCAGAGTTTTGCGCTATAGTTGGAGGCCTTACTTAGCCTTAGCGTATGTTTTAGCCGTCCATTTCCAATTGCGGAGACTGTGTATCCTCGAAGTCCAAACATTTTGAGTGTGTATGCCCGAATTAATAGGCATACATATGCCCAACCTTATTCCATCCATTGCACGTTAAGTAACCAGCCGAAATTAAAAATTACACTAAACATAAAATTGGGAAGTCTGAAATGGGAAGTCTGTTATTCATTTAATGCAAATTGCACCAAATCAGCAATTTCTCAACAAGAATCCCGTTTGATATTACATCCTGTTTGAAACTCCTTCTCAGACATGCAAAAAAAGGAATGCCCAGATTTCTCGACAACTCAAACCCTAAACCGAAGTCTGATTTCGGTTACTCCCTCCTCCCACTTGTTCGACTTTCTAACGAAACGTAACCGGCGGCGAAACCCAACCAGAAATCCGACAGCCCACGCGTTTCCGACGGCGGCAACAGGCGGCAGAACAGGTTCGGAATCGAGACCCATTCACCAAATTCCTTCACTCTTCCTGTTTCTTTTTACGCATACACACTCACCACCGTCTTTTTTGCTCTGAGGAACGAAGCCACCGGCAGTTGCTCGAACTGAAGCCTCCGGAAATCCACCCCGACGGTGTTACTTGGAGTCGCCGGCGGCCGTAACTCTGCGAAGCCCACTAAACGGATAGTGCAAAGGTTCAATCGTCAAAAGGTACACAAATTTCGTGAGGAAATTTGGACCCAAATTTGGTTATAAATCACGGTGGGGCTCTGGTTTATTTCGAACTGTAGGTGGAATGGGGGAAACATGTTTTAGACTTACACTGCAGTAATTTAGACTTCCACTCCTTGTTTCAGACCTTAGTATTTTAGATGTGTTAGCATTTGAATCGAACGACAATAAGGGTACTAGGACCGGGTGTAAACATGTCGAAAATGACCCATGTTTTCCTTACACTGCAGCTGTTTTAGACCTACACTATTGGTTTCAGACTGATTGTTGCTTATGACTATTCAAGACGAGATGTTTTAACTAGTTGATTTAAAATGAATGAAATGAGTGTCCATAAATCATTTCAGACATATGCTTGTAATTTGATTTTAATTGAATGGCTGGTATAGATACAGTGGAGGTCCATAACAGGCTAGTTTCGGACCTCTTACATGTGAATTAGACATATTACGAATTACCCATCATTTAAATGACAAATGTCTAAAAGGTTAATCCGGAATTCTTGCAAGGTTGAAGGACAGAATGGAAGATTTCAATATCTGCAAAGGTACGGAAAAAGGGGTTAACAACAGCATTGTGTATGACTAGATTATTACTGCAGTCCTTTGGTGATTGTTTATGCAGCTTTTGATCTAGGTTTGGACGAGATGTCTATCGATGATATGGAAGAACATGTCGATAGAGAAGAAATATCTATGCACGAGAGCAGGAAAGCAGAGGACCATAACTATACACCGAGGAAAAGGGTGACACGCTCACAAGTTCGATGGTATCTTAGGTTTTAAAAATAAGAAACAACACTCATGTTACAGTATCTCCATTACTGACATATATTTGTCCATGCAGGCCTGTAAGATCTAAACCGACAGACCAAAGTGTTGTGGACTTGGATGCTGAGTCGGATGATAATGTGTAAGTTTCTGAAATCTAATTCATTCTTCTACTTGGCAATGACTGGATATGTATACAAGTTCAATAACATATGTGGCTCTCATTGTTCTTTGTACGTGGAAGCACGTTGGCCGAAATGTTGCGCGACATGAAGAGAGCGCGCCGAGATGATAAAGGGAAGGGCATACTAGTGGATGATGTGCAAGATGTTGGAAAACGGTGAGTGCACAGAACTTACTGAATCAAGTTGTGGATGAATGACTGAAAAGAGTACCTAGGGTCTGAAAAAGGTTTGTTATAACAAGAGTCTACATTATGCAACACTAGAACCAATAACCGAGTGTCCAAAGCTATGCAATATCTCCTTAAAAAAATTAAAGTCTGTGACTACTGATTCTGTCTGAAACCATGCGAATACTGATTGTATCAGCACTGACTGATGTCTGAAATAGGAAAAAGAGTACAAAACCTCAGGCAACTGTGGTGGAGGACACCGAACAGGAGGACGAAAGTGGTGAAGAGGAAGGGTTTCAGGAAAATGCTAATAAAGACACACGGTATGAAACCCTGACACTTACTAAAAATTCCAAACATTATCTCACTACCTCTACACATATTTCAGATAATAAGATTTCTGGTGCAGGTGGTGTTGCCGTTGTTCACCTCGCAAAGCAGGGTACCTAATAGATGCAGTACTAAAGTGCGGCCCACAACAACAAGCTGTTGAAGAGATGGGGATGACGAAATTGTTGACACTAAAATGCAAGGGTCTTGACAGGGAACTAGTTTCATGGTTGGTTGACAGATTGAACCCAGACACCATGACATTGAATATAGGCCGTTGCAACATACAGATCACCTTTGAGGATGTAAGCCTGGTTCTCGGTGTTCCACAAGGATCAGTCGAATTCGTCGAACATGATGAAGGGAGTGTTATTGATGGCTTTCAAGCAGACTGGCAGCAGTGTGATGGAGGAAAGGGGGAAGGTCCTAGGATGACAGATGTGGATAAAGCAGTTATAACTGATGAGGAAGGAAGTGAAAGATTCAAGCGAAATTTTTTGGTAGCAATTGTGTCGAGGTTGCTGGCGCCACGAAACCATGGCAACTTGTCGCACTGGAAGTTCCTTAGCAAGGTGAGAACTCTAAGAGATGTCAGACATATGAAGTGGGCCAAGTTTGTTCACGCGGAGTTAGCAAATGCTGTTAGCCGATGGAAGAGTGGGAAAAATAACACAGGACTAAACGGATGCATGCTCTTCCTTCAGGTAATTCAACATGCCGCATGAGTTTGACTTTACTGAATAAGATTATGTCCAACTGTGTCCATAATTACAGTGTGATGCAATGCAGATGTTGTATGTGGACAGAGTAATACTGAGAGGCTGTCGACCCGTGCCACGGTTGTTACCACGCGTCGCTGGCTGGTCGAATCGTGCAGTGAACAAACGCATAGATGACGCATATAAACATGGGTTCGGTTGTGGGACTGTAGTTGCTGCATTCGACGATCCTGAATCTGATGACGTCGCAGATTTCCTTAAATGGAATGATGATGCAACAGATCCTACAGATGATGCTACGAAAGATATGCTAGTCAGAACTCTACAGCACTCTGCAACTTCATTGACATGTGCACTAAAGGCTTTCGTTGACGAAGTGATGAAGCTCGGCCAGAATCACCCAGGCCTTGAGGAATGCATTGGGAACGTGATGGCAAAAGGAGAAGGCGGATACACAAATGGCAACTTCCAGGGACTCGTTGACTGGTCCACCTTCTCGACCGAGACTGTGCAACTTATTGTGGACTGTGCTAGCAGTAGCATTTGGATGAATGGTAAGTGAATAAAGTTAGTAACGCTTATTTCTGAAAATGAACGAAAATTTCCCTACATACGCAGTTGAAGAAACTGACGAGGGAAGGAATGCTGACCAAGGCGTGAGGGCAGAAACGACACCAACTTGGTCAGGTGATATAATTTATAGATAGCTTGCACCATGTATGACATGTGATGCTTACAGTTCACATTTTTTTGAAGTTGTGTATAACTTGATGCTTAATGAATTTATCGTCCCCATCGTTTATGACCCCAGTATTAATGTTTCCGACTTAGCTCGTAGTCTACTATTATACGCAGGGGACAAAGGAGGGAAGGTAGCTGGGGATTCTGGAACTAGTAGCAGATCAGTGGCTTCAGGTAAATATGGCTGATCATTTAGATCAAAATCACAAATATTTTGAGATGCTTCTAAATTTAAATCAAACATGGTAGCATGCAAAAAGAAAAGAAAAAAGAACGAAGTGGCAAACAGACCAACGAAACATTCACAAATGAAACCAATACATATTAACGTCTGAAACACCACCACCATTAAGTCTGAAATCTAAAAGATTTCTACCGAACCCACATAAGGGAAGAGTGAAAACTGTAATTGGCAGTATATCAGCATTAAATATCCACTTACCAAATCAAAAAACTCAGGAATCCGGACGAACCTAATTAAAGAAAGAAAACGTATCCATTAATAAATGGGAAAACGCATATGATATATTAGTCCGAAATGGGAAGTCTGAAATGAGAAAACTACTAACGGAATATTCCACACTTAACACTAAGTGTTAGTGGACATATGTATGTCCAGACATAAATAAGATTTTTCCGTGTCAAAGAATGAGGAGGTAATGTTTAATTTCGAGATCTAAAGTAGTCCGTATAATTGAAGCCATAGTTTAGTTTAGGGGGGCGGGGTAAATATAAATAGCTACTGTTGTTGCTACTGCTCGACTCGCTGTGCATATTCGCTTTTCTCGGATGAATATTCTGCAAGGCAAGGCAGGGCAGGGCAAATCAAATCTGTGAGTTCCAATAATGGACACACGACCCGACACGACACGGCACGGCCTGTTCAATCTGTTTTTGACTGGTTGTTAGATTTTACTTGTGTCGTGTCAAATGCAGCAACGTTCATCGACTTCTCTTCTTCCCCTCCCACCATTTTGATGAAAATCAGAAGCGATAGCCAATTCCAGCTTCAAGTTATCACATTTAGGAAGAGTCGCATCGCACTAGATTGTTGTATATGCGCAAGGCGTTGCGTTCCTAAAGTAGGAACTGAAGATGGTTGCTGTTTGGGGCTTTCCCAACTCTCTTCTCGTGCTTCTTCTTCCTGCTATTGTTAGTTTGCTACTCTGTGATGGTGGGGAAACCAGTAGTTTTGCCAGGAACAAGGACCTTGCCAGTGATATGCCACTGGACAGCGATGTATTTAGGGTTCCTCCTGGTTACAACGCTCCCCAACAGGTTCCTTTCGATTATTCTCTCATCATCACCTTTTCAAAGACTAGAATTGTGTTGAAAATAGTTCAAAAAGAAAACACGGTAACTTTTTATTTTTTTGCTTGGTTTGTCTCCGAATTTAATTGGTTTTATGAACTGAGTCTCTGAAAGGTACACATAACACAAGGAGACCATGAGGGCAAGGGTGTGATCATCTCTTGGGTGACCCCAGAAGAGCCTGGTTCCAATACTGTTGTTTACTGGGCCGAGAACAACAACCACCTCAAGCAACAGGCAGAGGGCAGTGTTCATACCTACCGATATTACAACTACACCTCTGGTTTCATTCATCATTGCACCATCAATGATTTGGAGGTCTGAGTGAACACCTATCTTTTAGGTTTTTTGTAAAGCGTTACACGGTATTATACTGCTGGTTGTTATCAGATTCTACCCACTTTTGTAAAAAGTCTTCTCGTGGAATTGGGAAGCAAACTACTGTGGTTGAATATTTATTAATGCAGCTTCAGACCAAGTATTACTACGAGGTTGGAATTGGGAACGCCACAAGACAGTTCTGGTTTGTAACTCCTCCTGGATTTGGTCCTGATGTCCCTTACACTTTTGGTCTCATAGGTACCTACCTCTTTCAGCAGTTCTTGTATATTAATAAAATTGGAGTTGTCCAAGTTTGTGTTCGCTGGTTTCTTTATGTTCTGTGGGCTTGCTCTCTTAACCATGTGTTTGGATAGGGGATCTTGGACAAACGCATGACTCAAATAGAACGTTGACACATTACGAGTTGAACCCTGCAAAAGGACAGACATTGTTGTTTGTGGGTGACCTCTCCTACGCGGATGCCTATCCAGCCCATGACAATGCAAGGTGGGATACATGGGGCAGGTTCATAGAGAGAAATGCTGCATACCAACCTTGGATTTGGACTGCTGGGAATCATGAAATTGACTTTATTCCTGAATATGTAGGCATCTTATGATGTAAAAATGATTCGGAGCGGTGGAGAATAGTGTTTGGTAGCACAAACTAAGTATCTTGATCGATTCTATTGCAGGATGAACCTATACCATTCAAGCCCTACTCAAACCGATATCCTGTACCCTTTGAAGCATCAGGGAGCACATGTCCTTTGTGGTACTCAATTAGGAGAGCTTCTGCATATATCATTGTCATGTCATCTTATTCAGCTTTTGGTATGAACTCTACTTTATTCCATGTTTGCCTCATGACAGTATTCGGAGGAATTGATGGCACCTATATCATGCTTAAACGTGCATCAAGTATCTCGTGCAATGAGCCCCCTTGTGGAGTTTGTGCCCCCATTAGTTCATCCAAGACTTTTTCATTTGTGTCACAGGAATGTACACGCCCCAATACAAATGGCTTAGCAACGAGTTCGAGAAAGTGAACAGATCGGAAACTCCATGGCTTATTGTTCTAATGCACTGCCCTTTCTATAGCAGTTATGTGCATCATTACATGGAAGGGGAGACCATGAGAGTAATGTATGAGAAATGGTTTGTGGAGTACAAAGTTGATGTTGTGTTTGCAGGTCATGTCCATGCTTACGAGAGATCGGTAAGTCCAGGTTTTCTTACTAACAGTGCAAGATAAGGGGGACAAATCATGCTGAGAGTTTGCTTCTGCAGGAACGCATTTCAAATATTGCATATAACGTCGTCAATGGCTTGTGCACTCCCAGAAGCAACCCATCAGCCCCAGTTTACGTAACTATCGGAGATGGAGGGAACTTGGAAGGATTGGTCACAGAGTAAGTGGAAATTTAAATAAATGTGATATTTCAGATTACGTTTTCTTCTTCAGCTTTGTGATGTCCTGGAATTCACAGAATGACAGAGCCACAGCCAAGCTACTCAGCTTTTCGGGAACCGAGCTTTGGGCATGGGGTTTTAGAAATAAAGAACAGGACGCATGCATATTTCGGATGGCATCGTAATCAAGATGGATTTGCTGTAGAAGCTGATTCCATATGGTTGTATAATAGGGAATGGAATCCTTCAGAAGAATCACTTGCTGTAGCCTAAATGTGATGATGCCACACTTCCTCTACCTTGCCACTGTACTTCAGCTACATTTTGAGTTTAAATCAAATGCCTCCCTCTCCCAACAAGACAGGTGCAATACAACACAGTGATTTATAAGCAAAAAAAAAAAAGAAGAAAATTCCGGGACTTTCACAGCAATGATTTTAGAGTCCTGTTATGACTACAGGCAACCGGCCATAGCACATTACAGCGTTCCCTGTAGCAAGAACCTCGGCATGCGCGCAGCTTCCAACTTCCAAGGTCTAGAGGGTGATCATTTTTTACAGCTTCAAGAAGTTTAAGTTGGGCGCCACAAAGTACAGAGGGAAAGGAATGTGCAGCTGAGCCTGAGCTGAAACTGGGCCTTGCCTTACAATCAACCCTTGCTCTCATTGTCTGACGCTTAACTCCAGCGCTTCATTTGAGTCTCTGCACTTTCTTAAAGCTGCTCTTATCTCCTTCAACACTTCCTTTACTCTCATTCCTTTTCTGCTCAAAAGAGAATGCGCAACTGGATAAGCTCATTGAACATGAAAGAAACACGCAATGAGAAAAGGTAAAATGAGCTTACAAGACGCTAACACCAACAACAGCCAACGGTCTTGGATACTCTTCAATTTCTCTAACCCTATCATTTTTTTCAGTCAACTTCAGGGCTTCGATGCTATCAGTAGCCAACTGCTGAACTCTATCCTCCAATCTAGTTTCAGAAGTCAAAGGTGCTTTAGATTCTCCAATTTTCAGTATTTCATCGGTTAAAAGTGGAAGCCGCTCACTTGCCTGGAATTTTTTTTTTCATAAGAAAAAGCATGTTGCTTAGAAGGCAACAAGACACGACATATGAGACCAATAAGAAATTCTCTAGACACGATGGTATTAGCATTTGACAGTCACATACCTCGGGAAGATCAATCTTATTAAGGACCACGACATATGGCCGCTCAAGATAATTTGGATTATACATCCTTAATTCCTACAGCAGGAAAAATGAGACAGGAAGCACTGTTAGGCAAGTGCTAGTATAGACAAGGAATAACTCTACTGAAAAATAACCGTGCAAGCTTAGGAAAATAATACTTCCTCCGTCCCCAAATAAATGGTGTATATTCCTTTTTGGGATGTCCCTAAAAAATTAGTGTATTTCCCTTTTTAGAAACTTTAGTTGAGTTGTTTTACTTAATTATCCCTAACATTGATCATCTAATTTTTTACATGCATCCACCAAGTTAGAAACGGGGGGGGGGGGGTATTTTGACCAAAATTTTCATTTCTTAATTTTAGTACCAAAAGAAATGCACTATTTATTTGGGGACGGAGGGTGTACTCCTTAATGCCTATGCTGTCATTTTGACCTAACAACAAGACAGCAAAGCAATTATACAAAGACCTTGAGCAATCCGCTAAAATCCAGATACCCTTAACAACTCTGGTTTCATAAAATGTCCTAATTTTGCCTAAGTTTTGAACTTTACCACAAAGGGTGAAACCAATATAAGAAGAGTGGACACAAATTTGGTTCTGATTTCTGACTTTCGCAATTCACAATCCTTGAACTACGAAGCAGGAACCCAAATAGCAGATGAAAGTTGAAACACACCAAAACAGAAACCATACCTCCCTAACTGTTCTGTAGTCATTCACTGGATCCTTGGCAGATGCATCAACAACATGAACTAGAAGACGAGTCCTCCTCAAATGCCTCAAAAAATTGCGCCCAAGACCCTGAGAAGACCAAATTTGGCAATCAGGTTATCCAAGTTAAACAGACGACATGCTGCAGATATTCCACAAAAACAGAATATCTACTGATAAAAAGGTGAATTCTTAATTGGAACTACTTAGTGAACCCAGCGTGCAAGTCAGACCCTCAAGAGTTCCACTTTAAATAGTTTAGAATATCTTTCTATCTTAGTTAAAGTTAGGTCCCTTATTTGACCTACTTGGTATAGTTCGGGGAAGTAACATACATTTTGGCCAAAAACCAAGAAAAGAAACAAAGGAAAAACGGCATACCTTCCCCAAGTGAGCACCTTCTATAAGACCTGGCAAATCTGCTAAAGTTGCCTCTGATGAATACCTCCCCGCCCCTAAAGATGGATCCCCATCAAGACGCCCAAGATTTGGCATCAAGGTTGTGAAAGGATAATCAGCAATATCAGGTTTTGCTAGAGTGATGGCAGACAAAAGTGTTGATTTGCCAGCATTTGGGAGCCCCTACGAAAGCATTTCGGTCTGTTATGATTTGCAAGACCAATTATACCTCATAAGTGGCTTTGGTAGAGTGATGGCAGACAAAAAGTGTTGATTTGGAAGCATTTTCTACGAAAGCATTTTGGTCTATTATGATGAGTAAGACCAACTATACATCATAAGTGGTTGTGTAAAGAAGCGCATACACACTAAAAGATTGCAACTTTACTTTTAGAAGAATATATTGTGTCGATCTGCCTTAGGTTAATTAACTGACAGTATGAACTCATACCATTAAAACCTTCTCTAGACCATTCCTAAGATACTTAAAAACTTAACAACTTTTTTGGAGTAAATTATTTTCATCATCTTAGTTGTTTCCTTACTGAAAGGAATCACAAGTGTTTAAGCTGGTTTCCATATTTGACTTATCACTTGCTTCCATATTATCCTTCCAACATTTTCATAAAAGACAATCCAGTAGGAAACGCTTACAACTAAACCGACATCAGCAACGACTCTAAGGATCAGCTCCAATTTAACTTCCTCTCCAGGCTGACCAAGAACTAAAACCTGCGAGATCAGTCAACAAAGTTTTCGCAATATCACAAATTTAGATGAAGTTATCATGATGAAGTTTGATAACCTTCATTTGATTGAAGGTGACTGATGTATAGAAATAGAGTGATGCATGAGCACTACTCATCAGATATCTTAAGATATCTTACCTTATCACTATCATCTCTCATCACATTTGCAGTCGCTGCCTTCATTCTCTTCTTTCTATGCTCTGGCATTTCCAACAAGCTAATCTGCCATAATAAAGATGACACCACAGACAGCGTATTATTGAAAACTAAATTGGGCAGTATTGAGAGAAAATCAGATGTAAAAGGTAAAACTGAGGAAGTTAGAATCAATTTTATATCCTTTGCATGCTAACTGACAACACCGTTGAGATGAGAGTAAATAAACAACCCTTTGTGGCAATTAAATTGTACGGAGAAATTTTTCAGGAAAAGAAGGAAAGAATAAAACACATGAAACAGATGAAGCCGTTCAAGGAACCATGACTACTAAGACTCCTGTGTAAACAACTTTTCAGTCTTTGCATTGTAAATGATGCAACTCTCAAGCGAAGTACAAAGAAAAAAGTTCCCTTGAAAGATCAGCCAATAACTTGATAGACAGGAAAATTCACAAATGGGTCTCAAACATCAAATCCTTACCCCTCCTCTACCACCTCTTGCAACAAGTACTTCCTCACCAGGGTTTGCAAGATCAGCCAATAACTTTCCCCGTTTAAGTTTTACGACTGTTCCTGCAATATCAATGTGGCATAATTAGAAAGGCCAAAGATCAACAAATCTCTATCACCCAGCCAACATTTCATTACAAGTCAGGTTAGGTGCCCCTACCGTACCCATTCACAGCTCAGATATCAATCCAAACAAGCCACTTACAATCTTATCAACAATCATCAGAAAAAGAGAGACAAAAGTGAAAGCAGGTCCATACATACATACCTACAGGAACGGGAATGCGCAAAGTGGGAGCAGAAAGACCATCATGCATCAGGGAGGTCAAAGTCCCCATTGCATCCACATTGCCACCTCGTTTGGCATTGTACCGGCTCTTGGTGTGGAACTCCAACAGCGTTTCTTTCCCCTCATCAGCATAAACCACAACATCTCCTCCATGACCACCCATGGGAAGGATAAGGGAACCATCAAAATCCCTTTTGTACCCAATCTTCTTTTTTGCCTTGCCTTTCTCTTTTTCATGTTTACCCTGTGACTTCGCTGCTGGCATACTAAGAACACCCCCATGTCCACCATCTCCAGAACGAACTGTAATAATCACCTGATCAAAATACTTGTGGGGTTCCTTGAGAAGATTAGCTGGTTCTTTAGAGTGAGATTCTTTGGCCCTAGCGACTCTGCATTCAACTACTGCGCGGAATCTCAAGTTTTGGGGACGAAATTGATACCACCCACTTCGCCTACAGTTTTGAAGGCCAGAAAGAACAGTGAGGAAACAGCTGAATTTCGTTGGCAAACATAACAAGGATTAAACAAAACACTTGGACAGATTAATCAGTGAGGAAAGGGCTGACCTTGTGTTGATGAGAGGATAATAATAGTTAGAGAAAGGTGTAGCGTGGGTGTTAGAAAGGTGGTGGAAGTAGGAGGTGGAAGAGTGAGAAAGGAGCATCATCGCCGATATCCGCACTTCTGAGGAGTTCCTGGCTGTAACTCAGTTCAGCTAGTTGGGCTGAACTGGGACGCTGAGTCCACATAGCAGTATTATCCAAGTCCAAGAGAAGCCCATTGGAATGGTGAAAATATTTTTATTATACTCCCTTCATTGCTAAATAATTATATATTTTATTTTTACATTTTTATAGTATTTAATCTATAATTTTTTTTTTATGAATGCTTAGATATTAAAGTCAATAAATTATATGCATATAATAATTTTAAGTATAAACTTTATAAATATACTTTTTCTGGACTTTTTAAAACATTTTACTTTTGTTAAAATTTGAGTCAAACATTGAATCTTTAAACAACAAAATCAAAGTGTAGAATTATTTGGGGACGAAAGCGGTAGTATATCATTCTTTCTCCCATAAAGATTGTAAGATTTGTTTAGGTACAGATATTAAGAAAAATGAAAAAATAATAATGGTGTAAATGAAAAAATAATAATGGTGTAACATTTTATCCTTGGTATAAAAAAATGTATGGAAATAAGTTTTTAGAAGAGTAAAGATAAGTAAGGGTAATTTTGTGAAGTGAAAAATTTCTATTTAATATTTTATGAAAATAGATAATCTTTATGCAAACAACTTTTGTGCTATGGAGGACCATTGTAGGTAGTACATATTTTCAATTTTACACTGTTTAAATACTATTCGTTTTCTCAATTTTTCTCCTTCCTGCTATCTAATACTCGTTTGTTTCTTACGAAAGACTTTTCACATCAATTTTATTTTATTAATTGCATTTTATTTCTCACTCAAAAAATTAATTTAACCTTATTTCCTATTTTATTTTATTATCATTAAATCAATTATACTCCACTATTTAACCATCATATCTAGTTAAATCTATCAGTTTTGTTGAATCCACGTAGTATGAAGTGTTCTTACTGTTAAGTCTTAACAAACTCATTCTCTAACCGAGATGAATATGTATCTTAAATATTTTCTTAGCATAAATTAGTTTTTTCAAATAGAAAAAACCAGTAGATTATTTTATTAGAATAGAATCCAAATAATTTATGCTAAGAAAATATTTAAGAATACTATAGAGTGGATTCTATTATAATAAAATAATCCACTCTATAGTGTTCTTAATTTATGCTATTATAATAGAATCCAAATAAAATAAAATGAAATGAAAAGGAAAAGTATCACCATCAAACAGTGGTGCAAAAGTACCTCAGCAAAGAGCTTAATAGGCTACCAAACAGAATGTTAGAATCAAAACTATAATCTCCGGCTATCCCAAACCCGTTTTAGAAGGTCAAAGAGCACCATTGTCGACATGACGGATTATAAGATAAGAAATACAAGTTCCAAACACCCTTATATACTCCAATTAAGCAAAATGATATTGACGCATCACGGCAGTGAACTGATGTAGAAGGTAAGAGATAAACCTACGTATATTCCAAGTTGTATAACAAGAAAGACACTAAAACCGATGTAACAACCAAAATAAAATGATCCAAAATCATCCATAATAGTAAGAGGACAATGCATCAAGGGCTGCCCGTAGGCTGGGAGTCCCCCAACCAACCCCGTACAACGACAATCCTCCATCCACCAAGAAAGCGTGGCCCTAGTCTGCAACTCACCCAAAAGCCAACCCTGACCGGTACCCACGTGTAGCAAACTACGGTACGACCATGGGTCCACTAGCCACAACCCATCCATACCATCAACCCGTCATGGCTCCGGCAACACCGATGCAATTAAAGCCATCAGCAAACAAACACAGATGGCAACAATTAAATCAATTCAGCAGAGGCCACCACTAGCCCCATATTAGGCCAAAACAATTCCCGGCGGAGCAAAGAGATGCAACAACCATAGGAAAACCATGGCGGAGAGGCTAGTCCACCCAGAGTAGAAAAAACATGCTAACAAGAGTGTGTCAGCCATCCTCAACAGACCATACATGCTGAGACGTTGGAACCGCGACACTGCAATGAGAGACGAGTCTTTCGTGGGCGGCAGTAGCAGACGGATGCCCACCTGTTCGACGGTAGCAACATGCAGAATGAAGATTCGGTATAGGGCGAGCCAAATACACCTTCCTAGTAGGAAGACCAAATGGGACGTTGTCAAAAGGCGGCATATCGTCGGTGACGGGGATCAACTAGTGGCAGCGACCGACATCAATTTGAAAAACCCTAGCAATTATGATAGAGAAAACACAAAACTTCTATGATAACTTTTTCGTGTTCATTTTTTTTAACAGTAATTGAGATTTTATTAAAAAAAAAGAATTGTAAGATACAAAGAAAAACTATTTCCATTCTAATACCCTAAAATCACAAACTTTCCAAACATCCCATGAAAAAAACAAATTCCTCGCATCTTAAATCGAAACTGAGCAACCCCTATTTTTTAACTCGTCATTCTAATCTTCTAAGCTCATGTAAGAATTTGTTAACACCCATCCATAAATATCTTATGATAATTTTTTTCCTTACCTCTGAATTCTTTTCCCGGTTCCGTATCCCGAATCTTTGCCCCCTCCGTTTGAACTGAAGTAGATGCAACCTCCAAACAGCTACAATAATTTGCAACATTTCTTCCTTTGAACAAGCAATTTTGTCTTCTACCTGCATCTTTGATCCCGTTTCAACCAAATGGGGTTTAGTAGTACTAGACTTAAAAGTTGGGGTACTTTTCTGTAATTTATCCTTTCCCTTCCCCACAAGACATCCATAGGGACCTCCTGAGTTTCCGCCTTGAAATGCTCGTTGATTGGCTCATCGTCCCCAGCGAATTCAAATCTCTTCATCTCTTCCGTTGAATCGGCTTCCCTCGTTTCAACCACCGTTTCCACGCCGCACCTCTCCGTCGACGCCACCGCCTGTTGAGTCACGATGTGATGAGCATTCCGATCCAACTCCACCGGCTCGTGCACACCAAGCCTCGTCGTCAGATATTCTTTCTCGCCACGCCTACGCTCTTTCGGATCTGACCACCTCCTCTGCACTCCGCTGATACCTGCTTTTTATGATTCCTCGCCCGTTGATGTGCAACAACTACCATTGGCTTCTCCGACACCCTAACCAGGCCAATGGTTTAAGATTTATCACCTTGCTTGCCCAAAGACATCGCTGCCGATGGACGCCAGTGGGGCTTTGAAGTCCCTAATTGACTGACTCCGCAATCCGCAGCAAGCGCCGAGTCGACGATCTTGAAGATGCGCCGCCAACTCAGGGAAGATTAATATTGTTTTGCCCAATTTGTTAGATTCGACCATCTGGAAAAATCTTCCATGTTTATTGCTCCTTAGATTCAAAGAAATATCTCTTCCATCCACTGACCTCGTGTGCTTCTGGTTCACTTTTCCTTTCGGAAAGTTCATTAAGAATTTCCATGAAGATAGAAGCCACTCGATATCCCTTCCAACAAGATCAATAGATCCATGATAACGTCTACTCCTTTCCACAATTCGCAAAACAGTGCTTACTCAGCCCCACTCAATGAAAAAGTTAAGAGATTTGTTCTCGATGGAGAAACGGAAAGCTGCATCTATTTTCATTTTGCACCAAAACCCCAAAGATCTATTTTCATTTCGTGTTCATCTAAATTAGTTTTTTAAGATGAGTGTCTATTTATCACACACACACGTGTAAAAACACACATCTAGCTAGCTTAATTAGCTTAGAGAGAGAGAGAGAGAGAGTATAAATTCCTTAGAACTTAAAGAGAGTAGAACAACCTTAATTAGCTAGCGCTTCCGATATGAGAAAAATTGAGGCGCGCATCTAGCTAGATATTACATCGTGCGCAGAACAAATACAAACATTGATTTATAAGTAGATATAATTAAGGACTAGGAAAATGCATGCATGTTCCATTTCCTTTCACAAAATCTCTGTGTGGGCTGCAGATTGGCCGCCTTCTTAATTTATCAAGCTACCTCATATTCTTTTTCTTCTCTTTCCTTTGGTTGCTAATTAATTGGCTTGGCCCCATATATATATATATATAGGCGGCATCAAACATCTTCCGTGAAAGGAGGAAGAAGCAGCGGTTGAGAAATAGATGAGTCGATCTGACTTCCGGCCGCCAGCTGCGGCGGTGCCGACTCAATCTTAGCGGCGATCTTCTCTTGAGCCATAAACTTCTTCTCTTGGCTTTTGCCCCAAAGCACGAGGTATAATCCTACTATGATCAAGACTGCCCCAATAATCCTGTTTTAATGTATATTGAAGTACTAGTAGTCCATCAGTTATTGAAAGTTGATCATCATCCATACCTTGATCGAGTCATAAAAAATACTAGCAGCAGCAAATTAACTTACCCTCCCAAGTAAAATTCCTCGCGTAAAGCAATGGACGCCATAATAGCCACCACAAGTGTCTGCACTGGTTGGTAGACGGCCACGAACACAGGGCCTCCTCTGTCAATGCACCATATCTGTACTGCAAAGGCAATCCCTGACGCTACCACTCCCTGCATGCATATGTATACGTATAAGTTAAAAGTAATTTTTTAAAATTAATGTCAAAAAGTTTTTTTTTTTCACAAGAAAACCAAGCCCCAAAAATTAAAGGTATGATTTTGTTGGGAGTGGCTTGGTAGGGAGTATAGCTAGTAAGCATACCGCGTAGAGGATGGTGAAGGCCTCAGCACCGGAGTGGAAAATCCAAGCGAGAGGGTCTCTTTCGGCGGCGGCAGCGATGATGAGGAACTGAATGATGCCGAAGAAACAAGTGTAGGAGGTGACGGAGAGACGAGCCGGGTATTTCTTGAGAACGGGAGCCTGCATTACCAGCCACGCCGACCACGACAAGCAATGCCCGATCAGATACACGCACCCCAGTGTCCAGTTCTTACCGCTCGCATCTCCTAACGCCACAGATAGAAGCATCCGTGGCTCCGCTGGCGCTGCCGGACTGTAAACTGCCGGTCCTTTGTACAGAGTTATCACGGATGCACCCGCCACGCAGAACGCCGTCCCGATCACCTTCCCAATCCCGTCCTTCCGATCCAACCGGACCTTCTCTATCCTGAGGAGCACCGCCATGAGAAAAGTAAGCGCCGGTACGGAGTTTTGGACGGCTGAAGCGAAAGTTGGGGACGTGTTGTCTAACCCCAGCAAGTAAAATCCTTGATTCGCAGTTATCCTGATCAATCACAGATATATATATATATATATATATATATATATATATATATATATATATATATATATATATATATATATATATATATATATTCACGAATGAATGAATGAACGAACAATGCTCTGCTCTGTTTCAAAGTTTAGAAGAATATTGATCATCATTTCAAGGAATATTAATTTCATGATATCTCTTACTTACCCAACCAAGGCCAGTAAGAAGAACTGGAGAAGGAAATTCACAGTTATAGCTGGCCTGTCTTTCCTGAAAAATAATAAATCTAAAATTGATCAGTACGTACTACTGACAATTACACATGAAGGTGAATTGATTTAAAAAGACTCACTAGCTAGCTAGGAGTAATTAATTACTTCTCAAGAAAGTAAGCGAAGGGAAGGAGGAGAAGCAAGGCGATGATGTTCCTGTAAACTGGGAACACAAATTTGCTGATGCCCATGTTAAGGGCAGCCCTTGAAACGACATGGAATCCTGCGTATCCGAACTGCAACGCCAGCATCGCTCCATGCAGCTGCACGCGCTCCGGAACCGAACACCACATCCTCTTACCCGACCCGGATCCATCCGCCATTGATATGCTACTATAATATACGCTACAAATTTAATTAGATCGAATTAAATTAATTAATGAGATAAACAAGCTAGCTAGCTGATCATGGACGATGAAGCTGATGATCAGATTAGCTTTAATTCATGATATACTAGTATACTACTTGATGATGCATGCTAGCTAGCTCAAAGGAGTTGATTTTATAGTACGAAGAGAAGATAAAGTGGAGAGGTAGAAATTAATTAACCTGACAATTACCGGAGTAATTATTGGAGTAATTAAATTATGAGCTAGCTAGCTCTCAAAATGTTTGAATTAAGTACTGACTGACAAGACAAGACCACAACGGCCTGCCACAGAGATGATGATGCATCATCAAGTACCTAAATATTAGAGGGAGCCAAGAAGATCATTCAGGCAGCTGTGATGATCATCAACCTCATTCTAATTAATTTCTTGATCTGTTTAATTTGACTAATTAGTTTAGTCAGTCATTTATACACAGAAGGTGCAACTCATAAATGGAAATTACAATGTTACCTTTGACTAGCGTTACATATATGAGCTAACGTGTAGTCTGGCACAAAAGCTTTTATAGTAATGTCATAATAAATAAAGACTAACCTTACTAATACAGAAGATAGCATGCATGCACGAGCATTATCACACATGAACTTGAAGCATGCAGTTGTCAACCGATTAAAATTTCTCCTCAGATTAAATGTACTCTAATGTCAGATCAATCGATTTTTCTTGTTCATTTCCTTCTATTACATTCAAATTAATGCACTTCTATATTTACTTCCTATGTCCCGGATTGAAAAACTGGCATGTTTAACTTGATACAGAGGTTAAAAAGTGTTGAAGATTTGATACTAATAAACGAAAATTATCATAAGACAAAAGTGATTTTTTGTGTGGAGAAAATAAATTGAGAATAATGAGGTACAAGTGACGTTAAAGAGTTTCTTTAATTATAAATGTGTCAAATTTTCTCATCAATTATGATTTTATTTAGGGAGTGTTTGATATCATCATTAGAGGTTGAGAAAAAAAATTTAGGGAGTAGTAATATATATTTTTTCGAACTTTTAATGTTTAGAAGCTATCATTGGATCACGTTTCTTACCGCTGAGGTTAAAGGGTAACATTATATATATATATATATATATATATATATATATATATATATATATATATATATATATATATATATATATATATATATATATATATATTTGCGGGTATTTATGAGTTTTTACCTCCTATTATATGGAGCATGATACTCTATCTCTGATATCTTATCCTCCATTTGTTTCCCTTTCAACTCTATTCTTTATTTTTTCTTTTCAAATTTATTCTATTTTTTCTTTTGCTTAAAGTCTTTCATTTGTCTTTTTTAGTCACATTTATGCAATTCCTAACTTTTTTATATATTTTATTAAAACTTTAATATTTCAACTTTATATTACTTTTGTCATTTCAAATTTCCTTTGCATTTCCAGTTTTTAGAGTTGTTTGCGAACTTTTAGTTTGATGTGGTTTTATCCCCTACCACGTGGTGTAAGTGCTCTCTCTTTTTATTCTCCATTTATTTCATTTTCAAATTTATTTTTTATTTTTTATTTTTATTTTTATTTTCAAATTTATTCACTTTTTTTCTTTACTTTTTTAAAGTCTTTCATTTGAGTTGTTTTAGTCACATCTATGCAATTCCTAACTTTTTTATACATGTTTTACTAAACTTTAATATTTCAATTTTATATTACTTTTGTCATTTCAAATCCAAAATTTCCTTTGCATTTCCATTTTTTAGAGTTGTTTACGAACTTTTAGTTTGATGTGGTTTTATCCCCTACCACATGGTGTAGGTGCTCTCTCTTCTTATTCTCCATTTGTTTCATTTTCAAATTTATTCTTTATTTATTTCTTTTCAAATTTATTCTCTTATTTTCTTTAGTTTAAAGTCTTTCATTTGACTTTTTTAGTCACATTTATGCAATTCCTAACTTTTTTTGCGTAATTTTATTAAACTTTAATATTTCATTTTTATATTACTTTTGTCATTTCAAACCCAAATTCTTCAGTTGCATTTCCATTTTTTTGGGTTGTTTACGAACTTTTAGTTTGATGTGGTTTTATCCCCTACCACATGGTGTAGGTGCTCTCTCTCTCTCTTCTTATTCTTCATTTGTTTCTTTTTCAAATTTATTCTCTTTTTTTTAGCTTAAAGTCTTTCATTTGACTTTTTTAGTCACATTTATGCACAATTCCTAAATTGTTTTTTTACATATTTTATTAAACTTTAATATTTCATTTTTATATTACTTTTGTCATTTCAAACCCAAAATTTTCTCATTGCATTTCCATTTTTTAGAGTTGTTTTCGAACTTTTAGTTTGATATGGTTTTATCCCCTACCAGATGGCGTAGGTGCTCTCTCTCATCTTATTCTCTATTTGTTTCCTTTTCAAATTTATTCTCTATTTCTTTATTTTCAAATTTATTCCTTTTTTTCAAATATTTTAGCTTAAATTTCATTGGACTTTTTTTGTCACATTTATGGAATTCCCAATATTTTTTTACATATTTTATTTTTCTCTTTCAAATTAAGCTTTAATACTGGTTTCATTTTTATATTCCTTTTGTAATTTCAATCCCTAAATTTCCTTATGTTCCATTTCCATTTTGTTTGACTTTAGATTTAGAAATTTCGTTTTTGCTTTTACTTCTTTATACGCCAAATTAATGTTTCTCACTTTATATCATTTTTTTAAATGTTTTTGCTTTGAGTAGTAAGTCCATGTACTTATTTGTTTATGTATTTTTGTTAGCTAAGAGAGATTGGATTTGATAAAATAAATTTTTCTTAAAGAATCTTTAAAAATGGTTCTAACTTTTTTATACTTTCCAACACGATTTCATAATTCTAACATTTTTAGTAATATTCTAAATGCATAGCCTTTTTATTTTGAAGTTTGAAATTTATGTGGAACTTGGATGAAAATCTTTAGTTATTTTTTTATGGATATGAGCATGCAATTGTGTTTTACTTTTATTTGAAAAACTTTAAGTGAATCATTTTTTACGTTTTTCATATCAATCACCTTATGTAATTTGTCATGATCATAGCATGATATTCAAGTGTAAATGTTGTTATTCTCTTTTTTAAATTTGTTTATAATTCAATTTATGGTATAAAAAATGATGTAAAACTTAATTTTATTTCATTTCTTTAATTATTTCCCCATCCAAAGCAGAGGCTTTTGTTCACAAATAGACGCTATGTTGTTCACAAATGTTGTTCGCAAGTAGTACTAGCAGTTTTGTTTTGCGTGAAGAGAAGCAATCGACAGTTGTAAATTATTTGCTAATTATTTCATACTATGAGATTATTATATATATTCCGCGCACACTTACTATTTATATGGCGGGGGCTAATTATGTCATGATGCATGTCGAGACTTTGAGGTACATAAGATGGATATATGCTCAGGCTGAGTCAATGTCATCAATTAAGTTGGTGATTAAGGAGACCAAATTGCATATAAAGCTCATAAGCAAGCAAGCAAGGTGTGCTAATTTCAATTAGCATGTAGAGTTGACTGTGGTTAGAGTAAATCATTGCTCCTTTTCTCACGCTATCACGTAAGTAATTTTTTTATTAAATTACTGATTCATTGATTTTCCTATCACATTATAAATCTTTTTTTGGTGGGGATAATTGGCTGAGGGGGGGGGGGGGGGGGGGATGTTTAGCACGAAACTACTAACTACACCTCTACTCTGTTTGGTTAATTCTGGTGTTTTAATTTGGAGAAAAAAAAAGCTCAAATGTGAATTTTGTAGAATTTATAAAGTTTGAGATAGGATCTACAAATTTACCTTGTTTAGTTTTGTATGTTGAGTTACATATGGAGTCCTCATCTTTCATCATCTTAGGTTCTACTTCTAAGACTAATGAACCAAATACTAAATATTTGATATGACGAGCCACTCGGGCTGAGTTCGAAACTGAACGATTGGGATCCACAATTCAAGCTCAAGTCATGGCAGCACCGATTAGTAAAAGGGTGGAGCTCACCTCGACTAAAGTAGAGATTCGAACTTGGTTAATTACTTAGGCTTATTCTTCACCCCTACTTGATATGGTTATTGGTCGAGTCGAGTTCGAGTGTGAGTGAGGAGATGGGATTCGAATTTTTATAAGGCAAGACGACAATATAGAAAGAAGGATCCTCCTAGCGAGTGAATGGTTAAAATCACAAATCTACTAGCTACTATTATATACTATTACGGGTGCTTTGTCGAGATAGCCAAAAAAAATGAAAGAAGTGATTTCGTGATGACACCTAGGATCCACGTAGACACCGACTACACTATGAGTTTTTCTTATTTTTTGCGTCATGTAGGCATCAATCAGGCTATCATTTTTCAAGCAATCAGCCTACCATTTTTTAAGGAATTGGTTTCCAATTCCAGTCCTCAAATAAATTAGATCGATTCTCTCCATATTGGATTCGTTAATTATTAATTAGATTGATTCTCTAAAAAATCTCCAATTCATTAATTGGTAGCATTAATTTTCTCTCCATTTTTTATCCATTTTTCTTACCCTCTCATTAATTAAGTGTAACGCTCTCTTCTTCCATTCTTTCTTACAAAGTTTCCATCTTTCTCACCAAGTTCACATCTTTTTCCCTACTTGATATGGTTATTGGTTGAGTACAGTAGAGATTCGAACTTGGTTACTTAGGCTTATTCTTCACCCCTACTTGATATGGTTATTGGTCGAGTCGAGTTTGAGGAGATGGGATTGGAATTTTTAAAAGACGAGACGACAATATAGAAAGAAGGATCCTCCTAGCGAGTGAATGGTTAAGATCACAAATTTACTAGCTACTATTATATACTATTACGGGAGTCTTGTCGAGATAGGTTAAGAATTTTTAATTAAGTGTCGCGTTCTCTCCTCCTATTATTTTTCACAAAGTTTTCATTTTTCTCACCAAGTTCACATCTTTTGCAATGGTCATCTTCAATCACAATAAACTCATTCCTCAATCCTTCCTTCAAGGGTTGTCGCCGACAAAAAAAATTAAACATTTATTTTTCATTTTATTTTTCAATCATTTTGAAATAGAAATTTAAGAATTTTGTATACAACTAAAAATTTCATGTGCCCATTTTCAAATATACTTTATTTATATTTTTTTGTACTATAATAATGCAAATAAATTGAAATCAAATGAACATCAAAAATCAAACTTTTTATTATTTTTGGACGGAGGGAGTAGTTTTAATTAATTTAATGTTAACTATTATATACTATTACGGGAGCCTTGCCGAGATAGCCAAAAAATGAATGAAGTGATTTCGTGAGGATACCTAGGATCCACGTATGCACCAACTAGACTATGAGTTTTTTTTGCGTCATGTAGACATCAATTAGCCTACCATTTTTTAAGCAATCAGCCTACCATTTTTTAAGGAATTGGTTCCCAATTTCAGTCATCAAATAAATTAGATTGATTCTTTCCATAATGGATTCGTTAATTATTAATTAGACTGATTCTCTAAAAATATCTTCAATTCATTAATTGGTAGTATTAATTTTCTCTCCACTTTCCCTACCCTCTTATTAATTAAGTGTCACGCTCTCTCCTCTCATTCATTCTCACAAAGTTTCCATCTTTCTCACCAATTTCACATATTTTCTAATGGTCTTCTTCAATCACAATAAACTAATTCCTCAATCCTTCCTTCAAGGGTTGCCGCCAGTAAAAAATAATGAAACATTTATTTTTCAGCATTTTATTTTATTTTTTATTTTTAATCATTTTGAAATAGAAATTTAAAAATTTTGTATATAAATAAAAATTTCATATGCCCTTTTCAAATATACTTTATTTATATTTTTTGTACTATAATAATGCAAATAAATTGAAACCGAATGAACATCAAAAGTCAAACTTTTCATTATTATTTTTGGGATGAAGGGAGTAGTTTTAATTAATTTAATGTTAATTTGTTGCACAAATTTTATGCACGCTAATTGTTCACAAGTTATATTTAACACCGAACTAATTAAACGTGTATGTATCTTTCCTTGTGTAGGGTCTGTAGTTTTTTCTTGATCACTGTTTCACAAATACAACAACTTTGTTAGCGGCTTAGTTTTAACTATTCGCTCACTGTCCACTCCTGTTCATACATGATTTCTATCATTAGAACTTATATTCATTTTTGTCATTTTTAATTAGTGACATAAAAAAATTCATTTTAGATCAGTATTCTCACTAGTGGATTAAAAACCAAAAAATGGAGTTGATATTTTTAATGTTATGCATATGAAACTTTTGTTAATGCATAAGGTAAAAAAATAAGGAAGTTATCCCCTAACCAAATAAACAAATGGAAACAAAAGGGGAGAGGAAGTTAATCAAAAAAAAAGGAGAGAGGAAGAAAAACAAATTGTTCATTTGTCGCTAAAACAGTGTGTAAATTAATAGCGTGCACATTATAAATAATCGGTCGCTAAGTTTGTGCTATATTTAAAAAAAGTATTTTCCACATTTATATTTTCTATTGCAATAACTACTGTTATTTGTTTAGTCTCTATTATTTTAACATGCTATTAATTATCTTATTTTTCATTTTCATGTTTGCAATTAGGTCAAATATTTTATTTTGACCTATCTGTTAAGGGGTGTTCATGGGTGGGGGTGGAGTAGATAGAATATAAAATGTTATCCATATATAGCGGGACTGATACCCAGTTTTACTATCTGTAACTGACTCACATAACAATGAGTTTTTGCGGATCGGGTCACGGGTAGCCGCACGATAATAAATAAAGAAATGTGTTTTTAAAAGAAAAAAACTTGACTATATCAATTCTTATCATTATAAATAAGTAGTCAAGTACATAGCGAACGCACCACATCTACAAATATAATACAGATGAGCCACCCAAGAAAGACGCAAATGAAGTGACACAAAATGACGATCATGTCGATATCAAGTAGTTCTCAAATATTAGATCTTTCTGTAAATGTGTTATTCACTAAATTTGTCAGATGGTAGGGGAACGGTTCAGATCATCCAATTTTAGATCTTACAGATGAAATTTAATAAATTTAAGTATAATTCGTTGATTATTTAAAGAATGTGGTGTTTTACTATTGCATGTACATTAGTAGTTTATGTACGATAGAATTATCATTTTTTATAATAAATGAAGTAAAAGTAAATTTATTGTCTTGAGTTTATATTCCGAATGTATTATATGCATATTAATATTTCAATTGTACATTTAACACAGAACTTTGTAAAACGCATTAATCTACCAATTTACTCCAATTAATACATTGTTAATATTAACACTCTATAAATTTGGTTAAATATTAATTTTTGGAACCCGTGCCGTAGGCAGGTATTAGAACTAATCTCGCATGGGAGTTAAGTAGATAGAAAAAACATTCAAGTGGTGAACTTGATTGGTTGTCTAAACCCGGGTTTCAATTTGGAGACGGAATCTCAACATAAGCATGCATGACTACGCATGAAAATTGTCGTTAAATATTGCACACAAGAAATGGCAGAGCACCTATCAAAAAAACAGAAAAGAAAAAAAGAAATGGCAGACCAAAATACAGGTCAAAAAAATGCACACAATATATCACAGAAGATGGTTTGTTTGAACCACATAATTGTCAGACCGAAGTACAGGGGGGAAGATTAACATGCTATGTTACATAGATGGTTGTTTGAACTACAAGAGCATAGTTATAACATGAGTTCAATGAAATAAGAACATCAAAACTGTTCAAACATGAGTTCCAGCGGATGTTTGTCATATAAGAGGGTTAGCTCACTTGCATCGTGTGCACATAAAACCATAGTTATAACAACTCGACCTTCCCCTTGGACATTAAATTGATGGTTTCTTGCCGCTACTCGACTTCAAAAGAAGCAGAGCAGATAAGAACCCTTCCCTTCAGATGACCTACCAACATGTGTTAAGTTTACTTCACTGATTTATTTCTGCCATCATCCTCTAGTGAACGATCTTTGTGTCTGTTAAGATAACACGTGTATTGGGGAAGCAATACAATTATGAGCTTAAATGTAAAGGCCCTACTCCGCACCCGTTTCCTCAGCAGTTTTCTTGTATTCAGGCTTCAGTTCATAAGTTCCTTGGTTGGCACCTCTCTTATTGTACACACACAATTCGTTCAATATCTCTTTCAAGAATTGCTGGAAGACAAAGGGAGTGTTTCAGAAAGCCCAGCAAATGCCATAGAATAGAAATTTTTGCAGGCATCATGGTAAGGATAGATCGGTAAAAATGAGAACTTAAAGGATAAAGTGTATGGGAGAATATCGTTTGAGGAGAAAGAAGAAAGTGCATACCGCAGGTTGATCTGTCTCCTGCACAAGTTGCTTCAGAGCCCAGTTTGGTTGCCTTTCAAACAGCTTGAACATGATATCCTCCAGTTCTCCACGGTCCCTTCTGGTCCGTTTTACATCTGATTGTTTCACTGGAGCTGGTCTCTTTTTGTCCTACTCATAAAGAATCGACCATCAAGAAGCACTTCCTTTGAGGAAATCGTGTAAATTTGCGCAAGAATAGCTCTTGCATTCTCAAACTATAGATACAGAGGGCCATCATTACCTTTGGACCAGAGGTAACTAAGCCAACCATTCCAGGCATGGGCCTCATGTGCACTCCACGGTCATTATCAATCACCTTCAGAATAATGACAGTTAGAATCAGGAAGTTCATGCATAAAGCCATGAACAAAAGAGCAGTTGAATGCCTTACCTGGACCTGCCTGGTCTTTAACATCGACTTTTTTGTCCTTTCAGAGCACAGCCTGCCATACTCCTCAAGGTTCTCTTCTTGGCGTCTCAAGTCAAACTTGTGTTCAATCTTTCCTTCTACTACAGCCCTTCCTACAATCAAGGAGCCAACAGAAGCAGATGAGTTTCTGACACAAGTATAAACAACGAAAAAAAATTGTACATTCACATGCTCATCCTTTTGAAATAGGTATGTGCAGTATGGGCGGTTGATGGATCAGTTCTTAGCACAAGTTATTAAATTCCACCTTCCTCAAGCTTCAACTAAATCTATCACTAGATCAACACCCAGTTCTTGTTTGTCTATTTCTTTGAGACTGCAAGACTCTTAATGAAACAAGAATCCCTAGGAACATTAAACAAAGATCATTATATCAATTAAACAAGGAATCGGCCATTTTCCTCTAGCAGTTTGTGGACTTTTAAACCTACAGCAGAAAGAGGCTTAAGGAAACACCATGCATGAACTGGGGTTGTCACCTTGAATTGTCTCGGAGAAGGCAGACATGGGAAGGAAGTCTTTGCTCATGTTCAGCAGATAATTTTTTGGCATACTCTCGTGCTCAGCTCCAGTCAAATCCATTGCAAACTGATTATCAACGATTCAATTGTGAGAGAATACAAAAAGCACAGCACTTTAACGACTAGAACTAAAACCATCCCGTCCCTCGGTAGAAATTAGAAAACTACAGCAATACGACTTGATAATGGAACTTAAATACATCTATTAGCGGTTTCAGAATTGATCAATTCTTAGTAAAAGCAAGCTAATCGATGGGAACAGGCCACCATAAGTTTCGCTGAAATATAAACAAGCAGCTGAATTTGTGTTCAATCAAGTCTGGATTCGACTCTGCTACGAGTAGCAACAACAGGTACAAAGTGGAGTTGTTAGAAAGACAAATTCGGTATGAGAATAGAAAGTACCTGGCGAGAATCAGGATCATCAGGGCGGAGAGGATCGATGGAGAAGATGAGCTTGGCGAGGGGGAGTGAATCGGAAGAGGCAGCGTGAGTCTGCCACGACTTAGCGAAGGCGGGCGGGCTCTTCATCAACCAGACCGCTCTCTCGGCTCTTCCGATCTCTAAGTTGCCGCCGCTCTTCCCCTGATCTTCCTCCATGATCTGATCTTCGCGGCCCTAGTTCTTTTCTTCTAGTATTACCTACTGCTGTGCTGTGCTGTTGCCTCCGCTTCTTCTACTTTCCAGAATTACACCGAAGCAGATTAGGACACCGACCGATTCCCGCCCGGGCAAGACAGAGTTTCGAGTTTCTCTCTGCTCTGCACTGCGACAGAAAAGGAGGAGAGAGAGAGAGAGAGAAGACCTGTTTGGTTTGACGCTGGGAGACTTCGTCGTTGAGTTGAGGCTCGCTCGACTTGAATGTTGTTGGGTCGCCTGTTCTCCTTTTCTCTGGGCTTCTCTTCTTACGGCCCAATTATCTGTCGTACAAATGGAAGTGTTTTCCTGGAGAACTATTGAGGAAAAAAAAAGCGGGAATATTTGAGTTTTACGATTTTGTCAAAATATTCTAGCAAAAGTGCACAGCTTTGTGTATGGTACTTTAAAATATAGTGTACTTTTTCCCCCTCTTTTTGGAAAACATAATTTTTTTTTATAAATAAACGATTCAATTAATTAACTAGATTTTGTAAATCAATAAAGGATGGTAACCTGGGCCCTAAAAATATCCGGCCCAAGTCCACTGGATCAAATATAGGAGTATCTTTTGTAAAGGCAGAATAAGCCCATTGTCAACGGTACTAATGCTAATACCATCAAACACTATTCCCAAATCGAATCCGATAGCGAAATATCTCACCAATAAAGAAGTCATTTGCTTAATCATCCATGTGAAGGGCTTTTTTGTAATATATACTTCCTCCGCAGTCCGTCCTACAAAGGTTGTAGGATTTGTTTGGGCACATATATTAAAGAAAATTGGAGAATAGTAGTGTACTGACAAAATTATCCTCATGAAAAAGAAAGGAGAAAATTTTGTGGACCCCAATTTTAAGTTGAGTGGGAGGAAAGATAAAATCTTGTGGATCCATGGTGTGACATAAGAGGATAAACTGGTAAAAGTGGTGATAGAAAGTTTATGTCTTAGGAAAATTGACAACCTTTGTGGGACGATACAATATAGTAATGTTGACAACCTTTGTGTGACGGAAGAATATGATTTAACACTAAAACTCAATATTAAAATAATAAATTTACTCAATTTTAGAATAATTTTTAGTAAATATTTAGTCACATAAATAACTCTATTGAATTAATCAACTTCAAATTTCTTCACCCTAATTAAGGGGATTAATAAATACACCACACGAAAAAATACTACCCAGGACAACACCATAGATCGGGATAGACTCCCCAACATGGTGTAAAATATCGTACAGACATCGTACCGTTTTGTTAACGATATGAAACAGTAGCGATATATCGGAGATATTTCAGATATACCGGAAATAGTGTATCGGTCCATAAATATATAAATATATTTATATACAATGATTGATATAAATATATAAAATAAAAAAATATAAATGAAATTTTAACAATAAATTTCCCGCAAATAATTTGATTGAGTTTTTAAGTAGACCCAAAAGCCACCCATAAAGAAATGATGCGGTAATAGCAAGATAATTACTCCAACCGATTACTATTTTCTTACAATTTAACCTTAAACTTTTAATGTTCTTACAATTGTATCCTATATCATTTTCATCATTTCGTATGGTACACCGGTACGGCCGAAACGGCCGGTACGATCACTGCTACGAAATCGGCCTAAATGGATACCATTTTTTGGCCGGTACCGGTACGAAACCGGTGTAACAGCCAATATGATACGATATTTCATACTATGCTCCCGAGCCATTCCACCAAGATATCAAAAAGGATATGATTTGCACTAATGTTAAATATGTGGTGTTGACAAAAATGATGATTAAATTACCCTTTGACGTACTGAGTGGTAAATTTGTACTATATCCCATCGGTAGGGGAAAATGCCTATTTAAGCTTAAAATTTATCAAGATTGTAATGTAGGTCTAAATGTTTTCTCTGTTAGTGAGTTTTAGGTCTAAAACACTGTGTGGCCAACGAATTGCTGACGTCGACGCTTAACGGTGTTAAATTTAAACACCCAAAAGCCACCTCATCTAAACAACTTCATTTTCTTATAGGTTTGCATGACATTCTCGTTAGAATTAATGTCCACTTTAGTCATCCCATTTTTATCTCCCTAAAATTGATAGATATCTAAGCTGCAGGTGTCAATTTATGGGAAATAAAAATGGGAGGACTGAAGTAAACATTAATTCTAACAAGAATGACCTGCAGACATATAACAAAACAATGTCGTTCGGGTGAGATGGCATCAGATTGTTTAAATTTTTAATACCATTAAACGTCTGTTTCAGCATTCCATTGACCACATGGCGTTTTAGGCCTAAGTTTTGCTAACGGAGATAATGTTTAGGCTTAGATTACGATCTCCATAAGTTTTAGGCGTAAAAGTAGAAAAGGTCAATAGTTTTAGGCCTAAATATGAATTTTTCCCCATCGATAAATTGAGGGAATTCATGGTTAGTGCTGGTGTATTTCTTTTATAATCCACTAATTGAATAATCTGGAATGAAGAAACAAGGAGTTCAGGCATCACTAAGAAATGGACGAAGCTAAGCAGCATCTAGCACTTTTGCATTTTTAATCAGCAATTTTTTTTCTTCTAAAAATTATTGTTTTAGGGGGGGGGGGGTAGTAGTAGGTTTTTAATACAACCCACTTTATCTTATATGGAAATTTTAAGACTAAAAAATTCGTCAAACTCCAAATAGCATTGGTTTACAACGTCTTACCCTTAAAGTTTCATGGATTGACACTAATAGCCCAAAACTTTTCAATGAACCCGAAATGACCATCTTCCTCATAAATTTTTGGTCTGTAAGTTAAATCTCGGAGAGCCAACTGGAAACGTCACCGTCAACAAGCTCCAACTAAGGTTTCCAGTCGGAGTGCTGATGGTGACACTCACCAATGAGCCCAAATTCATCAATTATTCTTTAGTGTTGAATTTCAGATTAAATACAAAACCCTAATTTTTCGATTCTACACATAGGTGCAGAATTAAATCGACTAGGTTCAAATTAATTTTCAGAACCCTAGTTTTGATTGAATTTGGAGCCTCGTGTTGTGTTCTTTCCTTCATATTTCTACATATTTTTATCAATAAATCATTAAATCAACCATTTTCTACCAAAATTTTCTCAAATCACATCAAATTTCAAATAATTCACCAAAATCTTTAAAAATTTTATGCAAAGAACACACTCTTAACATTCTAAGCCAAAATTTATTGAAAACAAAAAGTTTGTGTTTTACATCAAAGGCGTAATAGAGTATCTTGGAAAGAATGTCTTGTCCTTGGCAACAATTGTATTTGTCGGATTAGGAAAATTGTTGTTGCTCAACTTGCTTACTTATCCACCCAATTGTTGTCCAACACGCATCTGTATCGAGCCGACCGAGCCATCCACAACACAACTGTGGAAAAGTGAGTTACAAATACAAGGAGTATCTTTTCCCAGCCCAACCAATCCACACTTCACTTCCGCCAAATGGCTCGTTTCTATCTGTTACCCCTCCTCCTCCTCCTCCCAGCGATTGCCGCCGTCCTTGCCGATGAAATCAGCGGCGAAGATGACCCGATGATTCGCCAAGTTGTACCAGACGACGATCATCTTCTAAACGCCGACCACCACTTCTCCCTTTTCAAGTCCAAGTACCGGAAAGCCTACGCCTCCCAGGAGGAGCACGACTACCGATTCAGTGTCTTCAAGGATAATTTGGGCCGAGCGAAGCGCCATCAGCTCCTCGACCCTTCCGCCGTCCATGGCGTCACCATGTTCTCCGATTTAACGCCGTCCGAGTTTCAGAGGCAGTATCTCGGCTTGAGGAGTCTCCGCCTGCCGTCTGACTCCCAAAAGGCTCCCATCCTCCCAACCAATGACCTGCCCGCCGATTTTGACTGGCGCGATCATGGAGCCGTTACCGGCGTTAAAAACCAGGCACGCGATATATCCCTATTTCTGTATTTGAGAAGATAGGAAACGAAAATTGGATAATTTTAATTGTGATTCCATTTGATTTGATTACAGGGAACGTGTGGATCGTGCTGGTCATTCAGCACTACTGGAGCTCTGGAAGGAGCTCACTTCTTGGCCACCGGGGAGCTAGTGAGCTTGAGTGAGCAACAGCTTGTAGATTGCGATCACGAGGTCAGCTTCTCAGCCGTTCTCTCTTCAACTCTTTTATTGCTACCTTAAAATCTTTACAATGCTAATTTATTGACCATGTATCATGTCACCTTTACAAACTGAAGTTTCCTGTGATTGTATTTTATAAGCCTCTGGGTCGGTCTTCTTGTGCTGCTGATAGAAGTTGTTCCGATAATTTGAAAGAAAAAAATATTGTGAGAGTGGTCTTGATAAAGCAAGCTACTTGCAACTTGCTTGTAAATAAATGCTCATAGCTTGTTTTATAATCGGGTTTATCACTTATCAACTATTTCCAGGAAGCTCTGGCATTTGCAGCTTCTACAATCTCTTTCTTGATTGTAAAGAAATGGGATACTTGACACTTCTAGCAGGCTAGAGCTACCTGATAGGAAGTGGATAAGACTGATCATCACTCATCTTGTAATGTTTTCAAATTTGCATGTCCGTCACTTCCATCTTAACAGCTTTACATCCCAAGTCATCATGAACCTACTGAGAATGAAACAATTCTTGCCTATGTACCTGGTATTGAAATTTTTCTGGTCATGGACTTCCTAAATAGTAGAATGATAAATAATAATAAAAAATGCATGTTGATCTCAGTTGCGTAATTGCAGTTAGTTGATCCCTTAGGTGTGGAGTTGTAACTGATTGATCCTTTTTTTATTATATAGCGGTCTTGCCGTATACTGATGGTGTATATCAACAAAATCGCTTTAAGATGGGTTGGAATTTGTTCTGTTTTTTATTTTTTGCAGTGTGATCCAGAAGAGCATGGTGCTTGTGACTCGGGCTGTAATGGTGGACTAATGACCACTGCTTTCGAGTACACACTAAAGGCTGGTGGACTTCAGAGGGAAAAGGACTACCCATACACTGGACGTGCCCGTGGTACCTGCAAATTCGATAAGAGCAAAATTGCAGCATCCGTTGCTAACTTCAGTGTTGTCTCCCTTGATGAGGATCAAATTGCAGCAAACTTGGTGAAGAATGGCCCTCTTGCAAGTAAGTTAGCCTCATCCATAATATCTGTGAGGTCTCATCTGTTGTATGATAGTTACCAGAAAGCTTACTGAAATGTTGTGCTTTTGCAGTTGGGATCAATGCGGTTTTCATGCAAACCTACATAGGTGGAGTTTCATGCCCGTACATCTGTGGGAAGCATTTGGATCACGGCGTTCTTCTGGTGGGTTATGGATCTGCTGGGTATGCTCCGATCCGCTTCAAGGACAAGCCTTTCTGGATCATCAAGAACTCTTGGGGGGAGAGCTGGGGGGAGAGCGGGTATTACAAGATCTGCAGGGGTCGCAATACATGTGGGGTGGATTCTATGGTCTCCACTGTTGCTGCAGTCCACAAAACGGCTGCGTAACTTGCTCTGTAATTACTACTCTAGCTATATGAAAGAAGTATGGGTACTTTTAAGAATTTAGGTCTGTCCTGTATTGTGGTACGGGCATGGATATTGCCCAGTTTAGCTGTAGGAAAGAAGTGTTGGGTGTTTTAAAAAGATGGTCGTCGTCTAATGCGAGTATACTATGCGTGCTATTGTTGTAAAGGACCGATGGTGGCTCTTCATGATCATAACGACAGATTCATTTGTGTGTAGTCAAAACATTTGTTTACTTGAGAATTGCTATCTGTTGGAATATCCACATGTGACTTGCATTAACACACACACAAGCAATTAAGGTACGGTTGGACTAACAATTCATTGTTATGTCTTCTTTGCGGGAACTTCCCAGCAACATAACATAAGCTAGCGTCATTCAAAATAAAACTTGAACAAGACAACAACCCTTGATTGACTATGAACCAAGTTGATAAACAAAGAGATAGCAAGACTTTGCAGTAGTGATATGGATTGCTTGTTCGCATCGTGAGAGAGGATTAGTTGGGTGGGCAGGGTGTCTCAAAAGCATGCACCGACAAAATCCTTACTCTCAGCCTGAGGGTCAATACCAAGTATCGATCATTACTGTATTCAATTGGTTGAAGGAACTGGAGCCTGTTATACGCATTCTTACTCTGGAGACCACAACATTGGCTGGTGAAGAACAGAGACTATATGTATTGGAGTGCGAGCGAAAGAGGTGCATGCATGCATGCATGGATATTTTTTCCCCCATAACATCGAATCAGGTGAGGTGAAGCGCCTGGTCGGTTGGCGTAACGAACAGGTTGGAAATTTGGTTGCACCTCTGGTCGGCGTGGCATCAAGTGAGCCGGCTTGGAGGAGCCATTTTATCAGGGAGGCCCCTTCATATCCACTGCTTTTAACACAGGGGATATGGAGTCGACAAAGAATTTGAAGATGATGCATCTCCATCTACCGCGGTTGATATGTCACCGCGCGACTACCTGTAGACATTACAAGCATGCCAAGGCTACTACGTTGTGCTAGCTCAGAGGTATCGCGCTTGAGTCCACGACCACGCCACACACATTCAGAGCCATTGCACACGAGCCTAAGGCCGGCAAATAACACACTGTCACGTCACACGCACCTAATGTCGTGTTGCATTGCATGCCATCAAGGTTCTTGCGTAAGAAGCCAGCCATATTAATACTCTCACAAACTTCATATTATTGTTTACAAAATTTAATTATTTTTTCCAAATTATTCTCACATGAACATTTTAATCGAAAAACTCCTAATTTGAGCTAGGTGGGTTTTGTAATTTCGAAATGTTTGAGATGTGAAGTTTGTGTTGTGACCACCACGCAATAACCAGTATTGAGTGTTAATTAATTAACAGTTTCATTTCACATCAACGAGAACAAAACAAATTAAAGCTTGCGTGCAGAGCTGAATCGATCGCATGGAGCCAACTTGTTATTCGGTGATAATTTTATGGTAGTGTTCATTTACATTTTTTTCCAAAAATTTTCTCCAATTTTCTAAATTTCAATATATTTAATAATTTTAAATCCTTCATTTTTCTATAAAATAATATTTTTCGTTAATTTCTCTACTCACATATATCTTATTTATCAATCAAAACACACTTCCTCAAATTTTCCGGAATTAATTTCTCTAATCCCTTCAACTGAGCCTGCAAGTGTCAGGTCCCAAGTGTTTACGGGACGGGGCATGAACACGTTCGATCGAGCAGCTCTGTGTTGGGCAAAGTGGATGAGACAGCTGATGTGATCTTAATTCATCACACATATATTCCTAAATACTCCATCTACATCTTTATCTTTTGTTACTTAAGTAAAATGGTACTCCCTCCGTCAATTCATTATTACAATATTTTTTTATCTATTTAATTTCGCTTTATCTGTTCAATAAAATATATTTAAAAATTAGATGCATTGAATTTTTGTTATTTGTTAAAATTTATAAATTTTTATTTAAAAATATAAAAGAAATAAAATTATATATTAAAAACTGAAAAATCAAATGTTGTAATAAATAAAGAGATGGAGATAATAAAATTTTTATGTATTAACATTGATAAAATTGGAGAGAAAAAATAGGAAAAGTTTGTGGTGAGGGACTACCTTGAGAAAACTAGTACATAACATAAAATTATGTATTTAAAAAAAATCAATTTTTCTAATTTGTGGTTTTAAAGGAGTCATTTATTTGTATTTCGTTTTTACATTCATTAATAAAATTTCAGTTGCCGTCAAAAAAAGAAAATTTGTTGCACTTGCTAATTAGCCTTTAATCGTGATCTCATGCTTTTATCTTTCAGTTGATCATAAGGGCATAAAAGTAATCCATGTACCTGGTCAACTATGCTCTATCTTAAAAAGAATTAATGGTCATAAGGGCATAAAAGTCAATTAATGGTTTTAACCACTAGTGGGTAAATAACATGGTCGAAAGTTAGTTACCCTCTCCATCTTAAAAGAATGCTCTATTTGACTTTTGATTTTGCATTTAACCTAATTAATTATTGTTATGAAAAATAATTTTAAAAAAATTAAAATAAATATATTTAGAAACTGTAAACATTCATTTATCATTTTTCATATAAATTTTCCATTTTCAATGTCAAAATGTTAAAGAAACAAGCTCATATTGGAAAAGAAATATAGTACTCCCCCGTCCCATTATTTTTGAAACGTTTTGACTGGGCACGCTGTTTTAGGTGGAGCTGATTTTGAGTTGACTTGGTAGATGGAAGAGAGTGATGAGGGATAATTGAGTAAATTCATGTACAAAAGTTTACTAAAAAGGGAAAGTGTTTCAATAATTTAGGGACAACCCAATAAAGAAAGTGTTTCAATAATTTTGGGACAGATGGAGTATTATTTTTTTGGACGAATTAGGTAGTAGTACATTGCAATAAAATAACTATATGTCTGTGACTAATTCAAGATCAGTTGAAGATTTATTTCTATAAGAAGTTAGGTGTACGTGTTGGTGAGACCGTAGGTACATAATTTTAAGTTGCTAAGTACCGTAGCATTCATGAGTTTCATTTGTAGTAATTATGGTACTTAATTTTTCTAATTAGTTATATGAGATGAGATGATATGATATATATATATATATATATATATATATATATATATATATATATATATATATATATATAATAGGCATGAGCGCAGCTCCCCATAGCATGGCATGCAATGCAATAGTATTTGAGTTACTTGGCGTTAGTTCATTTTCCCAATTTTTCAAAAGAAAAAAATATAACTTTCTCTTTCTCAATTGTAATACATATCATCTTTTTATAAAATAATATTTTATTAAATTTCTCCACTCAAATTCATCTTATCCCGTCAATCGAAAGACACTTTTTCAAATTTTTCAAAATTATTTTATCCCTTAGGCTGAAGTGAGCCTTGGTAGTAGGAATTAATAGCATGAGGGTGGGTGGGTAGTGTCCATGCACGTCGAGTTCAGATTTCTATATTGGATTTGTTTGCAGATGAGTAGTTACATATAAATGCCTGCAAAACTTACCCAGTTTCTATATATCCCGCCTGCCTGCCTGCGCTGCACAGCCCCCCCTCAACCTTATAAATGATTTTCACATCCACATAACACGACATGCCTGCCTAATAAATATTGCAATTAATAGTATATACTAATACTTACTATATATATAGTAATTATTAATTAATATGATCATATATATATATCTAAACTCTTAGCTTTCTTAATTAACTAGCCACCCCCGCCCTAATTAATTATATTATGACAAAGCATAGTATTAATTTGTTGTCCAAGTAACTGACAATCAATCACAAATGCGCTAGCATGATCAATCAAATGCGCGCTGCTACTTTTATATTCAAAACTTTGAGTACTCATATAATTAGCTTTGAATCAAAGAGGTTTAGTTAGATTGGGAAATAGCCGAAGCTAGCGCATGTAATAGATGATCAGAATTTTATAGCTGGTGAATGATTCCAAATACCCACTCCGTCCCTAAATAATTGATTTGTTTGACTTTAATGTTTTCAGAGTTTAATGTTTAATTTAAATTTTAATAAAGATAAATAATGTAAAAAATTCATAAAAAATATATTTAGGAAAAGTTAGATTTCAAATTATTATACACATCTAAAATACTTAATTTTCAACGACTAAACATTCATAAAAAAAATAGATTAAATACTATAAAACTGTCAAACAAATAAACCAGAATTTTGGGTGACAGGGTGTACAGCTTTCTTTTGGAAAAAGTAGCTAGCTAGCGAGACAAAGGAGTGGAATTAGCAAGTTCCTAGGTTTAAAGAGAAGAAGTTTCTTCCTAAATTAACAGAACATTAACGAAACTAATGTCATTTTAAGTAATTAGACTTGTCCATGATCAATATTGTCCAAAGCTACAGTATATAGCAGGCAGGCAGAGCAAACTCAAATGATCATCAGACAGAACCAATTAATTAACTAGCTAGGTATTACTAGTAATTAAGGAGGGAGAAGCTGGAATTTCAGGGAATTGAGCACGAATCCAGATGGCATAATACATGTAGCCAGCTAGCTAGGTAGAGAGAGCTAGAAAAGGAAATAATGAGCAGCACTGAAGTTGTACAACAAAAACTCAGTCACAATGGAAATTATCCCCTAGTTTAGAAATTAATTATCACATGATGGATGCACAACACAATATTATTGGCACCCAGCTAGCTAGCTAGCTAGCTACCTTCATTTTCTCTCCACTAACTCTAGCCACCTATTAATTTCCCAAGAATTTCAAAATGACCGGATCCCAATTAATTACTTGGCGTGCGTCTATGATCGATCAAGACCTTGGAGGCGGGAAGAATTGCGTACCGGCAATAAACGCATTGATCGGCGCCGGATATATGGACGACCCCTCCACCACGCTCACCCCCGGTGCCATTGCCCCGCTAGTCGACGCCACTGTCACAAGGTTTAGCTGCTGTGAAGTACTCTCCCCGCCGCCGCTAGAACGGTTCTGATCAGGGCCTTGATCGTACAGAATTCCCTTGAACACATGACCACCGATATTCACCGCCGTCTGGTATGCGTACTCCTCATTCTCATCGTCCACGCTGCTCACTCTCACGCACCGGAATACCGCCGGTGAGCTCACCTCCGGCGGTAAGCTTCGCGCCATTTCCAACCCTAAACTCAATTATACATAACACCAAATTAATGATCAGAACAGAAAACTCCCGTTCCTTTTGGCTAATTTTACGGGGTACTTTTTCGTCAGTCTTACCGGGAAACAGTAGACGGATTGATGTGAAATGAGAGAACGACCAGAAAGAAGGAAAAAAAACTGAAGAAATGAAAGAAAGCTTGTCACTGAACTGGGGACTTACTTCTGACCACAACTCTCTTCTCTCTCACTCTCTCATAATTTGGAAATGATCTTGTTTGTATCTACTGTATTATTTACTCATGGAATTAATTATAATCTATATGCAACATAAGCTCTAGGAATTAATGTCTGCAGCTGCTACTAGAAAGAACACCTAGATAGCTCATAAATAAAGATTACTACCTGATGAAACTGTGGTAACAGGAAGATGAGAGGAAGCAAGAGCAGCTTGGTGCTGATCTCGCTGTCGCTTAGGAGTACTACTACTCTCTCTTTGTTGGTGAAGCGCCGCCATCTGCTGCTGCCGCTCGCGGCGTTTGGCAGCGGGGACCCAAGTGGATTTAACGTGGGTCTGGCATTGAAACCCTCGGCTCTTGCAGCAGGTCCGGCAGCGCAAGTGGACGCAGTCTTTCTTGGCTTGATTCCCGCAGTCCTGGCAGTTCATGCCTCCCTGCTTCATAATGGTGAAGGCCCCAGCGGATCTGGACGACGATTCATCGGATGAGAAGTTGAGAAAGTTTCTTCCCAGTGAAAAGGACGTTGTGGCGTAGTTATTATGCTCCTCCTGCTGGTAGTACTGCGCCGGCCATATCTCGAACCCTCTATTGCTGTAGATCTCTTCCTGTGCTCGGTTGTTGTAAAGGTAGTTGCTTTCTTGTTTGTCTCGATCTTCTTCCTTTCTGGAATTAGCAGCCGCTGAACCTGAACGTCCCCCGCCGCTGCCGCCGCCTAGGTAGAAAAATCCTGACATTTCTCAGTAAGCGGAGACGGAGAACAATCCATAGCAGAAGAAGACTCTCTGCGTCTGATTAATTAGACTAAGATGATCATCTGTGGGCGTTTTGGTTGTGGGTAAGTTTACTGTGAGTCCGTGAAGTGCTTGTTGGGTAGCTGATCTGAGTTTGACCTTGGGGTCTTTCAAGTTGTTTCTGGTCTTGAAGCTCTCATCTCAATCTAGAAAAATAATTCCTTTAAGTGAAAAACATATATAGATTAGCGGGAGTAGCTATATAAGGGTGAACGATGGTTGCTTGTTAATTTGAACAAATGAACGGAAATGGATGTAAAACACTGCAACGCCGCCGCCAACTGCTACTTGCTCTCTCTCTCTCTCTCTCTCTCTGGTCATTTAAGATTGGGGAGAATTGAACGAAGCAAAAAGAAACCTAAGCCCTCAACATCAGAGCTTTCTCTCTCCGTCTAAAAGAGTGAATCAAACAAAATTATGGGGTTGCAGAGAGTGAGAGAGAGGAGAAAGAAGCAGCTTGTGTCTGACTCTAATTAGCCTGGGCAATTGCTTACAGTGTTCTTCCACTTCCGGTGAATCTCATAGATAAAGATGAGTATCTGTGCCGTTGGGAGACCATCGAACGGCGTATCTTGGCCCACGTGTCAGACGAGTCAGCTTTTCCTTATTCGTCCTTGCACCGGAAAACCCGCAGAAACTTTTTTTTCCCCTCCGTTTCTTTTTCTCTTGTTCGCATACCGTGTCTTAATAGTCTGTCTGACGGAGAAGGAGGGGGAAACATCTCTCTCCCTCTCTCTCTCTGTCTCTGAAAAAAAAACGTTTTAGGATAAACATGACGTGGAACGAGAGTAGAGAAAAAAGAAAATTGAAGTGCAAATGAAAACAAAAAATACAATTAAGTGTCATTTCATTAAGCTTAAATTACAGAAAAAACAAATATTTGGTTTTCACATATATATCTATTTTTAAAAACCTACAAAAACATGTTAAGGATTAATTACTCTAATTGTACTATAACATTTCCATCCAATATACTTCTATCCAATATTTTTTTCCCTTTTCTCTCCCTCCCCTTGCTACGCTCCCCACCTGCAACCTCCTCCAATGTTCGACCGCTATCACCTGGCACACCCCATCGCTCCTCTACACCTTGTCGCACCTCACTACCACATGCTAGTTAGTTATGTACATAAATTATAAACGTTAATACGCACAAAATTGGTATCACAAGTTCATTTAATTCTTTCACTTGATTTTTTATAGTAAAGCAATTTTCCATATGATAAAAAAATAGTAAGAAATTAATCGAAGAAGAGAAAACACGTAAAATAAAAAACTCAACCTCATGACAAATACGAAAATAAAATGAATTAGTAATGAAAATAAAAATTCTATCTAAACAATCTAGCAAAAACAGTCAACAAATAAATGTAGAATTCAAATGTACTAAAGAGGATTTAGTCCTGAGCACTTGACCTAACGGTCATGCTGCTGAGGACACTTGTAAAGGTCTTGAGTTCGAGCCTCCGGTATTCCCTACCCCTTTGTATCAAAAAAAGAGGATTAAAAGAAAAATAAAAGTTATGACACCAAACTAGTAGATTTTTAACATGATAAATGTCTTAACTTCATCTAATTATTGAATGTCAATTACTTAAATAAAATTTCAAATAAAGAATAGGAACCAAAATGAATTAAACTTAGTGAAGTGATTTAGTTTTTTTTATACGATCCCGTTACGTGGGAAAGATAGGAGAAACGTGGGTTGGATTTTAATTATGGTTAGGCTTAAATTTTATCTTGAGTTTGGTAGAGGGGGCTAGTGGTAAAATTATCTCTTTAATCCTAATAATATACACTAGATATCATATACCCCCTCCAAGTGTTAGGGGGGCAGCAACCCCTCCCTATCTTTATATAGCTCCCCGGCGCACCATTCACTTCTTATTCTTCCTTTTCTTCTTCTTCATTTCTTTGCTCTTCCTCTTCTTTCCTTGCATGACGGTGGATGGCGGTGGTGACATTTCCAGTAGGTATGGCCTCTTCAACCTTTTTTCCATTTTCGATTTCTCTAGATTGTTGAAAAAACTCATCTCTCTCTCTCTCTCATTTTCCTCCCCAAATATGAGTCTCCGTCTGTCACTGCCGCTGTCGCCTTCCCTCGTCGTCGTTTCGGTCACCGCTAGCACTATCGCCAATTAAGGTGATGAACATTCCTTGGCAAAGTGATGAACAAGATGAACAAACATGGGTTTTTTTGAATGAATCCAAATGAACATTTTTTTGGAGTCATCCCCCCCCAAATGGTGTAATGCGACGAAAGTCGTGTTAAGTTACATTAGTTAATGTTATGAATCCGTTATTTAGCAAGGTGCCTACTGTGGCCTCTGCCGCTTTAATTAATTATAATTAGCACAGCTACAATGCGGTTTGGCAGCATTAATGGACGCTTCAACTACGTGGTGTGGCCGACAATCATGGTGAGTATCGGTGAGGCTTGAAGCAACATGTTGTCGGGTTGGTGACTGAACGACTAAGATTGGGGCTGGTGTAGTTGGATTTTGGCTAGCACCCGGGGACTGGACGGTGGTTAAAAAGTATAGGGTTAAAAGTTTCATTAAAAAGAAATCATGTTGTAATCTTCTTAGATATATAACTAAAAGAATTAAAACATCTCAATTTTTATGTACGGGACTAAAAGATTACTAGTATATGTCTCCCTGCTAATTTACATTTTTAAAAATTCCATTGAAAAGTAAGAACCAATAACTCAAAATGTCAATCATTAATCGTTTGTGGTAAGTGAAAATTTTATGGAATTGCCACTAGTAGCTAAAATTAGCATTGAGAAGATTTTATTCTAGATATTTGACTACAAAAAGTCATGTGATTAAGCATATGTTTCTAACATCGAAGTTGAAAATGATGCTTTTGCCCTCTGGGCAATAGCTTGGTTGGTCAAGGGTACAGCTCTGCCACCATAGCGACCCGAGTTTGACTTCCTATGGCAGCGAAGAAAATAGTGAAAGGCTAGGTATGAGTTGGACACAAGGGCTCAAGACCCGGTGGATCGAAAACTGTGGGTGGAGTTCTCCATCGACATTTGAGCGTCTGATCAACCTACTAGTGTTTACCGAATCAAACAATTCGGGTATTCATCTGTAGGGTAGCCTAAGCAATTGGGTGGGCGGTCAATGTCACTACGTAGAGAAGCTAAGGATTTACTGCGGCGGAGGCCGCAGTAAACCGGCTTACTGCGGCCTCTGCCGCAGTAAATGTCGCAGTAAATGAAATTTACTGCGGCGGAGGCCGCAGTAAGGCGGTTTCTTTACGTAGTGTGTTCTCCAGTTTACACAGCTTTGACATGTGATTCTAGGTAATCAAAAAAAGAGAAGAGAATGATGCTACCGTAGGGATAAGTGTAATTTTAACCCTTTTAAACACAAACTTGTAGAGTTTTGAAATGCCATAACCTAGTTAGCTAGCTAGCTAGAGGTGCCACAAGCCATAAAGATTGGACAGTAGTTAACTGAGCTTAGCATGGAATCGAAATTAATTTAACCATGCCATATGCAAGAATAATTAAGCGTCATATTTTGTTGGACACTTATTCTAATTGCGCGCCTTTAGCTAGCTCAAGATCGAATCAGTGATCATAAATTCTCATGGATAGTAGATTAGTTAGGGCTCGTTCGTTATCATACACTTGTGATGCATGACTCATTCGTAACAATTTATAAATCCATTTTTCGATCGACTGAACGAGGCCTGGCTCGAGGCGGCCACTGACCATCGCAAAAACAGCCCATTTTTCTACTAGTACAATTAATTAATTAATGCCTCTTTTACTATCTTTTAGAGTTAATTGTCCATGTCAAATACTGGGATTTTAAATTCACATTTTTTAAAAAAAAAACTTGGTTTTGGAGTTTGTTTGTTCCCTTTTCATGTTTTTTTATTATAAATAACTGTATCAATAATTGGCGGACAAGCAGAGTATATAGAGTATGAATTAAAGTCAAATTAACATGAATCAAAAGGATAAGATATATAGCTGTATCGGAATTACCCGTGTTACTCACTGCTCATCTAATTCCTTGGTCTTTTGGGTGTGGTCTTCTAAGCTAGATTTCCTTTTCTCGGACTAGCTTCCAGTACTTATAATACACATGTCCTTTTTTCTTCTCCCCAGTTGTGTGCTTTTGTCTTTTCCTTTTCTGTTTTGTGAGTTTAGTTCTTTTGTTCCAAGGAATGGATATTTGAAGTACTGATAACGCCTAACTTTCTTGACCCATAAAGGTTTATAGATTATAATTCGCCTTGACTCGTACATTAACTCGTGCCTTAACGATAACGCCTAACTTTCTTGACCCGTTTAAAGAAAGGTTTAGATTATGATTCGCCTTAACTCGGTACCTTAACTATGTCAAGTACTACATATAAGGATTTTGACTCAATAACTCGTTTAGTACCGTTAGACTTCTAACGGTACAGTGACAAAACTGTAATTCTTAGTAGTTATAAATCTTAAAAAGTACAATTAAATAACTTTAGGAACTTTATAATCATTATTTAATAATTAAATACCCCAAAACTTTTTTATTTCTTCAAAAGAACCACATAATTATATTTATTTCCATTCCCTCTCTCCACCACCGTCCAACTAGGGATGGGTGTTGGAGTAGGTTGACCCGCTCCATGGATCAATCTACATATGTCTGCATTTGGGTGGATCGATCCCGCTAAGTTGGAGAATCGATCAGACTACTTCACTCGTATAATGACTAAAATGTAATTTTTTAATGTTTCGGTCATTATTTCAATTTTTTACAAAGTTTTAGAACTAAATATGTAAATAATTTTGGGCTACTTTGTATATTTTTTAAAAGTTTGAGCACCATTTTTTGTGCTTTTTCGAAAAATTAAGGATTATTATGTAAAAATATATATATGTGTCAATTAATGGAGCTTCGGTAGATATCCACGATCCGCTCCACATAGGTGTATCAAAAAGTTGACCCGCTCCACGATGAAGCAATCCGGTTGATAACAAAATCTAATTCTTTTTGAATTGCCCTTCTCCGTGGTTCCATGTTTTTTTTTCAAAAAAGAATAGAATGGAGTTATAAAATGTATATAAATACATACTCCATATGTTATTTTTTATAATTTAAATTTTAAGAATTATTTTTCACGACTTATTAATCTTTTATGGTACACTATTTATTATCCTGTGAAATATAGATAGTAATAGTTTTATTTTAAGTGTTAATATAAATTTGAAGTTTTCTAGCATCCAAACAAAAATTAGGAGCTACCTTATAGTTTTTACTCTATGTTTTGAGTAGAATAATACAATTATAGCACTTTTTACTATTTTGGGTAAATTTGAAATTTGTCTAAAGTAAAGTGGCTGAAAAATTAATTTTTTAGGGTTAGTCAACTAACTGTCGTTTGGTCAAAGCCCTTGTCTACACTTTTTTCATAGTTCAGGCACTGAGTGAGGACAAGTCATAATTTAGACCATTCACTGAACGAATCAACAAAGTCCGAGGTAGTAATAGGTAATTAGGGCTATTGATAAAGGGTGCTTTCAATTCCTCATTTTTCAAAAACTTTATCATAATACTTAATATTTTCAACATCATTACTTTATTTAATTCTTATGCTCTCACAAAAAACACATTAATCCATTAAAATAATTAATACTCCTTCCATCCACTATATATTAATTGATACATTTGTTTTGGTTGTTTCACGGTATTTAATCTATGATTTTTCTTCATGAAGTTTTACACATTTAATGTTAAATAATTCATATGTATGTATGTCATAATTAGAAGTATAAATTTTCTAAATATATGTATTTTTTGTGAATTTTTTTCACCATTTATATCTTTAAAAATTTAAATGTTAAACTTTGAAACATCAAAACCAAATGCATCAATTATTGGCGGACGGGTGGAGTATATATAGTATGAATTAAAGTCAAATTAACATGAATGAAGAGGATAAGATAAAATAAAATTGACAAAAAAAAGTGCTGAACGTGGAGAGGCTATAGATTTCTTTAATCTATGTTCTTTTCGTCCACGGAGGTGGGTAAGCCATAAATTGGGCGGGAGCTTTTCAAAAATGCCGAATCCGTTGTTGGAGCTTTTGGAGAAAAGAAGATCGATCGATGAAAATTAAGGAGGGAACATGTATTTAAGCCATCCTTGGACGAGGATCTTGATCTCCTACAGGTAGTTTCTAAACATTGGGAAATTGAAAATTATTTTAAAATTTTGAATAAGGTGACAAAGGTTTTAAATAATCCTGGATTTCATAGGCTTTTACTTTAGCACTCTAGCTAGGTTCATAAGCTACAATTCTTTATTGGTGCATGTAGGAAGGTGGTCTTAATATACATGAGTGTCGAGGACTTGAGAAAATAATAATAATAATAATAATAATAATAATATTAATAATAACAAAAATAATAATAATAATATGTTACAAAAGGACAGGTGAAATGGCCAGGTTCTAAAATAGTCAACCTACAAATCAAATTAAGACGTCTGGTACATTAAGTCCAGGTATATTAATCATGTTATTTTAGACAATGGAATAATTAATTATGAGCCCAAACTTTAATGGTATGATGAGTATCTTTGGTGATTAGGGGCCCGAGGCAAGACTTGGATCTTACTCCTCTTCACTCTTTACTTGTATACTCCGATTATAGTACGTACAAGGAATCTCTATAATTGACTTTCCCTTGGTTGTTTATTTATTTATTTATCTATTAGTTGCCGTTAGCTATTATCACTATATATATATATAGTAATTATAGTAAAACAAAATGTGATATAAGCTTAGAAAAATAAATTATAGTACATGATAGTGGAATTACAGATGGATGATACATATAAGACGATATATAAGGGCGAGTGTGCAAGGTAGGAAGAAATTAGCATGCAAGGGCGGGTGTGCATGTTTGAAATCATATATACATCTCATTGTTTTGGTTGTCAAACAAATTAAGTATAAGGTCAATGTCGATTACTTGTTCACCAAGCCTAATTTCTTACAATTTCACGCCCATGTGTTTTTCATGTTGAAATTAACCTTAATTATTATGAAGAAAATAAGATAAAAATAATTTATTGATTTTTAGGAGGTTACGTTTATGTTCAGAGTTAGTTATAGCTACTTACAACACAGCTGGCCAGACATTGTGTGTTCCATAATATGGAAACCCATATCAATTATGGGGCGATTAAATATATTGCAAACAACTTTTTCAGATATATATGCCGCAGAATTCAATAAACGGTTAATTTGTGCATATACGTACGTACGTACTTTTGTCGGCACCAACTATTAATTATGATTAATACTATTATATACACTAAGCGAAGTAGCAGGGATGAAAAATTGTTAACTTTATTTGGATTTTATAATTACTTCGGGAACTTGTAATGCCCTGCACATCCGAGACAATGCTAGATTTCGTAGAGATTGCATTGCATGCACAGATAATCATCTTTCTAGCTAGCCCATGCACGTACGCATTTTATATACTAGCAGCCAGCCACGTGAGATTTCACACGTATACTGGAGATTCCACCAAAATTGATACATTTTATTTTTTTTGACTATCCAACAAAACTCATGTGTTTCTTAAAAATGAAACTTTTTCACATTAACTTTACTTTATTATCTTCTATTTCACTTTCCACTTAAAAGAACTATTTTTATCTTATATGACATATTTACATTTTTATCCTCCAATCAACAATATTTCTAATATCTATGTCCAGTTAAATGTATCATCATTGATGGAATAAAGGGAGTATATACTCTTAATTTACATTACGTACCCGGCAGCGCGCTTCTCTAAGTACTTGCTGAAATAAACAAGCCAGGAATTAGTAGTTTAGAATAAATTAGAATAAATCAGATATATATATATATATAGTTGTATATTGAATGCAAGCTAGAATGAATAGGAGAATTATGAGTATGTAATTTCTCAAAGGTGAATGAATTATGAAAAAAAGGCTAAAATAAGTAAAATTATCTGTTTTTTTTTTTTTGTTGTACATTCATGCATAGATAAAGAGGGAATTCCTGATCAAAAAAAAAACAGAGGGAATTATTAAGCGTAATAGATAGGTGATGGGGGTGGGTCTCGAGCCCTGCGCTCGGCTACTTTCTGCTTCAGAAGCTCGATCGCTTTCTTATATTTGTAATGCTACTAGTCCTGGTCTTGGTCCAACGCCGACTTGACTCTACAATGATGATCAATGTCGGTTCCTTTGGCTTAATTTGACACTTATCATCACTACGTACTTTGTCATGTTGCATCAAACTTAATTCACCATGAGATAATTACTCTACCTCAATACTCCATATATTAACATCTCAAGCTCCTGATCCTCAATGATATATTCCAATTCGCGCGCTAGCAATATTAGTCTGGAATTTAACTGACCATGAATACCTAATGTCCCTAGGCCCTAGCTATTGCTTTAATTTCAGTACTTGGGACCCAAACAAATCATTGAATTGGAATTTGAAATGTAAGGAATTAAAAGATAGCTTGTCAATTTTTTCTTGAGTGGAACGATTAATTTTATTAATGATCAGCTGCAAGAATAAACCATTGTTGAACATATAAATTGTCCAAAAAACAATAAATCATACAAATTAAAGCAACCAAAATGCGACCTTGCTAAAAATAGACTAAACACGAAATAACGAACACTGCAAGAAAGAGTAAAAAGAATGCAAGTCATGCGACACCACGATCTATCGTACCACCAAGGACATTCTCATCACAGCCACCAGGGATATCAAAGGGCTTGAAAACAACATATATCGTCATGTCAAGGTGAGAAACATTTTCAATCACTTCACGTCCAGGGCACACCAATCGGGTTCCAACTAACCCAAATTCCATCCCACCATGAACATGCTAAAGGAGGAAGATATGTTTCCTGTAAATGAGCATGCCGTCACATGCAAGCCAAACCTTCCCATCCAGACACTAACCAACAGAAATGCAGAAGAAATGCAGAAAACGAAAACCTAAAAAAACATCAAAATCTGCAAGAAAGAGTATGGACCACCATGGTCCAAAACCAAGTCCACTCGTAGGCCACCCAAATCAATGCTCCGGGTGAGGCATGAAGTCCCATTGCCCCACCAACGTAGTCCTATAAAATTCTTCAAATTATAGTGATAGTGGTAGTATTTGTTTATATAAATAAAATATATGGATCATTATGAACATAAATACATAAGCTAAGGGTTGACTGCGATTTAAAACAAATGAGAAGGCTGGAAGTCGCGCTGCGCGCGTCGTGCATCATCTGGGCCTAGAGGAAGAAAAATGGGCAAAGTACTTTTGTGTTCTACTATTATGCATACTTTTCCATTCAAGTCATAAAACTTGTTACTTTATCATGCAAGTCTTAAAACTTTTGTAAAATGTTAAAAAATAAATCTTCAATATTTATAATGTGGCTAACCATTATAAATAAAATAAATTATTTTTCTCCTAACAAAGAGAACAAAGAGTGTTAGTATTTTATAAAATAAAAATATCCTTTCACAATATTTTGAATGGAACAAAATTGTTAAAATATTTCGCTATCTAGTTCAAATCACTTTAAAAATTTGTTACACTTTAAACTTAAAAATAAAGTATGACTTTAAACTTGAGATTAAAAATAATTCATGTGATTAAACATTATCTAGTATAACACAATCGTCCCCTCTCTCACACTTCTTTTTGTAGCTTTTACATGTTATTCCAAACATTTTGTTTACTTCTATATTAAACTAAGGGAATTATTGTGAAATTTTGAAATTCACAATTCTTTTTCAAAAAAACTTAAGAAATTGTTACCTCGTCTGTGAAAAGGGCGAGACTCAAGGCCTACCACCGTCAATGCACGAGAAGATGTGCATATATAGCTAGCGCGGTGTGGTGCGAGAGAGAGAGAGACCGGAGAAGAGACATGAGGACGGTGGAGATAGGCAGCGTCACACTGCTTTACTGTCAGGTAAAGGAAGTGGCAGCGCTCAAGGTTGTGGCTTGCTAGGGTTTGCATCCGTGTCAAAAAATAGCTTTTTTGTTTTTATAGCTAGGATTCATCAAGCATACTAATATTTCATGTTCATTGCAGAAGAGCATAAATTTCAAATTAGTGTTGTAGGTTGAGAAAAGCAGGTTTGAACTATATACCATGCACGATACATACATTTCCACATTCAACGCTTTACGGTTAAAAATTACAATTGGATAATACTGTTTTAATCTTTGACAATATTAAACGCTAATATTAATCCTCCCATATGAAATGACCTAAAGTGTCAATTAATAGTTTAATTAGCGCGTATGATTTTGTTGGTAGCTAGCTTTCCGTCCGTGATAAAAGCAAGTGGCCTCCATGAAAGGAAGGAAATAGCTAGCTAGGTCAACAGAATTGATTGCCAGGAGGAACTCATCAACATATACCATTATCGATCCAACATTCTCGATCGACAGTCAACTAGAATCCTTGACCTACCATGACCCATATATATATATATATATAATGCATGCCACTCTCGATCAATTATTTTATACTACTATACACTGCCACAGAAGCCTCTTTCATTCATTTCACCACACTTAACTGATTAACTCATTCAATTCAGCCTTGCAGGAAATATATCGTTTCATTCTAGCATAATTGATACGTTTTTCTTTTCTAGATTGTTCATGTGAAAATATTACATTTCCTTAAAAAAAACATCATATGAGCAAAGCCGAAAACAAGTTTGGAGATCACTAGATCAGTAAGGATAATTTCAATTTGTTATGTGTTCAACAACAATTGCTTCAGAAAAAAAGAGAGTTAATTTGTGATTAAAAGTTGGACTTGTATAAAGGCATTTGCAATTGACTTGTATGAGAGAGCTACATGAGTCTTCCGGAAAATCTCTGACTGTTCTTAGTTAACGATATGAGCGCAAGCCGAGTTAATTTTTGGCTCCAGATTTTCTAATTCCATATATATGGAATATATTGGAAGTACTAATTGGCTTAATTAAAAAAGGAGTTAGGTCTAATTTAGGTCTAATGCACACTTGCTTTATGATAAGAAAACACCTGTTGACACCCGATTTTTGTCCGAAATTTTAATTAACAACTACTTTGACCTAGACTAATTAATTTGGGGTTTAATTTTAGCAATTAGAAAAGTAAAAGGACCTAATTGAATGTTTAATGATTTCAGGGAAGAAATCTATAAAAAAAAGAGAAAAAGGAAGTGAGAAAATGAAGAAAATAAATATAATTATCATAATAATATAATAATCCGAAAATAATATAATAATCTGAAAATAATATGATAATAATATGATAATGATAATGATAATAATAATAATCTAATCTAATATACATCTCTTAAAATTAGGAGTTTCAGTTTAATCCGCCAACTCTCTAAACCTTCTCTAATTCTAACTCTAACTCATTCTCTAAAAATAGATCCCTCAATTAAACCCTAAACAGAATCAACTTAAAAAAAGAAATAGAGAGACATTCGATAAAAAAATCATCTTAACAAAGAGCTGAATTCGAATTACTGCCTCCGTTCGTCCCCCAAGCCAATCTCCAACAACTTCAATCTCGCAATCCGCCCTTTTAATATCTGAAACATGGTGAATTAGATTCGTGTCACCATCAGGAGTCCGAATCTACCATCCTTGTCGCCTGAAGTTTCCGGACATAGAAGAATTTCCCGTCGACCCGCTACCCGCCCGCTGCACAACCCGGATCAATCGAGCGATCTGGACCACCATTCGCGCTCTGACCACCCCAGCCACCGTCGCTCACCTTCCGGCAGATCTGCACCTCCACTTCCACCGCCCATCCCCGTTTCAGCCGAACCCTAGCTGCTCCATCTCTTCCCTTGCTCCTTCGTCAGTTGCTGCTGCAGGTAAGGTACGTGTGTTTTTTCTTTCTTTCTTTTCCCCCTATTATTTCCTTTGTTCCCTTCTTCTTTTAATCCCCCACTTTTTCCCCTTAACTCACTTAGATCCCTAAGCCTTTTTAAGATTTCGTTCAAGTCCCTAACAGTCTCATGTTTGCAGGAAAGCCATCAACAAGTTTCAAAATTAACAGTCTGGGTATTAGGTCTAAACTTTTTTTGTGTTTTAGTTAATATTTTTGGTTATTCTATCCATCTAAATTATTTTAATTTTATTTTCAAGATATTTTGAATTTTATTAGCTATGTAAATTACTAAGAATCCTTTTCTTTTATTTTTAGTGTTATTATTTGTCTTTCTCTTTATTTTTCTTAAAAATCAAGCAAAAATCTAAAAAAACACACGTGGTACCAATTTTGGGCGCTCGGAAATTTATGATTTTTTGAGCGTAACTGACAACGAGCTTAGATCTCTCATAGACCATTTTCAGGTTTCCAATCAACCCAAGTAAAAAGATTGGTGGCGACTCAATGTCAAAAATCACGTCGCTACAGCTGGCAATTCCGCTGGGGACTTGTCTGGCCACATTAAGGGTTTTATTTTGTTTTGTTTTCTTTTGCTTGATTTAATTTTATTTATTTACATATTTGTTTATTTATTTATTTCATGGTGACATACATGACATGAAGTTCTCTACCCGAGCTCCACCAAAACCAATTTATTTCACATGAGTGGAATATGGTGTTGTTGTACTTGTGAGATTTTACTCTCCAAGCTTTCATCGTTTCCTAGTAGGGAAGTAGTGTTAACCCCGTGGGATTAATATTACCCGCATGGGTTCATGAAAACCTACGACCCAGATTAATCCATTCCTTACATGTCCCTCGTGGGTAAGGATTAGGCCGTCGCTTTTCAACGATTGGATCTGGGAGCCACCCTAAGCTTTTTGTTATACCATTCATTGCATGTAATGACCCCATATCCAACCAGTAGCCCCGGTTTTAGAATTCCTACTTACCTTATGTCACCTGTTAAATATGATGTGTGCTATTGTACATACTGTTATTTTTGCTAATATGTCTGGTCTTACAATTTTATCTCACTTTGCATCCATATCATATAGGTAATATACTCAGTGAAAGAATTTATACCATGAATATGTTTGAACTTCTTGCTCTTAACATTTCCGTTTATCTCTAGATGTTCATCTCCAGCAGCAATCATAAAAGCCCATCCATTGAATTAGCTAGCATGCATTTCTGGAATGCTGGTGGAGCTGAGCCCTTTGGGCCGAAGGGGAGTTGTTTTTGGACCGCACCGGAGTCCATTTCCCCACCCCTGACTACCCCATTACATACAAGTTTGGTAACACCTGGCCTGTGCCAATAATAGCAAGTGTTGATATACTACTAGTTTGTCAAGGAGATCTGATAACTATTAGCTAGCCGTTTAGGATCAGTTCTGTTTGTATTGTATGAGGATGCTGGTGTTATTCAACTGTAAGGTGGATATTGACGCACATATATACTAGCCACTATGTGTTATGCTAGTAATTAGTTTTAACGTGATTTAATTAATTAGTGTTATTTAATCTGCTCCTCATTCCGAATGGTGAGTTGAGTCGAGTTGAACCAAATTAAACTTGTGTAAAGCTAGCAATACTTAATGGTGTTGCTATTAGCTAGGGTCGTCGTGATTAATGTGTGAGAAGCGCGCGTGCAGGACTAATTAAGCGTCTAGCTGATTGGGTGAGAATCGGTTTCAGTCAAGGCGTGTTGGTGGGAATCAGCTAGGCACCAGATGTGGACTGAGTTTAGGGTTTAAAAATTAGCTTATGAATCTAACTCAAATACTATCAGAATTGGATTGAGATTAGCCTAAGCTTGCTTTGAATTAATGAATTCGCTCATCGTCATCATCATGAATGCATGCAAGAACTGTACGTGGAGAGAAAATCCTTGTCAGGTTGGCTGTTAGATTTACTGATTTTACTTTTGTCTGTCCGCCTTCCTTCGGACAGATTTCAATGTCTAACTCCCAACATTGTCTTGGTGCTACACTGCCACTGCTGGTGGGTGCATGGGACTTGTGTTGTTAGCAACAGATTCCACGAATTCCAAAGAGCCACTGAAAGCCCAAATTAATGAGCATGAGATGGAAACCTGGTTGGCCCACTTACACCTTGAATGCCTCGTAGTGTTGCTTTTCTGGCGGTTTCCTTACTGGCTTGCTTAAAAAAATTTGGTATTCCCACTTTTCGAGTGATATGCGAAATCTACCAAATAACCTAAATGGCAACATCTTCAAAATTGAGGATGTAAGTGCAATCATATAAATAATGAAGGATCGATAAGCAAATATGTTAAAAGTCGAGCACGTTGTAAATATGGAGAATTTAGGTAGCAAGATGAAAGAAGTTGAAAGAGAAGAGATAATTTCAATAATTACATAAACTTACGTACAAGTTTCTTACCCTTTCATTTCAAAGGTTTCAAGCATCAATTAGACATTTGAATAGAATAACTAATGCAACAAATAAATTGGACAATTAATATATATTTATATTTTCCATTAATTAACTTATTTTATTTTTAAAAAAATTCTGACTATCCTAGGTCATTTCCCCCTTATAAATACGGAATTGTCTTTAAACTTTGAGATAGACATTTTTTATATGAAAAATTACTTTGATATTGAGAACAATTTTCTCTTATTTTCTCTATACTTTTCATCTTAACTCTTATTCAAAAGTTTTAATCAAGTTTATCTGAATCAATGGTTGTTTTCTTTTGAAGAAAGAGGTGTTGGATCCATCTTCCATCCATCGTCAAAATTTCACTTTTGCTTGAACCGTTTCTTAGATTCCGAAGGGGTGTTGGCCAATTCTTTCGATCATTTCTAGTCAATAAGAAAATCCTTTAATTGTGTTTAATTATAACTAATCCATAAGAAAATGCATCATCAAAGATCATTAGGATATGGAATGGAACGACTTTTGGGTTAAGTATGTTCTTTTTGTAGATTCTGGTAAAGAAAATGGCAATTAATTGAATATTGTTATGATGTTTTGTGTGAGAAAAACTGAAGGAAATGTTAATTTGATGTTTTGTTGATAAAGTTTTTGAGAAAATGACTGAAGAACACACCCTTAATTTCAAAACCCTTCATTGATTGGCCGGTGATATTGGCTCCGTTTGAGAATAGCTGTTTGAATAGTAGTTGTACTGTTTTAAATAATTTTTTAATGGTCCAAATTAAACATCTACACCTTAAGGCTAAAAGCTATCCGTAGATAGTTTTTTCAAAACGCAAAATTTACTTAAAAAAACTATTATCAAGCACACTATCCAGAACCTCACTCACTACGTAGAGGGAATGGGCTCTACTGTGGCCCGCCATGCGGTAGAGAGTAAACATTGTGGGACAGGCCGTAATAGATGCTGCGGTAAAATGGTCACAGTTTTGCCCCTTACCGCAATTCTAGAAAAAAAACCCATAATTCATATGAATGGTGAGCAAGTCGCGGCGGCGTTTGTGGAGCGGCGACGGCTAGGAAGAAGAAGAAGAAGAAGAATAAGAGGAAGAAGATGAAGGATGATGATGAAGAAGAAGAAGGATGAAGAAGAAGAAGATGAAGGAGATGATGAAGATGGAAGAATGAAGAAGATGAGAAAACAACGAGGAAATGCGGATGAAAAAAAGGAGAGAAAACCCTAAAAAAAGTTTATTGCGTCTTTACTGCAACCAAGGCTGCAGTAAACACTTACTGCGACGTCAATTGGACCTTTTAATGTGGCTTTTTCCGCAATAACGTCGTAGTAAATCTTTGCCTCTTTACCGGCGTCTCTGGTGGAACTAGTCGTTCGAAACAACAGATTGAGGGGAAGACTTTCGGAGATATCGTATTTTTAGAAGTGGTAGATCATAGCCGGAATGTATTCTCCGGCGAGATAGTCTCGACTCTTTTCGAGCACCCATCCCTGGAACAACTCACTTTGTCTTACAACAATTTCATAGGCTTGAGCGCTCCCGGGTCACTGGGTCTAAAGTGTAGTAAACTGGTGGCGATCGATTTGAGCTACAACAACATCAGAGGGTTCCTACCGGCGTTTATGGCGATGATGTCGGCGCTATTGGCTTTGTCCTTGGAGCACAACTTGTTCAGGGGGATGATTCCGGAGGGGTACGCGTTGAAGGAGGTTGGTCGGGCGGATAATACGTCGTCGTTAAAGAGGCTGCTGTTGGGCGGGAATTATTTGTTTGGGCTTATTCCGGGCTCTCTAGTTGGCCTGAAACCTGGCTCGGTGGATATTAGTTTGGTGGATAACTGTTTGTATCGATGCCCCGAGAATCTGTTCTTTTGTCAGGGTGAGGGTCAGAAGTCCTTGGTGGAGAGTGCAAGAGATTTTATTTTCACACCACATAAAAATAGTAAATTGCCTTAACTTAGTTTATGAAATCAGGAGATGATGGAATGGAGGATAGTTTTTGCATAACTGACTGACCACGTGTTGTGTGTGTGTAAGTGTTGGGTAAAGTCAAAGAGTAGTGTGTGTGGTGTAGTGTGTAATGAGTACTGTTGGTGGTCTGATCTGATAATATCCAACGGCTGGGCTGCAATCTAGTGGAGTACTAGTATAGTTTATCATGTCGTTGTTTGTGCATGCTCCTTAAACTAAACCATATTATCATGATCTCTATCTCTGCAACCAATCCAAAATGTTATCACACAACTCTATTTTATTATCACTGTGCTGTAGAAGGAGAGAAGAATAAGAGAGAATGAAAAGAGAAAGAGAGAAGAATAAAATGAAAGAAAGAAACGAAGAGAGAGGGGGGAGTTAACATAAAGGAAGAAGAGAGAGAAAGGAGTTAACATAAAGAAGAAGAAAACGGAAGAAGATGAAGAAAGAAGTATAAGATCAAGAAGAAGAAAAAGATAGAGAGAAAGGAGATGAAGATGGAGAGAAATGGAGAAGATGAAGATGGAGAGAAATGGAAGAGGAGATGAGGATGGAAGAAGATGAAAAAAATGATGATGTGATGGAAGAAAATGAGGTGAGTAAACCTTAAAAAATAGGTTTACTCAGCTAAGGCTGCAATAAACCTTTACTACGCTATTAATTTGCCATTTACTGAACCTATTAGGTTTATTGCGGCCTAAATCGCAGTAAAAAATGGTTTCTTCACGTAATGAACTATCCTCAGAACTCTCGCGGAAAGCTCTAGACTTTCTCAGGAAAAAAAATCCGCCGCTCGTGTTCTTCTCTGGTGGTCGGGTTTGGCTTCAGCCGAATACGGCCAGCTCCCTTCCTTTAATTTTGTTTTCTTCCTTTTCTTTTAGTTCTTAGTTTGTAGGTTTTTTTTCAGATCCGGTTTGTTGGGATGTTCCTAGTTTGTAGGCGAAATTCATCTGCCGTTGGGAGGAGTTCATCCAGATCGAGTTCAACCAAGGTCTCAAGTGGTCATGGAGCGAAGGTGCTGTGTATCATCCTCAGTGGATTCGCGGCGGCAGAGCAACAAAGGTGTGGTGGCGTGTTGTGTGCTGATGTTCTCGATGCATCAACGACGAGGAAGACGAGGCCAAGAAGGATTTGGGGAAGAAGAAGACTGCGGAAATCGATCTTCCACCTACTGATTTGGGGAAGAAGAAGACTGCGGAGATCCAGCAACTACTGATGAAGCTCCACGTCGGACCGCTCATCGGGGTTCGTCAAGTTACGGTTGGGTGTCCGCTGCACGTCGGTCAAAGTTTTGAGCTGATGAAGTTTGAGGAGTTGTTCCGTCGGAGGTCGTCTGTTGTCCGAGTTATTTTTGTTGCTACGGGTTTCTCAGTTCTGGGCAGCGTTGCTTTAATCAGTGTGTGTGCTCTTCCGCCAGCGGGTCCCTCAATGGTGGCTGTCGGTAGAGCACATGAAGGAAAGGAGTAGTCGAGTCTTGCGGTGAGGTGTAGGGCAATCTTCTGGTTGAATTCTATCGGAGAAGTTAGGGTGGATGTTGTAAGTCATTCAGCTAGCGAAGCGGTCCTCTGGGTGGAGGAGGGTGGTGGCACTTGGGTGTTCGCAGATGGTGCTGGTGGGTTTAGTTGGAGATTGCGCAAGTGGTGCCGGTGGGTTTGGGCGGAGTCGGTTTTGTTTAGTGGGTTTGGGCGAAATATGGTTGTATTCGAGGAGTTTGGGAAGGAAACGAGGCATGTTGGGAAGGGAGGGATAGTTTAACGGGTTTGAAGGCCTGATATGCATTGCACGGCTCTCTCGAATGGCAGGGAGTAGAGAAGGCAACGGAGCGGATTATCCGCGGTTATACCTAAACCGTAACCGCGACCGCAAATATATAACTATCCACGGTTAATGGATATTCGTCAATGTGGTTATACTCTAGCACCTATTAATGAATATTCGCGGATATCCGCCACCCGCGGTTAGTCCACAGATATTACCTGAAAATACAAAACAATACAGAATCTCAAGTGATAGCAAACCTAATAAATGTATACAACTAAAAGTGATAGTCTGATAGAAGCTAAATAAAAAAGTTTAACAAAGTTCAACAAAATATTTTCATTTTCTGATTGTCCATCCTTCAGATCTTCGCCATCATCAGCAGTATATCATCAAGAACTGTAAGACATTAGAATGACATATATTAAACCAAAGCAAGTAGGAAAATCATATACTAGATAAAAATAGAAATTCGGGTTCAGTTAGAGGGTAGTTTTTTAAATGGGAATTGGCTGAAATGGGCTAGTGGCCTACTTGTATTGATGGGTTGGTTAACGGTTATGGATATCCACGGTTCGGATAGTTGATATCCGTAACCGTAACCATTAGTCTCACGGTTACTAAATTCCACATATTAGCCAATAACTGCGGATAATAACTGCGGATATAACCGCTATAAAGTCATGGATATCCGCGGTTGGTGGATATCATCCGACCCACTACCATCCCTAACAGGGAGGCGCATGCGAGAAAGACCAATTGAACAACTCTATCTTTCTTTATTTGAGTTTTGGAAATTGGGTTTGGAATGTAAAATTGGGTTTGGACTTTGGAGTAGTTTATTGGTTTTTGTGTGGACTTCTTGGAAATTGGGTTTGGAATGTAAAACTGGTTTGAAGTAAATTTGAAGCTATATACAAATATTTTATGAAATATATATATAGATATAAAAATTCATTGGCCGTACTAGAAAAAAATTGTTATATGGGCAAATCTGAAGATTGCATTTCATAAAATTTTTGTATTCCCCAGTTTCAAAAAAGTTGATACAATTTGATTTTTAAATTTATGTTTGACTCAAATTTTAATAAGAAAAAAGTTCTTAAACAATTCATTAAAAATGTATTTAGAAACTAGACTTTTTTATTTTTCATATGCATATAAATTATTATTTGACTCTATATCTTAAAATGTTGAAGGAAAAAAATTATAGATTAAATGTTTAAAAAAACAAAATGATGCATATGGGTTGAAATGTGTAGTTTTTAAGATAGAAATTTAAGAGCACTTTCAACTACAGTTTATGATATGTGTGTAATATATTTCAGTACTAGTTGTATGAGGAAAATTTACATATATAGGTTCAAAATTTTATAAATATACATAGATAGATACTGTATACTTTTATAAAAGGTTAATGAGGCAGTTGCCCCTCGGCCCTAAGCTAAGAGTGATATTTTGCCTCACTATAAAATAGAATAGTACAATGTATAGTGATGAGATCAAATGGTTAAAGTCACAAGTTTTTCGGGTAAGAGGTTTAGAGTTCTTTTAGGCATAGTTTAGGGATATACATGGACTAAGATTTTACTCCCTCCATCCGTAAAATATTGTCTCACTTATTTTGACAATTGCACAATATTTATGATTTTTGTTCATGACTGTTTAGACATCGAAAATTAAATAATTCACATGTTAAATAAAAATTTCAATCTAAATATTCTAAATGTTTTTTTTAAAAATTTCACTGTTTATCTTTGTTAAAATTTGAGTCAAACATTGAAAATTGAAAAAATAAAATCAAATAGGACTATTTTTGGCCGAGAGAGTATAATTTTGATGTGGACAAATTACAGAGACCGGGTTTAAAATTAAGAAAAATATACATATACACTCTCTACTTCATAAAAAAAATTCAGAGCAGACACTTCCCCCGTGCCCTCATAGTAGGTCCACCCGTTGTAACTTAGGAGAAACTCATCCCTAAATAAAAGTGGAAAATGATCATTTTTGCCACTGAGGTTTGCTCGATGGACCATTTTTACCACACTTTCAAAATTTGTACTTTTTTGTCACTTATTTGCGTTTGGGTGTCCAATTGTTTATCACGAGTTATATTTTTTTGGACCCCTATTATCACTACTTGGGGTGACGGAGCGAATATTCCGTTAGTCCTATGCCACGTGCGCCGTTAACGCCCACGCGGAATTAAAATACCGATTCTTTTTTTGGGAAAAGGACTAATTTTGCCACCGAGGTTTACTCGATGGGCCGTTTTTATCACACTTTCAAAATTTGAACTTCCGAAAACTCAAGCTCCTTCAACGCCATCATCAGCCTCGTCGCCGGATGGTTCATGTTCTCCGATTGGACCCTCATCATCGCATCATTTCCGATGATCTTCACCTCTACTTCCGCCGATCTAGATCTACAACACTGATTGCTCGTCTCTCGCTCCCGATGTTGTTCGGCGGTGGTCGTCGTGCTCTGGTTTTCCGGCACCGCCGCACTGTCCACTTCCAATTTCGCCTCTTCGTCTCTTTCAGCAACTGCGATTCCAATTTCTCAGCTCGTTAATGTACGAAACGACATCGAAGAGCAGCGATGCTTTGTCCATCCCTGAAACGTTCGGGACCACCGCATGCAGCGCGTAGAACCGGTGGTTGAGCTTCTTCCTCAGTTGCCGCTCTGCCTCCACGTGGTTCATCGACGCTTCCTTCGATGGACCCGTCTTTCGGTCGCATTTCTTTGGCGTCGTCCGTTCACCGTACGAAACGGTGTCGTTTTAACAAAAGCTTACGTCCACTCAGTTAATAAAACGCCATGTCAACGTCACATATGCCCAGCGTGACATTTTAATGGGAGAGTGGCAAACATGGTCCAAAATCTATAACGCCAGTGACAAAAAAAATCCAGATTTTGAAAGTGTGATAAAAATAGTCTATCGAGCAAATTTCAATGGCAAAAACGATTTTTTTTTCCAAATAGAAACATAGCAAAGGTGATGCATATCATAGCATATCATTTTCTGCATGGTAGAATTGTTAAATGTTTCACTGACGTATGCTAAATTATTAAACTTGAATTCTCACGTAACAAGTGTGGCACAAAATATCTAGTAGCGTCAGTTTGATCTATCGCACTAAAAATTGATATTTATTTATTTTGTTTCTGTTTCTGTTTTTGAAGCAATCTGAAAATTGAAGAAACGCATGGAAAAATGACCCTTTTGTCACCGAAATTTGGTAAAAAGACCATTTTTACCATTTTTTCAAAAAGACCGTACCTAGTTGCTACTATTGTCAACGTTATCACGTTTACCACTCGTAGTTATTTAACACTAGACCTTAAAGTCTCAAAAAATTAACAAATTTGCGCACAATCTAAACCATTATGCATTTTCATCCATCCATCACTCTCTTAAAAAGAGTATGGTCATCTGAATCTTTCACCACCGTCGTGCCTTCCCTCACCGTCGTCGGCCGCAATGCCCCTGCCGATAACGAGATTGAGATTTTGTCCTAGATCAGGGACCCTCGTCTCGTCAATCTAATCGGATTCTGTGACGATCCCAAACGAAACAAACTCATCGTCGTCGAGCATATGCCTAATGGGTTGCTATTCAATTTGTTGCATTCTTCTTCTTCTTCTTCTTCTTCTTCAAAACCATCGGGCTGGACGCGGTGGGTCGGTTCGCGCTTCAAATCTCAAAAACGGTCCAATCACTACACTCCGCCGGTGATCCATCGGGATATTAAATTGTCGAGCGTGTTGATGGACAGCGATGAGAACACAATATTGGAGGATTTTGGGCTCGCGTTGAGAGGTCATGTAGAAGATGTGAGAGTGGAGTGCACGCCGACAGAGGGGACTCTAAGGTACCTCGATCTCGGGTATCTTGCTCCGACAGATGTCAGTTTTAAGACCGATGTTTTTAGTTTTGGGATTCTGTTGCTTGAAATCGTTAGCGGTAGAAATGCGATTGATTATAAAATACAACTCATCGTCGGTGGTGGAGTGGGCAGTATCGTTGATCCGGAGGTGATACGGATGATCGCGGTGCTTGCAGGGCAGCGTGTAAGGCCGTCGATGGAGAAGCGGTCGGGAATGTCGAAGGTGGTGGAGTGCCTAAAAGGTGTGTGGAAGAGAGTCCGGGAGCCGCAAGTCTGGAACAAGCTGCGGCAGCACATGCAGCGGAAAGAGGTAGTGAAGTACAAGGTCCTGATTGAGGAGGAACTTGTAACTTTTATAAATTTATGATTAATTTTTCATTTAAAAAAATTTTAGGATCAAAGTGAATATAAAAGTATAAACTATAACGGAATATTCTTAAAATATTTTCTGGGTCATTTTCCCAAAGGTCGGTAGCAAAGCAAAGCAAACGTTGGAAGGAAAAAGGAAAGGCGAGAGGACGAGGTGGAAGAAGAAGGCACATACTACTACTACTACTACTACATGATGATGATTGGGCCGTCAAATGAATAAATATCTTAGCTAGGTCCTTCCAAATATGCATGCAGTTTACTTACTTAGGACTGGATTACTAGTAGTATATAGGAAGGAAAGAGTATTTTCAGGTTAAGTCACCTAAACCTTATCCACCTGCACACCCATCTCCTCATGTCATGTCCCCCACTTTTAACACTTTAACCCTTCCTTCCACTCACTACTCCTTTTCCTCAACTCTTCAAAGACAAGAGAAGCCTCTGATCTGATGGTTGCATGTGAGGTGACCTGGCTGCCTGCCTGGCTTTGACCCATCCATTATTACCACAATACACAGGTACCACATCACATCATAATCGTCCGTCGTTCGTTACATGAAGATCCAGTGCGACGTCTGCGGCACCGGCGCGGCCTCCGTCTTCTGCCCCGCCGATGAGGCCGCTCTCTGTTCCTCCTGCGACCACCGCGTTCACCATGCCAACAAGCTCGCCTCCAAGCACCACCGCCTCGCCCTCCTCCACCCAACACAATCTCCTCTCTGCGACATCTGTCAGGTCCTCCCTTGCTCTCTCTCTCTCTCTCTCTCTCTGTATGGATGGATCATGATTTTATTGTTTCATGAATTGATTTGTGGAATTAATTAGGAAAAACGAGCTTTCTTGTTCTGCCAACAAGACAGAGCCATCTTGTGCAGAGATTGCGATGTTCCCATTCACAACAAGGAACATACCAAGAAACACAGCAGGTTTCTCCTTACAGGACTCAAACTCTCTGCTGCTGATGATCCGCATCAACAGCCCTGCACATCCAAACTAGATCCACCTGCTCCAACAACTCTAATCCCGATTCCCTACTCTAACCCGTCTAATTCCTCCTCCTTAGCTGCAACAAAATCGAAATCCAGCGATACGACGTTGCAGGCCGTCAACGATTCTTCCACAAATATCTCGGACTATTTGATGGAGATGCTTCCTGGCTGGCACGTGGAAGATCTTCTTCTCCATCCATTCGGCTTCAATCAGGTTATTAATTAATTAGTCACTTAGTTGAGTTGTGTGTATAATACTCCTATATCTATCTTCCTAGCTTCCAAAAAGTTAAGTACTACACATGTGGATCGGTTGATTGGATTTGCAGAAGGAAGATGGGATGCTACCAACATTTACGGTCGACAGTGGTGGGAGTATCAACAGCTTTTCATCATCTGATCATGAGACGATGAGCATGGGAGAACTTTGGGTGCCTCAGTCGCCGTCTCCTCTGTATTTCCCAGAAATGAACAAGGATCAGACAAAAGATCAGGTGGGTGGTGGAATTAGTAAAAGGAACAGGACTACTACTGCTACTACTACTTATGATGTGGGTGATGATGATGATCTGTTTGCTGTTCCGCAACTGAGCCTGCCAGTGCCAGGGCCTGCCTCCAAGAGATCCAGGCCTCTATGGTAGGTCCAAGCCAAGGCAAGCCTATACAACACAATACAACACAGTAGTACTCTGAAACCCCAACTTGTTGATTGCTCTTGTGTTACTTGTAGTTCTAGCTTCGTGGTCTGCTGGTTGTTCTCGTAACGTTTTCTTTCTCTCGTTTGGTTCCACCGCTTAATTTTCAGTTCCACCATTTTCTTACCTCTAGATCGTGTGCTGTGCTGTGTTGTTTTGTTTTTTTGGTTCTTTGCTTTTGGTTCCTCGTACTACGCCTGCGAGATGCAGACTACTCTGTACATATCACCCCTGCCTGCTTTGCTTTCATTTGTTTCCACAATACAATAGGGATTAGCCGGCCTCTACTATTATCAGGAAGAACTATTTGCGATTTTGTATAACTTACATTTTCATTTTCTAAATTTACTTAATTTCGTAATAATTTGTAAACTATTATTTTTCATATCGGAATTAATCAATTGGCTAACCCGATCAATCGAGGCATTTTTTTTTGGGAATCTCGAGTGAATCTACAAATATTAATAAAGGTAACAGAGATTTGCTTTTGATGTTGCTCCTTTTATCTCATGGATTGTATGAAAGGATTAGGGGTACCTAAATGTACTTATTTGTAATTGTAATATATTGGCTGATGAGTTATCTATATGAAGAAATTATGAGGGTGAGCTGTGATGATGATGTCGAAATTATATAATTGGGGAAATCTAATTGGGGTCATGTCACTGATTCACTTCACCTATCAATTTGGACAAATCCTTGTAAATTTGTGCTTTTGGGTTAGTGTGGCAATCATAGAGATTTGGGTCGACTATATAGAGAGTGATGATTAACTCAACTCAACTGTGAGTTGTTAATTGTAATTATGCTTCTGATTGGCAGACAAAAAGAGAGGGTCGTTTTGTTTTGTTTTTTGTTGAGAAAATAAATTATATTAATGATCAACGACAAATAGGGTGTCAAAAGCTGATCCGACCTAATTAACCCGCCCGACCCCGACCCGACTAAAAAAATCAATGACCCTAAACCTGACCTAACCTGAACCGAAAACAACTCGGCCCGAATGAACCCGTAACCCGAATGACCCGAACCCGAACCTGAAACCAGCTCAACCCGAAATGACCCGGAACTCGAATGACTCGAACCCGATTAACCCGTGACACGAACTCGACTTGACCCGAATCTCAAACCCGGTTAACCCGAATCCCGAACCCAACCTGACCCGAATCCCGAACCCGATTAATCCGAATCCGAATACTAAGGAACTCGAAATAAACTTTCATCATAACAAAACATAATCATCTGATGCATTATAGAGTTACTATCATCATAACAAAATAAACTACTATCATTCATTGTCTAAACTCTAAAGCAAGAAAAAGGTAGTAAATAACGTCAATTGTGCACTAATGACCAACAATAATTGTAACATCCAAAATGTAATCATCCAACGCATAAAATACACAATTCTAAAATATAATCATTTATGCTGATCTAACAAGGTATTGATGCTGATCTAACAATGTATTGATGTCGATCTAACAAGGTATTGATGCTAATCTAACAAGGTATTGATGTCAGTCTAACAAGGTATTGATGTCGATCTAACAATGTATTGATGTTGATCTAACAAGGTATTGATACTGATATAACAAGGTATTGATGTCTAACTAATAAGGTATTGATGTTGATCTAACAAAGAATTGATGTCGATCTAACAAGGTATTGATGCTGATCTAACAAGGTATTGATGTTGATCTAACAAAGTATTGATGCTGATCTAACAAGGTATTGATATCGGTCTAAGAAAGTATTGATGCTGATCTAACAAATTATTGGAGAAATATTTAATTTTCAATTTTATTGGAATAATGTCTAATTTCTCTTCAATTTTGTTAGAACAACTCCGCGAAATAGATTTATTTTAAACTCCAAGGAAAATGGGAGAGAAAAATGTGTGAATAATTTTCTCAATATATCATTGTTGTGTGTATATATATATGAATATAAAATACATATTATTTATAAAGAATATAAATATAAAGAATAAAAGTTTAGATTGAAAATTCAGCTGCTCGAACTTGGATCGACGAAACTTGAACTTGAACCTGTAGAAACCCGAACTTGGACTGGAAGAAACCTGAACTTGGACCCGAAGAAACCCGAAATTTGGCCAGAAGAAACCCGACCTGGACCCAGGCTGAACCCGGGACTGAAACAACCCGAAACCTAAATGACCTGAACCCGAACCCAACTTGACCCGAAGTAAACTCAACCCGATGGCGACCTGAACCCGAACCCAACCTGACCTGAAATCAGCTCAATTCGAAATGACCCGAAACCTGAATGACCTGAACCCAAACCTGACCTGACTCGAAAACAGTCCAACCCAAAACAACCCGAATAACCCGACCTAACCCGTCCAATTGACACCCCTAGCGACAAATACAACTCATAAAAGCCAAAAATTGGCAAAAAGCGAAAGGAGAAAGCAACAAACAACTATATCTAAACAAACTAATGACCGACCATAACCAAGATGAACAACTGAAAAGCACAAAGCAGCAGCAGAAGATGACAACAAGGCATAGCGAACAACATTCGAGAATGCCCACCCATGGGTTGAAAAAACACGTAAAACTGCGTGACAAAGTAAGCAAGACAACAACTACCAAAATAGACAAAAGCCGAAAACCAACTGACATCACAACAAACTAAAACCTGACCATAAAAGCAAAAAGAAAACCGAGAAAGGGTCCGAAAACACAGCAAGGAATGTGGCCCTCTATCGTCTTTTGGAGCCACTTAGTTTCAATCATTTTTATTTTGGTTGTTGCGTATACTTTTGTTTCGTTTCAGTTCTGTTTAGTTTTTGTTTTGTTTGCAAGTAGCTACAAAAGTAGGTTGTTATCACTATGGTTAGTGCTCTTCTTAGTCCACTATGGGGCGCTGATACTATTTAGCCCATTTTGGGCGTGCAAGGGTACCGGGAGCCGGATTCCACATCTTTTTATCCGCCATAGTGGTCATAACCATCACCATAATTTTCTTGACCTTTGGAGGCTAGAACAGGTGAGCCTTACCTAGGCTTAGCAGCGGGGTGGAAAGAAACCGCAAACCGCGGATATCCGTCCATTACCGTTGGTTTTAACCGCAATTTTTATCCGCGGATTTGCAATTGTGGGTTTGTTTTTCACCCGTTAGCTTTGCGGATGCGGATGACGGATAAGGGGATATCCGCACTGTGGATACCCACCATCCGAGGGGTTTGCGGATATCCGTCATCTGCAAACATACTCGGCCCATAAATAAAGCTCATAATTAGTGTAAATTTATTAGTTGTTTGGATGTTATTATGTGTATTTTAATGTTTATGTATTTATAACGGGCTGAGTAATAACCGTGGGTTAACCACAAACTGCAAGAGGTATAACCGCAATCCACGAATATAGAAAAAAATGCGGATTGCGGATACGAGGGTACCGCGAATAATCCGCACCGTTGCCATGCCTAGCATTACCGTAGTGGTTTTGGTTTTCCTTAATAATTCTATTTATGTGGAGATTTTCCCTTTAACAGACATGTTTATTTATACTTATTCTAGGTACTTTAGTTCGTCCTTTATGACTTATTTTGGAATGAGTTATCATTAATAAAATAAGTATTTCAAGTTCAAAAAAATAATACCAATGTACACTAATCCTATTAATGTTATATAGTGAACTGGCAATATTAGTTAAATATATCTAGGGACAAAATGAGGAAATATGATGACACAAAATTATGGTCTAACAAGTTAGACCTAAACATTTTCCCATCACAACTGCTACCTAAAATTTTTAAACGTGACAACTGTTCTGCCTAAATTTTTAATCTTAATCTTTTCGCATTTATCATTATTTATCTAAGTAATGCTCTCTTCGTCCTTGAAAAATTGAACACATTTCCTTTTTGGGTTGTTCCGTAAAAACTGGTCACTTTCCTTAAAAGGAAACTTCTCACTCTCAAAGTTACTAAACTATTATTACTTTATCTTTACTTTTACTAACTCGTTTTTTGTGTAGTTTCAATCAATGGGCAATTAAATAAACTTATTAAAAATCTTTCATTCACCTTAATCTCCGCGCCCAACCAAATCTTTCAATATGGGGGTTTCAAACTTAAAAAATGTATAATCTGTAATTTACCGAAAATGAATGTAAGTCACGAGTGAATTAGATTTCTAATTCACCTTATGCAAAGTTTGAGGCACCCATGAAAAATGTTAAGAATTTGTGGTGAATTTAACATTTATTCTTCTCTGTAGATTTGTGTTACCGGCGAGTCGAAGAGAAGGAGCCGGAGGAATGCGGGATCACCGATTATTGAAGATGAAAGAGATGAATGACGATGGTTTTAAGAGTAGAAATTCACGGATAATTCACACATTCTCAATATCATTCTAGGTAGAGACTAATTTACTAATGAATTATAGATCCACTAAATCACTTGAAAAGTTCTAAGTTTGAAACCGTTTAATCTTTTGGGGACTGTGGGAGTATTGAATGAAATTAATTCCTTCAAAAAAAAAATGTCAGTGTGTTGGTCGATACAATTGTGGAAACGTAAGGCTACATATATATTTTATACGAGTAATTAATAACACTTCCGTTGTAGTCTAGTTGGTTAGGATACTCGGCTCTCACCCGAGAGACCCGGGTTCAAGTCCCGGCAACGGAATCTATTTTGCCTTTTTGCCGCAGCATGGAGTTTCCGGCTAGGGTTTTTCGTTTTTTAGGAGGAAGTTCCAATTCCAATCTTTAAGCCCTCGTCGATTGTTCTTCTTCAACCTACCTTCGCAACCACCAGTTCCATCTTCTACTTGGCGGATCCAAAATGGGCAAGAAGAAGAAGTTCATAGATAAGAAGAAGGCCGTAACTTTCCAATTATTTGCTAGAGATTCGTCTGATCCCAATTTCTCTGCAGACACGCCTGGCGGCGACAGAGTCTTCGTCCGGGTAGACAATAACCCTGTGGCTATCAACTTCTTCGGGGACCAAAATGATGACGATTCTCGATTCTCAGATGCGCCGGATGACGATGATGAGAGCGGGGCTGGTTGCGACAATCTTACTGGGGCACTGAGTGGAGCGGCGCCGTTGCGGAACCATGTGAGACGGGAGCTTTTAGAGCTAGGTTTTCCTGATGACGGTTATAATTATCTGCTTCACTTGAGGGAAATACGGAATACCGGCGGTGGCTCCAGCTTTTATCATAATCCCAAGTTTTCGCTAGATCAAGTATCGCGTGATGTGAAGGTAGCAACAGGTCATTCGTTTTCTTGTTGAAGTTTTTTAGTTCCATTTAGTTAATCAAGGGTCCTTATCAGCTTTTATTTGTTAGGCATATGATGCTTCGAAACTTATTGTTTCTGCCTCAGAAGATGTTGACAAAGACGCGTCAATTTACAGTGTCGCTTCGAAAACTGTTAATGTGAGGGTGCAAAAGGCTGTTGATCCTGAAGTAGCTGCGTTGCTTGATGGTAGTGATTTGTCACGGTTTGCATCGGATGTTGACGATTTGGAGGAAGATTTTGTTGTCAGAGCCAATATGCTCGAGGGAGAGACTGCAGGTGGTGATGAGAAGACAAATTCGACTTTGCAGTTGGAGGAGTTCAGTCAAGTCGTTAGGGCACCTTTTGAATCTGGCAGAGGGGAGGTCATTGATGAAATAATGAATAAGGGAGGGGAAGATCTGGCCCGAAGCCGTCGACTGTTGGATGAGCAATTTGATATGGTGAGAAGTTGATTTTACTTAATTTCTCTGGTTGCAAGTTTGTCATGAAATGCTTTGTTGATGTAGTTCAGCAGCTGAGCTTCAGCTTCCTCGTATATATGGAGATGCAGGCATATAATGTTCAGTATGGTTGCCTGCGTGGGCAAGATATTGATTCTAGTTTTTTCCCTGGAACAATAAATATTGATTTATCATGATGGTGTGCATCTTCTTTGTTGATTCGCCATACATACTCCTTTTCTGGAGTGTTTTGTATGGTCCGAGAAGTGATGTGGTGCATTGTGGCTCATCTTATTGTTCTCTTTAAGAGATAGTATCTGTTTCAGGTCTTCTTGATGATTATTGTGTGCGACTAGATATAGTCGTACTTGGAGCCTTTGTGAGATTGGCCTTGTTTTGATGACAGAGCTTGTTACTAGACCATATCTGGCTGACCTGTTAAGTTATTGCCTTTACCCTTTTTGGAGTACTTACTTTATGATGTTCTTACTTGTTTCTTTACAGCTTGAGCTCAAAGAATATGGCACTGACAGCGAAGAGGATTACAATGGTTACTTGGGGGATGAAGAACTTCTCGCAGATAAGCTTAAAGATGCCTGTGAGGAACAGATTGATGACTTGGAGCTTGAAGAGGATTACAAAGTGCCTGCAGATTTGCTGCATGGCAATGGAAAGCCCAAAAGTAAGGAGCTCCTTGATTCCGTGGTTGATGTTATTCGCCGGTGTTCAGAATATGCAGAGAAGTACGAGAATGAAAGTGGAGATGAGGTGGAGGTTGTTGTTGAGGAGAGTAGTGAGGAATCAGAACAGTGGGATTGTGAAACCATCGTCACTACCTACTCTAATCTTGATAACCATCCTGGAAAAATTGAAGCTCCTATTGTAGCTAGGAAAAAGAAGCTTGCAGAAGCTGTCTCGGGGGTCTTAAATGCGACAGATCATGCCATTGCCCTTCGAGGAAAGGAGAAGCTTCCTGTAGATTTTTTGCCGCATAGAAGAGCTGCTTTTGAAAAGGTGAAGGACACCAGTAGCTCAAAAGCTGAACTACAGAAGAGGAAGCAACATGGACAGGAATCAAAAGATGAGAAGAAAGAGCGGAAGGTAAAATGTGCTGTTATCATAATATTTTGATCCTTGGTTGGAGTACTGCAAGTTGAATACAGCTGGTGTTTTTCAATTCAAATATGATAGATATCTAATGGTACTTTTATTCTTGTGCATTTTTTCTCACTGCATTGTTAAGGTTTGTGTTTCTTAATGGTGTTATTGGTGTTTGTGATTCAGGCTGCTGTAAAAGAGGAACGACGTGAAGCACGGAAACTGAAGAAGGAAATCAAGGGCCTTTACAAGTTTGAAGCACAGCGTGCTCAGAGAGTCGCAGCTGTGGCAGGGCCATCATCAGTCCATCTTATGTGAGTTTCTATTTGATAAATTCTACTCCGTATATGTTTTTTTTTCGGGCTTGCCTTGTACTCCTTATATGGTTTGGATTGTAGACAAAAAGGTAGAGACATAGTCAAGTAGGTAGCTGAGTATGCTCCCATGTTTAATACAACGGACATTTATGAAACAATATTGGACACTGCTCAAAAGCAAAATAGGAATGGTGTTGTACACTTTGGGAATAATATTACCAGTCATGTTCCATGATGTGCTTGCTGATTTTACAATATGAATCTTGTAATGGCCAATTGGCCAATAGGACATGACTAAGCCTGTTGCGTGAATTTTTATCGATAACTAATTTTTGATAATTAATTGACATTTTAATCCTCATGTAATTAATTGATCACAAACTTTTTAGCTGAAATTATGGTGCATTATGATATGACGATGATGATGAGAAATAGTATCAGAGGCTAAGTACAGAAGAACATTGTACTCCGTATTAAATATAAAGAGTTGGTAGTGTGGCTAGAAGATTATTTTGTGTAGTGTCCAACATTATTTTATTGAATAGTATCTTGTTAAATTCGGGAGTATATGCACTTGGATGATGGTGTAGTGTAATGACTAATGCCTGATGCTCTGCTTTTGTGGGCAGCTGGTTTCACCCAAGTTTGATAATTAATATGGCCTTTTCCATATCCTAATAGGTAAACGCATAGTCATGGAGGTCTGATACTGCTCAGTGACTGGCTGGTATTGTTGTCGTACAAGTTGATAACAATCTATATTAATCATTGGAAGCCACTGCACCGAAGTGTCATCCCTGTTGGTGGATGCCAAACCTTGGTTGTACTTTCCAATGCTCCCCTTTACTTTTATTTTTGTGTTTGGAAAGTAGTATGTATAAACTGAATTTGGTGCTCATTCTGGCATTCTGCTTAATTAGAGAGTGAAACAGGTAGATCAGAGCAGTTTTCTGGTAACTCTTAATGAGACAATCTGCATATTTTTGTGTATTGGCTCTCCTTTTTTTTTTTTTTACCTATAGGGTCACGAAGCCTTGAATCCATTAGTTAAGTTGCCGGCTGGATATGCTTAAGCTCTGACCACAAAGTCCAAAAACAAGTGAGGCCTTGTGAATCGTGTCTAGGTTTAAACAGATTTATTATTTCTCTCCTCCCCTAGAATTGTAAGGGATATTACATCGTAATAGTATCATAAATAATGTGCTTTGATGCATAACATGTAGATATTTTACTTGTGAAGACTAGGACTATAAAACGGACAATGCATGTCCTTGGACGTTGCAGCTTTCTTCTTAAAGACTAGTGTAAAAACCGTAGAGCTTAAGTTCTTGCTGGACTGGAAGGTGGATGATAGCTATTAACTGATGTAGGGAGCTCAGGACCACTCGGTATGCTTGAATGTGGAACAGGAGAAGTGTGTGCTCCACCACTGTAAGGCGAAGGGTTCCAGATGCCATAATCGTCCAGCTGAATATGGCGAACCATGTGGTGGTCCGTGGACTCCTTCCCCAGTTTCTCCTGTCCGTGGAAAGTGACACCAGGTGGTAGCGAAGGAGGAGGAGGGTACGGAGATGGCAGAGTCCTCTGTTGTGATCTGTGTGCTGCTGTCGCAAGCACCAGCAGCAGTGCCCCTGTAGTAGTAATGAAGGTGGCCAGGCACAGAATGCGCACCCTTGAACCTAACATGCTTTCTTCTACAAATGATGCACTTTTGAGTATCGTGCAATGTTTTGTGTGGCTCCTTAATTTTCTGTATTAAGTATTAGTATTATAGTGGGAACAGGTTTAGTTTTCAGACGGGTATTTGTTCCCAAATCACTTAGACTAAGCTTTCACACATTTGATAAGATAGGACATGGAATTCGCATGAACTTCAATGAAAGAAAACTGTAGTTTTCAAGACGAAATGTTTTCCAGCTTTCAAGTCCTTCTCTTTACCTGTAGGCGGGACAAGAACAACGACTGGTTAGACAAATTAGGATATCGGTGGTCCCTAATCTATTATTCTCCGTTGCATATACTCACCCTGAAGCTATGCTACGTTGCAATGTTTTGTCTTTTTTGTGAAATGTTACGAGGTATTGATGCATTCGTACCTATTACTATTATAGAAGTATTGTACTTTAAAAAATGGGAAAGAAAAACAAATTAAAAAAATGTCGACAAAGACAAAATAAGTATAAAAATTGAATAAATTCTACCAATATAATGAGATATATCAATTCAACGTATCTAGCTACACATGCAGAATAATGCAAAGATAATTAAATTAGAATATTGAAAACAAATGAAGTTGAGGTAGGAAAAGAAATAAAGAAATGACGAAAAATAGATTTATGCACAAAAACCATAAAAATACAAGTTGGTAAGGAAGTTTATCTATATATACATATGTATAAAAAAGAAAAAGAAAAAGAAAAAGGGAAAACAAACTTAAGAAAAGTTAAAAATAAAAGAGAAATATATTTTTGTTTGAAAAAGGGGGAAAACAGAAGAAAGAGAAAAAAAACATCAAATCACCATTTTTCTTCGCGTTAAAAAAAATAAATGTTAAGACAAAAGTAACTTGGAGAATGAAAGTAGGGGGTTAAAAAGTAAAAATGATGTGAAAATGTTTCATTAAAAGGAAATGATCAAATCTTTTTGGGATAACCCAACGAAAAATATGATTGAATCATTTTTAGACGGATGAAGTATAAATATTTGGGACGGAGAGAATATAAAAGAAATAGAAATAGAAAATAAATGAAAGAAATGACTTAGCAACAAAAAAACTAAAATAAAACAAAAGTAAAAAAAGAAGACAGAAAGGATAAAAGGGGTGTAAAATGGGATAAATTAAACCAACACATGAGTTTTTTCATTAATTTGAAGAATTGACACATACATGAACAAATTGATAATTTTAAAATTGAAAAGATATCGTGTCTATTTTTAAAAAATAATAATTAAAAAATATATGCCAGTAAATGAATTAATCCCTAGACAAATAAATGCAAAATAAGAAAAAAAATAAGGAAAAAATTGAAAACATATGAGGTCTGTGTGAAAATTTTAACAAAAATATAGCCAATAAGTTACTTTATCTATGAACAAATAAAATGAAAAAAAGGGGGAGAGAGATAGAGAAGAGATCTTAAAATTGTAATATTAGGGGGTTTCAAACATAGTGCAAAACACGTGAAATACGGCGCTATTCACCTCAAACTATCCACGTGAATAACAGACGTGAGTTCACCTCGCAGGGCGCAGACCTCAGATGAATAGCTCGAAAGTGAACGTTGTTTTTCACGTGAGAAGCCTCTTATTCACCAGTCTTCACCATTCGCCGCCATATCTTCATAAATTTCTCTCCTCCCAGCTAAATACGGTAGAAATTGGGGATGGGTTAGGGCAGAGGTTGTTTGATTTTGTCTCGGGTTGCTAGAGTTGTGCTGCCATGATGTGTAATTTGAACTCTCCTCTGGTGCATCACGAAAATGTGCGCAGCGCACAACTGTGCGCACATAGTCCTACACAATATTGTGCGCAGCGCACAACTGTGCGCACATAGTCCCGCACAATATTGTGCGCACATAGTCCCGCACAATATTGTGCGCACATAGTCTCGCACAATATTATGCCCAGAGCACAACTGTGCGCACATAGTCTTGCACAATATTGTGCGCTCATCCTTATTCACGGGGTCCTCAAACTTAACCCTCCTATTTTCACTTTTCTCACTCACCTAAAATTCACTCACCAGTTAGGTGAATAACTTTTTATTCACTTCTTATATTTGAAACCCCCTATTGAATATGATTGATGTGAAAAAGACACAGGCCATAAAGTTAGCACATAAGAAAACATGATTAAATTGCAAAGTTAAAAATATTTTGGTCGATGTGAAAAAAAATGCAATAAGAAATTTAATACATAAGAATATAGGCTTCAATTTTTTTTTTGTTATAGCTATTGCAGCTGCTGAAGCAGCTATTGGATTGACTATTATTTCGTCAATTTATCTTACAAATTGAAAAAAAAAACATAAAACTAAGTGGCATAAAAAAGATATCCTCAAACTAATTAACGAAAAAAACAGAAGACACCAAAATTTCCTCCATTCACCCTCTACTATCAACTATGAGTTTTGTTACAAACTTTTGGGATGAAGTCAAAACAAAAGAAAAAGATCAAATAGAAAATGGAATGAAAGAAAAGAGTTAGTCCCAAAGAAAAGTAAAAGTAGAAAGATAAAAGGAGTAAAAAAAATGATACACTAGACCAATATATGAGTTTTCTCATTTGAAATGCCGAGATACATGAGACAAAGTGACTTAATTGATACTTAAAACATATGAGGTTCATGTTTAGCCAACATAATTAAAAATACAGGCCAATAAAGGAGTTAATTTCTAAACAATTTATATATAAAAAAATTAAAAAAAAGATAAGGAAAAAATTTGAAAATTGAAAATATATGGGATTGATGTGAAAAATAATAAAAGTGAAAAAAGAAGATAAGATGCTAAATTGTACATTTGTACCATAAAGATTGCAACTTTTGTTTTTGTTGTTTCACAGTATTTTATCTATGTATGATCTATTTTTATGAACTTTTGGACATATAAAGTTAAATGATTCATACACTTCTCATTGTTTGAAATCTAAATTTTATAGATATATTATTTTTTATTTTTTGTCCACTCTTTATTTTAGTAAAATTTGGAGTCAATCTCTGCAACTTTAAACATTAAAGTCAAACAGAGTAATCTTTGTGGGATGGAGGGAGTAATATTGAATGTGATCAATGTGAAAAAGACATCAAAATAAGTGGCATAGAGTTAACAAATAAGAAAAGAGGATTAAACTGTAAATTGAAAATATTTAGGTAGGTGTAAAAAAAGTAGCATTAAGAGACTTAGCACATCAGAAAAAAGGCTTCAACTAGAAAAGTGAAAAATATTTGATAGAGACTTGAATTATAAATTTGATAGGAACAGATTCAACTTACATATGAGATATACCCATTCAAAGAACCGATAATATACACAAAACAAAAAAGATTAAAATCAAATTATTTAAAACATATGGGATTTATAAAAAAACTTAGAATAACATGTTAGTGACGGAGTTTCAATGTAAACAAATAAAAGTAGAAGAATGGAAGAAATGATTAAAATAACTAAACAAAAATATATGAGGTTGACGTGCCTAATCCATAAAAATGTAAGTCGCAAAGGGTGTTATCCATCAACAAATAAAAGCAAAAGAGGAAGAAAAATTAAAAAGGCGGGGGGGGGGGGGGGAGGTAAAAAAATTTAGGTAATAAGAAAGTTTCTCAGGAAACAAATAAAAGTAAAAGAAAGGGAAGAAATAAACAAAAACGTAGGAATTGGGAAAAAAATATTCCTTTCCTACTTTTAAAGATTGCACAAATTATTTTAGTTGTTTTACTGTATTAAATTTAAGATTTTTCATGGGTGTTACATCTAAAGTTAAATATTTTTTATGTATCATAATCTGCAATATACCTTTACTAAATATATTTTGTTGATATTTTTGCACTATTTTTTATGTAAATATTTGAGTTAAATATTAAATTTTAAAATATAAAAATCAAATGGTACAATCTTTCAAATACGGATAGAGTATAAACTGTGTGTTTGGTTGGAGGGATAAAGAGGGATGAGATAATTTTAATCCCATTCTCCTCTTTAATCCCTCGTTTGGTGCATCAAGAGATGGGATAATTGTTATCCCATTTAGCATTTTTATCCCATAAAAGTGGGATTAAATAATACCTCACCCACCAATGGATAAGGAGGGATGAGATAAAAAAAAAAAGAAGAAAGAAATTTGAGACTATGACAAATTTATTTGATATAATCTCATACAATCCTATTATAAATAATCTCATCCAATCTCATCCTAGATAATCCCACCCTATCTCAACTTAATCATCCCATCCCACTATTTTTTATCCCTGCAACCAAACGAGAATGTGTGGTATATCAAACCCAATCCGTTGATTGACCCCCATGTCATGACCCAATAACATGCAGACCCAAAACTCTGGGCAATCAGCAATTTCGCTAAGATACAACCAACTGTGAGGGGGTCGCCGATGACACCACCACCCTCGTCGCATTCAACCGCGATTCCTCGCCACAACCGACTGCGAGGGCAGCCTCGCCCCTTCTACCTCGTCATCATGATCAGATTAAAACACGATTGTCTTAATCTACAAAGAGGGCGTCCGCCCGCGACCCCTCTCCCCCGCGCGATGCTCGACACTTAGCAACTGGGAACTCGTCTTGAAAACCCCTCACACGATCCTGCCAGATCAGCCAGTATCTCATGGAGCGCCTCCGTTTTCCATAACCGATTCCAGATCCCAGAGAGCATCTCCACCTTCCATATTCGTGCCCCACGATCAACGACACTAAGGAGGCAACCGCCCTCCTCTAACTCCTATAACAACGAGATTTGGAAAAAGGTATACTCTATCTACACACCCACACTCATCTTTCTGCTCCTGAGTACTGTGTTTCTCCCTTGCAGGTCACTCTCCCCGTAGCAAATCATTCCTCAAGACATCAGAGAGCTCAGGCCGCTTAGGAACGAGACTAAACATTCCCCTAGGAAGTGTGGGGCCGCGAGCCCGGAGCTGTTTCTGCTCCATATAGGCTGGAGTAGCCTTTGCCGTAATATCTACAACCTGGCGGCGTGTCGCCCCTCAGTCCTCTACATCCTCCTGGACTCCAGAGGAAGACACTGCAACAATAAACAATATAAATAGTTAGCTTCACCAACGTTATCATACAACCATAACACAAATACCAACTTACTCTTATTGCCCTTTAGAGCAAGCGGCTCCGCTGGGGCCTCCGGAACCTCAGACGCTTCCTCAAGAAGTCCCTCATGCCTCATCTTCCCCCACTCCACCACGAGGGCCGAGGGCGAAGGGACTAGGACCTCCTAGTTGGACCCAACCACCCCCCTCAGGGATGGTGGGGCACCAACAACCACGGCGGCCTTGACGGCCATCACCGGCGCATTATCAGGCACCACTTCGACGATGGCACAGGCCCCCGTGGGCTCCGCGACCTCAAGCTTGCGCTCCACCACCACAGGATTAGGCACTTCCGCCTTCACCACTACGACAACCCTCACTGTCACTGTCCATGTCTTCGTCGCCACAACCTTTTAGGCTTTTCCCCCTCCACTCCCTCCAGCTGGAGCAGTAGCACTGGTAACTAGTGGATCAACGGGCCCTACGCCCTCACTAGTCGCCCCCGCCTTCGCCACGACACTTCCACCTAGGGCCACCTTCGATGCACCCTCCACTGGGGCCGCCATCCTCTTCCTCACCAAGGGCACTTCGTCCTCCTGAGACCCCCCGCCACTCGAAGAGTGGCCCTGCGGGGGTCCAAACTCCCCCATGTTCTTCACAACTTGGGCAAGAGCCTTCCCCTCAAAGAAGGCCAAGTGGGCTGCAATTGTAGCGCAAACATTGGCCATCTTCTTCTCCATGTCAGTGCACGGGGCCTTATCTGCACAAATTAAAAAAACAACAAGACCAAAAGAAAATACAACTCAACCCAGAGTTCCCTTATCGAAGATTTTATCAAACACCTTGCCTACAATGTTCTTACCTCTTCGATCGATGCAAACGCAAACGAAGGAACTTCGAACCTCTTGGAAACATAAACAAGAGCATGGAAATAGCAGATCGTATAAGAAAGCAAGAATCCTAGAGACCACGAAAGCAAGGTGCCTCTTTGAGAACTGGCCCTCCCCTTATATACTGTCTGAAGCGACTTCTCGCCACCTAGGGATTTAAATGTTACCGTTATGAAACTAACAGATGTAACGTCTGAAGCGACTTCTCGCCACCTAGGGATTTAAATGTTACCGTTATGAAACTAACAGATGTAACGATGGTTACGTCAACCCAACCGACGCCTCACTTGACAGGTTTGGAATACAGGGCTCTTCTCATATTTCGACTTTCAGGGGGCTCCTTGGTATATCGGACCTAACCCGTTGATTGGGCCCCAGGTCAAGGCCTAATAGCATGCAGGCCCAAAACTCTGGGCGCTCAACAATTTTGCTAAGGCACAGCTAACTGCGAGGGGGGTCGCCTGCGACGCCTCGCCACAATCGACCACGAGGGCACCCACGCACCTTCTACCTCATCATCATGATCACATTAAAACATGATTGCCTTAATCTACAAAGAGGGCCTCCCCCCGCGACCTCTCGCCCCCGCGCGAGGCCTCAACACTTAGCTACTGGGAACTCATCCTGAAAACTCCTCACACGATCTCGTCAGAACAACCACGATCTGATGGAGCGTCCTCCGTTTTTCATAGTTGATCCCACGATCACAGGGAGCGTTTCCACCTTCCATATTCGTGCTCCACGATCAACGACACTAAGGAGGCAACCACACTCCTCCAACTTCTATAAAAAACAGACTTGGGAAAGGTACATCTTATCTAGTTCTCTTTCTGCTCTTGAGTACTATGTTTCTCCATTGCATATCACTCTCTCGTAGCAGATCATTCCTCAAGATATCTGAGAGCTCGACCCACTCAGGAACGAGACTATATACCAATAACCAATGTGTAAAAGTCTTAAAATATAAACTGATTCGGAACATTGCCCTCAACAAATAAAAGTAAAAGTTAATAAAAATAATAATAAGCAAAAACACACACACAAAAATGAAAAACAAAACAAAAAGCAAAAAATGGAAAATGGAAACGGAGAACGGTTAAAAGCAAAGGGAAAAGAACAAAAGCAGAGAAAAGGGGTAGGGTTTTTTTTTTGAAATACTATTAAGGGATGGAGGAGTTTTGCTATGTTTTAGCGTGAAAATACACGGACAACTTCCCTCCCACAGCAACATAAAACGACATCGTTTAAATAAGCAATAAACCAAAAAACAATTAGAGAAGGACAGAAATACTGTTCATCCTGTCCCATCAACTATCAACTATCAACTATCACAAATATAGGATATAGTGTAGTGTAAATGTGTAATGTAATGTAATAACCCTACCTGCTACTACCATATGCACCTGGTAGCATTAAGAAGCCACCCTCACAGGAGCGATCTTGATGCCCCTTTGCTAATCCTTGGGTCGAAGAAACTCATCTAAATCTTTCTTCATTTTTCTTTCTCAACGTTACAAACTTGATATAAAAAACAATTTGATAGCCCCTACATTCAGGGACTAGGGATATTAATTTCTGTAAATTTAAAACCGTTATATAATCATATTAGATAGCTGAAAAAAAAAGACAATATCGAACTCGAAAGTACTTGAGAATTACAATCGTATTGTTTAATTTTATCTAGAAGAATTTTATGATAGTGCACGAAGATTCAATGGAGTATGCGTGTTTACCCTAAAAGGTCTCCATTGAATCTTCAATTGATTGTAGAATTTGGTTTGATATTTGATCTATAATATAACGAGGTACTAATGCAAACTCGCTTCACGGCGGGTTTAAAACCAATTGTAATATACTCGTTTTATTTTACTCTTAAAGAATGTTTTGTTTTGACTTTTTATATTACGTTTGACTTAAAACATTGTTAAATATAATTGTTTAATTTTTTAAAATAAATATATTTATAAATTGCAAACGTTCACTTATCATTTACATAAAAAAGTTCATTTTCAATATCAAAAGGTTGAAAAAAATCATTAATGAAATGTTTAATTAGAAATGAAGCATTCTTTTTTGGATGGAGGGATCAAGTAGAAAAATTATAAAATAATAAAATACCATAAAAAAGATTATATCAGACATTTTGAATTTGCAACATCATATTTTCTATTACAGATAACTGATATATTAAGGTCTTACGGTAAAAATTGAGATGTTAAGGCTACGTTCCGTCGATTAACACAAAAAGTTATGCTACATGTTTGTGGTGTCATCATGTGTGCATGTAAGGATTGGTGTGTAAGACAAAAGAAAGAGATAAAATATAATAGAGTAATAAATATTGTTTGCTGGATGCACGATTTTTTTATTATTTAAAAATTATTAGTGTTTTGATGTATCTATTTGAGAGAAATAAAGTAACCTTTGATAATACTGTTGAGAAATTATTAGTGCTTTAACTTATCTACCCGAGAGAAATAGAGGAAACTTAAATGATACTGTTGATAATATACCGAAATCTAATGGCTGGGATAATTTACAACAGTATTTTAGAAAATCGGTGGACGTGAGTAAACGGAGAAAAACAATAAAAATAGGAAATAAAGTATACATCCACATAGATGTTTGTTCACAATGTTAAATAAAATGATACATAAAAAAATTAAGTAGTCTTACATTTTCAAAAAATTAGACTGCACATATAAAATTGGTTATTCAAATTACCGATACAGACTTAAGGAAAAAAGTTCAAACAATAACATTTTTTTGATGATGTGCATAAAAATATAAAAATAAAAGACAATAGGTGAGTACCCATTAAATTTAAAATATAAAAAATAAAAATAAATTTAAAACTAAGGAATTTTTTTAAAAAAAAATTAAAAAATTACTTGCTTAATTTTTACTAAAATATGCTCACACAAGAAAAGCTACACCACACCTTATATTATAAAACTCTCAAAAACTGTAAATTTCAATCTCATTATTACCCACCAGTTCATAAATAATGTATAATGGTTTAATACGCCGATTTTATTCAATTGATTGTAGATTTTGGTTTGATACCGAAAATTCTCTCTCCGATTAAGTTTGGATGATAAATAATATTTTCCGTTGGTAAGTAGCGACCAATGGCAAAATTGCCCCCCAAGTAGAACGTGGATGATAAAATTTTGTTTTGACTTGAGAAAATCACCTCTCTTATTTCAAATACTCCTTTTAAGAAAATTGTGAAGATGAAGCAAACCAAAATGCAGGGGTGAAGGAACTTGATGAAGCCATTGGAAATAAACTCTTTCTTGAGGACAAAGGAAGGATCTTTGATTATGGCTGTGGGTCATCGACAACTACAAAGCTGTCAAGGCATCAGGTTGAGAACCATCATGCCCCTCTAATTAACTAAGAATTAGGTACTAACAGAAAGTTAGCTACAAACTCAAGCAAGGTGTAGGGAACAAAACACTTGCCTGGGCTGCTAACAAGACTCATTAGTAACTTCAATGCATCATGATCACACTTGACCTTCATTATCGATTGTGCTTTCTGTTGAGAGGAGTGATTCTGCAGCTAAGGCGACAAAGATTATACTGGGACGAGTTGGAAGGACACGCTGGAATGAAACATCGTCTGTTGTACTTGCTTGAGGAGCAAGTCTTCGAATCCAAGTAGGATTAGAAGTTTCAAATAATTCAGTAGCAGATTAGGAGTAGGTAAGTTAATATTTAGTAGCAGAATATGAGTCCTAAATATATCAGGACTTGGTATTGCTGTAAGGCCTATATAAGGCCATATATTCGCATTAATAAAGTGGAGTAGAGAGATGTGTTCTTGCACTTCTAACCCTATCATTGTGGTATCAGAGCAAAGTTATTTTCTCACACAACATGACCAGTAACAATCAAATCAATAGTGTGCCGCAAGGTCACATACCTGTTTTCAGGGGAGACGCATTTGATTTCTGGGTAATCAAGATGACAACCCTCTTCAGATCACAAGATTTGTGGGAGTTGGTAGAGAAAGGACCATCATGTCAAGGTGATGAGAGAAGCAAGAAAGAAGAGGCCAGAAAAGACTCAAAAGCCTTGCTTATTATTCAACAAGGCTTGGAGGACAAGATATTCTAAAAAATCTCGGCAGCAACAACAGCAAAGCAAGCTTGGGATATTTTGAAGAAGCAATGTTGACACCCGATTTTTGCCCTGATCGCTATAATCTAGTTCGTAATTGTGATTTTCGGTATTTTTATTTCGTGATTTTGTCCTTTTATTTTATGTATTTTTGTCACTACCGTTATTTTATGTGATTTTGCTCGTTTGCATTATTTTACGTACTTTTTGTCATTTTTATTATTTTATGTGATTTTCATCATTTCGCGTAATTTTTATTATTTTCATTACATATTTTTATTATTTTTAATTGTTTTAAGTGTTTTTCTTCTTTTTAGTCTATAATTTAAATGTGTTATTATGTTTAATTAACAAAAAGACTTACCACGAGCGTGCTCCTCCTCCGGATCCGCCTCACATGTTGTTCTTTCCTCCAGGCGCTCCTGCTCCTTCATCAGCATACTTGTAAGCTTTCTCTACCATTGGACAATAGCATGATCATCTTGGTGTGTAATTTGATGTCCAAATTCTCAAATCTAGCTATAAATGGATCCAAATGTTGGAGAGATCGGGGGTGGAGCTGCAACCAAAAACAAAAAAACAAAGAAAAACATCTCCCTGCCTTCAACCACCGCCGGCGTCCATCTCTCCTCCCCATCCACTTCCTCTCGTCACAAAACTCCGCCTTCATCAGCACCGCCACGCCACACCGGTCTCAACCCTCCATCCCACGTCGTCGGAGGTGGCCAAACGGAGGAGAAAACGCCGCCGACCCGCCGGACCTCCTCCTCCATCCCCTCCGTTTTGCTGCGTTTCACCACTTCTATCTATCACCATCAGCTCCACCACGACGAGACGAAGCCAACCCACCCTTTCACGCTGCCGGATACGGCCTGAGCACGGAGAAAACGCCCACAATCCGATCCGACGCCGGCCGCCCGTTTTCTCTCCAACCGGAGCTCCATTCACCGCGCCACCACCGCCACCACCCTCTCCGGCTGCCTCCGGGACGACCTGCCTCTGCTCCGCCGTCGAAAAGCCTACTCCGGTGCCGGCCGCCGTCCACTCCGCCGCCGGGTCACGCTACGTGAAGAAGAAAGAACTGCTGCAGCAAGTATAAGTTTTTGGGTAAATCACAACTTCAGTCCCTGCCCCTTTATTTTCATCCTTTCTCTACTTAAATCCCTTTGTTTGTCCACAGTTTCATTCAAGCCACTCTTTCAACTTTAAAACTCTACACTTTGGGCACTAGGCCTAAACCCTTTTTGTGTTTTAGTTAATATTTTTGTTATTATGTCAATTTGATTTATTTTAATTTTATTTTCAAGATATTTTGAATTTTTATTAGTCATCTGAATTACTAAAAATCTTTTTCTTCTATTTTTGGTTTTATTATTTGTCTTTTTCTTTATTTCTTAAAATCAAGCAAAAATCTAAAAAGAACCCGTGGTACTAATTTTGGGCGTACGAAAATTAATCATTTTTGTACGTAACTGACAAACGATTCCAGATCTCTCGTAGACCATTTTAAGGTTTCCAATCGACCTAGGAAAAAGATTGGTGGCGACTCCATCTCGAAAACCACGTCGCTACAAAGCAATATCAAGGCTCGGCCAAAGTAATGGTGGTCAAAAGACAAAACTTGAGAAGGGAATATGAAGCAATTAACATGAAGGGGAATGAATCAGTGCAAACTTACCTAGATCGAGTATCAGATCTCACCAACAAGATGCAAGCTCTAGGAGACATAATTGAAGATGAAGCAATAGTGACTAAAATCCTTAGGACACTCACACCAAGGTTTGATCATGTTGTATCAGCTATAGAAGAATCCAAAGATTTATCCACATTATCAGTGGATGAGTTGATGGGTTCTTTGCAAGTTCATGAAGCAAGGATAAACATAAATAATATAAAGGGAGAAGAAAGTGCTTTTCAAGCACGTGGAGAAGGTAGGACATTCAATTCTGGTCGTGGAAGGGGCTCCTTTCGTGGAAGGGGAAGAGGCAAAGGAAGAGGGAGTAATGTGCAATGCACATACTGTAAAAAGATAGGACATCGTGAGGAAGATTGTTGGAGTAAGATTCAGTGTGGAATCTGTAAGAAAAAGGGTCATGGAGATGAAGATTGCTGGAACAAAGAGCAATGTGGTCATTGCAACAAAAGATGGCATAAGGAAGAGGATTGTTGGTCAAAACCTTCAAAGGCAAAATATGCTGAAGAAGTGGATGAACTTGAGTACTTGTTCACGATGACTACAGGACAAGAAGAAGTTATATAAGATATCTGGTATCTTGACAGTGCTTGCTCAAATCATCTAACAGAAGTAAAAAGTAAGTTTAAAGAGTTGAATGAGAGTTATAAATCAGTGGTGTGGTTTGGAGATAATAAGCAGATTAAAATAGAAGGAAGATGGGAGGTTCAAGTAATTGTTGAAGGAAAAGCAAGGACAATTAGAGAAGTTGATTATGCACCTGGAATGTCTCACAATCTGATCAGTATAGGCCAGCTTATCAAGGGAGGATTTGAAGTAATATTCAGCAAAGAAGAATGTACAATTCGAAATAGTAAAGGAGAGTTGGTGTTGCAATCCCATATGACAGAAAACAGGATGTTTCCAGATAAATTAAAAACAACTCAACAAGCCATGATAAGAAAGAGGAGAACTCAAGACTTTGGCATCAAAGGTATGAGCATTTAAACTTTAGATCACTTCAAAATCTTGCCAATAAGAGTATCGTGGATGGTCTACCAGAAATAAAAGAAGATGAAGATGTCTGTGAAGGCTGCATATATGGGAAACAGACAAGGAGGCCTTTTCCTCAAGGTCAAGCAAGAAGGGCCACAGAGAAACTTGAACTTGTGCATGCTGATTTGTGTGGTCTAATAAGAACTCCAACCCATGGAGACAACAGGTACTTGTTCCTATTAACTGATGATTACTCTAGAATGAGTTGGGGATATTTCTTGAAATATAAGTCTGAAACATTTGAAGAATTCAAGAAATACAAAGCTTATGTTGAAAGAGAAACAAGAGGGAAGTTAAGAGTACTAAGAACAGATAGAGGAGGAGAGTTCTTGTCTAGAGATTTTATTAATTATTGTGAGGAAGAAGGTGTTAAAAGACAGCTGACAGCCAGAACAGAATGGAGTGGCCGAAAGGAAAAATAGAACTATTATGGAGATGGCTAGGTCAACGCTAAAAGTAAAAAATCCATCTGATGAATATTGGGGTGAAGCTGTATCTACAGCTATATATCTGAAGAATTTATCTCCTACTAAATCTGTCAAGGGTATGATACCATTTGAAGCTTGGAATGGTTATAAACCATCAGTGGCTCATCTCAGGGTCTTTGGGTGTATTTGTTATGCTCTTTCAACAACAACTAGACATAAACTTGAATACAAAAGTAGCAAGTTTATGTTTGTAGGATATTGTCAGAATTCCAAAGCCTACAAACTCTTTGATCCAGAAAGTAAGAAATTGATTATCAATCGAGATGTTAAGTTTGATGAGAACAGAAGTTGGTTTCAAGTCAAAGAAACACATCTTGATACTACGCTTCAGCAATCTACACAAGAAGGACAAGTTGAGATGCCTATCATAGTTAAAGAAGAAGAAGAAGAAGAACAAGACAATGACTTTCTTGAGAAATCACCACAGACACTTAAGAGATCACAACGGGAAAGAAGGCAACCAGATCATTTGATGAATCATCAAACTTTTCTGGTTATGTTTGCTGGAGATCCAGTGTCTCACCAGGTTGCATTATAACAAGAAGTATGGAAAAAGACTATGATTGAAGAAATTCAATCGATTGTGAAAAATCAGACATGGGAATTGGTAGAAAGACCTGAAGATAAGAATCTGATTGGTTTAAAATGGATTTTTAAGACTAAGTATAATGCTGATGGTTCATTACATAAGCATAAGGCCAGGTTGGTGGTGAGGGGTTTTAGCCAAAAAGCAGGAGTTGATTATGAAGAGACATTTTCTCCGGTCGCTAGATTTGATACTGTAAGAACCATACTGGCCATTGCTGCTCAACATCAGTTCTGCGTTCTTGAATGGAAATTTAAAAGAGGAGGTCTATGTAGAACAACCAGTTGGGTTTATGGTGAAAGGCAGGGAAAATTGTGTCTACAAGCTTAACAAAGCTCTGTATGGACTTAAGTAGGCACCAAGGGCGTGGTACGCTAGGATAGATCAGTTTTTCCATGAAAATGAGTATAAGAAAAGTCCAAGTGAACCAACCCTATACTACAAGAGAAATCAGGATCAAGAGGTGGTCTTGGTAAGCTTATATGTGGATGACATGATTTACACTGGTTCCTCTCAAACATTGATTCAAGAATTTCAGCAAGCAATGAAGAGCACCTTTGATATGACTGATCTAGGAGAACTTAATTACTTCCTTGGACTAGAGATAAGACAGGTTGATAATGGAGTGTTTGTGTCACAAAACAAGTATGCGTCAGAATTATTGAAAGCATACAACATGGATAAGTGTAAACCAGTATCTACACCTCTAAACACAAATGAGAAGCTGGTTATGGAGGATGGAACAGGGGAAGTTGATGCAAGAATTTTCAGAAGCTTGGTAGGAAAGCTGATTTATCTCACTCACTCTCGTCCTGATTTGAGCTTTGCTGTAGGATTGATATCCAGATTTATGAACAAGCCTTCTAAACATCATTTTGGCGCAGGAAAACGTGTGTTGAGATATATTGCAGGTACTCAAGGTTATGAAGTATGGTATTTGAAGAATGAAAGCTTCACACTAAAAGGGGTACACAAATAGTGATTGGGGAGGAGATCAGACAGATTGAAAAGAGTACATCTAGTAACTATTCGAGTCTAGGATCTGGATCAATATCTTGGACATCCAAGAAACAGGCCACAATGGCACTTCCCTCAGCTGAAGCTGAGTATGTATCAGTTGCAGCATCAGCTTGTCAAGTTGTTTGGATCAGAAGAATTCTTCAAGACTTGGGAGAAGAACAAGAAGAGGCAACAAAAATAATGTGTGATAGTAAATCTGCATCAGTTATAGCTAAGAATCCTATTATGCATGGAAGAACAAAGCACATTGAGCTAAGACACCATTTTATTAGAGATTTGATAAATGATGGACAAGTTGAGTTGGTCTTTTGTAAAACAGAAGAACAACTAGCTGATATATTCACAAAGGCCTTATTGGTAAGAAGGTTTGAGCAACTCAGGTCACTATTACATGTAGCGAGCTTTGAATCAAGGGGGGTGTTGAGAGGAGTGATTCTGCAGCCAAGGCGACAAAGATTATACTGGGATGAGTTGGAAGGACACACTGGAATGAAACAGCGTCTGTTGTACTTGCTTGAGGAGCAAGTCTTCGAATCCAAGTAGGATTATAAGTTTCAAATAAGTCAGTAGCAGATTAGGAGTAGGTAAGTTAATATATTAGTAGCAGAATATGAGTCCTAAATATATCAGGACTTGGTATTGCTGTAAGGCCTATATAAGGCCATATATTCGCATTAATAAAGTAGAGTAGAGAGATTATTCATTGGTCAAATTGTGTGTTCTTGCACTTCTAACCCTATCACTTTAACCCTATCACTTTCACCCCGATGATGTAGGATAGATTTCACCCCGATGATGTAGAATAGATTTCACCCCGATGATGTAGAATAGAGCATCTGTACCTGAATAATGAAAATACTTGTACAAACAAGCATGGAGCACTTGATGCTCTGATGCCCACTCAACAACACAGTTACCAACTAATATTTCACACTGCACCACTAGCATTATGCAACAGAATGATTCACAAACTGGGCTAAAAAGAAGAAGGAAACTTCACAAGACATCGCTGCTGGCTATTTAACCTTGTGGGATGGTAGACTAAAACATATGCACTTATCTTTCATTGCTTCACCCTCACTTCCATACTCTTTGAATGTGTACTCATCTTGCTTCAGGTTAGGAGGAACCTTCCCTTCACTGTAACACTGATTACATAAACTGATATGAGACTTTATTTCCTTGAAACGCGAGCCAATGATAGGGTAACGGCAAACTGAGCAAAAGTGGCCTCCATGGCGAGTTCTGTCTCCAGCTTCGAGTTTCATAAGAGTTTGCATAATGCCAAAACCCCAGTCAGGATCATCAAACATGTCAAGAAACTCATTGAATGACACCATAGATGTATCAACATCCCCGTGAACTTCTAGTAATTCACTAGTCCCACCAGAAGAAACGTAGATGGATCTCAGTAATTTAAGGTAGAGAATAGCATCCGTCTTCCTTATCTGTGAACCCCCTTCATTAACTGGTCGCCATGACAATGCATCAAAGGCAACACGTTTTCGCTTATCTGGATGGCCACCACAAATGGGGGCAATAACAGCATAGAACATGCCCAGATCCACCCTACCTGATCCCGGTTCATCCAAGACAGCAAGAATTTTCTCATTTATAGCTTTGACTGCCCCCTGGAAGGTCTCTGGCTTCAAAAAATTAAGCAATCTACGAAGGATTTCTTCTAAAGTTGGTTTACGAACAGATTTCTGAGGACCCCCACCACCAGAGTAGGACACCGGGACATCATTTTCACTCATTTCCTTCTTTAGGAGATCTACATCACAGCGACTTAATCTTGTAATTCTCTGGAAAGCCCTTATCTGAAGAGCATTTCCCAGATTCTGCCTGAGTGTAGTCCTTTCACCTACTGTTTTGAATTTCTCGGGTTCCACAATCACAAAAGCCCCTTCCCCATTTGCACCCCCATTTCCCTTAACTTTATTCTTCTTCTGAAGTTGTTTGAGATGGTATATCGCATCATGCAACTCAACTCTGTTAGTCATTTTCAAAGCTTCCTTCAAAGCCTTCTTAGCCTCTTCTGTTTCTCCAGCTCCTAATAAAGATACAGCCTTATTGAGCTGTGCCCGCCAATGATTCGGCCACACAGCTAAAACCCGTGTATACATCTCAGAAGCTCTCTGGAATCTGCCCAAGTCCATGTATAGCCCTCCAAGATTGTAAAGAGCATCAACATGACCAGGTTTCAAATCAATAGCTTTCTGAAAAACCTCAATTGCCCTCTCATCCTCACCCATAGCATGCAAAGCCGATGCCAAATCGCAGTGCGCATCAGCATAATCAGGTTTCATGAATATAGCCTCCTCAAGAGCTTTAACAGCCGCCCTATACTCTCCTACCCCAAAAAGAGCACTGCCCAAAAGTTTCAGAGCCCTAAAATGCGTGGGACAAAGAATTGCAGCCTCTCTATAGAATTCACAAGCGCTTAGAACCATACCTTCTCCTTCAAGTGCAATTCCAAGATTGACAGAAAGTTGGGGAAGCAAGTAACTCCATTGGTTCCCACCAGCCTCAGCTGCTTCCATTGCCAACAAAAACTCTTCTTTCGCTTCCCTGTACTTCCCTAGCACATACAGACAGTTTCCAGCTCTAAAATGGGGCCTAACGTCCATCGGCTGCAACTCACAGGCCCTTTTGAAGCTCACTAGAGCCTCCTTGAACAACTGGTGTTCGTACAGTACGCGGCCAATGGCCATGTGCCCGTCAAACGCCTCTTCTCTAGACCTCGCTCCATCTGCTCTGCTCCTCAAGCCTCCTACTTCCTTGACGAAGAGAGCGTAGTCATGGCCCGATTCTTCCCACAATATCCTCTTGTCTGAAATCTCCGTAGAAGGCCCCAATTCCCTTGACCAACCAGCGTCCGAGAACGCATCAAAGTTATCAGCTTTGAGTTTCCCGTCTTTCGCCTGTTTCGACTTCAATCTTTTCACCAGAACTTCCAAATCGTCCACAATCTTCCAAGTATCGTCGAAAACGATCCCGTGATTCGGCGAGGCGGCCCACGCAGCCGTCCGCTGCTTCTTCTGCAGCTCGACTGCGTGCTCGTCGACAATTGACGACGACGCCAGCTCCGACGCAATCGACCCGGGCTTGCTCTCATCGAGATTGAGCTCGAGCCCAAGCGCGTCGAAGTCGCGGTCCACGTCGCCGGCGCCGTCATCGTACGTTCTCAATAAACCGTCGAAAGTCAACCCTTTGTCACCGTCGATGAACTCGCTGTAGGTCCGAAACACCTCATCGAGAATGGCGTTGATTTGCTCGTCGCTGAATTTGACTCTTGGGTTTACGGCAACCACTAAAGCGGCCATTTCGTCTCTGTTAAGCCCCCCATCTCGGTTGGCATCAAATTGCTGGAAGATTCTCTTCACTTTCTCTGATCTGCTCCCTCTCGTCGCCATAACAAGTCCAGTCCTTCGCTACAACTAGGGTTCCAATCCAGAGAATATGTGTGTGGAAATTGGGAAGCGGATATGCAAAGCTATGAATTTGAAAAGCAGGGTGACTAATAATTCACCTTCCGGTGATTAGCTCTCGAGAATCATGGCTTTAATTCAGGGTTTCTGATAGTGATCCGAATCTAATCTGTTGTTGCGATCTGAGGGTGAGAAACAGAAGGGTAGAAAAGGAGAGTTTGGAGGAGAAAAGACTCTTCTTTTATCTCTGTCGCCTGTTTTTTTCTTCCGGTGCTCTCTCTCTCATCAACTTTTCAGTTTCTCTCTTTGGTGTTTCTCTCTCTTGGTGCCTGGTGGTGGATGAGTGAGTGGTGAGAGAAGAAGAGAACCTAGCGGCTAAGCCAGCTAAGGCACCAACCAAAACAAGTAGCAGTAGCACAAAGCCAGATCACATTTGTATTACCGTTATCAACTTTTCCTAAAGGCTCTGTGTATAAGTAAGGGTAAATTACAAAATCCCACGTTTAGTGAAATCTTCAGTTTGTCCCTTCTATTTTAAAAAATCAACAGTCATCCCCTAAGGTTTAGTGAAATTTTCAGTTATCCCCCTTGACCGTATATGGTATTAGTTGACTCTTAAGGATTTTAGTACTAATTACAATAACTATACTCTGAAACATTTAAGGGGTAGCCCGTGGTCACCTGTGTCGTAGCAGTATGGGCTCGTCTGCGTTTTTGTGGCCTGAGCTCGTTGCGTCGTGACAGTGACCAGACAACAACGATGGCTAGGTATGATGCCCGGTTTGAGAGGGAGAAAGGAGAGAAACAAAATGTTTGAGTTGAAGTATTAGGGTAAGAAATATTGGTGACAATAAGAGCAGTTAACCCTAAAATTATTAACGGTCAACTAATAATACAAACAGTCAAGGGGATAACTGAAGATTTCACTAAAACTTAGGGAGTAACTGTTGATTTTTTTAAATAAAATGGGCAAACTGAAGATTTGACAAAACATTAGGGGAGTTTTTGTAATTTACCCTATAAATAACCATGTGTACAAGTTTTCCTTTTTTTGGTATGTTTTGAAATAAATTTGAATAAAAATTACTGTTTTCGAAAGATTTTGTACAAAAAGTTGATGAAGAAACGTGTTGATGAACACTTATCTGTAATTAAATATCTCAATCACTATATGCACAATTATACTTCCTTTTTTTCAGTAAAGTAAAATGATACATTTGATTGAATATATAATTAAAAATACCGTAAACTTTAAGGTAATAAAGTAAATCAAATAAAAGTATTTTGTTTGTGTTCATCAACATCAACTTCTCCAGCTTCTTATGCCAAAATATTCAAAAATACCAATATTCTCTTCAAATCCTCATCTCGTAATCATCACATTCATCTTTCATTCACACAAACATTTTTCTCTCGAAATATTTATACCAATTATATGGTGCACATATGTGTAGGTACACATAGCAATATATAGAGAAAGTATGTAGGGGTAATTTAGACATTTAGTATTTTTAGTGGATTTGGGCTGAAACTGTTTTGTAAATTAGGCATCTAATCTACTATGTGTACCTACACATATATGTATCATATCAAGACTCAAATATTTACGTCTCCAACATAGCCTAAGTAAAATTTCGCGATCATATATTGGGAGTTAAAAGAGTTTGTGTTGTTTATCCTGTAAATAACTGTGCATCATCACTGATGCAACATCTTAAAATAAAAAAATAAAAAAAAACTGCTAGTAAAGAAAAAGTAAACCTTACTGGAGTTGCCCCGTCGAAGGGAAGGGATCAAAATGGTGACAGCTGGTTCTGTGGTGTGGCTGCACTGCCGTCTGCAACTGCAATTATCGTTTTTACGCTTCCTTGACAGAGTGCAAATAAATAATAATATCTTTAGGTTTCATTAGTGGAATGGGAGAACAAATCCGTTGTAGTCTAGTTGGTTAGGATATTCGGCTCTCACCCGAAAGACCCGGGTTCAAGTCCCGGCAACGGAATTCTGTTTTTTATTTTAGATCAACTAATTATCCCCTAACAATAATAAAACCATGACCGAAGACTAGTCATTCTGTCTTTTTGATACAAGAGCTCTCACTCACTCCCAACGTGTTTAGCATTAATAAGCAATGCCATGGATATTAGTACCATATTTCAGGAAAACTTACACAAGGATAAATAGGGGACTTTAAATCTGGGAGTGTTTGGGAAATTCGTTCACCGAATTTTCGACGCTCCATCGTGGGGCAAAAAAATCACAGAGAAGGGAACCCCACCCGACTCCTCACCTCCCTCCAGAGAAGGGAACCCCACCCCCACTCCCCACCTGTAGGGGAAGCCCACTCAGGCATGCACACAGGTGAGGAGTGGGGGTGAGGGTCAACAGAGCAGTGCCAGACCGGGGAGGGACGGGCGTGGAGCGTGATTCACGTTTTCGCCAAACTCACATTTCATGCCTCGGTAATTCACGATAGGTCCGATTTTGCCGAGGGTGAGAATCGAACGAATTCACCGGTGAATTCCATCGAGGTGAGTTCCGGTAAAATCACGGTTTCAAATCCATGTTTGAAACCCCCTTATAAAGTAGTATGAAGAGCGAGCTACCCGCTGCCACTCCACTACTCCAGCCAGCCAAGGCTTACACAAGAAGCAACCCAACTAAACAACCTAATAGTAATAAACTCCAACCACAGACGTACCACTATACTTATCATTCATGGTTATTAGAACTACTAGCCAAGAACTATATATATCTGTGTGTGTGTCAGTGTGTGTTCAACTCTAATCTCAATTACTAGTATTTTGTGACCGGTCTGATTTTATTAATTTGGATAACTTATCTCGTCAGATTAGTAGGCGGGGTTCAAAACCGATTTTCTTTTCAGTATGCAAGACACCGTCTTTTTTGCGTCTCTCTTTTTTTTCTTTCCTGCTATTACAAATTAAGAAGGAAAGTGAAAATTTTGGATAACTTATCTCGTCAGATTAGTAGGCGGGGTTCAAAACCGATTTTCTCTTCAGTATGCAAGACACCGTCTTTTTTGCGTCTCTCTTTTTTTTCTTTCCTGCTATTACAAATTAAGGAAAGTGAAAATTAAGCTTACGAGCTTGGAGATTGAGGTGCAACTAACACGAGCAATCGGCAGTGGACGGTCATGGATTAACCAGCATGAGACAACACTCTAGTCTCAATCTTTTTATCACTTTTAAGGACAACATTATTCCGTTTTTTAACATACATTCTCCTACCTCCTCTACCTATGTTAACCAATGATAATTGTAACTAAAAACGTCTCTTAGGACGGATTATATAACTAAAAAGTCTGGGGGACAAAGTGAATGCTTTTCTAAAAAGATATTAAAAATTGTTGCAAGTAAACAAGCAGCAAAACTTTAGTAGTAAATGGTAAGTAACTTGCTGTGCCTCAGATAATGGAGTTATAAACCTAGAGTAGAGTCATGGTTACCGGCCATTATCCCTCAGCTCCTCGTGTCGTGTGTACCGGAGTGTGGTTAGTGTTCGCGGGTCCAGTGGATGGGATTTTGGAACCTGGTTACAATACAACAAATGCTAAGTGAGAATAGTGATTCATCTGGGCCCACTTTTGCATTTGCTAAATTTTATCTTTGTTCTTTTGGAAACGGAAAACAAAAATTTTAGAATCTATAGCAATAGGGTGCAATCATCAATGAAGCAAAATTCAACTGGGTGCAGCAATTTCACCATAGGCCGACCGACCTGCACTGCATACAAACACTTTGTTGTCATGGAAGCCAAAGCGCCAGAGAGAGACCTTCTTCTTCACTCATCAAGCCTCTGCAAGTGGACAAGTCTCAAACCAAACATCATCACAATTCCCAGTCTGTGAATGTCGTTATCAAGCTTACCCACCGACCAACGTCATGTATCCTGTTCATGATAAAATTAACACACAACATGACATTATTTTCAAACGTACTTTCAAGGCTACTGCTCATATACTTTCACAACATAACCAGATACTGTGTTCCTCATTAAACATTTTGCCTGTATCATCGCAAATCACCTACACGGTTTTCTTTTTCTGATACTGTCAGGTACGTGAAGTAAGAAGGCAGGCAAAAAAGAACAGGAAAAAAAACAGCTTACCTCTCTAACTTGCCAGCATAGTGCTTCACCAGATCCAGGACTGAGGAAGACTGTGATCTGAGAAGAAAGAGTGTGCAACATTTATGTGCTTTTTATGTTCGCATGACACCTGAGAAAGCCAGTATCATGGAGTGAAAAGCCTCATCTCTCTACTCAGTTAGACACAACCATATCCGGTACTCATTTAGATACACACCATGTGCGGTTACTTGGTGGTGCTCCACTCAAGATACATAGCCATCCCAACCCCATCTTTTTATTCCAAAAGTCCTGCATAAGATCAACAAATATCTAGAATCATACTTGGAATCCATTATTCATACATACGCAACTTTTTCCTGTTACAGCCACAAAGAAAAAGTTAAAAGAAGCTGAAAAATATTATCCCTTGAATTCAGTTCTATGAATGTACAACTCCATCCCCTCCCGAAGTCTTGGAGAAAGATCAAAAGGTTAGTAATTCATTTTTTTTAAAAAAATTAAGGACCAGTTTAAGGTATTTCCTGATTGAAGAATGTTTACTTTTGTCACCAATTCACCACCTAAAAGAATCCTAAGCTGTACAAGTTGAGATCAAAAAGAAAAACGATGAGAAACAGGAAACATGTCATCCACAGGATCTCTTGCAGAATCAGGCTTCCACTCTTCATCCCTGCAACTCAAGGAAGATGGTGCAATTACCGGGAAAAATTAACTTGATCTCTTAGGCTGCTTGAGCAAATCCAGGTAACATGACCTCAGTTTGTGTCGAGCTCCATTCCATGAATATAGCAATGACAAGCACAAAGCAGCTTTTGCAGTTCCAGCAAATCTTCCGGATGCGGCAAGCTATTTACTTCATGACCCTCAGAATATGACGTGGGCAAACCACATCTTTCAGACTTCCTCGAATGATTATTGGGTCTTGAAAAAGTAACAGGCAGCATCTGTGCCCAGGGCGGAAACCATTCAGCCAATCATAGGAGATAGGAATCCATGCACAAAAGCGACATGTCTTTGACATGAAATGTTATAGAGGATACTGTTGAGTAAAATCATCAAAGCAAGCACTCCGGGAACACCATTCATAATACTCAAGATTTCGCAGCAGGTTTCATTGCCATGTGTCTCTCAATCAATGTGTCCACAAAGGGGCGAATCTGAGAGCACACATAAATTCGAAAGAAAAAGACAGTGGTAAGTTCAGTTGAGATTATAACCACAAGTGTTCCACCTAAGAACAAAAGATCATTACATTTTCATGCAATATCAACCATCCCACAGAAATAGACATTTGCCCGCAATGTAAAAATTGGCATTATGTATGTGCGCAGAAGTGAACTCTCAAGGACCAGACAATGGCAACATACCTTATTTTTGCGCTTGAAATCAAGGAACTCAGAAACAGCCATTGCTTTCTCTGCATCTGTGGCTGACTCCATCACCTAAAATAAAAGGAGCAAAGGACTGATAAGAATGGTGGCAGGCTGGCGGCAGCAGTGAGAGAGCAAAATAATGTACATAAAGAACATAAATTAGAAACCTTTGTGGCAGTCTTCTTCATAATCGACTTGTAGCCCTCCTTGTCAATTTTCCTAGCCTTATAAAGGGGCATCAGCAGTGATGCAACGTAATCAACAACGGCCTGTTTAATCCGGTCAGCTCCACGAGGATGGTTGTCATTTGCCACTTTGTTCATTGTAACATGTGATAACGAACTCTCATTAGCTCTTCCATCATGCTTCCCAGATGGATGTCTTGAACTTGTGTTTGAATCTTCCTCATCCTTCATGTGCATTGTTGGGTAAGAGAAATAATCGGTTGCAGCAGCAGCTTGAGATTGCCATCTATCAATTGCATGATAATCTTTTATACCCACACTTCCAGCAGCATCAACCCAGGCGCTAGTAAAGATACTGCTGTCTACAGCTGCACTTTCTCCTGAGTGCTCCCTGAAATTCGGATGACATGCCATATCATTAGAATGGCTCCGCTGGGAAACATTATCAGCTGACACCCTTGAACTGTCAAGATGAACACATGCCGCAGAGAAATCAACAGACCAATCCCGAACCCTGCAGTTCCTGGAGTCAATTTCTGATATACAGTCTTGTCTTCCCAAAACACCACCAGACCACCTCATTTCATCCATCTGGGCATACTGGTCTCGTCTTGCAAATTTGTGAAAAGAAGGTATCTTGGGCAGCTGCAGCAACCTATTGCAACTAGCTTCAGTTGATGCGAGTGCCTGCAGCAGGCAGAGGAAATAGCTAAAACAAGTGCCAAAAAAAGGTGTGACAAATACTTGCTTTGTGCACGCATGTCATAAAGAGACGGGCAGCAGGGGAAAATAAAGAAATGGCATGCGTTTGCTTCAATGCCCTTGAAGATAATCATGTGAGCAACTATTCTGCATCTAATGCTGAATGTGGTTTAAGCTTTTTCCAGAAGGTAAAAGAGGTTTCAAGAAACTGATTTCAAGTTTAAATGTTGAGATAGGTTTTAAAGGTGGAAGTAAAACACAGGTTAAATCACAATAATGTTTAAGCAGATGCAGAGAATATCTCACCTCAGCAGCAGCTTTTGCAGCAGCACGAGCAGCTTCTTCTGCGGCAAAGGCAGCCTTCTCCTCCTCAGTCATGGGCCGGTTATCATCCAGCTCCACTTCAACTGGTTTTCGTTTCTCTTTGACATCAGAAGGAACCTGACTTCCAGAAAGATTCTGCAAGTTTCGCTTATTCTCAGAAGCAGCGGCATGTGAGCGCAAAGGTGGCTTCCCTGAGGATGGATCTCTACTATATCTTCTTCTCGAAGAATCCATAGCAGCTGCCTGCCTCAATAATCTTGATCCACCACTAGAGGCCTTCTCCTTCCGGAAGAGTTCAAGCCACACATTGACCAACTGACTTGCTATAGCACGTATGTCACGACTTGTATGTACACAGACCTTCTCCTTCACAGTTTTCCCTATGCCTACAAGTGCAAAACAGTTATAGCAAATTTGTTTCGAATTAAAATTAATGCACTATTCTTATCTATGGTGATTATTCGTAAGTATGTGATAATTACAAAAATCTGCAATTTTCGAAGCCCGAAATACACCTATAGCACAATGTTTTTTGCAAACAAAACCTTTTTAAACTCATTTTATAGTTTCTCTAAGTAGAAAGTTTACAAACAAGTAACTTTCTAAGAAATGTGCATTCAAGTTGTAATGATGCATATTAGATATCAAAGGAGAAAAGTTGAGAGAGAGAGAGTAAAACGAACAGATATCAGTTCACAAGTAAAACAATATATAGGAGAGTATTACAGAAGAAGATCGTTGCTAGTCTTATACTTCTCCTTCCAATTTTTAAAACTTCCGAATCCAAGTCCAGAAATTTTTTGAAAAGAACACAGCCTATATGATGAGAAAGGGACAAAAAAAATTTGCCTCTTTAAATAAGAGATCATATATTGCAGAAAATTTGAGAGGAAAGGGTCAAAAAGAAAGTCACAGAGATAAATCAATAATGAAACAAATCAATGCAAAGGAAAATAACAAGTGTTAGCTACAAACAGTAGATACTACGTAACATTTTCTTCCTCCAATAATCCAATACCTGATGAACGAACTGCTAGTAGATTAGTTGACACAAGAACTAGAAGCCGAACACACTGACGCAGCAGTTGAGTGCCATCCTTCCCCAAAGAGTCCTATATGTTTGCACAATACATGAACATACGCAAAATAATGCCATGGCATATTTACACATCACATAAATAATATGTAGTATATAAGATGTAAAACAAAATATGAGTACTACCAGCATCCATGAGTTGAGAGTAGTCAACCCAGCCTTTGTCCCAGCAAAGGATTTCAAAGACTCCACGGGGAGATTCAACAACCTTTTAGCCAAATGCAATCTGCCAGCAGTTGTTTTCATACTAAAGAACATGTCTCGAAGTAAAGCTTCCCTAGTCAAAGTCCTCGCTCGATCCAATGAATTCTTATATAGCACATTAGAAAGTTCAACTGCTTCGAGTCTCTTAGTAATCTCTCTAACTTCATCCCTCTCAAACTCTGACCGTCTTTTGGCAGCTTCCCTGGTCTCTACTTCAGCTGTATAATCATTTCCAGTAGTAAATATGTCAATTAAACGCACTGCTTCCCGCAGTCCACTCATCATTGCACCACCAACAGTGTCAGGATGCTCCTTGCAAGTGCCTTCACCAGCAAAAAACAAACAGTTCTCAACAGGTCGGCCCAATAAATCATAGTCCTCCCCAGAAGCACCAATGGCCACATAAGAGTAAGCACCATAGCTGAAAGGATCCCTACCCCAGTCAGTCACAACCGATGCAACTGGATCAGGAACAGAAGCCTCCCCAAAGAGTTTACGGAGAACTGATACAGCATGGCTTACATGATCCATTGAACTCGTGTTTTGGCCCTCGATAGCTGCTTTTCCAACTAGCAATGCTATAAGAACAGGAGCACCAACTGTTTTCCTCACATTCCAAAACATAAAGCATTGACCCCTCCAATCAGTTTCCTCGGCAGTTGCACCAAAGTAATCAACAGAATCATCCCAAAACACTTCAGGGAATTCTAGAACTACTTTGTTGAGAACTCCAAAACCAAGGCGTTGAATGGATAATTGTTTCCATTCGGGCAATGCAGGAGCAAATTTTATGCTTCCTGCTTTCAAACACCCAAGAGGTACAGTGATGAGAACAGCATCTCCCGAAAATTCATTCCCATTTGATGTGGAGATTCTGACCTTTTTTTGCTGATCAAACCTCTCAGGATCCCTAAGGGTGTATGCAATGTTTGTCACTACCTGGTTCAAGTGAATAGGAAGTCCATCCGCAAGAGACTCAACAACTGCACTGTAACCTCCTTTTATCATACAATGAGCCCCTCCAAATCCTCCATATGCATCATCTTGGTTCCAGTTTGGAAGTGATACATCTTTAAGTAATGCAGCACAACCATACTCCAAGTGCGCAAAGTGCCAGTTCATAACCCTTCTTTCAAGAGGACTCAAAACCTCATCTTTTGGGAATCTTTCATGCCCAAAAGTGTCATTGACACTGGTTGCTTTGGCTTCAAAAGCAGCATCCACAGAACTACGACATTCAGTTTCTTCCATATCTGTTGCCAACTCCAGCATTCTATGCTTCCTAAGTGCAAATTCTAAACCGTCTTCAAGAGACATAGACATTGCATGATCACCCTTTTCAGCAACAAGGAACTCCATGTCATCAAGAAGATTGTTGTATTCAGCTTCCAAAGCATCATCTAATTCCGCAGGAACCTTTTCACCAGTTACAATATCATATAGAGGGCAGGCGCTATTAAGCACAGTAAGCTCAAGACCCAACTGAGCACAAACCAGAGAGGAAGGATCTGGCCTTCTGTCAGTGGACACATCAGCCTCAACACCTGTAATGATGCTGGCCCCAAGGTCAACTGGCACAGAAAGTGATGAGCGATCTGTAAAAACACGACCACCAATACGATCCCTAGCCTCAAGTATAGTTACACCATAACCCTGCCGTAGCAAGTGACGGGCAGCAGTTAATCCAGCGGGACCAGCTCCAATCACTATGATAGTCTTCCTAAGCTTTGCATCACATTGCAATGCCTGATCCACAGCTAGATTTAGATCATCAGGCTGAACACTTTGCAAACTACTTTTGTCATCCAACGTCCCAACAGGCACTAGTTTCTCAATTAATTTACAAGGTGCACCTCCATTAGGGACTTCTGTTGGTTTAGTATTGATGCTACCATTTTGATGGCAATTAACAATTTGCAGTTCTTCACTATCTTTCCAACTGGACACTTCTAATTTCATTGAATCAGCTGGCTCCCCACATACTGTGCCTTGAGATGATTGGTTTAGGTCACCATTCTTTGTGTCCTGTGGTAAATCAGAATTCTTGACTTGGCCAAGGATGAAGGCAACTCCATCCTCGGAATCAGCTACAGAAGCCCCAGAGGCACCCTCCAAATTAGTTTCCTTCAGAAGTTTATAATTATGCTTGCAAGAGGTTTCTGTTTTTTCCTTCATTGAAGCAATGCCACAGTTTATATAGCCCTATTGCAATTTCAGACAGTGCAACATAAGATTTTAGTTATCAGAGGGAGGATAATGAAACCAAGAGCAACATTGCAAATTACGGAAAATAATAACTGAACAAAACCAGGAACTGTAGGCTAGATAAAACAGTAAAATGTATCATAGAAAGTACCCTTTGATCAAGGAACACGTAGATTTCTCTTATTAATGAGTCACGAACTGATTCACCCTCACAGGGTTTATTAGTAACCCCACAGTCAACAAGAGGCAAAATGCGGGTGACATCTTTGCTCCAAAGGCTCAAAATGTGATTCCTACATCAAACCCAAACAATCACTATAAAGGGATTGAACACTTGAAAGACGCAACCAAATAAAAAGTTGAACCTAAGATACAAGTGCTTTATGCAGAAAGATAGTAGACATAAATTGCACACATATCAAAGTAAATCATAAAAACGGGCTCTTCACCTGTCCCATAGCCAGAAATATGTTTGCTAAATCAGAGTAATTAAAACAAATTTCATATGCGAAGACTATGAATCACTTCCGCCATTAAAAAAAATATGAAGATGAGTTTTTAATAAGTTTCTTGTTAACCAAACTGACCAGTATTTTCATTTACAAAAGTTATTGAAGGGAAGATGAAACAGCACCAAATAAGCATTTCGACTTCCAGTGAAGTATTCTGCATGTGGAAAATGGTGTCAAATTAAAACATAAAGCAATCTAACCTGCATTCCAAATATTCCTGAAGCCCACCTCTATGCTTCAAGAACTCCTTAAACTTAATCCTCTCTATCGGACAGATTGATTGAGCCTTCAAGCCAGCAGATACGGCAGCCACTGTGGCAGCCTCATCAAGCTTCTCACTTGCTCTAAGAGAAAAGTAGCCTTCCACTAACTGTTGATTTTCAAGAGAACCTTGCTCATTTATCAAATTCTCCCAATCAGCATCCCCCTCATAAGCCATATCTCCATGTCTGCGCTTTCTAACAGGGCGCCCCCCACGGTGAACATTTTCTAATGGGCTATCTCTTCCTGACTCGGGCACAGAGGCAGCATCTTCTCGGAAACTACTATGTTCATCTGAAGTTGCGGACTCGGGTGAACCTCCATCAACCTCTTGATTGATGGATTGGCAACCATCATCATGCACATGGTTCTGTTCTCCTGCATCACCATAGGACCTTTGCAGTGTGACGCCACATCTTTCAATAGAATCAGCAGACTTGCTAGTCCTGACACAGTTTTCAATAGAATGGAACTCTCGTAGAGAATCATGGGTGTCGATGCCAATCTCCGGTAGTTTGATTGACTCAACCAATGATGAAGTCAAATTCTGCTGATTTACTAGTGCAACTTCCATACAATTACCAGAACCAGGTCCAGATTCTGAATTTAGTGGCCCAGTGAATCTGTTTTTACTAGATTCATCAAGCATTCCGTCATGCCCACTGGCAGAGACTTCTTTTGCACCCGAAGAAGACAGATTAAGCTCAGCATCTGAAAATATACCGGTGCTATAGATCAATCCATCCTCCAAGGTCCGGTTCCCCTCTATTAATCTTGAATTCGTGGTAGAATGCTCAAGCAAACTTGCTTCTGCCTTCTTGAACATTTTCGATGATGAATCTTCTGACCTGGAAACCAATGAGTGGTCAGAAGCTCCTCCAGCCAACGAGCTTTCCTCATTTGGAACATCTAATGAAGTGAATTGAGATCCACTGGATTTTTTAAAATCATCATAAAACTGAACTCTTTTCCCTTTCAAGCTGTTATTACCAGACTTCATTTTTCGAGCAGTTTTGTTTTTAAAGCCTTTCTTCACTGTCAATTTGGATCCATCTTCACACATATCCTGATCTTTCTTCACAGCCTTCGAGGTCGATTTCACATCCACAGCTCCACCAGACACCAAAGGACTATTCAAAACCGAAGATCTTGTACCTGCTGATTCAGATCCAACTCCTTTCTTTGGTGCTTTTAACTTCTTCCTAAAGCTAGCCAAGGTGTCATCCATGCCCCCAGAATCCTCACCCTCATCCGGCAATGGCTCTTCCTTGGCCTCTGAAATCTGACCTTTCTTGCCAGAACCTTCCAAGCCCACCTTAGCTTTCTTAGGGTTTTTCTGTCTCCTCAACTTCAACAAAAACCCGATAGGCTCATCATCATCCCCTGAATGTACCCCAACGTCAGCCGCATTTGATCTCTTCTTTGAACCAGACCTAACCTCCTCCCCGGCCATTTTGTTGACCCTAGATTTGAATGAATTTTGCAACACACCCTTCCCAATCGTTAGCTTACCACTGCCAACGGAATGAGGTTGCAACTCGTCACCTCTCCCAAAATTTGAAACCTCGTCAGCATCCATATCTCCAACAGCGTAAACCTAAGTCTCATAATTGATAATTCGCACACAGATTCCCTTTTTCATGAAATAGCCACAACCAACAAAATCATTATACAGAAGAAAATCTCCCAGCACCTCTACAAATTCCAGACATCACCAACCAAGTAGCAAGAAACGTACATAACAGAAACAAAACAACAATCCCTCGTTCGAATCAGCGGCTTCCTAACGAAAAAAATGTCGCCAATGCTTCTACCATATGCTAGAGAATAATATAATTAGAATAAAGAAGGAATTGGGGGGAGAATAAGAAACTAGGGTTTGAAGAAGAATGAATTGCCTGGGGGTGAAGATAGTGATTTTGGGGAATATCTCAGGTCAGACCCCGGGGCAATGAAACGGCGGCGTTAACGGAAACTTTGCAACGAGAGTTACTGGCGCACGTTAGCCATGTTTTGGGTTTGTTCTGGAAGTAGAAGAAGGTGGTGTTGAACGATATACTGCGCCGGTACCGAACGGATGGGGTACAATTGGATTTATTTATTATTATCAAAAGTAAAGGGCGGGCCGGGCCTTCTTTCGATCCACGTCCTCCAATATTCGCTTTGGTGCCGTGGTGGCGGTGTAGGAACTTTTGAAAGAGTTAAGGGGCGTCTTTGATGTCGATCATTTGTCTGGAAAAATTGGCTAAGATGCACTATGGTCCCAAACCTCTAATTGCCGTTATAGATAAATACATCAGCATTCAAGATCAGACATATATACTCTATAGTTATGTTAATGTGTGGCCCCAAGGCACTTTTTTATGGGTACTTTTATCCCATAAAAACACTAATTTTATTTCTTTTTCTCATATTCTATTTAGAGTCACTTTATGGTGCGTTTAAGTGCTTAAGATAACCAAATAATTACAAACTATGTCATTAATTTGTATTTAGATGCTTTTTAGATCAATAAAGCTTCTGACCGCATGTGAAGTTCTTCAAACAGAAAAAATGACAGCACGGAGCAGGTGATAAGGAAATTGACTAGAAACGGTGACCAAGGATGATCAGAAGTATGCACCGGCAACCGGAGGAGTGACGAAGCCTCATCGCATCAGCGAGTGACGATGGCTCTTTGAAAAATCAGTCAGTAACATATCTTGAAGCTTCAATTCCAAAGGCTGGTTCGCGAGATCGCGAGTTCAAGACGAATCTGAGGTGTGACGATGCCGGAACTGCGCTTTAGGAGGTAGCGGAGGTAATTGGTAGTAGTCGGAGGCGTTGAACGTCGAGAAGCACGAGATAGGAGTTTGGATGTGAGTTGCAACGTGAGCGAACTGGTGGAGAAGAAGCAGATATACTTTGGGACCAAAGACTCTTTTCCCTCTTTCACTTTAGCTTCTGGGATCAATCTATTCGTGATTCTTTAATAGCAGAGTACTGATGCATCGTAGCAAATTCATGATACAATAGTATGAGTGGTGTGATGTATTGTAGGAAATTAATGATACGGTATTGAAAAAAATGACACTTGTACAAAAGTCAGTGATGCAATGTACGAAATTTATGATGCATTGGTGCATTAGTGAAAAGTTAGTGATGCAATGTAAGAAATTAATTATACGTAATGAAAAAATGATACTTGTACTTAATGACATTTGTGTAAATTACATGAAAACTAGTGCACACCCTAAATGCTATTTTAAAATTGTGCATCCTAACATTTGCCTTCTCTTTATACCTTTATTTATTTTTCTCGTATCATCGCAATTAAGAAGTGCCCGTATGTAAAAATATGCTAAGAAGTGTTCTAGGGATACTCGTTACCATAACCAATTTCCAAATGGGTAAACTCTACTTTTAATCCCTTACCTTTCTGGTTTGTCATATTCAGGTCTCATTTTAAGAATTCGTGTGTCATCCAAGTCTCTTAGCTTTGGTTATTGTTTCATTTGTGGACCTTCCGTGTAATTATCCATTAGTTGACTGTTAATTGATCCACAATCACGAAAATATCTTTAATACAAATTCAAATTAACCCTCATTTTATACAATGTTTTTCTTTTATATCCTACAAATTACATTTTCACATATTCACCTCCATGCTTTCATCACTATCATCAAACTTCACACTTTCCCTCCACCATTTGAGCTCATCAATCTCTCCCACATCGCCTTATCTCCTGCAATTGTCGATAACAAAAAGAATTTTGTTCATTTAATAAGTTTTCGCCTACATGAACTCATAGATTTTTTTATATTTTTTCTTTCATCTAACCATAATATCATTATCCCACACCCTTAGGTACCTCCTCCGTCCACTCCAACCTCCGTACTTGAACCAGAACTCCGCCGAACCACCACAACCTTCACATTGAACTTCGTCTCATCGTCCGCCACCGCAATCCACTTGCACCGATCTCGCGCACCATGGCCTTCTGCGAAGCTGTAAACTGGCAGTTTCCTTCGATCAACATGTTGCCCTCTCTCTCTGCAAAGCCGAATCCCAACATCGATGACTTGGGTGCAAACCGGGAAACTCTAAAATCACTTTCATCTCTCGTCTTCTCATTCAACGAGAAGCAAGAATGAAGTCGCTTCTGGGTATTCCGACATCAAAGGGTGAGTAATTCACCGATTCCCACGATTCTTGCTGATTCCAGTGAATCTAAGCCCGATCTGCAACAACAATTTTACATCTGAAACTTCATTTTTACGTTACGTTTCAATCTGCTTGCAACTTGATCCATCTTTGATTTCGGTTTTCTTGATGATCTAGAGGTCCTCGATGATCTAGAGACCATATTTGAATGATTGCCGCCTGCCGAGACTGACGGAGATGTTGGACCCGAATCCCTCCAAAGCCAAGTCCATCGACTCTTCCAGCCATGAAAATCAATATATTTATTTTTTCCCTTTATACCCTTCTTCACTTGCGTTCATTTTGTCCTCTTTTCTTTTTCCTCATTTGTTTATTCAATAGTCTAATTTGCTTATTTAGTTTCACGTTTTACCTTTTTGTTAGGCTCGTGAAATTTCTTACTTATATTTTGTTATCTTTTATTCCTCTATTTGTATGGATGGTGAAAATGGAAATAAATTATATCTATTGATTAATGATTAAAAGTCACATTAGAGGTAACAAGTTAAAATAAGTCTTAGGCATACCTAATAATTTTTACTTTGTCATATATTTCATGAAAATTGTATCATCATTTATGACCAATTATAACTTTACACAATTATTGAAAATCTATTGGTTAGAAAGTATTCATCTATAAAGCGAACTAATCCTAATTTGTTACAAATGTTTTGCTTTGAATAGTTGAAAGAACTAACTCTCACATTTAACTTTTATGATTAAAAATCACATTAGAGCTGATACGATAAAGTGTGAAAAAATCTTAGGCCTAATTTTTTTACCTAATTAATTTTTACTTTCACACATATTTTATGGAATTGCACAATCATTTATGACCAATTATAACTTTACATAATTATTGAAAATCATGTTGGATAAAAATTATTCATCGATTAGGCGAACTCATCCTAATCTGTTACGAAAGCTTTCCTTATTTGAATTGTCGAAATAACTAACTTTCACATTTAACTTTTATTTCTCACCCTTGAGCACATTGATCTCTGAAATATTAAAACAAATAATCAAATGAGAAATATTTTAGGTCTAATGTTGTTTTTACATGTTGTGATTATTCACATTCTCATTTATTTTATAAAATTATACTTTCATCTATAATTAAATTTTACTCGATGTTATAAACTTATTAAATTCTTATAAATTTTTCTATCTACATCCGCTCTCACTGCGAATGAAAAGTTGTAGGCCTAGTTGCAAAACATGAAAAGTGTGAGACAGTAAAATTGTTCGGATGAAAGGTATAAAATGCAAAACACGTAGGCGAGTGAATAAAAATGGAAGAGGGAACGCACGGAGATAACGGTAAGGGGTAAGAAGCGGCGCTAGAAAATCGGGAGAAGAATCGTAGAGTGCGACTCCGATTTCAGCACACCCAAAATATCCATCCCACTTTAGCGAGGAGCGACTGCGGAGATTCCTTCGCTTCGCTTCTCCCCTCCACTCTCCTCTTTCTTTCCCCAGCTGCTAATTTTTACCACTAATTAGGGTTTCCTTCTCCTTAAATGTATGTCATGGTGGTAAGCTTCCGATTATCTTCCATGGCTTTTCCTCCTCCTTTCTCGCTTTCTGTTTGATCGTCCGCTTCGGTTCTCTACCAGCTACAATTGATTGCTATGTCACTTGATTTTTGTTAGTTTAGCTCAGTTTGAAGCTGTTGCTGTCTGATACTCATTATATTTTCAGGTCCCTTGATTTTGGCCTGCTTCGTTTCTGCTAGTTTATGGGGTTCTGTGATTGAAATGCTGGTTTTACTTCCTCCGTTACTTTATTTTTTTGCTGTATTTCCTCGAATGGCGATCTGGTTTTATGCTAAGTTACCTGCCAGAATCTTCTTGTCGCCTGGATAGAATGAAACCAATGCATTATCAGCAGTTTAATTGGGTGCTAGATTATGTTTTAGTTGAAATTCAATAGTAGCAGCTATCGTTTTTTTAGTACTTTTGATGTTAGTTATGTGAATGGGATGCATGTCCTTGACTGGTCTCTGCTATACGATGATAATGCCATTGTTACTATATGAGTAGTATTGATAATTACGCTCCTGATTCAGATGCCTTGCTCTGAGTTCTGACCGGACACATAATTTTGACGGTGCACAAACAACATGCAAGTATATAAACTTTACTCCTTCACCTAATTCAGGTTAATTACCTTTAAGGTTTTCTGTGTCCCTAAATTTGCTTCACTTTTCCCTGATTATGCATCTTTTTTCACAATGTACTATCATCATCATGTAAGCCTAGAAATGCTCATCTTTGTAATCATACCATTTATGTGTTTGTTCCCATCTCAACCTTGGAGTCTGGTTGCATTTGCAGCAGTACCTTCACATAGTGGTCGAACAAACAATCCAAAAGTTCTTTGCTATCCCTTACTAATGCAGTTTGATGGACAGGTTTATTGACCAAACAACCTTATTCTTCTCTCATGGCATGTGACAAGGAAATATTTGATTTGGAAAGCTAATGCACACTGCTCATCATCATTTAAGCCTAGAAAAATGCTCATCTTTGTAATTATATGCTACTATTTGGTAAAGGGTAAGTTTGGGTAAGCTTGAGATTTTTTTTTTGTTTTTTTTGTTGTTGAGTTTCTGCTACTATTACATTCATACCATTTATGTTTTTGTTCCCATCTCAACCTTGGGAGTCTGGTTGCATTTGCAGCAGTACCTTCACATAGTGGTTGAGCAAACAAACTATCCCTTACTAATGTAGTTGGATCAACAGGTTTATTGACCAAACAACCTTATTCTTCTCTCATTGCATGTGACAAGGAAGATATGGAAAGCTAATGCACACTGCCCATCATCATGTAAGCCTAGAAAAATGCTCATCTTTGTAATTATATGCTACGATTTGGTAAAGGGTAAGTTTGGGTTAGCTTGAGATTTTTTGTTTTTTGTTTTTAGTTTCTGCTATATTACATTCATACCATTTATGTGTTTGTTCTCATCTCAATCTTGGAGTCTGGTTGGATTTGCAGCAGTACCTTCACATAGTGGTCGAGCAAACAAACTATCCAAAAGTTCTTTGCTATCCCTTACTAATGTAGTTCGATCAACAGGTTTGTTGACCAAACAACCTCACTCTTCTCTCATGGCATGTGACAAGGAAATATTTGATCTGGAAAGCTAATGCACACTGCTTCTCCATCTGAACAGGTACTCTTCTTTCTAGAAGTGTGCTCTGATGCTAAGCTGACTGGAACCTTGTGGTGTTCAAGTCCTTAGACCATCTGGTGCATTGCCATTCTGTTCAGTTTCTCAAATGGATGATAATGGGCATCATGAAAATGGAAGGCACAAAGCTGATCAGTATAGAACAGCTCAAAGTCAGGTAACTCAGCATATATATATATATATATATATATATATATATATGTGTGTGTGTGTGTGTGTGTGTGTGTGTGTGTGTGTGTGTGTGTGTGTGTATATATATATATGTATATATATATATATTCTGTTTGCTTTGGTCTGAGTAATTGTGTGATTGCTGTTGCAGTGGCTGATGCATCAACCATCAATGAAGCAGATAATGACCATGATGGCTGAAAGAGATGCTGCCATTCAGGAGAGGAATATAGCTATCTCTGAGAAGAAGGCTGCTATTGCAGAAAGAGATATGGCATTTCTGCAGCGAGATGCTGCCATTGCTGAACGAACCAATGCTCTCATGGAACGGGATAATGCCATTGCAAATCTGCAGTACAGGGTCAGGGAGAATTCCATGGCCGCTGGTAACATGTCCTCTTGCCCACCAGGGTGCCAAATCTCTCGAGGAGTGAAGCACATCCATCATCCTCATCAAAATTTACATCATTTGCCGCATCTGGAAGAGGATTTTGATACAAGAGAAATGCACCAAAAAGAACCAGATGCTGTAACACCTGGTGCTTCTGCTGGTGCAAAGCCGAAACGGGGCAGGAGACCCAAAGATGCCAATACAATCATGTCTAACAAGCCTTGTTCATCAAAGCCTCAGAAAAAAGTTAAGAGGGAGAGTGAAGATTTGAATAAGATTTCTTTGAGCAAGTCACATGAGTGGAGAAATGGACAAGACATGAATGGTGGTGGTGGGGATCTGAATAAACAGTTGGTGCCAACCAAGTCGGACTGGAAAAGCCAGGATCTGGGATTGAATCAGGTTGCGTTTGATGAGTCAACTATGCCACCGCCTGTTTGCTCCTGCACAGGGGTGCTGAGGCAATGCTACAAATGGGGAAACGGGGGGTGGCAGTCATCATGTTGCACAACCACCTTATCGATGCACCCACTACCAGCAGTTCCGAACAAGCGACATGCCCGAATTGGTGGGAGGAAGATGAGTGGGAGTGCATTTAACAAGCTGCTTAGTCGGCTTGCAGCTGAAGGGCATGACCTTTCTAACCCTGTTGATCTCAAGGAGCACTGGGCCAAGCATGGAACAAATCGTTACATAACAATCAAGTAGAGCATGGATAACTTGGGGGAAGGAATAAGAGAATGTGAAAGCCTGGCATTCAGGCACTGGGGTATGCATCCTCTGTTTTGAGTTTTACTGGCGGTAATAAGCATAACAGAGATGATAGATATCTGCTGTTGGAAAGAAGATGAAGGCAGCGTAATCAGTCTGACGAATATATTAGTAGAATGTTTATATGATCTTTCTCTTGATCTTTCTCCTGATCTTTTCACTTGTCCAGCAGAGGATGGACAGATGGAGGCATCACCATTTCTCGGTAATGTATGTGTATTATCTTAAACACTCAGCATGTAATTCCACATATCTGTAAAGCTTATCGCTCGCTCTACTTGGCGAGTTAATAGCTCAACATTTATTGTAGCTGAAGGTTGAATGATTTTGTATGTGTCCATGTACCATTTCCAGGATATACCGATTGAGATATAGTAGTTGAGCTAAATTTCACACGTAGGACCACCATATTTGTCCTGTCAATTATCATTTTTTTTTCCGCTTATTGCATAATAATAATCTCTATGCCACACATCAAGTAAAGACGAGAGAAAGGGAGAAAAGAGAATGCAAGGGTGCAGGCAGGTGTAGGTCGGGAAAGGAAAGGATGGGGGTTCATGTTGGGTGTGTGAGATCGATCACAAATGATCAGCAGAGACAGACAAATATTCAGAGGGGGATAACTGTGATGCTGAAATGTTCTCATCATTCACAAACATGAACACATCACCCCTCGCACCACAAAACAAAAACACACATAAGAAGACATAGTAGTATTAATGTACTAGGTATTAGTAGTATTATACTCCCGACCAGTATCACTTCATAGAGTGAGCCTGGCTGCCTCAGACCGTCCTAGCCCATAACTTATCAGCAACCATGCAGTTTGAGTTGCATGTCAGTACTGTCATTTCAACGGTTCATCACCGGCCACTACCTAGCTAGCTTTAATGAGGAGAATCATTCACTAATTACCACCACCACTAGAACGAAACAGAGAGGATCGACGATTCTGAATCATGGAGTCCAACTAATTAATGACAAAACCAGTTCAAATTATTGAAAAACCAGTGTCCGTCTGTTTCTACGGAAAAACAGTAGACTAGAAATTTTCTTTCTAACGGGGGGACAGGACGAAGGAATAGCGCGAGCTAGCGGCGGGCGAATCAAATGCCCAACAAATAGGGTTGCTCTCTATCGGGCCTGCTTATATATTTTTTATATGTACGAAAGGAAGGAGGAAGCCCAATTTAGTTACTTTCCATGTACACTAATTATGACTGAATTAAAAAACAGTCCTATAGTTTTAAATTTATGTCCGTTTAGATACATAACTTTACACATGTTACGATTACGTCCAACTGATTTCTATTATTAGAAATGCTAATAAAATTACAAAAAAAACTCAAAAAGCTTTATATATTTACATATTTAGTCCTTGAACTTTAAAAATTTACGAAATAGTTACTAAAAATTACACGTTTAGTCCTTGAACTTTTGAGAATATTGCAAAATAGTTCTAAAAAAATACACCCTTGGTCCTTGAACTTTTGAAAAAATTACGAAAATGGTCCCTCCATATTACACGTTTAATCCCTAAGCTTTTATAAATTTTACAAAATTGTCCCTATAAAATTACATTAGTTCATAAACTTTTGTAGAAGTTACAAAATGATTTCTGTAAAATCCATATTATTAGAATTCTTGAACCAACACAGGATTATGAGAATATTCATTTCTATTTTCTATCATTGATAGTTTCTATATTTTCACATTCTACGGATTCTTAGAATTCGTGAACCAAACACCCCCTGAGATTATTATGAGCGTAAGAAATAATGTTAGTATTTTGTACTTCTTCTCACTAAATCTGTTTTAAGTCATCCGATTGTTTTAAACGTTGCATGAATACCTTACATCTCCTAACCAAAGAATTTCCTTAAAGAACCTCCTACATATCAAATAAGCATTCATCATCGCACATATCAAAGAATTGGGTTATAGTTTATTATTCTCCTTTCTACATATCATATGTATGACTCTATTGATAATTAAAGTTATTTAGAAATATATACTCTCTCCTCAAGTGCATTGTAGACCTAAACATGTCAACTTTTTGATTTGACATTTCCTATATCATCTTTTTGAAAATTAAATTAAATTATATCTACATTTACTTCTTTGACAATAAATCAGCGGCAACGTGGGGATAGCAATAGGATGCGACTAGCTAGCCTCGTGGTGCCCTACGGCTACCGCAATCCTAGTTAAATCCATTTGTTTTCGTTTTGGTCATCAATATCTACTGGTCATTGCAATTGACTTCAATACCTTTTTTTTCCTTTCAATTTTCCCTCAGATCACATTTCGTGGTCAGGGATTAACGTAATTACCATATTCATATCCATATACAACAAGGTTTTTCTTTTCCGCACTTCGTAGTGGGGTATATTGCAACATTAATATTTTCTCGTAATTGGATAAAGATATAAATGAACATAAATATTGGTATAATTTCATAAAATAAATAAGAAATTAAAAAGGTATTAAAGAAATGCCTAAAACTTTTTACATTTTACCATATTAGTTCTCAAACTTTAGGGACCTATGTGCAACATGTTAGAAATAAAGTCATATAAGAGAGTTAATCTCTACACTAATTTGAGAAAAATATAAATTAATAAAAAAATTAATTTATATGACAAAAATGAAACTTTAAGGACCTATATGACAAAAATGAAAAAGTTAGGTGCAAATAAGTGAATTATACTAAATTAAAACTAAAAACTAAAAAAAACTTATGTGTCAAAACTTAATTGGTAGTGGTACTATTCATCAATCAGTACCACTACCATAAATATATATAGAAGAAGAAGAACTAGTTCTAATAATCACCTACGGCACGGGTTCCAAAAATTAATATTTCACACAATTTTTTAGGTGTCACTATGAACAATGTATTCATTTGAATAAATTTATAGATAATTATTTAATTTTACAAAGTTATGTGTTAAACTTTCAATTGAAATATTGACATGCATATAATATATTCGGAATATAAAGTGAAGACGATAAATTTACTGTTACTTCATTTATTATTAAAAAAATTCACCATCCATCCTAGTAAATGTGATACATTTGATTGTGTACAGAGATTAAGAGATATTGTTGACTTAAGGGTAAGAAAGAGTAAGCATACAAGAAAAAATAATTTTTTTAAATGGGAATGGAAGTGTGGGGTAAAAAGGTAAAATTGATGTTTAAAAGTTTCATAAAAGGGAAACGTATGAATTTTGTTGGGACGGTCAAAAAAGAAATACGTATGACATTTGATGGGACGGTTAGAAAACTGAGCCGCCAACCTTTACCCCTCAAACCTGAAATGAAGAAAATTGGGTGAGAAGAGGAGGCTGTGTGACACGTGACGTGATGGGGTCGCTCGAAACAAAAATTTATCGTCAACATGAGCCTCCGAAAAAAATCACTTTGACGTGAATAACGAGAGCTTTTTTTCAGGTGAGAAGTTCGAAAAATCATGGGGAGAATTTGAGGTAAAAAATTTATCAAATTCACCTCAAATCCCCAAATTTTCAAACCCCTATTAATTAATTAAAAGCATTAAAAATATCTAGGCTCAACATCAAAGCTTTCCTACGATCAACAACCAAACGAACCTACAAGTAATAGGTTCAAGAAACCCAGTTCTATAGACTGGATCAAGAAACTCATATGAAACCATGAACGGTTTCCGATCTGAATATTAGAGGAGTTGCTGGTTCGATCTAAGGCCGAATCGGCATGTGCGTTTCTGGTGAAGTTGGGAGAGCTTCATCTTAATCAAACGAATCTGTGTGCCACTTCCCTCAACCGCCGTCGGAAATCACCGATTTCAGCCGACTGAAGACTCGCCCAACTGCTCAAACATCGGCGACGCAATCTCCAACCTCCGTTAGGGGAAGATCGGCAACCCAGCGTGGGTGCTGTGGCGGTGCCGATTGTAAATATGGTGGCGATTTTCTTGTGGTGGAAGAGATGAGAGGAGGACTCGGAGAGGGAAGCGGAGTTCCTGAAACCAAGGCTGCCGAGGATGCCCAAAGAGTTCGAGTACAAAGAACTGATACCAACAATTTCCATGAGAGGGAGGCCAAGTCTATGGGGAATCAAAAATCGAAGATGCTCATGAGGCCGTTCTACACAATATTTCGTTTGCAAGGTCAAATGGAAGCCAATTTTACTTGTTTTGTTTTGTTTTGATTTCTACCTGTTAGTTCAATTTGTTTTGAAACAGTGAAATGAGATCCGGGGAGTTGGACCTTTGAGGTTGGAGATGAGAAGTCATAATTTTAGGACAAAATTATAAGTTTTTTACTGTTCATGAAATAAGTTGTAATTATAAATGTGAGTATTTTTTTCATTTCATTTAATTAATGGTGATTTTAATGGATAAATTAACAAAATGATTAAAATATAACACAAAACTAAATTGATTAAGATATGACGAATTCTTAAAACGAGACCACAATAGGGTATGCATCAAAGTTAATGGACTAAAAATGTATTTTACTAATTTCCTTAAATGAAAACCTCTCATCTAAAGTTATCAAACTATCTCTACTTTATCTTATCATTATTATATCTCGTTTTTTGTGCAACTTCTACTCATATAATCATGTCAAACTACATAAAATCTTATATTCACATAAATCTCCGTGTCCACACAAAGTGTATAATTAATCTCCGTCTCAATGGTACCGACGACGGTTACACACTTGCTTGCTCTTCTGTTACTCATATTCAACTTGCATTTCGTTACCCAATTTATCAACATTGTTTAAACTAAACCGATTGGTGGTTCGCTTGGATTTATTTGTCCTTCCGTTGCGTGATTACTTCGAAGATGCAGAAGGAAAGTGGTTACACTTTCTACTTCCCCGATTTGTTATTGATTTAAGATCTGAATAGATAGGCTAGTTTTTGATGAAAGATTCAGATGTTTCTATTCCGGCAGCACTATGGATTCCAAATCCGCCTTCAAAGTTTTCATTATGTGAATTTACTGGAGAAACTTTGATCATCATCATCACCACCCTAGTTCGCATTTCGAGCTGATCGATGAATGATTCAATTCCTATGTTAGGAGTGATTAAGTGGAGGGCTGACAGAGTAATTGAAGTATCATTCATATTCTTATGGATAGGCTAAGAAAAAATATATATAATTAGGGATTCGTTAAGATTCTCGATTTTTTAAAGATATATTATTATGTTTAGGGGGCCAATAGGATGAACTAAAATAAAAGAAGGGATTCTGTCAATATACTGACATGCTTCTGAATAGAAGGGTCGAAAAAATATCTCATGTGATTGCTTTAGTATTAAAGATTGATATATTTTCTATGGTATTTTTGGTGACCTTGTGGACTTAAAAAAAATGCATATCAATGTTGTTTAACTTCGGAACCGGTCGAGGAGTGAGTGGCGTCGAGTGCTTACCTTAGCAACACAGTGGCTTCTGAAACTCCTCCTTTACACAAGGAACCGACAGATGTTGTTAAGTTTCAAGAACGTGAGATCTCTATTAATCATCAGAAAACCTCCACACTACAAATCATTGAAGAGAAATTGCAACAGCAACCAGCAGAATAAAAAACCACTAAGGTGTCTGTTGCCGCTCAAGGGACTGAGGTTAGGAAGATTGAGCCTGTTTCTGTTACCAGCAATGAGACTAAAGTGGGAGTCAATGATGAGTCTGTTGTTGTCATCGTTCAGGCTGCGGTCAGAGCAGAGGACACCTGGTATCGTACATTCTCTTGAATGTTTATCTGAAACCAACTTATGTGTAGGCTATCATGCTGAAAGTGATAAACATTTATAGGCATACAGAAAACTGAAAGAGCTAAAGAGTGCCATATATTATACCTTTTCTGCTAATTACCTTGATTATAAATGCATAGGGGTAAAAAAAATTGACACATTATATTATACCTCAAAGTGTTTACACCTACATGCTACATTTATAAAAAGAAGAGAAAAAGTACAAAAGGGCAACCATATAAAAATATTTGAGACATCTATTTGGAAGACGTTGGACTCTGCAACATTTTATACAATGTGTTGAGTTGACCATTTCAGACAGCATCTAATCTAATTAGGAGTAGTCTCCTCTTTCTATATGATCGTCGAGTTACATGAGGGAGTTCATGTTCCAATGGTCCCTAAAATAGCCTCTTTTGTTTGCATCATGTGTGTGAAAGTATGCTACTGTGCTTATTGTCACTTCATATTTTGTACCTTTTCACCATTTTGTATAAACACCAGGGGAGGGTATCCAAAAAATCAACAGACTCTAGCACTTCCACTCTAGCACTTCCACTGAGAAACTGCTTAGCAACAGGTTATAACACTTCAAGTATGTCAGAATTGTTTTCTTTTTCAGTTCCAGTTACGTTAAATATCCTAACATCGAAGCAATTAATGATTTCCCTTGCTACATTTTTTCTTGAAGCTAAAGGAATCAACACCAAAGACCACGCCTATCAAAATTAAATGCGATCCGTTGAAACCTAATTCTGCATGGAATTGGTTGGAGAGGTGAGTGTCAATTTCACTAGTAGAACCAAAAGTAAAACTTGAGACCATAGCTGAACCTGGAATTGAGAAAACTGAGAACCACTACCACTCTGTGGTCACAGAGGCTTCATGTAAAGTTGCTTGTGAGCCAGCTCATATGAAGTTTAATGATGAAGGAACAACTATGCTACCTGATAGTGAAGAAAAGTTGACGTACTCTCATTCCAGGGACTTGAAGTTTGATGCTTGCCAACTAGCTTCAGTGAAAGAAGTATCAGGAGATTATGAGATTAGTGAGACAAGTACATCAAACCTTGAAGAGACCGAAGTGGAGTTGCACCCTATATCAGTTTCGTTGATGCAAATGGATGTAAATTATGAGCCAGGTATGACTTATCCTCTCTATAGATCTGAAACAGATACTGAACAAGTGAAGCATTCTACTGAATTATCTGTTGGTGAGCAAAAAAAGTTAACCCTGCATCGAAAACTGCAGATTCTAAGTTTGAAGAACTGAGCTCAACTTTGAGGGTTGTTGGATTAATGAGTGCATTCGACCAATATGCCACAACTGAATTAAAAAAAAGACGTTTTTTCATCGGCCTCGGATGCTCTAAGCAGGACAAATAAGCTAGGCATGGCCGAAACTCTAGTTCATGATTTGTCTAGAGTCGGACATGGTGACACTGAGTTAGGAACTGGACCTTATTCTGCCTCCACGGCTTTTGATTCACCTAGAAGATCTGAAGTTGCAACCAAAGGGTGTGATGCTGTAGATGAAGAGAATAGCTCTTCCACAGTCCCAATTTGTGTAATTTGGAAACTGAGCAGCTGGAGAAACTGGTGTCTTGTGAGTCTATGGATTATGAGGCAGTTGCCCACTCTGCAGAAGTCATGGAACACCGGAAACATAACACGGCTATCCAAACTAAACCAAACATTGGTGCAGCTTATCAAGTGTACACCTCATATCCAGAAGGTTCTCCCAAAAGCCATACAAGTATTTCAGTGCAGGGAACACCATCTAGTCAGGTGTCTGTGAAAAGGGGAAAAAGCGAACCGAGGGGTCACAAGCGCAAGTCCCTATCAGCTAATAAAGATTCCCCGGCAAATCCATCTTTTGACTTTGGTTCAAGAAGTGGTGAACTTTTGGCTAAAGAGCAGAAAAATGGTAAAAGACGCAACTTTTCTGGGTCACCAAAAGCTGACCCCGGTGATCAAGAACCAAAAGATATCAGCAGAGGTCACTCTCTACCTCGTTTCATGCAACCAACAGAATCAGCAAGAGCTAAGATCAATGCAAATAGCTCACCGAGGTCAAGTCCGGATGTTCATAATCAAGATACTTACATCAAGAAATGACATTCATTACCGGGGGCAAATACAAGGCGGGTTCTCCAGGAGTCCAGACATCTTTATCTCAGACGCAACTGAATGCAAAAGAAAAAGGTATTATATATGTCCTCCTTGTTCTAAATATCGATGCACATTATTGTTTATCTTGTTTTAAGTGACTTGTGAATTATGGGCACTCTCATGTTACTAATCTATGGACGGAACCGTGACTATTATCTGAGAGGAAATGGGTGCGTTCAATGGCGAAGCCATGTTGTGGCATAGGAGGGCTGTTGCCATCCTGAATTTTTCAAATTGTAGGGGGTATAGTATATAGTCTCTCCTCCATCCCTATATAATTGGTGAATTTCATTTTTTCACATTTAATTTAAGATTTTATTTCTTCAATACTTTTATATATAAAGTCAAATATTTTAAATGCAAACAGTATTTCGTAGTTTCTAAATATATTTTTCCAATTTTTAATGAATTCTTTATAGAAATAATTTGATTTTACCACAACGTCAAAAATGAAATGCATCAATTTTTCGGAGATGAAGGAAGTGTTTAGATTAAAATTATGATATTAATTTTAGTTTAATCACAATAATTTAACTCAATAACCACATTACCTGAATTTCAAAATAATTTATCTTAGTTTTGCTTATTATTTTTTCTTCAGGTTCTATTCTCACCCATCGCGTATTAATCCATTGCAATCTTCTTAATTTATTTTTCAGTTTAACACGATGCCGAGAATTATAAGCTCCCTTTTTGATAGATTTGAACGCTTCGTCGTAAATTTCCAAAGTGACTCTTTCACATCCTTCGAACGAGCAACCAATGAAATTACGAACCTTATCAACACTCCTCTTATCTCGAACTGGATTTTCTCTCATATTAAATCACCTTGGTCGATCTGATCCACTCACCTCTTTAACCAAAAACATCTTTTATTTGGTTGCAAATCATGTTTGTTCTGTCCAAGTTTATTTGGTATGGTATTATATATGATACTTTATCCTTCGCACTTTTTATGTTGTTCATAAGAAGTTTCAGTTCATAGAACTTTTTATGTTGTTCATAAGAAGTTTCAGTTCATATTACAAGTCTTCCCGTCTATCTGTATTGTCTATTGTTTTTTGTATAAATACTACTTGAATTGGTGAATATATCTGCTTTTTTCAAGAATTATGAATCTAAACAAAATAGCAGTATGGGGTTTCAAACCTTGGGGATGAGGGGAAAATTTTTCACCAAATTTGACATCATTCACCCACTAAAAATCCATCCCAATTTTTCGGATCCTCAAACAGCAACTCAAAACTCACCTCCACGCAGGCAAGGGGGCCCACCTCCAAGCAGCAGGTGAGTGAGGTAGAGGGGCTGTGCAAGGCAGGCAGGGATTCACCGAACAGGTGAGCAAATTGAAGTGATTCACTTCTTTTTCATTTTCACTTCTGAGATATTCACCATAGGTCCGAATATGAAGTTGAGAAATGATTCACCAAAAAACTAAAGGTGAATTTGGAAAAATTCATCACAATTTGCAACTTTGAAGCCCCCTATTGTGACAAAAACAAAAACAAAAATGGTGATTACGAGATGGTAAGCCCCGTTTAGTTAAGCCCAAGATAGGGCTGTGTGAATAACTGTGTAATCGGCCAAGAAGCTTGAAACAGGACCCTCAACGGCTCAACACGTCTCAGCCGCCGCGTGTGAAAGGTTTCCATTTGCAAGTATCCCGTTTCCGGGTCCGCATCTCTGCGGCCATGAGCCCGGGGACTTTCCTGGGCCGAGCGCAACCACGCCCACCAGCCCATTCACATCCTCCCGTAATCTGTGTGCTAAGTGTGGCTCAAATTCACATTTATAAAGGATTCAAACCGAGTATACATGACCAATGTGGGACTATCTATAATGCTTCCCGAGAAAGAGAAAACGCCTTTTCGTGCTATTGAGGGGTTCAGATAACAAATTACATTCCCACGTACTCCATATAATATCTCAGACAAGACGAGAAGCAGCTCCAAATTCTCCAGAACAAAGAGAGCGGGAAACACTGATCACTGAGAAATTGATTCTCCAATTGATTCGCCATGGGAGCGTCCTCCTCTACAGAGCGAAGTGTATCAGCTGAGCAGACGGAGGTCGAGTCCCTCGCCGCTTCCACCGGAGCCCTTCCTCTGGTTAAAACTTCCTTCTCCCGCCTCGCTGATCCTCACACCAACACACTTCCTGCCGAATCTCTCAAGGTTTTTCTCCAATTGCTTATCCATTTCCATATGGTATCTTAATTGAGCGGTTGCTTCCATAGGATGTTCCTGTGATATGCTTATATTTATTTCTATTTGATCATGGCCTCTCTTTTTTTCTTCCTGTAGGAGTGCTTCAGTTTTTGTTGCAAAGATGTTAGCTGTGAAGTTTCTGGAATGTCCGACTCATTTGTTAAAGTGCTGGATCAAGTTGGCTCATCAGTGGTGGATATATTTTTCGTGCCTGGGAAAGGAGGGCTAGGTTGGGTCGAGTTCGTGAGAGGTTTTGTTAGCTGCTGCGGTAGGATGCCAGCATCAAATTCGTCTAATGTATTGCTGAGACTGTTTTCTACCGCGATGACGAAGGCAGGGCTTCCTACGGGTTTGGCGTTTGAATCGATTGATGGGGATTTTAAGATTGCTGGATCTTTAGTCCCTAATGATGTACTTCTCCTTTTTTGGCTCTGTTGGGCTATGTCATGGGCAGGTTCGCAATATCCCAACCGGACAGCAAATCTACAGCTGCCGGATGTGAATCATTTGGTACTGTCCGCAGTAGGGTCTTGTGCTGAAGTTGATTTCTATGCCTCTGATGTATCAAGCTTGGGAATTCAGCTTCCTGCTGGAAAGTTTGTTGCATGGATTTTAACAACCGTTCCATGCCTCACAGATTGCTTTATACAGTTTATCCATGCCAGACTTAAAGGGACTGATATTTCTGAGGTCAAATACCCAATTAGCAAAACTGTAGAGTTTTGTTTGCTATTGTTCTTTCATATTGCTTAGATTTTGTTTTGGGTTTTTTCCATGCACAAGCTTATAAGGATAATAAACTGATATGGAGATATTTTAATGTCACAGGCTGACAAGGGGGCCTCGGGTTCAGCTGAAGGAGGCAAGGGATCTGGTGTTTTTCTTCTTACTTGTGGAAGGGCATGGTCAATTTCTCTTGCATCTAAAAGCACCATGACTGAAGAGATTTTGAAGCTGGCTTTTGATCAAACTGGGATCGAAGCTGGTCAAAGCCTACTTTACCGGTTTGTACCATTTTTTCAGGGTCATGCTTTGCTCTTCTTTCAATGCTACATTGATGTGTACACAACATATATTGCAATTGATAAAATTTCACATTCAATATCAACATTTTATGTTTGAGTTTTTGAGTCTCTTGGATGAGTTCAAGTGTCTTGCTGATTTGCAGTTCATCTCTCAATGGGAGAGGGTTGAATAGATTCTGGTCTTGTGTTGATGGTTATCATGGTCCTGTGCTCATTCTGATTTCTGGGAATTCTGAGGATGATCATGATGGTAATGCTAAAACAAGGAAATGGATTATAGGAGCGCTCACGCAGCAGGGATTTGAAAACAAGGATACATTCTATGGAAGCTCAGGAAACCTCTATGCTATACACCCAACGTTCCAGCCAATTCCACCTTCTGGTATGTTATTAGCTAAGGATGGAATCTCTCCCTCTGTCTCTATCAATGTTGGTTGGGCATGAGGTCGATTCATGGAGGAAAACAGGACATGGTGTTGCTCGAGTCTTCAAACCAGATTTACTGTGAAGTGATCCTCTGTCATGACTTGTATTAATTACTACTCCGTATAACAAATTGACAGGCAAAGAGAAGAACTTTGTTTACAGCCACTTGCATGCAAGTAGAGCTTATGAGCCACATCCAAAGCCTGTGGGCATTGCATTTGGAGGAACTGCAGGCAATGAGAGAATATTTATCGATGAAGATTTCGCAAGAATCATACTTCGCCATCATGCTGTTGACAAGACTTATCGATCTGGTTCTCTTATCCCAAGTCAGGTACTTGCATGTTAGGTGTAATTCCAGACAGTATGACTATAATCTGAAATGTTATCTGACAATTAGGTTCCTTGATTTTCATGGGTCTTTCATGACAAGTAACCCTTTCTGTTTAACTTCGCTTGTGATTCATTTAGTCATTTTGCCTTCTGGCCTTCAAATTGATTTTGATTTTTCTGTAAGATAAGCCACCAAGAAGCAGTGCCATCTTTTTAAATGATCTCATGAAGTCTTCTGTTTTAACGTGATGTATCTGAGTACAGGGCTTTCTCCCAGTGGAAGCCCCAATTTTAGAAGTGGAGGCTTGGGGACTTGGTGGCACCAAAGCAAAGGAAGTACAAAGGTCATACCAGAAACGAGAACAGTTATTCACTGAGCAAAGGCGCAAGGTATTGAAGTTCCCATTTTCACCACCTTTTGTAGTAGAGCTCAGCACATGGCTTCATACAGTGTATATTTTTTGTTCTGAATAGGTTGACTTGAAAACTTTCGGTGATTGGGAAGATTCGCCTGAGAAGATAATGGTGGACATGGTTGCCAACCCCAATAGGGTTCAAAGGGAAGACCGTTAACAAACTGGGGCACCATATATAGAGCAAACATGTGAAACCTTGTTCGCTTTTGGTTTAATTTGCTGCTTGTTTTCTGTATTTGGATGGATATGTCAAGTCCCTCGTCTCGTTGGCCTTGCTGCTGTTGCAAGAAAGCGGAGCAAAAAGAGTTCGTGTTAGCCTAGAAAAGTAGGAATTTCTTTGTACCAACAATTTCCGTTGTAAAATTGATCGAGTTTTCGCTGTTCTATCGTCTTACGTTTTTTTATCAGTATACAATTAATGATAAATGAACGAAAAAAATGTGGAAATTAATTTAAAAAAAAAATATCGTTCCACAAATTGCAGTGGTGCCGACGGCGGTGGTGCTGGCAGCAGTGGAGGTGGTGTTGATAGTGGTAGCGGTGGTGCCAGCGGTTGCAGCCGTTCCGGTGGCAACGGTGGTGGTTTTGGCGGTGGTGGTGCTGAAGGCGGTTGCAGTGAAGGTGGTGGTGGTTAACTAGTTAGAAAGTTTTTTATTATGAATGACATTTTAGTCTTTTAATTTCCTATGTTAGTTTTGTTAGTTAATTAGGGGTAAATTAGGTAGGTGGTAAACCACCAAAGTGGTCCATAAATAGACTCTTTCAACTTATCTACATTTATGTCATTTCTTTTTTCTCAGTTCTCTAAAAAAATGTTTAACATTTTATTTTTTAATAAAATAATACAAATATATAGTCTAATGTAATGGAAAAAAGTAGATGAACAAAAAGAGATTCATATGTCATATATTATGATGTATTTTTAGAATGTGTTTACACTTTGATATATTTTCATTATGGGGATCATGAAACTGATGCTACAGGATCACTACTCTTGTACTCAAGGATCAAGACTTTTCTACTGCGGGGTCAAAACCTTCTTACTGTAGATCAATACTCTTCTATTGATGGATCACCAATTTGCTATAATGGATCAATATATAAACGCAGGATCATCAAATAGGTACAATACATCAAGAATTCTTAATAACCCATCATTGGAACATATCCTCATCTTCAACTAATTAACGATGGTCATCCCCCATCGACCTACATAACCAAAAAAAATGATTATTATTATTATTATTGATACTAAATTCTTAATTTCTTGCTTAATAAGTTGGAAAACTCCAGTGAGCAAAAAAGTCATTGTAGAAGCTAATGTTTTTGCCTTTGCAAAAGAAATTATACCCTATGCGGATGAGTAAAATCCGTCGGCGGTTCTACTTTTTATATTTTTGACCTATTATGGTCCCGTTTTAAGTTTTTGTTATATTTCAGTCCTAAATTTTGAATTCTTCATCTAATCGAATCCTTTCCGTCCAGCTTCGCCAATAAACCACTAAACTATTCGAATTGTCACGACTCGGCCATTGATCTATTTAACGGGTAGAATCATCCCCTGAACTCTTCGGATTGTACCGAACTCATCATTCCGTTCATTTTTTGATGATGTGGCTGGCGGACTTTAATACATGGATGTATATGGCGGGAAATATAGAAAGGGGTTAAGGGTGGACAGGCGGGAATTAACATAGGTGGTTTCTATTTTTCCCAAGTGAGTGAGGAGGGTTAGTGCCAGAAGACGACAATGGTCGTGGGGTGTAAGAATCAGTTTCAGAAACAATTTGATTCTCTCTACAAAAGACGCTTATGAGTTTGTGACTTTGTGCAGATGGAAGAAAACATGTATGTTATTTTATTTGTTCATTGTGCTGATTGAGTGGGTTTTGAATCTAGCAACCCTAGACATTGGTGGATATGGTTTTCTTGTGTTTTTTATTGTTCACACTCACACATTTCTTTTTGGTACTGTATTATATTCGGGTAGTGGTGTTTATTTCCAAAAAATTCGATTGGTGGGGTATTGAATTTGGTTGGTGGGTATGTGTTAATGTTATGGTGGGGGACCATTTTGAAGGGGTTGTTGTAAAGTTGATGTGGTTGTTTTGCAAATGAATTTCGTTGCTTTGAATGATCTAATTGTTTTCTTTTTTCACACTTAAAACAGTGGGACAAATCGGACAACTGCAAAAGAGAATAAGGTGGGGCTTTTTTCAAAAACCTTTTAAATATGTAGGGGTAGGGATGTCAATTGGGCGGGTTGGGTCGGGTTTATGTCGGGTTATTCAGGTTCGGGTTGAGATCGGGTTTATCTATTTTCGGGTTGGGTTTAGGTCAGGTTATTCGGGTTCGTGTTGAGATTGAGTTTTCTTATTTTTGGGTCCGGGTTGGGTTTGGTACGTTCGGGTTCGGGTTAAGAATTAAAAATTTAGGACTGAAATGGGGCAAAAACTTAAAACGGGACCATAATAGGTCAAAAACATAAAAACAGGACCACCGACGGATTTTACTCATTCCATCCTCTTTAACGGCGAATCTGGACGGAAAAGATTCGATTAGGTCAAGAATTCAAAATTTATGACTGAAATACGGTAAAAACTGAAAACGGGACCATAATAGGTCAAAAACATAAAAAGTAGGACCGTCGACGGATTTTACTCCTATGTGGATAGTTGGCGATCTTAGCATGTAGTACTTAAATTAATAATATGGTATATTTAAGCAATCAGCTCACTCTGCTCAAAGCCACTCGGATAAAATTATAGAGGTCGACGATAGTGGCTTCTTAAGCACTTAATCGCACCCTAAAGTTACTCTTAACACTAAACCTTTTAACATTTTTAAGGAGTTTAATAGCTTAAACGAGTAGCCCTAAAACTTTCCATAAAATGACCAATGATAATAGTGCTAATTTCCCATTCTGTGATCACAGCTGACACTAATTGACTATATGCATTTTTGTATTTGTTTTTGTTTGCAGTTGTTTTCATACGAGGCTTAAAAGAAAAAACAAGCACACCAAACGAGTGTGAAAACTTGTTGGTTTCACAAGAGTTAAACAAACTAGGTATCTTAAGGAAAGATCATTTTCATTCTTAGGTGTTTGGGTTTGGGAGCCATGTTGTGTTAGTTTGTGGTTAATATGTATAGCCAATAAAAGTTGTAGCGGCGGCCCCCGAAACCACACTGCTGCTGCTGCCCTTCGGGAAATACGGCTCTTCAATCGCTATATTCTCACGATGGCGAAGGATCGAAAATCTTCGTGAGACAGCTTCTCCGATATCTCAAAATAAGCTTATAAAGAGCCCCGGGTGGATTACCTTCGATTTCACTGTATTGTCCCCCCCAGGCTGTCCTTATGTACTAAAGCACAAGAGAGAGTGTAAGAGGTCAAGGTTGGAGGATCAAAACATATGCCAATTAGGAAAAGAGGGAGGTAAAGCTAAAGCTCCAACGGAGTCTAAGTCCGGTTCTTTCGCGAACGAAGTTCAGAATCAACGAGGGTTCGTAGTACGAAGGGAGTGTACAACTGGGTCGCAGCCCCACTTTTTTGTTCGTAATGAGGGAGAGATAGAATGGAGTTCTTCACGAAGTTCGAGACAAAAAAGAAAAAAGACTTTCTCTATGGCCTCCTCTTGAGACATTATGGCTTTGGGGTCGACCCCGGTAACAAAGAAGGAATCCATAAAAATTTGGGATCAGACACCATGATACCTGACTCGCCATAGGTAGGGGCAGTCACTTTCTCACTTGAGAAAGAAGCGTTCAGGTACACCACTCAGTGTGCTTCAGCTGCCTCGACGAATGTGGATCTCAAAACGAGCGGAGTGACCTTCTCTTTTGTGAAATGAGTGGGGAACCATGGCTTTACACATATGATCAACTTGTTGATTGTCGGAAACTTTAACTCCTCTATATTCTAAATATATCTTTCTAGGAGCATTACGATCTACAGCTCAAATGGTCTCTTATAAAGTCTCTATCTCTCCCGTTGGATGCTCATCTTTCTAGGTTCAGCCTTAGATTAAATCCCGTTGATTGATCTTTCTCCTTAGTTTATTAGCTTAGCCCCGCTAATCCTCCCTTGAGTGAGATCATATTCTCTCAGAAAAATCCTTTACATCCTCTTTCCTGAAGCACGTTCTTTTCCTCAGGTAATAAATCTGAGGGCTGAAAACGGCGTCAAACAAAAGTTAAGTGATGTAAATGGTCGTAACTGCGGTCTTCGGAACCCTTGGTGGAGTTCCTCCAGACCGACAAAGCTCTTCCCTGAAAATTAGTCTTTAAAACGTACCACTGTAATAAGCTCAACTAATCCTCCACTTGCGCTACTTGACGAATCTTGCTCCGTGAGTCCTCCACAGTTCAAAGCCCCATAGGAGGAGCCTCTCTGAAGCACAAGAAACTGGGGAAGATGGGCTCAGTTTCTCTGAAAGTTGGAGATGGGACAGCCAGATTCAGGAAGGCAACTTTCTGCTCCTCTGCCGCCAATCTCCTGATGCTCTTCTCTGTAATCACCACTAATCTTTTCGCTCTTTACGCCTTCAGTTACTCCTACAAGCCCCACCAAAAGCCTCTCCTTCATCAGGACATCTCTCTCATCTCCGACCACGTCTCTCTGATCCTTAGGGAGATCGACTCTTCTCAGAAGAAGCTTGCCAAGATGGAAAAGGAGCTTCTTGGGTATGAGACCTTTGACATTACCAGGCCCAATTTGCCCGGGGAGCTCAAGTTGTTCCTCCACCATCACCAGCTTCCTCTAGGGAAGGATTCCAGAAGTGGGATCACTGAGATGGTGGCCTCTGTGGGCCATTCTTGCGAGAAATCTGCAGACTTGTTGTCTCAGTACATGAGTTACAAGGTTTCCGGGCCGTGCCCTGATGATTGGAGCTTAGCCCAGAAGCTGATCTTGCGGGGCTGTGAGCCTTTGCCGCGGAGGAGGTGCCTTGCCAAGACTGTTCCTAAGGTTGGTTTGCTTTCTCTCCCAGATTCCCTTTGGAAACCCGTTAGCAATAAGAGTGTGATCTGGAGTGGGCTCGGTTGCAAGAATTTTGAGTGTTTGAATAGTAAGAAGCTGAGTAGGGACTGTGTGGGTTGCTTGGATTTGGTTAATGGGTATGAGACTCAGAAGTATGTTAGAGCTAGAGGGAAGAATGTCTTTCTCATTGATGATGTGTTGGCATTGGGGAGTGGTGGAATCAGGATTGGATTTGATATTGCAACTGGGTCTGGCACACTTGCTGCTAGAATGGCTGAGAGGAATGTAACTGTCATTACCAACACTTTGAATGTAGACGCTCCATATAGCGAATTCATTGCTGCTAGAGGGCTTTTCCCGTTGTATTTGAGTTTAGATCATAGGTTCCCGTTCTATGATAATGTGTTTGATTTCGTCCATGCCTCAAATGTTTTAGATGTTGGAGGGAAACCTGAGAAGATGGAGTTCTTGATGTTTGATCTGGATCGTGTGTTGAGGCCTGGAGGTTTGTTTTGGTTGGACAACTTTTACTGTGCAAATGATGAGAAGAGAGATTTGACACGTTTGATAGAAAGGTTCGGGTACAAGAAGCTGAAATGGGTTATTGGAGAGAAACCGGATACAGCTGGATCGGGCAAACCTGAAGTTTTTCTGTCTGCTGTTCTGCAGAAGCCTGTTAGAGTATGATGATAGATCAGATCTCCATGGAAAGTTGAGATCACTCAAAAAGTTTCAGTTTTTGACCAAGAAAGACCATGGATCAATGTTCCTGGCATCTGGATTCTTCAAGGTGGAATAAAGTCATAAACTTTGATGATCGTTTCCCTCTGAGCAATGAGGCAGCGGTGGGGGAAGATCTACTCTCTAGTCTAAATGTCTCATCCTGATACTCCTATTCTGTAGGTTTACTTTGATATTTATGCCAGTTAGAAAGAGAGATCACATTTCCTCAGAAGAAGAGGAACTGAGATCACGTTACTTATTCTTTCATCTGTCAAAATGTTTGATATTCTATGTTGAGTTCTTTAATTAATCATTTTGGAAATGACTTCGTTGTCATGCAAGCAATTCCACGAGGCTGGAAACGTTGATGTCATTTTTACATTGGTTCAGCGGTGGCTCTATTAGGAGTAGTCAAGTAAACGTTGTTGCTGCTTCAAAGTTCGTTGCTTTTGTTCTTGTCCATCATGATCCACCGGCATCATGTTAATGGATTGTAAGGGGACACCGAATCTAACAGAGTTCAACATAATTTCTCTTACATCAGGATGGATCTTACATTCAATAAGCTGAAACGGGTTAATCTATCTGTCCATTTTTGTGTTAAAGTATGCATTCCGAATACATACATACATATATAAATATCATTGCATGTCGACATAGAGGGCGGGCAATGCCCGACTGGTAAGCCACATTCATGTGATGGTGGAGACTTCACTTATCAAGCACTCTTCAATCAAGCTTCAAAGATCTTGCAGGCTGTTTCTCAAGTGTGGCAAGCTTCTGAAGTCGAGCTGCTGATCCCCTGCATGTTGAGCAGCTTCATGCCTTCTTCACTCATCTGCTGAACCTCTGTAGGTGATAGAATTCTGATGCAGCGTACACAGCCAACAAACTCCCTGAAAAGGCGGCGATTAACATATTATTATCAGGCACCAAAACAAGCCAAAACCTTCAGAACCAGGAAATGAACAGAAGTTTCTTACTCCCAAGGGTCATCTCCAACAAGCAGAACATCATTCTCATAATCCACATACACCAATTTCCAGGCTGAGCCTCTCGGGTCATTCAGTAGTCCCTTGAGTCCAAACATGCATTCGATTGCAGAGATTAGTTCATCATAGTTCTTAAAGCTCGTCACATCAATTGACCTCCCAACAGAACCTGCTTTTTGCACCTGTGAATTCAGTAGAAAAAATATGAATTGGTTACAGATCTGCTTAACTGGTCTGGCTATAACCAAGCATCAATATAACGACAGCAAGTATAGAAAATGTGCCTCTTACTTTTGTATAGGTTCTGACCCTCGGAGCTACTTGCTGCCATGAGTTGCTCCTTAGAAGACCAATTTCATCCAGGTCTGCGTTAGCAGTGCTTGATGAAGTACCACCCGAGTTGTCACGCTGGGAGAGAGCTTGGGAGTCTGCAAGGCTTGCAGATGTGATCTGGGACTGGACATCCTGACTGCAACTGAAGTTGCTGACCAGACAGTCTGAAGGATTCTGAAAAGCAGCATCCTTCAGTGTGCAGAAATCGTCAAGAACAGCACTTGAAACTGAAGGATCAACCACACTACTCCCTCCAGTACTAATATCAACATTGAGACAGCTATATACTCCACTTTGATTATTACTGTCGTCAGACAAATCTCTCAATCCATTAGAATCATGGATGCATGGATCCTGCTGTGGGAAAGAAAGAAGTTGAGTTGGTTGGTGTATGACCTTGGACTGATTAAGTTGATGATCCCACACATTCTGACCAACTGTCGTTATCGACGAATAAGTTGGATCTGAAAAAAAACTTGAAGAGTCTTGTAGTCCAAACATTGGCCCACCAGGAGATCTGAATATTCCCGGAGGAGTTTGGCATGAAGAGAGGTTTGATGTCCAGTCATCATTGTCAATGCAAGGGAAGAAGCTACCAATATCAACTGGGGCGGTCTGAATTTGATGAGGCTGTAAGGTTGCTGCTTCCAACTGAGGCTGGATGGGCAATGAAGTTGGTTCTGATTGCCAAGAATTGTGATGGCTATTGAAGGCCAAATGGTTTACCAAAGTTGGTTGGCTAGTAGAATCTGCGGCAATTTTTTTCTCATTATTGATCTCTGAAGTTACTGTCAACTGGCTTAGATGATCAGTAGAGTGCTCCGGCTCTGGCTTCAACTTTTCAGCAGAGCTTCCAGATTGAACTTTGCTTTGAACCTTATGCTCAGAAGATAGGTCCTCAGTTCCAGTTACTTTAGGTAAACTTTGGTTTATACGATCTTGTCCGTCAGGAATCAACTGTACAACATTTTCACCCTCTACCAAGTGATTTTTCGGCTGAATGTTCTTGGAAATCTGATCTATGACAGGCTGCATACTCTTACCATCTTCAAGCGGAGATCCCTTAGAAGGAATTTGTTGAAGAGCGGATGCATATAGTGCCTGATGATTAAGTAATTGAGGATTCATCATCTTCATGAACTGTTCAGGAAAGTTTGAAACCGGGTAGGGAAAATTGCCATTTCCATTCTCAGGGATCTGGATCAAGGGCCTTTTCACCAGGTTTCCCCACTGAGAATCTACTCCTGGCAGGAAAATTGAGCTAAATAATCAGCAGCCATAGAGAAATTCAATGGTGATAACACGATGAAGAATATGATTATGAGCTTACCAAACAATCCTGGAAATGGACGTTTCAGGCCTGAAGTGAGGGAAGGAAAAATGAAAAGGCTTTCAGGAGTTTCGATTTCCCACGCACTGACCCTCTTCTGTTTATCATTACATCCAGGTTCATCCCATTCAACCTGAAGAGACAAAAGGGCAGATCTATGTTATCCCTGCCAATAGATTCAGTACTTTGAATGTTTGCATTTGTGAAGCTGTATTAGAACCTGAAGATTACGCCACTTGGAGCCAGGCCACCTTAACGGATCTAAGTCACTGATCCCAACTATCGTTCCCATATACCTGTCCAAAGAATCAGGATTCATTAAATATGCCTCAGAACTTCAAACCTTGCAAAATTTTGAGGATAACCAAAGGTAGAACGGCAGGAGAAAGTTTCTACAACATTACCTACGTTTCCCTGACTCCTCTGTTTCAAACATCATCCCAAACCTCATACCAGCAGAGAGTTGTGTGCCATAAACAGCCTTCCTATATTTAGCTAATGGAATGACAAACTCTGAAGGGCAGGCCCTGGGAAACAAACAGAGGTATTGGCAACATGAGAAAAAGATGGACACAACACATGGAATCGCGAAAGAAAGTAAGTGTTCATAAAATAAACCTAGGATTGTAGAAAATCTTGAATGGACTTCGGTTGGCAGCTGCATGAGCTGCAGCAGCAAGGACGCCAATGTGCATGCTATCAGCAGATAGAACTGATGATGGCAATGATGATTGTTGACGGTTTGCACGCCTAACACCCACCAACAGTTGGGACTTTTCATCTCTAAAATAATGAGTGTCAAACCAATCAGATGTTGATGCACAACACATTTAAGATACTTGTTAAGCATGTCAATGTGATTGCTGGATACCTGATAAAGAGAACAGAATCACCTGCCCTCAGCCTCTTTGATCCAACGAACAAGCTCCAGCCAGTTGTCAGAAGATGCCGCTTTGGTTGCCCTGCAAATATGACATAAAACATGTGCCAGTACCTATTACAAATTGGTGCAAAAGACGCTAATGTGCAAAAGATGAAACTAAATGCTGCAGAACACGACCTTCAGTGGACCATTATTATACTTCACCTTAATCTTAACTATATTGAGATCGGTGGCATGAGGTTTAAAGTGTCATTGATTTCTAAAATCAGTGAATGCTATCAATTCATACAAAAAGCATAACAACAAAGCTTTGCACCAAATGTCCTTCCTACTGCAACATTCTTACAGAGGAATATGAGACAAAATTCTCAAACCATCGTCATAGGTTTTTCTACTTGCGTGGAAAATATCATGAGATTGTGATTAGTTAAGATATTTGTTATAGTTATGTCCTATTACAAATTTGACATTCGAAAATTAACATGCACATCATGCAAGATGGCTAGGATGCAACCTTCGGGGCACAAAATTCCAACTACAAGGTGATTTCATCTTTCTAACTGCTACTATTATGCTATCAACGGACAGTTATCAAACCGTCACCTCGGTATATATGTCGAAAAGTCCAAGTATTTTCATGTAAGTCTCGAACTACAAGCTCCTGGGACGGCGGCTGCATAGTGTAATCCTAGAATAAAGAACAAGTAATGTGTGTTAGAAAATGCATCTACCACCAGCAGTTCCAAATAACTGCTACATACAGTTCCTTGACCAGATTCACTACTAGTACTACCAGTGGAGGAAAAAGTTTTTCAGCAGCCCTTCTTGGCACAGAGAAGCCACCATGCGTGCTAGTATCACTTGCTGTGAGAATTTTGCAGAAAAACTCACTTGGATGCTTGCTGGGCTTTATACCAAAGTTTGGCATTGGGAATAAATCTTGTTCCTGATCAAATGCAACATTAGAGGCGCAAGCAATAAGTGGTTGCACCCATATATAAACAAGTGAAGGCAAAAACATATGCAAAAAGAAGCTGAACGCATTCAATTTTTTGCATAACTTACAGAATTGACTGGCTGAAGACTCATTTGCGCATATATTTCATCAGTGTCTTTGTCTGCCTGTCAGAGAGAGGAAAGACAAAAGCCACCGGATGTTATATAAGATCAGAAATATATCAATTAGTGATGCTACATTTTCATGAACCAAATGAACGTACATGGAGAGAAACATTGTGAACTTGGCACATTAACTGGGAGGCTAAATTCGGGTAGTTTGGAACTTGTGTTGTTGCCGACCTCTTTGTAGAAACCGCCACCTGAAGAAAAGAACATACCGGACAATGAGGTTCACGAAAAGCCTTGACTGAATGTTCCACAAGAGACTGGTTAGATTTCTAGCATTCTATGCCACCTGAAACATCTGAATCAGTTGATGCCTACTTTAGTGATCCTCAGCACAGGAATAAGAGAGGTGAGGACTACTGACAAAATGCACATGAGTTGGCCAATCTGCTATCTATAGTCATCCAAGTTGGCCAAGAGAAAACAATCATACAATAATTGTTACAAGTATTTCCACTTCAGTCGAGAATATTAGAACCGCTTATTTGCCTCCAAACAGGTAGATGTTGAGGGGAATCTTTTTTAAAGGGGAAAGCCACATCTGTGGGGAAAAAAAAATAAAAGGTTTCTTCACCCTCCCACCAAATGCAGGAAATAAAATGCAAACCTGCTCGCTGTGGCCTTGAGGAAAGTAATACACAAGGCTCCCAACCTGCGGCAAGGAAACGAGTGGACCAGCGCAGGCATGCCATAGCTCCGAATTTATTGCCTTCCGCATCCCTGAAATCACCCATAACATGACATATTATGTAAGACCCTCTCCAGAGATGAAATTTTAGAGATAATGCAGATGGTTGATTCAGAAGCCTTAAAAGGATCAGGGTATCAGCATATGAATAATAAATGGGTATTATCATTTTCCAGTCTCCTATACTTCTAATCATTTCAAGCTCTTTCGTTTCATCGTTTCAACAAGCTACGAAAACCTTTACTTCAATTCCGGATTGATCTGAATAAAGCTGACTGAAAATGCTTCTCTTTGGAGTCCAAAGCATTGATTCCAGCTCAGGAAAATCAAAACGAATTGAATGGTGAAATAAAGACAAAAGCGTCCCAGAAACAAGGAAAATCCAAGTTTTGAGGGAGGGAACGAACCGGACTGGTCTTGCATTTCCTTCAACAACTTCATCTCCTCCAGCAAGTTTGTCGGCGACCCACAAACAAAGCCTCCAGCTTTGTTCTTCCCTTCAACAACAGCGGAGCCCATCATGCTCTCTGCCATCTTACCACCAGCTCAACCTCTCCTGTCTCAGCCTCACAACGGAAAGGGAAGATCTCAGAGCAAAGCAGACATATTCACATCTCCAAACCAGAAGCCTGAGATAATCTAAGCTTGGAAACTTCCATTCCTTTCTCAGAAATTAAAACACAGACTCGAGTCCAAAATGAAGGAACAGACCCTGAAAAGAAATGGGTACAGAGGCAGATTTTTTTCTGCTAGCGCTATGTGGGGCTTTGGGGGGAACCCGAAAAACCAAAAAACTACTGGGAAAGAATAAGTAAAAGTCATCGATTTGCAGCATCAAGTCACGCGGACCAAAGCACCGAGTGGGTCTCCCTCCCTTGATCTACCATCGAGAGTTGTTGTTCTTTTGTTTTTATCTCCCAAAAAGAAATCGGCCTTTCAATGAAAAACCCCACCCCTCATGATCACCATGAAAACCAATAAACAAAAAGAGAGCTTTCACCATGGGAGACAATAATAAACAAAAAGAGAGAGCTTTCTTTACACGGAAAATTTTCTCATTTTTTTTTCTCTCTCCACTTGCTTGGGACTGGGGGAAGAGTGCACACTCTCTTATCCTGCGCACAGACTTCCAGTAATTGGGTGATTCCGTTGCAGCTTTAAACTGTGAGAAAAGAAGCCTTTTTTATTTTAAAGGGGTGCCAATAAATAAATAAAGCAAGCAGAAGAAGAAGACCAGGTGAACACGAAATCAGTCAGCAGCTGAGTGGAGAGAGAAACGAGAAATGGTTTAAAAACGGGAGGGAGTTGCTGAGCTGAAACCGGGAGGGGACAGCACGGCTTGGCGCAACTTAGCATTACGATTCCCAGGATTTTCAGGGTATATTTTTTATTTTAGGGAAAAAATAAACACACAAGTACTCTGGTATGCTGCTAGTACTATTATATATTTGTTCCACCATTAAAATCCCCAAATACGTGCAGATAAAGAAATTGAAGGAGGAAAAGACAAAGGAAAAGGGGGAAAAGGCGGAGAGTTGGCTGGAACTTTTGCGCTGCGCGCCTGCGCCTGATATTTGACCCGTCGATTCACGCGTGCGGTTCACGACAAATTGATGTACTCGTAGTAGTATTTTAGAGAGGAAAGAAAGTCCAAAGTGGGTGATCTTGACACGTGTACAAATACGACACCGTATCGGCCTCTGACAATTGGCTCTTGGTCTCGTCTCATACGCCCCTGAACCTTACCGAGATTCTGTCTTTCAGTTCAGCTGCATTTATTAACTCCTCCTCCTCATTTCGTTTGATACTTGAAATTCTAGCACTGGCATTTGTTTAGGCTTTATTATCAAATAATCTCATAAATTATGTTTACTCATTCACTTTCATCCCTGAATTATAAAATGATCTAACTCAGTCTTTGAATTTTGTAATATCTAGCACTTTAATCCCTCGGCTCTGTAACTCGTCCTGTACATAATTAACGGTGTCAAAATTTTAACGATTTAGTGCATTATTTGTACAAATTTAAAGATTTTAGGACATGCTATAGCAAAAAATATCAAAAGGGGTTAATTCAAAAAAAATAAAAGAAAATGGAGGGTTGAACCAAGGTTAGGGCTCAGCCTGAACAACGCCTCCGTCAAGCTGATGTTAAGCGGATTACACGCCTCTGTCAAGTTTTTTTCGATGTTCTTCGAAATCAACCCAGGGACGTCTTTGAGAAGATGAAATGTGAGACCCACTTAACGGAGATGGTCGTCGATAACGTTGTCGGAATCGGAGAGAATCATGTGCACCGACGAGACCAATTCGAAGATCGGTTTTTGGATTCGGGGATCTGGGTCGGCGCCAACAATGATCGCAATGGCACCGTCCTCGAACAGGGCCTGTCCAACATGGGAATCAGGATGGGCCTCCGATGGTCCCTGAACGTGACGGCGATGATCTTCGAGCAAACAACGAGCACCCTTGTTCCTCCACTATTCTCGGTGAGATCCTTGGTGAGATTTTCTGGGTCGTTTCTAGAATTAGAGAAACCATGGCTAATTGTTAGAACTCGTTGAACGAGAAGAACGAAGCTCTATAACTGGTTCTTACAGGGTTTAAGGTGTAAGTGTTTTGAGCTGATGATTTAACTGATCTAAGTATTTTCGGTAGATGAATTAGTGGGCTAGATGTCTACACAAGGAAATGTATTGGACTGACTATCAACTAACAGTGATAAAACTTAACAAGTTTTAAACAGCAATATGGTTAAAGGACTGAAACACTTGACAGACTATAGTTAATGTCCTGAGTTTGCACATTTTATAATTTAGGAATTAAAGTAAGTGAGTCGCATAAGTCATGAGACTATTTGATAATAAGACCTTTGTTTTAATTGACACTTACGCCCTTCTTTTTTACTACTTTCCTTCATCGTTAGTTTGGTTCACTTTGTTATTACTTACTATGACATTAATGCCATGTGTTTCAACATGTTACAAATTATCAAACCCTAAACTCCAAATTTTATCATGAACAAGTAGTATTGTATATCATAAGCTCCCTCCCTATCATCAGAGATTGGCAATTCGTATCAGTCTGTGGAAATGCATGATACTAATTAATCTTACCCAGGCATGCATGCAGTATAGATCGAGTAAATGGGAAAACGTTGTCAAAGAGTGAAAGGCTGAAAACCAGCTCCCCTATGTATGGCCACAACACAACTATTACTATGAGATGCTTTCTTTTTGGAAATATGGGGGGTAGGGGTGATACTTATATAATTTTGGAAATTTTTATATGGAAAATGATACACCCCATGGCTACACTACTACTCAGTTCACGGTCTTCAATCTAGAAATTGTTTTCCCGATTTGGCATTTTCTAAGATAGTGGAATCATGGCAAAATAGACAATTGTCCATTTTACCCACTATAATGAAAATTTTGTAAATGTGGTACATATATAAATTAATCAAAACTCAAACCTATTTCAACACATTCTACAATAATGCTTTATTCGAATTTAAAAAATTTATTGGAAAAAGTTTAAAATTTTAATCACAGTGTGTTTCAGGAGAAGAGGAGGGGAGAAACTTAACACTTTAACCACGGTGGTTGAATTTAAAAGTTGGGGTGTAAATAATTTATAAAAAAAACAATTGAGTTATTGATTTTATCATTTTTCCCACAAATCCGCTAAAGTTAATAGCTAATAGACGGCAAATGACCATGGATAAAGAAAAAACTTAAAAACATGATTTTTATTATTACAAAAAATTAAAACATGACCGTAATGGTACAATAGTTTAAGTTACAGGACCACAAACGCACTTCACCCTTATATCTTATATGTTCATAGCAGAGCGTGATTAATTATGATGATACCCGACCATAATCTTACAGAATGAACAATCAAACATTATTAAACTTGAAAAGTTGCATTGCCATGTTTATGTAACAAGAAACAGAGGTTTTGAGTCTGTTTCAACATCACCACACACACACACACATTTACAGACATGATGCATAGACAGAGTATAGGTGTATTTGACAATTTTAAAAAGTAGTTTTTGTGTTTTGAAAATCCTGTTTACGGATAGTTTTTAACATTTAGTTTTAAATATTTATTTTTAACTATTAAAAAATTATTCAGAATGCTACTATTTGAAACAGTCATATATATATATATATATATATATATATATATATATATAGTTATTGGAAGTTTTTCCAAGTTGTGGCATGGTGTATGGTGGATGATGTGCATATTTATTTGATTCGTTGTCAAGTGGCATTTTTCTTTTCTTTTCCCCATTTGCCCTTTTGCACCTCTTAACAAATGAGTTTAATTGTTTTGATGAGTCATTAATTTTCTTTATTGTACTTATTCAGTCCTATTGTTTTTATGGTAACACTTTCATCATACAACTTAACTTTCGAGCTTAAAAAGTGCGGTCTCTCTTTCCAAATGATTTCAAATAATAAAACATAATGTTGGTTGTCATTTAGTATATTTCTGTCCAGGACATTGATTTGTTTCAAGTTACACTGAAATCATTCATGTATATTAAACATCTATAACTCATTGTATTTTTAGTTTTATTTATAGAATTCATAATATTTTGAAAGAAATATATATATTTTAGTCCACAATAAAGTACAGGGTTTGGTAAATAAATGAGATGGTTTGACTGTTTTGATGAATCCTTAGTTTTCTGTATTGTGCTTATTAGTCGTAACGTTTTTATGGCAACACTTATTTTAAAACCATCTAAAATCGAAAGGGGATGCCCCTGAGTGACGACAATATCTAACGAGTTGCTAGCTCTTCTCCGATGACAGTAAGGGTTTTAAAGCATCGGCCTCGGGAGTTGGTGGCCTTGTAGCAGGTGGTGGATTTTGGAGGAGTCCGTCCATGTCGGAGATCGCCCACGCACATGTGTAATTTGGTGCATGTTGGGTTGGGGCATTGTATGAAGGAGTTACAATTCAAGGATATAATTTTAATGAAATACTATAAATTGGAGAATTGGAGTAAACTTTAGCCTAAAGATATTGTACCACATAGTGGGAGAAGTGTGAATCTGTTCCTGGTGAGGGCCGTTTGACTGGGTCCATGGGCCGGAATGGTGGGCCTCAAATCACTCCGGGCTTTCTTTTGGAGAAGTGAAGCGGATCTGTACTCATCTAGATCTGGAGCTATGGATTTCATATTGAAGCCCTTTTGAAGAGGAGTTAAATGGCTTTTGAATCTCCTCAATCGGAGTTCCAGAGCTCAAGTTATTGAAACGGTGAAGTTACGCGTCTGGAGGCATTTGGCGGAGGCACTTTGGCGGAGGCACTTTGGCGAAGGCACTTCCAATAATTCGATCGACCACTCCCAACCACTCCCGTCCCATCAGAACACTCCCTCCTTTCACGCTGACACTTGGGAGTATTATATTACTTAGCTTTGACCTTTTTCACCTTTTTAGATAACATGCATGCAAAAGCACTGTACGCTTTATGGCATGCATGCGTATATGTAAGAGTCTGTTCCCTTTCCCTTCTCTATAAAAGGAACAACAGACTCCTAGAATAGACAGAACCAATTTTAAAGAAAAGCTTGAGAAGGAAAATTCCTCAAGCCCTTTATGGGTTCTCAAATCTTGCTTCGCCAATCTTTAGTGATCCATGCAAGAGGATCCAATATAATACCTTGCATTGCCTCACCTCGTAGTGAGGAGGTTCTCGGTTCCATCTCCTTCCCCAGGCGTTTTCAAGGGCATTGCCTCACCTCGTAGTGCGGAGGTTCCCTTGGCCGACTTGTGTTTCCTTGTTCTTCCTCTGTTCTTCGTTTCCATTCTTGCTGGAAACTGCCTCCTTCAAGCTAGATCCGAACGCGTGATCACGTACCCCCCCCCCCGTGATCATATCAATTGGTATCAGAGCCATGCTGCTTGAGGGAGTTCGTTTGTGTTTCTTCTCTCCACGGAACCATCGAGAAGTTGAAGAACAGAAAGTCCACTTCTTCTCCTCCTCGGTAAGTTCTGACTTCGTTGCCCCTGTGATTTCTTTTCCCAGAGCTGTGAAGAAGCAGAGGAGACGGTGTCCGTTTGAGAAGTTATACCTTGTATTGCCCAACCTCGTAGTTGGGAGGTGCACGGTGTTCAAAGACGGAAACCGGCATTTCTGTGAGCGAATACCAAGTATTGCTCAACCTCGTAGTTGAGAGGTGCTTGGTGCTCAACCTTTACAACTCCTTCCTTGTCGCCCACACTCCCTCCTTTCACGCCGACACTTGGGAGTATTATATTACTTAGCTTTGACCTTTTTCACCTTTTTAGATAACATGCATGCAAAAGCATACGCTTTATGGCATGCCTATAAATACTCTCTATTCTAGAATAGACGAACCAATTTTAAAGAAAAGCTTGAGAAGGAAAATTCCTCAAGCCCTTTATGGGTTCTCAAATCGTGCTTCGCCAATCATAGTGATCCATTGCGGAACTTTATGAAATATACCTTTAATTTACTCTCAACTTACTATCCATCGGCTAGTTTACAGAACGAGTTCTAACTTGAGAGTCGGAGAATTGTATCATGGTGTGCGGAGGACACTGTCCCCAGCTCATACCGTGCTCACTCATAGGGACGGGCCTTTAATTTACTCTCAACTTACTATCCATCGGCTAGTTTACAGAACGAGTTCTAACTTGAGAGTCGGAGAATTGTATCAGGTGCTCACTCGGCCTCGGAAGCAGCACGCCTGTGGAGTGGAGCGCCCGCGGACGAAGCATCGCAGAGGTAGCACATCCTAGGAGCCCCTCGGCGAAGGACGCAACCACTCAGGAGAGCCCCACCTCATCTTGACATGGCAGGATTCTTTCCCTTCGGGAGGCCCACCTTCTCGGACACGGTCTCAGGTATTTCACCCTAGCTCCGACCTTTATCTTACTTAATGTTAATCATTTGGTATTAACAATTCCATTAGAGAAAACAAAGAGCGCATATAGATGGAAAAGATGTGAACAAGTAGAATGACCCATAGGATCAAATTAAAACACGGTTTAGTCATGTAGGAAACCTGAATTCAGTGGAGGCTTAAATGAGACATTGCTTGAAAGGATGGGGAGGGACGAAGGGTTGATGTGTTTGATGCCCGTTGCATCTCCAATTGGCATGCACGTCTCAATATTATGAATTATATGTACCCACAACACAACTCTTGCATTTATGGCTAGAAGGGTTCCTCCAACTCCATACGTGTGTTATACTATTAGTGGTTGATGACACCACTGTTAATTACAGTGTTGTCACTTCACGTAATTAATATACTGTAATTAACAGTGACATTTCCATAATTATTAGTGATTTTACCACGTATGAGAGTTGGTGTTTTATAGTGGACCAAAATAATGTCCTTTGTGGCTCTGTCTCTGTGACCCAATTGTTCGTAACCATCGCCAACCACCAAAACCGCAACACAAGAAAGTGACGGATCCAACTGTAAGCTTCCAAAACACTGTCCCTTTTTCGTCCAATTTTCAATTTTGGACTCGCTCGCTCATTCCACTTTTCTCTTCCTTTTCTTTCCCTTCTTTCACATCACATGCCCTTGCCTCAGCCTCAATCTAGCTCGCCTCTCCTCTTCTCTCATGCAATGCAAACACTGCATGCATGCACCCAACGTTCTCTTTGTCTACTAACAAAACAAAACAAAACAAAACAAAACTGTATTTGCATCACATGCCACTCAACTTTTAATTTCCATTACATGAAAAATTACTCTCATATTTCTCTTTACAGCTGGTTTAATCAGCAGCTTCATTTATGTTTTATTTTTATGTTTAATTTATGAATTACAGAATAATATACTTTGAAAACATTTAAAAATGGAAAGTCAGGAAATGTTAAATGTACGTACGTTCCTTAAGAGTTCTAAACTTCTGCTTCGATCTCTCCAATGCATTGGAGAAGAGTGGATGCATACCACATCAACAAATTTCTGACTTTTTATTACGTATATTTTGCTACCAATTTTACAGGCGAAATTAAGGACAAGTTTGCCACGCAACCATTTGCAGTCAATGTCAATTTTTCCGTTTACTAATACATTTTAACGAAAACATGGAAATTAAAACATCAATTTTAGTCCAATTTTTTTTTTAATTTTATAAAAGGTTACCTAGATTTTAATAATTTTTTTTGGAAAAATAAAGAAAGTTATTTACTAATATTGGTCGACATTTTTCTCATACCAGACAGTGATAAAATTGTCACCCAATACATTCCAATGCTACGTGTTTTGAGGCGGGGCACGTATAAGTCTGATGCACACGAGCCAACGCAGAGAACGGTGGAGAGGATATGCAGGGCGTTGTAAATTTTTATGGGTACCATTTGTAATTTTTTTAAAAGTTCAGTGACCAAATATGTAGTAACTTTTTTAGACACTTTTGTAGTTTAAAAAATTCAGGGTTCAAATTGTAAAGAAATGAAATTTTGATTGTAATATTCCAAAATAATACACTATTTATATTAATTCTTTTTTTTGAACATAAAAGACCTATTTTATTAATAATAACTCATTACAAATAAGTCTTAAACGACGAACTAAATAACTGTTTTTGGCTTGTTTCGGGTCTGAAAGCTAATCTCTCAAAAACAAGATTATTTGGAGTTGGTGTAGGCAAAGCAAAAGTTGAGCATATGGCAAGCTTTTTCAGGTGTGCAGCCGGCTCTCTCCCTTACTCATACTTAGGCATGCCCGTTGGTGCAAATATGAACTTTGTTGAATCTTGGGATGCTGTTAGTGAAAAAGAGAAAATCAGATTATCCTCTTGGCGAGCAAAAAACCTGTCTATTGGTGGAAGACTTACCCTCTTTAAATCTATCATGGGAAGCTCTGCCCTTGTACTATTTTTCCGTGTTCCGCGCCCCTTCTAGTCTAACTCAAACACTTGAGAGACTGAGAAGCAATTTTATTTTTGGGGTGGATCTGGGGAAAAACGAGTGATTCATTGGGTTGCTTGAGACAAAATTTTGGATACTTTAGATGAATGAGGTTTGGGGGGTCGGGAGCCTGAAGTCAAAAAATTGGGGTTTGTTAGGAAAATGGTGGTGGAGATTTAGGCTAAAAAATAATACTTTTGTGGGCCAAAATTATCAAAAGTATTTACGAGGAAGACAATGGTTTAGAAGGTGACATTGATACCTCTTTGGGCGGAGCGTGGGGGAATATCATTAAAATATGCAAGGAGATGGATGAAGTAGGGATACATTTCATGAAGTCTTTTCATAGATTACTCGGGGATGGTCGGGAGATTAGTCTTTGGAGGGATGTTTGGACTGAAAATAAATGTTTGGCAAAAATTTGTCCTAGGTTGTTTGCTCTGGAAGTAAAAAAAGAAGTCAAACTAGGAAACTACGTGGAGTGGAGTTGGAAATGGAGATGGGGAAGAGAGTTAAGGGGAAGAGAGATGGGTGAAATTTCAAAGCTAACCCAATTTTTACAGGAAATAAATTTGCAGCAACATAAGACGGACAACTGGGAATGAGATCTTGACATTTCAGGATCATACTTGGTTGCCTCACTCTCTCATCTGGTTGACCATCAAATCCTTACAAGATGCCCATCTCAAGCACCGTCGTCATGGAATTCGTGGGTTCCGAAGAAGATCAACATATCCTTCTGGCGAGCCATGCAAGACCGGCTTCCAACCTGCTTTCAACTTTCTCTTCGCGGTGTCCCATTGCAGAATCCCGGATGTGTAATCTGCTCTTACCCGCTGGAAACTCTCAATCATAGCCTGGTGCATTGCCCCCGCGCAAGAACTCGATGGCAACTAATCTACTCATGGTGCAACGCTGGTCCCTTTACCGTCGTGGACATTCACAGCACCCTCTCAGCCCCTTTTCCATCTTCCAATCTGTTAAAACCTCAACTTCAGATTTGGAATGCCATTAAAAGAGTGGCAACTTTGGGTATTTGGAGAGGGATAAATGAAGAAATTTTCACATGCATTTCTACATCCTCGAGCTCCTGGTTCACCTCGATTCAAGTCTTCTCTTACCTTTGACTTTCGAATCGATGGTCTCGCTTCTCGGTCACTTGGGTAAATTGGCTTCTAAACCCTATTGAAGCGATTAGATGCTATTTTAATCCTCCTTAATCTGTTGCCTCTTGCTATAACTATATAACTTTGTATATTTGATGTTGGTTAGGCTCTAACTCATCCTCTGAGTTTCAAGCTGAAGCCTTTCTTTTTAATTTTATTCAGTCGATTGGTCTTCAAAAAAAAAGAACGTAGAATATGTACAAATAAAATTGTATGCTAAAAGGGAAATCTCCACATAAATACTCATAATTATATTAATTCTAACACGAAGAGGTGTAGCTAGCTATGAGAGAGTAGATGATTCTACTGTATTGGGTGGAAATTGTTGTTGGATTGCGACTATCCAACTGTATTTTTAAGTATATTTATGCTATAAAATCTTTTGATATATTTAGAGATATTTTAAGTTATGTATCAAAAATCTAGATTTAGAGTATCAAAAAGAGAAAGAGTATTTTTCATAAATAAAATAATAATATAATATTCCAAATCATGTGTCATTATTGTACAAAATAATAAATTTTAGAGCCTATAAATTATCAATTTCTTCAATTAATTTACGAATTTTTCAATTTCGGATCAGGCTATTCGGTTCGTTCAATTTTTCAGCTTTTATGAGTTTTTTTCAACACCTTTATGGGTTTGGCGTACCTAAAAGAAGAATTTAGGGCATATCTATAAAGTGAACATCGGCTGTTCAAGAAGAGAATTAAGATGAAGAGTGGTGGTATGGTATGGGCGGTCCAGTAGAGTGGCGGTGCATGAAATGAAATGAAATACAGCAAAAGTACTAAAGTATGGTCTATTCGTTGCATTGCAGGAGGACGATTTCTTCAGTAGTAAGGATAGAAAGATAGTATTATTATTATTATTATTATTATTATCGAGGCCGAAAAGTGTTCTGGAAAAAGGACTGCATGGAGGGAGGGAGAGGGACCCGACCACTTAACTTTCTTCCGGATTAACCGTGAATTTATCAACATTTGTTTTTTTGCTTTGCTTATATCTACATTAAAAAACTACTTTTCACTTTACTATATTAAAAGTCAAATTTAGTCCATTATTTAAGTAGTATTTTCTTAATGAAAGTTGAACCAAACATGAGAGTTTAAGTATTTTCTTAATGGAGTATCATCAAGGAATAAGTAGGTCTTTAACGTACGGGGTTAATATTGGACAAAGCTAGCTGGCATAACAAGATCTAAACATTCAATGGAGTACTACTGTTGAATCCAAGGAGTTAATCAAGAAGGCATGCATGCATGCATGCATGATATATAGCTACCGATGATTTGCTTTGGAGACTTTTGTCCACGAGGCCTGTTATACCTTCAATTGATAGCATATATAGTTCCTTATCTCACGAAATTGAATTTGATCTTGTCAGAAAAAAAGAAAATAAAAGAAAAGGGATCAACATATTTGTTGCTTATCCTATTAACGATATAGCAAGAAACAATTTTGCTTAACATATTTGTTGCTTATCCTATCATCTATCGTGTCCCCTTCATGTCCTTCATTATAATTCAGAAATATTGTTATCCATTATGTTAAAATTCTAACGGAATAATTAACACTGTTAATTAATTATAGTGTACGTAGAAGGCGATCCAAATTCCACTCATTCTATTAACGAGTAATTCATAAATTTGCTGAATATAGTAGCTGTGTACGTGCCTAAACGCTTCTTTCTTTTTAAGAAAAAAAAAACCATTTTCGGATAGGAAAGCTTTTTATACAAGTACTTGAATCATTCGCAAAATCAATTGAAGATTCATAATGTCGAAGAATGCATGCGTAATGATATGCATGGATATGTGGCATATATATACAAAAATAAAATAGGCTAAAATGATAATTTTGTCATTGAAGTTTACAAAATCTTTAAATTTACCATTGAAGTTTATTTTGAAGCGAAAATGTCACAAATATTTTAATGAGGTAAAATTTGCCACTAGAAGTTAATTTGTCTCAGTTGGTGCTCATGTAGCGTGCCATTAGATGAATACGTGGACATTGACTGTACATTTGATAGAGTTGATATTGAATTTCACCTTAAAATCTGTTATAGTTTAAGGGTTGAATTGATAATTTTAAAGATTTTAAGTGAAATCAAAATACTAACCCTACAAAAATGTACAGTCAATTTCACGTATTCGTTCGGTGGTACGTCACGTGAGCGTCAATTAGAGTAATTAATGTCCGGGGGTGAATTTACCCTTCAATAAAATGTCGGTAGCATTTTCGCTTCAAAATGAAATTCGATGATAAATTTAAAGATTTCATAAACTTCAACGATAAAATTATTATTTTAACCAATAAAATGAAATGAAATGGAAGTTATAATGATTAAAAAGGTAATGGTCGCAAAAGATGAGAAGAATCTTGCGTACGTAGTTATTCCTTTGTATTGGTCAGTGAAGTTACTTAAGAGTGTTGGATTTCGATTCATTTACATTAATATTAATTTGAGATAGAAAAAAAATTCAAAAAATTATATTTGAAAGTAAATAAATTAAATTATTACTATTTTTAATATTTTAAATTTATATATTTAAAAATATTAGAGAAATAAGATTATGGGTTAAAACCTGTAAAATTAAATGTTGTAATAAAAATGAACGAAAATAATATAATAAACTTAGTAGTAACTTTCTTATACATGTACGGCGTAGGCGTACGTAGAAAGGGCGTATAAACTAGTGAGTTGGGGTCACATCACATCACAAAAGGGAAGAGAAGGGAGGAAACATGAAAGGGAGCCGAGTAGTGAGCAACATCTATTTCCAAATACCAGAAGTACGTAAGTGGAGCTTTTTAGGCCCTCAAGATTCGTCAAAAACGTTTTAGATCCTTCACATGGTCACTAACACAGTTTAGAATCTAAACAGTCTTCATTAACGAAAATTCTATTTTCCTCAAATTTTTAAGCTTTTTTCACTTTTACCATAAAACTTTAGGACCCGTTTGGTTGATGAAAATAATTTTCATAATTTTCATTTTCATTTCTTGTATCAGTTTTCATTTTCAATGTATAATTTTCGAAAATAATTTTTGAAAATGTGTTTCATTACAACACGTTGAAAATAATATTTTGAAAAGAGTAAAGTGCACTGGTGATCTCTACACTTCCACCAACCACCTCCAAACCACCGCCGCAACACCAACCGTTATTGGACCATCGTCGGACCGCCGCCGGGCCACCGCCAAACCACCACCGGACCGCCGCTCCAGTGGCGAGCGGCCGTCGAAGGTCCGGCGATGGTCTGGTGGTGGTCCGGAGAGTTCCGGCGGTGGTCCGGCAATGTCCGACGAAGGTCCGGCAGTGGTCCGGTGAGGTCCGGCGATGGTCCGGCGTGGTCCGACAGTGGTCCGGCGGAGGTTCGGCGGTGGTCCGGCGAGGTCCGGCAGTGGTCCGGCGAGGTCGGCGGTGGTCTATTCACGGTCACCCCGAGCGGGTTGCGGCCGGGTGACCGGGCTCGGTTTTAACTGCGGGTCACGTTTTCGGCGTTCGGGCGGCTCCCGAGCCCTATCCGAGTATCATTTTGGCGAACCCCTCCGTATTTGAGGTCGTGTGGGTCCCCGGACGTTTCCGCCGAAAATATTTTTCGCGCCGGGGTTGTCGGGGTCGTCTCGGGACGTACAGCGGGCTCGGTAGCACTCTCGAGATCTCAGTTTGGGAAGCCGTTCGCAGTTTTGGAGTCGTGGAGACGTCCCGGAGGAGGTTGTAGAGTTTAATATTTGGGGCGGGACGTTCGGTTCCGGGCGACTCGGGACGGGAATCCCGGGGCTCGGGATGGAAATTTTCTGACGGCTTTGGGGTAAGTTGTGTTTTAATTTAAGATTGAATTTATGGGATTTTTTATAGAATTTTTGGAGTGACGGAATTTCGGTTCAGGTTGACACGCGCACGCGTCGGGTTCTGGTTCGGGTTCAGCGAGCTCGGTAGGACACTCCGGAAAGGTAAATGAATTTCTGAAAAATGTTCTGTGAATGTTATAATATTCTGAAGGTTGTGTCCAAGTTTCGTTAATTTTGGAATTCGGTAATTATTTTTGGGCAAAAAGAATTGGAACTTTCGGAAAAATTGGGAGTTAATTTGCAAATGGGTGCAAATTTAAAAAGAAATCAGCATGGGCAGCAGCAGCCCTTTCTCTTTTCGGCAGAAGTGTGTGTGTGTGTGATTATTTGGGACACATGTCTTATTTTTATTTAAAGGAAGAGAGGGATGGGCAAAAAGGGATGGAAATTATATAAGGTATATTATTACATAATATTAGACTTATCTCATTTCTTTCTTTCTTCTCTTCTTCTTCTCCTTGCTGCTGCCTCTGCCGAAACCTCCATTGAAGAGCAACCTTCAAGCTTGAACTTCTTATTCTTGGGAGAAATCAAAGAGGAATTGCTTGCTACTTGTGGTAAGTACCTTCCTAACTCCTCTTTTCACATTAGTTTTGAAGTTTAGTGGTTAAAAGAGAAGTTTTGGTAAATGATGGGTTTGTTCTTAGCTATAAGCTAGGATGATTCTCTTCCTCCCATGTTTTAGTATGTTGTTCTTGGGTTGTAGGAGAGTGTTAATCAAGTGTTGGATTTTGGAAAACACAACTTGGAAGGAAACCCTATGTATGGCGAATTTTTGGAAGATTTTCCAAAATGGTGTGTGGTTGTTATCTTGTTTCATGCTTCAAGTATGTTAGTCCTAGCATGATTCTAAGCTTGTGTATGGATTTAATTTGATGGAAAACAAGTTGAGGGAAAAATCCCCAAATGGCCGAATTATGGGTTGATTTTCAAAATGGATTTTGTTGTTTTGGATGCAATTGGATATCATTCATGGGTTAGGAATGAAATTGGTGGTTAGAATGGTTGTTTGGTAGCTTGAATGGATTGAATTGGAAGTTGGATGAAAATTTGGTTAAGAACCGAATCTTTGAATGATTCTTTTTCAATGTTGGAGGTTCATTTTGGTTGAATTGGATGTTAATATGGTGTTGGGGTTGAATTTAGGAGTGGATGGAAGTTTGAAATGTTGGATTCGGTTAAGGAATGAAAAAGTTATAATTAATCGGGATTATCGGAAAATGGCGGGTAATGAAGGGTTTAAGGTTGGATTTGATCAGTTCTGCTAATTTTATGATGTTTGTCAATGTTAAATCTTGCATTGTCTAGGTTGGTTCTGAAATCAGACGTTTCTGTGAAAATCTGGAAATTTACGGAAACTCTGTCGGATTTTCGGTTTTGGCGTCGGGGGTTGTAATTTGGTAGTGTGGTTGATGAGGATGCTAATTCAACTTGGTTTGGCAGATTCTGAGTTTCGGTGGTTAGGAAAAGAGGAGTTCTAAGTTTCGGGGCACGGTGTAGGTGTTATCCAGAATCGGTCCAATACTCTGGATTTTGAGGTAAGGGTTTGGTTCTGTGTTTTGGTAAGCTAAGTATATGTTTTGGTTTCCGTTTCTGTTCTGCTGGCATTTCGGAATATTATGCCTTTGGGCATATTCTCGTAGTTTGTAGGAGTATGCCTTATGGCATACTGCATGCATTAATATTACGGCAGTTGTGGGTTCGCTACCCGGTGGTGCACCATGCTTCAGTATTAGCTTCGGCTTCCGACTCCTTAGTGGAGGTCTGTCGTTCCGATTTACTATATGGGTTATGGCGATTTAGAATCGCACGTCCTTGGGACTCCGATCATTTCTGTTCATGCATGTTATTCCGTAGTCATTGCATATATTGCTATCTTTCTGCTTTTGCGGGGTTACATATACTTACCTTACCCCTTATCCCTTACGGGGTCCTTTTAGGACTCACCCTTCTTTGGGTTCTGTTTTTGGGTTTGAGTAGACGATAAGCGACTGCGGAGTAGGGTTCCGTGAGGTTCTACCTCGGTTGTATTGTGCAGGCGGCTTCACCTTGCGGCCCGGGATTGTCTTTTGGATCTGAATCCCGCGAGAGGTATTTGTTGATTAGTACTAGGGTTGTCTCTGTAGCTGAATTTAAATAATTTATGATTTGATATGATGGTTGTATGTCTGTATATATATTTGTATATTCTGTTCTATATCTGTCCTCGCGCTTGGCGCTTGCTAACATTTTAGGTTCTGTGAATTACGTATGTATATGTGTTTTGGTGCGTAAGCACTCGGCCCACGGAGGCGGGGCTTACTCTGTTATTAGTGCATGAATTGTATGGTTGCATTTTATTTTGGTTATACGCATGAAATTTCCGTTAGTTTGCTTCCACAATCCTTCCGTTTTGGGTCCGCTACGCGGCGGGTCTCGATGGACTGCCACTCCTTTCCATTCCGGCTTCCGCTTCGGCGTCCGGCGCCCCGTCTCCGCAACCGGGCTCGGGTGGCGTACGGTGACAAGTTGGTATCAGAGCAGGTAAGTGACCATATTGGTCATCAGTGATGACTTGAAGTGACAACTATTGTTGTACATTTTATTTTAGAATGGTTTGAAGTGACCATATTGGTCCTTACTCGAACCACTTCAAAATAAAATTGTGGAGCAAAGTTTGGTCCTTCAAGTTATCCTGGTAGTTGCAGAGTACGGAATCCAGAATTTCTGGATTTTGGTAAAGGTGTTACAAGTAAAGGATTGTGGAAAAGTTTCAGGTACGTAAAATTGTGTGTTAGGAAAAGATTTGGTGAAATAAGCATGAACTGCTTCTGTGATTCTGTGAAATGCATGATTTTATCATTTTGCGAAATAACTTCTGTGTTAAGTACTGCATTGCACTACAGAGCCTTAGAAAACTGCTGCTAGCTTCTGTAGGGATTAGGAGTGACCGATTTGTCTGGACTCTGTTTGGTCTGAAATGTCTCAGGTTTGGTTAACACGCGTAGACAGTTGAGTGTTTTGAGTACCGGAGGCGGGATCGAGATCCCACACCTCCGTGGAATAGGATACGGGTTCAGCGTAACCCGTGGTCCGAACAACCACACTCACCGCCCGAGGTTTAGCGGTCGTAGGGACCCATCTCTCGATTTGGTATTACCCGCCAGCCTAGCCTGGTTTAGGGCGGCAGTAGGCGGGGAAAAAAAATCTGATTATGCCATAGTAAGGGCATTTTGATCAGGTGGTGATAGCGAGACTTTAGCCACTGCTCGCCACAGCTTTGGGATTGGTAAGTGAGTGACTCCGAGGAGGATGGTCACTACGACACCTAGACTTCTCGTCGGTACTATTAACGACGGGGAGATCTGGGGCACCACCGACGAGGTCAGACTTGGAGAGGTTTGAGTTTGAACCCCCCGAGGTTCAATGACCGAGAAGGGTGCAGGGTAGTAGAGATTTGGTTTGCAGGAGTTGACAAACTCCTGGGGGGGCTACATTTTTCCCCAGCAGTGCAGCGGGGATGTAGCCAGGGATCTGCGTCAGGCACAGTTCGATGAGCTTCATCAGGGAGACAAGTTTGTCGGAAAGTTTGGGTGAGAGTTTGATCGGCTGGTTTACCATGTACCGTAGTATCAAGGTATGGAAGAGAAGAAGACCAAGAGGTTTATTTCGTCGACTGCGCCCCGAGTACAGGTGGGTTTTGAGACCTTTAGACATTACTTTGTTTCGGGAAGCGGTTATTGGGCTCAACTCCTCGAGCAAGAGGAGGTTGAGAGTCGTCTCACCTTGCAATGAGGTCAGGGGAGTACGGAGGGGTTCCATACAGCAAGGACCCGGCAGATTTCTGGACGGCCGAGCAGTGCTGGGCGGTGTAGTAGAGGCAGAGGGGAGCACTACCGGCACGACCTTGTCTGATTTGCGGAGGTATCACTCCGGTCGACTTTGTTACCGGCGGGAGGGCCGATGTTTACGTTGCAGTCCGACACTCTTTGGGTACGGGATTGCCCTCTCGACCGTAGGGCGGGGTTTTGCGATCTTCGGTGTCCATAGTCTCGAGTACAGCCCACGCGCCGCGAGGGCGTGGGTTTCAGATGGGTGGCCCGAGACCTCAGCGGCAGCAGCTTCAGCCACCCTCCGTCACAAAGAACCAGAGCAGGACGGGTTTTCCTTTTTCGAAGGAGGCCACGGTTATCGGGGAGGACCTAGTCAACGGTCAGGTACCGGGCCGGCAGGAAGGCTCGAGTCGGCAGGAGTTTTACATGGTACTTTATTTCGAATGAGATACCGGTACATGCGTTATTGGATACGAGCATATGTTTCCATGGTAACACGAAATGTGTTACATCTCTGCATCTGTCTGTTAGTACCTTGCCTCAAACGCATTTAGTAAAAGCTGCAGGAAGTCGGTTTCATTTTCCAAAGAGATGGTTCGGGGTTGTACGACATCGTAGGCGGACATCCGATAGTATCGGATTTGTTGGTTTTTGACACGCGAACTATGATATTATTTTTGGGATGGACTGGCTATCCAAGAACTCGTGCACGTTGATTGTGCAACCCGTACCATTATGGTTTCGGAGAGGTACTACCTCTCACGACTCCGACCGGTTTGACTATCGCACGCCATGATGAGAGCTGATTCTGGATCAGCTGTCGATAGTTGGTGTAGGGGAATGCTATGATCTGAATGAAGCTGGTATTAGGTTGAAGTTGGATGGTTTACCGTTGGTTCGAGATTTTCCGCAGGTATTTCCGGAGGAGTTGCCCGGATTACCATAAGAGCGGGGAATTGTGTTTGACATCCACCTACAGTCGGGTACTGCTCCGATATCTATTCCTCCTTATCGGATGTCTATTTCTGAGATGCAGGAGTAGAAGAAGCAACTGGAGGAATTACAGTAAAAGAGTTTCATCCGACCGAGCACTTCAGCGTGGGGTGCTCTGGTTCTGTTTGTTAAGAAGAATGATGGGACACTCTGACTTTGCATAGACTACAGACGGTTGAATGCCCTTACTGTGAAGAATAAGTATCCGTTGCCGAGGATTGACGATCTTTTTGATCAACTTCGGGATTCGAGAGTTTTCTCGAAGATTGATCTACGATCTGGATACTTTCAGCTTAGGGTGAAGGAGGAGGATATACCTAAGACCGCTTTCCGCACCCGGTATGGACACTTTGAGTTTACGGTCATGCCATTTGGGCTGACCAATGCTCGGCAGCATTCATGGATCGATGCATCGGGTGTTCCGCCGTACTTGGACTCTTTTGTGGTGGTCTTCATTGATGATATTCTGATATACTCTCGGGATGCGGACTCGCATCGGGAGCATCTGAGGGTAGTTCTGCAGACACTTTGGGAACATCAGCTTTACGCTAAGTTCTCAAAGTGTGAGTTCTGGATCCGGGAGGTCACCTTTCTGGGACATGTTATTTCTGAGCATGGTCTATCTGTGGACCCAGAGAAGGTGAGAGCAATTCAGATCGAAACAACCTACCACTGCACGGAGATCGGGAGCTTCACGGGATTAGCAGGATATTATCGGAGGTTTGCACGGGGTTTTCTATTCTCGGCATCTCCGCTCACGCGATTGACCAAGAAGGGTCAACCGTTTATCCGGTCCGATAGGTGTGAGCAGAATTTTCAGAATTGAAGCGACAGTTGACTCATGCTCCGATTCGACTCTTCCGAGATCCGAGCTTGCCGTATGTGATCTATACGGATGCTTCCACATCCGGTTTGGGGTGTGTCCGATGCAGGATCGGAACGTGATAGCTTATGGGTCGAGGCATGCGACCGCATGAGCTGAACTATCCGACACATGATCCGGAGTTGGCTGCAGTGATCTATGCGCTGAAACAATGGAGACATTATCTCGCTTGGTAACAAATTTCAGATTCTTACCGACCATAAGAGTCTGAAATATCTGTTTCTGTGAAGGAGCTTAACATGAGGCGCGCGATGGCTCGAATACATTAAGGACTATGATTGCAGATCGAGTACATCTTCGGTAAGGGCAACACGGTTGCCGATGCCGGCGGGAAGTATACCGGGTTGGTCAAGGGAGGAGGTGTTGGTGACCGATCCGAGGAGAGTGATCTGACGTGCCTTTGGCACAGGTGGCAGCTCTGGGAGCGTGCTCAGGTATACACACTTACTATACATTCTGAGTGGCTTGATAGAGTGCGCGAGGCGCAAGGTAGAGATCCGGGGCTGAAGAGGTTATCTGGGGAGGACAAGGGGTCTTTGTTCTGGCATTTCAGTATAGGCGAGGATTGCTATACTTCCGAGACCGCCTTTATGTACGGAGGATCAAGAGCTCGGAGTGAGATTTTAGAGGAGGCGCACTCGAGCAGATTGAGTGTTCATCCCGGGAGTGAGAAGATGTATCATGATCTGCGTACTCACTCAGTGGCCTGGGATGAGGAGGCACATTGCCACACATGTGTCAAAGTGTGCCGTTTGTCGCCAGTGAAGATTGAGCACGTAAACCGGCAGGACACTGCAGACTTTGCCCATTCCAGTTCGGAAGTGGGGCAATGTTACTATGGATTTTCGACCGCACCGCCCGACACGGTCCCGCCATGATGCTATCTGGGTTATTGTGGACCGGTGACAAAGTGCGCACACTTTCGCCTATTCGGATCACGGACCCTCCGGAGAAGCTTGCCCGGCTTTACATCGGTGAGATTATGCGGTTACATGGAGTACCAGACTCCATTGTATCTCGACCGTGATCCGCGTTTACGGCACGGTTCGGAAGGCTTTTCATGAAAGCGCTGGGCACGCGACTCCATCCGAGTCTGACTTATCACCCATGCATCGACGGGCGGTCGGAGCGGGTGATTCAGATATTGGAGGACATGCGAAGCTGTACTATAGACTTTGGAGGAGATTGGGACCAAGAATTGCCTTTGATTGAGTTCTCGTACAACAACGGCTTCCGGACTACGATTGGTATGGCACCCATGAGGCGTTATGCGGGAGGAGGTGTATGACACCGCATTCTTTGGACCGATGCGTCGATAGGGTTGAGTTGGGACCCGAGCTTATTGAGGAGACTACGGCGAAGATCAGATTGATTCAGCGCGGATCAAAGCCGCGAACGACCGCACCACTACTTATGCGAACCGTCGCCGTAGAGGCTCTGGAGTTTGAGGTTGGGGATAGGGTTTGGCTCAAGGTAGCACCTATCCGCGGGACGATCAGATTCGGGAAGAAGGGCAAGTTAGCCCCACGGTATATCGGCCCATATGAGATTCTCGGAGGCGGGTCGGTAGGGTGGCATACCGGTTGGCGTTACCTCCTAGTCTGTCTGCTGTGCACAATGTCTTCCATGTTAGCATGTTGAAGAAGTGCATTCTGGATCCGACTCAGACGATTCCAGTGGAGGAGGTACAGCTGGAACCCGATCTTTCTTATCAGGAGGTACCGGTAGCCTTTCTGGATAGGGATGTCAGGAGACTCCGTAGCAAGTTGATTCCCATGGTCAAGGTTCAGTGGTCACATCATACTGACCGGGAGGCGACTTGGGAGTCAGAGAAGGACATTCAGGATCGATACCCAGCGATGCTCGGCGGTTGATACAGCTCTTGGAGGACCAAGAGTCCTAAGGGGAGAATGTTACGGTCACCCCGAGCGGGTTGCGGCCGGGTGACCCGGGGCTCGGTTTTAACTGCGGGTCACGTTTTCGGCGTTCGGCGGCTCCCGAGCCCTATCCGAGTATCATTTTGGCGAACCCCTCCGTATTTGAGGTCGTGTGGGTCCCCCGGACGTTTCCGCCGAAAATATTTTTCTGGCGCCGGGGGGTTGTCGGGGTCGTCTCGGGACGTACAGCGGGCTCGGTAGCACTCTCGAGATCTCAGTTTGGGAAGCCGTTCGCAGTTTTGGAGTCGTGGAGACGTCCCGGAGGAGGTTGTAGAGTTTAATATTTGGGGCGGGACGTTCGGTTCCGGGCGACTCCCGGGGCTCGGGACGGGAATCCCGGGGCTCGGGATGGAAATTTTCTGACGGCTTTGGGGTAAGTTGTGTTTTAATTTAAGATTGAATTTATGGGAATTTTTATAGAATTTTTGGAGTGACGGAATTTCGGTTCGAGTTGACACGCCGCGCGTCGGGTTTTAGTTCGGGTTCAGCGAGCTCGGTAGGACACTCCGGAAAGGTAAATGAATTTCTGAAAAATGTTCTGTGAATGTTATAATATTCTGAAGGTTGTGTCCAAGTTTCGTTAATTTTGGAATTCGGTAATTATTTTTGGGCAAAAAGAATTGGAACTTTCGGAAAAATTGGGAGTTAATTTGCAAATGGGTGCAAATTTAAAAAAGAAATCAGCATGGGCAGCAGCAGCCCTTTCTTTTTTCGGCAGAAGTGTGTGTGTGTGTGTGTGATTATTTGGGACACATGTCTTATTTTTATTTAAAGGAAGAGAGGGATGGGCAAAAAGGGATGGAAATTATATAAGGTATATTATTACATAATATTAGACTTATCTCATTTCTTTCTTTCTTCTCTTCTTCTTCTCCTTGCTGCTGCCTCTGCCGAAACCTCCATTGAAGAGCAACCTTCAAGCTTGAACTTCTTATTCTTGGGAGAAATCAAAGAGGAATTGCTTGCTACTTGTGGTAAGTACCTTCCTAACTCCTCTTTTCACATTAGTTTTGAAGTTTAGTGGTTAAAGAGAAGTTTTGGTAAATGATGGGTTTGTTCTTAGCTATAAGCTAGGATGATTCTCTTCCTCCCATGTTTTAGTATGTTGTTCTTGGGTTGTAGGAGAGTGTTAATCAAGTGTTGGATTTTGGAAAACACAACTTGGAAGGAAACCCTATGTATGGCCGAATTTTTGGAAGATTTTCCAAAATGGTGTGTGGTTGTTATCTTGTTTCATGCTTCAAGTATGTTAGTCCTAGCATGATTCTAAGCTTGTGTATGGATTTAATTTGATGGAAAACAAGTTGAGGGAAAAATCCCCAAATGGCCGAATTATGGGTTGATTTTCAAAAATGGATTTTGTTGTTTTGGATGCAATTGGATAGCATTCATGGGTTAGGAATGAAATTGGTGGTTAGAATGGTTGTTTGGTAGCTTGAATGGATTGAATTGGAAGTTGGATGAAAATTTGGTTAAGAACCGAATCTTTGAATGATTCTTTTTCAATGTTGGAGGTTCATTTTGGTTGAATTGGATGTTAATATGGTGTTGGGGTTGAATTTAGGAGTGGATGGAAGTTTGAAATGTTGGATTCGGTTAAGGAATGAAAAAGTTATAATTAATCGGGATTATCGGGAAATGGCGGGTAATGAAGGGTTTAAGGTTGGATTTGACCAGTTATGCTTATTGTATGATGTTTGTCAATGTGAAATCTTGCATTGTCTAGGTTGGTTCTGAATTCGGCGTTTACGTGAAAATCGGAATTTTACGGAAGTGCAGCCGGATTTTCGGTTTTGGGGTCGGGGTTGTAATTTGGTAGTGTGGTTGATGAGGATGCTAATTCAACTTGGTTTGGCGGTCCCGAGTTTCGGTGGTTAGGAAAAGAGGAGTTCTAAGTTTCGGGGCACGGTGTAGGTGTTATCCAGAATCGGTCCAATACTGGATTTTGAGGTAAGGGTTTGGTTACGTGTTTTGGTAAGCTAAGTATATGTTTTGGTTTCCGTTTACATTACGCTAGTATTTCGGAATATTATGCCTTTGGGCATATTCGTAGTTTGTAGGAGTATGCCTTATGGCATACTGCATGCATTAATATTACGGCGGTTGTGGGTTCGCTACCCCGGTGGTGCACCATGCTTCGTATTAGCTTGGCTTCCGACTCCCTTAGTGGAGGTCGTCGTTCCGATTTACTATATGGGTTATGGCGATTTAGAATCGCACGTCCTTGGGACTCCGATCATTTTCTGTTCATGCATGTTATTCCGTGATCATTGCATATATTGCTATCTTTACATTTTGCAGGTTACATATACTTACCTTACCCCTTATCCCTTACGGGGTCCTTTTAGGACTCACCCTTCTTTGGGTTACATTTTTGGGTTTGGTGGGCGATAAGCGGCTGCGGAGTAGGGTTCCGTGAGGTTCTACCTCGGTTGTATTGTGCGGCGGCTTCACCTTGCGGCCGGGATTGTCTTTTGGATCTGAATCCCGCGCGAGGTATTTGATGCTTAGTCCTAGGCTTGGCTCTGTAGTGCATGTACATACTTTACGATTTGCTATGATGGTTGTATGTACGTATATATATTTGTATATTACATTACTATATCTGTCCTCGGCGCTTGGCGCTTGCTAGACATTTTAGGTTACGTGAATTACGTATGTATATGTGTTTTGGTGCGTAAGCACTCGTCCACTGATGGCGAGGCTTACTCTGTTATTAGTGCATGAATTGTATGGTTGCATTTTATTTTGGTTATACGCATGAAATTTCCGTTAGTTTGCTTCCACAATCCTTCCGTTTTCGGGTCCGCTACGCGCGGCGGGTCTCGATGGACCTGCCACTCCTTCCCATTCCGGCTTCCGCTTCCGGCGTCCCGGTGCCCCCACCTCCGCAACCGGGCTCGGGTGGCGTGCGGTGACAGTCCGGCGAGTTCCGGTGGTGGTCCGGCGATGTCCGGTGGTGGTCCGGCGATGTCCGGTGGTGGTCCGGCGAGGTCCGGCGGTGGTCCGGCAGGGTCCGGTGGTGGTCCGGCGAAGGTCCGACAATGTCTGGGGGTGGTCCGGCGAAGGTCCAGGGGTGGTCAGGCGAAGGTCCGACGGTGGTCCGGTGACGGTCCAACGGTGGTCCGGCTCCGTATTTTATTTTCAAATGAAAACATCAAAAAGTTGTTTTCAAAATCATGTATAAAAGTATTTTCATTTTCATATAAAAATGAAAATGAAAATGAATAACTAAACACATTCTCGTTTTATTTCTTATTTTCGCAGAATTTTCACAAAATTTTCACAAAATTCTACCAACTAAACGGGCCCTTAGTTTTTGTTCTTCAACTCAAAGAAGTTAGTTTTTGTTCATTCTCTTCAACTTTCTCGTTTTTGAAGTTTCAAAATTACTTTCAAAGGTTTTAGTGACTATCACCAAAGTCGCGTTTCCCCAGTAAGACCTAAGGTGTGGTATTAAGAAGGAGTGAAAGACCTTATTGACAGAGAGTATTAAAATTTTGAAATTAAGATTATTCTTCAATGGCTGGGATTTTTAAGAACTTGACAAAATCTACTTTTAAAAAGTTTAAATAAGGAGATTCTAAAGAAAAAGGAAAAGTGAAGAATGCTCAAGGCTTAATCATCAGAGATATTGAAAAAAGTTTGGGAAACTTGGATATCCCAAGGATTAACAAGTTCGAAGTTTACCGAAAGGGAACTTTCGAACTCAGAACTTCCTATGCTATTAAAACGGTAGAAAGGACCATTCCTATAATGGAAGAAGATCACAAATTTGAACTACTGTCCAAATACATGATAGAAAATCATTTAGAAAATCAGTATAACTATCTACATGTTGGATTAGTTTAAATTGCCAGTGCTTGCTCAGATGAACCAAGATGTAATTCTTGGAACACCATTTCTTAGTGTTATCACACCCTATAAGGTTGATAGAAATGGTTTAACAATCAAGAAGTTTGGAAGAAGAATAATTTTTAAGTTTGCTGAACCACCTAGGACCATGTTACTAGAAGAACTTACTGCCAATTCGAATAATAGGCAAGAAACATTTGATGAGTCTTCAAAAAGATATTAGACACAAGAGTGTCGAAGAAAAAATTAAGACTCAAGAAGTTCAGAAACAAATTCAGACTTTTAAAGAAGTTCTGAATAGAAAAATTTGTGCTGATATTCCTAATGCCTTTTGGGAAAGGAAAAAACACATTGTTAATCTTGCTTATGAAGCAGAATTTGAAGAAAGAAACATATCTACTAAATCAAGGGCCATTCTAATGTATGAATAATTAACGGTCCATTGTAAGAAGGAAATACATGATCTTCTTGATAAAGACTTAATAAGAAAGAGTTCTTCACAATGGAGTTGCTTAGCTTTTTATGTCAATAAAAATGCAGAAATAGAAATAGGAGTTCCAAGTTTGGTTATCAATTATAAGCCTCTTAACAAAGTGTTGAAATGGATTAGGTATCCAATACCTAATAAGAAAGACCTCTTGTCAAGATTATACGGTTCCACTGTATTCTCTAAATTTGACATGAAATATGAGTATTGGCAGATCCAGATTGCAGAACATGATAAATATAAAATCGGGTTTAATGTCCCTTTCGGACATTATGAATGAAATGTAATGTCATTCGGTTTAAAGAATGCACCATCAGAAGTTCGGAGAATCATGAATAAAATCTTTAATCCTTATAGTTCTTTCACCATGGGTACTCGTTTGGTGGCCTGGCCTTTGGATAGATCGCCGTCACCATGGGTACTCGTTTGGTGTTGCCGTTGTCTTCAAGGGTTTCATCATTTGACTTCCACCACTTTCGATTTCTGCTATAACTGTGAGGGCCCGGCCTTGTAGGCTCCTGAGGTGGGTTGGTCGTTTCCACAGGGGCATCACAACAAGTTCGTTTTTCCCGTCGTTGAGGGTTCCTGGTTTGATGCCTCTGGTCATAGATGTGGTGGTTTCCCGTCTTTTGACAGGGTTAAGAAAGCTTCCTGCTAGCCCCGAGAAATGGGAATCTTCTGTAGGTTGTTCAACATCCGGACCTTCCCGAATGGTTGAAGTCTCTACTTCAATGATTGAATTGATCCCAATATTTTATTGCTCTTGTATGATACAAGTTGTTTGCTTGATCCAATGTGGTGGTATCTCTTTGGTATGGAGGAATTCTGCTACTCCTTTGAGAGAGCTCAACACTGTTGGAAGGGGCGACCCATTGGCCCCTCTGTCCCGTTCCATACCTGTTGTTTATCTCAAGGTTCCAGCTTTAACCACAAAGATGTCTTAGTTCTTTGCTTTAATTGGTCATCATTGCATTTTAATTTTATTTCTTTTGGGCTGTTCTTGCTCGCCTCCCCCCCCCCCTAAAAAAAATAAGTTGCCCCAAGTTTCACAAAATTGTGGCGGCGAACAAAACAGACCAAGGAGATCTTTCGGTTTTAAAGGGTCGCAGATATTCCCTTTCCGTCTCAGATTTTGGCATGAATGGGCGGCCCAAGGGCCTAGTTTCAAAACTTGTAAAATACTAACAGGTTATTTATATCCATTTTCCGAAGCCCTTCTTCTTCGCATGCAGGCAGGTGCAGTCGGAGTTGGGCCCAAATTCGTGTGATTCAAAGGCCCGCCTAATTGTACAGGAGGAGCTTCTGAAGAACATCCAATCCAAACCAATCAAGTCTCAGCTCTTCGTTGTTCACTTTGGCGGAGCCAGACCACTTCGCCGCACGTAAAGACTAAAGAGAAAACCCTCAACTTGGTTCTGAACTTTTAAATCGTGCTAATGGAGGGATTGCGCGCAGCAGACGCTGACTTGGTGGTCTATGTTCATCCATCACAAACCAAAAGGGTTCCTCAGGCTATTATCCTTCACCTTAGCTCTCTACTCTTCAAGTTCGTTAGACTCTTCCCTTTCCTATACTTTTCCGCTTTTTTTGTTCTCTGGAAAGATGTTTACTTTTTGTATCATTCACGGTCTTGCTACAAACCCTATTGTACTTTAGTTCTCGACACTGGTCACTCAATGGCGTTGATTGTGCGGGTAGTCTAACCTGTTCTGGTTCAAACGACCAAGAAATTGGACGCTGCTTTTAGTTGACGACTGTAAAAGTTTGATTTTTTTTTTTAAATTTTTATCCCCTCTTTCTTTCGGCTGATTATACTAGTGCTTATATGCTGCTGGTGCACCAGCACCACTGAATAAAGTGATGGTCTTTCGCTGTTTTAATTTTCCCTGCCATTTCAGGTTTAATGAAGCCTTTGATGGAATGTTGTTGGCATATGATGTTAATACGCTCGCAAAAGATGCAAAGATTCTCTCTGGCATTCATCCTTATCTCGGTGTTAGGATAAGTGCAAATCTCTTACTGTTTTCTCCCAAACCGGATATGCTTTTAGGTAAGTTGCCCAGTTTCTGCTATTAATAGCTATCATGTAAGTTGGTCTTCCGTAATACTCGGTGTATATGTCTCTCTAAAAGGGGCATTCGTCAGTTGTCTTTTTTTCGTTTTCTGTTTTCTCTCAGAGGGAAAGACAGTGAAGCTTACTGAGGAGTCCATTCATGTGATTATTCTTGGTTTTGCATCGGCTGTGATAACAGCTGAAAACGTCCGTGAAGATTTTGAATATAGATCGGTGGGTACTGAGTTCTGCGGGTTTTTTGTAAGTTGTTCCATTTCTTTCATTGATGGTGTTAATTTCTTAACATCTGTTCAGGAAACGAAAGAAGAAGATGACAATCTGGTAGGAGAAATATGGGAGAAAACTGATTGTCTCAGTCTTTATGGTTTTTCTGATTAATGACCTTAGAGTATCCATCTTTGCACAGTCTGATAGAGGGGTTTTCGTTAGCAAGTTGAACAAGCATCATGTCATAAAAGTGGGTACTGTAATACGTTTCTCGGTCAAGAGGTAATTCTTCCCTGAAGAGTGTGTCTTCTTCACTGCCCTAAATCTTAAGTTTGTTATGCCACCATCACATGCATCCTTTTCATTTTAGTTCATCTTTTAGTGGACAATTTAAAGTTTTGTTTTGAGTTATGTGTGTGTGGCATATGCTACTCATTTACGTGGATGTGATAAAGGTTAGATTTAGAGGATGGTATATGTGGCTGGCTTATATATTAAGCTAAAATTTATTAGGAATCTAGATAACTGGGTTACCAACTATGTCAAAGGTCTAAAACAAACCTTCTGTCATTAGGTTGACGGCGGGGTTTCAATTAACTTGATTTTGGTGTTTTTATGGGACTTCTGACATTGTTGATTTAAACTCAAATGAACTGACTCTGTCAGATATCTTCTACTATACGGTTCTTGCGCAAAACTACAACGGGAAATAGCTTATGAGTTACTGTCATTGTATGTGGTAGCCAGGAGTATTCAAGATAAAGTTTTGGACTTGGTCCACAGCTCGTCAATGGCTCTTGTTTTTTCTTTAGGATTGGGTATTATAAAGATAAGTCGAAGAAGCTTGCTTTAGTTGCGTGCTTAATAATTTCATATTCTTTCGAGAGAATGGAACAAAGGGCTTTTGAGGTGGAGCTCTCTCGAATTCAGCTAAAAAGCTTATAGATTAATATTGTTCTTTGGTTACTAGGGATGCTGCTAATAGGCTTATGTTTGGTGAGGCCTTGAGGTTATTATGTTGTCAATAATCTGTTGGCAACTCCTTGTCGATAATCATTCAAGGAAAGGGAAAAACTCAAATGAACCCAGACACCAAAATATGAATTTTGACATTGATTTTCTTTGCAGTCTGGATGAAGAAAATATGCACATTTACGGCTCACTAATGCGCGTAGACACAGGAAGCATTCATTGGCTACACAGACATAATCACAAGCTGATGAAAAGGTTCTTTCTTATTTCAACTGATAAACTGTACATATTGCTCATTTGTAGCAAATTTGCAACTCTTTTATTCAAATATATTCATCTCATGGCTGTTCAAAATCTGTAGGAGTTCGGGAACAGATGATATCGAGCATGGAATTGTAAATGACAGGTTTGCCCCATTGAGTAGTAATGAGAAAGTTAAGAAGTCAAAGAGACATCGAACAGAGGGAGGACATTTATGATGATTTTCAGAAGATTTATAGTGGTATGAGATTCAGAATTTAAAGGTGTTTTTTCGATGTTTTATCTCCCCTGTTCTTTTCACATGTATGAGTGTAGAAATACACAGTTGTTAGTGGATCTTCATTTCTTTTCCAGATCATGTTTTTTAGCTGAAAGCCAGAAACTACTGCTCTTATAAGATTATGATCATTTTCCACCTTGAATTTGTGGGGAATGCCACTTTGAATTTGTGGGTAATTGTCACGTCATTCATTTACACTTGTATTGTATTAGGTATCTGGATCTTTTCTTACCTCTTTTTCCTATCATAAACACTACTTGCTGAGATCCAGGTGCCCTGTGGGGGGGGTGTAAGGGATATTGAACTCTATTGAATAGTAGTTGATCTGGTAACAACGCTAACTGTGATGCTGATATTGACTGTTCTACATTCCGGTTTCTTGTGCAGTAGTATGAATTCTTGGACCGTGGAAATTGCACTAGCCCAGTAATAGTGTACCATTAGCTGTGAGGGTATCACAAGTATTTAGGGGTTGCAGATTTCTGAAATGAAAGGAAACGTCTTGGAACTTCATCAAGACTTCTCCGATAGAATTGCAGCCCCATGTAGCTTACTTTAGATCTGAACTGCAAGTGCATGTGAGTTTACAACTTGGACTGGGAAAAAGGAAAGGGAATTTCTGAACCCATTTAACACCCTTCACTTCAGAGGTTGGGTCTGAGGTTCATGGCAGTCAATCCACTTTCAGAGTGGGGGTTTGAAGTGGATGGAATTGCAAAATTTGAGGCAATTGGTATAACTGGGACATTAGGGTTTACTAGCAACAAACTACTCAGTCCCCAAATCCAAATAACTAACTTGTTTTCTTTTTATCATTTAATCTATAAGTTTTCTTTTCAATAGTTTGTAAAATAGTCAAATAATTTAGCTCCAAAAGATCAATAAATGTTAATAGTTTTTAATAGACGATCTTAGAATTTTCTAACAAATTATTCCTAGCTGGAGTTAAATATACAACAAAGAAAGTCAAACTTAGCTATTAATTATTTGGGATGAAGGGAGTGGTACTTAATCCTATAATTAACATAGGGAAACTGAAAGAAAATCTTGATCTGCTTAGGATTTCACAATGATAAGGATGATAAGAGTAAATTTCGCAAACGGTCCTACTTTAAGGTTTGTGATCTATTTTGGTCTCATTTTAAGTTTTTGATTCAATTGAATCCTATTTCTTGAATTATTGATCCAATTGAGTCCCGTGTATCTAATTTTACTGTTTCATTTAATAGATTCATGTGAAATGTCGATGTAACCCCTTATTAATTGTTATAATATACCTTAAGTTTTTTAACTTCAACAATTCCCCAAACTTTTCTAAGCTTACACATTAACCTTTAAACTCCTCATCAACTATCACCTTTGTCATCTTCTTTGAACCATGGCTTAGAGTCGTAACCCTAGATCATTGAGGCAAGATCTTAACCTCTAGATCCCCACCAACATAGTCTACAAGTCCCCACCTCGCCAGAGTTCGGAGTCCCCCCAGCAGCGCCATTCACTACGTGGAGCATTCATAGCTTACCGCGGCCTCCTCCGCAATAATTACCGAGGGAGAGCCTGCGGCAACTCTCGCGGCAAAACGGCTAGTGGTAGAGGCCTTTACCGCGCCCCAAATTGCAGCATTACCGCAGCCGTACCGCACCCCAAGCTTCAGTAAGCGTTTTAAATAATTTAAAAAAAAGTAGATGAAGTCGACCATAAAACCTGATGGTTGTCAAGCCTAATCAGCCAGATACTAAAGACCAGAAAAGTCCAAAAGGTCTAGTAAAAGGCCAAGTCATTTGCCCAAAGTAAAGGGCCCATTAAAACTCGAATAACTAAGGACTAATCCTGGACCATTACATTAATATTCCCGGAACATAAACGACATTCTCGGACAAGGACTTACCCAGACCATAACAATAACTTCTGGACAATAGCACCCTAATAATGTATATTCGAGACCAAAGACATGTGTCCTCTGACACGCTGCCATTCTAACGCTGCCATTCTATATTGAAATATTACAATATTGCTACTTTATGACTATGGACTATAAAACCACTAATTATACACACCTTTCAGGGTAACGACTGACTCTCATTTTCTCTTAGTGTTGTCACTCTCCTTCCTAAATTTCACTAATATTGACTTGGCGTCGGAATACCAAACAGAGGACCCCCTCTACTTCCCATTTTTGGCATTTTGACTCATCGTACTTACACCAATCCCAATGACGTCCACCAATGTCATAACTCGACGCAGACAGCACGGGAGGATAGTGGCGGCTGTCGCCACAGATCTGCCACCAAAAACCAAAAAAGCCCATGAATGGATGGTGATGGTGAGGGCGGCGTCGGTTGAGTGGCGGTGTTGCGGTGAACAAAGACGATAGCGGCGAAAGAAGAAGCCACAAAGCCCAGAAAGAAGAAGAAGAAGAACAAAGAAGAAGAAAACAGAGAAAGAAGAAGAAGATGAAGAAGAAGAAGAAGAAAGAACAGAGAAGAAAACAAAGAAAGAAGAAGAGAAGGAGGAGAAGAAGAAGAAAACATAAGAAAGAACATGGAAGAAGAAAACATCGAAACAAGAAGAGAAGGAGGATGAGAAGAAGAAGAAGGAAGATGAGCAAGAAAACGGAAGAAGAGAGAAAGAAAGATGAAGAAGAAAACAGAAGAAGAGAAAAAGAAGAAAGAAAGGATGAAGAAGAATGGTGAAGAGAAAGAAAGAAGGATGAAAAATGGCAAAGAACCATGCGGCGGAGAGGAAAAGAGATGAGTTTAAACCCTAAAAATGAGATTTACCGCGGCCAAGGCCGTGGTAAATCCTTACCATGCCACTTACCACGCCTTTGTGTTTACTGCGACCAAAATCGCAGTAAGGGCCGCGGTAAAATTTGTATTCCCCACGTAGTGATTCCTGGGGCGAGAACCTCACCTTCAATACCGGCACCGCATGCCTTGCAGTAAATCTTTACCACGCCACTTACCACGCCTTTGGGTTTACTATGGCCAAAACTGCAGTAAGGGCAGCAGTAAATTTTGTATTCTCCATGTAATGATTCATGGGACGAGAACCTCACCTTCAACACCGGCACCGCCTGCCTTGGTGGATCTGTATCGGGCGTCGCCGCTAGGTTGTTTTATGGGGTCAATAGCTTCAAGCAAGGCGATTAACTGTTGATGTGAATGTAATATCTGTTGAATAATGGTACTCAATTGATAATTCACACCGTTTTGTTCTTGATGGATCGGAATTCGATCAAACTTATTGAACTGTATATAATTTATACTTGCGACTGTTTGTAAGAGAATGAATTGAGTCCGTGTCTATCACGCTTACTGATGTCTTGCTGTTTGGTTATAGTAGTACTGTATGTTTGCTTGAAGGCTATTTTGGTGGAATTTTGGTTTTGCTTGCTGGGATTGAATTAGGCAAGGCCTATTTTACTTGTCTATAGCCACTTTGTTCTTACCATGGTGGACATAAGCCGCTTGAATCAAGTTTTGAAATGGCGTTTGAATATGGTGGTTCAAGAAGATGGCAAAGGTGATAGTGGATGGGAGTTTGAGGATTAATTGTAAGTTTAGAAGAAATTGGGGGTATAATTGTTTAAGTTAAAAAAATTAAGGTTATTATAGCAATTAATTGGGAGTAAAATCAACATTTCACATGAATTTATTAACTAAAACGGTAAAATTAGACAGAAATAACTCAATTGAATCAATAATTCAAAAATATGAGTCAATTGAGTTAAAAACTTAAAATGAGACCGAACTAGATCAGCGAAACTTAAAGTAGAACCATCCACGTAATTTATTTTGGATGATAAACATGTAAAAGTTCTATTCTTATATATATCTTTATCTCTGAGAGATGATGATCTTTTTATTTCGGAGGGACAATCTGGTTAGGAATTTTGATTACTTTACAACATAACTGTAACTGTTAATGTGAAATGAATCATGGTTCAATCTTTTTTAAATAAAAAAAAAGTTTGAAAAGGTATTTTATTGTATTTTGGCGTCGTTAAGAGGGTATAAGATCGTAGTAACAATCATTTCCAATCATTTGATCCTATTATACTAAAAATTGGTTGAAGTTGTAAGTTGCATTATTAGGGTGGTTGGTTGCTTTTGTGAGGCGATTTTGACTATAGCATATATCATCACATGACGACTCTCTATTTATTTTTACGATGATCACTTGTTAATCAAAGTTTAATGCAGATCGGAGAGGCCTTAGATTAGTATTAGGATGGTGGTTAGACTTTAGAATGGCGGTCTGGATCCTTTCGAGACAGCTTTGAGCTTCAGGGTATGTGTTATTTTTTTTTTGTTTAAAACAAAGAAGAAAAAACAAGAAAGTCTCCTTTACTTCTTCAAAAATCAAAATTCCCACATATTCTTTCATACGTTTTACCTCCATTTTTTTTAAAAAAGTAGTAATTGGGTTGGGCTTGTCTCCGATTATTTAACATCTTCGTGCTCCATAAATACAAGTTTCGCATCTTATTCAAACATGTAGAAAATTTAGAACGAAAAATCTTCTCAAAGAATAAATGAAATTGTTTGTTGTACATAGCAGTACTCTCACCGTCTCACTAAATATAGTGCATTTGATTTTGCATGGAGATTTAAAAAAGTTATTAATTAGAAAGTAATAAGATAAAATAGGTATATAAGATAAAAATAATTTTTTTTGGAATGAGAAGGCACTACGTAGTTGACCCGATCCTGGTAGCGGGCATGGTAACGAGATTGGCGTTACCAGGGTGGTCAGACGCCCAGTTGACCGTGGTAGCGGGTCAGGGCATTACTGGCAACGGACTAGTAGCGGCCCAGCCAATTACCAAGGCCTGTCAGCGAAACGTCCGGGAATCGAAAAATTTGGGGCAATTGTTGAAAATTGAATTTCAAATTCAATGATGCTGGTAACGAGCTAGTAATGGCTAGACCCGCTACCAGTAAGCTGAATTGCTCACAACTGCCACCCCTTCCCCATTTCTTCTTTCCATATCATCCCTCACCTCCCTCACCACCAGCGCATCTCAACCCTCCGCCGTCGCCGACTCGTCGCCCTAACGACCGGGGGAGCTTTCAGTTGTTTAAGTAGGCATCTCCTTCGTTTTTTTATATTTTCCCTTGAATTTCAAGTTATTAAACAATTTTTGTTATTTTTTTGTGATTCTTTTCCGGTGGCCTACTCCACCTCCGGCATTACGGCTCTTCGTCTCTCTCCTGTGGTAGCACTTGATTAGGTAAGTTTTATCGTTTTGCTTTGATTTTAGGGAAATATTTGTTCATCTATTTATGTGTTCTGATTATTGTGTTCATGTGCTCATGTGTTTGCCCATCAGAAATTGGTACAAGTTGAATCATCGAAGAAGAAGACGGACAACTTGCAACAGCGGCTCCGATCATGTTGGAGAGCATCGGTCAAGCGATCTTTGCATTCATCATCAGATCTAGAATTCGTTTGCCATCAGCTTTGTGTTTGTATTTTGTAAACCCAGATCTGGAATTCGTTTCCAGATTGTTGTTTATTTTATAAAATAAATTGGTAACGGGCTGATGTGTTACTAGCCCGTTACCAATAGGTAGCGGCCTGGTAACGGGTTCGGAGAACGAGACGACGTGATTCGTAGCGCTCCAACCCGCTACCAGACCCGTTAACAGCCTGGTAGCTGGTAGGGCGCTACCAGGCATCCATCTGATACGTAGTGAGGGAAATGAAAGGTAGTAACGTAAAGTTGATGTAGAAAAATTTCCTTTTTAGGAAATATTAGAGTTTTGCTGGGGCGATCGTAAAAAGAATTTATTGAATATTTGTTGAGACGGAAGAGAGTAATAGTTTGTAACGCCATCCGTATAGTGCACTCCTATATGTACTGTCTTCAGCTTTTTGGCCGGCTAGCTCATGGATATTGATGCCTTGCTTTACATATATAGCTAGCTAGATTAACACCAACAATAATAATTTAACAAACATGGCTGTTTGTTTCAAGTGTCATCCCTGCCCTCTCTTGTCATTTTTTTTTGGGTAAATTACAAAACATTCAATTAAATTTAAACTACGTACGGTTATATCTCTCATTTTTTAAATATACAATTTCTCATTCAAACTACTTAATTCATTGGATTAATCGAAGTGGCTTAAGCGCATCATAATTTATTTGATTAAGGAATGTGATCATTAAAAGCTTACGGTCAAAGGGGAGTATTTAAACTTGGTTTTGGTTATATTTTTGTCCCAAATGATTTGATTATTTTGTCCCAAATGTATAAAGTGTCACTTTATACATTAATTTAATAAAATAAATGTCTTAATATTGACCTATATGAGTAAATGTCTTTAAATAAAATGAGCCTTGTTGTTTTAGTTGTAATTGGTAATACCATAGCAGGTAAAACATTCACTATACTACTCCCTCCGTCCGCAAAAGACTCCACCATTTGAATTTGTTGTTTCAGGGTTCAATGTTTGACTCAAATTTTAACAAAGATAAATAGTTTTACAAAATTCAGAAAAAATATATTCAGAAAATTTAGATTTCAAATTATGATACACATATGAAATATTTAATTTTCGGTGTCTAAACATTCGTAAAAAAAATCATAGATTAAATACTGTGAAACTGTCAAAACAAATGGTGGAGTCTTTTGCGGACGGAGGGAGTATTAATTAATAGGTTGATGTATGAGTTTTTGTCTTTTTATATCGAGGTTGGATAAGGTTATAATAATACTCAATAACACTAGTGGTGTCAAAATATTTTTTTAGTGGTATTTACAAAAATTACTAATATATGTGTGTGGGTTTGTATTTTTTGAGTGGTGTCACTTAACACCACTCATTGTGATGGATCTGCCTCCATTCCAAATTCATTTTCACCCTTCTAAACCATTCTCTACACTCTTTAATGGGTGACTTTACAAGGTACGTAAAAGTGGAAGACAATTTTTTTTAAGAAAAAAGTGAAAAATGGTAGGATCGCATTAACCATCCTCTATTTGGTGTAAGAAAGGGTAAGAATGAGGTTCATCGTCATCTTGCATTTTGAGGTTCACCATCATTTGGCATTTTATTACTCCCACCAGAAAAAGTGAAGGATAATAAATTTCAGGATGGTGATATTTACAATTCGATCAATAAACTTCTAAATAACTTGCTAGGTTTGATCATCAAACTTTTTTTGGAAAATTTACAAATAACCAAATCTTTACAAATTACTCATTGGACGTAAAAAAATAAAATAAAAATAAAGGAGTACCAAGATTTAAAAAGTGATACAATTTGTTATCCCAACCTATCCATATATTCTTATACTGCGTCATGTCGTGTACAACCAAATAAGTGATATTTATATTGTGTCATTTCGTCTATTCTCATCATCATGTCTCATATATCCATTTTATATCACTTTAATCACCTAAACCCATTTAGTTTATCCTGACAACGAACAAACCTATTTTTTTTTCTGATGGTAATTTGGCGGAGGTAGAAACATATGAATCAATATATAATTCAAAAGCCCTACGTTTGTGTTACTATTGGTTGTTGAAGCTATGTATGAATAATTATTTGTATTACTGGAGTGGGAATAATTACAATTAGTACTCGTAAATTTACGTACTCAACTCTACCATAAACTAAAAAATGTTTTTCATCTATACTATATGTATATATGTGGATTTATGAAATGAGTTTAATTTACTGGGTTAATTATGCAGTTACACAGCAACCAAATGACCCTTACATATACTCTAAATTTTTGACGTTCCCCTTCCCTAATCCTTCATCACCTAATAATAATATATTCCCTCTATATCGTAATGTAGAAATTAATTCCTGTCTTAATGGAAACAAAGGGGGGCATTATCTTTTTTGTATATCAGTTGGATATGAAAGATTTCTTGCTAGCTAGCACTCTTTTGATCATTTTCTTGGAGTTTTGTTAACATTCGTGAGCAATTTGTGTATTTGGTGGAATTATTATGCAAAGACATAAATAACGAGGTGATCTTGGCATGCACGTACGTGGACCAACCCATGAATCGTATACCCTAAGTAGTACTGGTTAATGGGATGAATTTTGTTTTGTTTTTTAGAAGACATGAATGAGTTAATTATGCATAATAAAGTACGTATATAGGTAGAGAGAAGTCGAAATTGGGAGGTTGGTGGATGAGTTTAAAATTAGAAAATTAATTAAAGTGGGGGAAAGCAAGCAAGCAAGCAAGCCGCGGCGGCATCAACGCACATGGGGGCTCGGCCTGGCCACATACGAAGAACTCAAAATCTTTGCTTCTGGGCGTGTCGACTTAATTTACAAACAAAAGTATTAGCTTCATAATTTCAGGACACAACCACTTCTCTATCGGACAAATTTCCTTTTGTTCCAACTTTCCATGTGGAAGGTCGTCTGTCCCTCATCCTTTTATTTCCTAATACTTCAACATAAGGTAAATTTTGAGTTTCATATTTGACTCAAATTATTGTTGCCTGTAATTGCTACACTTTATTTTTTTTGATAAGTATTTGAAGACTACATATATACGAACTTCCAATTATTATTATTTTTTCTTCATACAAAAGGGTATGGCTATGAGATTGTGGGTGGTGTGGACATTTGAATTCAAGACCTCCACTTATGTTATTAGAGTTTACACTACGTCGAGAAAACGGGCTCTACTGCAGCCATCCAAGCAGTAGAGCCGCAGTAAGCACTGCGGGATGGGCCGCAGTAGATGCCGCGGTAAAATTGGTCGCAGTTTTGCTTCCTACTGCAGCCATGGCCGCAGTAGACGAAATTTTTATTTAAAAAAAAAGTTGATGAATCAGGATGAATTTATTCAGCAGGTGGTCGTTTAACTCTATTGAAGTCTGTTTTATCGTCTTTGCCTCTGTTCTTCTTCTCGTTGTTCCGCGCCCCTGTGAGAGTGCTTAAAACTCTTGAGAGCTTGAGATCAAAATTCTTCTGGGGAGGGGATGAAGATTACAATGGCATCTTCTGGGTTGCTTGGAAGACCATCTTAAGGCGAAAGGAGGTTGGAGGTCTGGGGGTGTGTAGTCTAAAGTTTAAGAATTAGGTGTTACTCGGTAAATGGTAAGGTAGAGAAGGATGCTTTGTGGGTCAAAATAGTATAAAGACAATTCATGGTGTGGAGGGCGGTTTTCCTAGGTTGGGTGGGGATTCCGTGAAGAAGGTGGGAGGGGTTTGGGGGGAAATCATAATTGTAGGAAAGGAGATGGAGGATATCAGAGTAGATTTTGTAAATTCTTTCCAAAAAATTGTAGGAAATGGGAAAAAACACTTTATTCTGGAAAGACGCATGGGCAGGAAACACATATTTAGACTCCCGTTTCCCTAGGCTTATGCAGTTAGAAGTTGATGGTGGGTGCACTGTAGCGGAGAGAACTTGTTGGGAGGGCATGAATTGGAAGTGGTATCGGAAGTGGAGGAGAGATCCAAGAGGTAGAGAAGAGGGGGAGTTGAAGGAACTAACAAATATTTTGAATTCAAACTCTATTTCTGCAGATTCGGACGATAACATTTCAATAATAGTCTAATTACACTTTTTTCAATGAAATTGGTATAGTTTTTGAATCTTTAATAAATGTTCATTTTAAACCTTTACATGATTTTCCTTTATATGTATATATATTTCCTCTCTCATCTTGCTCCCTCACTACCACCCACTGTCCTAGCTTGTCCAGTTGCCTCACCAACCACACCAACACCAGTACTGTTGCTAGCGACAAGGGGTGAGTACTGCAATGGTGCAGCCTTCTGGCTCTAATTGCAAGGCATATTGCTAGCTAGCTCCTCTCGTGTATCCCTTAGGATACATGCATCCATGCATGTTCAATTCCTCGTGGTTTGGTGACACAGGATTTGTGGCAAACACACAAATATAACTAAATGTTTTAATTAGAAATACAAACAAAAGGACCCGTGTGAAACAAATTGTGACAACCCGGAAGCTTGTGAGTCTCGATAAGAAAGCTGGGTAGGGTCGTTTTGGTTCGGCTCAATTAGGCTCGAACCCTAACCAGGCTCGAACTGAGTTCATGAGACTTGAAAATTCCCAACACTCAATGAATTAGACGGGTATTATAGGTATTTCACATGGGCTCGATGAGGTTCGCGAACTTTTTGAGCCAAACCTCTCAAGTTCGGGCTCGACTCGTTTAATATACGAGCTTAAAATTTGGTTCGAGCTCGAACTTGAGACTCGTGAAGCTCGGATCGTTTGGCCGACAAGAGCTCGGCTCGAGCAGACTCGTTTAATTTCTCATGACCCCCTAACGTGAACTCTTAACCCACTAACGTGAACTCTTAACCTGCATAAAGTTATTACAAGCTAATTTAGTTATAAAATATGTGTATTAGATCACTAAATGTACGTTCGCTTTTGTTTTGTTTGGCACTGCTTCAGACTTCAGTCGTGATGGCTGTAGGATGAAGGGATAAAATAAAACCGCTAACATTTAGCTACTTATTGATTATGGGAATTAAAAATTACAGTAATCCGCATTAGAAAAAAGAACCTTATACTAATAATCTAATGAAAGGCGGGCAGCATAGGCATTACTTACAACTGCACGATATCATAACATTTATATTTCATCTGTCCGTGAAAGACTCCACCATTTGTTTTGACAGTTTCACAGTATTTAATCTATGATTTTTTTACGAATGTTTAGACACCGAAAATTAAATATTTTATATGTGTATCATAATTTGAAATCTAAATTTTCTGAATATATTTTTTCCGAATTTTTTAAAACTATTTATCTTTGTCAAAATTTGAGTCAAACATTGAACCTTGAAACAACAAATTCAAATGATAGAGTCTTTCGCGGACAGATGGAGTACTACATTAGAAATACTACTTATTCGAGTATAAAAATGTAAGAAAAACACTAAACAAACAGGCACAGCCTTGAAATTATGAGGGAAACGAAGGGTAGTTTGGGGAAGCAGTCTTTATAAAGGCAATGTTACAGGCGGGACTTCCAATTCCCCCGAAACCTCTCTCTCTCTCTCTCTCTCTGATCAGTATCACTAACAAACTGATGAAACCGATCGAAACAAACTCCATTTGACGGACGCCTCTGCTACCTGCAGCCTTGCCTTGCCTCGATTTCATCCATTTCCCTGCCCTGCTACGACTAAATGTCAGCGAAATCCAGCAGAATCGGCTGCATTGTCAAGCTGCGACAGATGATACGACGGTGGAGGAATAAGTCCCGAATCTCCGCCGCAAGGGATGTGCCCGCCGGCCACGTGGCTGTCTGCGTCGGAACGACTTCCCGGAGATTCGTGGTACGCACCACCTACCTGAACCACCCCGTGTTCCAGAATCTGCTCCTGAGGCAAGCGGAGGAAGAGTACGGTTTCTCCAACCAAGCTGGCCCGCTCCTAATCCCCTGCGACGAGTCTTTCTTCCAGGAAGTCATCCACTTCATTTCGCGATCCAACTTACACCTCGCCGCCGGAAGTAGTAAGCGACACCGTCTCTGGGGAGAATCGCAGCCCTTGCTTCCTGGGTTAGCTGAGAAGACCGTCTGGTAGTAATTAAGTAGATACAGCTTCCAGCTGGGCAACGGCAATACTTTGATTCTGACCCGACCCGACCCGAGAAACACCAATGATTAGGTGATGGTTTGGATTTTTGACACCAAGTTTTTGAAATGGTCAGTGGAGATGGCAAATGATGCATCTATATGGTGGTAAAGTTTAGCCATTGTTGATTCCAGTCAGCAACGAGCCTCATAATAGAAGAGCCCTGGACTGAATATTGCTGGGATCGACCGGATTGGAGAATTATTCAGAATTTCTTTCTTGTTCACAATAGAAATTGTAAAATCCCTGTTTTATTGTAACTGGAATCTGTAAAGATTTTTTTTTCCATCTCATCAGAGAGCTGTGGACAGTTGGTAAACTTTTTTTTTTTCTGAACAACAATAATAAAAGGGAAAAGAGGTAAAAATGACACTAATCTTTGCTAAAATTCTATATTTGCCACTGATCTTCATTTTCGAGTTAGAGTGCCATCTAAGTTTTCAAGTTGGATTAAAAATGTCACTGCCATTAAAAACCGTTAAAAAATCTGTTAATTCTTTGATATAATTACAAAAAATAGTACTTAAAGTTTTGAACTCTTTACAATTTGATCCCAACTCTTTAGATATGACCTATCAATCCCACTCTCCCTTCTCTGATTCCCTCGAGACGCCCACGACCCATCAATCCGCGGTGAACCTCGGCATGTCGGCAGCTGATGTGGAGGACGCGATAACTAGTTCAACCGACCATAATCAACCCTCAGCCGAATTGCGCCGTCAATCCAGAGGAGGAGGAGCGCCAGAGAGAGCGCAAGAGGAGGACGCTGCTGAAGCTCATTAAGCGGTATTCGACGGAGATCTCTCATTGGGTACTTTTGTCGAACACTTTGAGCTCAATGCAGAAAAAGACGAAGTTGCTCCAAGTTCATGAGGACCGGAGCGGAGAATCGAAAGCATTAAGGGTTGGAGAAAAGGAGTCGTCTTCTGGGGCTTCTGCTGGAGGAGACGATGAGGGTTGCTCTGGGTCTTTGGTCGATGAGCTTCTATCGCCGGTAATTTTTCGATATTGAGAACAATTGTATACCTCCATGGCTTCCCATTCGGACTTCTTGCCCTGTTTGCCGGCACGAACTCCCTGGCGAGGACGCTGATGCCGGACTTAGTACCCCGAATTTCGAAGAGCCGGTGGGGTTGACGATATGGAGGTTGCCAGGTGGTGGATTTGCGGTGGGAGATTTTCCGGTGAGAGGAGAGGCGCCGACGACAAGGGTCACCATCGGTCGTTGGCGTCTCGAGGGAATTAGGGGAGGGAGAGAGTGGGATTGATGGGTACTCATATCCAAAGAGTTAGGATCAAATTTTAAAGAGTTCAAAACTTTAAATACTACCTTTTGTAATTAAACCAAAGAGTTAATAGATTTTTTAACGGTTTTTAACGGCAGTGACATTTTTGACCTAGTTTCAAAACTTGGATGACACTCTAGCTCGAAAATGAAGATCAGTGGCAAATATAGAACTTTAGCAAAGATTAGTGGCATTTTACCCCTTTCCCATAATAAAATTTATTGAAGAAAGTGATCGCTTGAAGAGGGGAATAAAAAGCACAAAAAAACATGAGCATAAAACTCACACAACAAGCATCCTCAAGAAAACAACAACGAAATAAGAGCACCTAAAACACGGGCCCTTTAAACACCGAAAGGACTAAGAACCCAATTGGTCCAAGTTAAGCTCCATTTAGGATTCCTAAAGAAGAACCACATATGAGAAAAGCATTGAATCTCAGAAATCACCAACAACAAGACCCACTGCTTGCCCTCCATAACAAAACTATCAAGGCGTGTTCAACAGTTTCTCCAAAAGTTTTTTTAAAATGGAGAACAAAAGCCATCTTCTCCAAATAAAAAAGTTGATCCAACTCAAACAGTTTCTCCATTTTGAAAAATCATGTGGATATTATAAAAATAAAATATTCTATATATTTTAATAATAATTACTGAAATATTTGAAGAGAGAAGAAAGATGAGAGAGAATAGATGTTTAAACCAATCACAATTCACATGAAGGAGAGGAGAGAGGAAAGAGGTTAAAAAAATAGATTTTGGGGAGGCTCTCTAAACTTTGGAGAATGCTCCAAATTTGGGGAACGAGATTGGGAAATTGTTGGAGCAAAAAATGTTCAAATTTCTCCAAAAGTGAGCATATCAATAAAATGAAGAAGTTGTTGGGCATGCTCTTACGCACCCCTCCATATGCACCACAAAGTTGATAATATAATCACCTCCCAAGCAGGCCGATTACTCGCCAACATCTTTCACCCAAATTTCATGAGAAAACAAATCCTCTAAATCCCAAATAAACAAACAATGAACCCCGCACTAAGCAGCGATAGCCTGCCACACAGCAGCCACAACAGGTCACTTGAATATTGCATGGTCAATAATAAGTAAAGATTTTTCACCTCCGAATTTGTAAAGATTTTTTTCTCCTTATTAGAGAGCTGTTTTATATGGATTTAGCTTGCCCGCTTTCCAAGCACTCTGTTGTGGGTTTAGATTATCAACACATCAGCATAAAACTCAATTTTTGTGAATTTAGTGCTGATATGGTGATCATCTAAGCCCGCAGCAGCACAGTGTTGTGGACAACATGTAAGCTTGATCATTTTTATATCCCTACTTTACCCGGATTTATCAATTGATTCAAAAACAGAGGAATTCTACATTTAAAGGAAAAACAACTTACCTAATCTACATGTGTAACCTTTTTAAGGCTTATCTAGACGGTTTTTCTTTCCAATAGTTTTTTTTTTGGTATTTTATATAGTCACCGATTAAGAAAACATAGGTAATAGTTTTTGTCCCCCTAAAAAAAACAACCATTGTAAGTAAGGTTTCCGAAGTTAAAGGAGAGAAAGGGTAATTTTGTCACCATGCTTTTAAAAATCTCTCATTTTGTCACTAACAATTTTTTTGTGGTAAAAATCTCATCAACATTTAATTTTAGGAGTAAATTTACCACTACTGAGCTGACGGTGCAACGTGGTATAACGAAACCGTTAACTTAGAAGGAAAAATTATCCCTCAATATTTGTTGGACCTCCGCCACACCAACATCAATCTTTTTCCCGCTTAGCCAGTGCCAAAACACCACCAATCGCAACAGATCCATGACGAAAAACGCGACCTTATCGGCCTCGATTCAGCTAACCGAAGCTCTAACCAGTCACACCCGAGCCACCGATATGTTCCCCAATCTCTAGCGCATCGTTCGTAACTGTCTGCCTCCAACAGTAGCTGATTGCTTCATGACCGGACGTTCATTGACAAACTTACCTCTTTAACATGTTGATGACATTTTTACCCTAAAAAAACATTTGTAGTAAAATGAGAGATTTTGAAAAGGTTAGTGGTAAAATCACCATTTTTCTTAAGTGGAAAAATGAGCTGGTTTGGACTAACATGACTAGGGCTGGGCACTGGAGTAGGGCATCCTACTCAATGGATTGATCCGCATGATCTGTCTTTTACTGGATCGTTTCATTTATCACTCCACTATTGATCGATAGATCTACATTTATCTGATTCACTGCACATACAGTGACTAAAAGGCAATATTTTTAACTTTAGGCCATCTTTTAAGCTTTTCAGTAAATTTACAGACTATATATGTAAATATATATATATTTTTCATGTTATTTATTTTTGAAAAGTATGAGTATTGATTTGTAAATTTTCAAAAAGTTGGATGACCATTTTGTATTTTTTTTAGCTTAAGGATTATTTTGTAAATCATATTTTTATTACTTGAGTTCGGATGGATATCCACTACTCATTTAACCATACGTGGATGGGAAAAAATTTCATCCTACCCGGATTAGAGGACTTATGTTGGAGGAAAGTCCTTCAATCTGAATTGCCAACACTAATAATTTTGGGCTTATCACTCTCGTAATTAATAGTGGCAGTCTCGTAATAAATAACGATGATACTAACCATTAACATCATATCACGTTGGAGGAAAATATTGTCCATACATATATGTTAATGCCATAGGATTAACATTAAATATTAAATAGAAATAAGATTGGGATTAGAGTGTCATACCTGAGAGGCTATCCGAAAAGGCGGGCCTTCCGAAGGGGAAGAATCCAAACATGTTGAGATGGGAAGGGGCTCGGCTCGGTTGCTTCGTCATTGTTGCTCCTCTCCTACGATCTGCTGCTTCCAAGTCCGGATGAGCACCTGGTACAACTCTCCGACGCTCAAGTCAGTTTTCACTTCACAAAGTAACCGAGGCGCAGAAAGTTGAGAGTAAGGTAGGGGAGTTCTGTCTAAGTTTTTTTTGGATAAGACGAGGCGAGCATGGGAGTATTTATAGGGCTTGGGGCGGTATGGGCAGCAGTATGGGCAACGGTATGGGCCGGGGGACAGGTGTCACCCGCACATCATGAAGGGGTACTGTATCCCCAAGCCAAGGATAGTGGCTCGGCCTAAAGCCCTGACTGTGTTCCCAGGTTCTATTGGCCGCAACACCTGGGGCCGGCCCGTGGCTTGGGCCGCTGGGCCCAAACCCTTGGCCCTCACCAATATATATACTAGTTTTGCAGATTTGTGATTATAGAAATGGTAATCTCGGATCGTTTCATGATAACTGATAAGTACTACTACATACTAGTACTTTGTAGGATTATCACTTTCCTGCGTCTCATTTTCTCGTATTCCCATTTCCCAGCCTATTCAATTTACATCATTAATTATTTAACTAACTAAATTGCGTTAATTTTAATGAATTATTTGATGTCAATTAAATATACTATGACAAATATGGGAAATGAGAAAAAAAATGAGATGGAGAGCATCGATCTAAATTCTAAATTGTAGCGTGATGAGATAGATGTACGGAGTAAAAGAGATTATTATCTATTGACTATTGCCACATGTATTTGGGACACCAGAATCATCAGCCATTAAGTTAGAATGATGAGATCAGTAATTCCCCCGATTAAGGCTCAGGTTCAACAATTGACACTATAAAGCCGGCCAATATTCACGCAGAACCAAACAAAACTCAACCAAACAACATCAAAAAGACTTGTTCTTCATCCCGTGGAGATGGAGTGTAATCAGTTTCCTCCCTGATATTCTATGGGCTCTAGGCAAAATAAAAAAAATGAGATCCCCCCTATAAAATTTCGAAAATATAATTTCATATAAAAAATAGAAATGTTATTAAAAAAATAGTACGTTTCATTACACTATGTCAATAACATCTTTTCAAATAAAAATTCATACAAAATAAAACATTTTTCTTTCAACCTCCATCAATGTTGTCAATCATCTAAAAATCTCCTCATTGTAAGGTCACCCCTTGTCACCTTCAAAGAAAAAATCAAAAATAAATCACAAAAGCGGCTTCACGAGCATTCCGGGATGCAAAATCATTAATAATATCATCAACATCAATGTTTTCTAATAATTCTTTCTCAATTAATAATATTTTCAAACCATGCAACCTTTCTTGTGACGTTAATGACCTCAAGTAGGTTTTTATCAACTTTAGCTTTGAAAAGTTTCTTTCAGCTGATGTCATAGTTATAAGCATAGTTAAAAAAAAAAATATAAGCAATGAAAACATTCAGATAACAATCTTTAGATTTTGTAAACTTAAAAATTTCAATGGCTGACATTGCTTAATTTGGCAAAATTGTTTGCAACACTTTTAATTCATAGTATAAATTATTTAAATCAACATCATATGAATCACCATGAGAAAATGTGAAGTGAAAATTAGCATGTGACTATTGAAGTTTTTAAGGAAAATTGATATTTTTCATTTGAATTAATGATATTTTTAGTTGCAAAATGGAAAAAAGTTTTTTTGATACATTGGAGGTAGAAGATTGAGGATGGTGGAGACTTGAACACTAGACCTCCACCTTATGTCCCATGAGCTTAGCCACTAGGCTACAAACTCAGAAGAGACAGAATAATTGAATGAGATTGAGAGAAAATGAGTTAAAAGTTCATGGAGATCATAGAGGAATTAAAGACGCTAATTCTCTCTTTTTCCCTTGGATATGTCGCTCGTCAAGTTGTTATTAATGCAGAATTAATTAGTTTTTTTACTGTATAGAATATATTTTCAAAATTTGACCCCTTTAGCCGTTGGGCCATAGGCGGCTGCCCCTCTGGCCTACCCTCAGAACCGGACCTATGTGTAATTAGCCGCTTAATTTTATAGTAGTAACTATTTTTATCTTTCTTTGAAAACTTAAGATATGACCTTTTTTTTTACTCTATTATGCTTTAAGATTAAACTCATGTCTTGTCATTTTTTTTTTGTTGTAAAAATGATGATCCTGTCAAATTTTCAAGTGAAATTGGTTTGAGGTACAAGTACTCTTCCGTTGAAGATCGCTCGAGCTTTTCACGAGAGTATAACATAGGTTAGGTTACTTCAAAGTTGCAGCGATTTGTATTCGAATATTGGCTCTTTTCTCTACTCTTTCTTACACTGAAAAAACAGGGACACCTTACATTGTTGAACTGATAACCATCTTTTGGCTAACTAATTAATCTCCTTCGTCCCCATATCGAGTTAATTTCGTTTGTGTAGATGTCAAGTTCGATGTAATAATTGTGGAAGTACCATAGTTACATTAATAAGTGTGGAATCTTTCATCACAGATTTGGTGATGGTGGCTAAAATCTCTCACATGCGATGAACAGTGGAAGACATCGAACTTTGCATGATTAAGGCCTTAATCATATTAGGTGGAATTAGACTAGAGAGCTAATGTGGAATGCGATGGCAATTGTGACTCTAATCATTAGTGCTAATTCGATAATTTGTTCTCTAGCGTTTAGTTTAGTTTGAGACCCCTTTTTTTTTACGGAAAGTGGCTCAATAATATTCTCAAAAAATAATAATAATAATAATAATAATAATACAAGTCAAAGTTTGAAAGACTGAAACAAAATAAATACCAAACAAGTAGCAACTAGAAGGAATAGAACAAAAACACACAGCCAGCGAAATAGAGACCTATAAAAACAACCTAAATAAACAACTAAAAATTTAAAAGAAAGGCACGAAGAATTGCAACAGACATAGAGCAGCAAGGGGACCACCGGATAACAGCACCACCACTATAATGAACCTACAAAAGGCTGAAGACATGCACATAAAAGCACAATCGGTGATGACCCAAATATTAAGCCCATGGGCCAGCCTGCAAGTCCGGCCCGCAAGCACTGTAGCCTCCCTGGTGTAGGGGGACACCTGTCCCCCGGCCCATACCGCTATCCATACCACTGCCCATACTCATCCTAACACTATAAATACCTCATTCAATACCCCACCCAAGGGGGCTGCCTTTTTCTTAGAACTTTATCTTACAACCTTACTTTTACTGAATTGATCATCGGCTAATATATTGTGCGAATTCTAACTTGGGCGTTAGAGAATTGTACCAGGTGCTTGCTCGGCCTCGGAAGTAACTCATCTCGGGAGCGGCTCGACAGCGGATGCAGTAGCTTGGAAGAACCCGATATCGTTGCAACATGACAGGATTCTTCCCCTTTGGGAGGCCGACCTTCTCGGACACGCTCTCAGGTACCTCGTCCCTGCTCCGATATTTATATTAATTAATGTTAATTGCTAGTATTAACAACAATGAAGTAATATAGATCCACGATCTCGAACAAGGCACACCACAAAGTTTCCCATGGAACCAAGTGCCGTCTCACTTTGTGCGTGCAGGTAGGAGCAAACTCGCCAAACCAGCAAGACCACCCAACCAAGTTGTAGACCAAACAGAACAAACAAGAGTCCAAGAGATAAAACAATGCTAAAATTACTACTACGGAAACAAACAAGATAGAAGACCGACGAACAGGCTAGCTCACTTCCTGTAAACCCCCAGAACCCGGGACTCATGCATCCGGGTGAGGCAGGAAGTCCTCCTGCCCTACCAGAGGTCTCACCCACAAGACCCAGTCGGTGATGACACCAGGATGGCGGCCGACGATCGCGCCTGGGAGGGCCACCGCGGCTTCTTCTTCTTCGCGAGAGAGCACCAATTTCGAGAGTCAAGCGTGGATCGAATCCATCTTGTTGGGCAGGGCCGAGACAAGCGAGAGAGAGAGAGAGAGAGAGAGAGAGAGACGACACCGTTGAACGTCGTGAAGAGCACACGAGCAGCGATTGCTTGGTTGCGATGAGACCACTAGAATGTGCGGCGCTGCTAGGGTTGAGAGAATTAGATCCGCATCAAGCATGTTTAAAGATACGCTTTGTTTAGTTTGAGACCTTAATTATCTATCTTTCTTGGCTCACTCCTATCTTAAATTCTCTACTCTCCTATTGGGATTGTTTCCACATGTTTTAATAGAATGTTGAAAAGGGAAACATGTTTTAATAGAATGTTGAAAAGGGAAACATGTTTTAATAGAATGTTGAAAAAGGTTGCGACCTTTTTCTCCCAAGCAATTAAGACCATGTTTCCATATACTATTTATATCTAATAGTATTTTGAATGTTACATTACATCTATCATTTTTTTTCTTATCTCTGCTTTTTGTTTTATACTTACACAATTTATTTCTCTTCTCTTGTATCAATATGGAGATATCAAATCAAATCACACAACATACATTTTTTTAACAGCTAAAATGATTATGCATTAAAGAGCATCTTTGCCCTTGACAAAGAGGACAAGAAGCTGAGTCTCCACATGTACAAATCACGCCTAACGAAGGCAGCCACTCCAAATCCTGGATCAATCAAAAGATCTCCTACATGACAAGCAGAAAAAACGCCTAAGACAGAGTAGAGCCAGAATTTATCACCAGTTGAGGGGAATGAACCCAATCAGTCCAGGATCCCAAAGAGTTAGGCTTCCTTGAGGAAATCCATAGATGAGAGTAAATTTGTATATTTGACACTACCTCAAGGAGCCGTCATTTCTTACCTTCCATAACGAGCCTATTGCGAGTATTCCATATAGCTCATCCTGCAATAGACAGAACAGCCTCTCACGCTTGACGCGCAGCCATAGAGACTAGCTGAACAGTTTCTTGCGCAAATAAATCATCAATATCCCATAGGAAAAGACAAGGTAATCCCTCCCACACCTTTCGAACCGGAGCACATCTAAGAATCGCATGCTCCGCATCTTCAATAAAATCCGAACATAGGGGACACATAATAGATGTGATGGACGAGCCTCTCATGGCTAATTGAAGTAGAGTGGGCAGAAAATATAACTCCGAAGTCGCCAAATAAATAGATTCACTTTTTTGGGGATTACTTTTAACCATCTCGTTGGAATATTTGACGAAACAGCCCAAATTTTGTCCAAATCAGCAGAGATGTCACGCACCTGCTAAATGCCGGTTGTAGAACGTGACCAAGTCCAAGAGTCCTCCTTCTCCTGCAAGAAAGAGCAGCCTTGTAAATAGGCCAGCAGATCGCTTAGTTCTCCCTCTTCACGGCCACGCGGCTCGTGCCGCCATCTCCAACGCCAAGACATTCCAGCACAGTCCCACAACAGCTTCTCTTGCACCGAGCAATTTTTATCAAGGTCAAGAGCGTACAGTCTTTTAAACTTATAGTTCAAAGCAGAGTCTCCCAACCATAGGTCATGCCAAAAACTGGTGTTTTCGCCATTTCCCACCTCTCGCCGCAAGTTCCTGGAGAAAGATAATCCAGTTTTTTCAATGTTCGGCCCTGCTTGAATAATTTCAGACCAAACGCCCTTCTATCAATCCCACCGTCTCTGCCATAAATTGATTTGATGATTCGGGTCCACAAACAGCCCTTATCACGTTTAAACCTCCACCACCACTTGCCTAAGAGGGCAAGATTCTTCCCTTTTAAATTGGTAATATTCTGACTCACTTCCTCCAACTTTCCATACAACATACATACACAGAGTTGAGATTATTGAGTTGCTTGCAGCACCGTCAATTTTGAAATATTGTAGCACTGGCAAGTGTGAATTATAGTATTATGGTCTGCGTGTGAAAAATGAAAACGAGCCAAGCCAATACTTTCAGACATCTTAAATGCTCAAGTCATGCAGGTACATACATACATACACGTTAGATGTACTGGTGAATGATAATTACGGGATTTCGTTGACCAAGGACCAACCAATGCTCCTTCGCCAGCAAAATTGTCTTCACGCGGAAACTATTTCACAGCCAGTCAGCGAGTCAGTGCTCCTTCTCCTTCCTTACAAACAAACACACACACACACACTTGTGTCCACTGTCGGTCGGTCCGCTTGAGATTTTTAGACTAGCCTCTCTTTAATGTCCTCTAAACTAAGAGAGACCCCATTCTTGTTGAAGCTACAAAGTAAGATACCAAAGCCCTGCCCATCAAAAAAATCAATATTCAATTAGTTCTCATCTTAGTGCCAAAGGCAGATGGCCCAGCGTTCCTCTGCTGGTAGGGGGCTGAGCAACCTATGGAACTCCAGGTCGGGCCAAGATGAATATGGGCCGAATGGTATCAACTCTATTGATCAGCTTCCATAGAACCAACATATTTTATCCGGTGATAAAAATGACAGTTCACGATTTGTTATTTTAGAAAATTTGATAATGTAATGATCAAAACGTTTGGAGAACAAAGTTAAGAGGGGAAAAAAATGAGCATTGAGAAGCAATTTAAAACTGACCCGAATGTGGGATTAAATCGCTTAAAAAGGATCACAAAAGGTGTCACCAAGGGACTCCGGTTGAGTAGGTGCTACCACTCCAAACATTGGGGGCAAAAAAAAAAGCAACCAATGGGATACATGAACTACAAGTCAACAAATTTACATTATTGTAACAACACCACAAATAATGCAATAACCATCTGCTAAAACACATGTACCAATATAACGAAACTTTGTGTCTAAAGATGTACGTAACTGGTAGAAAAAGATTTCTTTCAACGAACTCCTGCAGAACGGGCTTTCCTCAATCTACCACGTGTGAGTCGAATGGTTTCTTCCATAACAGTCTCGTTGGGGACAGAGTTTGTTTTCAGAAGCCCTTTAGGTGCCACTGGTTCCATCTGCAGTGTCTCTATCTCAGCCTCTTTAAGCTCACTACCTTTGTCAGGTGCAACATTTGCAGTTTCTGTTTTGGACTCTGTAGCAGGGGCAGCCGGTTTAGATATCTCTGAAGTTCCAACCTCTCTTGCTACTTCCTTCTGGTGCTGACTCGAGGATGTGCTATATGCAGGGGACGGTGGCTCTTCCACCTCTGCTAGTTTTTTTCTTGCCGCTGGCTGCCGACTGCCAGCTTGTGTGGGTTGACGAGCCTTAGCATCTTGCTTCGGAGAATTCTGTCATTTTCAGTGAACAAAGCAACACTTAAGGATGGTGGAAATGTACCAGTACTGTCAATAAATTTGTAAAATTCACTTAATATATAGCAATAGATGCCGCATAAGTTTTTTTTATGGAAACCATAGGCATTGAGATCATGCAAACTGCCACGAGCACATTATCTTTGAAAATTCCACCAGGGCCTACGAGCAACCACTGTGTAGTACGTTCAGCAACTTAAATCCCAGGCTTAGAACAATCCTGCTGTGATTGACCATTTTACAACCACATAACCAGGTTGGAACATAGTTACAAACTATAAAAGATGAGATTAAAGCCACTTCAAGCAACATGCCACCCTTAAAATTCATATATACTCCATATACTAAAGAAAACTGACATGTAAATAAATAAAACATGTTCCTGCACAATGCAGTTTGTCTTGTTGGTTATCAATCTTATTATTTAGCATTATGATATTGCTGGTAACATTTTTCATCGTAACAAAACATGTGGCAATACCATAAAATATTCTTGCTTTTTTCCCCCCAGAATGCAGTTTTCCCAAGCATATTCCTTTAGTGGTACTCTTTACCTGGACAGAACGAGGTGCAGGTGCTTGTTTTGACTGTGGGGCAAGTGGGGCAAGTGCTGGCACTTGTTTCGACTGTGTTGGAGATGCTGGGGTTTGTTTCGACTGTGCAGCAGGTGCTGGTGCTGGCTGTGCCATGACATAATGCAGAATCTCAAAAACTCTGGTCTGGCCATAACTTGCAGCTCTCTGCCAGTATAGGATAATCATATCTCCCGCTAGAGTTCTCAGTTCATACAAATTACGGTCAATTTCATTCTCATGTTTTGAGACATAAGGTCTAAAAAAGGAGTCGTATACGTATGTAGTTCCCTGAGAGAATTAAAAACAAGGGGATAATCAGACCAGATTATCTTTCAAAGCAGTCAAAAACACATTTATTATTTTGAAATGGGCAAAAACAATCAAGAATATCATACCCTTGTTTTGGGGTACCAAAGATATACAAAGAATGCCAACTTAGCTTCACTATACATTGGAACCCTAGATGACAGCGAGCAGAAGAAACAGAATAAAAGAGAGTCAGTACTTAAAATGAAATGAAATAAATCAATAATTTAGTTGCTCATACCATGAAACAAAAGCATCACCGACTCTCTCACAAACAGTCAGAACAGCCACTAATATCCTGGAAAGGGAGCATTACCGCATTAAAAGCATAAATAAGTAGCAAAATATGGCTAAAAAGGATCAAAGCATCTTAACATACCAGTACTGGCACCAAAAGAGAAGATGCTCAATTTCAGGCTTGTTCTTCTCAACAGTTTTGTAGCATTCATATGCTGGATAAGCATAGCCAAGCACCAGCCTGTTGATAATCAAATTTACTTAGAACATTGAATGAAATGGCATTTTAAAAGGTAACCTAGAAATAGGTAAGGAAATGAGTTGACATGTAACGTACACAAGTCCCCTGGTAAGGAAAGATCCAATCATTTTGTTTAACTGGGCATAGGAAGAACCGATTGGTGTTAGAAGTTGCACCTGATATACAAAATGTAAACTGGGAAGAAGAAAAAAAGGAAGGCAACAAACATACATACACAAACACACATTTAAAAGTAATCCTCAAACTCATGTATTGATTATCACACTAACACTAACAAATCTTGATCACTATGTCAATCAAAGAAAAAAAATCAAGCCAGCTCCTCAGGCCATTTCTCTACCACCTTGTTATTTCTTTCTTCCTTTTCTTATTACCCCATAAAAATGTCACTCTCTAAACTCATTCAGAATCTTATCAAAAGAACATCAAGCCGTTTTCAGAGAAATATATCTGATCATCCATTCATTCAAGAGCAAACAGATCAATGCTGCTACGCTGTAGCATCAATTTTAATGTCATGCACGTCCTCCCTCATTCTCTCGGCAGCCAAATCAGGAGATTAGGACCATTCAGAAATTCAAGTTCAGAAGCCATGCATCAGGAGTGGCGGCAGAAATTATCAAGATCAAGACATTGTCCAAGCGAGTGATCAAAATTACTTGATCGGCTTCAAATTAAACTCAACCCGGACTTTTCAAACAAACATTGCTCAGTTTTAGACGCATTGACATCAAAACTTCAATTAGGGGGGGGGGGGGGGGGGACAACCACTGGGCAGAAGGTTAGTCAGATCGAACTACATAAATCGCCTAAACGTAGACGAAGAGAGCTAGAATGCAAGCAAATGGAAGGGGGGGGGGGGGGGATGGTGCACTCAAATAGTCCAGGGAAAAAACATAAGAGACAGAATCACTGATTAGTAATAAACCCAAGGATATAGAAGAAGAGACCACTAATGAACAAAAAAAAACTGTGAAAAATGATACCTGGTGATGACTATCGATAACCGGAAAAATGAGAAATGTCTGCGGTCAGTCGAAACGCCGCCGGAATGCGACGGCGAACCGTTACGAAGGCGGCGACGAAGAGACAGTAGGGAGAGAGAAAAAGAGCAGTGGTTAGTTCATCTTTTCAAATTCTCTAATGACGTATAATCACGCTCGCTAAAAATAGACCGAGTTTCTCAAGTTTTAAGGAGAAATACATTTCTGTAATATGGAGCACGGGACATACGTGGTCTTTCCGTAAGCAATCATCGTGAATTTTCATCGTACGGTGCACGTGCTTTGGCTTATGTCTCGATGTCTGTGGTCAGTCTTGTCTAACTTTACAATTATGCCCTTGCTTATGGTGCCGTGCCAACTTTTCAGATGGTAAACTTGTAAAATTGGGGAGTAGTCTAGTCCCGAATATCGAGTAATATAAAAATGACGTAGATGATCGTTAAGGTCCTTAAGGATAAAGTCCGTAGTTAGAAACTTAAATAAATTAGCGGGGTGGGGTCAGAAAACGATGACATCAAATAATCTACCCAAATGTTTAAAATATTGCAGATACGTCCCTGTAGTTTTTATGAATAATAATAATCCAATCCAGACGACACCAGCGCTTTTGTTGTTTCTCAAGTACCACTGTTCATTATCCAAGTAGTTAGTTGGGGTTCCCTCTTCGTCCCTTTCATTATTATTATTATTGTCTTCGCTTTCCCTTCACTCCCACTTTCAGTCGTCTCCTCCTCCCTAATTGTTTTTTGGTGGGAGAGCCTGCCTGCCTAGTGCATATCTACTTTGGTAGCTGCATCATTTGTTTATACTCCATTACTTGCGTGACTTGATTTCATTAACCACTCTAGTTATCATAAGATGCTTCTTTTTTGATAATTAATTAGATGCCAAATTTCCAGTGATAATTTGTTCATTTTGCCAACCTGAAAAATAAAAAGATCTTGAATAGCTACCACGTTTAAATTATACAGTACTGCTTTTAAAGTTGTGGGAAATAAATAACACATTATTTTTTTCTTTAAAAACAAACAAGATAAACAGTAGATTTCCAGAATTGGAAGATGATTGTAGCTAGTGGTGACAACCCTCATAAAAATACAATTAATAATACCATAAACAATGATGACAATCATTCAGAGCTAGGAGAAATGACAGGATGAGCATCCATTCAACCAAACTTGATAAGGGTGGTTGAAGAGGCGATTGTAGTACTTAATATTTATTTTTCCTTCTTTTTTTTTTCTGGGTTTGGTTTAATAAAAGAACTTCTAGTACCTTGTACCAAACATAACTATTGGTCAACTCAGGGCAGGCAGAAGAGCTTATCTCACTGATCCAGGTTTCCTTTCATGACATTGATGATGGCTTTTTTCATCCTTTCATGACATTGATGATGAATTTTTTTTGAAAGGCAACCTTAAAGCAAAATTAATAAGGAATAAGAGATCTGCCTTCAAGGAGGAGACAAGAGCAACAAACGTTCTTACAACAAAAAGAAAGAGAAAGGCAGAATTAAAACTAACACTTTCTTAACACCTCAATAACACCTCAAGATGGTTTAGGACCCATTCTGACCATGAAAAAATTGACTTAGAGCACCTGTTGAAGATCCAGAGAAAAGAAAGGAATTGAATGATGAAATTACTACTCCAGCATATAATGCAAGCACATTTCCCTTTCACTCATAAGTTGGAGGCTAACTTACTAAGTTTAGTTTTGGTTGCAGTGTGTAAATGTGAATGTGACGGGAATAGTATGACTCGAGCATAGATATATATATATAGCCAGGAAATTGGGTATATTTGTAAAGAAATGGGTAATGAAAGAGGAAATAGAGAGCATGAATTAGCAATCTGAATATTCAAGTAATGAGGTTTGGATGGGAATGTGATGGAATTGGAAAGGCAGGGCGTGGGGCATGTGATGTACCAACCAACAATCAAAGGCGATAAAGGGAGGGATTGTTGTTAGTGTGTTTGTGTAGTTGATGGTGATGATGATTTATTTTGGTGTGTGATAGAAGCAATGCAATTCCAAAAGTGGGCAGTCACTAAAAGGAGGCAGCGTCAGCAAAGCCAAGGGCCAACCCCAAGACAGACAGACAGACAGACACAAGGGAACCACGTGCTTGAGGACTGCCCATTGCAACCGCTTCCAACGCCGCCCGCCTTGGATTCCTCTCATGTCCTTTCCCTACCTAGCTAACCATTTAACATACTAGTGCCGACGCAATTTCGGGTCGGGTACGGGTTGCATTGGCTACTACTATTGCACAGTAAGATTTTGTGTGCTTAGTTTATCAATGGAAAAATTAGCATCGCAGTGCACAAAGTGATCGCTATAAGCGGGGTCTAGGGAATGGTTAGACAATTTTTTAATTTATTGTACGCGATATTGCCTTACAGTTTTTTAAATTTTTTTGATACATATGGCATGAGTTGGGAATAGGCATGGTGAAACTTGAACTTAAGATCTTCATATATTATACCCATGGAAGCTTAATTATTAGGCTAATAAGAGATAATTTCTATAATTCTAACTTGCAAGGGTCAATTCACCGTGGATGAGAAAAAAAAATTGAGAATTTTTTGTATTTATATTTTAATTGATGGATGATATATATATATATAGGGAAATTTGAGAAAAATGTGATTTGATAGATAATTGATGGAGAATAGATAGATTTAAGATTATTTTATGTATTGGGATTGAGAAGGTTGGAAAAACAAATCGAGCAAAAAGAACACAGTGGAGTGCAAAGTAAGATTTGTAAATATTAGGACCGAAGTATGAGAACATAGCCTGATCATTAGGGGGTTTCAAACTTATAAATTGGGGGTTAGGTTATTCACCTAAATAACTAAAGGTTTAGGAGGTGAGTGATAAAAGTGAAATATGGAGGCCCAGGTTTGAGAAGCCCGTGAAAAAGCAGGACTCTAGGGTGTGAATTGCGCTCACACCCAGCTTCCCGCCTCATTTCCCTTACTTTTTCTAGCGCTTTCAACTGTACTGAAACCAGAAAAGTGAATCTCCTTCATCTTCGTGCATCTCCCCCCTCTAAGTTCTTCCTGGGGTGACTTCTTGCCCTCTTATGCTTGCTCATCTTCTCTTGACGGTGTCATCTTACTCGTTAAGCTCAGCAATATGAAAGAATAAAAATGAAAGAGACTATTTGGCAGAAGAATGATGGAGAATTTGGGAAAGTTTACTGGATTGGAATGGGTTTCAAAACCCAGTTTTTTGATATTTTTTTTGTCATTTCGTTGCGGATTTGGTAAGGTGAAAGCAATTTATGTATCTGTGTTCATGGGTTGTTCGAATTTCAGTCAATGGGAGTGTAGGTAGGAATCATATGTGCGCAATGTTGTGTTACGCGCATAAAACGTTTTCATGTGTTTCCACGTTGTGCACTTTGTTGTGTCACGCACACGAATAGCTTTTACATGTTTCCACGGTGTGCGATAGTATGTGCGCTCTACTCTACGGTTAGATCAACATGTGCGCAAGCATGTGCGCTTCACTGGGCGTTTACTGGAACTGTGTCGATGCAAACTTGTGCACTTATTTGTGCGCGCATCTGTGTGTTGTGCGGAATGTTGTGCGCTACGCACATATTCGTGATTGTCAAAGTTCAAAGTAAACCTCAGAACAACACAAATTACGCAAGCTGAAACAAAATTAACCAACCACTGCCCTAACCCAACAAGATTTGTACCGTATTTAGCTGGAAATAGACAATTTGAGGGAGATTGAGCGCTTGAACAATGGAGAATGAAGTATAGGAAGTGCAAAGAGAAGACCTTGCTAGAACGGCATCAAGACGAATGAAATCAACAATGGCCTTCAAAAAAGACAGGTCTGGGAGAGCGCCGATGGTGAATAGTGAAGGCCTTTTCGGGTGAACAACTAAGTTCACTTTACCGTTTTTCACCAGAGGTCCGCGTAAAAAACGGTGACTCACGTCGGGCTTCTCACGTGAAAAAAGTTTTTCACATAAAAGGCTTATGTTTGAAACCCCCTATTGTGTTGGTTCAACAATATTCCCTCCTAATTTTACTCTCACAATTCTTACTCAAATTTAAAAAAGATGTCTCTTTTTTTTTACACTTTATTGTGGCAAATAACACAGGGTTTTGGTTAGACTTATAAGAATTATCTAGGCTCAGTTCATCGGAACCATTTATAGAAATAAACAAGATTTTATTTGTCTGCGCTTTGCAGCAGATATAAATTGCAACATACTATAATAATTCAATCAGGATGTAACATCAAGTAAAATAAATGGTATGATTTCATTAAATAAATGATAAAGTAAATAATTATCACAGTTAAAAAATAATTTAGATCTAAGACTGTTCACATTTTACCATATTACATCTAAAATTTTAGGGTCCATTTACAAAATGATAAGAAATAAAAATAAACTGAGAGAGTTAACCCCTTAAATAATTTGAAGCAAAAATAAATAAAACCACTCAAATAAGATGAGATGGTAAAATCTCATTAGATGGATACTATTTTATCAATAAATTTTATGTATGTGCATTCATGAGTTATAAGGTTATAAATATTAGCCCCACACATTCCTTTTCATCAAATCGTCAACAGAAAAGAAATAAAAAAACTGTCAAACCATTAAATCATTAGGGAACAATGCTTTATTTTCTATGTAATTAAAACCCGATAGTGGAGTTTTTCCTCAAACAAATAAAAACGAAAAGGCAAAAGATAGAAATTGAGTCCACATTTAATGATGTTTTGAAACTTTAGTCCCACACATTCATTTTCATTAAATCATCAACAAAAAAAGAAATAGAAAAATGTCAAATCATTGAATCATTAGGGGGTTAATACTTTATTTACTACGTAGTTAAAAACCGGTAATGGAGTTTTTCCTCAAACAAATAAATATGAAAAGACAAAATATAGAAATGGAATCTATATTTAATGATGTTTTGAAAATTTAAGGATTAATTCTCTACTTTATAAATAATTTGATGATATGACAAAATAATATAGTTTATCCTAAAACAAACAAAAAAGAAAAAAATAGAAAGAAGGACATATTTGATGATATGGCAAAATGCTATTGGGTGGATAAATAGTACCCACTTCCATAAATAGATAGAAGAGTAATTTCTAGGCACGCAGATCCTTGACCGAGTAAGTGTTTTACTAATTTATCCTTTGTACATAACTTATACTGCTTTATCCTCGATTAATGTATACATTTGACTTTCATGTTTCAATGTTCACTGTTTGACTCAAATATTTATAAAATAAATAGTGAAAAAAATCTGTAAACGGTATATTTTAAAAAATTATACTTCAAATTATAACATGGATAAGAATTATTGAATTTAAAATATCAAAACACTCATGAAAAAATGATAGATTAAATACTGTGAGTGAAAAAAACAAATTTATGTATTTTTTAGAACAGATAGAGTATATTTTTGTCCTATATATTGATAAAATGTACAAAATGGTAATATTAACCCAATATTCTTCCACATTTCATTCAAATTTTGAATAATTTCTATAAATTATATCTACTGAACACTGCCCTATTGTTGAAGAGAATGTTTTGGTGCTTTTACATAAATGTTAGCTCCAAAATAACAAATCTAGAATTTGTTACTCCCTTATTGTCAAGTTAATTGCTTGGCGTCCAGGCAAGTTTGGGGTTAATTTAGCTGCACTGCATATCTGAATTATACTCCCTCACTTCCGAAATAATACAAGCATGAGTGTTAAAAAGTACGGGAAAGTCTCCGAGGGTAAATGTAAAAGAAGTGGGTAAAATTACTCTATCTATTTATGGAAAAGTTGTTGATGATGAATAGTGGCACTTATTGGTTGTGCCACATCATTCATTATATTTTTATTATTATTTTTTTTAAATTGCCTTTTTTAATTATTATTATGTTTTTTATCATGTTTTTTTATTTTTATATTATGTTACTAATAGGAAAAAAATTGGTAATTCTGAAAATTGGTATGAAATTGGTAATTTTGAAAATTAGTATGAAACCAATTGCGTTGTGTCACGTCGTCTATTTTTTTCTGCATTTTTTTCTTTTAACGTATGTTCAAATTTGAAAAATGAAGTGAAATTTGTGAGAGAAAACATTTTTTTAGATAACATTGTTTTGACTTTTATTTTTAATTATTATGTGTATTGTTCCTCGAAATTTTGAAAATCTAAGTTTTTAACTAGGTCGAAGATTTTTTACCTACAATCATTATTACTTTTTTTTCTCTTTTATTTCATTAAAGTAAACCACAAATATTTGGTAGTTTAGTTGATGAATACGCATCTTATCCATCTTATTTGTTCACTTTTCCTTCTTCATTTTGGATGCTTTAAAGTGTGTTAGTAATTAATGTTTTTTATGGAGATCGAAAGTGTTGATAATTTTGAAAGTGAATATAAAATTTGTAAGAAATACAGTTTTGTGGATTCTCTTATTGATGAATAATACCCTCAATATATATATATATATAGACAAACTTCATTACTTACCTTTAACTATTTTGAAAGTAGAGCATTGGCCCCCAACCCTAAATTTTCAAAACATCGTTAAGTGTAGTGTCGTTTTTTTGTGCGAGAGAAAATTCCATTACAGTTTATAACTATTTAAAAAGTAGCATGTTGTCATCAAAGTTTCAAATCTTATGGCATGGTTTTTTTCAGTCTTTGAGTGTTGATGATTTTAACGAAAAGTAATAATGTGTAATTAGTATTTGTATTTAAAACTCTATACATATACACAAAATTTTGTATAAATAGTATCCAGTATCCACCTAATGAGATTGTGTCACCTCATCATAATTTAGTGATTTTATTTATTTGTGTTTCAAATTATTTAAGAAACTAAATCTCTATTTTACTTTTATTTCTTATTATTTTGCGTTTGGTTCCTAATGTTTTAGACTTCATGTGATAAAATGTAACAATTCTTAGACCTAATTTTTTCACCGAAAATAATTATATACTTCATCATTTTTTTCATAAAAATATAAATTTATTTCACTTAATATTACATCTTTATTAAATTCTTATAAAATATTACAATTTACACCGCTTCGAAGTGCGGGCAACTATACTACAAAAGAGGAAATTGTGGAATTATTTTGGGAGTTTGCTGAAGCAATTACTCTACATAACATTACTCAAGGATTATGAATAGTACATTTTTGTCGTTTTTGTTTTTCTTTTGGTTTTTTTATAAAATACTTTTAGTTGTAAATTATGTATTTTAGTTGTACAATAGCTTAGATGTTCCATCTATTCCCAATTAATTATACACTGTGTATGAGTGTGGAGATTAAGATGAATGTAAAATTTTATGTAGTTTGACATAATTATCCTTGAGTAGAGGTTACACAAAAAAACCAGATAGAAAAAGTCAAGATAAAATTGATAGTTTGATAACTTTAGATGAGAGAAGTTTTCATTTAAAGAAAATGTAAACAATTTTAGAGACAGTTCAAAAAAATTGTATAGAATTAATTGGTAATGGAAAGAATATCTCTCTATTTTTTTGATTTTTTCATATTGATCCCTCAATCTTTAATTTGTACACAAAAAACATGGTTTCCCATGTTTGTGTTTTTCTTTTAGTTGTAGAATAACTTACATGTACTTCTTTATTTTTATGATTTTTTACACATTGGCCCTCAATCTTTAATTTTTACACAAATTACTCTATATAACATTTGTAAAGGATTATGAATAGTACATCTTTGTCGTTTTCTGTTTTTTTTTTTAACTTTTGGTTTTAAATTATGTATTTTAGTTGTACAATAGCTTACATAAATCTCTCTACTTTTTATGATTGTGGAATTACACATTGATCCCTCAATTTTTAATTTCTACATTACGAATAATACATTTTCCCATGTTTGTGTTTTTGCTTTTAGTTTTTATAAAATACTTTTAGTTGTAAATTATGTATTTTAGTTGTACAATAGCTTAGATGTTCCATCTATTCCCAATTAATTATACACTGTGTATGAGTGTGGAGATTAAGATGAATGTAAAATTTTATGTAGTTTGACATAATTATCCTTGAGTAGAGGTTACACAAAAAAACCAGATAGAAAAAGTCAAGATAAAATTGATAGTTTGATAACTTTAGATGAGAGAAGTTTTCATTTAAAGAAAATGTAAACAATTTTAGAGACAGTTCAAAAAAATTGTATAGAATTAATTGGTAATGGAAAGAATATCTCTATTTTTATGATTTTTTCATATTGATCCCTCAATCTTTAATTTGTACACAAAAAACATGGTTTCCCATGTTTGTGTTTTTCTTTTAGTTGTAGAATAACTTACATGTACTTCTTTATTTTTATGATTTTTTACACATTGGCCCTCAATCTTTAATTTTTACACAAATTACTCTATATAACATTTGTAAAGGATTATGAATAGTACATCTTTGTCGTTTTTTTTTTTTAACTTTTGGTTGTAAATTATGTATTTTAGTTGTACAATAGCTTACACCGCTTCGAAGTGCGGGCAACTATACTACAAAAGAGGAAATTGTGGAATTATTTTGGGAGTTTGCTGAAGCAATTACTCTACATAACATTACTCAAGGATTATGAATAGTACATTTTTGTCGTTTTGTTTTTCTTTTGGTTTTTATAAAATACTTTTAGTTGTAAATTATGTATTTTAGTTGTACAATAGCTTAGATGTTCCATCTATTCCCAATTAATTATACACTGTATGAGTGTGGAGATTAAGATGAATGTAAAATTTTATGTAGTTTGACATAATTATCCTTGAGTAGAGGTTACACAAAAAAACCAGATAGAAAAAGTCAAGATAAAATTGATAGTTTGATAACTTTAGATGAGAGAAGTTTTCATTTAAAGAAAATGTAAACAATTTTAGAGACAGTTCAAAAAAATTGTATAGAATTAATTGGTAATGGAAAGAATATCTCTCTATTTTTATGATTTTTTCATATTGATCCCTCAATCTTTAATTTGTACACAAAAAACATGGTTTCCCATGTTTGTGTTTTTCTTTTAGTTGTAGAATAACTTACATGTACTTCTTTATTTTTATGATTTTTTACACATTGGCCCTCAATCTTTAATTTTTACACAAATTACTCTATATAACATTTGTAAAGGATTATGAATAGTACATCTTTGTCGTTTTCTGTTTTTTTTTAACTTTTGGTTGTAAATTATGTATTTTAGTTGTACAATAGCTTACACCGCTTCGAAGTGCGGGCAACTATACTACAAAAGAGGAAATTGTGGAATTATTTTGGGAGTTTGCTGAAGCAATTACTCTACATAACATTACTCAAGGATTATGAATAGTACATTTTTGTCGTTTTTGTTTTTCTTTTGGTTTTTTTATAAAATACTTTTAGTTGTAAATTATGTATTTTAGTTGTACAATAGCTTAGATGTTCCATCTATTCCCAATTAATTATACACTGTGTATGAGTGTGGAGATTAAGATGAATGTAAAATTTTATGTAGTTTGACATAATTATCCTTGAGTAGAGGTTACACAAAAAAACCAGATAGAAAAAGTCAAGATAAAATTGATAGTTTGATAACTTTAGATGAGAGAAGTTTTCATTTAAAGAAAATGTAAACAATTTTAGAGACAGTTCAAAAAAATTGTATAGAATTAATTGGTAATGGTAAGAATATATCTCTATTTTTATGATTTTTTCATTTTGATCACTCAATCTTTTATTTGTACACAAAAAACATGGTTTCCCATGTTTGTGTTTTTCTTTTAGTTGTAGAATAACTTACATGTACTTCTTTATTTTTATGATTTTTTACACATTGGCCCTCAATCTTTAATTTTTACACAAATTACTCTATATAACATTTGTAAAGGATTATGAATAGTACATCTTTGTCGTTTTCTGTTTTTTTTTTTTAACTTTTGGTTTTAAATTATGTATTTTAGTTGTACAATAGCTTACATAAATCTCTCTATTTTTATGATTTTTACACATTGATCCCTCAATTTTTAATTTCTACAAACGAAAAATACGTTTTCCCATGTTTGTGTTTTTGCTTTTAGTTATAGAATAACTTACATGTACCCCTTTATTTTTATGAATTTTGCACATTGGTCCCTCAATATTTAATTTTACAAAAAAAAACATTCTTTCCCATATTTGTGTTTATACTTTTAATTTAGTTGTACAATAACTTACATCAACCTCTTTATTTTATGATTTTTACACATTGGTCCCTCAATCTTTAAGTTTTACACAAAAAAGCATGTTTTTCCATGTTTTTGTACGTTATCATGTGCACAACTTTTACTTCGTTAAACGTTAAAACTCTCCTCAATATTTGCGTGTACATCTTTTCAAAAATCCTACTATATTTTGTTAAAATTTTGCAAACATATCCGACATTTCCAATTTTCTTAATTGCGTATAAAGTCATTTTCATTTATAATATTCATATATAAACTTTAAATACTTAACATTTAATTTTTTTTTAATTGTTCCCACCGCGCGGGTTCGAAAAGTAAACTAGTTAACTTACAATAAGGGAGTAACGATTTCTAGATTTGTTATTTTGGAGATAACATTTTGTAAAGGAACCCAACATTCTGTTCAACAATAGATAACTTTTAGTCTAACCAATTAAAAGTTGCTTGTTCGAACCAACACAATGAATGGGGCTATATTCTTTTACCACTTCGCATCTAATATTTGCAAATCTTTGGAAAATGTCTTTTTTTATCATTAACGTTTGGTAAAATGATCATTTTTACATTTTTTTTTCTGGTTCACGATTGCCATTACCGTTAATGTTTTGGGACCTTGTTTGTCATTGACAGTCATAATTTTCAACGTGACAACTTATTTTCCACGTGACAATCATACGTGACAAAGAAAATGTCTCTTTTTTCCATCAACATTTGACAGAAGAACCCTTTTCGTCATTATTTTAAAAAATGGCTCCATCATACTTGATAATATTGCAACATCGCTTTCTTCCCCGCATCTTCGCCTCCTCCGTCGTCTCAGCCTCTATCTCCTCCCAGCTCCGGTGGTAGTTACTAGTATTACTCTACTCCTCCATCGTTCAAGACACCTATAACATCATTCACATTCGCAACCTCCAAGCCGACCACCAGCCCTCCGTTAGCCGGAAGTTCGCGTTACCGCTGCCGCCTTGCGAACTGTCGAAGACCTCTGTAAACTGCTGTTAATCTCCTGAGGCAAGTTCATCTCCGGTATTCGATCTGGAAATTTCAATCTTAAATCCTTATATCTCAAAACATTGAAACTTCAGAATAAAAATGGAGTCTCACCCACAAACAGAAGCCATGACGAACATAGATGATGTACGCCGACGAAGATTTGAAGATCCTAGCGGTCAGGTAAAGGAATGGTGGAGGGAGAGATGTGTCTTGTTTTTAAGTTATTTATTTTTCTCAAATCCGGAGAAAGAGCCCATAAATTTATTGTCGGGGCTCCATTTCCGATTATTTGGGTCGGTTTCAACGTCAAAGGTACTGAGGAGACGATGCTGGAGTTTGGGGATAACGAGGAGGACCGCATAAATGGCAAAGCCAAGTCAGATCTTCCACGTCAACGTATTAAGTGGTACAAGATGTCCTTTTGTCAAACGTTGATAGTAAAAAGGGACCTTTTTCTCTCTACACCTGTATGCCACGTTTGCACACACATTACACGTAATCGTCCGTGATAGAATATTCAACGAATATTCTCACCGTCAAATTAATGGCAAAATGGGTCAAAGAAACAATTTCAGTGGCAACCTTGGACCAATAAACTAAGGATAATTGCAAACACGAATCATTTTTTAAAATAATTGCAAAATGGTCTTTTTACCAAACTTTGATGGCAAAAAAGGACATTTTATGGCAAATCTTACTTTCCACTCCCCTTTTTTCTTCTATCTTACTACCTTCGTCCCTGAATAATTCTACACATTGTTTTTGTTGTTTCAAGATTCAATGTTTGACTCAAATTTTAACAAAGATAGCAAGTTTTAAAAAATTCAGAAAAAATATATTTAGAAAGTTTATACTTCAAATTATGACATGCATATAAATTATTAACTTTAAAGTCTAAAAATTCATGAAAAAAAATTCATAGATTAAATACTGTAAAACAGTAAAAACAATGTGTAGAATTATTCAGGGACGGAGGGAGTATTATTCTTTCCTCTCTCCTGATATATCACATGTAAAAGAGTGGTTGTATGACTAAGATAACAAGTTAAAATTATGGAAATAACATCTTATTAGCCTAGTTACTAATCTTTTATGGGCACGTTTGGTTGTCAGGATAAAAAAACATTGGGATAATATGATTAAAATGAGACAAGATAGGATGATGCAGGATATGATAGAATTATCAAATTGTAATTAAAAAGAAAATGAAAATCATCCTCTCCGTGCAATTCTTCTTGCATTTCCTTGCCGATTTGATCTCCGACGCAAAACCCTTGCATTTCTCTGTTTTCATTGCGAGTTTTTGGTTTGCATATCGAGTAAACTCCACTGATAATCTTGTAAGTTTGAGGTTTGTACTATTTGGGTTTCGTTTTAAGAATTTGTCTCACTTTAATCCTGTAAGTTGTTGGAGAATTGGGTGACGAGCTTCACGTTAAGGAATGGGAGAGATGGTGCAGTTGTAAATTTGAAATTAATTCCATTTGTAGTTTTGTTTAGAAGATTGGTATTAAATTTAGTATTAGACCCAGATATTTTAGTAATTTTACCACTTTAACGGCAGTTTTAATATAAAATTTAAAACCCCAAACTTACAGGAGTATCATCGGAGTTTACTCTTTGCATGCATATCTGGGAGTTTATGCAGTTGTCCTCTTCTAGATTGTCCAGTTCCTTCCGTAAATTTGGGTTTATGTTCTGGGTCTAAACTGAAGGCTGAACCTGCTTTGGTTTGTATTTGTATCACGAATTTAGCCCTTCCTTGCCATTGATTTTGTCTTCCACCATTGCTTGGATTCAAATGAGTGGAAATTAGACCATGCAGCTTTTTCTTTGATGTTGATGATGAATTGCCCACTTGCAGAGTAGAAGCAGCTCTAGTTCGAATGTCTTTTTTGAGTCGATCAACGAAAAACAAGGTGAAAATTCATCAGCCTCAGATGTGTGTGCGTGTGTGATTTTCTTTCCTTCAAAATAAAAAAAAGTTCTTGGTATTTGCAGAAATTTCTTTTTTCTTACCGTACATTTTGTGGGAGAGCAAAGATGTGCGTATGAATGCTTGCTTACCGCACGTGCGAAAGAGGGTCTAGTAGGCTTATTATCGATTGGCTAGAATCGCTTCTATCCCCACACAATTTCCATCCATCCAAAAAGTCCTCTTCCTTTCTTTCCTCACCATGAAGATGGAGGAGGGACTAAGGAGCACTCTGTTTATCCAACTGTGACTGCGAGAGATGATAGCAGCTCCTCCTCCTGTTTCTCGTCTCCTCCGCTCCCCGTTCCTCGGCTGCCGTCGTCGTCCGCTCAACTTTTCAGCCTCATCCTCCACCTTCAGAAACCAACGCTGCATCAGAGCCATTGATCTCGACCAGAACACGGTAGTACTCCCTCTCTCATCTCATCTCATCATCATTCTCAATCCCATCATCCCCTTTCCTTAAAGTGTGACTCACTCTTCTCTGCAGGTTATTGCAATATCAGTAGGGTTGGTCAGCGTCGGTCTTGGAGTCGGCATTCCTGTCTTCTACGAGACGCAAATCGACAATGCTGTAACTTCATTCTCACTATCTTCCATGAACCTACCTACGTTTTGCCTTTCACCAACGGAATTGCTGATTCAATTCCTCCTTCACTGACAGGCTAAGCGGGAAAACACTCAACTCTGCTTCCCCTGTGACGGCTCTGGCGCCCGTAAGTAATTCTTCTAACCTCTTAGTCACTTGTAATAGTACCACAGCTGCTTTATCTTAGACCCACTGCCTGCTCTGCCCTGCCCTGCCCTGCCCAGAGAAATGTAGGTTCTGCTTGGGAAGTGGAAACATAACAGTAGAGCTTGGAGGGGATGATAAAGAAGAATCAAAATGCATCAACTGTGACGGTGTCGGTTCTTTGACATGCACCACATGCCAAGGCTCCGGGATACAGCCGCGCTATCTCGACCGCAGGTAACAATGCTGCTTCCACAACAGTAATGAATTCATAAAATCTTCTAACAAGCTCTACATTGAATGATGAGCCCCTGCTCTTGTTTTTGCTTTGTTTGGAGCAGAGAATTTAAAGATGATGACTGATGATGTCCCAGGAGAAAAGCCTCGACGAATGTCCTTCCACAAGCACCAGCAACTAATCACCTTTCAATTGTCAAACACTGCTTATTTCCTGCATTTTCCCCCACAATCTCTGTCCTCTATCTCTGATATACTATTCAAGAATAGATATACTACATCTGAGAAATACTACTGCTAAATACGGCTATTCGGATATTTCAAAGTTTACATGGTCAATTGCATCTTAGAAATCTGGCAACGAAAATAACTAACCTTTGGCATTTTGTGGCAATTGTATGAACGAGCTAACCACCTAAATCTACTAAGCTATGATGCTAACCTATCACTTTTTACACTTCCAGCTGAGTTTAGTAATCTAAGAAATCAAAATGCTGAATGAGGGGGTTTACCACATTTCCCTAGTAACCAAATCAGCCTTTTCCTATCACATGTTAAAGATAGAAATGTCTCCCTTAAGTTAGGGTCCTCAAAAAGGTCCAGAACATCAAAGTAGAGCGAATCGTCGATGCTCTCCAGCTCATCCAGTGCTCTAATGCAGTTGGTTATGCTAAATCTGTCTTCAGTTTGGGCCACCGCACCTGTCCTTGACTTCCAAGCAGCAACCATCTCTAGCATAGCTTCTGCCATAGCCTGACCTACTTCTTCCTCCTTCTTGCTCTGCTCTGGAGATTGATGAGATTCATAGGGTTGCTTTCTTTTCCTCACACCAGTATTCTTTCCTGGTTTAGCACATACTAAGGTATTCTGCCCTATATCTAAGGCTGATGGGTTCTCAGAACATGTTCCGCTATCAAAATATGAAGTAATGCCAGCTGACTCATTTCTAGCAGTCACAGATTTATCCAATCCCTCAAAGTGACTTGATTGAGCATATTTCCCGTCGGAGGACGTGTCAGTAAATATAGCACATAGCTGTTCATATATTAAATAGTCCTTAACTTTCACTGGCTCAGTTCGAGATTGTGCCTGTAAATACAATCCATCAGGAATGCATAAGGTTAAATAATGCAAGGAACAAGAAGCAATGCAAGCTCATCAAAATTTACCCCACTATCTTCCCATAAGTCAAAACCAATGCAACAAGTATCCTCCAAACCAGCAATGTCATTCTGATTGTAAGAGGACTTGAGGTTATTGAAGCGTGTTCGCAGGACATCCAGATGCTTCCTCAGTTGATTATTATTGAAGTTGAGATCCGTTTGTCTATTAAACTCATCACTTATATGGTTCCACGTTTTCTTGTCAAAAACATCATTGCGTCTATCTCCCTGCTGAATGTGCTTGAGAACCAAGTCAGCGAATATCTTGTCAAGGGAAGCAGTCCACCTTGTTCTGGAGCGTTCCTGCTTAGGTTGATTGAGTTCATTGTCCATTTACTACTGCACAATACAGATTCAAAACACAAGCCAAAAGAGAAAAAAAACAATCAGCCTATCCATTTCAATGTTTTTATGTGTAAGACATACATAGCTATAGAATTTACTGCTATAGCAATACACTGTACATTGCTCTCTCATTCATCCTCCTTTGTTCTTCTAGACAAGGAGCTACACATCTCAACCATAAGCCATTCTAGGTCACATCTTTGGTCTCCCACAAAATGTCCGGTAAGAAAAAGAAATTACTGCAAATACCAAAAACTTTATAATAATAATAAAAACATCTGAGGGTGATGAATTATCACCTTGTTATTCGTTGATCGACTCAAAAAAGACATTCGAATTAGAGCTGCTTCTACTCTGCAAGTGGGCAATTTATCATCATGAAAGAAAAAACTAAATGTCTAATTTCCACTCATTCGAATCGAGGCAACGGTAGAAGATAAAACCAATGGTAACGAAGGGCTAAATTCGTGATACAAATACAAACCAAAGCAGGTTCAACCTTCAGTTCAGTCCAGAACATAAACCCAGATTTACGGAAGGAACTGGACAATCTAGAAGAGGACAACTGCATAAACTCCCAGATATGGCAAACCCAAACTCGCAATGAATCCAGAGAAACACACGAAAACCTAGAAAAGCCGAACTTGGAGCACATTTGAGAAATGGAATGAGATAAGTAACCATACCTAGATGAGGTATACAACAAATTCTATCGGTGATCCTCAAAATCCAGTAGACGCAAGGGTTTTGCGTTGGAGATCAAATCGGCAGGGAAATGCGGGAAGAACGGCGCGGAGATGATAATTTTCGTTTTCTTTTTAAGTTTTTACGTTTATGTACTTGAGGGATATCATATCATACTATCACCGGTCCCAATTCTGGAAATTTGGCTGCTAATTTGTCCCCAAACTTTTTAAAGTTTGCAGATTGCTCCTAAACCTTACTTTAGTACTATCGTAGAACTAGAGGTGCAAGTTAAGTCCCGTCATTTTTTTATTTCTCGTTCAAGTGGCATAATAATTTGATGTATGGACACAATCCAATAATTTAATTTACCCATTTACTGAAGATTTTGATTACACAAATACTCCTGGAATTAGTGGAGTAATACACTTATTGAACGATATGAATTTTTTAGCTTTCATATGTATAATGTTTGGCATCAATTTCTTTAAAATTTTGCATTTAAATTGTTTAACAACCTTCTTCCTGTGAATTCAAAGCAATCATAACTTTTAGAGGTCAATGAGTCTTTCAAATTACTAGCATTTTGTCTCTCTTTGACAAACTGATTACCCATACTCAAGAAGGAAAGCAAGTATTCTTTCTATCCCTTTATAATAATGCAAATCAAATTTATGGCTTTGATAAAGTAGTTTGTCCCTTCATGATTTGCAGTGTCTGGAGAGTGGAGGCGGTTTAGTAGGCGTAGTACTATAACCCAGCTCAAGGAGTAAGTAAGCTATTTGCATGCAAAGTAATTGCAGTTGGGGTTTAAGAAAGGAATTTTTCAATGAAGCTCTGTTAGCACTGCGTTTCTCAAGGGCGGGGAAAAGAAAAGAATTCTTCATCTTATTCATGAAAGGTCCTCTGGCTTAAGTATACATCGGAAGGACGTGGAAAATAATCGCGGTTTATCTATGATACAGAGCTGTAGACCCAAAACGGAATCACGATTTACAATCAATGCCTTACTGATCTGCATGCACTGTGCCTTGTAACCTACGTAACCACTCCACCAAATCAATGTTGTCCTCTCCCTATGCTGCTGTTAGATGGGAAATTTGTTAGCAATTTACAGGTGTCCCGTTTTCCAAGGGACCAACCAATATCTTAGCTGTTTGTTGATTTTTAATCGCCGGGGCGGGAAAGTTAGCTGTGAGCTGCTTATAAAAATGTTAATCCCACAGATCTGTGATGCTGACTGCTGGATCTGCTTGGAACCAGTAATCATCTTCAATCTGCAACACAATTTTAACACAACAGTCAGATTTCGTGCAGCAGCCAACACACCTATTTGAGACCCGCTGGGATCTGGATATCAGATTGGATTGGACCGATCCCTCCCAAGGAAAGATTACTCACATGACAAATTGCAGGAGTTATTCTCTGCATTCCCGATCCCTCGGCGTGGTGTGAGACAAATGAATCACACGACCTTAATAGATCACTTTTATCTTCTGAAGACAGCACCGAGCTTTCCGCATCTGACCGGAAACTGTTGGATTCTTGCTCTGATATGGCTTGCTTGACAGTTACATCCTCAACCGGGCTTTTGTGTTTGCTACAATTATTATGATTATATGGGTCATACTCATACATAAAAAAGATAACGCACTGTCAAAGATCTTAACAAGTTATATACTGTATTTAAATGCTCATGCAAAGTTTACAAAATGCACACATCTTATAAAAACCATACCTCAATAGGTATAGATCAATAGGTCCTGTAGTACTTTTAATGGTCATTTTATACTGCCTCTGGGAAAAACCAGTATCCTGTTTAAGTCATTAAGCAATGCCATCAGAATCTGTTATACTATTAATACGGAGTATTTCTTACTGCACTCATTGCATGCACTTACCTCATCAGGGTCTGGAACTTCGATATAACTGGCATGAGGAGCTTTTATTGCAATAACTGTTTGATTCTGAAGAAATCATAACAAGCTGATGATGTATCAATCAAATCCCTAATAGAAGAATCAATAGAATAATAATGAAATAACACTGACCTGAAAGCACGGAATGCTCAATATATCTCGCTCAGTCAAAAAAAGGTACCTTTCAGTTCAAAATGTTAAACCATAAATTAAGATGAATAATCATATGCCTGAGTTAATATAGAACATAAAAGAAAATCGTTTACCTTTGAGTATCTTCACCTTCCTCAAGGAACCTTAGTCGTTCTTGCTTTACCCTGAGGAGAGTTCAAGGTGTTGAGTGACATTCCAGTGTACAAAATGTAAAACGATTTGCAAAGCGTAAACTTTTAACTACCAAGGTCAAGGTCCTACTTTGAACATCTTTATACATATTTAAGATTTGAACAATGAGCCAGCAGCTACATATATATCAACTTTTAGTAGAGTGCATTTTTAAATAATTTTTAATTATAGTAAATTGACTGAGAAAGGTACACCAAATAATACCTGATTAAATCATCAAGTCTACGTTCTTCAGCACTTAAACTTCTGATGTCAGCCTGCAATCACACGATATTTGGTGTTAGAAAACCAAAAGTGAACAAAATATAAACTTCTGATTTCAGCCTGCAATCACACAAAATGTAAACTTCTGATTTCATAGCAAAATATTTTTTCTTTTAATAAAGTGAACAAAAACTTCACACCACATACTCTAATCTACCTGGTCCATACCATTACGTTCTCTGTGTTTGTCAAATGGAAGGAAAAAAAAATACCGTAGAAGTATGGAAAAGATACCCATCTGCCTTTCAGATGAGTACCACACTTAAAGCTGTGCTATCAAAAATAGGACGCTTAAAGCTGTGTTTTTCTCGAATGAGAGAATTGGCACAGCATTTCAGAAGATGACATTGAGAGCAAATGGTGTTCAATGGTTCAGAAACCAATTGGAGTATTAGTTTCTGTTAGGTTGTTTTAAACAGGGATTGGTTCTTGGTTTTACAGTTTTTTCAGGCTTTGCAATTTATGTGTATGTAGACCTCTGAAAATATATTTGTAACTGCAGCCAGCTAAATGTGGAATAGAGATTGGAGGTACCATCTTCCTTCCCTAATTTTATATTACTCCCTTCGTTCCGTTTAGGTTGTCCCATCCCAATACTTTTTGTAAAGGATAAGGGGCAACCTACATAAGATGAAGGAAGTATAAAACAAGAAAATCCAATTGTTGCGTGCTGCTTTAAGTTTGCATGATTTACGAATGCTAAACTTATCACCCAACAATCTCTCAGTGTATAGTGGAGTACTTTGGAAGCTATTAGTTAGACCCTTCACGTCATTAGCGCTCAGTACAGCCATCTTACGGTTTTCTTTTAGGTGAAACAATGGCAAGCCAGCTGATACCCTATCAGCTAATTTATGAAGTGTCGAATAAAAATAAAAAAGAAATGTTTCTGCAGAAAGATGTAGCTTTTAATAGAGAACATGGAAAATTGAACCTGGGGAGATCTAGGATCCATAAAACTCAAAAGATTAAGCACCTTAAGTTTAGTCACTTCATCCTCTATGTCCTTTGGGCAAGCATCATGAGATCCCCTGTTAATCAATCAATAAGATATTTTAGGGATGCAGTAAGATTTTTTGCCTACAATATCATACAGAAAATGTGATGGATAGGAAAAGGATCATGTGGCATTACTTCCACTGAACATGGTTCTTTGTAGTCTTTTCAATCAAGTTAATGCCTTCAAGAACATTTGTAATATCATATATCCGCCTTTTCTGGACCTGTAAGAGAGAGAGAGAGAGAGAGAGAGAGCAGATAAAAAATTTAACTAGAGGTATATACAAATCAGAAAACAAGCAATTGTATATGACTAAAAATGTTAAAAAAGAATGTCAGATTTTTCAGCCAGACCTCTAATGCTTCTGCAGTACGGTTCAAATCAAGGGTGCCATCCTTAGCTTCTTGTACCAGACTGACAAATTTCCTGGTTAGCAAACCTATAAATGGGATGGAGAACACTCTTTGTCAGAGCCGTTTCAAGCTCTACTATGTGCATGAACAAAGAACCACAGAATAGGGAAGTAATAGCTCATGAATGTACCTAGGGAGCTGTCATATCGACAGTTATTTGCTAGACTCACTTCATTGGCACATTCTGCAACAAGAGAATAATTAAAATAAAACCGAATGTACGAAATGAGCTTATTCATGAAGTGCCATCTATAATGCATCTCTAAGAGTAATAAAATCACACCACCAACACTGGGTTTCTGGCCACATGACTTGGAATTCTCAGGTATTTTCCCCTTAGCATTGTGCTTAGCACCTTTTTCAGATCGTTGTCGGTATGGAGGATTGCTAACACCACTGTTGGCTAGCCGGCCTGTCAAAGAACCTTGATGGTTTTCTTGTTCTTGCTTCACCTGCCTCTTGATGGAATAATCACCATTTTGATGTTGTTTTTGGTGTGGAGGGTTGCTAACACCACCATTGTTAGCTGGCCCAACAGTTTCTGCTGAAGCTTGATGGTTTTCTTGTTCTTGCTTCATCTGCCAGGGGATGATGTTACGATAAACTTTTTCAGATTGTTTCTGATGTGGAGGATTGTCAACAGCATTATTGGCCCTGCCAGTCTGTGTTGAACCTAGATGATGCCCTTCTTGTTCTTGGTTCACCTGCCAAGTGATGAAATGATCAATACTAGTGGACAAGGAGTGCAAAAACAGTAAAACACATTGACTGGCAATTAAGTTCAGATATAGCACAGGACAAGAATATAAGTGGGAGCAGGAAAGTTGTAGAACTTTTTGAAGGGATAGAGACTCTAAACCCGACTCATTAACAAATTACTAGGATTAAGAGGCTTTTATGACCCATTCATCAACAGCTTTTATTAACAATGGCGGTACCCTCTTCCAAGAACAAACCGAAACACATACTGCTAGATGGTTTTTTACCCCGAAGCTAATTGCTACAAATTGTTTGGGAACCAGATCCTACACTTGAAGACGACTATAATCACAAATTATTCAAAGTAAGATCAAAAGCACTATTCCCAGCTAAAAGGGGGAAAAAAACATCTTAAAACTCTAGTATACAGTAGTAATAATGCCTAATCAGGTGGGACTGTTGGGAAAAACAATTAGTAGTACATTAGCAGAGTAGGAGGAGGAGGAGGAGGTATGTTCGAAATCCAATCAGAAGAATGTAGAGAGATGAGAGGAGAACTTACGGGGAGTGTAGAAGAGGGTGCAGGTGAGTTTGTGGAAGGAGGAGGAGGAGGCATTAGAAGTCGATTGCGGTCGGGTTGAGAATGGGCATGGAGGAGCTGGAAGTGGAATTGCGATGTAAAGCGGGTATGGGTCGGATCTCCGCTCGGGGTGGCGGCCATGACTGAGGTAGGTAGCTCAGACTGGGAGGGAAAGTAAGAAGAAGAAGAAGAGGAGGAGGGAAAAATGAATATGGAGAAATTAAACAAAATTAAAAAACTACAGTAAAACAAAAAAAGGGGAAGATCAAGGTAGAATTGAATTGAGCATTGAAGGAAGGGGAGTGGAGATTCGAATAGAGAGAGATGGAGGAAGAGACGGCCCCGCCTTGTAGTTCTTCCAGTTCTAGGTGCCTGCCACCAATTTTTGCAGGGGCTTCTTTGTTTGGCTTTACTTCATCCCTCCTCACTCGGCCTTCGTCTTCTTTCGTTTTCCTTTTCCCCCTCACTCTCTTTCCCGCTCCACCCTCATCAACTCCTTGGGCTTGTCCAAAACAAATTGCTCTGAGCCCATACCTTTGGGTTTGGGCTAGTACCAATCCTCTCCCATAATGGGCTTTCGGCCCAACTTCATATACCTGCATTAGGTCCGCTACTACTCCCCGTAAGTAAGTTCCCCTGAAACACTTCCCCTTCTCCCAGCTCTCAACTCGGGACGGCCCAACCAGCCTGGTATAGTACCAAACAAAACTGTAAGACAATATCAACCACTCTTCAATCTCTTGGACAATTATAGTTTTTGTGATCACATCGTTTTCGGAATCTACTCTTTTGCATCAATTAGCACACTTCTAAAGAAGATAACCACTTAGGCAAAGGAAATTGTCATAAGTTCGAGTCGACAGAGTAATGCATACATATTACTACTTCACAACATATTACATACAGTGTGAGCCCATAGTTACCAGATTATTTGGGTAGGCTTGCGTCGCGAATCAGATTTCGTATTCGCGATACGCGGCGTCGATTCGCGAGGATACGCGAATTGATTCGTTGTCGCCACGAATCCGCCGAGAGAAGAAGAAGAGACGGCGGCGAGAGGAGGTTAAGGCGGGGCTGCGTGGTGGGTTGGGCTGTTGCGGTTGTTTGGAGTTAGCGCCATGGATAGTGACGTAGCAGAGCTTGAAGAAGAAGATGGAGGCGGCAGCTGAATGAAGAGATGTTTTTAATTTAGGTTTTCTAGGTTTTTTAGCTAGAAGTCATTAATATTTTATCTTTCATACAAATAGGTCCCCTAAATTTACTTTTTTTTTTAATTTAAGCCATTTAACTCTTTTTCCAACCCATTTTAGACCTCTTAAGTTTTTCCTCCTAGCAAAATAGTCCTTCACAGTTCTTAATCTATACAAATAAGCCACTACGGGTAAGTATTAATCGTCAAATGTATAAAATGAGACTACACAACGAATCGAAAAAACGTATCGGTTGAGACTACCCCATGAATCCGATACTTCTCCAATGACGAATCGCGTATCCGCCGGTGTCGCGTATCGGAACGTCTGAATCTGGTAATTCAAGTGTGAGTGAGCCCATAAATTTCAGGTACTTAATGATGATGGAAAGAATTATCGAAATAATATATATGGTGTAATCAGATCCCTTCTTAGCCATGTAAGTGGGGGGTGAAATTCTCTGAGTGTGACAATTGGATTTAGGGAGAAGATATGTGTAGATTGATCAATTATTAATCTTTACGCTACCATAAGTCTCTAGGGTTTTCGATGTCAGCGCTCCTAGGTTGCTCTAGTGCTAGCGGCAAGAAACAATTGTCGCATCGCTCATTGCCAACAGCACGCTCGGCTTCCCTGCTCAGTTCGTCAGGCCATCCGGTGCGTGGCAGCGGCTCGTTGTTCGCGCCAAACATCGCGGCGTGGGAGCCATGGGTTAACGGGTTGTGCGCTCGCCAGGGTTCAACATTCTTCTACCTATGGCTCATTTCCGCAGTGGCTCCTAGCGGTGGTGCCACTTTTGCCCCTCTGGAGACGCTTGACTTTGGCCATTTGGGTTACCGGCGCCACCATTGGTGTGGTAGCTACCAATCTGCTGAGGGCCATTGCGGTCGTTTGAATTTTGTTGCTCTCGGTGAAGAGGGACAAACGAGAGGGAAGAAGCCTCAGATTTTTGAGGTGGTTTCCGAGGCGGTAGGATTTAGTTTGGTGGGACAGGGGGGCTTTCTGCCTCACTCGGAGCAGTGATTTGGTGGCCCGGGAGTGGACTTGGTTTTGGACCACCCTGGTCCACTCCTTGAGGATTTTGGTCTTTATTCAGGTTTTTGTTTTTTTGATTTTATGTAGGTTAGGGTTTGGATAGGAAGGTTTAGCTTGTGTGTGACGACATGCTCACGGGACATGCCTTATCTTTTCATGGTGAGTTGGCATTTGGGTCGATTGTAACCCGATTTGTGTGCCACAGGTGTGATTGATATTTTTACCTCGCCATATAGATTTATGCTGCTTTCAAGCAATTGATATCTTTGATGGTTGTGGTGAGGAAGTTACGGATGATACAATGGAGTGTTTGTTAGTTTGTAACCGTTTATTGCGGTGTTTTTAATTTCACGTGTAGTCTCATTTTAGGTCACATTTTGCTTGCTTTAGTTTATCTGATTTATGGTCTTTTGGACAATTTATCGGTTCGACAATGGCTTGCAGCTGATTATTAATACAATGAATCATTTTCCTAAAATAAAATAATAATCTTACGCGCTATCATTATCGATGGAACTAACTTAGATATGATTTTCTTGTATGTGTTGTGCCAATTTAATTTGTTCCCATGCACTCATATGTATGAGATCCTTTACTAGTCTTTAGAAATTTTGGACTTCAAAATTAAAATAACACAAAGCGTAAATATATAAAACGCCCGACCAGAAAGCAGGTAATCGAGTCACCTTCTCTTAGTTGGTCAACAGAAGGGAAGGCATAATTCATAAGATATAGGCTGAAGCTTAAAAGTAGTACAGTAATTAATTAGCTGAAATATTAATTATGGAGTAATTTGAGATGGAAGAGTTGGAAGTAGGAGACATAATGATGGTTGGGTTAACAGTTTAATGATTGATCGCTTCGCCCCCTCAGCGCCAAATCATAATCCTGTATCCATCTCTCAATCGCACCAATTATGTTCCTCAATAGTATATCAGATCAGTTGCTTTGTACATTTTCTTATTAAAACTTTATTTAAATACATTTAATTAAGACTAAATTACATTATCAACTTTTAAAAGAATGATCAAATAATAATATGCTTTATCGTCTCAAATGAGTTGTCACTTTTAGTTTTTATTTTGTATGGATTAAGATTGTCTTTCGTCATTAACTTATTTTACATAAACACTACGTAGAGAAGCCGGATTTTACTGCGGCGGAGGTCGCAATAAATGGCATTTGCGGCCTCTGCGCATGCGATAAATGGCATTTCTTGCGGCGGAGGCCGCAGATAGCGGATTTCTCTACGTAGTGAAATTTGCATCATTATCATTCCAAACTTATTCTCACCCCTACCAACCAACCCGCTATACTCTTTGATTGAGTACATTCGCAACGGTAAAATAGGGTTGTAAACGAGTCGAGTCGAGCTCGAATCGTGCTAAGCTCGAGTTTGGCTCGATAGCTCGATCACTCGACTCGATTAATTGCTTGAGTTCGGCTCGATAGCTCACGAGCTGCTCGAACACTTGTAAAAACCATATGAATTACGCTCGAATTCAGTTCGAAAACGGCTCGAAATCTGTTTCAATTAGCAAAATATATCATATTCCTCACTTGTTTTATGATTTCACTCAAATAAATCCTTTAAAATAACCCATGTACTTTAGAAACTTAGTAAATTAGGCCCAATTGATTTAATTATTTACATATAAACTATCCTACCTCTTTGAATATGTTTTGTTCGATAGTTTGATAAGACATCAAGCCGAACTCGGGATGGATCGAACTCGGCTCCATAAAATTATCGAGCCCTAAGTTCTGCTTGAGTTCGAGTTCGAAGCTCAATAACAAACAAGCCGAGTTCGGGTTCGAGTAAGTTCAATTAAAGCTTAGCTCATTTACAGCCATCGGGTAAAAATGAACTAAAATAAAACAAAAGTGAAAAAATCATTTGGAACAAAAATATTTTGATGTCGTGACATCACACTTAGGATGGAGGGAGTATTTGTTTTTTTTTTTTTTTTGAAGAAGAAGAACACGAAAATCTAAATAATTGTTACTACTACTATCATTTACTTCTTCATTCAATAATGATCTCCTCCAAAAATGTTTGGTTGGACCACCAAACTACCTAAGCTTGTGATTGGTCCATGTACGGAGAGAGCAAGATGATCGGCATTGTCCATGATCAGGATTCAATTTCAGAACAGGACCACTTCTTCTTCATCACCTTAATCTTAATTAGCACACTTCTCGATCTGCTGCCCTATATAGTATCTAGCTAATTATTGTGATCATGCATGCATCTTCTCTCTAATCAAACATCGATCATAGCTTTGCTAAATGCCATAATTAAGCGCTGCTAAAGCAAGTTTATTCATGCATGCATTTGACCACTATGCCTATGTGTACCTCTCCTAATTAACTCGTGTTAATTAGACTTGCCACTTCAGCTACGCAAGTTTTGAAACACACTCCTACATACTTATATAGTACTAATTATCTAGTGTCACCATTAGATTTATTTATCATTAATTCAGCACAATTTTCAATAAAACTTGTTTCTCTTTCCATTAATTTTAAACAATATTCAACAACTCTAAACTATTATATTTATATTTTATGAAAGTTAAAATTGAAATAGTCTATAAATTGAGACGAATGCTACCTCCGTCTAAAAGATTGGTTCGTTTCTTTTTCAATATTTAATCTATGATTTTAATTAAGAATTTTAAAATATATAGTTAAAAAATTAAATGTAAATTGTAGATTAATGTTTGTAGTTTTTGAATATACATAAAGGAAAGAAGGGGGAAAATGCAGAAAAATTTCTATAGGTTTGACATTTATAACAATTCAATCCAAAGTATTTTTGAGTTAACGATCAAATCCTAAACGTTATGAAACATAGTTCAAATTAGTTCTAAATTGACAGAAATTGCCAACTGGCTAATTGAATGTCCAGGTAATCGTATAACCGAATGTTTGTAATAGCTAGCTAGCATGCATTCAACTAACACCGTTTACAGTGCCATGTAGTAGTTCCGTCAGCTACGTACGTACCTTGGAAGAACTGTTAGTTTTGGATTGAGTTTAGCCACGTTTTATAACGTCTGTGACTTGATCGTTAACTAAAAAAAAATTAGAATTGAATCGTTAGCAATGTCAAGCTTATAGGACTTTTCGAAAAATTAGGAGGGGAGATCGAGTCCGATGGACATGATGATAACCCTACAAATGATTCAGGCACATGGCATGGAATTTATAAGTTCCGAATTAAATAGAAAAGCAGAGACGACATTAGTTGGGAAAATTAAACCAGACAAGCTTGCTCGCTAATTCTTTTTAAATACATGCTCAAACCCCAAGACGACGACACACACACACATCAATCATATATATATATATATATATATATATATATATATATATATATATATATACATACATTTCCCGGAGCCATATTAACTTACACATGATATTCCAGACTAGATAGCTAGTTAGTACACAAAATATTACAGCATATTAATATACCTGCTGCTAATTAATTCATCATCGCTTGATTCAGTACTGTATAAATCTTATATATAATTAAGCAGCAGTGCTCATGAGAATGGTGACTGCTGCAGACTACCACCACCGCCCAGAACCAGCACATAGTCACACTCACAGTTACAGTTTCGTTAGTCACGTCACTGCGGATCATAATAACAATACCAACAACACTACTGATTCCACCTTTGACTGATATTCTTCTCATTTCCGATTCCCCGCCATGAAGATATTCTCCCGCTTTGGCAAGTTCATCATGCGTCTCATGCTCTCCCTCCCGCCGCTTCACAAAATTAGGAGACCCGCGGGAGCCGCCGCCGCCGCCGACAGGTTTGATCCGCCCAAGACGTCGTGCAGCTCCTACTACTCCTCGCAGACGCACTACTCGGAGGCTATCGCAGATTGCATCGACTTCTTTAACAAGTCATCGTCTTCCCACCTGCAGCAGAAGCAGGTCGACGACGACGCCAACATTAATGCATGCTCATCATCATCATCATCGTAAATCATCGGATCATGCATTGTTTTTGTTTGATCATCTTCGGATCATGTTTTTGTTTGATCATGAACAAATATTAATTAATGTCCCATCTCATCCTATTCGATCTATGGTTAATTACTTAAATTTGATGAGGTTATTTCTCTCTCCGCGCGCAATAATATTCATTCTTCTTTTCCATCTTTCTTCTCTCCCTCGAATGTTATGTACTATACTCTATATCTCTGCGATATGTCTGCATGCATGTCTAGAAGGATCTTCCCTTTTCTGGCACGCAAAGATAAATATTACTACACTGAGTGTGCTTTGCTTCAGATTCATCGATATGTCATTTCCAATAAATATATGTATATGTCTATGTATCTTCCAAATCGATATTGTCTGTGCACAACTCAAGCTTGAGAGCTAGCCAAGCTGCTACATAGTGGTGCATGCACTTACGTTATTAAACACAAATTTATACAACATGGTATACCAAATGAACAAAATTTTGCTCCAATCCAGGGGAGGATATTTCTTGTATACGTGACATATCAGTATTGGCTCGTGCTATCATTATTAATTATGGGGCTGCCACTATTTATTACGTACATAGGATGACAATCCGTAATTAATAGTGGTGGCCTCAACTATGTCACGTATGCAGGAAAGATGATTTTCCTCCATCTCGGATAGGAGGAAAAAAATTTCCATAACAAATGTATGTACGCACTAAATTATCTCAGATTAAAGGAGTAATTGGAAAATTAATCGTTGTACATGTAATTAATAATCTAACACTACGTATTTAAAAGTTCGTTTCTGACCGATTGCGCTTCATATGCGCTGGTATAGAAGGGCCATTATGAGCTTCTAGCGCCGCTTCTACGTATGCCGCTTTTAATGAACATATGCGCTTCATGGCGCTCTGAGTAGCACATTAGTAGCGCTAAATGGAGCTTCAGAAAGTCCACGTTGGCAATCGACATAGATGCGACTTTGTCAGCTTATGGAGCGCCATTTAGCGCTACAACGAAATTATTTTAATTTCTTTTATTTCGGTGGAAATTTTGTATTTAGAAAGTGAATTAATATTAATAAATATTGTAAAAAAATTAAAAACAAAATAATAATTTCAAAATTAATTTGACAATACATATTTATGTTCCTAAATTGTTTTATTTACAACAAAAATAGTTGAATAAGAAAAATCCCAAGTCCTATGACGGTGGAGCTGGAGGAGTATCATCACGCGGAGCACCGGACCTTGTGGTCTTTGAGGCTGAGGAGTGTGGGCTTGCAAGAAGCTTCGATGTAGGCCTCCATCATGTCGGTGTCGACATGAGTGAGCTAGAGGACAGGTCGTCGGGATCTTTGAAGCGTGGAGGAGGCTCCTCCATGCGCGGGGTATAAACATCCTCGTGCGACCGGTGAGGAAGTTGGAGGTCAACGGGGACGAAGACCGTGGCACGGATGATGAGGCAACCAAGTGTCTTTGGTACATCGGTATGCGGCGATCGGCCCTTGGTGCGAAGCTCTCCTCAGACGACGCTTAGGGCCGTGTTTGTCTAGCGCATCAGGTCCGCCTTTCGCATGAGAAGCATCTCATGCTCTGGTGGCCGCCGTAGGCGTGGATCTCATCCTCCTGCCAGCCGATCTTGCTCCTGAGCCTCTGCGGAGATCGTAGAAAGATGGTGGTCAACCGGTCCGAAGCCCTCAAGATCTTTGTTGATGGTGGATGGACATAGCGAGGCCGGTTGCACGAGGCTACGCAATAGAAAAAATGTTATATACATATACATATCCATATATACATATAAATATATATTATATATAATTTATATAATATTATATGAAATACTTACTGACCCACAAGAATGCACTTCCTTCCATCCTCCATCAGCTCTGGTAGTGGGAGCACTGCAGCGGTGGCCGTAGGCATGGCATGAGTAGAGGCACGAGGTCCACGACATCTACGTCCCGGGGCGGGGTGGTGCAGGTGCATCATCCAAAAGAGGCATCGACGAGTTGGGCGTGAAGATCCTCTATCGGTTGTACCCCGCCACGTCCCCATGACGTGACGATCCACCGCGTGATCCGCTCGTCGACCGGTGACTCGGGCTCTCATCTTGGGAGCTCGCACCCTCGGCGTGGTCTTTGGTTACTCAAAGAATCCAGAACTCGACATACCCTTAAGTTTCTCAAATTTAACAAGTTAACCACGAATCTTTAAGTTACATTAAAATACCCTAAAATTTTTAAAATTTTCAATTTAACCATTAAATTCCTTAAGTTGCAGTAAAATACCCTACAGTTTTTAAAATTTTCAATTTACCCCTTTAATTCTTTAAGTTACACTAAAACACCCTAAAACTACGTAGATTTGCAATTGAGCCCTTAAATTCTATAATTTAGCCCTAAAAGTTTTTAAATTTGCAATTTAACCCCAGTTAGCTAAAATACCCTACAATACCTTAAGTTGCACTACAATTTAACCCCAACTACCTAAAATTCATCCAATACACAGAATTCACAAACTACAATTCATCCAATTAACAGAATTCACAAAGTAAAATTCATTGTACAATTAGCTAAAATAATTTTGTTACAAATTATCATAAACTTTAATACTTACAGAAAATGGTGGAGATGTGGTGGTACCTCTGGACGCGGATGATGTTGATGGTGCGGCGGGCTGAAGGACGCCGGCCGGAAGGAGGATGAAATCGAATGGTCGGGCGGCGGGACGGAGAGGAACCGAGGTTGGGCGACGCGGGAGGGAACCGGGTTGTGCCGGCGAACCGAGAGGAGGGGGAGGAGAATGGGAGAATGAGGGAAGGAGAGGGAAGGAGAGGTTTGCAGTCGAACTAGAGTCCGAAACTTCTCAAGAAGCAAAGGCCCATGAACCGCTTACATGCGCTACAAAAGCGCCTCTTACCCACTCCCTGAAGCGCGACTTAGCGCTGTATGGCTTTTGGGCTACTTAAAGCGCATATTGGAGCTTCTGGGTGCGCTTCATAGCCGCTTAATGAAGCGCCATGTAGCGCTAGACGGCTGGTGGCTTGGTTGTAGCCCTATTTGGCGCTTCTTAAGGCGCTACTAGGCTGCCCCCAAGTACATAGTGTAACATTAATGTTAGGGTGGTCAATAAGTATTTTATGAGACTTGTCTCATGTTGATGAAAACTATGTACAAATTAAAAATTAGAAAAAACTAGCTACTAGTATATAGGCAAACTTCATATATCACTACGTATCAAATGGGTGCCTGGTAGGACTCTACCAACTACCGACTACCGGATCGTTACTACTGTAGTAACGGGCAGTAGCAGTTGAGCGCTACTGAATCAAGTCGTCTCGTCCTCCAAACTCGTTATCAAGTCGCTACCGATTGGTAATGGGTTAGTAACACATCAACCCGTTTAACAATTTATATTATATATATAAAAACCACAGATCTGGAAGCGAATTACGTATTTGGGTACAAATTCAACAACATTTATACTCTTGATCATTTATAATTTGATCAACCGCCCCAAACGATGTAATGCCCGGAAAGGAAAAAGAATGGCTATAAACTCTTTTCATGAAGAATCAAGGATCGAACGACGATAAAGCACAAAAGTTAATTACCTTGATTCTAGACTGGACAAGAGATGCTCTTTTGCATTGTAACAGAATTTATCAATAAATGCCAAAGAACAAAAAAATAAAATAAAGGGTGTCAGATTCATCAAAATGCACTTTTGAAATCCTATCAATTATACAACACATGTAATGATAAAAGCAAATAACATCCGATTCAGATCATGCCAAAGAAAGTTTAATAAGACAATCGATTGATAACAACAAAAGGTGCTTGAAATGAAAATCTCTACCTTAGTTAAGGTGTGAAATAAACAAGCCTTTGAATTAACCCCAAAAGCTTGTGGCGGAGTGATGGATGCCTGGCTGAAAATGAAAACAAAGAATAAAGGGAAAGTGGTGAGATGAGAGGAAGAATTGAAGAAGATGAATTGTAATTGCTAAGTGTGGGAAAGAAGTGTTGATGGGAAAATGAAGGGTATGGTAGCGGGAGATGCATTACCAAACAGTTACCACAACCTCGAAAATGTAAAAAGAAACGTTTGAAAAAAATCCGTGACCATGCAGGTGGGAGTCGAAAAAAATTATGCGTGGTAGCGGGTGGAGGCATTACCAGCCGCTACCAATGTTTTAAATATTTTTTTAATTCGAAATTGGTAAAAATCATGGTAATGGGATGGGCGTTACTCTAAGCCCATTACTAGACTCCTTGTACATAGTGTATGAGCCATATATATCTTCCCTTGACTTGGTTGTTATTCGGTACCTTAATTTGCCTGCTTTGAAAATTTTATACATAATGTTCAGATTCGTTGTCTGTATGCTGTCTAATTAGGTCGACATACTCCTTGGATTGGATCTATACAAAAAATATTGCAACATTTGATTTTTTTTTCAAACTTGAATTTATTTATATTATTTTTTAATAATAATAAAATTAATACTCCCTCCATGCATCCCTTAAAAGTTGTTATAATTTATTTATTTTTTTGGATTGTCCCAAACAACTTGTTAGATTTCCTTTTATAGAAAGTTTTTTATACTCAATAAAAAAAAAGTTTTTTATACCAATTTTACTTTGTTACTCCTACTTTCTCTCTCTACTCAAAAAAATTAATTTCATCTTACATAAAAATTTTACATTTTTACCCTCAAATCAACACACATTCTTAATGTACGTGTCAATCAAAATGTTGCATATAAAAAAGGATGGAAGGAGTAATAGTGTAATACATATGTTTAATAAGCAAAAACAACAAATTATTATTTTATACTCGTATAAAATTTTAAAATTATAGTGAATCAAGATAATATAAAATAAAATTATAGATTAAATACTCATGAATGCTGAGTGTTAACACTCCTAAGTATACATTGCTTAGGAGGGCAACGAAGGAGGTAGAGAGCTTTGGCATTGGGTTTAATAACCTCTCTAGGAGAGTAGTGGGAATTGGAGACAACACTAGATTCTGAGAGGATGAATGGGTGGGGCGGCCCTTTGAAGTGCAGATTCAAAAGGCTGTATGAGTTGGAGGTAAATCGTGAGTGTAGGGTGGTAGAGAAGATTAGGTGGGTTGATGGGACGTGGAGCTGGGATTGGAGTTGGAGGAGGAATTTGAGGGGAAGGACGGAAGACGAATTCCATCATCTTCTTCATGTGTTACAGGTCTTCACTCCGAAGCAGGACATCAAGGATACCTGGAGGTGGGAGCCGGCAACTGACGGCGTCTTTACGGTCCGGCAACTCTCTCTGATGATTGGCGCTAAGTTAGCAGCAATCCAGGAATCCCCGACGAAATGGTGCAACAAAGTTCCAAAGAAGGTGAACGTATTTATCTGGCGGGCCGTCTACAGTCTTATTCTCGTTCGAGACCAGCTGTGGAGGCGAGGAGTGGTTGTGGACTCAGTCTCTTGTTCACTCTGTTCAGGGTTTGTGGAGACTGCTGATCATGTCCTAGTACGATGCCCTTTCTCGCAGGAAATCTGGAAAGCAGTAGCAGGATGGTGCAACACACAGGTGAATGGTCTCTTGGATGTCGTCAACGTTTTGAGGGGAGATTTCATTGCCCAGGTCCCCTCAAAAGTCTCTCAGGTGTGGCAAGGTGTTGTATATGTCACCGTGTGGTCCCTGTGGAAAGCCCGCAATGGCTTTGTCATGCAGGACTTACCTTGGAGTGCTTCTAGAATTTTTGCGGAAATTCAGGTGATGTCTTTCCTCTGGATTACCTGCAGATTTCGTAAGTTGAGTCTATCCTGGGCGGATTGGCTTCTTGCCCCGTTGTTAAAGGCAGTTGATGGGGTGGGATAAACTTTTTAGCTGTTGTGTGTTTTTTGCCTTGGATAGGGTTTTCAGGTTTGCTTTCGTCTGCATGTCCTCTGCAGGGTCGAGTTTTTTGTTTCTTTAAGGGTGGGGTGACTTTCGTCGTGTTGTCCGTTGTTTTCCTTTCTTCTGGCTGATCCACTATCTCGTGGGTATACAGTCAAACTTTGTGTCTCTGTGTCTGTACTTCCTCCCTCTGTTGTTTGTCGTTTCTTCTCTTCTTTAATAAAATTGCTAGCCGTCAAAAAAAAGTATACACTGCTCGAAACATTAATTACTCCTTATTTATTGTGACAAATTATGACTTGTTTTTTTTTTCCAGATATAGCTAGCCAACAGATTGAAGGGATGAAAATGTGCAAGTAAGAAATGAAAAAGGAGCTAGCGTACGCGCGCGCGCACAGTTGTGTGTGTGTATATATATCTTCTTAGTTAAATTTGATAGTATGCACGGAAACATGCATGCATGATTAAGCTATTTCATGGGCGGCTCTTGTGTGAGTCTTGGTCTTATAAGTCTTAGAGAAGAAGGCGGCGATGAGAGGGATGAGGCCTCTCTTTTTCTTTCTTCTCAAGGAAGGGTGTCTCTCCAGTGGGACAAACATCCCTTCACCCAAAACGCTGCTGCTTACTGCTGCTGCATTCACATGTACATCATATCTCTTGCTTGACATCTCAGCCTCACCATTCATGATCATATCTACTTTGTGATGATCACTACTACCACTTTCGTCTTCTTCTCTGACTTGCATATAGTAATTATTTCTTCCTTCTTCACCCTGCATATTCTTGCCCGAGTCTTCAAGAATTTCAACACTCGAGATATCATCATCACCACCATCATCATCACCATGTCCAATAATATTATTGATCTTTTGGGCGGCCGGTTGGTCAGGGGCGCCGGTACTGTGTTTCAGAAGTTGAAGTTCTGTCTTTGTTCTTTCAAGCTCTTGTCGGAGTGAACACAGACGATTCTCCATCACCAAGCTCTCTTCTCCCGCTTTCCGGAGCCTGTATTTCGTCTCCTCTAGCTCTGTCTCTGCATCCAGCTCCCAAGGATCTTCATTTCTATCGCTTCCCCCAAGTAGTACTTTCCCATTAATACCCATCTGCATGCAATATATATTCACCGAGAGTCAAATTAAATTAATAGACATCAAGTTTTGAAACTAAAGTGGGGTAAGTGTTATTAAATCCAAATTTAAAGGATGCACAAGCAAGCAATTAACCCTAATTATCATGAAATGAAAAGAAGAGCGATCGAGCTGCTAGGAGGCCGGAGATGTAGAAATTAGGAAGGGAAACGATGATTATGACCTTGACCTTAGTACTGGGGTAAGGACGTTGTTGACCACCTACAGGCATGTTGATGTCGCCGAACATGGTAACGGCCTCTCTGACAGATCGGAAGGGGGCGGTGGTGTCTATCTCCGCCCTCTTCAATGTAACTGCCTCCTCCCTTTCACTGCCGCCCCCCATCTCCATGGAATGAATCAATGGTCCCCTTTCTTTTCCCAAAGTAAAAATTGACCCAGAAAAATGACGAAGAGTATGTCAAGACCACACACAGATCAACTTGAAAGAGATTAAGCGAAAGAGAGAGACATTAGATGTGGACGTCTGGTTAAGGATTAAGCTAATTCAGTGACAGATTAAAAGATGACAGGATCACTGCAACTCCCAGGGTTCGTTACTTGCCGTCTAATCCATCGGAAATTAATTATTCCTGTCTAGCTACAATAATGCCAGGTGGCAGGGAATAAAGATGCATGCAGTTCCACTGATAGATAGAGTGGCTGGCAAGCTAGGGATTTTATCAAGCTACCAAACAAGCCTCCCATTTTCACATTCATGATCCATTTGATTATACTTCGCAATTTGTCAGAGAACAGCAAGTGGAATTCTGAAGAATATACATAATTGCTCTTCTTACTGTTTTTCTGTTGTTTCTACCATCCTGACTATCAACTGCATAACAGAACTGAACATTCACATCATGGTAAGGTAGGGCAATAACTGCTGCTACTAGTATATCTCATTCAAAGGCTCTCATTGCAGAGCAATTGTGGTGGTGGCAGTCGAAATCCTCTACGGCCTTCTTCATATAGGGAAGAAGCAAGTTGGCGCTCCTCAACTTTATCAATCCTTTTCGTGTACAATGATGAAGCGGCCTTTATGGGCAGCTGATGATGTCCAACTGTATTGTACTTTGTAGAAATTGAATCCATGTACATCGGGTGAAGAGGGAGAATGGCTTGGCCGGAAGGGAACATTGTTTTGGAATGTTCATGTTTCACCTGCAGCCAGTTAGGGAACTGGTTCAAGGTTACGGAAGGAACATTTGTCCTGCTACGGGCTGCTTCTTGAGCTGTGCAAAACTGCTGCTGCTGTGGCTGTCCCGATACGCCTGAATGCTTTTCACGGAAACTATCGTACGAAGAGCTGTTACGATGCAGGGGCAGCTGCAGTTGAACCTACAGAAGCATCAAAGTATGAATTCTGTCATGCTATAGAAAACCAGAATCACCCATTGATGCAAAAAACATAAGAATAATTAAAGGTTTCCAAGGCTTAGCAAAATATGAGCACCAAATCGGGGTGCATCAAGTGCTGGTGGAGTGACTAATAAAGAGTTTATTATGTTCTTCCTCTCTTAATACCCATACAGGGCATTGCCATTGATTTCAAGGTACTCGAAGGGAAATTGTAACAAGAGACTTAAAAAATCAGCAGGGAGGATTGGGATAAAAGAACCAAACCTGCTGTCTTGTGTGTCCTGGGACTGAATATTTGCTCACGTGAGCAAAGGAGATATAGGGAGTCGTTTGTTGTGCTGAGAATGGAAGAATGGAACGAAGATATGGAGCATAAAGATGTGACGATGGTCCGGAAACAGTTCTATCTTTCTCAGTTTCCGTTCTATTACTTCCAACTGATAAGGACAAGAAATCAAATTCCTGCAATAGCATGAGAAGTGATGAAGCCAACAGGTAAAGCTGAAAAACGAACCATATAGAAGTAGGTAGTTGAGCCTACCTGCTTCATTTTTTGGCTTCCGGATGCTGGTAAGAACTGGTTAAGATGTGTAAGAAGCCTTTTCTGTTGAAAAACATTACTAGCAGCTTTAACTTCACAAAGGTTTCCATCGGCAGTAAAGTTCCCAAACCTGCTAGTGGTATTAGTGCCATCTATTTCATTGTTCTCTCTATTGGACCTGTTAGCTTTCAAGGACGCTAACACATTTTCCTTAACCACTTTGCAAAGGTTTAAGTCAATAACTTCTGAAGACAAACTGCCATTGTCCTCTTGCATCTTTAAAGCCTGAATCCGGTGACTTATGTAAATATGAGTTGCGCACCGCTTCATTGGCGTCTTAGTTATTGCCGCTTTAGAAAACTGCAAATAATATGAACAATGAAGGTTAATCATCAGCAACTAAAATGTGGTTGGTGAATGCTTGTGGATAAGCAGATAGTTGATATATAGAAGATACTCCTTTTTACCAAACTTAGAAGGAGAATAACATTATATGGAAACGAATAATTCCATGAACTAACGAGAAGTCCAGATACCTTTCTACTCGAAAATTCATCTAATGAACTTGGCCTGGAAGCCGAACTTGGAGCACCCAACCAAGCAAGAAGTTTAGCATCAGCCAGCCTGTTGTTTATAAATGCATGAGAACAGGAAGATTACAAACAGGAAGATGCAAACAGGAAGGTACAAGCAGTATAACATACAAACATGAAGATTACATTGAAGGTCTATGGCATGCACCAGCAGTTGTTAATGCAGAAGACAGGCTAGGCCACAATGTAAGCCCTGGTATGATAAGAAAAGAATTTGCCAGGGTGTCAATAAACAAGAATATTCAATCTGAAATACAATGTGTTAGTATTTAGGTGAAATGCTGCTGTACCATTATTCCCAGATTCCTTGGTAGTGTCTTGGCCACTTAGTTTGCTTTCATTGGTCTGGACCTGGAAAAAACAGAGAAATGGTCAGATCAACATGAACTTAACATGTGAAATATGAATGATCTGGGGTCTACTTATTCTCACCCCTAGACCTGTCTTCTGCATTCTTTCTTGATGTATCACCTGCTGCTGAAGCTGATTTAATCTAGTCAAATTCAAGATAAGAAAATGTAAACAAAGAAAATAATTCCATTATTTGCACAAAAAATGTGATTCTAACAGTGATTAATTCAGACCAACACAAAAAGAAATCAATAGTTATCCGACAAGGTGTAGAATGCAGAACTTAAGTACTAACCCTGAATTTTCACCAAGTTCAATTTCAATGGAAACTTTGTGAAGTGAATGCTGGTTTTCTTCTTTGCACTCGGCTGTAGCTGAAAATAGCATCTGTTTGTCCAAACTGTCTGTTGCTGCATGGCACATTGTGTTTTCACCACATCCAGGTTGCTCTTGAAATGCTGATTTATTCAAAGAAACCACTTCAGGAGCTTCATACTTCAAAATTTCTGCATCACTGGAGCCTAATCCATAGGTAGAGGTAGAGTTAAGACACCCTTGAAGTCATAGTCCGATATTGGTGTTATGACAGAAGAACTAGCAAGAGCTAAAACACACTAAAAAACATAAGTATGAAACCTTTGATTTCAGAAGCAGGAAATGTCCCCATCTCAGGTACTGCCGGAGCATTTGCACCTGGAGATTGACCATGTAACTCGGCTGCAGCCATCGTTTTGGTGTCATGGAACAATCCTGCTAAAGCAAACAGAGTCTCTGCAACCTCTTCCTCATCTTTTGTGATTGGCTGAAACCCGTATGAGTCTACTTGTCTCTGCAAATGCAAGTCCAACTCAGCAACACAAACCAAAATAGAAAACACCTGGCCTGGAAAGAATAGTTGAAACCTACAGCTGGTGAGGATTGACTGGCGAGATTCAAGAGAGCTTCCTTCATACCATCCTTTTCAGGGTATTCCTCTCCTCCAACTGCAATTGTCTGGTTCTGTTTCTTCGAATCCGGTAAAGGTGGAGATGCAGATTCGCAGATGCGCTTCTTCATGGCTTCAATCAGTGGATGTAAATCAGAAAAACACATGGAGTACTTTTGATTCGCATATCGAAAAATTCAAACAAAGAGATAATGAAACCGTTTTTCACAATAAGAAAAGTATAAAATCAGTGAAAAAAGAGAAAATCAGAAACAAGATGCAATGTTCGTAGCTAGCCTTATCCTTAGCTTTAACTTCACCAGTTATAGAATTACCCACCTGAGCGTAGCCGCCGCGGGACAGAGGCATGATCTACGCAGCTGAAACCACCGTCAAAGAACTGGAGACAGAATAATTCAAAACAAAAATGGCTTACTCTCTCTGATGGAACTAAGACGATCTGTTCAATTCGAAACTAAAGAAAGATATGGTACCCGTTTGGACATCGGAAATCTCTTGGTCTTAACATTTCTGGAAACAACGGGTTGAGAATGAGAGAGAGAAGAAGAGTCATTCCCTGTATGACATAAACCCATTTCAGAGACTTCTTGTTTGCTTGGACTGACTGCAACGCTAAAGCAGCTCAATCTTCGAATTTTCTTCGCTCTCTCTGCAAACCCAGAAATCAATCAGCCATTATTAATGCTGCTTCTAAATCGAAGTGACAAGACAAAGAGAAGACAGCCAACCCAGAGAGAGATACATATAAACGTATGAGAGGGACGGCCTTATCAAATCTGGTTATAAAGTGAAGGAAGACGACGAACGCTAGAAATTGGAGGTGCTTGTTTGTGTAGAATTTTTCGGTTTTACCAGATTTCTCAGCGATCCGTCGATAGAAACGACGACCGGCTCCAGGCTTGGCGTCTCTATTCTTGTCCATTTCTGACGCTGTCCCACTTACTCCTCGCTCACGTCTATCGCCATCAAAACGACGACCAGAATTCACCCAGAAATGCAGATATTTTGCGCTCGCTCTCTGTCTCTGTCTCCGTCTCTCTCTGTCTCTGTCTCTCTCTCCAAAACCCAAATCGCTCACTCGCTCACTTCTTCAACAAGTGAAATAAATGAATGGGGCAAAAAGCTTAGCACGTAGTAATTAATAATAGGTTCCTCCTCCTCCTCCTGTAATTAATGCATCTCTGAGACAGTCAGTCGTACTTGACAAATACTCGCACTTCAGTACATACCCAGCCAACAGTAAGAAGAATACGATGAAGAAGAAGAAGAAGAATGTACAAAGTTTGAAAGCAGAGCTGCATGCGATGGAAAGGATTGGGAGAGTATGTATTTGTGGGAGAAGCAAGAAGTAAAAGGAGAGGAAGCGGTGCACTGCACTGCAGAGGCGAAAAGAAAGAATGGAAGGAAGTGGGGCGACGACAGTGAATGAGTGATTATTAAATTTGTACTACTACTCAGTATAAGTTCAGCATCAAGTCAAGCTTAAAAGAGGAAAGAGAAAAGCGAGGAAGTTCATTCCTCGTGTTCAGAGAATCAGATTCTTCCAGGAACCAAATCGGACTCGCAGGCACCATCACTCGCCATTCCCAAACAAAGCTCATACCAGAAAATAAACAAATCGGAATTTTATTTTTGTGGGTTTGTTCACCAAAGGATTCTCGGAAATAAATTTGGAGTAAAAAAATGTAAATTAATTGATGAATAATATATGATGTAAAGAAAATAGAACGAATAGAGTAAAATTAATTCTGTCATTAAAATTTTTAAACTATAACTTTATGACGACATTATGAGAGATATGACCGTCATAGAGTATCATTCAACGTTTCGAGTCGCTATTCCTTTTGCACAAAACGGGCTGGTTGGTTTCGGGCATAGGTCGACAGTCTGCTCTTCTGTGAGCTTGGCGTGTGTCATTGACATTTTTGTTGGGCGAGTCCGGCGTTTTCTCCGGCCATACTACTTTGGGTTTCGTTAAATGTTGGTGGAACCTTGATTGTTATGACTTTAATGGAGCTAGTGTTATGTGTACCTATCATAGGTGCCTTAGTTTAGCAGGCTGGTTTATGTGTACTTATTTTAGGTGCCTTAGTTTATCGTACTAAATTTATTTTGCAATGGTTCCCCATAAATGAAATGAGTCTTCTTCATTCAAAAAAAACAAAAAAAATGGTAAATTACAAATACCCCTAAGGCTGAGGTTAAATGAAATCTTCAAATTGACCCATCTATTTTTGAAAATCTTCAGTTATCTCTTGATGATTAATAAAACCTTTAGTTACTTCCTTGATCGTTTATGGTTTTAGTTAATCGTCAATAATTTAGGGTTAACTACTCATATTGTCACTAATATTTGTAACACTAACACTTCAACCCCAATATTTTATTCCTCTCCTTTCACCCTTCCCAGGTGGCCACCATTGTCGGCCGTTATTGTCGTATTACCGCCACCACAACATAGACGAGCTCAGGCCGCAACGACGCAGATGCGACCATGCCGCAACGATATAGGTGTGTCGAGGCCGCCCATTGACTGTTTTTTAGCATACTTAATGTAATTACGCATAAAATCTTTAACAACTAACACTACAAAACGATTAAAGGAGATAATTAAAAGTTCCACTATGCCTCATGGGGATAATTGACGGTTTTCGAAAATAGAATGTGACAAACTAAAAGTTTCACTAAACCTCAAGTGAGTATTTGTAATTTATCCAAACAACAATGCAGTTCAAAAAAACCAAAGATTTTAGAATCTACTATTATATCTTATTACAGGATCATCTAGGTGGCAGGGGAAGAAAAAAATTGAATACTCAATCCTCATGAAGCCACATCAACGTCACGTAGGACCACGTCAGTTTTTTTTAAATGACATGGCGGCCTAAGGTATATATGGTAACTTTTGATGAGAAAGTTTCCAATCAATCTCTCTCAACACATTTTGGTAAGTTTTTATGAGTAATTAATACAAAAGTAATTCTATATTTAAATTTCTGTCTTCCCTATTTTGTTTCTTTCTTATTTCTCATTCTTTAATCTCTTTCCATTCCACTCGATCGTGTTCTCTTTCTCTGCCACTTTCTTCTCTTTCCTTTCTTTAGATGTCGCTCAATGAAATCCGCCCTCAAGCTCAATGAAATCCGCCGCTTCCAAGCCTCATGACGAGTGACTCCATCTGCCTCATCCAATCTCCACTCTCGCCCTCACTTTCATCACCCTTCATCGTCGGATGTCAATTGCGAGTCCTTTTGGGAAAAATATTTTCAACACAGTTGAAATGCAGTAGAAGAAACATATTGAGAGCCGTGAGATTCTTCCACCCATACGCCAACGATGATGGTGGTGGCGAAAGAGTTCTTTGTTGTGCCGCCGACTATGTCGTCTTCACCGATTGCTTTGAGGTTCACCTTCTTTACCCGCCAAAGTTAAATTCTTTGCTAAGACTTGATACTTTGCCTTTTCAAAATTCAGACTGAGAATTGAATTTCAGTTTTGAGAGTCTCTTAATTCTTCAGTTGATTTTTTTTTGCCAACTTCTCTTCTCACCTCTCTCTCTCATTGATTTTTCTTTCTTTCTCCCCCGCTTGCTGGAATCCCAATCAAGGGAAAAAAAGATAATCAGCTTCAGGTTTTGAACCTTCCACAGGTAAGAACTACAAGTTCTACTTTTATTTCGCTATGTTGAACACGATCTACTTCTGCAGGTGTTCTGGGTGCATGCGGTGAATTTTTTAATTTTTTTCTGGTTTTGTACCTCCTTTTTTCAGGATCTTCTTTATTAGACAGAGGTTTGATTATTTCCCCCCTTCTTCTCATTTATTTCTCTTGTGTTCCAGTTTTCAACCTTGCCTATCTTTGGCAGTGTTCTTTGGTAGTATTTGATCTACAATTTGTGTTGTCTGCACTGCGTATTTGTTATGGCGAGTGAAAAAAATGGTTGCTTTGAATTTTTGTTCGAGGAGGAGGGCACTCAACGGCGGACAATCGAGTTCGGCGGGCGCCGGCGAATTAACAGGAATATCCACTATCAAAGCTTAGGTACATTAAGGTAAATCTTCAACTTTGGCTAAATTTATTTTTATTTGATTCTTTAATTTTTCTGCTATGGTTGTTTTAGTGGATTTGAATAAATGGCTTGATGAGTGATCATTTGAGTCTAAAAGCCAATGGCAGTGCCTCATGAATTATGTCATACTCAGTTCAGAGCAATTGTGTCTCTGTCACCTCCTGCTTTCGCAATGACGCATCTCAGATCAACATTTCTTGACGTTTTGGAATTTTTTTATCAATGTTATATGAGTTATGCTTTCTTCTTCTGGGCAAGCCTTAGGTGACTCATATTTACAAGGCACAACTAATGTTTTTAGATTTTTTGTTGTGATCTATACATAGGGATGGAATATGCGATTTGTTTTCCAAAAAAAGTGTTCAAGCATGGAAGCATAGGATGAATGAAACCAATCCAACATTGGAGGAAAAAGAACTGACTAACCTTAGAGGAAAAAGAACATCCAGCCTCAAGATCAAGAGTACGGGCCAGTTAGTTGCATATTGTTCTAATATTATCCTCTCAAAGTTTTTTAGATTTTAATGGACTTTTATATAAAAAATAAAAACATTCTCCATTGTCTATTTATTTGATAGTATTACATGAAATTTCTTATATCTACAATCAGGAATCGTCCTTCTATGTAATTTACTTCCTCCACATTCTACATGATTTTGTAGAATAACCTACTACTATTACTATCACTATACACCTCTAATAGTTGTAATTTGCAAAATTGGTCATTAGAATTTTGAAGTGCAAAAGTAGTTACCTCTGTGTGCTTTAGGAGGAACGATGATTTGTCTGCTTGGAAGGCTCAAGGTATTTTTCTTTTCATGTTTTAATTTTCTGATAAATATTTCTTATAAGATTTTTATGCTTATTAGAGCTATTTATCCTTTCACGTTTTCATATTTATATTCCATTGCCTCTTTTTTGACGCCTTTATGTTAAGATTTCTTTACCGCTTCATTGTATTGTATGCTTTATGTTCTCTTTGTATATGTTTATTGTTTAAGATTCAACATTTGCATTACTGTTTTCCTTTACTATTGATTTTTCCTGATTTTTTTGCCTTCTCTATATATATGCAGCTTCTTATGCACTCACAAATTGGGATATTTATTGGTAAGTTTCCTTTAGTACCTAAAAACTTATCAGACTTTGTACGTTCTAACACAAATCTTCACAAGATATTACCCCAAGAAAGCAATAATTTTTTTTTGATAATCTTGCAGAACAGCTTATTACCCAAGCTCATGTTTTGCATCTTTGTGCATTTGCACTTGATTAGATGAGCATTTGCAAATTTAAGAGTCTTTTGTCATGCAACATTATTACCTTTGTAAATATTCAAGTTTCCATATTCGATACTTGCATTGAAAGTTCTACTATTTTACTGCAAGCTTTATTCTCCTGTATGTGCGATATGAAATATTTTGCTTATGGAAAGCATATAGGAACTCAATTTTATAGTTCTTACTAATATTCTTGCTATGTGGTTAATTTGAAAAGCAAGGAATGAAAAGCATGAGCAGTGCAAATGAATCAAGTGGCTGATGTTATAGAGTAGATGGAATGAATCAGAGGGAAAATATTTGATCTATAGTTTAAGGGCTAAGGTTGAAAAATTGCTTCTTCCAGGCCATTTGTGATAATGTGATAATTACTTGAGGGTTATCTTTGATTCACAATTTTATAATTGGTTTTTTGTGTACCTAGATAAAAGCTTTGATAGTTTAGACTTTAGGTACTTAGAAAAACATGTATACCTTTTTTTTTGAGAAACTCAAATGCTAAAGTTCCGTCTTAGATATCTACTTCAATTTTGCCATTATACTCTTGTAATTTATTGCGGTCTCTTCATTTTTTGTAACCGTACGAGGACAAACAAGATGAGGTAGAGGTCGATTCCATTATTTAGTTCTACTTATCAATTTGAGCTTACTATTCTAATAATCAATTTAACCTACAACTTTTAAAAGTAAACAATTTTTTCCTAAATTCAATGAATTTGTTATGAACATGGGTATGTGCAATGTGTGTTGCTGTAATCTACATAGAGAGTTAATCATTATAAGATCTAGAGTTTGATGTTGTCAATATTATTGTATCATCCAATCTTCTTGAAAGACAATATTATTATTTTTCCTTACATCATAACATTTTAAATGTTTGTGACAATACTTTATTTACACAATAATTCTTTACAAAAAATAAAATTTAAAACTGGTATCCTGTGACGAATGCGGGTATTTAAGCTAGTTGTATTCTTATTACAATGAAAATTTTAAATTAAGCTACATAAGGGCCCATTACAAATCTAATCCATATCCAAAAGAAGAAATGAAAAGACTAATTATAAATTGTGGCATAGGGCCCATTACAGATCTAAGCCCAATAAAAGTCCACACACACTTGCTCATGTAATGTCATCATAGGTAAACTCAGTCAATAAGGCCAATGAGCCCCTGAACTGAATCATTAGTATTAGAGCGCTCAACTGTGGTTTTGGGCATGGACCCAATCCTTTGAATGAGATTAATTTTTATTTTATTTATTTATTTGGTAAAAAGTGGTAGCTAGATATTAAAATGGTGATTCTTTTACTTTAAGTCGATTAATTGAGAATTGTATGCGTTTTCCCCAATTTGAGCTTTTAGTATAATGAAAATAGAGTAAATTTTTTTAGGGCTGGTATCTATTATTAATTATTAATTTATAAAAACAAAGTAAACATAGGAATAGGAATAGGGATGTTTTTATCTTTTCGTTTTCATGCATTCTAGGAACACATGTATTTTTTTAAAAGAGCTTAATATAAATTGAATGGCAAAAATCGTAATTAATAACATAAATGACGGATACGTACGTAATTTTGTTCTCACATATCTGTATTTTTTTTTGGAAAAATACGTATTAACAAACTTCTAATCTTCTGGATACTGTATCGTGAGTGTCTATTTATCACATATGTGAAAAAACACACACCATGAAAATGTCAAATTTACCCTCTTAATAAATCTCTATGATATGAAAGGTGTTTTAGTCTTTTAATTTATTAGATTAATTAATTAAGTTAGTTAATTAATGGTACATTTAGGTAGATGTTTTTCATATATGTTGTAAATAAACTAACTCGATTGCATCATGGAGTTGGAACCGATTGCTCAGACATAGGTATGGATCTCTCTTCAAATTATATGCAGTTTTATTGCCAATTTCTAAGGTCCTCAAAAGGCCACATACGCTTGCCGACTTGTCAAGTTTTTTGAGAATCCATGTGTTACTCGCCGTCTTCTCGGAGTGAGTCCTTTCTCGTGCCCAGACGGCCCAAAGCTTGCATCGAACCAAAATTATGAGAGGAGACGAAACAAGATCCGCGAAACGATGAAGTCCTAACTTGAAATATACCACAGTCGCGGTTGATCAACTGCAGATTCTCAGTTTCCCGATCCCAGTAAGTTCCTCAAAAATTTATCTCTTGATTGTTTGTAGTTTTTCTTTGTTCGTTTTCATTTGAAGTCTTATGGAAACTTGGATATGGTTATTATTTGTGATGTTAAATCTGTTTCAATTTACTGAATTCAACAATGCTTAAGTGAATCCGGATTGATTATGGAAGCTTGCTGTAAGGTGATGAACGCGGATTTCAAATGAAGAACAGATTAGAATCGATGATGACACTGAGCAATGGTGAAGGAGGATTTTCGACCAATGTATTCATTTTAATTCAATTCATTTAGACGAATCCTAGCTTCAATTTGCTCACTTTTTATCTTTTATTGTAAAATTCTTAATTTGGAATTCATATATTATATAAATGAGCAACTAGGTACACATGAACTATGAATCTACTCCGTGCAGTTTGATATGGTTCCCCAAGATCAACAACTCGGCCTACCAATGGTGAGTCAGAGGGACACAAAGTTCATAATTCAATGCAAAGACATCCTACAGCTCATGAAATGGATGATTTCTTTACTATCGCAGAAGAGACCAACAGAGGCAATTCCTTGAGAATTATGCTTTCCCTCTCTTCATTCTTGCTAACTATCATGCTACTGTGTACTCAGTTTATCATTGCTTTATTTGTTTTTAATTCATGGTAGCTGTTTTTATCAGGATTTTTGAGGCGTTAACACTGTCTTTTGGAGTTGGATCTTTTCTTAATCTAATGGGTGTGGCAACTGTAAGTCTTACAATATCTTTGAACTACAGTTATTTCAAGTAAAGTTGCTCAATATAGTGCAGAGTACTAATTTTTCATGTTATCTCTGGTTTGGCATGTTACAAATAGGAAGAATTGTATTTGCGAATTCTATGTGGAAGTTATGCTCTTGCTTTTCCCATAATATATTATTCCCACATTTTGGTTGTTTAAGGAGTTTTTAATGGATTTTGGTTTCTTTCTTTTACTTTGTTTGACTATAGAATCAGAATATTTTCTTACTATAAATCTTGAGATGTTCGATTTGTGACAGTGAATTGTTGCTCGCAAGGGTGCCAAGCGTTTGATTGGAGGTTGAGACATAAGGAGTGTATGGCGGTGGAGCGGTGGCTGACATTGCAGGTGTAGGCATTATAAGGAGTTGAGCAATAGGTAAGAAACTAACCTCATGTGATTATTTATATTAATTTACATCCAAATTCGTTGTTTGGTTCATATATTCTGCTCCAGATAAAGGAAAGGATATACTTTAATGTCATACTCATAAAAGATCAATTTTTTCCTTGGTGAGAGATGTAGAGACTTACACAAAGTCAGATAGCTCCCTATTAGATTTAGATATGTCAAAACTTATGCAAAAAAGTATTAAGTGACAGCCTTTTCCTTATATTCTTTCTTTGTTTTCTTTGGCAAGTATAAGAGTGTTCAATGGCTAACTACATAGTGAAGCAATACATTGCTGCAGTTGGAAGAGATAAGGCTTTGAATTCAATAGAGTGCATGTGTGCAATGGGAACTTGTGATTACTTTAGTGCTTTCGCATGGCTTATATCTTTCAATTGTTAACCGAATACTGTACTTTAAGCCATCAGAACAGCCTCTTTGTCAGGCAGTTTTGGAAATTTAAAATGTCTGCCCCTATTTGAATTCCATGGTACTGGCAGCCTCTTGCTAGGAGCTGCTTACTACTCTTAACTGCTAAATGGCTGCCTGCTTACCATGTTATCTTATACACATGCGTGTGCAACGAAAAAAGCATATGTATAGAAATTGGAACATGTGACTATAGTCTCACACGTTATAGAATTTGCTATCCCCAATGGCCATTCACCTGAATATAGTTTACTAAAAAGAAAAGAGTTTCATAAGACGAAACCGAATTGTTCCCAACTGATTTACCTTTTGAAAATTGTCGAGCCTGCAGCACAGATGGAGAGTTCACTTCTATTAGTGTCTTTCTACAAGGCGAAAATGATACGGAGTACATGAAATTGGTTACTCTTGAGTCATTTGGTGTAAATGGGTGTACTATTTAACAGTTCTGTCACTTTAGCTATAATACTTAAGCTCTTCAGTGTGTTCTTTTCAATTAATTTTTGGATTTAGATCTAGATACTTGGAATATGAAACAAGTATAAAGCAAATTTGTAGGGGAACTTTAAATTCTGAAATATTTGGTTTAGTAAAGGAACATAGCCACTTGGAGAAAATTTTCAATACAGTTTGCAAGTATTTTCCTTTGTAGGCACTTGGGAAGCCTACAAATGAGCAGTCACTTGAGTCAGTGTGACAATTCATTGCCATCTTAGAGAAGGAGTTAGAGTTATATACTAACATACATATTTCACTTTATGGTGATCCAAATAACAGGAGTACCATTTCACACTGGGGTAGTCCAACAGTGATCAGGGACACTCAAAATGTTTGGAAGGAAAAAGCATTTGGGCTTGTCTTTAACTTTTTCTGAAATTGAAGCCACAGATGAAGACGTAACAGAGACTGCTGATAATTTAGATCAAAGGCGGGCTCTCATTCTCCGGTGACTCAGATCCAAACAGTTGCTCTGAGGGATAAACGCCATGATTGATGTTTTAAGAGTAGACGAGATGCTGAAAATTTTCCTTTAAGCTAACTCTTCCAGGTCCAAACAATTTTCTCCATCAACTTCTCAATGAGGAAGTACAATATGATATCCGTTAACCCGTGTAAAATTATACTCCATCTCTTGTGCAGAATGAAATAGTTGGGAATGATGAACTATTGTTTAAGTTTCAAAGGGCTAATGGTTGGGAAGTTACATTGACCGGTGATTGGATTTGGATGGGGTAACTGCGTAACTTTACTTCAAAGAAAGGTAAATAGCAGCAGATTTCCATTGCAGGAGCTGGACACAATAATTAGTTATATTTGAAATCTCAAGTGCTTGTGGTAAATAATGAGTTGTATTTGAGATATTCTATTTTCATGATTACATTGCTTCTCTTTCCCTTTGAAGAGTTAAAAGTAGTACTTTGTTTTTTTCCCTGTCTACCTTAATGATCTTTTTAAAGAAACTGTTTTTTTATTGACATTTAATAGTATACTTGTAATTCTCCTTTTTTTTTTTTAAATAAAGCCCAACGGCACTTACATATAGAACCTGGAGACTTACAAAAAGAGCTAGCCAGATTAACTCCAACAAAAACCTAACCAAACCTAAACCTACTCAACTCACCTATATGCACGAAAGTCTAGCTATACGACCATTAAGTGAAGATGTCAGAGAGAGCAATTGAGTTTCGGACCTCAACAATATGAACAATTAGTCTCACCAATCCCACGTTCTACCAGTGTGCCTAAATACCCTGTAGTTCCTTTCAATCCAGCAATTATACACAACAGTTGAGAACATGCATTTCCTCACCTTAGCTTTCATCGTTTTACCTTTTGCTACCCAAATAATCCAATGGCTGTAGACCTCCCACTGAGCTGGGCATTTTATAAGCTTGCACATCTTCATTACTTCAATCCACACTTTCCTGGAGAATGAACATTCAAAAACTAGATGGTTTCGAGATTCCAATCCCACACCACATAACCTGCAAAATAGGCTTACCGAAGAATCCCAAGCCACCACCCTATCCATGGTGGACAATCTATCATGGATTGTCAACCACACAATGAAAGAATGTTTAGGAACATGAAATGCTCCCAAAACCAGCTTCTTCAACATCACACTTTCATAATTTTCAATGCAGTCCAGATAAGCTTCTGTCATCTCAAAACAATTTTTATCAAGTCAGCCTATAACAAAATCTTTACATGAATCTCTGCATCTTAAAATTGACTTCCAGACTATAGAAGAAGATTTTTGTATTTTCATGGTCCATAAATCCCCATCTTTAATATAAATTGAGTGAATCCATCTCACCCAAATGCTCTCCTTATCCTGAAACAGAGGCCATAATATTTTCACAGTAGAAGCGGTATTCCAAGGCACCAAAGCATAAAGCCCCAATCCTCCTTGATTCCTTGGAGAACACACCCTAGCCCAAGAAATGGGAGCCTTGCGAGATTTAAGCTTCCCAGACCAAAGAAAAGAACGACACTTAGAATCAAGATCCTTCAAGACCCCTTTAGGAATGGGAAANATCATGGACAAAAAAATTTGAATACTAAAAATGACCGCCTTAATAAGTTGGAGCCTTCCAGCATAAGATAAAAATTTAGTAGTCCAAGATTCCAACTTGCTAAGGATCCTCTCAACAAGAGGGGATTTTGTAGGTGAGGGTTTAGGGTTTCCTGAAGGAGTATTATGACAACAATACATAAAATTTAGGACAGTATTTTTGTCTAACCTCCATACGTGTCATTTTATTATTGGATGATGCACCACTGTTTATTACGGGACTGTCACTATTAATTACGAGGAGTGAAAGTCCTGTGATTAACAGTGATGTCACCAACTAATAATAACATGACACATATAGGGGTTGGAGGAAACTTATGCGCAATACCAAATTTGCACCTGTTACATGTAATTCAGTTAAGGTTTTTCCACCAATCCTAATATACAAACTTGAGTTACATGTAAGAGAAGCAAAAGCTACAAAGTTTTGTTTTTCATACTTTTTCCATCCTTTTTAAACTTGCATAGGTTTGAGTGACATTTGGATTAAAGAAATTTATTGATTTGAGGATTAAAATGTAAAATATGTATATAAGATAAAAATAATTTTTTGAGTGAGAAGAGAAAGTAAGGGTAATAAATAAAATTAAGTGTAATAAGTTTTCCATAAAAGAAAGTGTAGCAAGTTTTTTAAGACAACTAAAAAGAAAATTGTAGTTTGTTTTAAGGACCGGATGGGGTATATAGAAGTGGCCACTTATACATGCTACCTACGAATGCATTCAGAAGTTTGGTTTTGATTAGGAATCAACATTTGTTGGGTCTGGCCATATAGACTTGTGAAATTTTAAAGTTCAATTGAAATTTCATTAGACTACGCATGCACTTTTTCTTATATGATGATTACATCATAAGCCAAAGCAAGTGAATTTCAAACATCTAATGAGTATCAAATTTGATCATTTGTGCAGATTCAAACATAAAATGAAGGAACAAAGTGTTTGACCAAGGAACAAACGTGCAATCCGGCTTCATCGAAGGCCGTCAGATTCTGGACGGAGTTCTGATTGCAAACGAACTTGTTCAGTGCGCAAAAAAATCCAGGAAGAAGACCATGATTCTGAAAGTTGACTTCGAGAAAGCTTTCGACTGTGTAAACTGGAACTTCTTACTGGATGTCATGAATCAGATGGGCTTCAATGAGAAATGGATTCGCTGGATCAGCTCCTGCTTCCACTCTGCCTCGGTCTCTGTGCTAGTAAATGGGAGCCCTTCAAAGGAGTTTAATCTGGAACGGGGTTTGCGACAAGGCGACCCACTGTCACCGTTCCTATTTGGCACTATTTCCGGTATTGGTGTCTCCTCTCGTGAAGTTGAATCGGTTGCAAGGTCCATTGGCTGCCAAGCCGAAATCTCCTTCAGCCTACTTAGGCCTTCCAATGGGCAAACATGGCGTCACCGCAAAGATGGAAGCCAGTTATTGAAAAATGCAAATCAAAGCTAGCATCTTGGAAATCAAATATGATCTCGGTAGGGGGTCGTCTTACCCTGGTCAGCTCTGTCTTGGGAAGCATGCCGTTGTTCTTCTTCTCTCTGTTCCGTGCCCCGGTAGAGGTAACCAAAACACTTGAGAGTTTAAGATCACAATTCTTCTGGGGTTTAAAAGGGAATGGGAAAGGTATTTATTGGGTGAATTGGGAATCGGTTTTACGTAGTTTGGAGGATGGGGGGCTTGGGGTGGGAAGCCTCAAAGCAAAAAACTGGGGGTTGGTCGGGAAGTGGAAATGGAGATTTCTCCAGGAAAAAGGGGCTCTCTGGGTTAGGGTTATAGAGGAGCCGTATGGAGAAAAGGGAGGTTGGGAAGGGTCGGACTGTAAGAAGTTTGGAGGAGTTTGGGGGAGAATTCTAAAAACAGGAAGGTTAATCGATGAGGCTGGCATAAATTTCTCAACTTCCTTTAGCAGGCGGCTAGGAGATGGGAAGGAAACTCTTTTCTGGGTAGACAAGTGGGTCGGGGATAAACCGTTGAAAGATCGTTTCCCTCGGTTAGTTAGGCTTGAATCGGCGGTGGAGTGCAAGGTGGCGGATAGAGTGGTCCTGGGGTTCGGAGGGTGGGGTTGGCGTTGGTGTTGGAGGAGAAGTCTCGAGGGGAAGAGAATTAGGTGAGTTTGAAGAACCGACAACTTTCTTGCAGGTGTCAAATTGCAGCAGCAGCCTTCCGATAGCTGGATTTGGAACTTCGATGCGAAGGGAGATTTTCGGCCGCTGCCCTCTCCAGAAAATCGATCTTTGGTTTACTCTCCGACTCGCTTGCAGGGGCATTCAACGACTGGGTCTCCCGGCTACCCAAAAAGCTCAACATTTTTCTTTGGAGGGCTGCTTGATAGGCTTCCAACCCGTCAACAACTTTCCCGCCGTGGCGTTGCCCTCCAGACACTTGCTGCCCGCGTGGCTGCAATCTCACAGTCTCTTTCTCACCGCCTCGTTGGTTGCACACCGCGTTCAATCTCTGGTCCTCCGTTCATCTCTCGTGTGATCTCGGTCCCTTCACAGAATGATGCTTGAAGTTCTCTCACCTGCTGATTCCAACCATCTCAACAAGCATCAATGCAAAGCTTGGCTAGCAATAAGGATTGTGACCGCTTGGTGTATCTGGCGAGACCGAAACTCAGTGGCATTCCCGTCTCAGCCTGTGCCTCCGAAAGTCTCCGTCTCTTCAGTTCAATTTCTGTCTTATCTTTGGTTCTCAAGCAGATGGCCTAAGTTTTGCATTTCTTGGGTAGATTGGCTCTCTAATCCGCTAGCTTCTATCTCTAATCTGTAAAAACTCTTGCTCGTTTTTGGTCTCCTCTCTTCATCTTGAAGAGTGGTGTTGCTTTTTTATATTCGTATGCCTCTTTCAAAAAAAAAAGCTACTGTAAGGAACAATATGAATCTAGATTATGGAAATGTTTGAGCATTATCGGGTTTAAGTACAATCAATATGGAAAATCTTCAAATCGCCATGGCGGTACGACGGTCTTCAAATCAAGTGAGATTCTCGAGCTCCGCCAGCAAGAATGGAGGGTGGAAGCGACAATGACGGGAAAGGGAAGGCAGCGGCTGGCTGGACCTCGATGACAGAAACGGAGAGTCAACGGTCAGGGTGTGCCAGCACTCATGACTCAACAGGGTATCAACGGAGTTAAAGTTTTGTGTTATAAACTAATCAACCGTCTCATGAAGTTAGACACACTTGACTTTGGTGTTTGATTTAAATCTTCAATTAGAATAATTTGTCATAAATAATTATTGAAATGTATATTTAAAAACTAGAAACTTTAATTTATTATTTACATAGAAACTTTAAAATTCGTAAGTTAAAATGTTGGAAAAAAAACAAAAAGCATAGATAAAATGCTAAAAAAACAAATGTATTCATTTTTCTAAGGATGAAGAAGTATAGTATTGATATGGGATGAGCCCACTCATGATCCTGTAACTTTAATTATTGTATCACCCCGGTCCTTTTCCGTTCATTGACCGTTAACTTTAACGAATTTGTGGAAAAAATGATAAAATCAGCAACTCGATTGTCTTAAAAAAAATTATTTACACCCAAAATTTTAAACTTAACCAAAAAAGACACTCCCCAACAATTTTAAACTTAACACTTTAACCCAAGTGTTTTAATTAAGCCCAAAAACACTCAGCCACCGTCGGGCTGCCGCCACCGCCACCGGACAGCCGCCGTCGACCGCCACCGCCACCGCCGAAAAATATCGGAAACTCAAAAAAATACAGCGACTAGGAGTGTGCTACGAGGTGGTTTAAACCGACAACCGAACCGATTTCAGCTTTTTCGGTTCGGTTTATTTGGTTAAATGGTTCGGTTTCGGTTAAAACCGAATAGTATAAAGTTCGGTTCGGTTTTGGTTTTGGGTTTCGGTTAAATCGGTTACCGAAAAAACCGATTACTTTTTTTTGGGTACTAAAAGTGGGTTGTATTCTAATGAATATTTTGGTTGCAAACATTATATTGGATTGGATTGTAGGTAATTAGAGACAATGTAGTATTTGTTTTTATGCAATTATTTTTTTCATAGGTTTTTTGGTAAAATAATAGGGAAAAAAAGGTGTAGGAATTCGGTTTATTCAGTTAAAAAACGAATCGAACCGAAACCGATCGGCTACGATTTTTTTGGTTTTGAATGGTTGATCGGTTTATTCGGTTTTTTACCATCTGAAACCGAAAACCGTTTTAACCGGTCAATTCGGTTCGGTTATACCGAACCGACCGATTGAGGCGCGGCGGGCGGCGGTGGCGGCGGTGGTGGCGGGTGGTGGCGGCGGTGGTGGCGGTGGCGGCGGTGGCGGCGGTGGCGGCGGTGGCGGCGGTGGCGGCGGTGGTGGCGGTGGTGGCGGCGGGTGGTGGCGGTGGCGGTGGTGGTGGTGGTGGCGGCGGCGGCGGCGGTGGTGACAGTGGTGGCGGTGGTGGCGGTGGTGGTGGCGGTGGTGGCGGTGGCGGCGGCGGCGGAGTGGTGGTGGCGGCGGCGGCGGCGGTGGCGGCGGAGGCGGCGGTGACAGTGGTGGCAGTGGTTGTGGTGGTGGCGGTGGTGGCGGTGGGCGGCGGCGGCGGGTGGTGGCGGTGGTGGCGGCGGTGGTGGCGGTGGTGGCGGCGGCGGCAGTGGTGGCGGTGGTGGCGGCGGTGGCGGTGGAGGCGGCGGAGTGGTGGCGGTGGTGGTGGCGGTGGTGGTGGCGGTGGGCGAATAATTTTGGTTTTTGGTGGTCGGTGGTGGTTTCGGCGAATAGGCGGCGGTGGTGGCGGTGGTGGCGGTGGCGAAATTGTACGTGAAAAATGGTTGATTTCACTTGAAAAACTTTTTTCACTTTGGAAGTGAATTTTGGAATTTTGGAAAAAAATAGGTGAATTGTAAAAATCAAGTGAAAAAACGAGGTGAACCCCAAATAAAAATTCATTGACATGTAAAAATGTACGGTTTGAACACCCCTAATTATGATTCATTAAACATGTATGCTGTATGTAAAGCGTTTATTTAAAATACGTAATAACACTAAAAGTACATGCTAACAATTAATTAATCTATAAATTACCCTTTTATTTATTAAATGATATGTTGATGCTCAATTATTTTCACATGGAATATGAATGAATGGGAGTGGTGGGCCAAATTAATTTAGTCGGGTGTTGCGCTTTTATACAATTTGGGTTAATTTAATTGATAAAATGGCTTGAGTTAGTATGAAATTAGGTTGAATTAATATAAGTAAATTAAAATTAACTCCCTAAACTAATCTAAATGTATACTATATATCCCTAGTTTATAAAAATTTCCTGGTTCATTTCACGGCCCTAGTCTAGTCTCACAAGGGACTAACTTATACCAAGTAAAAGTTGAGGGATCAGGTGGTGCGAGTTGGCAAAGCAGCAGAGGAACTGCTCATGCATTTAGGCCTTAAAGGTACGAATCTCTAAAATTAAAAATGTGTAGTAGTACGTATTAGAAATAATAATAAGAGAAATTAAAAAGGAAAGAATATTAAGAAAGAGAATGGGTTAGATTTGATTTCTTCAGTGGTGGATATCCACAGTTAGACCGGGTCTTTGGGCATTAATCTGAATTGAAGGAAGTTTTCAGCAACAGATTTAACAGCTACATACAAGTGGCCTACTATTAAACAGAAAGAATTCAGCTGCTGACTTTCAACCGCACATAGTCATGATAGATAAGAAAAGAAGTAAAAAACAACAAAAATAAAATAGAGAAATATTGATGAAAGAAAAGAAGGAAAAGGCAATTAAGGGTGCAGGCAGGCAGGCATTCTACTTTGTACTCCATCTACGTACATCCCTTTCCCTTCTCCGCAAAAGGCAGTCGGAGCTGTCCCGCCGCCGTGTCAGTTGGAGCTCGGCTATCCTACTTTTGACACCGTGCGTACACCCTTATTACGATCGACGACGTCAGTCAAAGCAGGTAAAACGGCTCATAATCCACCGCCTTCAGTTTAATTAAGTGAGTCTCTAACAGTTTACTTACACCATATACGTACTACGATAAATGAATTTTAAACTTTCTGGGTTGCTCTTTGTACTGTTTGTAGTGACCAATGGCATGTAAGCGGAACAAAACAGTTGAGTGCAGCAACTGTACAACTTGTTTGCCAAAGAGACGCTCCTTCATTGCTGATTTGGGCATTAACGAACATCTTGACAACGACGTGTTGATGCAAATTCTATGTTGCCTTCCCTACAAATCTGTTATTGCTTGCAAATCAGTTTGCAAGCTTTGGCTCTCCCTCATATCAAGTCACAGTTTCGCTACTCGCTTTGTATCCAGACACGATCGTCATCACCAGCAGCAAATTCACCTCCTCCTAAAAACTGAAGGGAGTTATTTCCTACCAACTTCTGAAATTTCCAAGTTTGACATCTCTTTCAGCTTCCTCCCTGAATCTTCAACATCTAAGTATGAGATCGTTGCATCGTTTGATGATATGTTGTTATTGTGCTGTGAATTGGAACGGAATACCGTGTACTACTTCATCTGTAACCCTTTCACCAAAGGTTGGGTTAAACTGCCCCTACCAGCTCCTTCATGCTCAAATGTTCAGTACCGTCTCGGCTTTACATGTGAACCATACTACAAGGACGTGAAAGGTGATAGAGTACTGGTGAATTCTGGCCGTAGATTTAGGGTGGTGCGGCTAAAACTCGGAATGAAACACTGTGCGGAGGCAGCATCTGCGTTTGAGATGGAAATTTTCTCATCTGAAACCTGGCAATGGACAACAACGATGATGTACAGTCCACTCAAAATTCAACCTGTCCGTTCTACTTCCCATAACGGGGGATTGTTGTATTGGATGTGTTTCTTCGGAGAAGTATTAGTCCATGACCCCTTCAACAACACCGTCTGTTATGCTATTCACCCTCCTACACATGGATTGAGTAGATGTAATTTCAGGTTCAGCATATCAGAAGGGTCTTTGTTGGCATTTCAGGGGCCTATCTTGTGGGGTTTCGTAGTTTGGGAACTGGAGGACTGGGATGAACGCATGTGGAGGCTAAAGAGTGTAGTTGTACTGAAAGACCATGTACTCAACGCTTCTGAAATGCTGGAATGGGCAGGTGGTCATCATGTAATAACCACTTTGGCTTTGGATCCGAGTGACAAGAACATTATGTTTGTGCACAGCCGTGTAGGCGGGATTGCCACCATTAACTTGAGGACAAGGGTGTTCAAGCCTAGAGTTCTCCCAAAACTTCTCAATCAACATTATACATTCACCATGCCTCCGATTCCTAGAGCTATTACCCTTGCTAATCACCCCCCGGTGTTCGAGATCAAAACACCATGCTGCCCCACTCCAATATCTGCATTTTTCAACCAACCTCTTACTGGGCCATCAGATTAATTAATTAGCTAGGACGACTGTTAAGTAAGATTTCAATTTCATTATTTCTACATTTGTTTAAATAATTGCTTTTGCATGTGATTTTTATTTCTTGCTTATTTATACTTCATATATATATATATATAATTTATGTGTTTTATTCATTCCCCCCCCCCCCTCTGATCCATATATATTATCATGTTCATGTAACGTTAAAAACTTAAATAATGAGCTTCTTTATAAATTAAGTTATGAGCATATATACACTTAGGGTGTGTTTGGTTGGAGGGATAAAGAGGGATGGGATAATTTTAATTTCATTCTCCTCTTTAATCCCTCGTTTGGTGCATCAAGAGATGAGATAATTGTTATCCCATTTAGCATTTTTATCCCATAAACACAAGATTAAATCATCATTCACCTAGCGAGTGATAAGGAGGGATGGGAAAAAAATCGCAAACTACTGTCGTATTATGTCACTCTCGTTGCTCTCTCACCCGTTTCGAACGTACATCTCGCCACTCTCACCGGCGATGAAACATGGGTAATAAGCTGCTAATTGATTTTTTTCCCTTCTTCTTTTTCATTAGATTACAGCTGGGAGGATTATTTTTTTTTGAACGACAAACACTTCATTAAGAAGAAAAAAGAGGAAGAGAGTTACAAAAGTAAAGCAAAGCAAGCTGCCCCTGAGGAGGAGGCAAGACTTGCTGACAAGGGAGCAAGGGAGCACCCACAAAGACGCAGAAACACAGACAAACAACCAACCAACCAACCAACCAAAAACCCCAACCTGCAGGAGCCAAGCCCAGCCAGACAAAGAGAAAGCAATCACTCCAAACCTGTAGCAGATATCAACAAAGGAGCAAGGAGCCAGTCTGGCCAAGAAATCCGCAGATTATGGTACCTAGCAGTAATCCAAAGGAAAGACAACACCTGAATATTAGCGAAATTTTGGGAAGCTTTCCAAGGTTTGTCTCTCTCTAGCTGCTGCAGCTCTCATTGCCCAACGTCGAGCATTTGTTTCTCCGGCTTCGCCTCACAGTCAGGGGCGGACCCACCATGAGGGCACGCGGGGCACGTGCCCCAGTAAAATTTTACAAATTATAATCGCAGTGGTAGTACATTTTTGGTATAAATAAAATATATGGAACATTTTGCGAAGAGTTACGTAGTTAAAGGGTTAGCTGAATATAAAGCCACATATAGAAGGCAGGTTTCGTGTTGCGCGCGCATCAGTGAGTAGCTGTAGGGCCTCTGAGAAGCAAAATGAGTAAATTACGTTTTTGTATCCTACTATTTTTTATACTTTTCTATTCAAGTAGAACAACTATATATTTTATCCCACAAGTCTTATAATTTTGGTAAAATGATAAGAATTAGTCCTAAACATTTGTAATGTGGGTAATCAATATTGAATAAACTAAATTGTTTTCTTCTAATGAACAAGAGTGTTAGTATTTTATAAAATAAAAATATCATAGTATTAATAATTAGTTCAAATTGCTTTAAAAAAAGTAATACACTTTCAACTTTTAAATAAATTAAAAAATTATATTTTGAATTAAATAATCCATATGGTTAAGTATTATCTAGTCTAACACCCCACCCCCAACATACATCATTTTTCAGATTTTACTTGTTACTACAAACATTTTATTTATATTAAAAATATAAGAATTACGGGTATTTAATGTGAAATTTTGAAATTACTATACTTTCTTCGTCCCAAAACTTTTGAAACGTACTTTTAATATTTATTTGACTTCAATTTATCTATTCAATTATTTAATGGACAACTTTCAAAAAAATGTTCATAAACTATACACATTAAATTACCAATTTTGTATAAAAAGATTGAATCTATGATTAAAAATATTTTAGAAATAAAAATTATTAATCAAATGTTGAAAACTGTATGTCTTTTAAAAAATTTGGACGAATGGAGTATTTTTTTTTCAAATAAAGTTTACAAAAAATAAATATATAAATTATGTCCCCACATACCAAAAATATCTGGATCCGTTACTGCTGGCAGTCACACCGACGACGAAAAGCTGGTAATTAGTTAGCTAGTGTTTTTTTCCTCTTCTTTATCGTAGTAGTAATATATAGGGCTTAAAGTTTTCAAGTCATGTGTTTAACTATAAATTAAAATTTTCGATCATCCTGATGAAGAAAAGAAAAGCAAGATTCCTATTACGTACGGCTTCTGGAAATTCAACGGAGCACGATGAGTGAGTTCATCGTTAATATCATCATCGATAAGTTGCACGCAGTTGATGATTTGCTTGCACAATTTAGGCTTAATTAAGGGCTAGCTGAGAGATCGAGATGAGAGGGTGTGGTAGATAATTGGGTTGATGATTTGCAATTACGTACTGTTATATATATATATATATATATATATATATATATATATATATATATATATATATATTGATGAGAAGAGAGATAGAGGAAAAGAAAAATGGGTCTGTGATTCAAGGGTGTGTATTGAAATTTCACAATACCAATACAACATGAGTTGTTCTATAAGTAATTAGTATAATTAAAATCAATAATCTGCATGCTTCCGCAAGGTTAATGCTTTGTTAAATAATTTCATAACAGCAGCATGTATTTCTTAATTTATATGCTCTAAACATTGCTATTTACCTCACTTGCTTTTGGTTTCTCGTTTAGGTGGATAATTAACGAGTATAAAAATATGAAAATAACGAAACTTTAAAAAATCTTAAAGATTACAAGAATGCAACTATAAACAATAAACAGTACGGACAAAACAAAAATTATCAAAAGTCTTTGCATCAGTCCTAAAAAATTGGTGCTTAAAAATTCGGCGCGTTTCTTTTTTGATGTTATGAGAGATTTAAATTATTAATTGAAAATTTCATTGAAAAATTTTGAAAAAAAATATATTTCAAAACTAGACACATTAATCTATAATTTTCATTTAAATTATTTGATTTTACATATTAAAGTGTTAAAGAAATAAAATCATAAGTTAATAGTAAAAACAAGACGCACAAATTTTTTGGGATTAGAGGTAGTATAAAATAAAAAGGGCAAGTTACAAATACCTCTGAAGGCTGAGATTTAGCGAAATCTTCAAATTGACCCATCTATTTTTGAAAATCTTCAGTTATCTTATGAGGCTTAATAAAATCTTCAATTACCATCTTTGACCGTTTTTTGTTTTAGTTGACTGCTAAGAATTTAGGGTTAATTACTCATATTGTCACTAATAATTGTAACACCAACAGTTCAACCCTAATATTTTATTTCTCTCATTTCACCATTCCCAACTGGCTACCCCAATTACTCATATTGTCACTAATATTTGTAACACTAACACTTCAACCCCAACATTTTATCTATTTCCTTTCACTCTTCTCAATTGACCACCCCTGCCAGTCGTCATTGTCGCTTGACCGCCACCGCAACATAGACGAGCTTAGGTCGCAACGACGCAGGTGGGACCATGTCGACGCAGGTGGAACTGATTCTAATGCTATCTAACTAATTTAACTAATTAACTAACAATTTTAAAAACTAAAATACCTTTCTAGCTGAGTATTTACACATAACACAACTAGTGATTTTTCCAACTAGTTGGTAAATAACATCATCCTAAGACTATTATTATCATTATTTATTTTTTTGTAAAACCATTTATAAAAATAAATTTTTTATTTAATTTTTTTTTGTCGAATGTACGAAATTTTAATTCTAATATGCCCATTATATATCAACTCAGGCTCATTCAGGTCTTACAGTCACACTCTAACATTGACTACATTCACTCTAATTGCTCCACACACAAGTGTACAAAGTAGGCTAAACATAAACAGAAAACCTTGATGCAGCCGGTTTGTTGCTTGCACTCCAAGCAATAAGACTTCACGCTTTAGTGATTACACAACCCCGGAAGGTAGCCGCATAACAAGCTGACCACCAACAATACTGCATACCAAAAATAAAGACTTGTTTTGCTTTGCTCCATCCAGGTATCATATATACATCCGTTAAAAATCAACAACCTAGTTATGCACATTACTCACCTCTTCACATAGTAATAGCAGAAATCTGCCAGGATGAAGGTCTGGACTATCTCAGAGAGGAGGACCATAGAAGGCCAGAGACCATAGCCCAAAGCCGTCAACAAGCGTCCTCGAGTGTCCAGTACCTGCACAATTAAGAACATGTTTTTTAAGATGAACTTACATGACGATGTTTATCGAAAACAATTTATATGGAGAGCCTAGTTTCACGGGGCATGTGAAAAAATGCACCTACACCATTAACTATTGCAAGATCCACCTAAAGAAGAAAGGGAGGCGATATCACAAGACATGTGAATTGGAAACATAAAAGGGAGGGTACATGGAAGCAGAGAAATAGAACTGATACTAAAGATAATTGGTCAAAATGTTTGGTGGAAGACCATAAGAATAAGCATGGTACGAAACCATAATTAGCAATGTAAATATTTTCAAGTGAAGAATATATAACAGGACAATTAGGTCGTAACTAGTTAACAAAAAATTTCTATGCATCTTTAGACTTTCTTCAGAAAAAGTGTGAGGTCATGGAATAATTTCTGAAAGGGGCCGAGTTTTCTGAACTATGCACAGCTCATTCGAGTAAGTGTGAACATCCGAATCAAAGTTTCTCATTCTAGAAAATGAGATCTCAAAAGTTCATGCACCGAGTTAAAACAAGTTATGTATTCCTACTTTACCAAAGAAATTTTGGAGGAGATAAGTATGGAACTGTCACAACCAAAACCGCAACCTGGTCTTTACATCAAATGAAAACATCGGCCAACTAATGCAAAACCCTCCGCAATCAGTTGATGAACTACTCAGAAAACTTGTAGACCTGATGCTCATAAAAATACTCTACTATGGAAAAACGGGGTATTTATTATAGTGCATGTTCTAGCATTGATATCCAGAAATGCACTTTAGTTCCATAGAAGGGGAAGAAAAAAAATACAGCTCTAGTGTCTATCTCCTGGTCACAAATCCACATGATAACATGTCTGAACAAGCAGAACTCAGTCATGTGCTAAAGTATACAGTAGTTTTTGGTGCACGGTCGTACCTGCAGGACCCAATGTGCACAACTCAAGAACCTAGCAATGCCCAATGCAAATACGTAATGTGCTGTGAATGGCTCAACAATCTGAAAACCAAATTCCACAATTGAAAAAGGTTAGTTCTTTAAAACGAAAAAAAAGAAAAGAAAAGAAAAGAAAGAGGATGCAGTAACAACACAGACAGTGTCAAGTCTTCCATTGAGAAAAGGAAAAGGGGTTGGTATGGGTCATGTTTTCATTACCTTCGTGTTTTGCATGACACGCAGCTGGGGTAGGACAGAAACAGCTTCAAGATAAACACAAAAGGCCCACAAGATTCTGTTAAATATTTGATGCCGTGTGGTAGGGTGAACGACCAAAGACAAAATTGTGCATGGTATCACCTATATGATGTAATCCAAATTATTAGGAAGTAGGTAGCAGAAAGAATATTTAAATTGTGAAGCATCAATAGTGAAACTTTCTGCTCGGATGAATATTACTAATAGAATAAAAGGTGTAGCTGTATCACTCGATAACCTCAAGTAATAACGTCCAATAATGTGGATATACAGATTTAGATATTGCCACATCACAGGTAGCATAGCTGATTTTCATCTATGCTCTAAAAGTTCTAGTGAATTAACAAATACATCAAAATAGACTGAGAAAATAGCCATTACTTAATCTGAACATGTACTGATAACCACTTAAGTAGGCACGTAAGATCTTAAGTCATTAAAAGGAAAAACAAATTATCAGAAGAACTAGTCAATTCAGAACTTTCTATAGCAAATTGTGCACAAACCAAATGCAAGAACAACATAAACACTGCATGTGTAGTCCCTACGGAAATTGGATATAGATATAAACGCATTGCAACTTGACACAACCATTTCTTCATCTGCATATACAAATTAGAAATGTATGACTAGGAAAATCAAGGAGAAAGAGGATTAACTGGAGCCTTAACACAATATCTATATTCATGCTATCATAATGGCCACCTTTCACCCTAGTCTTGGGAGGAAAGGAACAAAAAAACCAAAAGGCTATGGCATGGACACATTTCTTATGGTCAGGAGGCCATAAGGACAGAAGGCATTGAAATCACACCAAATGATTGACAAACAAATGAAAATACTTAATTCATCTCAGAGAAGATGGCACTCTTTGGAGAATCTCAGCCGCCCCTAACGAGTTGGGATTAAGGCTCAGTTGATTGATGCCATGGAAATAAATAAAATTTCTAATTAATAAGCTTTTAAAGTTTGCCCTTACACGTGACTAGAGTAACAAATTTCTCATGGTTAGGAATGCATACAGGTAAGAGGGATTGAAGTAAAATACTAGTACGATTAATTGAAGATATACAAACTTCATCCGAGATTAAGATTTTACCTTTAAGAGGTTATGTGCTGAAGTTTACCCTTACTATCTACTGTAAAAGGGTCAATGTGCAGAGTGCAGATTGTAACAAAAATGTATGCATGATTGAAAAGTTTACCCAAAAAGTAGAACAATGACCACATTTTTTTTTCGGGGGGGTTGGGGGAGTGTGCCAAAGTAATCATACTGCACAAGACCTATTAATTTGAGGCTTACGACATAGTAGATTGCACAGTTGTCTTTGTCATCCATGTAACTGGATCTGAGTCTGAAACGAATCATATAGATAACCCACAGAGTAGTTGCCAGTGTTGCAGTATCAAGTACAGTATGTATATCATACTCCATCACATAACTACAATACAGTCTAACAGCTAAGAAAAGAGCTGTTAATTCTTGAGATTTTAGCGATAGTCCTGCGAAATCGAAATAAATATGTCAACAAACCACAAGTGATGGATGACATGCCATGACTTGAATGTATAGGAATCAAAACAGAAATGAACATTTTCCCAGTACTTCAACTTTCAAATATGAACATGTTATTGGCTCATCAGCTGCCTAACCCACCTTGTTTTCCATTTCTGCTTTAAATTGAACATTGTTATCAATACCAACTGTGTGTGTGTGTGTGTAAAATTATCTCAACGGCTCTAACCATGATAAAATTAGGGATAGCTATAAAAGCAGACCCCAGATTTCCAGCTCCCAAATTCAACGAGAAACATATTTGCAAAATTCCCAATTTCCATGTTCCACAATCAACATAAACAAAATGCTCCGCGAAAACAAAAGAAACGAACTTTGTAATCAAGAAAGCATGGTAGGGTAAATTAAACAGAAGATTACTACCAGCGCAAGTCTTCTCCTTGGTGAGCTTATAGATGAGGAGGGAGATGCCGAGGGCGTGAACAGCTTCGGAGGCGACAAAGAGGTTGTCGTGATCGTCAACGAGCAGTCTTAGGAAGAAGAGGGCCAATACCGCCGATGCGACACCCAGAATCATCTTAATCCTCGGCGGCTGTCGCCGGAGCCACGTGGCCACAGCCTGAAACGGTCTCTTCGACGCCTTCATTGATCCCATCAACGTGTTGTTTCTTCCCGCTCTAATGGTGCAGCGTTTTGGTTCTATACCAGTTTAAAGTTTTGTTGCACTGTTATTTATTTATTATTGATGTATTGTGCGTGTTGGTTGGGTTGAGCAACGCAGTAGTATAAAACGCGACGGACGGCTGGATCCGGTTTTGACACACACTGAGACGGTCATATCACGACACGTGTAGGGCCAGCGATTTTGGTTAGGAGTTGGTTTATTTTGGGTTTAGCTGGTAATCCGACTCCTATCTATTCCATTGCTAAGAACATTATTTTGACTTCTAATGCATCAGTTTATGTAGAAATCAGCAGATGAGACCCCGATCTTTGGTTTTTGGTATCACTAGGGCCTTATATCGTTCAACAATCAAACTTACTCCGCTTGAATTTTAGCACATAGTTATATGATTATAAAATGTCAATTCTTACTTAACATTATTAGAAACTAGTGGAATAAAATGATGGAAGAAAATGATATTGCTAATGCCAAAGGATTAACATTAAGTAGAGATAAGATCGGGATTAGAGTGTCATACCTGAGAGGCTGTCCGAGAAGGCGGGCCTTCCGAAGGGGAAAAATCCAGACATGTTGGGGCAGAAAGGGGCTCGGCTTGGGTGCTTCGTCCGTGCTGCTTCCCTCCTATGATCTGCTGCTTCCGAGTCCGGATAAGCTCCTAGTACAATTCTCCGACGCTCAAGTCAGTACTCACTTCGCAAAGTAGCCGAGACACAGAAAGTTGAGAGTAAGGTTAGGGGATTCTGTCTAAGTTTTCCTGGATAAGACGAGGCGAGCATGGGGTATTTATAGGGGTTGGGGCGGTATGGGTTGCAGTATGGGCAACGGTATGGGCCGGGGGACAGGTGTCACCCGCACACCATGGAGGGGTACTGTATCCCCAAGCCAAGGATAGTGGCTCGGCCTAAAGCCCTGGCTGCGTTCCCAGGTTCTATGGGCCGTAATAACGCCTGGAGCCGGCCCGTGGCATGGGCCGCTGGGCCCAAGCCCTTGGCCCTCACCAGATATTGAAAGTGATAAATTAGTTATAAGATTTTTTAAATTTCCCTTGGAGGTAGTCATGTCATAATGGTATTTTTGTTGTGGGTTAGGTTTTTCTACTGTACTGCCGCAGTAACCCTTAGTTGATATCGGTTTTAGATTTAGCATGCTCCACGACTTTCTTAGTTAAGTCCAAATTATCGTATGTATGAACAACATTTTTTTTGGACAGCTATAATGGTTGTATAAAAAGAACCGGATTTGCCTCATGAGAAATAGACAAGACCCATAAAAGAGGTAAATATATAATTAATTGAATCATAAATAATTGATGTCTTTGTTAAATATATAATTAATTGAATCATATTAGAGGTAAATAACAAAGCCTACAAGCGAAAAGCGACACATGCTAAAAACAGAGGTGAAGAATCAAGTAGTTCTTGATTCTACTCGTATTGTTGCAGAAGACTCTCTATCTACGAGAATCATGGAATTAGTTGCAGAGGTCATTTTGTTTAAATTGGACTATGGATGCTGTAATTATCATAGTGAAAATGGTTATGATTTAATGCTCCAGCTAATTTAGAATTAAAACCTACCAATTATATGGTGCACATATGTGTAGGTACACATAGCAATATATAGAGAAAGTATGTAGGGATAATTTAGACATTTAGTATTTTTTAATGGATTTGGGCTGAAACTGTTTTGTAAATTAGGCATCTAATCTACTATGTGTACCTACACATATGTGTATCATATCAAGACTCATTAAAACCCACATCCAATGTGTTGTCTATTTCCAATCAGGAAGCTTGCACATAGCAAATGAGACTTTGATCTTTAATTTGTTATCTATTGCAATGTAAAGTTGCAATCCGTTAAATAGAGTATAACATGATAAACTTAACCACTGAAAATTGTATAGACCAACATGGAAGGGTCCTGGCCTTTAAGCAATATTTTAGGGGATTTGAATCTATATATCGATAAATTGTGAATAAAAATTGTCCGTTCAAAGAGTTGCCCGCCCTGCATTAGTCGTACTTAAGAGGATTGATGATATTTTCTTGAATTGATAGAAAGACGATAAAAGCTAAATTTAATTACTTAAAACTTTTCGAAAATGAAAATTGTATCAGTTAAATAAGAATGAGGGAGTACAATTAAAACCGTAAATGTCCAAAATTGATGCATAGGAATAAAAATACGTAAGATTGAGAGCGTTGGGTATGAATGTATGTATGTATGTATGTATGTTAGTGTCAACAAGTCCAAGAAGCGGAGCGTCTTACAAGAGGCTTCATCCATTTGTCCTCCTCGTGAGAGATCATTCCAAGATGAGAGGGATCTTCAAGCATCATCTTAGCAACCAAATACCCAGAAATTGACCATGTCTGATACTTGCGCGCTTGCTTCCCAACGTACCGCCCTACCTTCCCGTCGTAGTACTCCGGCCAATGATCCTTCGCCACCCGGCTCTCCGCCACTTCAATCGCCCGCCTTGCTATCTGCGGCCTCCCCGTCTTTATGCACGCCGCCGTCAACAGCCAAATAAGCACTGCCAACAAATATTAACAATCGGGATGTATGCTTTTAGAAAGTTTAGAGTAAAAATTGAAAATGTCTCGGAAGAACAGGGCCTTAATTGTATATACTATATGAAATTTGCTCACCGGGCCAAGAGCCTCCATTGTGGTAACTCCACCGCGTGTTCTTAGGGTCAAAGCCGGTGACGATTTGCCATTCATGGTTTTCAATCGCCGGGTAACAAATCTTCAACGGCATTTCTCCGACCAACTCTTCCCACCTCCACTCGATGAGGTCCATGATCGCCGACGCCTGCTCCGGCGTGGCCAAGGACGAGAGAATCGCCACGCAATTCCCAAGACAGAACCATCGGAAGTCCATCCGAGCGGGGCTCAGGTTGCCGATAAAATATCCGCCGCGTGAGGGCATGAAATCGAAAACCCAGTCGGGAAGCGAGTCGGGCATAACATTGAACTTGTTGACGGCGGTGTGTGAATACTCCTCCGTCTTGTAACGGTAAATGTCATTCAACTGCTTCAAGTCCAGCCAGAAATAGCTCCTCATGTGATAGCTCAGCGCGTGGAGGCGTTTCTCGATCCGCTCTATGAACTCTTTCCCTTCTTGGTCCTGTTTCAGAAGAGCCAGGGCACATCGCAACGCCATAAAGAACAGGGCTTGGATCTCAATCGGGTATCCATAAACCCCCTGCAAAAACCAATTGAACTTGTTTGGTCTACATAAAAATGAGATCTTTATTTTTGTTTTAACAGATTAATTCCACACCAACTAACCATTCTGCGATCAATCATGCAACAGCCGTCGGCGCAGAGCAGAGTAGGGAAAGTGTCGAAGCCTTCAGAGAGACAGAGAGTAAGAATAAGGCGCATGCCTCTCTGGCACTCGGGCAGTTCGGCGAGAGAATGGTCGCCGGTGTGTTTGGTGTAAGCTCGGAGCAAGATGATCCACCAGAAGCCGGAGTCCACCGGCGCCACCCTTCCGATGGCGCTCGCCCCGAAATCGGCGATGAGGGTTTCGTTGTTCCGAACAGGGTCGTGGAGAACTTTGAAGCTCGCCGGCATGACCCCTTCCCCGAGCTTGAACTGATCGATTCTCTTCTCCCATGATTGCAGGTGAAGCGTCTTGAGCAAGAAATTCTTCACCACGGCTTCCTCACCGTTCATCAGAAACGCCAACGCGCTGGGCACAAAATCCCTCACAAACACCTGTCAATTGTAATTAATTACTATTAACTTGGATGGAATGATTAATTAGTTGAGATTGTGTGTTAGTGCTAACTACAACCTGATCGTAGTTGAGCTCTTCGACGGAATGGTCCAAGGCGGCGATGGTTCCGACGGGCTGTCCCCTGAAATGAACGAGCGAACGGCGCAAGCTTTCCCATGCTTCGGCGACGAGTGGGTGGGAGTCGTTTGATCTTGGCGTATTGAAGGTCGACTTTCTTCCTACAGGTGAGAATCCGTCGAGATTATCCTCAACGGATCGGACAACGGTGATGGCTCTCTGTCTGTCGGACAGTCTGACGAGGTTGTAGTCTTCGATTTCGAAAATAGTGCCCGCAGTCTCAAGGGTCTTGACGCCTCCATTTTCCAGTGCACATAATGGTGCCATATTCAAATTGGGGAGACGTTGGTGAATGAGAGAGAGATGAGATTGAAGATTTATGAGAAATATCGGTGCCTCGAAACTCCAGGAGATTGAAGATGCAGCACTTTGTACTTGCCATCAAACAAAAGAGGAGAAAATTTTCATTGGCTCGCATGCAGATGTTTGTAAAAACAAAATGGGTGGATAGCTTCATGCATCGTCCAAATGGCCGTCTCGGGACATCCGAAGTAGATTTCCAAACTTGTTCTCATGACATCACCCCACCCCACCTCTCTAGGCAACGACTTGGACATATGGAATGTGTCTTCTGATATGTTCCCATCAATTGGGGACATCTATATATTCCAAAAGATGATATTGATATACTGTGATTGGTGAATAAGGTCATGGTAGTTGGGAGTTTCATTCATGCTTGTTTGCTTGCCACGTTTCTTTGCTAGTAGTATTTGTTAATTTAACCATTTTCAGCTATAATTTTACGGTACTCCCAGAATGTTAATTACACCAATTTGGTTTAATTTCCGATGTGGGCTCTAATAAGTTGTTAGTTCCGCTAGCTAGCTAGCTCATGAGGGCAGCTAGCTAGCTGGTGCGATAGCCTAATATTTTGTGTCTTGGTTTGTTGCTTGTAGTGTTTAAGTGGTTGTGTTTTGTATCATTATTAGGGCTAGTCTGTTGTTTTTCAGCAGTGGGTGGTTTGTTTCATGTCTTTCATAATCTGGCCTCCCTCTTGTGGGTTGTCTGTGTGTGGCTTTGCGGGTGGGCGGTTTGAGCTTTTTGTTGTGCTTCCAGGCCACTGTTGCTATTGTTGGCGGCAACACCGCTACTGGTGCTGCCACTGAGCTCAACCGGGTGAAAGGCATGACGCTACCATTGGTGGTTGAGAACCAAGTTGGCCGACATAGGTACAATACAACAACATTCATATGAATATTGTTGTATGAGCATTTAAGAAAATGTTGTATGAGCATTTAAGAAAATGTTGTATGAGCTCAGGGGCAATTTGTCTCAAAGTCAAAAAAGAAAATGTATATAAATATATATTGTAATTAAAATCCATTAGAAAACAATAAGTCAGATGGAAACAGACTTTTAATTTCGTTTTCCAAAAAGGAGCTTACACAGAAGACTTGGAAACGCGTACCTACCACAAGCTAATTAATATAGCTGATCTAGCGTATGCATCCACTAATGGTAGCCCAACGGAATGCAAATCGTACCTTTTGTCATATGAGTACACCGCCCGTCACCTGACGCCTGACACCTACCACGAAACTGTCAGGGGACAGGCATGCTTTCACCCATACCAGCCGAACTCCCCAAAAAAGGCGATGTCTGACATGCAAAAGGTGGTCGGCCACCACATTCAGACCATAGGCAAATTACTAGAGTGTCTTCATGGTGTCATCCTATAAAAGTCATCCCTTCGCAAACCGCAGAAGTAACCTGATCACTTTACTTCGCTTTGTCTTCTATCTACTTTCTCACTCAAGAAACAGAGTACTTATTTGAGCACCGGAGGCCCGTTAACCGGAACACCCTCCGGTGCGGCTTTCTTTGCAGGCAGAACAACCAACAACAACCATGATCTCCCACATGACCAGATTCCAAAAGAAGGACCAGGTGGCAGATCTCGCAGACGTTCGGCCACCGGTAGGTATATAAGAAATCATCTTTAACAGTTTCCCCATTTTCTTAATATGGTCATTTTTTGAGAATTTTGAGCATTTTTTTTGTTCAACAGCTTCTCCATTTCACTCTCTTAAACGGGGAGCGGGAGAAAAAATTGGGGAGACAAAGTTTTAAACTATACATAAAATAATTGTTTTAATTGAATAAATTTGATTAATTGTGAAACTATGACAATACCAACGGGTCGCCTGTTGGTACGAGTGACACTTCCAACGGGCGGCCCGTTGGTATGGCTAACACTACCAACGGGTTGCCCGTTGGTGACATATGTTTTTCGTTTTTAATTGGAAAATGAGGTTTCATCATACAAGAACCAGGGGTCCGCTCGTTGGTGTATCCTGACCGGAGATGGTTGAGGTCTCACCGGTGAGAATACCAACTTGTCAGCCCTTGGTTAATACCAACGGGCTAAATTACCCGTTGGTTTTGACACGGGGTGTAAGAAAAATCCGGAGCCCGAACCCGACCCAAAAATTTCGGGTTAGGGTCGGTTTGGGGGAGAATACTGCCCTGGGTGGCCCGAACCCGACCCGAACCAGATATTTTGAGCGTTTTTCGGGTTCGGGTTGGGCCAACCCGAGAACCCACGCAGAAACCCGAACCCAATATTAAAACCCAGACTTAAGCCCAACCCAACCCTAAAACTACCCAGCCCAACCCAAACCTAAAACTACCCAGCCCAACCCAAACCTAAAACTACCCAGCCCAGCCCTCTAAGTTAAGCCCAACCCAACCCAACCCTTGAATCACATTCACAGCAGCAGCCCACCTTGATTCGAACGGCCTCCGCCTCGCCTAGCCTCCGCCTTCGCCTCCACAGCTCCACCCACCTCTTGATTCGACCGACGACGAGCTTCACACTGCTCGCGTTCGTGGTAAGCAGCAGCAGCATCAAGAGGGCGAATCTCACCTCGCCTCCGCCTCCACAGCTCTACCCACATCTCGCCTCGCCTCCGCCTCGACCAGCTGCAGCACACGGTAGGGCTGTTTAGGAAGCGTTTGTGGGGTGGCACATTCGGTGAAGTCTATAAAAGGTAACTCATTTAAGGGGTTCTTAAAGTTGTTGCTAGTCAATTCATTATACTCCTTAAAGTGGTTTCAATTAATGTATTACTCCGCATGTTACTTGTTCATTGTCCTTGACTTGTTTTTGTGTGACCAGAATGCGGATGAGATTAAGTTTCTTATCATATGCCCACAATCATTCTTGTTTATGGGTTGAGGTGAACATAGGAACTTGAGATTGATAAAGAGTTTCTAACTCTGTGTTAGCTTCTCTAAGTATGTATAAGTTGAACATAGGAACTAATTCCTCATTGATCTTTCGTTCCTTGATTATCAATGTCTAGTTAGTTGATTCCCAGTACTCAAGTTCTTCTTTCTTCTCCTCCTCCAATTCCTCCTACAGTTGATCAACCTTTTTCATTTTAGTATCATCGCCTTGATCCATGTGCTTCATCACTTCCAATGCACCTTTGATCCGCTCTATCTCCAACTCTAGTGCTTGTTTTTCATCCAATCGCTTCTCCAATTCCATGATTTGTTTGTGAAGTTGCTCTTTTTCTCTTTGTTATTGACAACATTTTATGTAATTTCAAAATTTGAATCTACCAGAAACTTGTCTATTATTGAAGAGCCATTACCTTTTATTCTTCTGCTAACTTAACTAAATCTTCATCTGCTTTTCTCTGCTCTGCTGTTGCTCTCTCATTCTGCAAGATGAAAATGTCAATGACCCCAATTGTTAATCTAGAAAGATTATAGCCACACATGAAATTGTAATTCATTTTCCCAGCCAACAAAAAAGAACAACATGGTATTCTAAATGAAAAGAACCTTTTAAACCGTGTTTCTAAAAAAAGAACTTGACAATTAAAAGTAAATCAGAAGGATCAGAATTTGAAATAACATTTGAACGCTAGTGTAATAGCTCGGTTTCCTTCTTTAACAAGGTGATCAGACATACGTGACTTAACAATGATCAGGCATGTGTTGTCTTAATCTAAGTAGTTGTTGTTTACTCTTTTGTGATAAAATCTTGGTGGCTTATTCTTTAAGGTATAGTTACTGAATCTGTTGGGAAATAGAAACTTGGTTTGATCTCCTTTCCTGCACTTCATCTCTTGGTATTTTGGTGCAAGCAGGTTATTTACTGATTTTAAGTATGCCTTCATACGGCGGTATTGTCAAATGCAAACGCCATATGGGCCGCGTCCGCCACAACGGGCTTCCCACTTACGAAGACCCCCTTTTCCAATAAGGGCACCTCGTATAATACCGTTAGTCAGAAACGTCTGCCGCCTCCTCAAGGCGACTGTTACACTCATTATGGCATTAAACCAGAGGAGGGGAATAACTCCACATTAACTCCGCTGTTATCACACCATTAATACGCCGCCATCTCAATGATGGACACATTTATGGAAATTCCCAAAGCATTCAAGGCCCCATAACGGACCTAGCACCACCCTATATATTGGGTGGTGCCTGCCTCAAATAAGGTAACTGCTACACACCCACACTTCCCTCTCTTTCTGCACCTGAAAGTGTCCCGTGTCTTGCTTTTCCAGGTACCGGAATCATCGTGTCACCTCCACCGGATCACCCTTGACGGTCGAGATTATTCTTTGGCTATCAATTTGGCGCCGCCTGGGAAAGAAAATTTAGTCGCTTTTTCTTTCCTACCACCTGATTTTCTTCTCTTCATCGCTTTTATGGCGAAAACAAAGAGAACGAGCAACAGCGTGCATGTCGAGGATGCCGCTTCCAGCCTCCTCGGATGTGCCCCAACCCCGCTGGTAACGCAATGGGAATACAAGAGCCCCACAACCCCCAATTGGGAACAGTCCCGCCGCCTCCTGTTGTTGCCATACCAGGAGGACACCAGCCACCTCAGCCGCAAGCGGCCACTCTGACATACCTCGCTGGGACCTCTGCGACCCCCCAGCAGGTCATCGTCGATCTCGCCACCGACATCGCCCAAAGCGAGCATGCTCAACGAAATGAAGGCCTTTATGGTGCAAACCATCAAGGCGGAAATGCAGCCGCTCGCCTCCCGCCTCCCAACGACAAAGATGAACAATCCCGTAACCAAAATCCATCCGCTGTGAACCTGGATGTCGATGACCTTCTTCAAGAATCAACGTGGTCGAGGAGCAGGTTAAGACGCCAAACCCGGTCCTCGACGACATCGAGGTTCTCCTCACCCAGCCTTTCACAGAGGACATTATTGCTGTCCGTGCTCGCTAGCTTTCGATTGCCAGTCATCGAAAGTTTCGTCGAGACTACAGACCCAGTTGATGATTTGCGGCTTTACATCTACCAAATGGAGATGGGTCGCGCTTCTGACCAAATACTTTGCAAAGCCTTCAGCTCCACCTTGAAGGGAGCTGCTGACGTGGTTTGGAACGCCGAGCGGCCAGCATTTTAAATGCTTCAAGGATCTAGCCTCCTCCTTCCCGCGCCACTTCATGGGGCTCGACCTCCTCCCAAAACCGTCCAAAGACCTCCTACGGGTAAAGCAGCAGAGGGAGGAGCCACTCCGAGACTATATTCGACGTTTCCAAGCGGAAGCCGCCCAAGTCCGTGGTCTCTCCTGACATGCAGCTCCCGGCCGTAACTCAAGGCCTTCAACGCGAGTCCAGGCTTGACAACATTAATGAAAACCCCGTCACAACGATGGGTGAGTTCATCGATCGGGCAACCCGGTTCATGAACTCCGAGGAGATGAACAAGCCATACAACAGCCCCCACAAATGACCGCAACAGAAATTTGACAAGGGGTCTGCTTCATCGAGGTTCCAGCCTCGAACTCGGTCCAAGGACCTCCGACCACCACCCCGCACTTCGTGACACCCGCACCAACATCCTTCGATGCCGGAGAAGCGTAACAAGGTCCCTAAGTGGCCTCAGCCCATCCAAAGATAAGAACACGAGGGGTTTGACAAATACCGCTTTACCACAAGGATCGTGGTCACGATACGGAGGCGTGCTATCAGCTCCGGAATCTTATTTCGGAGATGCTTGAGCAGGGGAAGCTCAAGGAGTTCCTCTCCGACTCCTCTTCCTCCCGCAAGGAATTCCCAAAGGACGCAAGAGGGATGACGACACCGACGACCGCGAAAAACGCGTCGCCGACACAACAGCCCTCGAGGCCAAAACTTGCCACCACCACCACCCGCGGGCGTCATTCACATGCTCACGAAGTCAAGGCGCCTCCTCCAGAAGCGGTATGCAAGGGAAATCTTGCAGATCGATCACCTCGAGGAGAACGTCATCTATCGCCCAACGGGACAAAGGTTGTCGTTCCGCACTCCACCCACCGCTTATCACAAAGAAGGATCGCGGGTTACGACACCAGCAGGTCTACATCGACACGGGTGCAAATACCGGTGTCATTTTCAGGGACATGCTCGATAAACTCGGGATACACATGTCCGCGTGCGAAGGAGCTCCGCCCTACCTTTGGCATTGGCGGGGACATTGTGCCAACGATAGGGGTCGCCAACCCGCCCTCATGCTGATTGGGGACACACAATTTGGCACGGTGGACTGCCATTCCGTCATGACGGAATTCCCGGTCCTCGAAGTCCCCTCCACATACAACGCCATCGTTGGTCGACCTAGCCAAGTCGAATTCCACATGAGGTGTGACATCCGTTCTCTCACGGTCACATTTGCGACGCCTCGTGGGGATGCGAGCATCTACATTGACCAGCGAACGGCGAGGACGAACTACGTGGCCTCGCTGAGCTCAACGGTTGACTCACGGGCCGCAAACAGATCGAGGAACTCGCGAGCCCGACGACAGTGCCACGCCTTGATGACGCCATCAAGAAATCGAGGTCACCCGGCAAGAAATTCAAGATCGGCAAAAACCTTCAACAAAAGGAGAAGATGGCACTAATCCACCTCCTCGAGGCAAACCTCGACGCTACCGAGCATGAAGGATTTACCGGTGTCGATCCCAATATTATTGCACACAAGCTTAATGTATTCCCGGATTCCAAGCCGGTTAAGGTAAGAAAAGGGGTATGGCCCCTCAAAAACAATTTGTAAAGAGGAAGTTTCCAAGCTCCTCGACGCCGGAATAATCAAAGAAATTCAGTACTCCGAGTGGCTCGCAAACATATTTTTAGCCGACAAAACTAATGGGACCTTCGTATGTGCGCCGATTTCACGGGCCTCAATAGACATTGTCCGAAGGACCCTTATCCGTTACGGTTATCGACCAGCTCGTCGATGCCACCTCCAAATACAAGTACCGCTGCTCATGGACGCTAAGAGTGGTTACCACCAAATCTACATGGACCCCGACGACGCTTTCAAAACAGCGTTCACAACGGGTGACGATGTGTACTACTACGCTCAATGCCTTTGGGCTTAAAAACGCTGGAGCCACATACCAGCCTCATGAACAAGGTCTTTGCCCACCAAATGGGCCGCAACCCTGGAGGCGACGTTGACGATGTTATTGTGAAAAGCATGACATTCAAGACCACCTTGAAGATTTGGCCGAGACTTTTCAGTCATTCCGACGATATAACATGAGGCTCAATCCAGCCAAGTGTTCTTTTTCGTGGAGCTGGAAAATTCCTAGGCTACATGATCTCCGAACGGGAATCGACGCCAACTTAAAGAAAATTTCAGCCATCACGGATATGGCGCCACCAAAGGACATTAAGGAAATCCAAAGAACTCACAGAAGAATTGTCGCCTTGGGACGGTTCATTTCCAAGCTGGGAGATAAGTGCAAGCCGTTTTTTGAACAGCTTCGCATGAAAAAGGCATTCACTTGGACACCGGAGTGCCAAGAGGCCTTCGAACAAATCAAGAAACACCTCTCCGATTTGCCAACGCTGAAATGCCCGCAACCCGGGATGAACTCATCATTTACCTCTCCACTTCAAACAAGACTGCCTCGCCCGTGCTCGTTAAGGAGGAGGGCCCGCAGCAAGGGCCCGCCTATTACACAAGTCACACATTACGAGGAGCCGAGATGAACTACCCTCCCCTTCGTAAAACAATCTACGCTTTGATCGTGGCTGCTAGGAAATTACGAGCATATTTCCAAGCCCACACAATCATTGTCGAACGGACCTACCAATCCGGGATATCCCGAATGCATCGAACATAGCGGTCGCTTAGCCCGTTGGTGCATCGAACTCGGGAGTATGACATCAAGTTTGAACCTCGACGAGCGATAAAGGCTCAAGCCTTGGCAGATTTCATGGCCGAGCTTTCCATCTATCCCCTCGAACACGGCCCTCGAGGAACCCTCCAGAGGAGTTGGAACCTCCCGAAGGGGACATGGTCGTGGATGGTTCATCCAGTGCTGATAAACCAGGGGGGGCGTTCATATCAAAGGTCCTCACGGCATGGAGGCCAGCTTACGAGTGGCTTTCCAATTCCCGGTTACGAACAACGTGGCGTAATACGAGGCTCTCGTAGCGGGTCTCAAGATCGCTCAAAGCTGGTTTGCGACGTTTAATCGTGCATGACTCGCAGCTCGTCAGAAACTGTGTTACGGGGACCAACGATCGCAAGGATCCCATACTCGAGGTACTTGCGCTTGGTAAAAAGCTTGCAAGGGCAGTTCGAAAGATTAAATATTAATAAGATCCCGAGGGATCAAAACACCGTGGTCGACAGTGTGTCTAAGGCGGGCGGATGCATCCTCGAAACCTTAGCACAACCCTCTATAAATACAATTCATGCAATTGACGCCAACACACGCCTGATTGGAGGGACCCAATCCTTCAATACCTCCAAACTGGTGCAATCGAGGGCCCACCAGCGTTGCAAAAGAAAATAAGGACGCAGTCAGCCCGCCATGTCATCATAGATGGCACGTTATGGCGTAAAGGATATTCTACTCCTTTGCAGCGATGTATTGGCCTCGACGATTCCAAACTCATCATGAACGAGGTCCACTCGTGAGTTTCATGAGCACACATTGGCTCCGGCGCGCTAGCACACAAATGCTTGCGCCTCGGTTATTATTGGCCAACTTTGAGGAAAGACGCGCATGATTTGGTACGAACGTGCCATAATCGCCACTTAACTCTCGCATCCAACGACAACCGGCAAACGAAGTGGTTACGGAGACATACCCTATACCCTTCGCGCTGTGGGGCCTCGATTTAATCGGCCCAATGCCTACGGCCAAGGGCCAGTTCAAATTCTGTATAGTGGCTGTCGATTACTTCACTAAGTGGGTAGAGGTCCACCACTCGAGAACATAACAACCGCCAAGGTCATACACTTCCTCCGGCACGACCTCGTGGCGCGGTACGGCACCAAGAGCCATAATCACGTATAATGGTACTCGGTTCATGAGCAAAAAGCTTAAGGATTGGGCCACTAGGATGCACATACAAATGCTCTACGCTCCCGTGGCACATCCACACCAAATGGCCAGGTAGAAGTAACAAATCGCACGATCAAAGAGGGCTTAAAAAGTGCCTCGAGGACAAAAAGAGAAGTGGGTCGAGGCCCTACCCAGCGTTCTCTCGGGATTATCGAACAACTACACGGGACCCACGGAGAAACTCCTTTCTCCTTGGTTTATGGCGTCGATGCCTTATTACCAATCGAAGTCTCACCTACAATCCGAACGCTATATTACGACGCCTCACAATGAGAGCGGTCTTCGAGCGCGTTTGGACCTCGCCGAGGAACTCCGCGAGGGTGCTAGACTTAGGCTTATGGCCTTACGACAAAGGGCAAACCTCGATCACAACGCCAAAGTTCGGGCAAAGCAGATCCACGTGGGCGGAATGGTCTTGCTCAAGGCGGAGTTGTCGGGTCGTAATCCTGGCCATGGCACACTTCGCTCTAGATGGGCAGTGACCATATGTGGTACATAGCAAGGAAAGAGGAGGCGTCTACAAGTTAAAAGATTATCAAGGCAAAAACTCAAAACGACTACCACGTCAACGACTTGAGGCCTTATTACGTTTAAGTTACTATGCTAGGAGTGTTCCCCCACTTCGGTGGGTAAGTTCAAAAATTAATTGCAAGGTCACTGCTTGACCAGCGCGCATCGAATAAAGTCACTTTACGACGAATTACAACAATTCATCTCAACAATTTTGCTCAAAGACAAGTACAAACACTACGCGTTGTAATACTCGTATGGAAGTAATACTCGTATAGAAATGTTCGTATTTTATCAAAAATGAGCAAAAATATAATTACAAGTCCACAACCTACTGGGGACATCATCGTTTGGGGGTACAGCAGGGCATCCTCTACATGCCCGGCAGTAATATCGTAAGGATATTCTCGCTCCTAACTTTTCCCCGCCCTACCCCACTCGAACAAAGTCGCTCGAGGAGGGTCTTCGACCCTCATGGCGTTAAGGGCTTCCAAATTTGACTTATCAACGATGCCTTCCACTTGGTGGCGGCATCGTAGGAAGCCCTCAAGATAACAGCACCTCGCCATGGCTCAGGCGCGCCAGCCTTCTCGATCAAGACCTCCACAGCCCTGCGACTCGACCAGCCCTTTCAAAGAATGGGCTTTACAAAAACGGGGCTGGACACTTTCACCATCGTACAACTTAAAACCAATTTGGTTTTCTAGTTGTCTGAAGGCTAAATGATCAGCCACCACAGAGCCCGTCACCTCACTAAGGGTCTTGGTGTGTCTTCAATTTGGACTGCAGCCTTTGACGCCAGATCCTCGGCATGGGCGGTCCTCAAGGACAACTCCTCGATGAGTTTGTCCTTCGCCTCAGCTTGGGCCTCCATTCTTTGATACTCCCCGAGCACTTGCTCCATTTCAGCTTCGAGCTGTTTCTTCGCATGGTGCTCGGCGAGGAACAGGGCTTCATGCTTCCTCCCATCGGCCATGGAAGCTTTCAGCTGCTTGCCCATGACGCCTGTGGCTCTAAGGAGGTTAGCCTCCTCAATCCTCGAGGACCCCAGCTCGGCCTCTTTCTCAGCCGCCTTGGCATCCTGTCGCCTAAGGCCTTTTTAGGCTCTCCACCTCCTCGGATTCCTTTGCCTTGGCCTCAAGGCTCTTCACGAGGGACTCAAGGTCCTCGATCTTTGACACCAGCCCTTGGGCCAATACAGCTTTTCGCAAATTACAAACGCAGACCATATAACCAAAGCATCCCAACAGAAAAGTTAAGTAACAAAGGGGAATCCAGATTCGTCACTTACCCGAGTGAGGCCCCGCAGATGTCCTTCGCCATGTCTAGGGCCCCGAGGAGGTGTGCTTCAAAGTGCCTGTCTCGAGGAAGCGCAAGACCTTCGCAACCTTTAGTCTTACGTCCCTTCCCCGAGGAGGATTGACTCGTCACGAGTCACCCTCATGACAGGTCCTGTGCCCGCACAAGGGCCGGACCCTTGCGTTTGAAGGATTTTTCCCGCAGCCTCCGCCGGTAGTCCTCGAGCAGTTGAGGCTCAAGATCGGGTCTATGCCCTTCGTGGTCTTGGGATCCTCGAAGGCCTTCTTGTATACACTCGAGGGGCCACAACAGCCCTCCGAGCATCCGCCAATAGGCCGACGGGTTTCCCAACGCCTCGAACGGGGCTACGGGAGACTCCTCGACGGCTGGCCTCTTCCCTTTATCCTTAGCAGACTGGATCGCTGTCCGAGGACACAACCAAGTCCTCTCATTGTCAAAAGGTTAAAATGGGAATCGTAACACGGTGAAAAGAAACGTTAGCCAAAGAATCAAGGGAAGCAAGAATGCTACCGCAAGTCGAGGACGCCTGTCGAATAATGTCCTCCTGAGTCCTCGGACGACTCCTCGACGGTGACGGTGACGGGGCCAGCCACGTTGACCGGTTGAGCTACCGTCACCAAGGCCTCCGCACCTCGGGCCTCTCCGCCTTTCGAGGTCCCCGCAATCGCAGCTGACCCTCGACAGCCTTTGGGCGTGCTCGGGGACCTCCTCCTCCATCTTGGCTTTAAGAGCCTCCAAAGAAATCCCGCTTCTTGGCAAAAAGGGTGTGGGTGCAACATCTTGGCTGTAATAAAACACAAGGCCAAGTTATAATCGCATTTCAAATGTGCAAACACAAAAACACGAAATGAAAAGAAAGGCGTAATGCATGACGGTGAGGGTTGCCGAAAGCGCCTCGAACCGCTCTACGAGGTCCCCGTCCAATCCTTCCACCCAATTTTTAAGGGTGTCCACGTGGCTCGGAAGACGGTGGGCCTCGCTAACCCCTACTCTCCGCAGACCACCTCGCCCAGGCTGGATAGAGTGAAGGGAAACGCACCCTTACACCCTTCGAGCCTTTCCACACTCCGGATCCATTCACGCAGGGCGTCGAGGGCTTTCTTTCCTCGCTGCCCGCCCACACAGAGGGCTTCACCGACACCCTTGCATTCTTCTCCTTTATGAAGAATGCAGGAAACCCCAACTGCCTTCCTTCAGGATGAAGAAGAAATTGCCCTTCCAACTCCCCACGAGCCTGGTGGTTTCAGCCAAGACTCCGATCTTCACCATTTTGTTCCCCACCTTCACCTCCTGGGGTCGGTTGGTAGAAGGGGTGTCCAACAGCCTCTTCAGCGTATAGAACTGTAAGAAGGTCTCCGTAGCACCGCCGTCTTCGCCAAATGGCAGGCCACCACAAATGCGTTTACGGTGGTAAACACATTCGGGGCCGCTTGCCCAGGCAAACACCCCATCCTTCACAAAGTCAGCAGCAGCAGGAACAAAGGGGAGCCTCAACCCGGCTTTCACTGAGCTTCAGACCACCATGGTATTCTCCTCATGGCATCGTCACTCAACGACATCCTCGCTTCCTCAAAGACATCCGCCGGTGAAAGCCCACAAACCACCCCCGTATACACATGGTGGTTCCGGGCAGATATCTGCCATTTTCTTCTCTCGATGCAGACTTGTTCGAGGCCACATTTCCTCGACATCGTGGCCGACGCCTGGCTTGCTTGGATTCTTGGGAGCCATCTACAAAAGTAAACCGCAAAAATTCAAAAACTAAACCCTAGACCCAAGAACCTGTGCAAAGGCGCGGCGACGCTCACTCGCGACATCGCCGCGACGAGAAATCGAAAATTCAAAGAAAACAACTTATCGATTCAGACGCCGGAGACGAAAGCGGAGGATTCAACGGCTGGGATTCTTCGAATCTCGCCGGGAAATTCTTCGCTAGTCGCCGAAAAGGGAAACTAGATTGCAAAGGAAGCTAAAAGCGAAAAGGCAAGGAAAGCAAGAATTCGGGAAACTGACTTGGTTGGCGTATGAGAAGAGCGCGATGGGAAGTGAAGCGACTTCCCCCATAATTACGAACGGCGCAAAAAGCGCAAATTTTGAAAAGTGCCTTTTTTGCAACCGCCACACCAGATTGGGCCAAACCTATGGGCCAACATTGGCCCAGCTCCTACGCCTCCCCTAAACCAGCTCCAAGGCACAACAAATGCCATATGGGCTCACTGTCTATAAAAATACTTCACCTCAAACGGAGCACAGGGCTCAGCCCATCCTCCGCCGTGAGGGGGCATACTGATATATATGGGCCAGCCCATACGGCGGTATTGTCAAATGCAAACGCCATATGGGCCGCGTCCGCCACAACGGGCTTCCCACTTACGAAGACCCCCCCTTTTCCAATAAGGGCACCTCGTATAATACCGTTAGCCGTAAAACGTCTCACGCCTCCTCAAGGCGACCGTTACACTCATTATGGCATTAAACCAGAGGAGGGGAATAACTCCACATTAACTCCGCTGTTATCACACCATTAATACGCCGCCATCTCAATGATGGACACATTTATGGAAATTCCCAGCATTCAAGGCCCCATAACGGGACCTAGCACCACCCTATATATTGGGTGGTGCCCGCCTCAAATAAGGTAATCGCTACACACCCACACTTCCTCTCTTTCGCACCCGAAAGTGTCCCGTGTCTTGCTTTTCCAGTACCGGAATCATCGTGTCACCTCCACCGGATCACCCTTGACGGTCGAGATTATTCTTTGGCTATCACCTTCTTTTGAAATCTTTTACTTGGTGATTATTAGTGTTAGGATCGGTTAAACTCTTAGAATCTATAAATATGTGTGTGTGTGTGTGTGTGTGTGTTTTTGTGGAATTGTAACTTCTCTTTTTGTAATAAAATTTTCAGAGTTGGACACGGTCTCAAATGGTCCGACAATCATTGATATCGATATTTGAACTTGAAGCTTTGCAGGTGTACTTCTCTTATTGATGTAAAAATGTTCAGAGTTAAGTGCTACTTACTTAGTATTTAATGGTTCTTTTGACTTGATCATATGTATCAAGTTGTTTGATCTTGGAGGTTGATGAAGAAGCTTATCAAAGAAGATGGAAGATTAAAGTTCTGCTTTATGGTTAATGCAGATTTGGAAGTTTGATTTGGAATGTTTGAACTTTGAATTATGATGTTTATGATTTAGTATTTGTATAACTGTATTGTTTAAGACTTGTGATCATTTAAAAAGAATGATTTGGTTGTTGGTTGATGTAGAAGTTAAAAAAAATGGCTGAAACTTGTTAAAATCAGGTTATTTGGGTCAACCCGACCCTAACACGAAAATTTCGGGTTCGGGTTGACCCGACCCGAAAAACGTAATGGGTTGGGTTAGGATTACGTAAACTGTCTTCAGAATTTCGAGTTCGGATCAACCCGAACCCAAAAAGGTCGGGTTGACCCGAATTTACACCCCTAGTTTTGACACATTTTCCAGTGGTATGGGCAGGACAAATCGGAAAGGTAAGATATTAAAATTAGAGTTTACCCAATACCGAAGTATTGAAGATGTCATTTTATTTATCAATTAGTTTGGAACCAAATTATTGGACTAATTTATAATGGATTTTTTGGTTAGTTCAATCAATTATGCATGTTAGAAAATAATTAAATCAATTAATTTATTTTAATGAATCTTAATTATAGTTTTAGTAAATTACAAAGTATATTAGTACATTAATGTTACACGATATCTATTTTTAAAATATTTGGAGGGGGTCATGACCCACCTCATCCAAGGTTTGCTCCGCCCCTGAATCCACTATCAATATTACTCTCATCTCAACTCTCAATTAGATCCAGAGTGTAAATTGTCACATACTATTCTCATTTCCTAATAACTCATTCACGAATTCTCATATAATAGGGGTTTCAAACTTTGTTTTTTGGAGGTATAAATTCACCTCCTAAAAAAAGTGAGTCACTCCAAATATATTCGGACCTCCCCGAATTCACGAGGTCCGATTTTGTACAGTGTAAGGTGAATTCGTGATTCGTTTGAGATATGGTGGAGTCCGAAATTGAATGGTCAATTTCGGTAGGCTGCTCCCCACATGGCACTCCCCCCTCCCTGCGTCCCCACTCACAAACCACCCTCACTTAGCCTTTACACACATGCATTGATATAATTCTTTATAAAAAAAAGGTATGTTTGAGGGACTACTTGGGAGAGAGGTGAATTTTAAAAGTGAATTTTGTAATTTTTTGGTGAATGATTTTTTTAAGGAAGATGATGTTTGAAGCTCCCTAATATTTCTCATGTTTGACTTTATAAGCTTTAATAGTAGTACTTTTTGTAATCGACCACGGTCATGTTTTGGTCTGACTTTATAACTTATAAGATGAGCACTTGTTTTTTTCCTAAGCTTATTGAATTCAACAATACTTTTTGGGGTTGTTTTCAACCACAACCCAATGGGCAATAAGGTAATTTGGGGTGTGTTCGTTGGCATATAATCTGGGCTCTCTGGAGGGATGTTGTTTACTAACTAGTTGGAAAAAACCACTAGCTAATTCTAACACTATCTAACTAATTTAACTAACTAACTAATAATTTTAAAGACTAAAATACTCTTCAAATTAGGTATTTACACACATAACACAGCTAGTGATTTTTTCAACTAGTTGGTAAATAACATCTTCCTAAATCTCTTTCTCTCTATTTTATTTTAATAATTGACCGTTGGTTGCTTAAAGCGCGACTCTTTTCCGAAATTGCTTGCGACTTACAACCTGCAACGGTACTCTTTCTTTGTTCCTCACCGCTCTGGCAGCATCCTCTGAATTCTCCTCGTCTCCCTCCATCTTCTTCCCTTGATCCTGATACGAATTTCCGATGGTGGTAAGAACGCGCTCCAAGTCATCTACGGAACGTGAAAAGTGGGACACAATCTTTAACGCTCTCGTTGAGATGGTAAGAACTAGGCAACATCAGCTTGAGACCCTCGTCGAAGAGAGGAAGATCCTTGAAGATCGCATCAAGATGCAGCACGAAAGATGGCTCTCGGATGTTCGCTACTACGAAGATTGCATCTCTCAGGTATTCCACAAATTAGTCTTCTTTCGATGTTTTAAAAGTTAGGGTTTTGGGATCTCGTATAATTCAAAATTTTGCAATTAGGGTCACTGACGAGTTTTGCGTCTTTGGATTTTTTTTCCTTCTTATTTTTAGCTTAACACTGAACTGGAAACCAAAGAGAAGGTATGTTCGCTTGAGGTGGCCAAGGCAGATATGTTGATTGGGTGGAAGCGTAGAGAGGCTTCTATTTCCAAATTGAAATTAGGTTCGTTCTTTTTCCCTATTTCTATGTTTTTTACTTCTTCTGTAACTGTAGTGGTATCCATGTCGATTCATGCCATAAAGTAGTGAATTAGAGGTTTATGCCTTTAATCTAGTCAACAAGAATCTATAGTGTAGGTTCAGTTTGTTTCTCAACATTGTTGGAGTTGGTGCTAGGTTCTGCAACTTGTTTGTAAAATATTCCTTGTCACTTCTATTTCTTGGACAATTGTAGATCTTATCATGCATAAAAGCTGTGTTTCTATGCTGATGACTGTTATCTCATGAGGTTTTTTATTCTCGTTGGACATCACGTTTCAAAAATGACAGCTTTTGTAGGTTGATTTGTATTTTTAACAAGTCCTCATGGTTTATTTGTTCTCATCACTGGCAGATGAAATAGAGAGCGAGTTATCTGATTTCAGATGCATGTTCGACATTCTTACTGGCCGCAAAGTATGTTCTCAACATTCACATCTTTTCCAATCTTCATAATACGGCATTGCTAATATAAAAGTAATATTATTGCATTCTTCTGTTGTTTGACAGAATATCTCCCAAAAAGGTGTTTCTGAAGTTAGCAAGGACATCTCAGGAAGTAACCACAGTAATTTGAATACTTTTAATTCTAAGACTTTGGAAAGTGAGGTAAGAAGGCTAGAACTTCAGTCTGAAGCAATTGCTTTGGAGAAGAATTCCCAAGTTGCTGCGGTATCTGCTGAGAACGAGTTCATTTGGAATCAGTTTAACATTCTGCAAAAAGATCTGACGGATAAATTGAAAGGCAAGGATGCACAGCTTCAAGAAGCACACAAGAATATTGAAACACTTATTGCCAACACAGAGAAGTTGAACTCATCAGCTTTTGAAAAGGATAAGATGATTGAGAGATTGAAAGCTGAGTTGTCTCAGAAAGAAACTGAGATTAAGAGATTCGATGAAGAACTGTCGAGGACACTCAAGGAATTGGATCTATTGAGGAATACCGGAAATTCCTCTGTTACCCCTTTGATCAGACACTGTCAGTCCAAAGAAAGAAGTTCTTTTCTGGCTTTGAAAAATGGTGGTTTAAACAGTGGTAATGTTATTGTGGCAAAAGAACTTACTTCTGGACAAGCGACAGATTCACTGCAGGCTTCAAAGGTACTTATGTGCATAAATTGAGGAAACACTTTGTACTGAATATGACTCACCAGTAATACACCCCTCTCCCCTTGTTTTCTATTTTTTAAAGAAGAAACGATCCTATAAAAGGTAACTAACCAGTAAAGTATCAATTTGATATAAATTTAGTTATGGTTGAAAATTCATCATGATCCTTTGACGAGTGATATCATCTTCACAAGGGAATTAAGTTTAGTTCTGGGTTTCTATGATGAAGTGGGAGATACTAAGGAAGTCACTTCATAATGGGCAGGAATTAATCTTTACATGAAATGATTTTTCTGGTAGTGATTCTTTCTTCATGTTTTCATGCTGATTGGATTTACTGTCTTAAAGCTGCAACATCTCAAAATCAGCATGATATATAGCAACAACTAAGCAGTAACATTGTACACCTACGAAAAAAGTTGTTTTTACCCTGCAATTATCTAACGAAGTTTATGTGTGTTGCTGTTCTTCAGGGAAGTAGACGTTCAAAACGAAAAGAGGACAACACCATACCTATATCCCAGACTCCAAAGTTGTTCAGCTCATCCTTTAAAGTTCCCAAGTTGAAATCTAGATAAGTTCTTTCATCATTTGTATTTATAATGAGTCCTAGCAAGGGAAACCTCCTGTATATTATTGGTTCATAGCAGCCCCTTAAACCTCTTGTTTTTGAACAAGACCTTCTGACTTGCCCATAGAGGAGCAATAGTGGCTCCTGTTATGATCTCTGTACCTTGTTCTTTCTGTAAAGTTAGTGCTGCCATTTTATCTATGCAAGCAAGCTTTCATGATCCCACGTTGTTTTGGCCTCAAGTATTGATGTAAGACAATGCAATCTAGATAAGTTCTTTCATCATTTGTATTTATAATGAGTCCTAGCAAGGGAAACCTCCTGTATATTATTGGTTCATAGCAGCCCCTTAAACCTCTTGTTTTTGAACAAGACCTTCTGACTTGCCCATAGAGGAGCAATAGTGGCTCCTGTTATGATCTCTGTACCTTGTTCTTTCTGTAAAGTTAGTGCTGCCATTTTATCTATGCAAGCAAGCTTTCATGATCCCACGTTGTTTTGGCCTCAAGTATTGATGTAAGACAATGCAATTATCCGAAAAGGTCCAACATTTCTCACTCAACAGACAAAATAAAGTCCTCCATACCTACAGTTGATTAAAATAGGAAAACCTGGGGACATGACAGGAGAGGGTGAAGGTGTAACAGATTGGATTTTTTACAACACATCATCAGCCTGAGGCAGTACAAGAGAGATTAGTAAGACTTCCAGATACCTGGAGACCACAAGGAGTGGAAGTAAGATTGAAAATAGAGCAATAGCATAAGCAGAAGAACCAGCAGCAAGACCCCCCAAGGCAGATCAATATTCTGGCACTTCAGCTCTCGCTTTGTTCTGGCGTAAGGAACCACGAGCCACTCCCACTGGCTTACGAATCTGGCCACTAAGAACAAGATGAGCGGCAGGAAGAGCATGAGCAGCTTCAGGCTGACCACCGTGTTGTGCACCTCCCTCTTGTAGCTTGAGTAAGAAGAGAGCAGCAAGAGAAGGCAGGTGATGCCAAACAAGGATAAGAGAGGGAGGGGAGGAGCAGAGATGGAGAGAAGTATCTGCTCAGTCCATCCATGCTTCCATGCAGGTCCTCTTCTCTCCTTCAGCAGCCAACCCATCTTAACTCTTCCGTGCTCACAAATTCCTATGCGTTTTCCCCCTTGTCTTCCTGCGTGGTATTAAAGGTGAAGAGAAAGGTTTGTGCGGGGCGGTGGCTTTGGATAAATTCTATTCCCTCCCTCATAATCAACCGACCTCTGCCCTTTGTAGTGCAGCCATAAGTTGCTTTCACTAATTCTTTACCGGCAAATTGTTTAGTGGAATACTTGATTACTGTACTATGTGTGTACAGTATCATTTAGCCTGCCAGTTGATATTGGAGAATATATTCTTCAACCATTTTCAAAGCAAGAATCACTCTTGCCAGCATGCAACTTCGCCAAGCTCACAACTTGGGCTGGGAGACAGATTTATTGTTTTCTTTTGTCCTTTTTGTTTTTATGTTCTAAACACTTAAGTTTTCTTACTTTCTACTTGTCTCTTTACAAATCAACGTTCTGGTTGGAGATTTTCAGTTGGATTATTGTTCGCATCATCAATAGCAGTCTCTAGTTTAAATAAATAGATAAAGGTTGTAGGTTCATATTTGCCTTTTCGTACATACTGCTCATTGCGGAATATGAGTTGACTTTTGATCATCAATTCCTAGGGAGTAATTAGACATTAGTCTGTGATCAAGTAACCAGAGAATGAAGAAGTTTTTACACAATAGGGGAATGAAGAAATGGTTCGCTTTTTTGGCTGTGTTCGCACAACTGAGGTTTTCCAAAACCTTAGTTTCACATCAAGCAAGCATGGGTAAACTTCATATCATCCCTAACATTAATAAAAATTACCATAAACCCCCAATACTTCTATACTACCCAATTTCATCCCTTGCCCAGTTGCCCCACCACCACCAAACCCAATTGTTGCCTCCCCTACCCTGACCAAGCCACCGTCCAGTCCTTCTCCGCCTATCCGCCCACCTCACTGTCCCCGTCTCACAAACCCACTTCACCCTGCCTTACGCGCCTCCACATCCGCTTCACACTTGCATCGTCACCCCTTATGTCGGCCACCGATATGATGCTCGACTGGGCACCGTCAAACCCACATCAGCATGCTGCCTTAACTGCTCTTAGAAGTAGATCTCGTGGAACCAGATCTAGGTTTCGCGTTGATCTCGATGACAGGTTTTGGAGGGGATGGCGGCACAACAAGGTTGGGGTAAAACGACACAGCAGGGGTTTGGTGGCGGCGTGGCTGGGGAGGTAATAGTTGGGCATGTGGTGAGGAAAGGGATGAATTTGAGTAATACAAAAAGTATTGGGGGTTTAGGGTAAATAATATTAACGTTAGTGTGAAATTTTCCCACTGGTTGGTTGGTGTGAAACCCAGGTTTCGCAAAACCTGATTTTTGCGAACACGGCCTTTGGGTTATTCTACAATTTTAACACAGAAATTTCTCTTATCGAAAAAAATGAAAACCAGTAAATAGTTACTACCTCGAACTATATCAATTTTGTTGAGTAAATCGTTTTTTAGGCAATAGTCTATTTTAATTTGTTTCTATGACAGTTTTTTTTCATTCTGAAGACTAATGTTACAACTTTGAACTATATCAATTCGGTTGTTCAAACTGTAAATTATATTACAAAGTTCGATCACGATAGATCGGGCACAACAAAAAAAACAGAGAGAGAGAACAAGTAAGCAAAAAGTCATTTCGTAGGAAGAGAACTAATTTTTTTGAAAGGCAAATATCAATTATAATTATTTAAAAAGAAAGATAGGTATAATCTTACTCTTAGTGTGAGTAAGATCGTACACTAATACAGAGGGCAACAAGAACGAATTTACAAAAGCGGGAGCGTAATTACAGAGGTGATAAACATGAGGAGAAGGGATCAGAATTACAGAGCAATAAACGAGGTAAAATCAGTAGCTTCTTACTGCCTCAAGAGGGTTTGGGAGCCAAATGATCCATGAGACAAAAAAACATTTCCAACGATTTGAGATCTAAAGGAAAGAAAACATTTGAACCGAAGAAATCCACGAACTGTGCGTAGAGAGATTATCTGAAAATATAGCATCATTCCGGCACCTCCAAATGTTTCATGCTGCCACTTTCGTGGTAGTATCCCAGGCTTGACGTTGAGCTTTGTTGAAACTGGCCTGAGTTACATCTTTCACCAAAATTTCGGCAATAGAATCCGTTGCGAAGGAGCCACAATCACACCAAGAGAAGATCAGAGTCCAGCAAACAGTAGTCCAAAAACAGAAAATCATGCAGTGATCAATTGTTTCCATTGGGCAAGAGCATCAGATGCAACCTACCTTTTCCAGATTTATGCCGCAGAAGATGAGCTAAAGCATGAAGGAAGCCGGTCTTGGATGGCTCTCCAAGCGAAGACATTAATCTTTTTGGGCAACCGGGTGTTCCGATGAGTAGGTTCCTGATCTGGACGACGAGCCAAGGTTCGCTGGTCTATTTATTGGAAAGGATGGCTACTAAGAATGAACCATTAATGCCAAGGAGCCAGCACCATGAATCTCCTTTGGAAATCTGCAGAGTAACAATTTCTAAAAAATCTTATCAATTTCTGAAAAATCACCTAACTCCCTACCCTTTAATTACCTCCTCCACTGCCATTTCCACCTCCACACCGTCCACCCATTCCCCTCTATCTGAAATTTTCACCTCTTTGTTAGCTGGGCTCAAAACGAAGTAAAAGCAGTAAACATTTAAGTATTTAATCTATAATTTTGTTTCATAAATGTTTAGATATTTAAATTTAAATATTTCATTTATAAAGTTTATTATAATTTAATCTATTTTTTAAAAATATTTTTTATGATTTTTTTTTCACTTTTTAACTTTCCAAATATTGAGTCACTTTGAAACACGTGAAAATTAAATATATCTATTATTTTGATGATGGAGAAAGTATAACTTATTTGTGTGGATGGAAAACTTATATATATATATATATATATATATATATATATATATATATATATATATATATATATATATATATATATATATATAAAATTACACACACCCTCCGTTCTAAAAAAAGATGTACATTTTAATTTCCGCATTTTTATTTTTGTTTGATTCAATTTTCACAATGACATTAAACGTAACGTTTTCCACTTTTAAAAACTTATCACACTGGGACATTAAATTTGCAAAACAAAAAAACTTGAAAACTTTTCTGAAAAACCAAACTTACGTTTTTGCCTGTGTCAGGTTGCGTAGCCTAGTAGACGACGTCGTGTTTTGTGTTTGCCAGGTTGGGTCCGCCCTAGGGCTTGGCACTTGGCCACTTTGGTCTCACTGCCGAAGCTCGGAGAGGTTCTAAAATCGGAACCAAAATGATTCTGAACAGGAATTGAAACCAATACGCCAAAGTCGAAATCCGCCTCCTTTCTGTTTCTGGTTGGGAGGACAGCGAAATGGCGTCGGAGGACTCGGAGCCCTTGAAGAAAGAAGAGCTTTCGGACGATGACTGGTTGAGCTCCATCGGCAGTAGCAAGAAGAAAAATTCGGCCAATGGCAGTGAAAATGCTGCTGCTTCTAGCGCGAAATCTCGAGGCAAACAGACCAAAGTGAATAAAGAAGAGCCTGAAGATGACGAAAATCTGGATAAACCTGGTAGAGGAGGAGGACGCTTTTCTGGGTCTCGCTCCAAGGCTACCAAGGTCAAGAAGGAAGAGAGTCTAGAAGATGAAGATGAAGATGAAGAAGAAGACGTCTATCTTAAGCCCGTTCCCAAACGGAGGTCCGCTGCTGTTGCTGATAAGGATAAGGTACTGGTCATTTGCTCTCTTCAATACATCTATATTAGTCCTTTAACATAAACGAGACGTTATTGGCTAATTTGTTTTTTTTTCCTTTAATAAACACCTTCAAGGCTACCAAGGTCAAGAAGGAAGAGAGTCTAGAAGATGAAGATGAAGATGAAGAAGAAGACGTCTATCTTAAGCCCGTTCCCAAACGGAGGTCCGCTGCTGTTGCTGATAAGGATAAGGTACTGGTCATTTGCTCTCTTCAATACATCTATATTAGTCCTTTAACATAAACGAGACGTTATTGGCTAATTTGTTTTTTTCCTTTAATAAACACCTTCAAGGCTACCAAGGTCAAGAAGGAAGAGAGTCTAGAAGATGAAGATGAAGATGAAGAAGAAGACGTCTATCTTAAGCCCGTTCCCAAACGGAGGTCCGCTGCTGTTGCTGATAAGGATAAGGTACTGGTCATTTGCTCTCTTCAATACATCTATATTAGTCCTTTAACATAAACGAGACGTTATTGGCTAATTTGTTTTTTTCCTTTAATAAACACCTTCAAGGCTACCAAGGTCAAGAAGGAAGAGAGTCTAGAAGATGAAGATGAAGATGAAGAAGAAGACGTCTATCTTAAGCCCGTTCCCAAACGGAGGTCCGCTGTTGTTGCTGATAAGGATAAGGTACTGGTCATTTGCTCTCTTCAATACATCTATATTAGTCCTTTAACATAAACGAGACGTTATTGGCTAATTTGTTTTTTTTTCCTTTAATAAACACCTTCAAGGCTACCAAGGTCAAGAAGGAAGAGAGTCTAGAAGATGAAGATGAAGAAGAAGAAGAAGACGTCTATCTTAAGCCCGTTCCCAAACGGAGGTCCGCTGTTGTTGCTGATAAGGATAAGGTACTGGTCATTTGCTCTCTTCAATACATCTATATTAGTCCTTTAACATAAACGAGACGTTATTGGCTAATTTGTTTTTTTCCTTTAATAAACACCTTCAATTTATGGTTGAAGAAGGAGACGAAGAAAAAGAGTAAAAAAGAGGAAGTGAAGAAGGCGGCTTCGGGGAATGATGGAAAGAAGAAGGAGAAGAAGGTTTACGAGTTGCCCGGTCAGAAAAGAGATGTACCCGAAGAGGTACATCACCATAAAGATTTCATATTATTAGGTTCTTGTACTCATTCCTGATTTCAGTTGTAGATTTAAGGTCAATTCAGAAGTTAATTTCTGGGTTTGACATTTACAGAGAGACCCTCTCAGGATCTTTTACGAGACTCTGTATAAGCAAGTTCCTCACAGTGAAATGGCACAAATCTGGTAAGCACTGCTCCTAGTCATATATATGTGTGTTATGTGTGTGTGTGTGTGTATATATATATATATATATATATATATATATGCGTTTATTCGGCTGTGCTCTCCTTGTGACATATATGTTGAATTGCAATACAATCATTTTGCTGATAGATGTGTCCACTGTCCACTTGAGGGGTAAAGGCAAGGCAGGTGGAAGTTGGAGAGATAAAACCCTTTCTTTATCATGCAGGGGAAACTGAGCACTTGTAGTAGATTAACAAAAACTGGAGAATCTGTTTCTAGGTTAGGTTTGATCTCTGTTGGGTTTTCTAGTAGAAGAATTGGTCAAAACTCAAAAGGAACATTGGAGCAAGTGAACGAGTCATCTTAATCAATGGAATGTAACCTTAATGCCTTTTACCTTTCATAAGCCGGAAGGTTCCTCTCAAATTTCCAACCTTGTTGATTGATTTTAACTTTTCTTAGGATTTTCTTTGTTTAGTTTATAGAAGCTCTTAAGGGTCAAACATCAACTCTCCTTTCCTTGAATGTTTGAATTTTTTTTCTTCCCTTTCTTTTTGTTAAATTACCCATTCACATTTGTGTATGGACAATTTGTAGAAGTATGTGAAATAATCAACACAACCTTTTTGCATCTGGATATTGAGAGTTGTAATTTTTATTTTTCCTACTATTTGGTAGTATATATTTTCTGGAATTCTGCTTCCAATGATTAGGTCAAAGCATGTGTATGGACAATTTGTAGAAGTATGTGAAATAATCAACACAACCTTTTTGCATCTGGATATTGAGAGTTGTAATTTTTATTTTTCCTACTATTTGGTAGTATATATTTTCTGGAATTCTGCTTCCAATGATTAGGTCAAAGCATGTCTTCTCTTCACTTAACGGACAAGCTCGGGAAACACATATTAACCTGGTGTATGCACGTCCTTTCTATGCCCTTGCACACCATATCCATATAACTTCAGAGTATTTCATGTAGCCATATCATTCTTGCATCTCACGACAATGGTGGCCAATGCAATCTTACTTCTTCAGATCTTTCTCCATTGAAAAAATAGTTACTTGAAAGGATGGCAGTAGTTTGCTGGGGTAGAGTGACTGTCTTCCAACACATCTATACTTCTGTAAACTGATATGTCGTTCTGCTTCTTAAACGTGTGTTGGTCTAGTAGCAGAAGTAGATGTTCTTCCGAATTGAATTATAACAGCAGGACTCTGTGGTTTCTTGTGAATTAGCAGCAGCATTGTCCATAAGTTCTATCCTTCCATTAGTGTTTGAATTGTGTGATTAATTTGAGTTTCGTTATTGCATTGTTCTTTACTCCTCGTTTTAGTAGTTATTAGTCACGCATGCACCCGGGATTGTGCAGGATGATGGAATCCGGTTTGCTTTCGTTGGATGAAGCGAAGAAAATATATGAGAAGAAGCAGAAGAAGAAACTGGTTTCTCCTATCAAACCTGTTTCAGCTGGGAAGAGCACTGCCGCGGCCACTGCTAAGAAGAAGGTGGAATCATCCCCTGTTTCTTCGACTAAGAAGAAGAAGACAGTCACGAGTGTTGCAGCAAAGCAGTCGAAGAAGCGCAAGGCAGACGTTGAAAGCTCCGATGATGGATGGGACGATGATTACGAGATGACAAAACAAGGGAGGGAGAAACAAAGAGTGAAGTGATGGTGCTTAGTAGGTTTGTAGGTAATTTGATCGTGTTCCAAAAACGAAGAAAGAAACAAAGAGTGGTAATTTGATTGACTCAGCTAATTTTTCGTTACATTATTGGATAAATTGCTTTAATTAACCTTCAAACAATTTGTTTGTTGCTTTTTGCTCCCAAAACTTCCCCCACCTCCGCCCTGCACCGACCAAACCCGCCTTGTCCCTCCCTTTGCCCCAATTGACGACAACATCAAATTCGCTTCCCATTGCCTCCTTGAGCTCTTCCAAGTCAAATTAAATGCCAATTGACATAATTAAGGGTCGAAGATAATTGTAGGTATCATTAGATCAAATGGAGAAATTTTAGATTTTTGAAACTTAATATAACAACGGTGAGTTAATGTAAAGATTAGGGGGTTGTTTGTAGATTTCCATTAATTGCGGTATGTGGGTTCTGAATATAAAATATACTACTATTATTTAATTGAAATCAAAATGAAACAAAATGGGTTACACGAGTACTTATAATAATTATTTAATTTTAATTTATGTATATTACTCTTTAAATTTATCATGCAGGAGTATATCACTCGCAAAGTGAGTATTAAAAAGTATTTTTTCTATTAAAAAGGAAAAAAAGAAGAAAACTATTTAAAAAAGTGGGAATTGAGGGAGAGTGGATAGTTTAGTTTGAGGGGTCTCATCGCACACAGTGAGTCGGCCAATCAAAAAGCAAAAGAGCCTTCTCCTCCTCCTCGGAGCATAAACCCTAACATGAATCACCCTCCCATCGCCACGTGTATTCTAGCCACCCCCCTCCCTTCTCATCGATTTCTTTTCTTTTCTTTGCACTTTCTTTCTTTCCCATCTTAAACCACAATTCTATCTCTCTCTCTCTCTCTCTCTGATTCCTCTGTTTTATTCTCTCTTCAATTCTTCTTCAACAGTATCGCATCGAGCAGAATAGGCGGCGCGGTAAAAAGATTCAAGAAACAGTGCATGGCGACGACTGACCCATTAATCAACCCCTGTGTGGACGAGATTGAGGTCGCCAATATCTTGTTGGAATTTTCTCAATTCGTCTCCAACCCCTTCTTCTCCTGGGGCCGCAAGAGAAAAAGAACAGCTTTTGTCGGAGACGACGACTCCACCACGACGGCAGCGGTGGTCGAACCGTCTCCTTCTCCGATTTATGTCATGGGTCCTGTCACACTCAAGGCTGAAGCTTCCGATTTGAGCCCCGACACGCCTCTCTCATTCTCACCGAGTACCGAATCTGACGAGATAGATAAGGCTAAAGTTTCGAGGAGAAAGGCAAAAGTCTCCATTAAAAAGGCGAGTCTTTGTTTTTCATTACTTGAACCGAAAAGAATTTTGCCCTTCGATTTTGTTTTATTCTTTTCCCCTTTAATCTCCGAGTGACTCACGGGTTCAATGGGAAAACAGAGGAAGGAGGAATTGTTGAAGAATCTTGACGACTTAACTCAGTGCAACGAATCGCTTCTGCTGGTGAGTTTCTCTTCTCTTCTCTTCTCTTCTTTGTTTTTATTGTTTCCCTTTTCAGTTTCCATTCTTCTGTTTGGGATATTATTCATGGCGGAGGAATTAATCCTGGATATTCCGGAATTGGAACAGGAGATAAATGACGCCAGACACCGTTACGAGTTGCTGAAGCAGGATAATTTGAGATTAAAACAGGTAAAAGAAGAAGCAGAGTAATACAGTATGTTTAATTTTTCCAAGGGTATGGTAATTAATGGTATGGTAACTGACAGTAATTGTTATAAAATGACTTGGTTTCACGCTAGCTTGTTGCGAGTGGGAGTGTAGCGGTAGAGTTAGAGCCCCACTTGGAGTTGGAAACCAGAAGTGGGCAGAGGCAAGTTGTTAAAGATGAGGAGGCGATTACAGCGACGATTTCGGAGCGTCGGATGGATGAGGATCGGACGGCTGAGAGCGAGAGGGCGATGGTGTGGTGGCAACCGGGCTTAGACAGATTGGTGGTGGGTCCGGTGGATCTGAACCTGTCGGTGGAGGAAACCGCCGCCGCGAGGATGAACGGTAAGGCCAGAGCAGCTCAGGCCAGGCTTTACCGCAAGCTCAAGATGAAGAAGAAGAAGAAGTGCAGGTCCATCTACTCCAACGCTTCCTCGACACACCCGATTTTTTCTCCTCAATTTTATGGATGACATCGTGCCGTTACATAACGGTTGTTCCACTTGAATGAATAGAGGATTTTGCCGTGCGCTGCAAGTTCCCCCGAGTTTTTCGTCTGATTTTTTGTAGTATACTAGTACTAGATTGATTTGCCATGAGTGAATGAAGCGGCAGTGGCAGGGTAGTTTGTTGATGACTTAAGATACTTTTTTTTTCTTTGGGGAGGAGACATTGCAAAATTTTCCATTCTCAATTTGAGAAATGGAAAGTGTATCTGCGATGATTGGCATGTCACTATTATTTTAGGGCACTTTCCCTTCTGGTTATGGACAACTTTCATGGGACTTGGCACTTATTGGAAACAAGTACGCCATTACTCTTGTCTCAAACCACTCCTTCACTTGTATCTTTCCTTTTTGTTTTCTCATTCATTCATGGCATACCAAGCAGCCGGAATCTTGACATATTTATGGGTCTATCTACTGTACTTAGTAGGTACCATACATTCTTTACCTGGAATTGATACGTTGCTGACTGTTATGCTGATAAATGATGCTTTAAGTGTTTCATATTTCCACTACCTTCTAATTTGTAGATAGTAATTTCGAACCCATCATTTTCCCACAAGATCAGTACCCTCAAATTCGTCCGGAGTGGACATAATCTCCACCACTAGGTATTAATGTTGTTTTTTGTGTCATGTCATCTAATTTGCCAATTTGTTGAATATTAATGGATCTTTGGTTTGTAGACCTTACCTATTTTCATGGTGTACATGATCATATGAGTATAGTCTGATCAGCACGCCATGGTTCTTCATTATTTATACCTATCAACTCCATGGATCTTCCGCCAACAAAGCCAATTCCTCCATCGGAAGCGTCATTAATTCCTCTACCAAAAGGCAATAGATGCCGCGCCATGGATCTCGAGAACGACCTCCACCAAGATAACCCATTACAAGTATTCCCATCACTACGTAGAAAATGCATTTTTTACTGCGACACCTTACTGAGGCGAGGGCCGCGGTAAAGCTCTGCTCGTGGTAAAGCTCGCTTCCACGGGATACCGGGGCCTTTTGCGTGGTAAGGTCGTGGTAAAGGTATTCTTCTCCCGTTTTCTTTCTCTTCATCTTCTTTCATCTCCGTCTTCATATTCTTCATCTACTTCTTCTCCAATTTTCATCTTCCTTCATCCTCATCTTCTTACCTTATTTCTTTCTTGCTCACTTTCATCTTCATTTTCTTACCTTCTTCTTTCTGGATTAGGGGTGTAAATGGACCGGGCCGAGCCCGAGTTATCGATACTAATCGAGCTCGAGCTCGGCTTGAATAGCTCGTGGCTCGTTTTAAAACTTTATAAACTATATTATAATTAACAAATACTCGTTCCGTCCCAAAAAATGCTCCATTTTGTTTTGAACATTTAATCTATAAATAAAATACTATTAATAAAATACTACTATACCTAACATAAATTATACCCCCGCTCCACAAACGTTGTCAATATTACTATATTGGGTTGTCTCACAAAGGTTGTCGACTTTCCTAAAATAGAAACTTTTCACCAGCACTTTCATCAAATCACCCTTACTTACATCAATGTTATTTATCACCCGGGTGATTTTTCACCCACCTAGAACACTTGAAAAATGGAGGATAGATATGTAATTGTCTAATTAGTTGGGCTTGAACTTCCAAATTACCTTATAGATGAGTTATTTGAACAAGTAGGTGAAAAATCACCCGGGTGATGATTAATAGGGTTGCCTTACTTATCCTTGCCATTTTAAACATTTATTTTCATACACCTTTTTTTAGACCAATAGTAAAAAGGTCAACACATTACTATTCTCCAATTTTACTTAATATCTGTGCCCAAAACAATCCTACAATCTTCGGGGGACGGATGAAGTAATATGGTAAAAAATTCAAGAGGTTTGATAAATGTCGTTGAGTATCGATAAATATCGATACTCGATAGGGCCGAGTATCGTTGGGCTCGAGCTCGACTCGTTAACTTATCAAGCTTCATTTCAGGCTCAATCTCGAGCTCGAACTCGATAGGTATCGACTCGATAAGCCCCAACTCGAGCTCGAGCTCGAGGTACACTTTAAAGGCACTACCCATTTATAGACCCGTATTCTTGGTTTTGTGGCGTCTTCTTCTGCCACTGCCGTCTTTACTCACCGCAACACGCCACTCAACCAACATCGCCCTCTCACCGTCACCACCGCCGCTTGCTCACCATCACCACCGCCGCTTGCTCACCATCACCATCGATTTATGGGCTTTTCTGGGTTTTGTGGATGAATTCGGATGAATATTCATCCGTATTCATCCACTTTTTTGAAATTATTTAAAATGGTTATTGGGGCTGGGGCGCGGTAACGCCTCGGTAAGTGTTGCGGTTTGGAGCGCGGTAAAGCTATCCACCGTGAGTTGATTTACCGCAGCCTCTCCCTCAGTAATTATCGCGGCACTACTGCAGGGGAGGCCACGGTAAAGCCGGTAAACTCCACGTAGTGCATTGCATCTGTACAATCACTTGCAACCATTATGGCCATTGGGAAAAGCTCCCCATAACTGTCTGGAGCCTAAAAATGTATATTGCTTCTTCATGCCTTAACCTTGATCTTAAATTGCATCACCATATGATTTAAATTTATTTTATTTGTTCCTTTTTACAGATAATTTATCAAATCCATTATTCAAGTTTTCTCATTTTTCTGCTGATGATATTGATAATTATGTCTAAATTTGAAGGGTTGATTTCAATATCATCTCTTGGAAGAAGATCTACTACTAGCTACGGGACACTGTAATTTTAGTAATTTATTTCAATCCATTCAATTCCTTGAAGCATAATTGCTGACTCTTTTTTGGATCAGCTATATTCTAATTTACTTAAGCAATCATCAAATGCATTAGTTGATTTAATTCCTTTTACTGGCTATTGAGTTGAGGCGGTGACATATGTATTTTCTGATCAAGAAGTGCGCTGGTAAGATGGGGAAACAACAACGACCCTCGACGGGGGATTGGGGAGGGGCGGTGATCACAATCCGCGGATTGAAGCTGCAGCTCATGTGCAGCTACAGACCATGCCCCGTGCCTTACGTTTATTTGTTAGCTTTGGCGGAGGTCCACCGACTTCTTTCTGCCGTGGTATAGAGATGCGATTGTCTATCGATTGCTTTCATGCTTGCACTAATAATTTCCAAAATTGCACTTTTAGTCCTTGGTTAAAGTGCTTAAACATCAGGGACTTAAATGATGATTCTTCCACTTAATATTGAACAATCAGGGATCTACATGGCATTCCACATGTCAACGTCACATAAGCCAAGTAGGATACATATGGCCTACTGTAGACAAACCCCATATTTATATACTCCTCTCTCTATTTGACCTTTTTCTTCTTTCACAAGGAAACAAAACACAAAGGATAAATAAAGCCTTTTTCTCACCATTTTTTTGAAGACCCGCAGAGAAATTGAAATATGGTTTGTTTATGTTTCTGGTAGATCATTGTGCTGATTTTTTATCTTTTATTTCTTTTCCGTAAATAAAGAGAATTAAAATTAAAATTTTGTTAAATTTTGACACATAGTATGAGTTATCTCAATTTTAGTTTTCATATACTAGTTCATATACTGAAGTTGTAAAGTAGTGCTTAAAAACACTAGCCTATTTCAATATTTCACTCCAGAAACAGAGAGCAAGATTAGCTGGTTCATCCACCTTCCTTGTATTGGATTTGGACTGCTGTTGCTGTATAGCCAGCTTCCCGCACCTCTCGACGCTACCAAAGATGGGCCTCTCCCGGGCCTTGTGGGCTGGCTGTTTCTCGGCCTGCATTACTAAACGGTTTCCAAGCTGGGCCGGGCCGCATAAGAAAAAGGCTTCTTTCAAATCTGCTACTATAATATAACTAGTGTAACAAAACAATTTCCACTCCCCACTAGGCCAGACTAGGGGTGAGAACGAGCCGAGCCCAAGACCCGACAGGCTCATGCTCGAGTTTGTGAAGTTTAGGTTCTGCTCGAGCTCGACTCGATTTCTATCCGAGCATAAAATCGGGCTCGAGCTCGACTTGAAATGTTGTGAGACTCAATAGTTGCTAGGTAAGCTCCTTTCAGCTCGGCTCGATTAGGCTCAAACTAAACTTGCGAGACTCGAAAATTCCTTACATGTACAATATGAGGGTATTATGGGTATTTCCATGAGGCTCGTTGGCTCGATCTCGGCTCGATATGGTTGTTGGGTAAGCTCGTTTGAACTCGACTCGAACCAAACTCGCGAGGCTAGATAATTCATTATTTGTACAATGTAAGGGTGTTATGGGTATTTTATTAGGGTTCGTTAAGGCTCGTGAGCCTTATCGAATCGAGCCTCTACAACTCGGGTCGACTCGTATAATATACGAGCTTAAAAATCGGCTCGAGCTCGAGCTCGAGACTTGTGAAGCTCGGCTCGTTAGGTTCGTAAAAACTTGAGCTCGAGCCGGCTCGGCTCGTTTCTCACCCCTCCAGTCAACTTCTTACATACATGTTTCATTCATTTCCTTAGAAAAAATCCATAAAAGGAATAAGACTAACTAGACAGGTACTGAACTGAGTTTATTCCTCACACTCAAAACCAACAACGTCCTTACCAAATCATTCACAAACGAACTAACTAATTAAGACTCGTAGTTCTCCTCGCCACCTTCCTCATATTCCTCTTCCTCTGCTGTAGCATCCTGGTATTGCTGGTACTCTGCCACCAGATCATTCATGTTGCTTTCAGCCTCCGTGAACTCCATCTCATCCATGCCTTCCCCGGTGTACCAGTGCAAGAAAGCCTTGCGCCTGAACATTGCTGTGAACTGCTCACTTACCCTCCTGAACATCTCTTGTATTGATGTGGAATTCCCAATAAAGGTGGATGCCATCTTCAGATTCCTTGGTGGAATATCGCAAACGCTGGACTTCACATTATTAGGAATCCATTCAACAAAGTAGGATGAGTTTTTGTTCTGCACATTGATCATCTGCTCATCCACCTCTTTAGTGCTCATTTTCCCCCTGAACATTGCTGAGGCTGTCAAGTAGCGACCATGCCGTGGATCAGCAGCACACATCATATTCTTTGCATCCCACATCTGCTGAGTTAACTCAGGAACTGAGAGTGAAGTATACTGTTGGGAACCACGGGAAGTGAGCGGCGCAAACCCAACCATAAAGAAATGAAGACGGGGAAATGGTATCAGATTCACAGCTAACTTCCGCAGATCAGAGTTAAGCTGGCCAGGGAACCTAAGGCAGCATGTTATGCCACTCATGGTTCCAGAAATCAGGTGGTTCAGGTCACCAACTGGGCACACAAAAGATAAGACATTAGAAACATTTCACATTTTGTAAAAAGCTTTGAATTTCCCACAAAAGGAGAAGGGTTGAACAACTTACAGGTCGGGTTACTGAGTTTTAGAGTTCGGAAGCAAATGTCATAAAGTGCTTCATTATCAAGAACCATGCATTCATCACCATTCTCCACTAACTGATGCACAGAGAGGGTAGCGTTGTAAGGTTCCACAACTGTGTCTGAGACCTTTGGTGAAGGGAAAACAGAGAATGTCATCAACATCCTGTCTGGATATTCCTCTCTGATCTTTGATATCAAAAGAGTTCCCATCCCAGATCCTGTGCCACCTCCAAGAGAGTGGCATACCTGAAAGCCTAATTGATATTGAATTCACATATCAGATGCATTAGCTAAAAAAGATGGCCGCATGTCCAGCTTATCGAGAATCAATGAATAAATAATACGGAACAGCCCTTAAAAAAAATACTAATAGAGGAACAAATTCCATTTCCACGGCTTGATTTCATAATCTGGACCGGAGTGCCATTTTACATCATATAAGTCTAGCAGCAAAAGAGTAGTACTGGTGTATGGAATACAAACAGCTCTAGTATAGTGCATAAAACAACTTGATTTCCAATTTCTAGTCCATCATGTAATCCAAATTAGTAATCAGAGGACCTATTCAGATTGCAGCCCGCACTTTCATGTGATCGTGTGTTTAACGTGTCTGGTGATAAGCAGAGAAATATTTCAAGCTTCGAGAGCTGAAAAAATGGAATAATGCCTATGGCAGGAAATGCGAAAAGTAATGGGGCACTATGTCATCAAAATCATCGTTGGATAAAGTCAATCAATTTGCCCTTAGGGTTGTTTGGACAACAATAAAGCGTCCCAAAAGAATGATTGGGACCAGCATCCTCTGATGTTTATGTCTGGTTCGTAACAATAAATTAAGACCCCTGAAAACAGGTCAACATCAAACATGAAGTATATTTCTAAGAAACATCTTGGGTAGACTATCAATTTGAAATACATATCGAACTAATTCATGATTAATAGCACGAATAAGTAACATTTGTTTGTCTCCGGATTGGAAATTGAATACTATTGTAATTAATTAAGATGTCAGTTAGTACCTTGCAAGCAATCGCAATTCTCCGCTTCTTTGCGGACAACATCAAGAACGGAGTCGATCAGCTCAGCGCCTTCGGTGTAGTGACCCTTGGCCCAGTTGTTGCCGGCGCCAGATTGGCCGAATATGAAATTATCGGGGCGGAAGATCTGGCCAAGAGGGCTGGATCTGATGCTGTCCATGGTGCCTGGCTCGAGATCCATGAGGACGGCGCGAGGCACGTAACGGCCACCAGGAGCCTCATTGTAGTAGACATTAATCCGGTCAAGCTGGAGACCGGAGGAGGAACCGTCGTCGCCTGTGTACTGTCCGGTAGGGTCGACGCCGTGCTCGTCACAGATGACCTCCCAGAATTTGGAGCCGATCTGGTTGCCGCATTGGCCTCCTTGGATGTGAAGGATCTCTCTCATCGCTAAAGCTTTCTTTTTAATTGGAGGGAGGTTTCTGAATCCGGAGGAAACAATTAATTAACTAATTAATGGAAGGAAGATTGGGAAGACGAAGAGTGAGGGAGGGAGAGGAGCGGGATATTTTTGAAGGGAGATTTGTACGTGTGTTTTGTTTGGCTTGAGCGGTTACGGTGCCACGTGGCCCATCTTGCCTAGGAATTCGCAGAGTCCGTTACTCCGGGTAGTTGGATTTGGAATGTCTTACGGTTCCGTCAGTTGGGTACAAAGGCGCGCGCCAACAAATCTTAGAAGCCAGACGGCCTGTTGAAAGAATGACCAAAACATTATGGTACTAAAAGCATCTCCAACTGTTTTTAAAAATTTCTTTAAAATGAAAAAGTAAAGTTTACATTTTTTAAATTATTTTTGCTCCAATTCTAACAACTTTTTCATTTTAGAGAATCATGCATTTATTACAACAGTAAAATATTATATATTTTTATTAATAATTAATAAATTATTTGAAGAGATGAGAGATAAAATATGTTTAAACTAATAACAAATAGCCAAAAGAGATGAGAGAGGTTTGAAAAAAATTGATTTGGGGAGACTCCAAAATTTAGAAAATGCTCCAAATTTGGTTCCCCTACTTCCCCATTTTGGAGAATGAGAAGGGGGCTGTTGGAGATGCTCCAACACCTCCTTCGTTTCGTAGTGTATAAGAGGAAAATGATGTGTAGCATACACATGTCATATTTCTCATGGTGTTTTAAGCCATTTCCATCAATATTTGTTGTTAACTCATTTAGAATTACGTGTTTTGTACTTATAATGTATTTTCAATGTAGGCGGGTAACTTCTGTGGAAATAGAGTGGAAATGCATCAAACATGAGCCTAAATGATAAAGCATGAAGAGATGGACGTTTCAAACAAATTTCGGGTTAATCGGAGCTCAAACGAAGAAGATATGACCCCGATAAGTTAGCAAGTGTAGCTATTGCACCATCGCGGAGCCAAGGTGGAGCCGCTTAAGCTCTCAGCCTCAAAGTGACACACCTGTGGCACTATCGTGGCGCCACCTATTGCATTCATTTTATTCGGGACCACCACGATCTTTCTCGATTCTCATGCACTTGCACCAGTTTTTGTTTGGACTTTTTTATCCCCATTTAACCCTCTAAAGATGTCCAACATGTATAGGGACTCTTTAGACCTTTAACAAAGTACATATAGGTCTATTTTCTTCTAATTAGACAAGTAAGAGACTAGAACACATTTTTGGAGATTTTGGTAGAGAGCTTCATTGGCAGCTTAGTGTTTTCTTCCATGGAGGACCCAACTCCGAATTTTCTACTTTATTGGTGATTTCTATCCATTCTATCTCTTCTTTTATGTGTAGTTTTCTTTCTTATTTGCTAATTTCGTTAGTCCTTTTGTAGGGGACCCAAACCATTTAGGGTTTGGGTCTATTGTGGAAGTAATACTTGATTCTTGAATTTTTTGATGTGTTGATGATATATGAGGCCTTTTGAGTGCTTAAATATAGTGTATGCTTAGGTTTCAAGCTTGTCTTGCATAAGCCTACAAGGTGTTTGAGAAACTTAGACCAACAAACTAGCACGAGTGTCTTGCATTTTGCTTGAAAAAGAAAAGGAATTCACTTAGGAGCATAGTTTAGCTCTTAATAGTCTTAGTCTTAATGCTTTGGTAAGAGATTGTCATAGGTTAAGATACAAGAACAAGTTTCATACTCGAAAAGGGTGGAACATATGATTGAATCATCTCCTCTTATATCATCATCCGTCTGGTTAAGATCATGCATTATGGAAGCAATAGACCCAACTATTGGTTGTTATTTGTCTATTAATTATTGCTTGTTTAATTTATAGTTGTTAGTTTTAGCTAGTCTTAATTCATATTCAAACATCATTTTCTCATTCCATCACTTGCATCACTCATCTTCTAAGTAGTTTAATTTGCATAGTAGATAACTTTCTCAATAGCATATCATACAACTAGTCTTCGTGGGATCGACCCCTACTCACTTCTTTATTGCAAAACGATCTTTACACTTGAGGGTGAGTCGGACATATAAATTTATTTGTCTTGTCCGATTCGTGACATAGGAGAAAAATAGATATCATATGAATGAGGGGGGAAAAACAAAGTAAAAATGAGTTACTATGCATCGGTAGTTCTATAATTTTAATTGTTATTCTATGTGAGTCATATTTTAAGAATTTGTACAATTAAAGTTCGGTTTAAAAATTTATCATGTATTCATAATCCTGTCATCAATTTTTCGTCAAATCTAACGGATCTTCGAAAAAAATGATAATTTGAGATACTAAAGTTTTCGAAACCTAATAATCTTATCACCCCCCATCAATTATAAATCTTAACAATTTTATTCAAAACTTTTCAATTTCACTCTCATGCTTAACCCACCAACCTTTACCCCACCAACGAACCCCAACCACACCACCATCGAACCATCCTAAATCACCCAAAACCACTCAAATCACGGTACTAGGCCACCAGATCGGGGCCATGGGCCACCAAATCGGGGCCCTAGATTGTCGATTTGTGACACTGGGATCACGATCCAACGGGTCAATTTATAGTGATCTACACATCATGTATGGTCGAAATTTGTAGCCATCACTCTTGATCACCTAAAACAATTTCTCAAATTTTAAAATTTAAAGATTTCCCTCTAATTTTTCTATCTATGTTTATTTAGTACTTATTCCTTCTTTTTAAAACTCACAATCTGACTTAAAAATTCTTCAAGACATGTGCATAAGCATAAAGATGAAGGATTTCTCACAATCTTAACAGTTATTAGTAACTACAGTATATTGCATTAAGGCTCATTTCAGTGCAACTTAGAAATTAATTTTGGAAAATTTGGGAAGCTGTGTTTTGATTTATGGATAAGATGTATATGAGTACGAAAATTTGAAGAAAATGTGATTTGATAAAGAATTGATGAGTTTAAGGTTGTTAAATGTATTGGGATTGTGAAAATTGAATTTTTTTAAAGAAATTATGTAGATGAACTCACCCTATGTTAAGTTTACCGTGGAAGTAGAATAACTCGAACAAATCTAGGATATAAACATCTTTGTGTTCAACAAACGAAAAATTACTATCAAACCCCTATACATTGGAGTGCAATCTCATCACCAAAGACAGACTCTTCTGAGAAAATATTTTGAAATTAATATTAGATTTAAGATTTTTTTTTTGAAAGATTGTGCTAGTTTCTCAAAATCTCTAATATTTAAAACTATCTTAGATAACGTCCAAAATCTCTAACGTTAACCACTTGCGAGGCAAGCTTTTAGTAATTTGACTTGCCACACTGATGGTTTTGCTATCCTTAACCTTAAGTCAGTAATTGCTTTATGGTTGGATGGTGTCGAATGGCAATGGTAACGAAGTTTCAAACCTCGAAGATGATTCACTACAACCAATGATCTTACCGAGTGATCCCCATTGCCTGGTTTTATCAGGTTAAATTAATCCAATCAGTAAACTAATTTTTCTTCTCTGTGAACTGCTCAGTTGTCTAATAGGTTCAAATTGGCTGGTTTCTTCCTCCAATCTCATCAAACTAATGGAAACCCAAAGAAATAGAACGAACATGTCAGAATGAATATAGAGTAAACAGAGCCAAAGATGCAAAAGGTAAGTTATATGCAACTAAACTTCATGGTTGTAATAGCCACACCGGATCGGCCGGTTCAACCAGTCGGATGGTGAACCAATCATTATTCCTGTCCCGATTAACCAATGGAGGATGTAAGAACCATAAAAAACTGTTAAAAATCATTAAAATGATTTGAATCGGTTGGACCATACACTATGTACCTGGTGGTGCTTGTGTAGCGCCACATGTAGCGCAAATCGACGGTACAAAGCACCAACAAAGCCACCGCCAGTACACAGCCTTCTATACAGCTTATTCCGCTTCCTCTTCAAGATCTGGATCGATTCACACTCAACTCTCTCCAACTTAGCACTCTCACTCTCCTACCCACCACCACCGGTGACCGCATCTCCTCCTCCCTCATGCCGTCAATTTCATCATTATCTCGCTTTACCGGCGATGCCCTCACTGAATCCATAACAGGTAAGTTTTACTCCCTCCGCCCCCAAATAAATGGTGCGATTCTTTTTTTGGGATGTTCCCAAAAAATTGGTGCATTTCCCTTTTTAGAAACTTTAGCTCAATCGTATAAAAAAAAGAAGAAGAAACTTTAGCTCAACTGTTTTATTTAATTACCTCTAACATTCCTCCTCCAATTTTTAACATTCATCATTCAAATTAGAACTGAGGGTATTTTTGACCAATTTTTTTTTTATTTTTCATCATTTCTTAATTTTAGTGCGAAAATAAATGCACATTTTATTTAGGGATTGGGGGAGTGTTTTTTTATTCCATTGTGAATTTTCAACATTTTTTAATCTCCTCCTCCTTTCTTTTCTAGCGGCCTCCTTCTCTTCTCACAGGCGATGATGGAGTTGTAACTGTTTGAGATCCGACGATGGAGGTTGTGGATCTAGATTGCAACTTTTGGGTTTGTTCTGGGTTTGTCTCTGACTTTTTGGATTTTTCTTTAAATTTTGGATCAAGTTGTGGGTTTTTTATGAACTATGGTTTGATTTTGGTTTTTGATTAATTTATGATTTGATTTTGGTTTTTTAGGAATAAAAGTATTGAAGATTGATTTGATGAAGATGTTTTTGGATGAACTTATGGTTTAATTATGGGTTTGTTCTGGTTTTGGTTGATAAAGTTTTGAAACTCAGATTTGTAATTCGTTTCGAGATCTAAAGTTTTTTTTTTAATTCATTAAGTATTTAGTAGCGCCCTTTAGCACTTGAATCCTGCTACAAAGTGGAGCTCAGCAAGAAAGCGCAGAACTACGCAGCGGCGAAAATACCATCGCTTGCCGGTACAACTGTACCGGATAAGCAGCGGTTTCTGGCGCTACAAATGCAAAATTAATTACGTAGTGTTAAACTGGTGGTTTTATTAATTTTGGGGTCAATTTGAACTTTTTAAACAAAACTAAAGTAGCAATTTGATATTCAGTTAAGAGAATTGAAAAAGAACGAGAACAAGTTCGATATTCAACTAAATGAACAATTCAATATTAACAAAGTAGTCATTAAAGTTTCTTTATTATACCAATTAAGCATCAAACTTTCACTTACTATACAACTTAGCTCTTACATTCTTTATATTTATTACTTGCACTCTTTCAATCTTTAATTTATATTAACAATAATGTCCCTCCAGAAATATGCATTATTTTTTTAAGAGCAAAGAACAATTTGAATTATAAAGAGAAAAAAACCCCACCACGACAATTTGAATTATAAAGAGAAAAAACCCCACCACCTATGAGAAGGAGGGGAGGGGGGATTACAAAGTAGTACAAAACATTAGAAGGATGATTACAGAGTGAAGAACAACACCCAACCGCATCTAGAGGATTAATAATCCAATCCCCCCATGAAACATGAAATTTCTGCCATCTATTAGAAAGCCAGAGGAATGAAAGCCATTGAATCGAATTGAATAAACTTGACGGAGAAGAAGTTTTGCTTTCAAAAACTGAATTGTTTCGGTTTGCCCATATAACCCATGCCGAAATCTTCCGAATTGAAAGCCACGCCTTAATCTGAAATTTGTTAAGTGAAGGGGGGGGAGCAAGGAGAAAGAGCCTTTGTAATGATTAGATCCGAAAAAATACCCATATGACACCATGTAAAGACAACTTGCCAAACCAAAGGAGATGAAGAGCAACGGATGAGCACATGGTTGGCGAACTCTAACGTTGCTGGACATTCGGGGCAGCCCAGCCCCTGCAGGGGAACACCACGTACGGTGAGTAAGCTGATGAAAAGTAGGTAGACGGTCATGTATGGCTCTCAAACAAAATACATTTACTTTGCGTGGAATCCAGCTTGTCAAGGAGGTAGTGGATGGCGCAAAATATGCACTTAGGCCCTGTTTGACAACAACTTTTTAAAAGTAGTTTTTGCATTTTGAAAAGCTATCTACGGGTAGAGTTTAACGTTTAGTTGTAACTGTTTGATCTCGATCATTAAAAAATTATCTAAAACGCTATAGCTACTTGAAACGGCTATTACCAAACGAGTCCTTAATCTCTTCATATCAATAAGCAAAGCAAGAGAAGATATGGAAAAAGTACCTGATTTGTCTAGCTTCAAAGACCAGGAATCTAAAGCGAGTTGGGAGAGGTGGGATGACTCAAGACATATTTGCAGTTCAGTAAGCTCATTGCGAGGCCGACCCCTAAGTAGTATTCACATCATTATATTTTTTATATATATTGATTTTTTTATAATAACTTTATAAGGTAAATATCTATTATTGTATTTTATAAAAATACGGTTCAATCATTAATTTAAATGGTTGGATTGGTTAAACTTTGAACATTAAATGAACAATGAACAGTTCAATATCCGATCGGGTTTATAAAACCATGCTAAAGCCCGGGAAACGAGAGAGCTGCCATTTTGCAATCCAAGTAATCTTACGGATCAAATCACTTGTTATTGTACGTACTTAATTCCAATCTCCATTGACTATTTCTTTGGTGAGTCGAATCTATTATTAATTTATAAAAGCGAAGCATACAGAGGGATGTTATTGTCTTTTCCTTTTTAGCACTTTCTTGGAGCAACACGTGTACCATTTTTTTAGGAGTAGTGTGTTAATTGTATGGCATAATTTGTAATTAACAATTGTCATAAGGGACACGCAAGTACTTTCATTCTTCTTCCCGTAAATAATTCGATTTTAGGTTTTAAATCTATCAGATTTGGACTTATCTTACTAACTACTTGGAGATTTATCCGGATTCCACTTCTTTTCAAAGCTACGACGAGCGTGCTTAAGATGATTCATTTTAAAGCATCCTCTAATACTCATATCACTAATTTCTTTTTCCTCTCTTCATCACAATTCTGAGAATGATCGGGTTCCGCCTTGGCCTCCGCCTTTAATGATCGGGTTCTCCGTGTTGAGGTCGCCGATGAAGACTGTTCCACCGTCTTCAAGTGGGTCCGCCATCGCAAGAGGCGCTCAGAAGATATCAAGAATGATGATCAAAGTGGTAAACCATTGTTTCTCTTTCCTCAACTAAATTGATTACTCTTCCTTCAGATTAATGGCATTAGGAGTAACAATGTATGGTGATTCTCTGTTAAAAGTTGCATCTTTTTACCCATAGGTAAATTAAGAACATCTTCCATGTACTTTTGAAGATCAAACGGTGAGATTAGGATTAAACAAATGTTTTGAAACGCTTATATTAAAAGGTTTTAATTAATTATGCAGTGAGTATGAATGTTCTGTTATATGCAAGTGTGTTTGTTTAACAATGGTTTTGAACTCCTCTTCCTTAATTAATATTGTTCAATTTATCACTGTTTAAGATTTTCTTATAAATCCTCAAAAGCACTTCTCAGATTCATATTGCTGGTTAGTTTGACATGAAGTTGACAGCCATTGAGGTTGTGATTGAGATCATAACAACATGTCCCAATCTACAGCACACAATGATCCAATGTATTGGAGTCGCTAACTAATGCATGCATACAATAGGATAAGATATGATTGATAACTTTCCTATAGCCGCTTTGTCCTGTTTTTAAAATATTTGACTACAACTTTTGCTGGCACCACCAGTATGGAACATGGCAAGCTCGTACTGTTCGGAAACGAAGACCTTTATCTTATCATGTTTAGTGAGTTTCTATAACATTGAAAGTTCTTTAGAAGAAAGAATGTGTTCAAATGGTCTTGAGGTTAATTTTGCTTTTTTTTTGTTTTTGGTAATTTCTGACACACACGGGGAAGCTAATCAATAAGCCTATGATATTGCGACCATAAAATTATGGGCAGATAGCGAGAAAAGGGACAAGGAGATATACCCTAATGAGAACATCAACACCAATGAAGTTGTAATCTCACTTAAGAACAATGTTACTAGCAACAAAGAAGACTGGAAAATGGTGATGTATCAATCTTCCCAACAACTTGAACACGGGCAAGTGAATGTTGTGGACAACTACAAGAACCATTCTTTCTCTCTGGCACCGGAAAATGTGGGAACTTGGGATTGGCATATTGAACTTGGTGCAAACAAATAAGGTTTTGGCTTTACATTTTACATAGCTCTTTGACTTATAATTTTGTTCACCAAAATTTAAGTTTTTCTGCCTATTAAACAATGAACAACTCCCAATGAACTCCACTCTTCCAGGTGTGATTTTGTATTCTGCTACTTATTTTACGATATTGAATAGGTTTTGTTTTTGCTCTTCATAACTTCTATATACTAATAGTTTGGGTAACTCCTTTATGCTTTTTTGTTGTTGTTCATTATGTCTTGGTTATTGGTAATTGTGCTTACTGTCATCATTTAGAATTTTTTTGGTCATTTTCTATTGCATTTATGGGTGCGTTTTCTTGCCTTTGAACCATAATATGTGCTATCTTTATTTAAGGTGGTTGGTTCACATTGTTTGTTTGTATTTTTATCCTCATATATTTTTATTCTCATGATGATGCTGAAGAATTTGACGTTGAGGCAACAAAGGCTAATGAGGAACTGAAGGAATAGAAGCCCTAGCACGTTGAACAATTCCACCATCATGCTCATACTATTGGTAATGGCTCTTTGTAGATCTGGTCTATTGGTGGTATTTGTATGGGAACATTGACAAATGGTACTTTTCTTCTCTTTTCATTATGTGACTAGCAGTTGGCTTGGTAGCATATTTATCTAATTACTCGATGTCTACTTTGTTTCTTGCATCTTCGATTAGGGTCTTCTCCTTCGTGTTCATTATCTCTCGGTGGAAGATGAAGACATTATCATATGCTAAAAATTAAGAAGAGTTCACATCTTCTCAAAGTTAGTTTGTTGTGATGAATAAACTTGAACGTTAAGAATGATCTTTCAGATATTTGGCAGGCTGAATTACTATACTTAGTCGTTGCTGGTTTATTCCATGAAATTCAATGCGCGCTATGAATTCTACCACTTGCAGCATGTGTTACCATTCTTGAGATAAATTGCTAGAGAGTTTACAAATTTAATCTATACCTTAGCATTTTCTTTACAAATTAACAGAATCCTGATAGCAAGCTTCCATATGTACTTACAGATTCCATATGACAACCTCTGATAAACTCCACAAGTAACACAGGTAGGTAATCATAATATAACCAACAAAATTTTCATAAATCTGGAATTGAGTTTCTTATAAAACATCACCCAGGCCACTATCAAGTTGCATTTGATCAGTAGCATTTATATGATAGATGCAATCTACAAGGCTAAGAAAGTTTATGGTGTTTCTGATTCTTAATAGTGATCTTAAACATCTTAAAATTACATGCACACAAAGTTACATAATTAAATCTGCTTAGCATTGTCGAGAAACACAGAAATGTAAGGGCAAAACAAGGCTACTTGAGATTACTGATTTATGGCTTTTCTTTCCTTTATTTTTAACGGCTTTTCTTTCGTTTTACGTGCCCATTATGTTATTCTTTCTTTGTTAGTACTGTTGCATGTGTTGCTGATGTTTTTGTTTTCCTTGGTTTGTTTATGCCTTTGTGTTTGTTTCTCTTCTCTTTCTAATTTTTTTCTCACTCTGCCATCTTATTTTTTTGTTTGTCCTTCATTGTGTTGCTTGTATGGCATTTTTAAAAATTAATCTGCACCAAATTACATATGTTGTATGTTAGAAAAATAAGTAAAAACGAATTTAGGTATATATGTAATAGATAGCCATTAAGGTTATGAAGTACCATCACTTTTAATTTTTTTATCTCCACATTCAAAGACCAAACATAATAGTACTATATTATCAATATATATTTTCAAGTTACTTTTAAACTACTCCCCCGTAGATATAATTTGACTTTTGAATTTGGATTTAACTCAAACTTTTACGAAGAAGAATTTATTAAAAAGATTAAAAAAAACTTTTAGAAATTTGACACATTCATTTTTTATAAATTATTTGACTATGTTAGAATAAAAAGTCATAGATTAAAATCTTAGTATAGTAATTGTATAACTTTCCCGGACAAATAGAGTATAACATATGTATGTGGAAAAAAAATTAATTGTATTAAATTGATTATACCCGTCCCGTAGGAGGGGGTATAAGCTAGTTTACAATATGGTGCAAATTACCCTAAAGAGTAAAGTCAGAGCCCATTGGGTTGTGGTTGAAGACCCTGAAAATAAATCAGACCCGCGTGATTAGGGAGGCCCAGCTCAGCAGTGGCTACGGATTCCCCCCAATCCCTAATCAAGTTCTAATAAATCTAAACCCCGTGTTTAGAAAATCATGCATGCATGCATGCCTAGCTCCTCCCAGCGTCATACCAACTAGATCATTCATGGCTGTGCTAGGCGTTTCCAATCGTAATCTGATCTCATCCTAGCTAGGTCTCGTATCTCCTACCTTCTTCATATATTTGTCTGGTTTGGTCATTTTTTCCAAAAGGAGATTGGCATGCGCGTGTGGGGCTTAGATATTTATGAATTTGGTTTTATACATGGATGGACATCATAGGTACAGTCGCTCTTTTCTCTAGCTTGATCAATCTTGTGAACTAGTCCTTAACTATTTGTTTTCTATGTGTTGAACGAATTATCTGCTTGCTGCTGCATGCGTTTGGGCTTTCTGATAAATGGCAGATAAGGGCGACAAATGCAAAGCTGCAATTGAGGCAGCAACTCGCTGAAATGATGCTGTTTCATGACTGGTTTGAGTATTAATGATCGTTTTAACGATGACATGTTGCTGCGAATTCTCAGTTGCCTCCCCCACAAGTCTGCTGTGGTGTGCAAATCAGTCTGCAAGCGTTGGCTCTCCCTTATATCAACCCACAGTTTTGTTAGTTGCTTCATAGCCAGACACCATCGTCATGATCACCAGCAGCAAAATGACCTCGTCCTGAAAGCTCACAGGCGCTATAATTTGTTCATAACTTCCGAAGAATTTCCAATTTAGACTTCTCTATCAACTTCCTTCCCGGTGGCAGAAGCAGCACAGAATCATCAAAAGTCAGCATCCTTGCATCGTCTGGTGATCTCTTCTTGTGCGCACCAGGTCTTGAGGGATTGGCCACGTACTTCCTCTATAACCCTTTCACCAAGAAGTGGCTTGAACTGCCCCCCCCGCCTCCTCCCAGCTCACATGATCATCACCGTTTCGGCTTTAGCTGCAAACCGTACTACAACGTAGAAGGTGACAAAAAAGAGTGTGTCATGGTGAACTCTAGTTGTAGTAGGTTTAGACTGGTGCGGCTTAAGGTCGAAAAGACATTTTTTCTGACAACAACATCTGCGTTTGAGGTGGATATTTTCACATCTGAAACTTGGGAATGGACAACAACAATGATGCATTGCCCGTTCAACATTATTCCTGCCCGCGCTACTTCCCATAATGGATTTTGTATTGGATGAGCGTTTATGGAGAAGTAGTAGTCCATGATCCCTACAATAACAACGTCTGTTAGGCTAATAACACCCCTCAACCTCAAGATGCATTATACTTGTACCCGTTTTAAGTTTTAGCATATCAGAAGGATCTCGGTTGGCACTTCCATTTTACGTCAAGAAGAGTTTTAGAGTATGGGAACTGGATGGAAGTGGAGGCTAAAGAGTGAAGTTGAACTAAGTGAGTATTTGGTGAACTGTTCTGAAATGTTGGAATGGGCAGGGGCAGGGGATTCAACACTATGCTCTTTGGCTTCCCATCCGAATGACAAGAACGTTTTCATTTTGTGGAGCCGTTTTGCTAGGATCTCATTTTATTTATTTATTTATTTTTATTATTAATTTATCTCTTTAGTGATTTACTCACTTTTGATTAATAATTCATCTTTTGTGTGTGTGATTTGTGATAATTGCTTAGCTAAATTAAATCAAGTGAAATAGTAAATAATACCACCCTCTGTTTTCCTCTTAAAATGTTGTCAATATAACAACTAATTACGTCATATATGTGGGTGGGTGCATGCGAGAATTTAAGCTGAATATGTGTCCAGTCTCATTTAAAATTCAGGGCTTCGCATTTGCGGTTGTAATTTATATATTTCTTTCAATTAACTGTAACCATTTCTCACTAGCTACTCATGCCTTCAGGCTATGGTGCTTGTTTCCCTAATGCCACTGTTGTTCCAGGCGCTATCCCCAAATGATGCCACTGCTGCGCTCTAGTGTTGGACTCTGGCGCTGTCCCTGGTGATGCCACCGCTGCTCCCGACGTGGACTCTAACGTTGTCCCAGATGATGCCACCACTCGGTTGCAGGAAGTTCTAAAGGAACTCAAACAATTGGCAGTGGTCATTCAAGGGATGCTAGATGATTTTGAAAGCGCACTTAACGCTTTCCAACCCGTTGATGCCACTGCAAAGGTCTGAAACTGAAAAATTAGACTCTCTCATTGTTACTTTCTATATTTTTCACATTATTTTATAGATTCTTAGAATCCCTCTTAGAATCCATCAACCAAACACCTCTGTGATTTGGATTTGGATGATGTGAATGGTGTGGAGTTGGGACCGGTATTTCCTTCGGATTAAATGGTTTTTTCTTTTAAGAACATTTCTTCCTTTTACTCTACTTTTCCATCATACTTGAAATCATAGACCATGTTCTTCACATCACAGAAAAGAAGTTGAACCATGCATTTGCAACGGTATATATGTGGAATGACAGAAAGGAAGACACAATCCGTTGGATGTCAAAGCCAACCGACAGACCCTTTCACAGCCTTGGTAATATTAGGGCTTAATGCATACTCTGAACCGCTGCTTGGGCTTGACAAAATGAAATGCACCTGAAGCCACCAACTTTTAACAAATTTACTTATGATCTTCAAAGACATATTTACATTAATTTCTAAGAATTGTTCGTTCAAGCAATTGGCTTGGAAACCCAAAATGTAGACAGCAGGAACTCAAATGGTCCATTTGAGATGAGAAAGGTAGCCTTCCCACAAAAAACTTGACAAGACAATGATGAGGGCAATTAGTTCCCTTAATTAAAAAAACCTGAGAAGCAACAAGGAACCATCAGTGGGTTTGAGGCAAGCACACCGGATCAGCTTCTAGAGGTCTTCCAAATAGAAGAGCCACAGATCAATGTGAAAGCTATGGTTTTAGAGATGCAGATACATTCCTCAGTAAAAAGAGCAATGGTTCCAGCTTACCTCACCTCCCGAGGTAATATAGTGCCGACTTCAAATCTTCAGCCTATCATCATCAACTTCAGAGACACCGTTCCACGGAAAGAAACATACCGATCACTAGAGAAATGGATACAAACTCATTAGTTCCTTTCATGGGATTTTAACTTTTAGTGGAAGTAAAAGAATCGCCCTGCGATATGAAATGCCCGAGATGAAGCAAACCGCAATACTTGAATCAAGTTTAGAAGCCTTGACGACAGGTCTGTCTGTGCTGTTGGAACAAGACAAAGCATCTACTTGACTTGCCAACTCCTCCTTCAGCACAGCACCCATAATGAGGTATGAGTTCAAGTCTGGATCTTCAGCAGGTCCAAGCACAACATCCGCAGCCCAAAACGGAAATGGAGCACATACATCCGGAACAGCCAGCCATCTCCGAATTCGCCAAAGACAACTATTGCTCAACGACGACAGTGGTAAGAAAGGCGAGTCGCGAGTGAGTTACTAAAGTGACGACGTCGTTTCGCTCGACTATAATAAGGGTAAAGTCGTCAATGTGGTGATGCTGAAAACCCTAGCGTGCGTAAACCAGTTTGTTTATAAATCGCGCCTCCCTCTTCAATCTATCTTTCCAATTCCACGACTGCAAGGCAAGGCGGCGAAGGGTTTTCCATTGTTTCCTCTGCCTTCTTTCTTTCTAGGTTTTCTTAGTTTTAAATTCCAATGGTTTTTTTTGAGTAAAAATGGAGAATCAAGGATCAGATGATGATATATGGATTCAAATTCTCACGACGGTCGTCTGAGACAACCTGATGCATTGATCCACAATTTCTGATGATTTTTCTGTTTCATTTTCTTGATCGCTTTCCTGTTCCCCCCTTCTCTTTGAATCTATGAACTTTTTCCAGAGGAGAGCATTATGATGATGAAAATAGTATTATCCGATTACTTACGTGAGTCGAATTCAATACCTCCTACTCATACTGAATGCTCTCCATTATTGTTTTTATAAATTTTTAAAAATTACAAATTCACCCACATTCTAAATCACTTTTCATTTTCATCCATCCCGTCTTGGAATTGGATGTCGAAGATGTTTGATCTCGGGTCGATCGTCGGAATCTCACTCCGCCCAGTACAACACTTTGTGTTGCCGGGATTTTCGCGTCTTGATCTGGGTTTTCTCGATTTGAAGTGATCGGCGACGAAATTGAGGCAAATGTTGTGGATATAATCTCGGCCGATTAGAATCGGCGAAAGCGAGCTCATATAGATCGGCGAAGGCGGGAGGAAGGTGGAGGAGAGAAGGGCATCGCGGAAGAGGGGATAGGATTGTAACTTTTACAAATTTTAGGTTTAGTTTTTCCAATTTTGAAAGTTTGGGGTCAAATTGATTATAAAAAAATGAGTCATTACGGAATATTCTAAGAATATTCCCTCCGTTAACGGCCTAATGGTAAATAAGGTCCAAAAAGTGAACGTGGGTGGCAAAAATGGTCCAAAGAGATAACGTTGATGGCAAAAAGGCAGCTTTTAAAATAATGGCAAAAAGGACTTTTGGCCAAACGATAAGCAAAAAGGACTTTTTCCCTTGTTTTTAACTTATCTTTTGAAACCAACGGACAAACGTTTTGGCACGATGAGGATTAATAAACCTAATAAGTTTGAGAGCTGCTGCTCGTGAAAATTTACATAGTCCTTTTCATTCTGAGTGCCCTGCTCTGATTGCCTTCGTGTTCTTTTCTCTGGAGCGCTTCAATCATGAAAAGAGGTAGTTCATCTTTAGGCATGGTTAGATTCTTTTAAGCTCATCTATTACTACGTACTTTTAACGCCAATTTTCCAACTTACTTGAAATCAGACGCTACTTTCTTCACATCACAGAGAAAACAAAAATTGAATTATGCATTACAACGATATGTGGATTTACAATAGAAATGGGTTGGACGTGATTTCCTAGATAAAATATGAGCACTATTCTATCAGTTACAATATCAATCTGCTGCTTTTGTTGCATTGCCATGGACCATGCTCTCATTTACTGTCCTCAGAAGTCTGGTAGAAGATCATTTCTTAGTGGATTACTAATAGGTGGATAGCTTGACTTGGGGAGATTGCCTTTTGTACCAATAGGTGCTATTGGTAATTGCTGTTAGCTGTAATTTGGAGATTTTGTACCTCTGGAATATGTAACCTTGCACATCTGCAGGCTCTGCGCCCTCTACCATAGAGGCCTAGACTTCTCTTAATAATACCATTTCATCAAACTGATGGTAAAATTTCTCTTGTATCTTGCACATAGGGCTGTAAATGAGTCGAGCCTTTATCGAATTTACTCGAACTCGGCTCGTGTGTTGTTGAACATTATCATATCGAGCTTCGAGTTCGAGTTCGAGCCGAGTTTAGGGCTCGATAATTTTATCGAGTCGAGTTCGAGTAGAACTGAGTTCGGTTCGATAGATTATCGAGCTAACGAGGGTTCGATAGGTTATCGAGCTAACGAGCCATACATATATAAAATGAACTTATGATTGTTCAGGTGTAAGTAATTAAAATGTTAGGACCTAGTTGACCAAATCTTTAAAGTTTCAGGACTAACATCAAATTTTTAAACACATCAATTGGGAGTGTTAATCAAATTTCAGAATAAGATGAAAGTAACGCCTAACCCGAGCTCGCTGTCCTTTGTCCTCTTCTCCTCGATGCTTCTATGAATCTCTATTGTACTCGTTCTCGTCAAGCACTTGTTGAGTCGCTGCCGTAAGAGTCTTCAAGTTGTTGTCTTCGTTGTCAAGCTCGCACTTCAGTCCTCATTTCGCAGCTGCAAGTATGTTGTCTCCGTCGTCGCTCTCTTGTTTCTATTCAGTCGCACATTTCCTCTGCACTTCTTACATTTTCATGATATTAAGAATTATTAGTAATTTTTTCAACATGATCTTCAAATCCCTTCTCCCCCTTACCAAGCTACAATGTTGTTGGCAATTTTAAACTCCAGCGAAAAGGAGAGAGGAAAATGTGTGAATAATTTTCTCAGTATATTATTGTTGTATATATGAATATAAAATACGCAGTACTCCCTCCGTCCCATTATTTTTGAAACGTTTTGACTGGGCACGCTGTTTTAGGTGGAGCTGATTTTGAGTTGACTTGGTAGATGGAAGAGAGTGATGAGGGATAATTGAGTAAATTAATGTACAAAAGTTTACTAAAAAGGGAAAGTGTTTTAATAATTTAGGGACAGCCCAATAAGGAAAGTGTTTCAATAATTTTGGGACAGAGAGAGTATTATTTATAAAGAATAAAAGTTTAGTTTGAAAATTTCAGCTACTCGAACTTGGATTGACGAAACTTGAACTTGAACCCATAGAAACCCGAACTTGGACTGGAGGACTCGAAGAAACCCGAAATTTGGCCAGAAGAAGCCCGACCTAGACCCGGCCTGAACCCGAGACTGAAACAACTCGAAACCCGAATGACCTGAACCCGAACCCGACTTGACCCAAAGTAAACTCAACCCGATGGCGACCTGAACCCGAATAACCCGAACCCGACATGACCCGAAATCAGATCAACCCAAACCCGAAAACAGCCCAACCAGAAATAACTAGAAACCTGAATGACCCGACTTGAACTCGACCTGACCCGCCCAATTGACACCCCTAGTAGCGAATAGCGATGATGCAAGTGGGTTGGAGCGTTGGAGTAAACTCCAATCTGCGAAGACACGCACTCAGGGGCAGAGCCACTTTGTAGTGAGTGGTCTGAAATTTTCAAAAAATAGGATAATAAAGTATAAAGTCTTATAAAATATACATTTATGCCCCCATTGATTTTTTTTGTTTCGACCCGCTCCCATCAATTTCAAGCTCTGCCCCTACCCACACTGCATTTTGTGAATTTAACCGCCAATTTGACCTGCGGGTTTGTGAATGTGGATTATTTTTTGACCCTCTAAGGTTCGTGGAGTTAGAGGTGGAGGTGGATTTGACACATCCACACCGCGGAGCTCCACGATCCGTGGATTCGCGGATATCCGCAATCTACGAGCCTATTATACATACTAATTAGTCCCAAAAACTTTTATCTAATTGCAAATTTCTATCTTTTATTTCTCTAGTATTCTTAACTTGTAGCATAAATTGAGATGTTTATAAATATATGGATGTTATTTTTTACATTTCTAAATAATGGATGTGATTATCCGTCGAAATAGTAGTTGAAATTATATAATGTTGATATTAAAATATATGCATCCATACTCCACGGATATAAAAAAAATCTGGAGATGGTGGAGGTGGAGGCAAATTTACCTCCATTAGAAAATATTCGCAAACCGCGGATGATAAAGATGGATGAAGTCCCTCCGCGGATATAATCCGCCCTATCACCATTCCTAACTGATACGTTTGATCTCCACGATATTCAAGTAATTCATATTAATTTCTTGATTTTTGTATAATCATTCCTCTTAAAATTTTACCATAGCTTTTGTTATGGTTTAGTTGGGGATCAAAACTTGCATTAATTACTCAAGAGTTTACCCAAAGTATCTAATATACCTCCCATCTTTATTCTTTGGCCAAATGCTTCCATAATCTATTTCGTGCTAATACCTACAGTTAGTTTGGAAAATGAGCCTTTTTGTCCTAAAACTTTAGTTAGCTTAATTTCTATCAAAGTCCTAATTACCTTTCTTATCTATGTGCTAAAAATTTGCTAGCTAAACTTTAGTTAGCTTAATTTCTATCAATTTCCTAACCTTCTACTCCTGCCTGCATTTATGAGGAATTTCCTAACCACAATACAAATACAGTCCAGCTATCTCCAATCATGGCCATTGACCTCACACACATTTGTTCAATCTTATCTGTCTTGGACCAACCATATGTACACCTGCAAGCAAAGGAAGTTTCAACATGATTGCATGTTATTCACAGTGAGTATAACATGAGCACTTGCCTGAACTCCAGTTAGTTCCTTGTGAAACAAAACATGTCAACTTGGCATTTGCATGCTGTCAACTTGTATACTGCCTCATTCACATCATGAACTTTGAATACAGTGAATTTGATCATGTCTAATAGCTAGCCCACACGCACCTACAGGGAAAAATGCCTAACTAGTTCTAAAACTTTTAAGGTTTTCGAGATGTAGTCCTAAAACTCTTGTACTTCGAACCGTAGGACTAAACGTTTAAGCCGTTACTGGGTTGTAGTCCTAAAATGCAAGGTGGCGGCCGGAATAGTGACGTGGATGACTGACGCTGTTAATTTAAAAAAAACGTCGACAAATCATCAAAACGACGTCGTTTTGACGTGGACTACAACACAATGCAATAAATTCAAGCCCTTCTTCCTTGACGTGGACTACAACACAACGCCGGCGACTCCACGAATTTCACGCCCTTCTTCCCCGGCGGCGGCGGGTTAAACGAATTGAAGAGTGGAAACTGTTTACTCACTCCTCGCTTCCACTCCACTCCCGATCTGATCTCAAGCTCTCATCTTTGCCACCTCAAACAGAAACCCATAATTGATCTGGATCCGGCGAATCCACCTCACCGCCTCCTTCTTCGGTCTCGTCTTTCTCTTTTTCCTGCTCGTCTTCACCCCTCTCGGCGACTACCTCGCTGCATCTGGGAGGCAGGTGCTGCTGGTGTCCACGGCAACGCCACCGCCTTGTGGTGCTTGTGGAGCTCGGGCGCGCGAGAGAGGAGAAAACATCTCCTGATTTTACAAGAAAAGTCAGTAACAATAATCTGACTTTCACACTTAAAACGACGTCGTTTTGATGATCTGTCAGCGTTTTTTTTAAATTAACACCATCAGTCATCCACGTCACTATTCCGTCCGCCACCTTGTGTTTTAGGACTACAACCCAGTAACGGCTTAAACGTTTAGTCCTACGGTTCGAAGTACAAGAGTTTTAGAACTACATCTCGAAAACCTTAAAAGTTTTATGACTAGTTAGACATTTTTCCCCGCACCTGCATATATGCCAGTGTAATAATGACAATGGCGGAATGACATATGAAATGTGAGATTTATAGGAAGGGTAGGTCATTCTACCATTCACAACTAGAGGTATGTAACTGCGCGCTTTCGCCGAATTAATTTGTTGGAATATCAGTTTTAGGACCCCAAACCTTGAGAAAGGAAGTGGCAGACTTTTTGGCAAGTCGGTGAAATATTTCATAGTCCTTTTCATTCTAAGTACCCTGTCCTGCAGCGCCTGTTTTCTCTATCATGAAAAGAAGTTTCATTTAGCCAAGCTTAGTTTCTTTTGAGCAAATCTATTCTTTTTTTTTATCCAATTTTCCAGATACCACATCTCACATCACAGAGAACTAATTGATCCATGCATTACATGTTGTCCCGGATAGGCAGCCAAGAGGGGGTGAATTGGTTGACTCTAAAACGAAATCTTTTCGTTAAACTTAAAATCTTTGTGGCGCACTCAAACTGTTTACAAAAACACGACGGTAGAGAGGTAAAACGAGAAACCAAAATAAAATACCGAAAAGAATGACACAAAGAGTTTATAGAGGTTCGGTCTACGACCTACGTCCTCTCCTCAAGCTTACCACTTGAGAGTTCCTTCCACTATACTTTAAAATGGTTACACAAACCTAAAGTATACAAAGTTTTTCCCGAGGCTCAACTAAAACCTATTTTTGGTTTTCCCAAGGCTCACCAAAACAACCTAACTCTCACCAAAATAGTTTTCCCAAAGGCTCACTAATAACCTAAAGTATACAAAGTTTTTCCCGAGGCTCAACTAAAACCTATTTTTGGTTTTCCCAAGGCTCACCAAAACAACCTAACTCTCACCAAAATAGTTTTCCCAAAGGCTCACTAATAACCTAACAAAATCCCTGTTTGGTTTTCCCGAGGCTCACCAAAACAAACCTTACAAAAACTGTTTTGTAGAAAACTACTCAACCTATTGAGGTTTTTCACGAAAAACACACAAAAACTTTTTAAATCAGTTTCTCTCTCTTCTCAAAATAAAGTGAGCAATCTAGAACGAAGTAGAAGCTTTGATCTTGGAATATGTAGTGCTGGAGAGCTTTAGAATGATCGGCTGTTTCTTTGCAATCTGAGAGCTTTTTCTTCTTGATCAATCTCTTCTCTTTTTCTTCATGAAGCCTTGCACTTGATTAAATAGCAAGAGAGAGGAGCGTCCCAACAGCTACTTCTGTTTCTTCTTGACAGAGGATGCGCACGAAAATCTCCATGGAATCAGCTGAGGGTAACGTTTAAATTTGAAACGAGATTACAACAAGGGTCCTAAACAATTACAACTCTGCACAATTTTTCTTCTTCGTAAACACTTTTACCGAATGGGCTTTTAGACTAAATAGCAACTTGGGCCTTAACAGAACGTAGCCCATATTGCATAAGTCATTTAATCGAACAAGATGTATAATCATTAACACTCATCAAGCTTTTCAAAACTTTTCATAAAACACCCAAAACTTTTGTGATCATCAAAATCGGTTTCTTGCAAAAGAAATAATCCAACAATCTCCCCTTTTTGATGATGACAAAACTAAAACTAATATTTTGAAAAGCTCCCCTGAATGATTCTCCTTGAAATACTTTCAAAAACTCCCCCTAAGCCAAAACGAAAACTCCCCCTTACTAGTACAACTTTTGTGCAGAAAAGAGCATCATAGGAGAGACATATAACAGTAAGCATATATATTAGCAAACAGAGTAATCATTCTAGCACACATCATCAGCACGCATTCAACAGAAAATATTTCCCATATTCTCCCCCTTTTTGTCATAATCAAAAAGTATAATAACCATCATAAAGTATAGAGGAAGGAGAGTTAGAAGGCAACAGAATGTTTGTGCATCCCAGAAGTTTTAAACAGAAACATAACTTAAACACAATAAACTTGTCAAAAAAAATGTTCCTGACATAGGACACATAGGGGTTTGGTTTAGCAGGGGCTTGGTGACTGAGGTGGGGTGCTCCAGATCTCTGGAATCTCAGGGATTCGGAGAGGATTGTAGACAATTATGGCTCTTTCAGTCACAACTTCTTGATCCTCAACAACTCTGTCCTCTGTTGCTGGGTCAACAGTTTTAGTGCTGTCCTGTTCTTCCTCTTTCTTCTTTGGTTGCTTCCTTGCAACTATGGTGCTGCTGATCTCCCGTAGCCTCTGTAAAGCTCCAGCATATTTGCTCTCAATCTTGGTCCACTTGCCATCCTGACCCTTCTGAAACCCACTCTTTTTCACAGTTGCTGGAATGAGATAGGTGTAGCTTTCCCACTTCTCTTTCTTAACAGATGTGCCAGGGACTTTGCTCTCTTTCAGAAAAGTACTGAGCAGTGTAGCATAGGGCATGTGCTCCTTATGCTTACCTTCTACAGCCAGTCCTAGCAGTTGCACAACCCTTTTACCAAAGTCTATTTCCAATCCCCTTACTACCTTGTACATTAGGCATATATCTCCCCAAGTTACCAGTTGGGTACCTTCCTTTGGGAAGATAATTGCTGTGAGAATCCAGGCGTACTCTGTGTTTGAAGTTCTTAAACATCATGCAAGTGAATTGATACGGTAGAGTTGGAAAAGGAACTCCCACATCCCCAAAGAAATACTTAAAGGCTTCTTCTTTAGACTCACGTCATCAATTGGTTCTTCAACGAATCAAGCACACCTAGGGCGTGACGTGTGTGTGTGATTCTTACTAATTTTCCTTGAACCTTTGACTCAACAGCTATTTCTTCCCAATCCACATGCATTTTGGACAAGAATTCAGACACTAGATTTGTATAACCCTTAGCATGTGTTGAGACAAAAGGCATCAAGCCATAGACATCCAACCATTCAGCTACCTCAGAAACGCCAAAAGACTCAAGAATTTCCCTAGTCACATATGAATGCCGAAGGAATTTGGTAAACTTTGGATGTACCTTTGTGACAGAGATCTTTTGTGCTGCAGGATCTCGAGTCCTTTCTCTTTGAAGGAGGAGAGGTCTTCGTTGATTTTGCCTTCACTGGCTTGACCTTCACAATGGGAGAAGAGAGCTTCGGTTTCTTTGGTTTCTCTGAAACCGTTGAGCTGGATTTTGAGCGAAGTGACCGCAACCCATCTCCCCTAGTCCGTTTTCTTTGGATCGGGTAAGATGGTTTCGGAGCCTTCCTCTTTCTAGCACTGTTCTGGAAGTCTGCCAGAGTCATCGCCATATCGAAGCTGTCAAGGGAGGACGAGGGAGAGTGCTGACCAACAATCTTTACTGACTCTTCGTCGGAACTCATCAGGTTGAGGGTAGCACAGGCCATGGTTTCGATTGTTGCAGTTTTCTCAAGGGATTGTGAATGGCAGTTCTCTTCGTCGCTTGAATCACTGGAATAATCAACAAGGGTCTGCTGGAATTTGGGATTGTTGGGGCTAGGGTTTTGAGAGGAGGAGGCCATTGTGCTTGGCTAAGGATTCCGAAAGTTTTCGGTTTTCAGGAGAGAGAGAGGTGGAGTGTCAGGGACGAAAAGAAGAGTGTGGAAGAGGGGTTTTATTACACTGTAAAATATTTGAAAAAGTACTCTTTTACCCTTAGTAATAATTCTGATTTATTCCAAAAAAAAACTTCTCCTCTTCTCTTTGACCGAAAATACAAAAAAAAGTCCAAAAACACTGTTTTGAAAATAAATTCTGGGATTATTCATGCACCAATTTAATTTCAGAAATTTAGAACACATATATACGAAATTAATTTCCATATTACATGTCCTTGTTTCATTCGGACACTAAACAGTTTTAGGAACATGTACCTGTAATTACCTTGGATTGCTCATGCCCAATTCTCTCCTTATGTAGTGAATCTCTCTTCACAGAGTGGTTTTGTAAATATGTCCGCCACTGATTATTAGTATCAACAAACTCAAGCAAAACATTCTCATTAGCAACATGTTCTCTAATGAAATGGTATCTTATCTCAATGTGCTTAGCTCTAGAATGATGAACTGGATTTTTAGCCAAACAAATTGCACTTGTGTTGTCACACTTAATGGGAACTTTTCAAGTTAAAACCAAAATCCTTGATTGTTGAACCATCCACAAAATTTGAGCTACACAGCTTCCTGCACTATGTACTCAGCTTCGCAGATTGATAGAGCAACTGAATTTTGCTTTCTTGAAAACCATGAGACTAGGCAACTTCCTAGGAATTGACATGAACCACTAGTAGATTTTCTATCTACTTTGCTACCAAAGAAATCAGCATCTGAAAAACCATAAAGTTCAAAAATCGTTTCTTTTGAATACCACAACCCAAGATTTGGTGTGTCAACCAAGTATCTAAAAATTCTTTTGACACAATGCAAGTGAGATTCTTTTGGGTTTGACTGAAATCTAGCACACAGGCATACACTAAACAAAATATCAGGCCGACTTGCAGTTAAATAAAGCAAGGAACCAATCATGCTTCTAAACAATTTTTGATCAACCTGTTTACCGTTCGAGTCTTCATCTAACTTGACTGTAGCGCTCATTGGTATGGAACTGGGCTTTGCTGATGTATAGCCAAACTTCTTCAGAATATCTTTAATGTACTTGGCTTGACTTATAAAGATCCCTTCTTTTGATTGCTTGATTTGAAGTCCAAGAAAATAGCTAAGTTCGCCCATCATGCTCATCTCGAATTCTCCCTGCATTAGCTTAGAGAATTCCTTGCACAAGGATTGATTAGTAGCACCAAAGATTATATCATCAACATAAATTTGAACAACCAAAATGTCATTTTTAGAAGACTTTATGAATAGGGTGTTGTCAACTTTTCCCCTTGTAAAACCATGATCATCCAAGAAGGTACTCAATCTTTCATACCAAGCTCTTGGAGCTTGCTTTAAACCGTAAAGAGTCTTCTTTAACTTGTAAACATGGTCTGGAAAATGAGGATCTTCAAAACCGGGAGGTTGTTCTACATAAACCTCCTCTTTTATAAACCCGTTTAGAAAAGCACTCTTTACATCCATTTGAAAAAGTTGAATGTTCATAAAGCATGCAAAAGCACAAAGCATTCTTATTGCTTCAAGTCCTGCTACAGAGCAAAGGTTTCATCAAAATCAATCCCTTCTTCCCGTGAGTAGCCTTTAGCAACTAATCTTGCTTTGTTTCTTGTGACAACACCATTTTCATCAAGTTTATTCCTAAAAACCCATTTGGCACCAATTATAGAATGATTCTTTGGTCGATAACCAAGTCCCATACATCATTCCTTTTGAACTGATTCAGTTCTTCCCGCATAGCACTTATCCAGTTTCGTCTTGTAAAGCTTCATCAATAGTCTTAGGTTCGACTAGTGAAACAAAAGCTTGAAAAGCAGAAATTTCTTAAGGAAAAGCGTGTCATTACCCCTTGGGTCACATCACCCGAATATTCTCTTGAGGATGACTTGACTTGTGCTTGAATTTCCACTCATGAGGCAATGTTTGTGAGGGCTGTGCGGCGGATCGAGTTTTGTTCTTCTGTTCTTCTGGAACATCCTCAACAGGTTGAGTATGATCTTTGCTTGAACTCTCATCCGCTTGGCCTCCAGTCAGATTCTTTTCTTCACTGCTCTTCTGACTTGTGTCTGCTGGACTTCCAGGAGTATCATCATCTTCTCTGAGAACATTGTTAGCCTCATCGAAAATAACATGTATTGATTCTTCTACCTTTAAAGTCCTTTTATTGAAAAGTCTAAAGGCTTTACTCTTTGAGGAATAACCAAGAAAAATAGCCTCATCATTTTTCGAATCAAACTTACCAAGATGCTGCTTATCCAAGTTTAGCACAAAACATTTGCATCCAAAAATGTGAAAGTGAGAAATATTTGGCTTTTTACCTTTCCAAAGCTCATATGGAGTTTTGTTTAGGATGGGCCTAATCAAAACTCTATTGAGTATATAGCATGAAGTGCTTGCTGCCTCGCCCAAAAATACTTAGGAAGAGAGTGGTCATGTAACATGGTCCTTACCATTTCTCCAATGGTGCGATTCTTCCTTTCCACAACACCATTTTGTTCGGGTGTTCTTGCACAAGAGAAATTTTGAGTAATGCCAAGTGAAGCACAAAAAGATTCCATTTCGTATTAACAAACTCACCTCCATTGTCGCTTCTTATTGCAACTATTTTATCACCTTTCTCATTTTGCACTTTCTTAACAAAGTTGACAAATATTTCATGAGTTTCACTTTTCTTAGCAAGGAAGAAAGTCCATGTATACCTTGAGTAATCATCAACAATAACTAAACAATATTGTTTACCTCCAAGGCTGGTTGTTGAGATTGGACCGAATAGATCCATGTGTAACAACTCTAGAATCTTTGTCGTGCTAACAACAAGTTTAGCTTTAAAGGAAGCTCATGTATGCTTACATTTTAGGCAGGCTACACACTCCTAATCTTTGTCAAACCTGATCTTTGGCAGTCCTCGTACCAAGTCTTTCTTTGTGATTTTGCAATTGTGTGCATGCTTGCATGTCCCAATCTCTTATGCCAAAGCCAACTATCATCCTTGTTGGACGCAATAAGACATTTCACGTTAAAAGAAGATAAGTCATCTAAATCAAATGTGTAGACATTTCCACACCTTTTACCAATGAACTTAATGTTGTTTGACATTCTATCAATCACATGGCACTGATCTGATTTGAAAGTGACATAATAACAACTATCAAAAAATTGAATGATAATAAACAGGTTGTGCTTCAGTCATTCATCTAGCAGTACATTATTGATAGTAGATGATCAAATATTACCAACCTTACCAATACCTAGTACACGACCTTTCTTTGTTGTCACCAAATGATACTGTACCTCCTTTTCTTGGTGTGTAATCGAAGAACTTGCTCCTGTCTCCAGTCATGTGCCTTGAACAGCCACTATCCAAGTACCATGTATGCTTCTTCAAAACCTAAACAGTTTGAACATTTCGTCTGACTTTTGGTACCCATATCTTTTTGGGTCCAGAAACGTTAGTAACATGTTTAACAATCCATACTTGCTTAACACCATACCTGAAATATCCATTTCTGAAAAGACACTCAAATTTACTATGTCCTTTTTGATGACAGTTTTACAGTTATATAAGTGACATTAGCAAGCTTCTTTTGAGGACAAGGTTTTCTATGACTATAACCTATTCCGGTTTTGTCATAGTAGGACTTTGACTCTCAAGAAGATTGTCTAAGTTCTTTTCACCATTAATAAAACCTGCCAGAGTTTTCTCCAACTTTTCATTCTTAGTTCTCAATTTTGCTACCTCATCTTTTAACGCCATGTTCTCGGTTTTAAGCCTTTTGACAAGAGTATCATAATCTCGACATACTTCAGTGAACAGAAGATCTCTTTCATCAGTGTAGGAATTTGAGGAATTAAAGGATTCAGCATTGCTCATTACCTCCGATTCAGCGGTGGCCATTAGGCATGTTTCAGCAACTTGATCTATCTGTATTTCATAGTCAACAGGTTGACAGCTCTGGAAGGTGCAGCTTTCTTCATCGTCTATCAGACACAAGTGTGCCTCTTCTTCTCCATTTGAGGATGATTCCTCTGTGTCTGAACAGCTATCACTCCATGCTGCCATTCCTTTCAATCCTGGCCTTCTTTTCTTGAAGAACCTTTTCTTGTCCGAGCCTTCTTTTTCTTTTTGCTTTTTGGAGCTGCCTTCATTTGCTGGGCAGTCAAATTGCATATGACCTCTTCCGCTACATTTGTAACAAATTGGAGGTTTGAAGGGGCTGTTCCTTTTTCCTTCATTTGTTGATATCCCCCTTTATATTTGAGCAATTTTTTGATTTTTCTTGCAATCATTGCCGCCTCATCACCGACTTCTTCCTCGTTTGATGAACTTTCTTATGATTCACTTGCCTTCAAGGCAATTGACTTTTGTTTCTGTTCATCCTTTCATCTTCTCTATCCTTCATTTCATAAGTCATTAGTTTTCCAAATAATTCATCAACACTTATAGTTTTGATACTACCTCCTTCATTAATGGCTTCAACAGTACTCCTCCATGTTGAAGGTAAACTCCAAAGAATTTTTCTTACCAATTCTTCATTTGTATAGATCTTACCATACTGCCGAAGTGGTGTGATGATTTCATTGAACCTTCTATGCATGTCTGAAATTGTTTCTTTTGGATCCATTGCAAACATTTCATAAGCTTTGACCAACATGAACATTTTGGTATCTTTAACTTGATCCGTTCCTTCGTAGGTCACTAGTAGCTTATTCCATATCTCATGCGCACTGTCACAGTGAAACAATATTAAAAACATCAGGAGTTAAAGCACATAAAATCACATTTACCGCCTTTGCGTTCATTGTGCACATTTTGTCATCATCTGGAGTGTAGTCTCTAAGAGGCTTGGGTTCTATTTTTCCATCAGCAGTAGTGATGGTTGGAATTTGCGGTCCTGCCTTGATGATCCTCCAGAGATGGTGGTCTTGTGCCTGAATGTGATTTTGCATTCTGGTCTTCCACCAATTGAAGTTTGCGGAATCGAAAAGTGGAGGTCTTGATGGATTGTAACCTTCAAGTATCATGCTTGGAACTGATGCCATTTGATCTTTGGATCTGAAACCGTGAGGTTTTGTCACAGATCACTCGCTCGATACCAATTGTTGTCCCGGATAGGCAGCCAAGAGGGGGTGAATTGGTTGACTCTAAAACGAAATCTTTTCGTTAAACTTAAAATCTTTGTGGCGCACTCAAACTGTTTACAAAAACACGACGGTAGAGAGGTAAAACGAGAAACCAAAATAAAATATCGAAAAGAATGACACAAATAGTTTATAGAGGTTCGGTCTACGACCTACGTCCTCTCCTCAAGCTTACCACTTGAGAGTTCCTTCCACTATACTTTAAAATGGTTACACAAACCTAAAGTATACAAAGTTTTTCCCGAGGCTCAACTAAAACCTATTTTTGGTTTTCCCAAGGCTCACCAAAACAACCTAACTCTCACCAAAATAGTTTTCCCAAAGGCTCACTAATAACCTAAAGTATACAAAGTTTTTCCCGAGGCTCAACTAAAACCTATTTTTGGTTTTCCCAAGGCTCACCAAAACAACCTAACTCTCACCAAAATAGTTTTCCCAAAGGCTCACTAATAACCTAACAAAATCCTGTTTGGTTTTCCAGGCTCACCAAAACAAACCTTACAAAAAGCTGTTTTGTAGAAAACTACTCAACCTTTTGAGGTTTTTCACGAAAAACACACAAAAACTTTTTAAATCAGTTTCTCTCTCTTCTCAAAATAAAGTGAGCAATCTAGAACGAAGTAGAAGCTTTGATCTTGGAATATGTAGTGCTGGAGAGCTTTAGAATGATCAATTTGTTTCTTTGCAATCTGAGAGCTTTTTCTTCTTGATCAATCTCTTTTCTTGTTCTTCATGAAGCCTTGCACTCGATTAAATAGCAGAGAGAGGAGCGTCCCAACAGCTATTTCTGTTTCTTCGACAGAGGATGCGCACGAAAATCTCCATGGAATCAGTGAGGGTAACGTTTAAATTTGAAACGAGATTACAACAAGGGTCCTAAACAATTACAACTCGCACAATTTTTCTTCTTCGTAAACACTTTTACCGAATGGGCTTTTAGACTAAATAGCAACTTGGGCCTTAACAGAACGTAGCCCATATTGCATAAATCATTTAACTGAACAAGATGTATAATCATTAACAGCTCATCAAGCTTTTCAAAACTTTTCATAAAACACCCAAAACTTTTGTGATCATCAAAATCGGTTTCTTGCAAAAGAAATAATCCAACATTACAACGATATGTGGAATTTACAATGGAAGTGGTTTGGATTTAATTTCCTAGATTCTATTAAGCGTTATTCTGCCAATGACAACATCAATCTGATGATTTTGCTGCCTGAAAAAGAAATATCCTTGAAACGTTCTTGTGGACTCCAAACGCAAGAGGTATAGTTACACATCATCAAGTTAGTCCAGTGCCCAGGCCTGCATTCATAATTAAAAATGGGATATAAATGGAGTGAATATTTGGCTTTCAAGTAATATTAACTTGGGGACCAAGGGACAACCTGGATTTTTCCATCAGATGAGCCAGCATACAGCATTCCTCCATCAGGATCTGAGACCAAAGATGTGATCTTTGCTTGCCCCGTTTTGATGGAAGCAATGTTCACCATATTTCCCTTGAGCCAAACCTCGATGCTTCCGTTCTTTGTAAGGGTGAAGATGTAGTCACTACTCACGGCAATCCGTTGGATGTCAAACCCAATAGACAAAGACCCTTTGAGTGCCTTGGTAGACAGATTGAACACCTTCATGTTCAAGCAGAAAGCTTTTCTGATACATGACTACTTGTGCAATGGTAATAAATAAATCATGAAAAGAATTGACAAGGCTGCTTCTATTCCAGCTGCGAGCAAATTACCTTCCCTGCTGTTCCGTCAACTGAGGTCCCTCCAGCGTACAAGATACCGTCTTTTATGTGCAGAGAGTAGATGGTTTGCTTCACTAACAGTTTCCTTGTTCCTGAGTAGAATGTGTTGCAGCTGAAATTGCTCAAGTCCACTTCCTGGAAATATCAGATTTAGTGGAGTTCACTACAATTTCCTAACCTTCTACGAGGAATTTTAGTCAGCGGTTCAGATTCTAAAAGAAAACATCAGAGCAAACTTCACCTGGATGCTATAACCAGAACAACCACAGTACAGTCTATCTCTAGTCATGGCCATTGACCTCACATATTTGTTCAAGCTTATGGGTCTTGGTGTTCCAGACCAACCATACACCTGCAAGCAAAGGAAGTTTCAACAGAGGTGATTGCCTGTTTGATTGCATGTTGCAGTTGAATGTCGGAATAACATGAGCACTTGCCTTAACTCCAGTTCCTTGTGAAACAAAACATGCCAAATTCGCATTTGCTGTCAACTCGTATACTGCCTCTTTCACATCATGAACTTGAATACAGTGAATTTGGTCAGGTTTAATAGCCCACACCTGTGTAGCAGTGTAATAATGACAATGGAGGAAAAACATTTGAAATGTGAGATTCATAGGAAGGGCCATTCTAGTTGTCCACTGGAAACATGCATCATCTTACTCGAATGGTTTTGTCAATTGAACCACTGTAAAGTTTGTCGCCTGAAGATGGAACATAGAGGCATGTAACTGCTTTTGTGTGCTCCCGAATTTCTTGGATCAGTTTTAGGACCTTCTTCCCTGCATCCCAAACCTTTAGAAAGGAAGTGGTAGACTTCAGAACAGGTGTCAAATACAGCTAATCACAAGGAATCCCCTTGAGAGCATTGCCAGTCATACATGCATATGTGTACAGGTGCATCGTTCATTCATTTGGTTCATACCTTTATCGTTCCATCGAAGTGGCTGCTCAGCACGCGACCCTTCATATATTGCAAACACATGATCTCACCATTTGAGCTTGAATCTCTCTCTGCCACCTCAGTACAATGCCATATATCAGTCTGGAAAACAAGGAAGCAAGTGATTGACCGTGTGCCTTACTATGAATTTCATACGAGAAATAACATTCACTTTTGCCACGTACAGCATTGACAGATGACGAGTTCACCAAAGCTTTGAGTATATCAGTGACCCCCACCGAGTACCTCTTGAGCTTTCGTAAAGTTCTATAGATGCATTTAGCATACTTTCCCAGTTCTTGAAGAGCAGCTAGAAAGCAAAAATCAAACTTCAGGTCACTAATTGATTTGAACAGGTTGGTTGCACTCATTATACTCTCCTAAAGCAAATACCTGGATGATCAATAAACGATCTCAAAGCAAGGGTTGCTAAAATCTTCTCTTCCAAATTCTTTGATGACTGAAGAATGTTGATGAATTCTTCCAGCAAATACTTGCAAGCAGTATCTCTTACACCCGTATCAGGCAGCACGGACAAGAAATGAGTCAACCATGTGGCAATGGTAAGGCATGATTTGGCCATTTCCAGTGAATTACTCTTGAAGCATTCCTCCAAAGCTTTAAAGATGGAACCTTTTTCATGGTTACAAAGGACATAAGCTGCTCTCTTCTCCCAGGCACTCTGAGCTTCCTCCTCTTCTACTTCTTTTTCATCCTGTGGAGATGACAGAGGTCCAGAGTGAACTCGATATGGAAAATGAAATAATGATTAAGACAGCAGAGATATTGGTTGTTATTACAACATTTAGACGAACCGGAATTTCTTTCAAGTCATGTCCCAGCTTTTGCAGTCGCTCTGCCTTCTTTATAGCATTGTAAGGTTGATCGAACCCTGCACGCTTGAGCAACCAGGCTTCAGTGTATGAATCCCCTGTTGAAGTGAGACGTCCAGAAATAGATAGCAAGACATCAATTGCCATCAATTGATGGCTAGGGAAATCCTTTCTATGAAGTGCTTCGATTAATGCCTCTATAGACTCTTCTCTGTATATACTCATCTTATGTGGCTCAACCTGTGCAAGTTGGAAATTCAGGAATCAAATGTTTTATGACAATATGCTGGATGTCTATTTTATTCATAAAATTTTGTTCATTCAAACGTCAGAAGGTTTGAAACATACCAAGAGGTCTAACTGAAGAACAAGTGATGCAATCCTAGGTTGCAGCTCCATGGAAGCCATCTGAAGATACACAAGAAATGTATGCATTGTGCTAAATGTTCCTTCGTCTTTGATTGTGTGCAATATCTTGTTGCAACATGTCCTCCTGATTCAAAGGCAAACTTAATTTTAGAAAGAAGTAAAAATTTTCAGAAGTAAAAAAGAAAACTGCATGTCATACCTTGATAAAAGAACCAGCTCAGAGAGAAACTCAACACATGTGCTACGAATATTTTCATTCCCAGAATGAAATGTTTCAAGCACGTAAGACAGTTCAATCCTGTTGGCTATCAAATCCCTGCAACTTTTATCCACACGCATACAACATAGAAGTATAGAAATAACAGAACCTCTTCCTTCCACCCTTTCCAAGAACTTCACAAGGTGAGGGATACAGTTGGAAGAAATAACACTTAGGGCACTCAGAGACCTACTATTTTCATCCCCGCCCATCAATATTTGTTCGAGCAATGCCAAAGCAGCCTCCTTAGGTTCCATTACCAGCTGAAAATCATCCATGGATTTAATTCTGTTGAGGACAATCTGTAAAAGGGAGGGTACAAATTCATGAACCGAAAGTTGAGCATATGCTGGCCTTAGCTGGTATATTAGGACTGCAGCTTCTGCTAGCCCATTTTTAAGTAGGACAGCTAAACAATCAAAATCAGAATCTACACTAGTAAGTGTCTCGCCAACAGTCTCATCTGCATAGATTAGATCAGACAGTACATAGATCGACTTCTTGAGAACTTCTCTATTCATTGAAGCAGATAGTATCTCCACGAATCCATTTACGATGGCTGGTTTGCATAAGTAAGAATGGACAGCAGTATCTCCTTGTCCCTCCTTCCATGATTTAGCTATTGCCAATACAGCTGCTTCACACTCTTCCAGATTATCTGAAGTACATAGACATGAAACATGAGATTGTAGTCCGCAGATAATATTTTCAACAGCAGCTTGAGATATCACACTGGTTGGTGATGTGGCTACCGCTGAGCTCAGGAATCCTCTGCTCCTTGAGTTAACATGATCATCCTTATGAATAGAGAAACCTGTTACTTTAGATAGAGGAGATGAAACGTTTCTCTGTCTCTCTGGAAAGGAGTTACATGTAGCATTGGGAGATTCAGAAAGCTCCTGTGCAATTTCTGGATGCTTTTCTCTCCATGATGTTATAAGCCTCTTCAAGACGTAGTTCGTCTTCGGTAACATATTTGAGGCAAGAGGTTGGCGTGTGATTGGGCAGGAAGCATTTCCTCTTCCAAGCCATTCTTGAATTGCTTTTCTTTCATATGTTTGACCAGTTTCAAGGGTGACCGGGTCATTTAAGATCATCCCTGTGATGGGGCAGACAAAATCTTTGGGTGGTCCTGATTGTAAACTCTGCTTCTCAGATGAGGGCAGTGAGACCCAACTAGGACTACCATCACAATGTGTGCTGTGGGGACTGAAATATCCCAAGGGTTTTGAGCTTAGTAGAGTTAAAAATTATTGAATTTTCCATGAAAATTATTTGGTAATTGTTATTCATTTTTAGGATAGAAACTAAATAACTAGTGACATCAAGATAGAAGCATTTGTTACCTAGGCTCTTGCTCTTGCATGTTCACATTTTCATAGCTCAAGCTGAGTGATAGACCATGAATATCACTAAAACTTTTTCTCCCTTCCTGCATTACCATGCCAGTGTCAGAAACCTGTCATTTTAATATCACCAACACTACAAACATTAAATAGAACTCATCATTTCATCAGAAAAAATAGAACTCATCATGGGTAGAAATTGCTGTATTTTTGCCATACTGTGGGTCCAACACCAGTATCTGTTGAGCTAATGCTTCGCCGAGAGAGGGGTGTTGAGCAGAGGGAATTGGGGTCAGAGTAACGGCAGGATAAAAGGCGCAAAACCGGTTTTGTCTCGGTTCTGGAACTAACTACCGGTTTCGAAGATGAGACCTTTGGAGATGGAGTTCTAACTGAGATAGGCGACATGGCTGCTGATTTTGGCTCCCTTCTAGAACTGGCAACTGGTTTTGGAGACGAACACTTTGGAGAAGGGGTGGTTCTAAGTGAGACAGGGAAGAAGACTGGGGAGTAGCTCTGTATTTTCTCTTTTAAGGGTTGGCCTGAGGAGCTGGTTTCTTTATATTTGTCCAGCGTCACATCTTCAACAGATAAGCCCTCATGTGATATATCTTCGTATTCCATGGAAGCAGTATTCAGTTCATAATCATAATCGCTTTCTTCATCCTCACGCAAGTTCTCCTCCTAAACAATCAAACCAATAAAGTAATTTGGATTCCGACCATTGATCGTATTCACATTGTGATGAACTACTTATGGTAGATAGTATATCCTTACTTGAGATTCCCAGGTAGTACAGTTACCCACGTTCTTTGAGACAGGTGAAGTTGCTTCTGTGCTGTTTGAAACGAATGTGCACCCAAGTAAAAGATTGCATTAAGAAACTACAAAACACATGTAAACAATATCTGTTGGGAATCAAGCCTCGAACAAAATTGGCCTTTTATTTATTTTGGACCAAATATATTACACACTAATTTACAAGAGCACTCACACACCTCACTTTATTTTTCTCACTTGCAGCACGTTGCTGCTCACTCACACTCTTAAGCTCACTAACACACACCTGCTCACTTGTTCACTCTTGCACACATAGCCGACCCTTACTCCTATTTATAGGGCACTTAGGCCGGTTAGTGGCTGATTAAATAATGCTAAATATTTGTCCTAGAATAATCTAGTAAGTTGGTTGTCTAGATATTTCTAGGACTAGCTTAGGCTTTTATGTCTAGCTTGTTTAACAAGCTTTTAGTTTTCTAGGCAATTCCTAATTACTCCGCCACATTCTAGATTCTTCTCCAAAGTCGATGATGACCGATTCTTAACACTCCCCCTCAGCACCGACTTTATTTCTTGATCCATCTCTCTTTTCATCCGCCATAGCTATATTTGCATACTTTGGATTTGGTCTTCGCTCTCTCGTCGATCATCGTAGTTGAATTTTTTGCTCTTCTTCATTTTCTTTTTCCTGACTTGGATCCTTCATCTTTCGTCTTTGGTACACCCGGTAAACTCCAGTCTTTCAGAAGTTCTCGCTCTTGGATGATCTTTGTGCCTCCTCACTTTCTTTGGCTTCTTGTGGTGCTTCCGTCTCTTGCTTGTCTTCTTCTCTTTTCTGCATACCCTCCTTGGTTGTCTTCGATTTTGGAATCACAACTATTTGCAGAAGCCACCACGATGTTGCTTCGTAGAACACTACATTTTCTGGACACGTATATCTTACCAGTATCTGGGTCGCAACACCTCCATCCTTTCCGTTGGTTATCATATCCAACGAATATACCACACCGCCTTTCGGTCAAACTTGCTACGTTGTTGGTCTGGTACAAACACGTAGCAAACGCATCTCAATACTCAGAAATGACTCACCGTTGGCCTCCTCTTCCATAGCTTCTTGAACGGGGTTGCATACCCCAATCCTGCTTGCGATAATCTGTTTATCACATGTGCGACCGTCTTCATGCATTCCGCCCAGAACCTCGGAGGAACGTTTTTGGCATGCAGCAAGCTCCTGCATATCTCTGCCAAGTGAAGATTCTTCCTCTCGGCCACTTCATTTTGTTGTGGCATGCCTGGACATGCCAACTGTCTACGTATCCTACAGTCTCGTAGGAACTCTGTAAACTCCTTCGAGGTATATTCTCTCCCGTTGTCGGTGCGCAGACATTGAATCTTCCTCCCGACTTCTCGTTTAACATCTTTCTTGAACTTCTTAAATTTATTCAATGTTATTTCTGTTTTTTCTTTCATAAAATCAACCCACACATACCTGGAGAAGTCATTTATGAATGTGATCATATATCGCATCCCGCTGACCGATAACTGCTTGCACGGTCCAAACACATCTGAATGTACCAACTCCAACGGTGCCTTGGCTCGAAACTTCGACTCCTCGTATGGCAATTGGTGCGCCTTCCCATACTGGCACCCGACACACATCGTGTCATCTCTTATATACAACCGCGGAAGTCCCTTCAACATAGACTTCGCCATCATCACTTTAAGCTTCTTGTAACTCACATGTCCTAGCAGAGCATGCCACAAATCTTCCGTCTCATTCTTTCGGGTCTTCTCAACTTAAGCTTCTTCTGCAGACAATACGTATACAAACTGAACTCGGCGTCCTTTCATGATGTGATCTCCCATCACAATTCAACTTCTTGTAGACCTTCACATCCTCAGGTCCAAACACAACATAGTTGCCTGCGGATGTCAACTGAGATATTGACATCAAGTTTCTTCTCATTCCAAGCACATGGTATACTCGCTCCAAGTGCACCCTTTCTTTGTTTTGTCGTGGTGCAGCAATTGTCTTCCTCACATGAGCGATCGGCACTGACGGAACTACTTAAGGACAGGGGGGGTGCTACTGCCCTCCCAAAGTTGATGGGGGGGTATAGGGTATACCGTATATGGTAGAAATTATGAGGATTAATGTAATAATTTACCCACTAGCCCTCCATTCAATCCAAAATAAATTTTTACCCACTTATTATTAAACTCCAACCTAAATGGTCCCTTTTTCTCACATACCCAAATTGTATCCATAAAAGAAGCCAACTCAACTTGGTTAGGTAAAAAAAATTTGGTCCATGTTTTCTATTTATAGTTTTATCTAAGTCATTTAAATTTGATATGTTGTGGTTTGGGACCATATCTAATTAATCTTTAATTTTTCGTTTTAATCATCTTTTAGTACATTTAAATTTCGGATTTATGCGCGATAGTTTTTGTGAGATTGTTTATATATAATTTAATTTTGATTACTAATCCATTTTTATTTTTGTACTTGTCATGAGTTTAAGTTTATTATTACACACAATTCTCTGTTTTTTGATTAATTTCTCACTGTTTTTTGTTTCTTTATTTGGAAATATTGCTTTCTATAAAAATCAAGTAAAAGAAATAAAAATGAACCCATGATACCAATTTGGTTGTATGAATTTGTATTATTATTTTTCTACGTAAAAGGTTGGCGGACTCAAAAAATTTCGATTTTTATGTTCTCAATCGAGTTAGTAGTTAATGATTAGTGGTGGCTTCATTGGAAAACAGCGTCACTAACCTCCATTACTTCAACTATTACTATATATGAAGGTTGGTTTGCGGTCATTATAAAATAGGGTAAGGCCGCGTTTTATAGTTGCAAATTCCAACCCCTAATTTAATCTACCCACCAGCCCCCCCCCAACTTCGAATTCTTGGTTCCGTCACTGGCGATCGGTAACCGGTTGTTGTCAGTAGTCACCACTACCCGATCTCCCTTGTAATCTGACAAGCATACTAGTTTTGTCCTTATCTTCTGTCATATGATTGGAGCATCATGAATTTGCAATCCAATCTTCCTGAAAATTAATCTTATCTCTTACCGATATATTTGCTTGTGCCTCCACTTCTGTACTGCAAGCAGCTGCGAGCACTTTTTATAGGCAATTCCTAATTACTCCGCCACATTCTAGATTCTTCTCCAAAGTCGGTGATGAACGATACTTAACAATATTATGGTCAAATCAAAATGATAAGGATGCTAAAAGTAAACTGTTTTTTCACTCCTTTGGAGGCAGCAAGTTCATGGGCTCGGATCATTCATGATCCTTTCCCTCCAGCACTGGCATGGAGGGGATATCGACATTGGGAATCAGAAGTATTCTTCAGAATGCTTTAGCTATCGACCCCTAGTTATGAACATTGGACATAATTAAGTAATTCAAGTAATCCCTATTAGAATACAGAGTATGTTCCTTGTGGTAATAATATAATTATCCTGCAATTACTAATCCAACGAAGGATAAGAAAGGATTGCAGCACAATTTTTCCTGGACAGTATGCTTTAATAAAAGTTTTTTTTTTGGGTGAAATGTTTCTGCTCTCGGAACTCCACCTCACACCTATATAGACCAAGACATAAATGCAAATGTATTTTCTTACATTAGCTTTTATTTCTTTTAGAAAAAAATTAAAATGTTTTCCATCTTTCTTTGAAAATAAGAAAAAACATTTCTTCTTATATACAAAAAAATCCTTAAAATGATACTTTTATTTAAAATTAAGTGCTATAAAAAATCAAACAGTCCAATTCGAATAGGGGAATAGATTTTATAATATACAGCTTGTTAACAGTATCTCAAAATCTGAAATTAGGAAATATTTCTTTTATCAATTTAATCTAATAATTAAGGGCTCTGATAGCGAAAATTAAATGACAACTTTTTTACTCGACTGTGGGATAATACAAGTTACTCCATATAAATTTGAGGGAAAAGGTCTTTTTTTACTACTAATATTTGGTAAAAGAATCATTTTTACATTTATTTTTTAAAACGGTTCATTTTTCAATTTTTCTTACATTTTCGGACCCTATTTGTCACTTAATTTATTTTTTGGATCCTTAATACCATTATTTTGACTAAAAGTGAAAATATTCTAGAATATTTTGTTACAGTTGAATTCTGTGGAGTACAATTTTTTATACAGGTGGAGGTTGACTTGTAATATCACTTTAGAATTTTTGGTTGGGGTCCTCTGGGCGCCGCCGCCATGCTTCTTTAGAATTTCGTCGAACTTCATTACTAATTTACTACTGCTTCTTCTACCCCACACTCTTCGCCCTTAAGCTTCCACAACAGCTCCCGCACCATATCTATATCCAAATCCAAACCCAAAGTCCGAACTATCCACATCTTCGCGCAGGAGATCATCAAGACCAACGTCGCCAACTTCAGGGAACTGGTCCAGAGACTCACCGGAAAGCCCACGGCTCGGGACAGGGCTCGTCGGAAGAACAAGAAACCCAGAACCGCCAAAATCCGACCGCTGGAAGATATCATATCCGTCGGCGGCGAGACTTCGGCTGCTCCGATCAACAAGTTAGCTGAACTCAGGCGTGGGAGAGAAGAGGGTGTGATTAAGGAAGAAGTAGATGATTACGATGAAGATCAGGTTATGTGGGTTGACCGTAATTATGCCCACAATTACGGCGGTGATCATCATCAGAGTTACCTGAACGCGTTCGGAGATTTCGGTGGATTGATCCAAGAGCTGGGTGATGATGAATTCTCGTTTCTCCAGAATTTGGATCATGGGCCGGAGGCTAATTATAATTTGCATGGCGGGTTCGTCTGAACAAACTCATCATCAAGTCTCTAATTAAAAATTTTTATCCAAACTCTGGATTTGGATATGGCGCCACGCTGACGGAGGAGAGCTCTGTTTCAATGTCGACAGAAGAAGAGATGAGTTCATTTGTGAAATCAGAAGAGGATAGCTGCTTTGTTTGGTTGATTCAGGGGAACCCATGAACAGAGGAAGGGGAATAAGAGGAATGTAACAACTACGGGTACAGTGAGGAAGAAGGAGATGCGGACGAGAAGGTGGAGAAGATCAACTTGTCTTGAGAGATCTGGATTTGGGGAAAACTGAGAAACAATTGGGTGAGCTCAGCTGTCGGGTTGGATGGGGAAATGAGTTAAAAGGTCCAGATAAACATCATCAAAAAAAGATCCAGATACGGTGGAAATTGTGATGCTAGAGTTAAAATTGTAACGATGGGAACCGAAAACATAAATGGCAGTGATAAACGTAAATCACTTTTAAAAATAAATGTAAAAAGGGTTATTTTGTGAAATGTTAGTGACATAAAAAACAAAAAAAGGACATTTTCCCTAAATTTTATGAGAGGAAAGGGGAAGAGTTTTTGTTTTGTTTTGTTTTTTGTTTTTTCAGAGGGAGCAAAGTGGAAGAATAAATTAGTCATTCCAATTTATTGCTTACCTTTTAGAGTCGAGGAGGGCATGTGAAAAGCCGGCGCTCTGGGGCAAAATTGGACCGAACTTGACATAATCAGGAATAGAGCGGCTAACTTCATGGAGAGGAGTCATCGGTGGTTCTGCAATCGGAATCATTTTATGAATGACGCTGGCACCAGTACTGGAGGAATGATCTCTTGTCATGATACAATCTCTGTAATACTTGGCGAACATCTTTGTATTCTCATCCAACGATTCCCCGTAAAGCTTCTCCAGATTGTTGAGTTTCTCCACTTGGTCAGGTCTCATGGAGAACACCAGAGACTCATTGAAGAACTGATCAACATCGGCAGTGAAGGACAGATCACACGAATCTGGAATCACCTCCAGTACAAGTCTGCCAAAATGATCATACACAGATTTTGAATGTCACGTCTAATTTAAACATCAACCATGAATGATTCATCAACAAAAAAAAACATTAACCAGGAAAAATTTAAGTTAGTGGAGGAATTAAATTAATGGAATCCATGCCTGTGGCGTTCTTCGTAGTACCACCCAACGATCGAGCCCATTTGGGGAAGGAAAATCTGTCTCCACAGCTCGGGGGCGAAATCGATCCTGGAAAAGAATGGGTCCACTGAGAACATTTCTAGAACGTGAAGGACCGAGTTGTGAATATTGCCTTTCAACGCCCAGAGGCAGGAGAGGTTCAGGTGAGCCCAGGCGGAGAGGTAGAAATTTGGGACGCCCGCGGTTTTCTGCACAGAGTCCAGCATCGCGCACACTTGAAGCATCTTCTCCGCGTAATCGAGCCTCGCGAGCTTCGTTTCCGTATTCGAAGTGGCGATTGCTTCTTCCAGAGCTTCGATTCCCCAGTCCAGATTCGCCAGCACCGCCTGGTCGGCATACCGGACATCCTCGTCTCTGCCGCCGCTCACGTCGTCCGCCGCTAATCTCTCCGCACATCGTTCTTTGTGCTGGATTCTCTGTCGCTTGTCCGCCAACCTGTCCTTGGTGAAACTTTCCACCGCCGTGAACAAATGCCGGACGACATCCATCTGAAGACCGTACTAATCCCGGGATATTGTTCTGAAGGAAGGATCTTATTTGAATCAGGGGAAGCGGTGAGAGTGTCAACAAATTGGGAATAAATTGAGAATGAAAAAGAGCCGGCCATGAGAAGAGGACAGACACATCAGTAGCTATTTTCTACTGCCGGCTTCGGTTTGTTGCGGGGTGAATGATCGATCTGAAGTAACATTGGACTTTTTAAAACATCCACTAGTAGTAGTTTATCAATTCGATCACTATTATTAACTGCATGTCTACTGTATGATATGAACATTGAACAGTCAGCCGCTCCTTTAACAACAAGAAATCGTTGACGCTACTTCGTGTTTTTAACACGAAGGTTAAAATGATAAATTTTCCTCGGGAAAATATGGTTGCGGGATGCTTTTGACATTGAAAACTACTGATGGCCTGCACGAAACCAGGGACAAAAGATGGCGGAGTATAAATAAATTGGAGGACCTACTCACGAATTTCAGCACAAAAAAAAAGACTAAAAAGTCAAGGAGCAGAATACGTTGCACAAAAAGAGTGAAAGAGCAAAAATGTCATCTGATCAAGGTAGGTACCTGATAGAATTATTATTATTATTATTATATCACAAATAAGGGGTCATATTATCAAATTTCGAAGCTTAAGGTGTTTAGATGTGTTAATATGAGAATGAGTTGTGGCAAAATTAAAGTAATAGGGGGTGTAAAAGAGATAACAAGAAAAATCGGATCTTTAATTTACAGTAGTTTTTTTAGGTCGACAGCATAGCAATCAATCGATGTCACAAGACAAGAGTGAATGGGTATAAAAAAACTCTGGAATGTCTAATTAATTGTCTATGGCGGGCGAGACTTTGAACTCTTCTCTGCGTTCCATTTCACACCCTCCTCGCTCAATGCCATTTAATTTCTTCATCTTTGAACATCATTTTTATACTAGTATTATTATTAAAAGAAAGAAAGAAAGAAAGAAGCAATTCCAGTCTCATTCATTGGGATTGCTTGCTTGTTTCATTTGCAGCAGTCGTCTTTCTCTCTCCTTAATAATTTATTGATTCAAGTTCAATTCAATCGTAGCAAACTCGTCATCTGTTGATTTGCTTCCAATCCAATACGCGTCCATTGTCACCTTCAAAAAAACATACACACAAGTTTTGATTTTGGTCAATCAAGAATCTGGTGCATCTGGTTTTATATTCCCCCTTTCACCAAGTTAGTTGTTTTTCTGGGTTTTCATCATTTTTCTTGTTGTAAAAGTGATGGGTGGGCTTTGCTCGGGCGGAGCAAAAGCTCGGAGCACCAAGAAGATCAGCTCAGAATTCTCCGGACATCGAACCTCTGTCTCTGCAAATGCTTCCACAAAACACAAAGCTAATACAACTGCTGCTAATCCGCAAAGAGAGGAAGTGATCCGACATGAGAACAGGCGTAGTGAGAGATACGATTCTGGCCCATTGCCACTTTCATTCTCTTCTGAACTGAGACAATCTGCGCCAACAGCCGCCAAAGTAGTAATTACGACTCCCACCTTTATTATGTTCTTCATCGATTCAACTTCTCTAAACAGTAGAATTTGATCATACTGTAACTACATATGATGTTTGTTAACTTCTTCTTTCCTTGGATGTTATGTTAATGGAGAAGGGTTCTAGGAAGGGGTCAATACGGAGGGCTGGCACTGTGGGGATAGAGATAACGGTGGAAGTTCTGGACACACTTGGAAGTAGCATGTCCAATCTGAACGTCAGACATGGATTTGTTTCCGGACTGCCTTCAAGAGGGAATAAGATTTCAATATTGGCATTTGAGGTAGCCAATACCATAGCTAAAGGTTCGCAGTTGTTGCAGTCACTTTCTCAAGAAAACATCAACCTCTTCATTAAGGAAATAGTACTCCAATCAGAAGCAGTCCAAAAGCTGGTTTCAAGAGATACCAATGAGTTACTAAGTATAGCTGCTGCTGATAAGAGGTTAAAACAAACACTATGCTATACAAATGCTATGCATGTGTTGAAGGTTGTTCTTTGGTTTGCAGCTTCATGTGGTGTATTCTTTGCAGGCATGAAGTAGATGCTTTTTCAAAAGAAGTTATCAGGTTTGGGGACTTGTGTAAAGACCCGCAATGGCATAGCCTTGGCCGCTATTTTTCAAAGTAAGATTGTTGTTTATGGAGTGATTTTGGTTCAATATCAAGAAAACATGTTCACTTTGTTATATGGAGTACTACATGCCTGTAACAGATTAGAATCGGATCATTCAGTTCAAATTTCATTGAGGGATGAAGCAGAAGCTGCCATGCAAGATCTAGCTACTATGGCTCAGTATACTTCTGTATGTTTAAGCTGGTTTCTTTTGTTTGGTTGGTTTAATGTTTTCCGTCTTTCTTTTCTCCTGATGTGCTTGCTTTGGCTTGAATTCAACTAACTATTCATATGCATAATCAGGACTTATATCATGAGCTGAATGCTCTAGATAGATTTCAGCAAGATTATGCTCATATGATCGAAGAAGCAAATTCCTTAAAACTCCCAAGAAGAGGTTGGGAATAATAAAAAAGTTTTATCCTTCTCTATTTAGTCTTGCTTTCATATCTTGATCAGTCTAAATCAGCACACTGTTCAGTAAGTTGCACACAAATGATTTGGCACTCTCTTTATTATTAGCACTTCATTGCTTTTACAGGAGAAAGTATGATTATCTTGCAGAATGAAATAAAACAGCAAAGAAAGCTTGTAAGGAACTTGAAAAAGAAATCTATTTGGTCGAAGACTCTGGAAGAGGTTTGAGATGTCAAAGTCTTTATCTTGTTGTTGCAGGATTTCACATATTAAGGCAAAGAACATAAGCTTTTTTATTGATGTTGCTGCCTCTTTTATATGCAGGTTGTGGAGAAGCTTGTTGACATTGTGGCCTACATGCATCAAGCCATTGCTGAAACATTTAAAGGTAAAGAGAGTAAGAGAATGTTTCTTACAGTAATTCCTTTTCTTCCTGAATTGTCTCAATGTCTAACATTTCATTCTGTTAATGTCGTTAACTTGATGAGACAGAAACAAGATCAACGCGAAAACAGCCTAGCGAGAACCCTCAAACACTTGGAGCCATTGGACTCGCTTTGCACTATGCTAATTTAGTTCATCAAATAGATAATTTGGTAATTCCTGTTTTTCCATACTCAAACACTCTCCTAATGTAAACTACGCTGAAAGTTTAACGCTGCAGGCTTCTCATCCAGCTTCAGTTCCTCCTCATGTGAGAGACACGCTTTACAACGCTCTGCCAGATACTGTCAAGGCAGGTCTAAGGTCTAACCTCCATTCAGTCGACAACAAGGGAGTGGTAAGTCCAAGAATTTGTTTAAACTCAATTTACACAACATACTCCCTCCATCCAATAACATAGTGAACAATTCTCCGGGCACAGAAATTAAAAAATGATGAAATTGTTTAAGTGTTTCACTATGATTTGGGACAGATGGAGTACAATCCATCTGCTGCTGCTCGGTTTGAATGCCATGCAACTGATTCCTTCCTCTAAAATATCACATTTTTGTTCCTTTGCAGCTTTCAATTTCTCATGTGAAAGACCAAATGAATAAGACACTCCGGTGGCTCGTTCCAATTGCTGTGAATACAACAAAGTAAGTTCCCCATACTATATATATATATCATCATAGAATCCGGTATCTTATCCTTTTCACTCCTTTACAGAGCACATAGGGGCTTCGGATGGGTTGGTGAATGGGCAAACAATGGGTATGTGCAGGCTTATCTCCTTTTCTCTTCTCACCATTATGTTGATTCAAATACAGTATCATAGTTATTGCTTCTCACACATAAATACTGGATTCTTGGTCACATAATTGTTGGTGCTCATTCATGGTCACATTTTTGGCTGGGTTATTATAGACATGAATTCAGCAAGACAGCAGCGAAAAACGACAAGCCAACTCGCCTCGAGACATTTTATCATGCTGACAAGCAAATGACAGATGTTTACATTCTTGAGCTAGTGGCATTGCTGCATCACTTGATCATCCTAGTAAGAGAAAGAGATGTGGAGACAAACCCCCCCGTGGTCCAGACCAAGATGCAGATCAACCATATTGCAAACAGAAGTAGTAGTCAAAGTGTTGAGCTGTCAGAGCAGGAGAAGAGTTTAGTAGAGAATTGTATGAAGAGGAGGAGGTGGGTTGGAGGCATAAGGGGAAGAAGCAATAGCGCAGATTTGGAAGAGTGGAAGAAGAGAGAAGGCAGCAGCAGCACAAACAAAAAGAAGAGATGGTTGAGCAGGAGTGCTGGGAACTCTCCTGCCAGGGGTGGCAGACTTTTCCCAGGGAGATCGCTGGTTACTCTGCTTGATCTCATGGATGGTCTGGACTCCTCCTTTTCAGAGCATAGATTATAAGTCTAATAACATTCCATTTGTTATATAGGGAAATACTATAAATTACCTAACACTCCAAATATTTTTGTAACAAAATAGTGCTCTTATACTGATAAACTAGGGTCTTTTATTGGGAAAAAAAATAATAGTGCTCTTTATACAGATAAACTATGGACCTTGTTGAAATTCTTTGATTTATGTGATATCATGTGGTAGCCGATGATTCCAGATAAAATTCCAGTGAGCACGCCTTTGATTTAAAATAGTTCTAATACCCATAGTATTAAATTTCGTTTCGCATCTGCGGCAGACGCCGGTTCGTTGATCGGCGGAAACGGCACCGTTTAAACCAAAATTGTATCGGCGGTCGTGACATCGGACTGTACCGCCGCTGTTTGCCGTCGTGTCTGCGAAATGAAGAAAAGCGCAGACTGGGGTTTAAATGAACATTTTTTAAAAGTTTGAGGATGAATCACGAATGAAAAATATCTACTAAATTAAAGAAATTAAAATACAAAATCACAAGATTCATAAAAACTTCTCACCGATTGTTTTGGAATATGTTAATTACGTTAAAGAAAGAAATAATATATTAATCTATTTGAGATCCATGCTATTTAAATTTGTTTTCCATACTTAAATTAGTTTATGATGTTGACTAATGAGATCAGTTAGAATTATCATGTTTATATTTCTTCAGACTCCCAGTTTGTAATTTAAAAAATTAATTTACCTCATTCATTTTTTAATTCTTTTAATTAGTATATTTAGTTCTTGTATGTAACTAGTAAATACTTGTTTATTACATTCTTTTATCTGTTGAATTAAAATTCTGTTAGTTTTTTATTCATAATAAAATAAATAGTTGCGTTCAAAAAAATGTAGGAGTACCTTTTACATCTTAATAAAACGAAGTATCTTTCACGGTACATGAGACAGTCGCTACGTTGAAACAAGTAAGAAACCTGCACCAAATAAGAATACAATACACCGATTTTGTTATATATATAGGGAGAAAAAAAAATCTGTAACACTCACTATGCATCCAAAATTTGTTATAAAATAGGCTCTTTATACCGATAAACTAGTGTAATTTATTGGGAAAACAATGTGCACATACTCGGACCTTGTTGAAATTCTTTGATTTAAACCCTTTTTCTTTGTGAACTCTTCTCTTCTTTAGAGTAGAGTTCACTTAATCAATTGATTGGTTTTCAAAAAAAAAATGATATCATATGGTAGCCGATGATTGCAGATAAAATTCCAGTGAGTACGTCTTTAGATAGTGTCACTTAAGAAAATGATTGGTGAAGAATTTTAACTCCACCTGGACTAAATAAAATACGAAGGAAGTTCCACTTGGACTTCCAACTCATCAACTTCCTTTATCTTTCAGGGCAACCAAACAATACATTAATACTTATTATCTATAAAAAGTGCAACAAAAAAAATCGTCAAACAGTTGGTTTTTTATTAAATTTTTTTATATGTTTTAAGCTGGCATTGATTCATTTACTGTTCATTAACTAATCTAGTACTAAGATTAAAACAGTAAATTTTGATCTAAGAACACGAGGCGAAGAACTTGAGTTCAAGTAGGGATAGCATCACAACATCATGTTACAATGTGGCAATTAGGGGTGAGATCGAGCCGAGCCCGAACCTGGCAAACTCGAGTTCGAGCTCGTGAGAATCAAGCTCGGCTCAAGCTCGGCTCGAACTTCATCGAGCTCAGCTCGTGACAGGTTCGAGTTAGGTTTGAAAGCTCGTGAGGCTCGATTCATGATAGCTCGCTTAGGCTCGATTATAAATTTCAGCTCGATTAGGCTCTAAGTGGCTCGTGAAGCTCGAAAAAATTGAGATATATTACATTAATTTAATAAAATATTCTTAAATTTCACAAGCTCGAGCTCAAATCTAATAGGCCCCGGCTCAGCTCAGGCTTGACTCGTTTGTTAGGCTCGTGAGTCTGATCGAGCCGAACCTCTGAGGCTCGAGCTCGAGGCTGGAAAAAGCACGACTCGACAGGCTTGTTTGAGCTCGAGCTCGAACGGGCTCGATTCGTTTCTCAACCCTAGTGGCAATTACCATCACTAAATTTTGGAAAAAATAAAGTAATGGTTTACTAAGTCTCATAAAATATACATTCAAGCACCCACTGAATTTTTCGTTATGCCTCCACTAAAAAAATTCACTAATCAACTACTTATACCCCAGCTCACCAATTCCTAGCTCCGCGATTGAGTTCAAGTTCTACTTTCACCATCCTATAAGTCTGACCTCTGATCGTAAATATATAAAAAAACATTAAATTTAATGAAATAAAATAATTAATGGTGTGAATTAAATATGTTAGTGAGAGGGGAATGGGAGAGGTGATTCTGAACATGGACTTAAAGTGAAAGTGCCTTTTGGTATTGGATTGGATTGGATTGGACTGGACTACATGGACTACAAAGACACAGGCTGGGCTTTTCGCCTTCGATCCGAAGAGAATAATAATACTGGCCGGCATTATCGTCACAGCCACACACCTGCATCCCACAACCTCATAGTTCAGCGCCGAGTTGGAAATTTTTTCCCGGAAAACATTAAAAATTTAAATTATCAGAATGACTATATTGCCCTATTAATAGCTAGTCTAGAGGAAAAATGTGTATAGATTAAGATAAGGGTAAAATTGTCAAATGATAATATATCAACTTTTTGTCTCCACTAATTTTCTTGGAAAACGTGATTTCTAGAAATTAATTTTTTTAGAATTGGCTACTGAACGCAGCCAAAAAAAAAACATATACTCCCCGTTTTATACAATTATATTAATCATCATCTAACTGATATTTCATCCAGTAGTTCAAATGGTCAAGTTATAAGGTAATTCGGAAGCTCAAATCCAATTAACCGGACAATTACATATCTACCACTCATTATTCAAATGTTTCAAGTGGGTGAAAATTCACCTAGGTTACAAATAACATTGACGCGTTTTATAATGATTATTCTGTTTAACTTTCGTACTTATATTTGACTTAATTTTTAAATAAAAAGAATTTATGAAAAAACTTTAAAAAAATATATTTAGAAATTAGACCCACTATATAACCGTACTCGAAATAATATATACATATAAATTATTTTACTTTATAAATAAAAATATTGAATAAAATAAATTATAGATTAAACATTGAAAATAAAATAGAACCATCTTTTATAAATAAATATATTGAATAAAAAAAATTATAAATTAAATATTGAAAATAAAATATAACAATCTTGTTGACAAGACGGAGTATATGACATGAAGTAATGATTCCCAAAAAATGTATGCAGGTGACGTGTTTTTATCCCCTAAAGTTATGCACAATATGCGGATTCGGTCGTGTCTTTTTATTAGTCGTGATGGTTAACCACTCTTTGTTTTTTTTTGTTTTTTTTTTATTTTAAAAAATCACATAACCGCGCGCTAGTCTCCACTTTAGAAGTAGAGGTAATACTCCATTTGTTTCAAGTGTATTGTTATTTTTAGTTTTTTTATTCTTATTAAGATCATTTCTTGTTATTAACTTATTTTACATAAATTTTTATCATTATCTCATTCCAAATTTATTCTAATTCCTCATAATTAGGGGTGTTCAAAAAAACAGTAAACCTGCGAACCCGAGCCGCCCCACGTTATCCGAAATCGAAAAAACCGAGATCCGTAGAAACTGATATCCGAATAATCCGAAAACCGAAAAAAATGAGTAATTACGGGTCGGTTTCGACTTATTGTTTCCATTACCCGCGGGTACCCACCCCGCCCCGCATATACTACTACCACATACAAATTACTACTACTATTACGTGTGTTACCCGCGGGTACCCACACTCTGTTCTATATATTCCTACTTTATTTCCTCTTCTCCCATTCACAATTACTACTATTATTTGCATATTGTTTGTGGATTTGGTGTTTCGGTTATGTATTTAACTACTTGTTTGTAATGTTGCAAGGATTTAAGAATTAATATGGTCAATTTTTATTTTAAAACACATTTCTTCATTATATTAATATTTATTATAGTGTGGGTATACCCGCGACCCGATTCGTAAAGAACCTCATTGTGCGGGTCGGTTACGGATAGTGGGTATTCGTTCCATTACGTACAGATAACATTTTCTCTATTATCAACCCCGTCCCGCTCCGTGAACACCCCCACTCCCAATCCACACCCTAGATCCTTCGAGTCAATGCATTGTAAATGTAAAAATGGACTAACATAAAATAAAAGTGGAAATGATCATTTTATTTGAGACAAAAATATTTTGATGTTGTGATAATCCACTTAGAACGAAGGGAATATAATTCATTGGTGTTGTCTGTCCGTATCTCTGAGGAGGCTAGGTAATTAAATCATATCTAGAGATGTCGGCCGGCCTCATCCATCTGGGTGGAGAGGAACAAGACATCTTTGGGTGCTTGCCTTGGGTTGGGTCCCTACATAACATAATACCTATATCATAATATCAAATCACAATGTTATGTTCAATGGCGGATCTAGGCTTCAAAAATTAGGTGAACGGAGAAAAACACTCAATAATAAAAAAAATAAGTCAAAATACAAATCTTACATAGCATTTATCAAAAATTCGATCAAATTAAAGTGAAGAGCTTTGCAAAATGTGGACAAAAAATGAAAAGACAAAAGTTGAAAAAACGAATTGAAAATCTTAAGAGAGAGATAAGAGTTGGATCTTTTTTTTGAACAACAAGACAAATTAAATTATAGAAAAAATGAGAATGAGTTTAAGAGAGCCGAGCTTTTGAGGCAAAAGCTGGCACAAAAGAAGACGTTCGTCACCTGATACAAACAAAACCTACCATAGAGATTAAAACGAAATACAACCAAGCCATTAAACGAAACCAAACTTTAACCCGAGATCCCCAGCGGATTAATTAACCAAACCACCCATGTTTTGCAGCCTCTATTTTTCAACCAAAAGAATGTCTGAAGTTGTATTTCTGATATAATCATCAAGGAATTGCAGGGAGAGTTTTTCATAACCAGACCATTACGTGCTTGTGACTATGACAACAGCTTGCCACAACACCCTGGACTTAATCGGGCAACCTCGAAACAAATCTGGATCAGTAAGATCAGTGACAGAAAGGAACATACCACTTGGAATGCCACACCAAAGACGGATTGAGTCCCATATGGCAGTAGCAGCTGGACAGTAAAATAAGGCATGCTCAACAGTTCCCGGCAACTGCTTGCACTAAATGGAGAACTTGGGACCTAATTGACACCTATTAATTGAAATGGTGTTTAACTGAGCCTACAAGGCTTTCTAAATGGCTAAAGGTGTAATATTTCCTTTGTTAGATTAAACTATGAAAGGGTATAAATTTGGGGCCGAAACACCTAAGGGTTGGTCCGCACTGGTTATGTTATACTTCGGATATATATGTGTGTATATATATATAAATATATTGTAGCGACGTGGTTTTCGTCAGGAGTCGCCACCAATCTTTTTCCTAGGTCGATTGGGAACCTGAAAATGGTCTACGAGAGATCTGGAATAGTTTGTCAGTTACGTACAAAAATGGTTAATTTTCGTACGCCCAAAATTGGTACCACGGGTGTTTTCATAAATTTGCTTGATTTTTAAGACGAAAAGAAAAGAAAAAAAAAAGATAAATAACCACACTAAAAATAAAAGAAAAGAAAAAGTATTTTTAGTAATTTACATAGCTAATAAAAATTCAAAATATCGTGAAAGTAAAATTAAAACAATTTAGATTAACATAATAAGAAAAATATTAACTAACACAAAAGGCATAGTGCCCTAACTGTCAGTTTTTTAAACTTGTCAAAATATTATTATGGGTAGATAGATGTTAATGACTCAAACGACATCTTTTGAAGCTTTAGGGACCTAAGTGAATTAAGGGAGCAACTTGGGGGAATTAAAGTAATAAAAGGTAATAATAAACAAGAAAATAAACAAAATAAAAAAACACGTACCTTGTATCTGCAGCAGCTACTCGTGCGCGTAAATGAGGAGAGAGCAAGAGAGACTAGGGTGGTGGCTCGTGGGCGGCAATCTTCGAGGCGGCGAGTGGCGAGGCGAATGGGGGTGGCCGGAGCTCGAACGGAGGCCTGCGGCGGCGGATTGGAACGGGTTGTGCAGCGGGTCGTTTTCGGGTCGAAAGGATCCGGTTCTTCAGGGGAGGCTGGCGCTCCTTGGCGGTGGAGACGGGTCGGAAATGGTGCGGCGGAGGCAGGGGACTCGATCGGCGGTGGTGGTGAGACGAGTTACGGCCTGGAGTGTCGCACTCGAACGTGTTGGGTCACAAAACGGGTCGGCGGGTCACGGCGATTTTCTCCTCTTTCCGGCGACGTCCGGCGGAGAGGATGGTACCGTTGAGTTGCTGGAGATGCGCCGATTCTGGGGGTCTGGTTGGTGGCGGTTGGAGGAGAAGATGGAAGGAGTTGGATGGTGGACGCAACTTCGGACGAACAACCGAAAGCTTTTGTTTTTTTTTTTTTTTGTTCTGTTTTTTATTGTGAATTGGTAACAAAATGCTCATTTATTCTTCAATTAATAGAGATATTTGGAGCCTCCATTTGCCCAAGCTTCATCCTTTTGTTCAATCACATGAAATTGAGAGTGAATTTAGGTGAATTGACAATGGAGAGGAGATTGGGGAGATGGGAGACATGCTTGGAAGGTGGAGGGAAGTTGGAGCCTGCGCATGCTCATGTGCTGCAGATTTTCTTCTCTTCTTTTCTTTTTTTTCATTTTTTGTTAATTAAACATAATAACACATTTAAATTATAGACTAAAAAACGAAAACACATAAAATAATGATAAAAACAAAAAAATATGTAAATTAACGAAAATAATAAAAATACGTGAAATGATAAAAGACATGAAATAATAAAAAAAATGTTCATGAAAAATGAAAAAAAAGTACATAAAATGATGGAAATAACGAAAAGTACCAAAATAAGAAAAATAACCAAAGCATCCGAAAAATTATTAAAAAAACGACAAAATAACAAAAGTTTCATAAAATAACAAAAACATACGACAAAAGTTCATAAAATAATGAAAATGGCGCTAACACGTGAAAAAAACGATAAAAACTACGTAAAATAACGAAAATGGCAAAAGTTACATAAAATAACGAAAATGACGAAAAATATATAAAATGTCGACAAAAATCACATGAAATAAAAATACGGAAAAATACCAAAAAAAAACAATAAAAACAAAAACCTAAATCACTACTCTGGACAAAATCGGGTGTCAACATATATATATCCGTGTTCCATAAATTGTGTGGTGTTGGGCTAGGAAGTTAGGAAGGATGCTAACGAGTCGACACACCGCATAACTCCGCACCGCAAATCCATGACACGTATTGTACAGATGAACGTAATGCAAATTGGGGAAAGGAAGTAGGATGTAACATAATCAATGTTACAGTTGGTAGTTATACAATTGATGAGTTGACAGGAAAAAACAATAGAAAAGTTACGCTTCTATTAATAAACTTTTATTCTTCTTTTTTCGCATTTTTTTTACATTATTCCTTCAAATGGTTTGGAAAGTTACAATTACTTGCACGGGGTTGAAATTTATGTTTTCCCCTTTTATTTCTGAAAACTACAACCCCCTAGCTAGGCATTGAGTCACTTTTACTGTTAGTTTATGGGCTATTAAAGCCAACCCAGTAGATCTGTAATCTAACCGCATGCAAGTCGAACGTGGCAACTAAAGCCTGACAGTGGATATATATATATATATATATATATATATATATATTCCTAGATTTCTCATTTCGGTAAACCATTTTTCTTTAAAATTATCAGTTTCTTCTTTTGAAAATATATTAAAATACCAGGTAACATTTTCTTCATTTCAGGAGACTTCAAATCTTTTTTTAAAAATTCTTTATCAATGACAAATTCTTCAATTATAACATTAATAAATTTTTTTGTAGAAAATACTTCCATTTCACTGGGAATAGAATTAATACTTGAAGAAACTTCATCTTTAAAATCATAAATTGGTTGAGGATATATATATATATATAGATAGGATGCAACGCAATGGTTGAAGCTCGCATCGCACATGGCCAAGGGTGTGAGGCTCACATGTCATGTCATGTGCCTAGGTTAATTGTGACTTGTGACCTTCGACCGGATCCGTGTGTCGGTATCCCTCGGCATCGCGAAGTGGGCTGGGTTAGCAGGTTCTGGAAGAGATAGATAGATATTTGCGATGGTCGGATGTGTGGAGGGAGGGATGGATATATAAATGTGTAAACAAACTAAAATTGCTAGAGGTGAAAGTTTTAAAATGTGAATAGAAAATTGGGCTAAAAATTTACACAACCGATTGATTCGTAGATTTTGCAATACCTTATGAGCTTTTGTAGACTTTCAAAAATAAATGGAGAAAAGTGACAAATTCACTACACTTCTTCATCATGGGCGATTGTAAGTAATTAAAATGTTACTTTTATCTTACTATATTATTTATGATAAGGGAGGGAGTAAATAGTACTGAGATGATTGCGTGGCATAAAAGTAGATATATCCACGGTGTGATGACATGGCAATGCTATGACTGATCATGCGGCAGCTAGCTTTTAATGAAAACACAACACAACTGTTAGCTAGGAAAGGGACAGAGAATGGCAGAGGAGCCAGACAGGTGTTCGAATTCAATTGGTTCCAACACATACACCTCTTCCTTCATTCACTTCACTGACACAGACACGACCAAACCTCAGGCCCACTTCGCCCGCCAACTTTATCCATTTCCACGTCCCCCTCGGCCTCCTCACCAATTAATTCCTTCCACTAGCTAATCTTCAACTTTCTTTCCACACAAACAAACAAACACCTTCAAACTTTGATTAATTTCCTCGACAATGCCCAACGCTCCTCTTCACTTCATCAACATTAATTCTACTACTGCTAATTTCTTATATATTCAGATACATACTCCTCTATTAATTCAACTGTTCTTTCATAGCTACTGTAATTAAATACTATATCTTAACATACGCAGTAATTAATTATTACTAGTAGAATACAGATTGTCGTCTCTCTATAGACAGTTAAAATTAGTTCTATCCTAATTAACATTTTTTTAAGTTGATCAGTTCGGAGACTCATCGTTTGTGCAATCCAAAGTTTACTCTGAAATTTGTCTTGGATGCATATGTCATGCACGCAGAGTAAATTCCTTGAAACTAATTACATAAAACATTTAAATTTGATGATTCATTTTAAGGGATCTGTTCGTTTAACTTAATTCCTCAACACACAAATTAAACAATAGACATATGGCCCATTATATAGGACTTGAATGAAAAGCAGTGGTGTTTTATTTTTTTATCCCTAAATTATTTCTAATATCCGACTTCATCACGGGTTCACTAAATTAACAATTATCAAAATTCTTAATGTATTAAATAACAATATATCCGGTGTAATAAATTTATGGAAATTTAGTTCGTTTTTAAAACGTTTGGCTTAGATTAATTATGATAAATTAGTTCACTTTTAAAAGTTTTGGGTTAATCTTATTATTTGAATAGTGACATTTCTGTCAGTTCTATCTTTCATCCAATAAAATATATCAGTTCTCTCTCTCATGATTTAATCTTTTTTGTCACCCATCTCTAACTCGACCACGTCACGGGTGGTCATCCCGTGGACCACTTTTGGCTATCTAGGGCCATCTTGGAAGCTCTTGGCGGCGAGCCCAAACTTCATATATCGTCGACATAACTTACACTTTTTGTTCACAGTACCCGACTCTGCTCGAAGCGCATGTCACCCGATTTGATGACACGCTGCAGCTCCACCTTACCATGATTGTCCCTGCCAGTGATTAAAAGAACATGAAAGAGATCGGAAACCATATGGAGAAATTTGCACGATTACCCGTAAGAATCTCTTAGAATTACCTTTCGTGTTTAGTTGATCATTATCCGCTCAATATTTTCTTCTTCGTATTTACTAATTCTTTCTTTAATGGCTTGGACATCTACCCCTTGAATCAAATTAAATACTGCAAACAAATGACATGAAAAAGGAAAATGTGAGCAATCAAACGTACAAACAAACAAATGTTAGCACCAAAGTATATCTAAATTGTTTATTTGAAATATACACACGGAGATTGATTATAGATATAGTCATGCACATAGAAACTACTATACTGATTAGTGCCAATGAAATCCAACCCAGTCTTCATTTTCTCTTGCTCACTGCTTGAAAATTTGGGCAGTATTGCTCCCAAAGTGGTCTGCATCTTAAGTGGGTATCTCCCAAAGATATGAAACATGCAAACAAAAATTATCTACAATGGTTTATAACCTGGTTCCATATGAAGAGAGACTCAAACCAATCAAACTAATTTTTCTATAGAACTTTAAGGAACAACTGCCACTTGGAGAGCCATCAATCAGGCATCCCCAGCTCATAAACAATACACATTAAGATCAATAGTAAGATTGAGTTGCAGTTGAACCATAATTTTCTTTTAAAAGTGTTAATGCAAACATGTCCATCGTAAGTGCTCTCTCCACAACAACTTATCACTACGTAGAGAAAATCAATTTACTGCGGCCTACTGCGTGCACTACGTACATGAAAGGTGTTTTGAAGAGCCTTAAGAAGCACCAAAAAGCGTTACTAATGTCTAACAAAGATCCAGGCGCTACAAGGCGCTACATGGTGGGTCCGTTTTTTAATTTGAAGTGTCTCTGAAGCGCCGTAATTTGGCGCTTCAGCCCGAAGCTTCTACAAGAAGCCTCGGCCTAATCAGATCTGAGACTGGGAAGCGTTACTCGTCTTCATCGTCTAGCAGAGAAGGGGAGTAACAACCGCAGCCAGGCCAAAATTGCATCTCGCCATCCTCCGCATAGCCTCTGACTCAGTGTCACTCGCGCTCGCTCATCGCCGGTAAGGGGTCGTTCACCGCCGCTCACTCTTCACCTTTTGGTCTTTGCACTTAACTTGAAAGGTGGACGTGCCTCTTCACCATTTTGTCTCTGCCCTTTCTGAAAATGCTGCAGTTGAAGCCTCGATTCTGGAGTTCAGGTACTCCTTCGCCGTCTCACCCTGTCTCTATTCGATCGTTTCGTTTACCTAGCTATTGGGCTTTTAGAGTGAATGCCTATATAGGGTTTACTGAGGGTTCTTTAGTGTGAAATCCAAGATGAAGAATCGGTAGAGATTGAAGTGTTTGTAAGTAGATAGCTTTTTTCTATCCCAAGAATCATTCGTTTGCTCCAGACGAAGAATGGTGCGAAAATGGTGGTCTCAAGATAGAGGTGGAGACAAGAAGGAGGGCGTGTTGCTGCAACAGCAGGGCCACTCTGTTGTGCCATCTTTCTCAACTCATCAAAACCCTTAGACAAGAGGGGCAACATTGTGTGTAGATTCTTTAATCTTCAATTACATTTGTGCTTAGTTATGATAAGGTAGTGTCATCGCCTAATTAATCGAGTAGTTGAACTCTAACATCTATTTATTCCTTATAAGGTGTCACCGCACGCCGCCCGAGCCCGGTTGCGGAGGCGGGGGCGCCGGGACACCGGAAGCGGAAGCCGGAAAACGAGAGATGGCAGGTCCATCGAGACCCGCCGCGTAGCGGACCCAGAACGGAAGGATTGTGGAAGCGGACTAACGGAAATTTCATGCGTATAACCAAAAATAAAATGCAACCATACAATTCATGCACTAATAACAGAGCAATAGAGTAAGCCCCGCCCTCTGAGGACGAGTGCTTACGCAACAAAACATAGAAGCATACAGAGTTCACAGAACCTAAAGTATCTAGCAAGCGCCAAGCGCTGAGAACAGATACAGAACAGAATATACAAATGTATATACAGACACACAACCATCATAGCAATACGAAAGTGTGCATATGCAACTCTGAGCCAACCTTAGAACCTATGTAACAAAGTACCTTGCGCGGGATTAACACCAGTACACAATCCCGGACCGCAAGAGTGCAAGCTCTTACAAAACACACCCAAGGTAGAACCCTCACGGAATCCTACTCCGCAGGCCGCTTATCGTCTACTGAAACCCAGCAGAACCCAAAGAAGGGTGAGTCCTAAAAGGACCCCGTAAGGGATATGGGGTAAGGTAAGTATATGTAACCTGCAAAACAGAAAGATAGCAATATATGCAATGAATACGGAATAGCATGCATGTACGGAAAATAAATCGGAATCCCGAAGGGACGTGCGATTCTAAATCGCGAAACCTTATAACAGATCGGGCAATGACCTCCCACTAAGGGGAGTCGAAGCGAAGCTATTACGGAAGCATGGTGCACCGGTGGGTAGCGAACCCACAATCGTCGTAGTGTTAATGCACGAGTATACCATAAGGCATACTCCTACAAACGTAGGATTAACACACGTGGTATGCTACAAGGCATACACCTACGAGATCACGTAACTTACCTTAAAGCGAAACTTCCAAATACCGCAAAACAGTAAATGCTACAATACACATACATTTACAGACTACGAATATGCCCTAGGCATATAATACCGAAATACCTGCAGTAAAGCTGAAACCAAAACATATACTTAGCTTACCAAACAATGTAACCAAACCCTTACCTCAAAATCCAGTATTGGACCGATTCTGGATAACACCTACACCGTGCCCCGAAACTTAGAACTCCTCTTTTCCTAACCACCGAAACTCAGAATCTGCCAAACCAAGTTGATTTAGCATTCTTATCAACCACACTACCAAATTACAACCCCGACCCCAAAATCGAAAATCCGGCTGCAATTTCCGTAAAATCCTGATTTTCACAAGCGTCGAGTCGAACCAACCTAGACAATGCAAGACTTCACATTGACAAACATCATACAATAAGCGAACTGATCAAATCCAACCTTAAACCCTTCATTACCCGCCATTTTCCGATAATCCCGATTAATTGTAACTTTTTCATTCCTTAACCGAATTCAACATTTCAAACTTCCATCCACTCCTAAATTCAACCCCAACACCATATTAACATCCAATTCAACCAAAATGAACCTCTAACATTGAAAAGAATCATTCAAAGATTCGGTTTTCAACCAACTTTTTATCCAACTTCCAATTCAATCCATACAAGCTTCCAAATAATCATATTAATCACCAATTCCACTTCCTAAGCATGCTTACTAACCAATTACACCAAAATCAACAAAACCCCTTCACTTTTCAATTCGGCCAAAGAGGGGTTTCTCACCCAACTTCCATTTCAATCCAAACAAAGTTCCATTTGCACTCTTTAATCACCAATTACATTCCTAAACCATGAATGCTATCCAATTGCACCCAAATAACAAAATCCATCAAGAACATACACTTACACAATTCGGCCATTTGGGGATTTTTCCCTCAACTTGTTTTCCATCAAATTGAATCCATACACAAGCTTAGAATCATGCTAGAACTAACATACTTGAAGCATGAAACAAGATAACAAACACACATCATTTTGGAAAATTATCCAAAATTCGGCCAAAGAAGAAATCTTCTTCCAAGATGTGTTTTCCAAAATCCAACACTTGATTATCACTCTCCTACCACCCAAGAACAACATACTAAAAGATGGGAGGAGAGGATCACTCTAGCTAGTAGCTAAGAACAAACCCATCAAATGCAAAACTCCTCTTTTCACCACTAATCTTCCAAATTAATGAGAAAAGAGAGCTTAGGGAGTTACTTACCACATAAATCACCCATTTCCTCTTTGATTTCTTGTAAGAATGAGAAGCTCAAGCTTGAAGGTTGTTCTTCAATGGAGGTTTTCGGAAGAGGCAGCAGCAAGGTGAAGAAGAAGAGAAGAAAGAAAGAAATGAGTTAAGTGTAATATTATGTAATAATATGGTATATATATTTTCCTACTTTATAATACCCATGCCTCTCTTCCTTTAATTAAAATGGGACATGTGTCCCCCAACAATCACACACACACACAAATCTGCCGAAAATAAGAATGGCCTGCTGCTGCCCATGCTGATTTCCTTTTAAATTTGCACCTATTTGCAAATTAGCTCCCAATTTTTCCGAAAGTTCCAATTCTTTTTGCCCAAAAATAATTACCGAATTCCAAAATTAATGAAACTCGGACACAATCTTCAGAATATTATAACATTCACAGAACATTTTTCAGAAATTCATTTACCTTTCCAGAGTGTCCTACCGAGCTCGCTGAACCCGAACCAAAACCCGACGTGCGAGCGTGTCAACCTGAACCGGAATTCCGTCACTCCAAAAATTCTATAAAAATTCCATAAATTCCATCTTAAATTAAAACACAACTTACCCCAAAGCCGTCAGAAAATTTCCATCCCGAGTCCCGGGATTCCCGTCCCGAGCCCCGGGAGTCGCCCGGAACCGAACGTCCCGCCCCAAATATTAAACTCCACAACCAACACCGGGACGTCTCCACGACTCCAAAACTACAAACGGCTTCTCAAACTGAGATCTCGAGAGCGCTACCGAGCCCGCTGTACGTCCCGAGGCGACCTCGACAACCCCCCGGCGCCAGAAAAATATTGTCCGCGGAAACGTCCGGGGGACCCACACGACCTCAAATACGGAAGGGTTCGCCATAATGATACTCGGATAGGGCCCGGGAGCCGTCGAACGCCGAAAACGTGACCGCAGCCAAAACCGAGCTCGGTCACCCGGCCGCAACCCGCTCGGGGTGGCCGTAACATTCTCCCCAGAACTCTTGGTCCTCCAAGAGTAGCTCGAACCAACCCGACAGTGTCGCTACCAACCAGAAAATATAACTATCCCTCTAACCGAGCAATCGGACCACCGTCTTTGGTGCGGCGGGAGTGGTAGTTTAGACTACCATACAGAGCCTCACGGCGTCCCACCCTCCGGTGCATCTTATTGCACCCGAGACAGGTTGCGGTATTTCTACAGACAACCCCATAAAGATGCAGAACCTAAATCTAACCGATCCACAACAGGCTATCACTGGAAGGTACCACATAAAAGCAGCTTGATTGGGGGTAAGGCCAACCTAACAACTTACTGCGAAACTCATGATAACCGACATAACTCGGGGTAACTCGCCCCGCCTATCAAATCTTCTTGTTCCTCCGAACGGTGCTACCTCGATCAAATTCTATTACCAAACTCAGATTCCAGAGCCTACGGCGGCGGTTCGTATAAGCAGATGGTGCGATCGTTCGCGGTTTTAATCCGCGCTGTAATAACTGATCTTTGCCGTGAACTCCTCAAAAGCTCGGGCCCCAGCTTAATCCCATCAGACGCATCTGTCCAACAGTATGGTGTCTTACACCTCCCGTACAACACCTCATAGGGTGCCATGTCAAACGTAGTCTGAAAGCAATTGTTGTATGAGAACTCTATCAAAGTAATCTGCTAGTCCCAAACTCCTCCAAAATCCAAAGCAGATTTGCAACATATCCTCCAATATCGAATCACCCGCTCCATTGCCCGTCCGTCTGCATGGGTGATAAGTCGTATTCGACGGAGTCGCGTGCCCAATGCTTCATGAAAAGCAATCCCGAACCGTCTTTGTAAACGCGGATCACGGTCGATTCACCGAGTCCGGTGCTCCATGTAAACGCATAATCTCCACGATGTAAAGCCGGGCAAGCTTCTCCAGAGGGTGCAGCGGACACGAATAGGCGAAAGTGTACGCACTTTGTCACCGATCCACAAAAACCCAGATAACATCATGATGAAACCGTGTCGGGCGGTGCAGCCGAATGTCCATCATAACATTACCCCACTTCCATACCTGGAATGGGCAAAGTTTCTGATGTCCCTGCCGGTTCTGATGCTCACACTTGCTCAGTGTGCCCTCTAAAGTATCATTCGAACTCCCGATCCTCACGGTACACAAAGGTGGTCTCTGAAGAATAGCGATCCCGGCCATACTGAAACGTCGGTAACAAAGAACTCTTATCCACACCAGATAATTCCTTAAATACAAAAACTCTACTTTGCGCTTCGCGCATCCTATCAAGCCACTCAGAATGTATGGTAAGTGTATACCACTGAGCACGCTCCCAGGCGCCATCGGTGCCAAAGGCATGTCAAATCACTTTCCTCGATCAACCCCCAACATCTCCTCCCTTAACTAATCTGGTATACTTCTGCCAGAGCATCGGCAACCGCGTTGCCCTTGCCAGAGATGTACCCGATACTACAATCATAGTCCTTAATATATTCGAGACATCTGCGCTGTCTCATGCTAAGCTCCTTCTGTGTAAACAGATATTTCAGACTCATGGTCGGTAAGAATCTGAAATTTATTACCAAACAGATATTGATTCCAATGTTTCAGCGCATAAACTACTATAGCCAAGTCCAGATCATGTGTCAGTCAGTTCAGCTCATGCGGTCGCAGCTGCCTCGACCCATAAGCTACCACAAAACGCTCCTACACCAACACACATCCCAAACCAGATGTGGAAGCATCCGTATAATTCACATACGGCAAGATCGGATCTGAATGAGTCAGAATCGGAGCGTTAGTCAACCGCCGCTTCAACTCAAAATTCTGCTCACACCTATCGGACCGGATAAGCGGTTGACCGCTTCTTGGTCAATGCGTGAGCGGAGATGCCAGAATAGAAAACCCGGTACGAATCTCCGATAATATCCTGCTAACCCTGTGAAGCTCCACGATCTCCGTACGCGGTAGGTTGTTTCGATCTGAACTGCCCTCACCTTCTCCGGATTCACAGACGGACCATGCTCGGATATAATGTGTCCCGAGAAAGGTGACTTCCCGAATCAGAACTCACACTTTGAGAATTTAGCATAAAGCTGATGTTCCCAAAGTGTCTGAACTACCCTCGAGGCGATCTCGATGCGAATCCTCATCCCGAGAATATATCGAATATTATCAATAAAAACCACCAGGAATGAGTCAAATGCGGTCGGAACACCCGATGCATCAGATCCATGATTGCCGCTGTAGCATCGGTCAGCCCGAATGGCATGACCGTAAACTCAGAGTGTCCCAATCGGGTGCGGAAAAGCAGTCTTAGGTATATCCTCTTCCTTCACCCTAAGTGAAAATACCCGGATCGGAAATTAATCTTAGACGAAACTCTTGAACCCGAAGTTGATCAAAAAGATCGTCAATCCTTAGCAACGGATACTTATTCTTCACAATAAGTGCATTCAACCGTCTGTAATCAATACCAAGTCAGAGTGTCCCATCATTCTTCTTAACAAACAGAACCAGAGCACCCCACGCTGAAGTGCTCGGTCGGATGAAACTCTTTTGCTGTGATTCCTCCAGTTGCTTCTCCTTCTCCTGCATCTCAGAAATGGGCATCCGATAAGGAGGAATAGATATCGAGCGATGCCATTGCAAGTGGATGTTAAACACAATTCCCGCTCTTATGGTAATCCGGCAACTCCTCCGGAAATACCCGCGGAAAATCTCGAACCAACGATAAACCATCCAACTTCAACCTAATACCAGCTTCATTCAGATCATAGCATTCCCTACACCTATCGGCGGATGATCCGAATCTGCAACACACCGTCTTTGTGCGATAGTCAAACCGGTCGGAGTCGTGAGAGGTAATACCTCACCAGAAACCATAATGGTTCGGGTTGCACAATCAATGTCCACAGAAATCTTGGATAGCCAGTCCATCCCAAGAATAATATCATAGTTAGGCGTGTCTAAAACCAACAAATCCGATACTATCACATGTCCGCCTACAGACATCGCACAACCCCGAACCATCTCATTGGAAAACAGAACCGACTTCTGCAGTTTTTACTAAATGCGTTTGAGGCAAGATACTATGACAGACAGATACGAAATGTAACACATTTTGGTGTTATAATGGGAACAAATGCTCTGTATCAAATAACGCATGAACCGGTACCTCATTCGAAATATAGTACCTTACAGAACTTCCTGCTGACTAGTACATGACCGCTGACTAAGTCCTCCCCGACAACTAGGGCCCCCCGTCAAAATGAAAAACTTATCCTACTCTGAGCTGCTGTGACGGAGGGGGTGGCTGAAGCTGCTGTCGCTACTGAGGTCTCGGGCCACCCTGCTGAAACCCACGCCCTCGCGGCGCGTTGGGTTGCGTCCGAGAATATGGACGCCGAAGGCGCCAAAACTTAAGTCTTGTAATAATAAGTCATGTGCTTTGCACATGACATCCTTTGACATCATAGTGAATCATAATCACTAGAAATAACAAGAGACCAAGTACAATACTTTCCACTAATCACATTTCGCCAAGTGTCACAGCTTTGCTCGCCCCGAGCACGAAAACTGCCCGAAACCGTAATTTCCGACCCAGTACATTTTTCTTCACAGAAAAATGTAAATTATATCCCGACTCAGATCTTCTTCAAAGCGCAAATGAGTCCCGGGTCACTCCCGAGCCGTTTCTCCGCCTTGAGAATCCCGAAAATCGTCCGACGGCAACCCCCCCGCCCCGAAAAAAATATACCGCGGAAATGTCCGGTACACTGACAGGACACTACAAAACAGAAATCGGGACAATCCGAACTCCGGTTCGAATGGAAGCAATCTGACCGGAGTAGCCGTTGGCCCCGGCGGCCAACCGGCTCAGAATAGCCTCCCTCCAGGAGTTTGTCAACTCCTGCAAACCAAATCTCTACTACCCCAGACCCTTCTCGGTCATTGAACCTCGGGGGGGATTCAAACTCTGAAACCTCTCCAAAAGTCCAACCTCGTCAGACCGGTGTCTCAGATCTCCTCGTCGTTAATAGGACCGACGAGAAGTCTAGGTGTCGTAGTGACCACCCTTGTCAGAGTCACTCACTCACTGATCCCAAAACTATGGCGGCGGTGGCTTGATCTTGCTATCACCTCCTTATCAAAATGCCCTTACCGTGGCATAAGCAGATTTTCCCCGCCTCTGCCGCCCAGAACCGGCTAAGTGGCGGTAATACCAAATCGAGAGAGGGTCCTTACGACCACTAAACCTCGGGCGGTGAGTGTGGTTGTTCGGACCACGGGTTACACCGAACCCGTATCCTATTCCACGGAGGTGTGGGATCCCGAGTCCCGCCTCCGTACCAAATCACGCTATCTACGCGTGTTAACCATATCTCAAAAATTTCGAGATCAAACGAGTCCAGACAAAAATCGGTCACTCCTAATCTCTCTGAAGCTAGCGGCGGTTTTCTAAGGCTCTGTAGTGCAATGCGACTTGACACGAAGTTACTTCTCGAATGATAAAATCATGCATTTCACGAGAATCACGAAGCGATTCATGCTTATTTCACCAAATCTCTTCCTAACACACAATTTTACGTACGAAACTTTTCCACAATCCCCTTACTCGTAATAATCTTACGAGAATTCGAAATCCCAGTGCGAAATCTGCAACTATCAGGATAACTTGAAGGGTCAACTTTGTTCCACAATTTTATTTTGAAGTGGTTCGAGTAAGGAGGTGGCCAATCTCCGTACCAAACCATTCTAAAATAAAATGTAAAACAATAGTTGTCACTACAAGTCACCACTGACGACCAATATGGTCACTTACCTGCTCTGATACCAACTTGTCACCGCACGCCGCCCGAGCCCGGTTGCGGAGGCGGGGGCGCCGGGACACCGGAAGCGGAAGCCGGAAAACGAGAGATGGCAGGTCCATCGAGACCCGCCGCGCGTAGCGGGCAGAACGGAAGGATTGTGGAAGCAGACTAACGGAAATTTCATGCGTATAACCAAAAATAAAATGCAACCATACAATTCATGCACTAATAACAGAGCAATAGAGTAAGCCCCGCCCTCTGTGGACGAGTGCTTACGCACCAAAACATAGACGCATACAGAGTTCACAGAACCTAAAGTATCTAGCAAGCGCCAAGCGCTGAGAACAGATACAGAACAGAATATACAAATGTATATACAGACACACAACCATCATAGCAATACAGAAAGTGTGCATATGCAACTACAGAGCCAACCTTAGAACCTATGTAACAAAGTACCTTGCGCGGGATTAACACCAGGTACACAATCCCGGACCGCAAGGTGCAACTGCTGCAAAACACACCCAAGGTAGAACCCTCACGGAATCCTACTCCGCAGCCGCTTATCAGTCTACAAACCCAAAACAGAACCCAAAGAAGGGTGAGTCCTAAAAGGACCCCGTAAGGGATATGGGGTAAGGTAAGTATATGTAACCCTGCAAAAGCAGAAAGATAGCAATATATGCAAGAATACGGAATAGCATGCATGTACGAGAAAATAAATCGGAATCCCGAAGGGCGTGCGATTCTAAATCGCGAAACCTTATAACAGATCGGGCAATGACCTCCCCCTAAGGGGAGTCAGAAGCCGAAGCTATTACGGAAGCATGGTGCACCAGCTGGGGTAGCGAACCCACAACTGTCGTAGTGTTAACAGACAGAGTATACCATAAGGCATACTCCTACAAACGTAGGATTAACACGCAGGGTATGCTACAAGGCATACACCTACGGATCACCGACCTTACCTTAAAGCGAAACTTCCAAATACATGCAAAAAGAAATGCTACAATACACATACATTTACGGACTACGAGAATATGCCCTAGGCATATAATCTTGAAATACTGCAGGCAGAAACTGAAACCAAAACATATACTTAGCTTACCAAACAACGAGAACCAAACCCTTACCTCAAAATCCAGTATTGGACCGATTGGATAACACCTACACCGTGCCCCGAAACTTAGAACTCCTCTTTTCCTAACCACCGAAACTCGAATCTGCCAAACCAAGTTGATTTAGCATTCTTATCAACCACACTACCAAATTACAACCCCCGACCCCAAAACTGAAAATCCGACAGAATTTCCGTAAAATCCCAGATTTTCACAGAAGCGTCAGAATTCAGAACCAACCTAGACAATGCAAGACTTCACATTGACAAACATCATACAATAAGCAGAACTGATCAAATCCAACCTTAAACCCTTCATTACCCGCCATTTTCCGATAATCCCGATTAATTGTAACTTTTTCATTCCTTAACCGAATTCAACATTTCAAACTTCCATCCACTCCTAAATTCAACCCCAACACCATATTAACATCCAATTCAACCAAAATGAACCTCTAACATTGAAAAAGAATCATTCAAAGATTCGGTTTTCAACCAACTTTATCCAACTTCCAATTCAATCCATACAAGCTTCCAAATAATCATATTAATCACCAATTCCACTTCCTAAGCATGCTTACTAACCAATTACACCAAAATCAACAAAACCCCTTCACTTTTCAATTCGGCCAAAGAGGGGTTTCTCACCCAACTTCCATTTCAATCCAAACAAAGTTCCATTTGCACTCTTTAATCACCAATTACATTCCTAAACCATGAATGCTATCCAATTGCACCCAAATAACAAAATCCATCAAGAACATACACTTACACAATTCGGCCATTTGGGGATTTTTCCCTCAACTTGTTTTCCATCAAATTGAATCCATACACAAGCTTAGAATCATGCTAGAACTAACATACTTGAAGCATGAAACAAGATAACAAACACACATCATTTTGGAAAATTATCCAAAATTTCGGCCAAAGAAGAAATCTTCTTCCAAGATGTGTTTTCCAAAATCCAACACTTGATTATCACTCTCCTACCACCCAAGAACAACATACTAAAAGATGGGAGGGAGAGGATCACTCTAGCTAGTAGCTAAGAACAAACCCATCAAATGCAAAAACTCCTCTTTTCACCACTAATCTTCCAAATTAATGAGAAAAGAGAGCTTAGGGAGTTACTTACCACATAAATCACCCATTTCCTCTTTGATTTCTTGTAAGAATGAGAAGCTCAAGCTTGAAGGTTGTTCTTCAATGGAGGTTTTCGGAAGAGGCAGCAGCAAGGTGAAGAAGAAGAGAAGAAAGAAAGAAATGAGTTAAGTGTAATATTATGTAATAATATGGTATATATATTTTCCTACTTTATAATACCCATGCCTCTCTTCCTTTAATTAAAATGGGACATGTGTCCCCCAACAATCACACACACACACAAATCTGCCGAAAATAAGAATGGCCTGCTGCTGCCCATGCTGATTTCCCTTTTAAATTTGCACCTATTTGCAAATTAGCTCCCAATTTTTCCGAAAGTTCCAATTCTTTTTGCCCAAAAATAATTACCGAATTCCAAAATTAATGAAACTCGGACACAATCTTCAGAATATTATAACATTCACAGAACATTTTTCAGAAATTCATTTACCTTTCCAGAGTGTCCTACCGAGCTCGCTGAACCCGAACCAAAACCCGACGTGCGAGCGTGTCAACCTGAACCGAAATTCCGTCACTCCAAAATTCTATAAAAATTCCATAAATTCCATCTTAAATTAAAACACAACTTACCCCAAAGCCGTCAGAAAATTTCCATCCCGAGTCCCGGGATTCCCGCCCCGAGCCCCGGAGTCGCCGAACCGAACGTCCCGCCCCAAATATTAAACTCCACAACCAACACCGGGACGTCTCCACGACTCCAAAACTACAAACGGCTTCTCAAACTGAGATCTCGAGAGCGCTACCGAGCCAGCTGACGTCCCGAGGCGGCCGACAACCCCGGCGCGAGAAAAATATTTTCCGCGAAGCGTCCGGGGACCCACACGACCTCAAATACGGAAGGGTTCGCCATAATGATACTCGGATAGGGCTCGGGAGCCGTCTGAACGCCAAAACGTGACTGAGCCAAAAGCCGGTCTCAGCTCCGGTCACCATGGCCGGCCATTCGGGTGGCCAGTAACATAAGGTCTATAAGTAATTAAAGAGTAATAATTAATAGAGAAAATTATTAACAGGATAATGATGAGTTATCTTACAGTACATGAGTAGCAGGAACTTATTAATATGATTGTGTAACTAATTGCAGAGAATATGAATTTATGCTTGCTAATGAATGGTACCTTTATTGGTGGAAGTTGTTGCAAGTTGAATAAAGATTTATTGTAGCACTGGATTATTTTAATTAATCTTTTATAAAAGTTTTCATTGTGCACATTCTGTTTGGGAATGTATCATATTGACTATGGTACATTACTTGGAAGATTCAAGCATACTTGCTGTTTGGTATGGATATGGGTTTATCTCTTTTCCCTATTTCACGGATTTACTCTAGTTTATGCTTAATGAATTTTCTCTTTTTGGGTTTGAGCAGGTTTCAATTGTTATGGGGTTAAGGCCGACATTTTATGGTTGCAAATTCTAACCTCTAATTTAATCTACCCACCAGCTTCCTAACTTCGAATTCCTGGTTACGTCACTGGTTGCAAACATTTAAAGACGTCCCTAAAAATAAAAATAAAGTGTTGTAATAAAAATGGGACGAAGGGAGTAGTAGATAGATTATTTAACACCTTATTGTAGGGAGGATCCAACGATCTTCCATGATAAAGGATAATAAGTATAACGGTTTGCTTTTTTTTTTGTGTGTGTGTAGTATTTTACTACATTTTTGCAAGCACGTAACGGCTCCGTGGGTTCGAGTCAATAGTTAACGCGGCGATATATATTAGAAATAGAACCTCAGCACCGACGATTCGCCGAGTCAGCAACTGTCCCCTCAAAATAGGAAGTGGATAAGTCTTAACCCTCAACAACTAACCATGGTTAACTAACTTCCTTCCTTCATAAATACCTTCTTCAATTTCCCAACTTTCCACAACGATTCCATTTTGACAATTTCCTCATACTTCACAAACAACACACAAATTCGCTTCCAAATTCCAGAATGGCTTCAACATCCTACACTTTTACACCCCTCGCCACTCCCTCCGCCCATTTGATCGGATCCAAACCCAAAGCCCCGACCCGCGTTCATTTCCGGAGTACTCCTCCTCGCATCTCCGCCGCATTCGCATCGACGACGGCGGAGAGAGCGCGGCCGCATGTTTCCTCCTCTCCTTCGTCTCTCTACGAGGTTCTGGGGATCCAAACGAGCGCCACGTACCAAGAGGTCAAGGCTGCTTACCGGAGATTGGCCAGAGTGCTTCACCCGGACGTCAACGCAGGGGCCGGGATGCTGGCCGAAGACACCGCCCAAGACTTCATCAAGGTTCAGGAGGCGTATTCAACGTTGTCTGATCCGGAGAAACGCGCTGATTATGACAGGAATATGCTGCTGTTCCGGAGAGGGCGGTCGGTGGGATCGTCGTGTGTGGTGTCGGCCTCTGGGTTCAGGGCGCCGCGATCTTGGGAAACTGATCAATGCTGGTGAATTTGAATAGTGAATGAATATCCTGTAGATGGCCGGCATTTTTACGGTCTAGATTGTAAATGTTCCAAATTTTAGTGTTACCCCTGTTTTATTCCAGGAGTAAATTTTTAGTGTTACCCCTGTTTTATTCCAGGAAATAATCACACTCTGTAGTTTTCGGATGTTCCACCAACGGTCCAGCAATTACATGTGTCCGTGACGGCACCTTTGGAAGATTCTGCAGTTTTTGTTCTCTTTTTTTAGTTTTGCAGGCTCCCTATTCACCAATTTCATTAAATCTTTTAAAGGTTCTGTTTGAGAAATAACTATTTAAATTAATTGTAATATTTTGAATAATTTATTAATGGTTGAGATCAAATAGCTAAACTCAAATAAGTTATCTCAAAACACAAAAGTTACTTTGAAAAAGTTATTGCCAAACACAGGGACGGAACCATAAATTTTACTCAATGGAGACAATTAGTGAAATTTTACTCAATGGGGACAATTAATAAAAAATTTTGTGACTTAGTGCAAATCAAAAAATTCAATGGGACGGATATTTACATTTTATAAGATTATATACACACTATACCCCTATTTTGTTTTGAAAATTCAGCGATGACAATTATAAATTTTTTTCAGTGACAGACGTTACTTTCGTATTCTGCAGGGGAGAGCCGAAGGAAACGAACCCTGCTGTGAAGGTTAGGGTTGAATTCAACGGAGTATATATATCCTGCAGGGCAGGGCAGGGCAGGTTATAAGTACTTCAAACGCGTTTTCAATACACATGACATATATAACCAAAACCACCGGTCAAGTCAAGTTAGCCGGTCATTTTGGAGATTCTTTTTTTTGAAATATTACCTGATCAAGCTTTATCCGGTTACCTTTGAGATGGAACCAATGCCACCTCCAATGGTGTTTGTTTTGTTCTGTACACCACCAAGATTCAATTTTCTTGGCCAACCAAACCATTGGTAGTGTTAGCCTCAACCCGCATGTTTTCACATTAAAATTTTCTTCTGCGACTGTGTTCTTTACCCTAGAGAACATAATGACCCTAAATTGACCAAAATTAATGTCCCCTAAATGACCTAATGAAGTACGTACCCCATATTTCTTACTTCTAACCTCAATCTATTTTGGACAACATGATTATGTTTCAACATCAATAAAAGAATTAAGCTTGCAAAGAATCTCTGTATCGGGACTTCTTTCAAAATTTAAAGTGACAAGAATAACTTTCGGACTAATTAATCGCTACCATGATTGACATAGCCATTTATATATAGGAGTACTATATTGGAAGAAAGATGTTGAGTTGTGTGGAAATACAATGTACGTATGCCACCGGCGGCAATCAATGGCATATAATAATATAGAGGAGAGGAGTATTTATGATACTTAACATGGGAAAAAAGATTATCTCATTTGTAATGATAGTTTCTCATTATTTAATTTATAATTTTTTTAATGAATGTTCCGATATCGAAAAATTAATAGTAATTGATATGTATATCGAAATTTGCAATCTAAATTTTTAATTCTTTTTTTAAAATTTGTTTACTGTTTATCTTTATTAAAATTTGAGTTAAAGTTGAATTCTGAAACAATAAAACTAAATAGAACAATTTTTCAGGGATAAAATGGACTATGTATAACGTAGTGGAGTAGTAGTAGTAGTAGTATTTAATTGCCAAAAAGATCCATGGCTGGGTTGGGCTGTTTGGAATGTAGCAAGATTGGAATCAGAATCTAAAAAAGCTGGGCACCTACCAACCTGCAGGTGGGGGGGAGCCCAATAACGTTCAGGCCTCATTCATCAATTTTGGGCTTTGCTTTTATCACACAGCAACACACACACACACACACACCTGCTACTAGTATGAAGCAATCCTGCTTTTGATGATTTGATTGATCAATAATGCATGGAATGGAACTGTCTAAAACCTTCCACTCCAATATGCATGTATGTGCATGCCATGCTTTTCTGCATCAGTTTCAGCTTTGGTGTCATCTTCTACTGGTGTATTCCTCTACACATCCCATTCATTCTTCTTACCCACCCTTGCATTTTGGAACCAGACAATAACTAGTGATGCCAATTCAATCTTCAAAACTGTTCCTAATCAATTTTGATTGTGTTATCTGATCCAAGCTGATGAATTATGGTCAATACATTCCTGCATTTCCAACTCAGCCAATCAAATACTATTACATCTACGTACTTTATCAAACACAAACTGATCATAATTAATATTAATAATGACCTTTAATATTTTAATAAAAAATAACTATTTTTGCTCAGAATCAGGTGCATTTTCGCCTGTTTCTGGTAAGAATATTAACACGGAAAAATTTACTAGTACGACGACTAGTTGCTTCTGTTTCGTTTGTTCAACCAATCATTCATGCATGGATGTTTGATGTATAGCTCTTCAATGTCAAGCATTTCAATCCCTTATGTACCTGTCTACTAGTATTGGAGTACTACACTTCAAATGTACTGTACGTTTGGGGAATTATATGATTTTGTATATATGATTTTTATTCATTATCACCATTTAATTATTATGAAAATAATCGTAAGTATGCATTATACATGCTTTTTTCCATTCCAAATGATTCGTCATTTTTTCTTTACAAATTGTTAAGAAAATGTGACAAACCATGATCCGAGAGAGTAATCTCGATCTAATCTAATACTTTCTCCGTCTCAAGTGGATTGTCACAACATCAAAATATTTTCTTCCAAACGAAATGACATTTTTCTATTTGTGCTTTATTTTAGTCCACTTTTACCTTTTGCAATGCACTTACTCAAAGAGTGTAGAGAGCGGGCTGGGAGGGGTTAGAATGAGTTTGAGAAAGAATAATGATGAAAGTTTATGTAAAATGAGTTAATTACCATAAACAGTCTTAATCTACACAAAAAACTAAAAATGACAACGCACTTGGAACACAGTGAGTATGTTAATAGGATAAATTAGACAATGGATGGAGCTTTTGGCCCGTTAGGTTATCAACCATTGCTTTACCTGTCCTGCACATGTCCTCACATGTCCTCAATTTACTTAGACATGTTTCTCTTGGTCTTGTAAGGTTTGGTCCATTCAAACAGCAACTCATACAATATTCTCCACCATCTTTAAATATTATCGGCCATCTTCCAAAGATTGAAGAATTTGATTGGGCACATAAATTAAAGTGAATGTAAAATTATTGTATATGTTTACTTAATTGTCCATTGGTTGAAAATGTACAAAAAAATAAGGTAGAAAAAAAATATAAAATAGATATAGTTCAGTAATTTTTTAAGTGAAAAGTTTCATTTTAAGAAAAGTAATTAAATTTTCTAGGACAGTCTAAAAGGGAAATGTGTTAAATCCGATAGTAATTAATGACACTGGTCGTCATGAAATCAGCCACTATTTCACTCCCATTTATTCCGCCACAAGCCGCCACAACAGTGGTTGCTAGGGTCACCACAGATCCGTCTTAAATGTTTTTTATGAAATAAAAAAATAAACTGAAATTCATCCGAAAATTATTAAAAACTCTGATTCATCTTCCATATTCATCTTCTTCATCCATACTCAAAACCCATATTTAAACTCTCTTTTTTAAAAGTAAAGATACTTCATTGTGAGGAAGAGAAACAAACATAACAACTAAATGTAAATTTATATCAAAATTATCTAAAATTTAATTAATTACAATAAAATCCTACTTATTATGAGGAGTATATATCATCTTGTTCCTGTAACAAATCCTTCTACCAAACTACCCCACATCAACGCTTGTTTTGACTCCTTAAACCTTGGTGTAATTGGTGGCTGGAGATCGTCGGCGACTGAAAGAGGATGACGAAAACGTTGTAGCGGCGTTGGATATTGTTGGAGAAGAAACAAATTATGAGATTGGATCTGAGAGGAAAAAAACTAAAGAGAGATGGAGAGAAGTACCTGTTTGACGAGATCTGTGCCGGAGGGAAGGAGATCGGTGCTTTTTCAACGGCGGGTGGTAGACTTCACGATGGGAGAGGGAGAGAAGTTAGATAGGAAGGGGAATGGAGGGGAAGGAGAGGAGTTGGAGAGGAATAGGATTTTGCCTAAGTGTTGCGAATGGGGAAGATTTGAGAAGAGTGGGGATGTTTAAAGATTGTTGTAACTGATGATTCCGCCACAAAGGGTTGGCGTCTCCAAAGTTTGTGGCGCCAATTGTGATGGATTGTAATGCTTACCACATTGTGGCGCTCTCAACTGGTACAAGAGCAGTCACAAAAGTTTCAGCATGTAGGCAGTAGCATGATCTATCTTCTTATCATGTTGATCTATCTTCTTTGTCATATTGAGCTTTCTAGCATGTTGATATCTCCTATTGTCATGTTGATATTTCTTTTTAGCATGTTGATATCTTTTCTTACCATGTTGACCATTCTTTTGAGTATGTTGATCTCTATTATTGTCATGTTGATCTTTCTTTTAAGCAAGTTGATCTCTCTTCTTACCATGTTGATTTATCTTCCATGTCACGTTGATCTTTCTTTTTAGCATATTGATCTCTCTTCTTGTTATATTGATATCTCTGTTTAGCATGTTAATCTCTTTTCTTACCATATTGATTATTCTTTTGAGCATGTTGATCTCTTTTATTGTCATGTTAATCATTTTTTAAGCAAGTTAATCTATCTTCTTACTATGTTTATCTATCTTCTATGTCATGTTGAGCTTTCTTTTTAGCATGTTGATATTTCTTTTTATTATGTTGATATCTCTTTTTAGCATGTTGATCAATAAACTTGTTATGTTGATCAGCTTTCGTCCAATATTGATCAATAGTTTTGCCATGTTGATCCGTCAATGCTGTGTACACGAGGAAACGTTGATCGACTAATCATGCTGATCAAACATGATCATTATGTTGATCAAATTTAACGAATGACAAACTTGTAAATAAGTGAATCGCTTATCAGTGCGTATTTTAACGCAGACCAAACATTAATTACTCAACTTTATGCTTTCATGGTCTTTTTTGTGCTAATACCTACAGTTAGTTTGGAAAAGGTAACTTTTTTGTCCTAAAAACTTTACTTAGCTTTCTATATCTAAACGTTTTTTTTATGGAGTTTATATCTAAACTTTTAACTTCTCCCACTACGTGCCCTCCCTAATTATCCTATGAAATTGAAACATAAACATTTACCTTTAAATGTTTAAATAATAATAAACATTGCTCCAAAAAGGGATCCTATATAAACTGTATTTTGAATGGGGAAATTGGATAAAAAAAACAATGTCCAACTCGTGATTGTGGATACTAAACCCAACAGTTTAAAACATTAAAACATATCTTACTTTGGTTAAAAACGGAATTTGTGGTTAATCGACTTTATTATTATTATTATTATTAGTAGTAGTAGTAGTAGTAGTAGTAGTAGTAGTAGTAGTAGTAGTAGTATAGTAAAAATTACTCTTATACAAAATGATGCAATTGAGTTGTTTTCAGATACGAGTGAACTTGAAAACAAGCAAGTTGTTCCCTCTGTTTTTACAATTTCACCCAATTAAATTTAAAAGAAGAATGTAAATTATGATGAACTCTAATTTCAAAGTGAATAAGAAAAAAGAGAATGTCCTACAGATTCAAACGTAAGATAAAAGAATACTATACAAGATTATAAATTTGATAGTTAAAGAAATTGACAATTTTAAAATGAGACAACACAGAATAATGAACTTTATAATCATTAATAGATGGAGAAAACAATTATTTAGAAGTTGGAACGACAATTTTGTTAGATACATAACCAAAAGCAATTTAATAGTACATTTTTCTGACCAAATTTTTTACTAGATGAATAGCGTAATAAAGTACCTTTATACCACAAATTGTATAAATTCTTCTTCTTTTTTTTTTTGCGAGAGATAATGTTAATTTATTTATTTTATTTATAGATTAAGTATCAGTGCCAAGTAACACGAAGTATCTATGTGTATTTTTTTTAAGGTGAATATAATTCATTCAAAAGAAAAAATCCAATTCAGGGACCAACCCCCTGTACATTAAACAACTTTAACCAGAGATGGACATAACAAGATCTACCTTTCCTGCAACTTAGGTTGCATGGAAACTTGAAACTAAATTAAGTTTAGTGAAATAAAAACAGATATCAGACTTGCATATCTGAAACTATATGAATGGAAGATAGCCAGATCGACTCCATTCTTGGGGAGGATATATTCTTCATAGCGATAATTTGTTGTAAACAAGGATCTGTGCGTAGCGTCTCTCTCGTAATACTTGGCCACTGACCTCCTCCACCAAACTAGCTGTAAAAAGCAAGCTACACAATGTCTGGTCCCTGCATAAATACCTGGAAAAATATACATAACCATAGAAACAGATTCCGAGCAAGCTATCAAACACCCATGCCAGAGAGAAACCCGAGTTGGAAGAGGAAGACTCCAAACCCCCTACACCCAGTAAAATATCACGCATTAGGCGGACGACCAGTGCCCATCCTTGCTGCAACAATTTTCTGAACCCCTGCGTCTTTATCACCAAATGTCCACCCCAACCTTCTCCACCATCGGCGCGACCAGTCCAAGGAGGGGCCCTTCGTATAGCGCGGTGTTGGCCTAGAGTATAAGGCAGCCCTCTGACACAAAGGATTCGTCGGATCGAAAGAAGCTCCAACTCGCTACGAGAAACCATCGAATGCCCGACCAGCGGGAAAGCATCTTCATCCAATATACGCCGAGAAACAAACCGGTTGTATCTTTCGCCCCGCTCCGGGATGCGGCGACGGTGGCTCTCCAATAACCAGAAAAACTTAAGTATTCATAAAGCTCAACAGTTACTCCTAGCAATATACTCCCTCCGTTCCTGAATAATTGTACACTTTGTTTTTACTGTTTTACAGTATTTAATCTATGATTTTTTTTTCATGAATTTTTAGACTTTAAAGTTAATAATTTATATGCATGTCATAATTTGAAGTATAAACTTTCTAAATATATTTTTTCTGAATTTTTTAAAACTTGCTATCTTTGTTAAAATTTGAGTCAAATATTGAATCTTGAAACAGCAAATTCAAAGTGTATAATCTTTCAGGGACGGAGGTAGTATATATTAAGACAGAGAATAAAAAGAGAAAGAAGAGGATCGGAGTAAGGGGATTCAAGAAAAAAACATGGGAGAGAATGAAGAAGAAAAAAATTTAATGAAAAAGAAGAAGAAATCGAAGGTGGAGAAAGAGATGGGGCGGCTAGGGTTTTATTGTAATACTATGTATTATAGGTGAGAGATCTCTGACACATGTAAATATACATATATAGTAATAGGGGAGGGATCATAATTAATTAATGAAGTAATGTGAAAGTCGAATTGATTATGTTTTAATTATCCGCCTCTGCTTCCTTCAACTTAAAGCATGATCGAATCACATAGATCGATCAGAGCATGATTTGACAAAGCCATCATGATTCATGAATAATAATATTAATAGACAGCTTGGACGGGAAAAATACTACTCCTTCCCCTTTTTTTTTGAGATGGTAGGTTTGATTTTCGTGTGTTTAGTAGAATATCAATATTTAACTCAAATCATCTATAAAATAAATAATAAAAAAATTAGAAAAAAATTATATTTTAAATTATAATATGTATATAAAAGTTTAAATTCTATATATCTAAATATTTATGAAAAAAAGCTGAAGTAAATTTTTTTTTTGAACAACAAACAAATCTTTTAGAAACGGAGTTAGTTAGTACTATCTACTTTTACTGTAACATTAATTACAATGATAACTTCTTCATGTTTCTCTCTATTCCTTTTTAGTTTTGGGATATTTGCTGAGATAGGAAGCGATGGAGCAATAATGTTATTTATTATCAAGTGAATTTTTATCCATTGAGCACTTGATAAATGATGAATAGATATATAATTATTCAATTAATTAGATTAAATTTTCAAATTATTTTATAATTGAGTCAGTGTGAAATATATTAATCAATGGGTTAGGCGATGGAGACGAAATTATTATAGACCAACGAATAGAATAGATCATTATTAATTTTACATATTTGATGTCATGTCATCCGAGTGAGTCATTGCAAAGAATAGAGAGGGCCACGTCAGCAGCCAGCAGGAGGCCCACCCACCGCCATGAGTATAAATAAGACTCTACCTCCTCCAATCCACCTTCCTCTCTAATTTCGATTCAACACCCTGTCCTCTCCCTCGCCTGCTAATTTCCTTTTCGTAGCACCACAACTCAGAACTGAACTAGCCATCGATCGATCTCCAAAGACAAGAGAATTATTCAATCTTCTTCTTCTTCTTCTTCTTCTTCAAAGTGTTTATATATATATATATATAATCATCAATACTTTGTTATATATATATATCCTCCGATCAGATTCGGAGTACTAAATGGCGCAATTCGCAGCAGCAGCAGCTTCTCATCTCTTCATTCTCGTTCTCTCTTATTCGATGTTACTACCTGCTGCAGTTAGCGGCACCACATTCACTATAGTAAACAAATGCGACCGCACCGTTTGGCCGGGAATCCTATCCAACGCCGGTGTACCGCCCCTGTCAACCACTGGATTCGCTCTTCAACAGGGCGATACCAAGACCATTACCGCACCCACTTCCTGGGGAGGCCGCCTCTGGGGCCGAAGTTTCTGCACTCAGGACTCCGCCGGCACCTTCTCCTGCGCCACCGGCGACTGCGGATCCGGAACTGTCGAATGCTCAGGGAATGGCGCCACCCCGCCGGCCACTCTGGCCGAGTTCACTCTCGACGGTGCTGGGGGTATGGATTTCTTCGACGTCAGTCTAGTCGACGGGTACAATCTGCCGATGCTGGTTGCCCCTCAAGGCGGGTCGGGTCAGAATTGCACGAACACGGGTTGCGTGGTGGATCTGAATGGAGCGTGCCCTTCGGAGCTGAAAGTGATGAGCGATGATGGGAAAGCGAACGTGGCTTGTAAGAGCGCGTGCGAGGCGTTCGGGCAGCCGGAGTATTGCTGCAGCGGCGAGTACGGGACGCCGGAGAGTTGCAAGCCGTCGTCGTACTCGGAGATGTTCAAAAGCGCGTGTCCGCGCGCGTACAGCTACGCGTACGATGACAAGAGCAGCACATTCACATGCGCACATGCAGATTATCTAATCACCTTTTGCCCCTCACCGAATACCAGGTAAGGGAGTAATTATTTCACTTCATATTCATTAATTAATTTAGTGCCTTTAAAATTTTTTTGTTAATTTCAAATTTCTTTGTACTAAAGATAAGTTTCTGGGGTGCATTTTTTTTAATTAAAAAAAGCGTTCAAAGATGAATACTGTAATTATATGAGTAAGATGGTAATTAGGTGATTATTATTATTCATTCATAATTGCTTGTTTTGCAATTGCAGCCAGAAATCATCAGAAGGGGGGAGTAGCAGTAGCAGTAGCGAGAGTTCAATGGTGTATGAAGGTGTGAGTGGGGCATCATCACCGACGTCCACGTGTAGGCATGTGATCATGGCGATTACAGTGGCGGTTTGGCTTCTTCTTCTGTTACGCTAGCTCCAATCCAACAACTAAGTATGCCAACAAACGTGATGACTGGGTTGTTAGGAGGCAACGGGGTCCGCAGAGGCTGATGCCATCATGTTCATGAAACAAGGCTCGTTCTCTTATCAACTCACTCAACTGAGTCAACTCAACTCAACTCAACCATTGGCCGGCCGCATACATCATCTCGTCAATCTCTTTTGTTTGCCACGCAGGGCAGGGGACGGCTTTCCGTTTTCTATACTGTTTTGTATTTGTTGATTGCTGCCGCGCGCTAAAACAATGGAGCAGTACATACATATATGGAGATCAGTTATTAGTATTACCAGTAAATTACTTAATAGACAGAGTTGGTCATAAATACCTACCTACTCCTTAGGTTTTGTTCAAGGGTTCTACGAAGCCCTTTGTTTTTTTTACATGTCCACACAGAAGATACTAGCCGGCCCCTTTAGAATCCTTATTTGGGCAAAACTAATATGATGACTCTGTCTCTTGAGTCTTTGAAACAATTGGTGTGTAATGACTATATATTTAATTTAAATTTATTTTCATTATGGTAGAAAATATAATGGGAATTCCATTCACCACCTCTACACATCATGAAAAATGATATCAACTCCGACAATGATTTTTTTTTTTTTTAAAACTCCATTCATCTTAGAAAGGTTGTCACTTTTACCATTTTAAGTTGTCTTTATCCCACAAAAGTTATCAAGTTTACATTTAAGAAAATCTTATAGTTTATACCACTATTTTTACCATCTTATCTTATTATCTTAAGAACACATGATTTCCTCTTTCATTTCTTTTTCACGAGGGTAAATATTCAATATACTATTAGTCTTCAACTTTTCTCAATCTTCATGTCCAAACAAAACCAAAAACCTTTGCGGGACAGAGGAAGTTGATATAATTTGACTTTTGCATTTGTGTTTGACTTAATTTTTTACAAAGAATAAATTGTTTAAAAAATTCAAAAAAAATATTTTTAGAAAGTATACACATTTAGTTTTCATATATACATAAATTATTTAGATATCTTAAAACTATGAAGAAAAAAACATAAATGAAATATTATGAATAGTAAAAGTACCAATTTTCCTGAAACGGGGAGTTTCATATTTACTGTACCATATGAACTGCTCTATAAATAAATTATGACATTCTTACCGTAAAGAATTAATTAATATTCTATCCACTTTTCCGTGATTTTTTTCACTATTATCTGTATGTGGAAATAAATATTTGGAATTGCTACCATTAAGTAATATGAAAAGTTGAGAATGCAGGGATTTAGGGTGTGAGTTCTTTGAATAAAAACTCTCAAGATTTTGGTGAGGTATTTAAATTTGATATGATGTTTACGAAAGAAAAAATTGAAAATAAAGTGTTAATTTAATGGTTTGTTGATGAAATTTTGATAGAAATATTTGTATAGAACACATCCTTATTTGCGATGATGGTGATGAAAAAGGTTTTTTTAAATCGATGGATACAAGTTGGATGGATACAATTATACTCCACGTTTGAGAAATAATTGTTTCAATTAATTGTAACGTTTTGGATAATGTTTTTAAAGAGTAACAATTACTTGAAAACGATGTCCCAAACACACAGGCAGTCTTTAAATAATGCTTTCACGCTTTAGAAGCTGAAATGATATTTTGCTCCTCTTCGTCCATTCACTGCTTTTCTATAGCTGCCTCTACGTACTCTATGCCGCCTTCCTCCTCTTCGAGAGTGTTGAATCAAAAGTGGAGACTGGAGAGGAAGGGTAAAAGAGGGAAAAAAAAGTCAAAAGATTGACGACAACATGTTAAAGAAGACGGGAAAAAAAATCAATTTGATTGTCCGAAAGGGTACTTTACACAAAGGACATGACACAAACAAAGGATGAGGTGGTAGGATAGAAATTTGATTTTGGATAAGCTTCTTCTAGTACTGTATCTGTCTCCCTCTTTCTCTACACAACTCTTTTAGCACACCTTTTCCACTTCTTCCATCTATGACTGCATGCGAAATGTCTAACACTATTGCTGGCATCCAAACACTGCTATATCCCTCTCACAACAGTTGACTTTACATAAAAATTAAGAAGAGTTTAAAAACTTGACATACCGAATAGATAGGACTCTGACATATTGAGGGATTTCGAGGCAAAGCCGCGCTGAGGTCACGTGTTCTCCGACGCCCAAATTAATAAGGTGAAGGTGATGCAAGTTAGGGTTATACTCCCTCTATTCCGATTTTTTTTGAAACACTTCGATATGAGAAGGAATTTAAGAAACTCCATCTTTTCCAATTTTACCCCGTACTTCTTCTCTTCCCTTCAACATTTTTTTCACTTTCTCAGAAACAAACTCCATTCTTCTACATCTCTAAAAAATCAGATCTTTTTTTTCTATTATCGAAAAACATAAAATAATTATCAAAACGAAGAGTAAAAATGAATTCGAGTAAAATGACATCCATTTTGGATGGGGTTTTGTTGACTTGAACAGTTCGATAATGGCTGCCATCTCCCGGAGAAACTCATTAACCGGCGTTCGCTCTCATCGCTTATCACACTACGTAGAGAAGAAAACATTTACTGCAGCCAGGGCCGCAGTAAATGTTTTGTGCGCAGCAAGTGCAGTAAACAGGCGCAGTAAAAAATTTACTGCGGCCATGGCCGCAGTAAGGGCGCAATAAGCATTTTTCTTTTCTCCTTTTCAACGAAATCTCATGCATTTTCAACCGAAAAAACTCAAAAAAACCCCTTATTCGCTTCTTCTTCTTCTACTTCTTCATCTTTCCTTTTCTATTCTTCCTCTATATTCTTCCTCTCCTCTTCCGCAAGATCTCTTCTTGTTCTTCTTTCTTCTTTCTCAAGATCTCTTCTTCTTCAATTAGATCCACTCCTCCCTCTTCTTCTTCTTCTTCTTCTTCTTCTTATGTTCATCATCATCATCTTCTTCTTCTTCTTCTTCTTCTTCTTCTTCTTCTTCTTCTTCTTCTTCTTCTTCTTCTTCTTCTTCTTCTTCTTCTTCTTCTTCTTCTTCTTCTTCTTCTCATCGGATCTCACTGGATCTCAGGGAAAGACGTCGGATCTCGCTGGATCTCCTCGATTTTTAACCCAAATATATGTTGGAAACCCATCTAAATCAATAAAATGAAAAGAATGATTTCTGAGTTTTTTTTTGTGAAAAATATATATGTAATTTGTTCTTGGTTTGATATATAATAGATGAGTTTCTTCAAAAAAAAGAAAGAAAAGGGAATAGAGTGTTGTGCGAATGGGATGAAGATGATATTTTTCTGGGATGGATGAATATGGTGATTTCTGGGAAATTGATGAAGATGAAATTTCGATTTTAAAAAAAAATTAAAATCATGTACTGTGGCTAAAGCCGCAGTACTTGTTCATACTGCACGTATTTTTACTGCGACATTTACTGCAGCCTCTCTCGCAGTACTTACTGCGGTTGTACTGCGGCTAAAGCCGCAGTAATGCTTGTCTTCTCGACGTAGTGTCACTAACCACCGCAACGCGGAGGAGTTGAGGAAGCTATTAATCTAGATGCCAATTAGTCTAATTTGTTTTGTCTTTTGGGTTGGCAGGTAGGCACGGCAACGGTTCGGATAATCCGTGGTAGGGGTAAAACCGTTAACCGCAATCCGCGGGTTTTTCTCTATCCGCAGATTGCGGTTTTGTCCTTCGAGGTTAGGTTCTGACACCCATAATCGCTAATCGCGGATATCCGCCCGCGATTATTAACTCAATCAATTATAAATACCTAATATCAATAATTTTATCAAAATATACATAATAACATCCAAATAAGTTCATGAAAATGACATAATTGTTTTAAAGATAAGAATCTTTTGCACACAATCATGAGCAAACTTTTTTGAAAACAATAGTACAGATAACCATGAACAGATTTCTTTGAAGATTATGCGTTTGATGTAAAATGAATAGGTATGGTTAGTTTTGTTTAGGTTGGAATTGAAGCAATTAAAAAATGATTGGATTGAGTTTGGTGTTTGAAGAATTCGGCTGTAAGGATTAGATTATAACCGGCTTAACAAAATGTGGGCGTAATTAATAATATGTACATTCTAACCGTAGATAAAAACAACGGTTAAAACCGTCAGAAACGGTGGTTATCTGCGGTTTGCGGTTTTAATCTGCCCCACTGCCATCCCTATTGGCAGGTGATCTAGTGAGGGAAGCTGCTGGCCATTGTTGCCGACAAAGTTCTGTAAAAAATTGACCCATTACTCTTGTTGGAAAAGTTAGGCAATGCCGCATAGATATCTTCAATTCTGCCAATCTTGCGCTTAGAAAACTTCGTGTTTGAGAAAAGAAACTGATTGCACATGGAGTTGATATTGAGCAGTCTGCTAATGGAAAGATGCAGAGATGGGAGAGATGAACATTGCACAAAAGAGGGGAGAGAGAAAGAAACATGGCTTAAGATATATGGAAGCACTAATGGATATATCTTTAAAGGGTAAAAAGGTAAATGAATGATAAAAAGTTACTACAAACAAAAAATGTTTCAATAATTCAGGGACAAACCAAAAAGAAAAATGTTTCAAAATTTTTGGAACGGATGGAGTATTTAGCAATATGAAATAAACAAGAATATGTTGTCTCCTGGATAGTATTGAATGACGTATTTATAGTATAGTATTGAAGTTTGAGGAAGTCATGTGGGCCTAGGGATGGTCACGTGTGTCCTAACCATCAAGGGATGGTGTGGAGGTTCCTTATGCGGGCTTGTGCCCAAGTTCGGGCCTATAGTTGGGTTTAAGGATCCTAGACATTTTGGGCCCTTACCAAATTTAGTGAAATTTTCAAAAACATTTCTCCACTTCGAATTACCTATATTGCACTAAGTGTACCGACACTTTTAACTCTAACGATTCTACCATAACATTTTTGATCCCTCGGCTTAGCCCACCTCTATCTACTCCACCTCCGCCCATCGCCATCAACTGGTGTCAATCTTGACCCTTCTTTCGTTTCCTAGCCGCCCAATTGGATTGCACGTGCGACCCTTCCCTTCTCGCCATCGTTCATGGCTCATGAGCGGCTCTTTCCCTCCCTCCCCGGCATTTGGATTCGTTCGAATGGGTGCAAAACAAGGTGGGCGGCCACATCTGCTGTTTGGGCAGCCAACGCCACAAAAGGAAGGGTCATGCGACCGGATGACATTTTTTAAAAAACTTTTACTTGTTCTCCTGGAATTAAAAATTCGTGAAATATATTTCATGAAAGTGGTAATAGAATAACGTAATAATTTAATTGGTCCAAGAAATTCATGAGTTTACCCTTAATTTAACACAAAGCAAAGTGGGCTACTAATAATACTCTCTCTTAAAAATAATACAACACTTTCCTTTTTAAGATGTCCCAAAAGTAATGCAATAATTTTTTTATTAACTTTTTACATACTAATTTACTAAACTATCATTACTTCTAAAGCTTTAGAAATAAAAAATAAAAGTATAATCAATATGGGCCATTGGGTTTAATTCTTTTCCAAATAAAATTTCATATTTTTTTCTCCTATTCAATAATATAATTTTTTGACTTTTTTTAGTATATTTATCATTATATTATTATTTTTTTACCGTTCTTCGTCAATTTATGTATTTGATTACATATTTCAACATAAAAAAGGGTAAAATAGAAAAATCAATATCAAATTTTTCTTACATTGATCTTCATACCAAATCAAACTGTTGTATTATATATGGGACGAGAAAGTACTATATATATCCCATATATAATTAACGGTCGTCAAAGCCGGTGGGTTGACGTAATGGATTGTGCCGACGGGCTTTGGGGGAGGTTTAGTGTGTCGGACGGTGGTGATCTTACGTGACGCCGGAACCTCCGACACCGACCTTAACTTTTCCTTCCATTGGAGATTTCAACTTCCTGGCCTTGGAGATCATATTTCTTGATTTCTGTTTTTTTTAAGTTTTATGACACTCCCATCATTCTAGACAGTCTTTCAGTTCTAGAAGTAACACATCAAATTTGATGTCAATTTGACTTCATTTTATCTAATATATGTAAAATAAAATCTCAAAAAATATATTTATAAAGTAAAAATATCAAAGTTTTAATTGCATATAAAAGTTTTAGATTTATAATTTATAATGATATATATATATATATATATATATAAAATTATCATACTAGATTGAATACTGAAAAACAACTGTTGCATTATTATGAAGACAAAGAGTAATTATTAATAAAAAATCTGAACAATAATTTTTTTAATTTAAAGTAAACAATAATATCAGTAATATTAATGTTCGGGGATGTAGCAAAGTAAACTTCTTATTAGTACCTTAAATGGAAATTGGCATGGGCCGAGAGAATTTTCATCCACATATGCATCTACCACAAGAGTGACAGAACATTTTGGCAGGCTTGAGATGAGAGTACTACTTGTTGGGTTTATTCCCATATAACTTAGATTTTGATGATAACAAAACTTTGGGGTCTTTGTGTAAAGTTTAGAAAAGCTTGGTGTGTGCTTAATAGTTTTACATTTATATCTATTTGTTATGTTGTAAGTGTCGGCTGCAACTTTGTTGGCCCATTTAATTGTTAGCCCATTTCTATTTGTATCTTTATTTAATTATAGAGATAAGAAGGAAAAGAGTTGTGTTTAAGTAGAACTCTTCCTATTAAGTAGGACTCTTCCTATTAACTCTCTATTTGAGTTTATTAACGTTAGAAGCAGAAAATGCGGAGGAGCGCTTTCTGTGGAGCTTATTTTCGAGTTCAAGAGGCGTTGAAGAAGGCTCCCCCTCTCTATTTAAATGAAGATCAAGCATTTCACAAAAAAACTCCCACAACACTCCAAGATTCAAGCTCTCTCATCTCACAAGCAATCAAGTTGTTCTAAAAGCTCTCAGTCTTTGTTTATTTGAAGATCATACTTGGTTCATCTCGGTTTCTTCATATTATTTTTGGGAGAGAAATAATCTGTTTCAAAGCGTTTTCGAGTGTTTTACGGGTAGATCTAAACGGGTTGAGCTCTGCGAGAACACTTGTTTTGTAAGGTTTGTTTTGGTGAGCCTCGGGAAAACCAAAGCGAGGATTTTGTTAGGTTAATAGTGAGCCTTTGAGAAAACTATTTTGGTGAGTGTTAGGTTTTTTGGTGAGCCTTTGGGAAAACCAAAGTTAGGTTTTTAGTGAGCCTTGGGAAAACTAAAATAGGTTTTTTAGTGAGCCTTGGGAAAACTAAAATAGGTTTTTTGGTGAGCCTTTGGGAAAACCATTTGTTAGGTTTTTAGTTAGCCTTGGGAAAACTATTAGGTTTTTTGGTGAGCCTTTGGGAAAACCATAGTTAGGTTGTAGTTAAGCCTTGGGAAAAACTATTTGTACTTTATATTGGTGTAACCTTTTTTAAAGTACAGTGGAGGAACTCTCAAGTTGTGGACTTGAGGAGAGGACGTAGGTCTCGGACCGAACCTCTATAAATTCTGGTGTCATTCTTTACCGTTCTTGTTTTTGCTGAAAGTCGTTCTTAAACGGGTTGACATCGAGTCAGTACTTACGTTTTTATTAAAAGGAAAAGTTTTTGTGGCCAACCAATTCACCCCCCCTCTTGGCTGCCTACGTGGGACAACAATTGGTATCGAGCGGGTGATTTGTGATTAAAATCTAACGATTTCAAGTCTTAAGATCGGATGGCAGGTATTCTTCTAGAAGGTTACAACCCGCTTAGACCACCGTTGTTTGATCTGCAAACTTCAATTGGTGGAAGACAAGGATGCAAATCCATATTCGAGCACAAGATCATCGGTTGTGGAGAATCATTAAAGCGGGACCACTAATTCCAAGCTGTTAGAGCAGATGATGGAAGGGTTATACCAAAGCCTTTCAAAGATTACACAAGAGGATGACAAGATGTGCACCTTGAATGCAAAAGCGGTAAATATGATTCTTTGTGCTTTAACTCCTGATGTTTTTAATATTATTTCTTCTTGTGATAGTGCACATGAGATTTGGAATAAGCTACTAGTGACCTACGAAGGAACGGATCAAGTCAAAGACATCAAAATGTTCATGTTGGTCAAGGCTTATGAAATGTTTGCGATGGATCCAAAAGAAACAATTTCAGACATGCATAGGAGATTCAACGAAATCATCACACCACTTGGCAATATGGTAAGATCTATACAAATGAAGAGTTGGTTAGAAAAATCCTATGGAGTCTACCATCAACTTGGAGAAGCACCGTGGAAGCAATCAATGAAGGAGGTAATATCAAAACTATTAGTGTTGATGAATTATTTGGAAAATTGATGACATATGAAATGAAGGATAGAGAATATGAGAATACTAGCAAGAAGAACAGATCTATTGCTTTAAAAGCAAAAGAGACGGAAGAAAGTTCTTCAAATGAAGAAGAAAGCGGAAGATGGGGCATCCATACTTGCAAGAAGGATAAAAAGGTTGCTTAAGGGCAAAAGTAGCAAGGAAAAGGAGAAGGAAAGCTACATCAAACAACCTGTTTGTTACAACTGCAACAAAATGGGACATTGGAGATATGATTGTCCAATAAATGAAAGTTTTTCAAAGAAACAAAAGAAAGTTTTGAAAAGAAGAAGATTTTCAAGAGAAGAAGAAAGCCCGGATTGAAGGGAATAACGGCATGGAGTGACATGCTCAACTACAGAAAATTCATCCTCAAATGGAGAAGAAGAGGCACACATATGCCTCATTGATGAGGAAGAAATAGATGAACAAAGCTGTAAGTTCCAGACCTGTCAACCTGTTGAGACGTGCCTGATGGCTACAGCAGAATCTGAGGTAATAAGTGATGCTGAATCCTTTAATTCTTCTAGTTCATATATTAATGATAGAGCACGATGCTTAAAGAATTTGCAGAAATATTTCAAGACTATGATGCTCTCATTAAAAGCTTAAAATTGAGAATATGACAATATTAGATGAGGTAAAAAAATTAAGAGCTAAGAATGAAAAATTGGAAAAGAACTTGAACAGTTTGCTTGGGAGTCAGAAGTGTTATTATGATAAAACTGGGTTAGGTTATGAACAAAAGAAACCTAGTTTTCAAACAAGGTTTGCTAATATCACTTATATGACTTGTAAAATTTGCAAACAAAAAGGACATAATGAAAATGAATGTCTTTTCAGAAATAGGCATTTTATTTATGGTGTTAAGCAAATCCGGATTGTTAAAAATGCTACTAACCTTTATGGACCCAAAAGAATATGGGTACCAAAAGTCGACGAAATTCTCAACCTGTTTAGGTTTCGCATAAGGAGACATTGTTCGCAAAAGGTATTGTTATTATTCAGATTCTATTCCAAAATAAAATCTCAGTTGTTCAATTTTTTTATCTATATAGTGTGGATATTTTTGGAAGCTACTAATCCATCTTTGTGCAAGGGTTATTTTTAAGTTAATGCAAGGTGGATCCGAAATGAGCTTGATGAGAAAAATGTGGAAAAGCAACAAAATAGATTCTGAAATTCAAAAGAGCTGAATGTTCTTTGCTATGAATCCATCAGAAAAATTGTGAAATATTTGTAAGTATAACTGACCATTTCTATAAGGCTTATGGAAGAGATTCACCTACATCAAAGTAGTGTGAAAGGGCAAATCAAAGGTAAAATGAGGTAATCTCTAACCTTATACTGATGCGAGTAAATGAAGATGAATTGTTGTCATGAAAATTGATTTCATGCACATATGGTTCAATTTCATAGAGAAATCGGTCTGAAAAATCGGAGATTTGCTATGTCAACCTGTTGAAATCGTATTTCTCTAAAAGTTTTAAATTTCAGTTTTAAATCCATACCTTCATATTTCCTTTTCCTTTTGAATGTTTTACAGACATGTTATATATGAATTTTTGATACACTTTGATTGTCATTGGACAAAACATTTGTGCTTTCCACAATATTAAAAAAAATGACTTTCTTAGTGGAGTTGGATCTCACAAACATGTCGCATTGTCGGGTTTATTCCTTCACTATTCTACAATCTAGTTTACATCATCTACTACCTTCTTTCATTAACCTTTTTGATTATGACAAAAGGGGAGAAAATGATAGTGTTGAGAAAGTAGAAAATATTTGAAATGGGGAAGAAAAGAAAGGTGAGATTAAGGGGAGGAATAATTATTTGAAGGAGATATGTTACTAAGGGGAGAAAGTTTTGAAAACTTGAGTTCTTTCTCAAGAGGTTTTGTCATCATCAAAAGGGGAGATTGTTGGGTTTATTCCCATATAACTTAGATTTTGATGATAACAAAACTTTAAGTCTTTGTGTAAAGTTTAGAAAAGCTTGGTGTGTGCTTAATAGTTTTACATTTATATCTATTTGTTATGTTGTAAGTGTCGGCTGCAACTTTGTTGGCCCATTTAATTGTTAGCCCATTTCTATTTGTATCTTTATTTAATTATAGAGATAAGAAGGAAAAGAGTTGTGTTTAAGTAGAACTCTTCCTATTAAGTAGGACTCTTCCTATTAACTCTCTATTTGAGTTTATTAACGTTAGAAGCAGAAAATCGGAGGAGCGCTTTCTGCTGGAGCTTATTTTCGAGTTCAAGAGGCGTTGAAGAAGGCTCCCCTCTCTATTTAAATGAAGATCAAGCATTTCACAAAAAAACTCCCACAACACTCCAAGATTCAAGCTCTCTCATCTCACAAGCAATCAAGTTGTTCTAAAAGCTCTCCGGTCTTTGTTTATTTGAAGATCGGACTTGGTTCATCTCGGTTTCTTCATATTATTTTGGGAGAGAAATAACTGTTTCAAAAGCGTTTTACGAGTGTTTTACGGGTAGATCTAAACAAGTTGAGCTCTGCGAGAACACTGTTTTGTAAGGTTTGTTTTGGTGAGCCTCGGGAAAACCAAACGGGGATTTTGTTAGGTTAATAGTGAGCCTTTGGGAAAACTATTTTGGTGAGTGTTAGATTTTTGGTGGCGCTTTGGGAAAACCAAAGTTAGGTTTTTAGTGAGCCTTGGGAAAACTAAAATAGGATTTTTAGTGAGCTTGGGAAAACTAAAATAGGTTTTTGGTGGCCTTTGGGAAAACCATTTGTTAGGTTTTAGTTAGCCTTGGGAAAACTATTAGGTTTTGGTGGCCTTTGGGAAAACCATAGTTAGGTTGTAGTTAAGCGCAGGAAAAACTATTTGTACTTTATATTGGTGTAACCTTTTTTAAGTACGGTGGAGGAACTCTGAGTTGTGGGCGAGGAGAGGGCGTGGGTGCCAGGCCAGAACCTCTATAAATTGCAGTGTCATTCTTTCTGATTCTTGTTTTTCTTTGAAAGTCGTTCTTAAACGGGTTGGCATCGAGTCGATCTTACGTTTTTATTAAAAGGAAAAGTTTTGTGGTGCCAAATTCACCTCTTGGCTGCATTGGGACAACACTACTGTTGGACCTTGTCTCACAAGCAATTGCAACTCCACAGCACAGCCGCTTGGAAAGGGAAAGAAAGTAACATAAATTAATCATACCAAAAGATTTACTAAAGGTTGAGTTTTTCTGTGTTTTCGTTGCAAGACATGCTTGAAGGTCCAACATTCACCCAGAAGCAGAAGCGACTGATGACAGGTTCGAACCCCATCAAGGAAATTTTCACCACTCAGATTAATGGAAGTGCTAAATTAAAGACAAAATTCGTTACAGCTATGATTACATGCTTCCTAAAAGCATCTCCCTCCCGCCATCCCAATTAATTTTCAAGAACATGAAGGTTTAGGGGATCTGGATTTATAAGTAAAACGAAATTAGTGTTAATCTCAACAACCAGGAGCCTTCACCCTAAACAATCTACAACTCATCTTTCAGTTCTGCATCATCCTTGGCACCCTCACTTTCGCTCTTGCCTCCATCTTTCGTTTCAGTCTCATTCTCAGCTTCTTCTGCATCATCTTCCTCCTCAACTGCAGCATCAGCATCAATCTTTAGGCCAGATTTGACGGAGTCGTAGATGCGTGATGCGAAGTCCTTTGGGTCGCTCAGCATAAAACCACTCTCCATCAGCGCAGTCTGGTAAATAAGGTGGGCTGTTTTCTTCACACTCGCGTCCTGTAAAAATGGTAATGAAAAACAAACCCATTAACTGTCAAATCCATAGCCCTTTACAGAAAGTCGAGAGGTATTGAGATGCAGAGTGATCATCCCTTATCTATTATGAGGACCCCTATCACTGTTCTTTATGTACGATTAGCATAAGACTTCCTCAAGACGTTTGCATATTCTGTATCACACCAGACTAAGTATTCAGCAGCAACATGGCAAACGACATACCAGTTTCAGGGTTTTGACCACAAATGGTAAAGCCCTTCTCCAAATCTTTTTTAGGAACAGAAAGCTGGTTTGCAGCTCTTTTGCTCTCTTGACTAATCCTAGTTAGCTGTTTCACTTGTGCATCTAACACGGAGAGGGTAAAAAGAAGGAGTTTCAACACACCTCGGGGTCTGCAACAACTCTCTCCCTGAGCTCCTTGATAATTGGGTGCCTCGGGTTGATCTCAAGAACCCTTTTCCCGCGCATGTATGCTTGCTTGCTAGCATCAGATAGGGTTTGAGACTGCATGATTCTCTCCATATTTGAGCTCCAACCATACTTTGATGTAACAACCACACAAGGGGTACTATCAAGTCGGTTGCTTATCTTCACATCATCAACATTCTCACTCACAAGAGACTCCTTCCACCATTTGGTGAGTTCCTTAAATGATTCTTTCACTTCTTTAATTTTGGAATCCTTTCCAAGCTTCAGCCCCTCCTTGGACACATTCTGGAATTTCTTGTCTTCATAGTCCATCAGGTATTGCATCAAGTACTCATCAACTGGATCAGTGAAGAATATGACCTACCAAAAGGATCAAAGTCGCCTATGTCAGAGAATAAAGAACAAGCCACAAAAAATGCATTTTGCTGAGAACAATCATCTTCTAAGATATTTACATGCAAGAACAATTTTTGGCAGAGAGGAATCTCTAGAGAAGCTATATCGACCAAGACATAGGTAATCAAGGAAATGTTCCCGGTTGTTTCCAATAAAGGGAAGCACCACATGAGATACATAAAAGGTGCAATTGGTGCATCTGCTAGTCCCATAGTCCCACAACATTTACCCTAATACTCGATAAATATATGTTATAAAAAACAATAAATTTACTAATCTGAGTATTACTGTTATAATATTAATCACATAAACGACTTAATCCATTGGATTAAATAAAAATGACTTTTGCAGAATAATCCATTGAATAAAGTCATTTATGAGATCACAAATTCAGAATCCATTGATATCAGTAAATTCACTATTTTTGAATATATATTTATCCAGTCAAAGTAAATTCTAAGGAAAATATCATATATTTGATCAAGGTGAACTTAAGACAATGGCTTAAGCCACCATATGGGTGCAAGTTACCTCAAAATCTTTCTTGATGAGCTTTTCCAAGAAAGGAGACTTTTCAAGCTGCTCTTTGCTGAGCCCTGTTATGTAAAATATATCTTTCTGCCCAGGTTTCATTCTGGAGATGTACTGATCAAGCGAAGTCAATTTACCATCAGACTTTGTGCTGCAGGCGAAGTTAACATAATGACCATGTAAGACGAAAAATTGTTGAAAGAATTTAAAATGCAAACCGACTATCAGATAAATTAGTTTTCATCAGATGTGTACCTTTCAAATCGAAGAAGCTTCGCCAAGCGGTTTCTGTTGGTTGCATCCTCAATGATACCAAGTTTAATTGACTTGCCGAATTCATTCCAGAATTTTGCATATTGACCTCTCTTCTCATCCTTATCTTCAGATTTTTCAACTTCTGCCACCAATAAACATCAACCATCAGTTCAGTGGCACATTGAAAGAGTGAGAACATGAGTACCAATACAACCAACTACTAATGAAATTTCACATATATAAAATTCATCAAAATTTGACCCTGATTAAACCTTTGTACCAAGTACTTGGCTTTGTGAATTGTAGTATAATGAAATAACATTTTGATTTCTGTAGTTATGATGTATAGTTTATGGGATAGAATAGATTAGGTGAAACAAATGTTAGGCAAAAACATGATGTGTCAATATTACACAATGGAAAGAGCCAAAGGAGAAAACTATAAATTCAATCACCTTTATCTTTGTCAGCAGACTCATCTGGATCCTCATCCGCAATCTTTCTGATCATATCAAGAGCCTTTCGTATCAATTTTTTCTTGATTGTCTTCAAACTACTGTGTTGTTGAAGCATCTCTCTTGAGACATTGAGTGGTAGTGTGTCAGAATCAACAAGACCCTGTATAACACATCAATTAGCAAATAGCGCCAGTGTAACAAAAAATTGTAATCCTTCACAGGAACTTCATATTCAGTTACCATCAAGAAGTTCAGATATTTGGGCAAAAGCTCATCGAATTCATCAGAAATGAAAACCCTTCTAACATACAACTTGAAGTTGGCTTTGTTGGTGTTGTAGTAGCTTTCATACAGATCATGTGGAGCCTTAGGAGGCACAAACAGAACAGCCTTAAACTCAACATCTCCTTCAGCAGTGAAATGACTCCAAGCTAATGGCTTCTCATCACTGAAATCCTGTACGATGAACATAAAAGAGATGATGCAATGAAGGAATGGAGCCAGAGTTTTAACAATAAAACTTCTCTTAAGTTATCAAGAACAATTGAATTTCTCAGAATTCACCTTTGCAAGTGAGTGGTAGAACTTGGTGTATTCTTCCTCCGTCACGTCCTTAGGACTCCGCAGCCATATAGCCTTAACATCGTTTAAGAGCTCCCACTCATAAGTAGTTTCCTTCACCTTCTTGGTCTTTGGCTTACTTTCTTCTGATTCTTCATCATCTTCACTTTTCTCAGCATCTTCATCTTCTCCACTTTCAGCTGTTTGTCAGGGAAATGAAGAAAACAGAAACATCATCAGAAATAAAAAATTGTTCATTTGTTGTTTAAGACATTTATGAATTTCTTCAATATTTACCTTTTTCCTCGTCATCACTTGATTCATCCTCATCAGCAGGAACCTCAGTCTCAACCTCTTTGCTAGCCCACATATAGATAGGGAAGTTAATGAACTCGGAATATTTCTTCACCAGCTCCTGCCAAGTAGATAGCAACAATAATAGTCCAGAAAATCAGTACAGACGAACTCAGAATAAATTTCTGCCCTCACTTAAAATAGATCAAAATTTGATTCCTAAACAGGCCTGATAGTTAATTTCATCATAAAAGAGAAGCGACTCACATATACAAGTACTAGCAACATCACTAATAGCATAAAAAATGAGCATCCATTAATACTATTCCATAATCTTATTGAAACATAGAACAATCTGGTGAACAAATACAATTACAAACCAAGCACATCTGTCAAACAATTACTTAGAGATTCAATTCAAATTTGAAACAGGATATGCTGCAGATACCAGGTGATCGTTCCAAAGAATCTGTAGCAATAGAGCTTGGAGCAAATAAGGAGAAGAAACTTTACTTTTACACTCTATCCACAAACTGAAACCTCCAAGCAGTGAGGCCAGGAAAACTTCTTGAATAGGAAAACACCATAACAAGCTACAAATTATAGTGAACTGTTATTCAGTCCTCACCTTCAATTTATTCTCTTCAACATATTCTGAAGCTTCGTCCCTCAGATGCAACCTAATCTCAGTTCCTCTTCCTAAGGGTTCATTCCATGTGTCCTCCGATATTGCAAATGCACCATCAGCCTTTGATTCCCAAACATACCTTTATTTGAAAGGTAGTTTAGCATTGGTTCAATATCAGACTTGCAATAATAAATAACGTACAGTGATAAACAATATAGGCCGAAAAACTTACTGTTTGTCATCATTATGTTTACTGATTACTTCCACATATTCAGCAACAAGGTAGACCGAGTAAAACCCAACTCCAAACTGCCCAATGAGGTTCAAGTCTCCACTGCTCTGCATCTTTTCCACGAATGCTGGACAAAGATGGATTATAGAGTCAACATCCAAGTCTTAAACCACGCTTTGAAGTTTGTTTCAACAAGTTCAAAACTCAAAACTCCTTTTTGTTAACCCTAGCTATGGGAAATGGTAAAATGTACTACCATACTTAAGTATTGGTTAACATTAAAAAAGAGTAATCCGTTGAGATACCACGACTCGTGTAACAATCCATAGTACCAGTCCAAACGTCGGAAATTTACCTGAAGTTCCGGATTTGGCGATAGTCCCCAAGTTCTTTATCAAATCCTCTTTTGTCATTCCAATACCTCTGTCACGAATTGACAGTATCTTCTTCTCTTTGTCTAGCTTAATCTGCAAATGAGCGTTATATACAATTGTCAGAATTCTAGTAGCTTAATCATTTTGAACCAACTAATAACTGCTTCCACAGGGTTATCTGATTAAAAGATATGCGTTAGTGATACCTGTATCTCAAGCTTCCCAGCCTCGCCTTCACCCAGAACTTCCTTATCGGTAAGAGAGAGGAATCTAATCTTGTCCAAGGCCTAGTAATTCCGAAATGAAAGTATTGAGTACAAGACCTGGCCGAACACAACCATAAAGACAACAAAAACTCATAAAGGAAGTGTTTCATCTCACATCAGATGCATTGGAGATCAATTCCCTGAGGAAAATGTCCTTATTACTATACAAAGAGTTGATAATAATATCCATGAGCCGAGACACCTCCGCCTGGAACTCAAACTTCTCCGCATTGTTGCGGAGCGATCTCCTCGAAATTGATTCTGATTCCCTGAAATGAAAAACCAACAGATGAATCCCATACTAAGCACGCAAAATCAGTAAAATCAATCGAAATTGTCTGAGAAAAATCCAAACCTCTTAACTACATCAGAATCCGTTTGCGAACCAGCTGGAACGGCGCCAATCTTGTCCTCCACCTTGGGAGGATCAAGATCCACCGCCCCTTCATCGGCATTCACCTGTAACTTTCTCCCTGAAGAGCGACACAGATCCAGATTCAAATGTTAGTGTCCCCCACTAATCAACAGCAGAAAACCACAGAAAATCAAAGGCAGTGAATCAAAGGTCGACCTTGATCAGAAATAAGACTCAAGAAGCAAATCAGAATCAGAGCGGAAGGGATCGCCCACTTCCTCATCGTTTGCGAGTGCTTGGCTCTCGAACTTCTAGTAGCTTCTGCTACGCCGAGTGAGATGATCGGGTTTTAAGCTGGCTGTTGCGCCATTTTATATTGAAAGGTTTAAGATGTGGATTCAAATGAAGTGTTTGGATGGCGTTCATTGGCCACCGAAGTCTACGTGGTAGATCTAACGGCTAATGGTCGCTCGCCTGAACGTGGCGATATTTAATTGGCAACTGCTTGTTTCGTCGACGTGGAGTATGGAGGGGTTTAAGCGGGCCAGCACCCAAAGTCATTTGTACACGTGACAAAGTTTGATTGGATATTGGTTTCTGCCTGACGTGGGATAGCCGGTGGAGTATATGTTATGATGAGATTGCGAGTACCATGTACCCGATTTTTACGGATTTCTGATGCTTGAATCGCGAGTATTAGTGAATTTCGTATTTGTTCTTAAATATATTTATTTTATAATTTTTTTTAATTTTTTTGGATATATTTTAAAATTTTGTATTATAAATGTATATATCTAGATTATTAAAAAGAAGAAAAATAGTTTGTATAAATAGAATAACATTATAACATTGCAAATCATGTACTATTATTGTGTGAAAACTCATTTTTAAAGAAAAATTTAGATGAAGTAACCAATTTTAAATACTTTTGTTTATAAATAGGCATATGCGGATCGGTTCGGGTATCCACAAGTTTCTAAAATTAGAACTCGTGGATTATCGGTTTCTTCAGTTCACGAGTTTTTCGGTTTTAGATCATGCGATCCGGTTCGGTTTCTCGGTTTTACGGATTTTTTAACACCCCTAGAGAGGGGTAGCTTGACTGAGTTATCTAAGGGTGTCTTCATAAATGATGTGTAAGAAATTTTTTCATCGTCGATTAAATCAATTTTTCTCTCATTAATTTAAATTCTCAAATTTCATAAAATTAATGTTCATTTTCTCCCTCTTCAACATGCCCTTAACTGTTGTTAGTAATAAATGTGTCTCGGCTATTGACTGATGTGTATCATACACATATCGCATTTTCAAGTGTTTAAATCATTTCCATCATGCATTTGAGCGAATTTGATTATATTTGCACATGTTATTTAGTAAGTTGGTTTATTTGTAGGTGTACATTCGGATAGTAGAAATGAAGTTCGCGGAGAGAAAAAGAGGGAATCTCGCACGTTGAGGAGTGGAGAAAGGACCTAACTACCAAATCTTGGTGAAATGAAGGCTCGGACCTGAAAGCTATGCACCGGGAACCTCTCGTGCTTGGAATAGGAAGTTCTTGGTGCAACAAGCTCGCGGCACCATCGCGGAGCCAGGCCGGCGCCGCGTGAGCTCGAGTCTCAAGTGACACACTCGCGGCACCATCGCGGAGCCAAGCTGGCGCCGCGTGAGCTCTCAGTCTCAAGTGACACACTCGCGGCACCATCGCGGAGCCAAGCTGGCGCCGCTTAAGCTCTCGGCCTCAAAGTGACACATTTGCGGCACCATCGTGGCACCATTGTGGGGCCACCACCTGCACTTAAATATTTCAGGACCATTGCAATATTTCTCGTTTCAAACACAGTTGCACCGGTTTTTCTGGACTATTTTACCCCTAATTAACACCCTAAAGGTGTCTAACATGTCTACGGACCCTTTAGTCATTATATCTATGTATATAAACCCAAATAGGGCAAGTTTTAGATGACACTTACCATTTGGGTGAATTTTCATATTAACATTGGTTCTTGGAGCTCTTTCTTCTCCTCTTCTAGGGCTTTGAGCCCCTTCAACCTCAAGAACATGAGAGGTTGATGAGGCTCTTGTGGATGATTTTATATAGGGTGATTTCTTCTCACTCTCTCTCTTTCTACTCTTTCATACTTGTGTTCTTGAATGCTTATTTGAGTAGTACCATGAGTATGAGTAGGTAGATTTTGCTTCTTCTTGTGGATTGTTGTTATTGAGCATAGGTTTGTGAGTTTCATAACTTGTTTGGATTTAGATATCATTTCCTTGATCATTGAATGCTAAAGTATGTTAGAGAATGACTAACTCTAGCATATGTATACAAGGTGTTCGTATAAATGCTCGAGAGAGGTTTTAATGAACTATGCCTAAGAGATTTGATTGATTGACTCGCTATGTGTTAGAGATAACCTCTAGGAGTCGATTGATGAATTGATTAAGAGCTTCATGCCTTATCTCCTAATGCTAATGCAATGAGAATTGGTTAGTTTAGTTGATTGATTGAGATTGGTATGCTAGCCTTTTGTAATCCACCTCTGAATCATGGTTAGAACTCATAATCACTCCTCAATATACATGCAATCCGTAGGAGATGTCTATATTTGAAAGTCCACAAGAAGTTGTCATTGCTTCCATTCCACTCTTGCCTCGCACTTAACTTACTTTAGCCACTCCTCCCATCCACAAACATATCAATCAATTGTGTCCCTTGCATTACATATTAGTTTAGTTACACACTTAGCATACTAGTCTAGAAACGCTTAATTCTCTTGGGTTCGATCCCTTACTCAAAGCCCCTTTATTACAATAGACAAAACAAGGGCGAGTAAAGTTTATAAATGTATTTGAATCATTGCATCTATGTTTTGCATTGAGCAAAAAAGCCCTTGATCATTGACCACTATAATACTTACACTGGACCAACTTTTCCTAGTTTGCCCCTAACTTCATTAATACTTCTTTCATCCTATTCTCCAAGTATGAGGTAATAAGAAACATAGAAGAAGATCTTCTGGAAACTTTGTTTCATGGGAGGAATCCTATGGACATAGAATATCAATCATCTCAGAAAGAAAACCAGTTAACTCTCTATCTTCAAATAGGAGTTCAGGATCCAAATTCAGAGGAATTTTATGAGTTACCTACTGGACAGAATATAAGAATTGAGAGAAGAGAATTCTCTCAGGATAGCAAAAGGGCAAAGGAACATGCTCCTACACTACCTATCTCTCCCAAAGAATTAAAAAGAGGAAGAGCATTCCCTTATCCATATCCTCATGCTTATTGCAAGAATAATAAACATTTTGAAGGAACTCTGGTTCCTAGGATCAATGCAAAATCTCAGGATATGACCCTTTTTTCTCTAGGAATTCCTCCAGATAAAAGAGAAATGGAAAGAGAGTTCCTTTCTCATGTAGAAGGCAAAGATGTCAAGGCCTTAACTCATTCAGAAATGACAAGAAAATATTGGTCTAGAAATAGACATCCAGTATGAGAGTTTCATCCCATTAAAAAAATGAATACTTTGAATTCCTAGAAACAGGATCTGCAGAGATAGAACATAAAAACTGAAATACCAAATCTCCTGAATGAAGGTATTTCAAGGAAATAGGTATTTCTAAACTATGTGTTCTAAAAGTCTGGACTCCAGAAGAATGAGGAGCTCCTCATTCTAGAAAAAGATTCTTATTCGGGGGATATAGTAACTATGCTTATACTTATTGGAACTATATCCAAGCATGGGAAGAAGCCTTTAATATCCAAAACTCATAATTAAGACATTATTGGCTAATAATCTTTAAAACAGATCAGATAAGATTTCCAAACTGGTTTTATCACTGGTTTGAAAAGAGAGGTTTGATCTCAGAACAACTTCCAGATGCTGTCAACGAATCTTATGAAAAATTTGTTGAGTTCAACAAACAGAAATCTAGAAAGATGGTAATTCCTTTTTTTGAATTTTATTTGTTGGTCATTTATCAAATCTCATAGATTGTTAGATGACACTATGAAATAAATCAAGAAAAACATGTTCCCATTTTAGAAAGAGTATGGGTGTCTCATTGGTGGGATAAATGCGTTATCAATGCATATCTCATAGAAAATATCACTCTCAAGACAATTGGCCTGTCTGAACTCTTGGAGGAAGAAAACACTGATGTTGTTTTTGAGAAGCTTTACTCTGGATCAGAACAAGGAGACGTCCCATTAGAAGAAATGAAGGATAAACTAATGAAATTAGCCTTCAAATATGTCAAAGAGCAACTGGCAAAGGGTGGGCCTAGCCAAGGGTCATCATCTCGTGGACCAACATAATGGTAAACATAACCATGTGGAGAAGAAGAAAAAATGCATTAGTGAGACAATTATCTTTTGTCCACTTCTGTAAATGAGACGCACTCAGCAATAATGCATAATAAATGTAGCATTAGTGTATTACAGCTGTAAAAGAAGATGAGGGCCCCCTCATAGAAATCTGCCTATATAAGGAGACTTCAGCAAATGAAGAAGGCATCCATTACTTAGCATTACCTCTTTCTCTCTGTTTTCCTTGTTCATTTGTGAACACTCTTCTACTACTGTTAATATTTTTTTAGTTTCAAGTTTGTTTTGTACATGTGCTGCTGTTGTTAGAAGCTTGGTGTGTTTAGTGTGTTTATCCAACAATTACTGTTTGTTGTAATCATCTGATACTCACAAGATTGTTGTAAGTTCATATTTAATATTCACATATCAGTTGTATAATTCATATAAGTCTATCTCTCTGTTTTATATCAGTTTAATATCTGGACTAAAATGGTATCGGAACTAAGTTATGCATAAAACGAACGTTTTATTAACTAAGAACTTCTTTGTGCTTCACTTAGAACTTTAGTGACTTATACTCTTATTTGTTAATGGGATCCATGGTGCTAGTTGTTTCTACAACTAGTTGGTAACATGGATAAGTAAATGGGCCCGATTTTAAGCTTAATAGACTCGAGTCTCGTTCGATGCATTTAAACCCTGTGGGGTCTATCATTGATCCACGTATAAATTCGTGCAAGGAAATTTCCCCCGAGTCATTTCAGAATTTGAACCGTTGGATCGGAAAGAGAAACAAAGAAAACCATCCATCCAACGGCTCCCACCGACCTGTCCTCCTCTGCTGCTAAAGTCCTAATTGCCAATCGGCTCTCCACTACTTCCTTCTCTCATCCTTGCGTTTCCGTTCCTCGGCCATTACGAAGGCACAACCTTCCATGGCGGAGGCACCGTCATACGCGTCGGCGGCTGAGGATTCGGACTACTGGTGCTACCACTGCAACAAGCGCGTTCCCGTCAAGACGCTCGATGACGCCCCCGACGTTGTTTGCCAAGAGTGCAAAAATGGCTTCGTCGAATCGATTCAGAATCTACCGGCGGCGATTTTGACCCCGCCGTCTCTCTCTCCGGGTTTGGATGAAGCCGAAGATCCTGCCTTCAGCTCTCAGTTCCTCCAGGTTCTCCGGTTGATCACGCAGACAGCTCGCGAGGATGACGTACCTCCTCCTCCTCCCCCTGAGGACCATCAACCTGGCGATGATTTCCTGAGGATTGAGCTTGGAGGATGGGATAACTACGAAGACGATGAGGCTGTGAATGAAGAAAACGAGAGCGGGCGAGAATTTGAGGGAGGTCGATCTGATAACGAGAACGAAGATGACGAGGAGGATCGGAGGAGGAGGCGTCGTGAGGTACTGCGGCTCCGGATCCGCGACTTTGCTGATCGGTCCAGGACGGGACGGAATCGGATCCTGGATTGGGCCGAGATTTTGATGGGACTGGAGGACAGCACCATCGAACTTCGCTTCGAAGTTCCGGAATCCGACCGTTACGTCGGAAATCCCGAGGACTATGTCGACGCTGCTGGCTACGAACATTTGCTACAGAACCTGGCAGAGAACGATTCGGGGAGGAGAGGAGCCCCACCCGCTGCGAAGGCAGCGATATCAGCACTCCCTTCTGTTGAAATATTGTCGGACGATGAAACCGTTGCTTGTGCTATCTGTAAAGATGCCGTCGGTGCCGGTGGAATGGTCACGAAGTTGCCCTGTGGGCATGGCTACCATGGGGATTGCATAATTTCGTGGCTGGTGTCGAGGAATTCGTGTCCGGTTTGTAGGTTTGAGCTACCGACTGATGATCCTGAGTACGAGGAGGAGAGGAGGAAGGGGATCAACGCAAGTGCAGAAGGATCATCGGCATCTTTTGCTGGAATTTCAGGTTCAAATTGACCCTTAAGGATGATGATATTGCCTATAATTGATACTACGTGTTACAGCATACTCTTTCTTCGACCCTGTTGTTATCGCAACTTTATGAGTTATCGCGCGGAGTACTTTAGATAATGTTTGTGAATTTGTGTTTTCTTTACTGATTGTTCAAGTTGTGAATTGTACTTATAATTGGAACTTCATTCCATCTGCTTATGAATGTAAATAATACCACTATCTTATCAGTCTGGTTTCCCCAAGTTTTATTTATTATTGCTTGCATCTATTCTAATTAATCCATGATACTATATTATTTTTCCACTTCAATTAGAAATGCTACTAGAGGAAGATGTCAAGCCTCTAGTTAACATTATTTTTCCTCCTTAAAAACCTGTTCTTCAAAGCTGTTGTTGCTAGTGGCTTCTTCAAGGCTATCTTATACTACTATGTATCTGAAACAAAATCCTTACCTTTTTGGTTGCCTAGAGTTACACATGCTAATATCAGGCAACTTTCGCCTGGCTGGCAAACTTCTCAATGCTTAGCTTGTATGACTTGCGGCTTCAGCAGCATTGAATGTATCTGAAACTTCATTTACGTCATTAATAATCTCTTCAGAAGCTTCATTGTGGAATTGGAGAAGAGAACCGGAATCGACATTCAGCCGCAACTGAGTGAGTGTCCCTGCCTATACGTTTACGTCAATAGTTAACACAATAAATGATGTGCTTAGAAACTAAACATTGTGATGTAACTGCTTTGTAATCAATGCCATGCCGTGCTCATAACTGTGAGATGTGATGCATCTAATGCTTAGTTTGTGTAGTTGACGTCTTGGCTTTTAGTCATCAAGTAAGGTTGATGATATAATGTTTTCTAACATGACCTTGTCTGTAGGGTGTGAATTCAACTGCGATGTATGCTAGTGTCAGGTGCTAAAGTTGTTTGTAACTGCTTATTATATGTCTAATAGATGAACACAAGTTTGCTTCCATTTGTCCTGTGTTTGGCCTGTTAGCTGCGACTTGCTGGGTCATGGTGTCTGTTTTGTGCCAATGTGTGGCTTGGCTGGCCTGGGGAACATGGTCTGTTCTGTAGATTCCCGCTAAAGTGCTGATGTGCAAATTTCTGAGTGCTATAATGAAAACTGTGATTATGCAAGCAACGGCCTGCCTGTGAAGGTCCCTCCCGTGCTAGGAGATGCTTGTGTTTTCTGTTGACATATACTACATTTGGACACCGTTATGTCTGTTTGCTCCCTTGCTTGTCCTGTCTTGTTGTGGTTGCTCATTTTCAGCTGGAAATTGAGTCTTGTCCTGAATGCTGATCATTCTCAAGTCGCGATACGTAGAATTCTCATTGCTACAGTTTCATCTTCCATCACGCTGGAGACTGCACTGCAGCCCGACGGAGAGCACTATTCTCTATGGCTCAGTTGGTGTTTCCAGACTGCCAAAGCAGCTAGAGAATAGCAAGCAGGCTGTGACCGAGGAAGCCAGGAAGCTACAGATGTCACGCAACCTTAATCTTTGGCTTCGGTTGAATTAGGAACCTTAATCTTGGTGCACATACATAATGGTCCCCAAAATCGTTTTGCATATTTTAGGGGTAAACTAGGAATTCGTTCACATTTTAAGTTATGTTTGATATGACTTCATTTTTTTATAAAAAAATGTAAAAGTGACAACCGGCTTGGCTTGATACGGAGTAATTTTCTTCCACAAATGCGTGTACATGTTTGGTCGTCTGCCAAAATGAGAGGACTGCGACAGCTATACACATGCTTGCTGCAAACATGAACTGAGAATCCTATGTAGAACTAACAGATGGAGAGGTCGATGTCAATTTTGGTGTCAGCTCATAAAAACACTTCTCCGAATTCATAATCCTACAAATGAAGGACGACGACTGCCAAACCCTACATGCCTCAAGGAAATAATACCACAACCTAGTCCAAGAGCGAGAAGGGGGCAAAAATGAAAATAATAAACGTGCTACAGAGGGAAATGCTTGAAATACTGAGTAGTATTTTTTGATGCAAGACGAGATATGACTAAATAAGTGTTGTCAGGCGTATGAACTACGAAAGTGGCGTATTTGCGTTAGGTGTTATAAGTTTGTAGTGGTGATGCTTCCGAGCTTAACATATAGTAGTACTTACTATGCAGAACCAGAAAAGAATTCCTTCATCTTCTATTATGTGCTTGGCAATTTTTCAGCTTCCCTGGCTGATATGATAAACCTTCGTTCATAAAATAGTTCCACTCGCGCTAACTAACAGTCACTCCAACCAAGAAAAACAAACATCTGAGCACTAACTGAAAAAGCCACCAACGAGTTTCTACAAGAACTGGAAAATTTACAAATGGATTAACCTTTGGTCAACAGTGGAATTGTAGAGACGTTCACCTTTAGATTTCTTTTGACATATGTGGAACAGAAATTACAACTACATGTACTTAACAATATTCTATGGTTGCATCTGCGCCTCCTATCAGACACCGTGAAGGAAAACGAGAAACTAACAAGTCAAACCTAAAACAATTAAGACTAATCTCCTCATCTCGGCAGTCAATCTTATGAATCATAAGATATGCATAATCTAACTGTTTTTTATTCTGTTCAGATTCTCCTCCCACAAAGCCAATGGGCTGCCGCGCATTCTCGGTAAGATCAGAAATAATGGTGGTTCAGAAAGGAAGGAAAATTGAGAAATAAAATCTTACTGTTTCCAAGGAAATTGCTGATGCCGGTAGTTAAACGGGTAA